>CM070589.1:35476996-36726996 GCA_036346355.1 Rhipidocladum racemiflorum | reverse complement strand
TTGCCCCTTTTCTCCCCACCTCTCCACCACCTCTCCTCCACCCCCCTTGATTCCCTAGGGTAGCCTCCCCACCCCTGCACCTCGAGGATCCATCCATTGGAGCGAGGAACGAGGAGCGAGGAGCGATTCGGGAGAAGATCTATTGGGTTTTCGTGTGTCAGGCGAAGGCATGGCCATGGGACACCTTGGGGTTGGGCTAGGTACTGTTCTAAGGATCAATATCTTGTTTTTAGATCAATTGGTGGTGCTGGAATTGAGTAGATTGGATTAGATCTAGAAGTTGCTACGTTCTCTGTTTTGGACAGCATGAGCAGTCGACCTAGGGTTTAGTTTTTCGCCAATTTAGATTCCGAATTTGGTCGTCCGCCTGTCGAAGAAGTTGTAGATAATTTCAATATATTTCTGTAGGTATAAAGAATGTCCACTCCCCTTGTGCGCCCACATCCCCCTTGAGCCCTAGCCGCCACCCCCCCTCTTCCCCCCCCTTTGGCCGTGCGCCCCCTTCCCCTTGCCCCTATTCTCCCCACCTCTCAACCACCTCTCCTCCACCCCCCTTGATGCCCTAGAGTAGCCTCCCCACCCCTGGACATCGAGGATCCATCCGTTGGAGCGAGGAGCAAGGAGCGAGGAGCGATTCGGGAGAAGATCTATTGGGTTTTCGTGTGTCGGGCGAAGGCATGGCCATGGGACTCCTTGGGGTTGGGCTAGGTACTGTTCTAAGGATCAATATCTTATTTTTAGATCAATTGGTGGTGCTGGAATTGAGTAGATTGGATTAGATCTAGAAGTTGCCACGTTCTCTATTTTGGACAGCATGAGCAGTCGACATAGGGTTTAGTTTTTTGCCAATTTAGATTCCAAATTTGGTCGTCCGCCTGTTGAAGAAGTTGTAGATAATTTCAATATCTTTCTGTAGGTATAAAGAACGTCCAATTCCGATCAGCCGTTTGAAAGTTATGGCTGTTTTACCGAGTGTGTTAAAATCTGTGACGTGATTGGAACAGATCACGGTATTATGTAGATTAAACCACTTTAGAGTCCGAATCAGTCTTTCCTTATACTTAGAAAAAGTTGTGAAATTTCCTAAGCTACGCGAGGATGTACTCGTTGAATTGATTCGGAGTCCCAGAACTCAAGTTACGCCTTTTGGAAGGCTGCTGTCCCGACGGGACAGAACCTCTGTTTTTGGGTGTTGTGAGTAGTTGGCAATGTCGGGGTAGATGAGGGTTCGCGTACTGTTTTCTGGACATGATTGTGAGTGTGTGGTACCTATGTGCAGGTGGTGTGACCCTGGGAGTGCCTTCAACTTCCCGCCAATCCGTTGCTCGTGGTTGAGGCAAGTGTATTGTAATGGATAGCGATTTGTAGGTTGCTTGTTGAGAATAGATGAAATTGACTATATGATATGATCACTTGCCATGCTTTAATGATTGCCAATGATATGATGAGCATGTTTATTATGTTATGATGCCATGTGTTAATGTACAAGTTAAATATGGTGTTGGCACAATTGCATACATGGCATGTTACATGGCCCGGGCGGTGAGAAAGTCATAACTAGTCCGGGGAAGGTCGGTGAGAAAGTTATGACTATTCCGGAGAGCCAATGAGTAAGTCCTACATCGTGATTCCATTCACCGTGGTGAACGGAAGCGAGGAGTAGGCACCCTCCATCTTCGGGATGGAAGGGGGGAGAGGGTGCACATCGACGGGTGTCTACTCAACCATACCGGTATGAGTTTCCAAGGAGACATGAGCATAGCATTGCATTGCATACATAATGATGATGATAATGATATGTGATCATGAATGAGATGGTTTACATGATGTGAGATATTATTGCCATGTAATTGTTCTTGTTGTACAATTGCAATATGCTTGCTGAGTTTCGAACTCACGCTTGTGTCTTCTTGTTGTTTTAGGTACCATGAGACCGGCATGCGGGGAAGGGAAATGTGACACCACGGAGTGTCGTAACCTGATTTAATGTGCATGATTTGGTCAAAAACAGTATGAGATGTGGAAATAAGGTTAAAACCATAGGATTTGGAGGTTTATAACGTTTCCGGGCCATTTCCGGGATTTTGGGCCTTACCGGGGAATTTTTGGCCTTAAAGGGGGGTTGTGGGCTTTGGTGGGATGGATTAGGACTCCTTGTAGGACTAGGATTCAGAGTGGGGGTTGGTAAAAGGGCTCCCTCCCTGCCCCCTTGCGCCCCATAGCCCCATTGGTGCGCCCTCACCAATCCCCCTAGCCCTAGCCTCCTCCCCCCCTCACCCCTCTAGCCGTGCGCCCCCTTGCCCTTGCCCTCTCCACCTCTCCACCTCCCCACCACCTCTCGTCCACCCCCTTGCTGCCCAAGGGTGGCCTCCCCACCCCTGCATCCCCGTGGATCCATCCAAGGAGCGAGGAGATCGATTGGAGAGGAGATCGATTGGAGTTTTCATTCGTCGGGCAAAGGTTTGATCATGGGGTTCCCTGGGGTTGATCTAGGTACTGTTCTTAGGGTGATTATCAAGTTTTTAGATCAATTGGTGGTGCTGGATTGGAGTAATTTGGGTTAGATCTAGACGTTGCCACGTTTCTGTTTTGGGACAGCATGAGCAGTCGACCTAGGGTTCCTGTTTTCGCCAATTTAGATTTCGAATATGACTGTACGGACTTTTAAGAAGTTGTATATAATTTCATTATCTTTCCGTGCATATAAAGAACGTTAAATTCCGCCCAGCCGTTTGAAAGTTATGGCTGTTTTACCGAGCGTGATAAAATCTGTGACGTAATTGGAACAGATCACGGTAATCTGTAGATTAAACAACTTTAGATTCCGAATCAGTCTTTCCATATACCTAGAGAAAGTCGGAAAATTTCCTAAGATACGTGAGGATGTACTCGTTTAATTGATTCGGAGTCCCAGAGCCCAAGTTATGCCTTTTGCAAGGCTGCTGTCCCGCCGGGATAGAACCTCTGTTTTTAGGTTTTGCGAGTCGTTGGTAATGTCGGGGTAGATGAGGGTATGCGTACTGTTCTGTGGTTATGGTTGTAAGTGTGTGATACCTATGTGCAGGTGGTGTGACCCCGGGAGTGCCCTCTACTTCCCGCCAATCCGTTGCACGTGGTTGAGGCAAGTGTGTTGTGATGGATAACGAGTTGTAGGTTGCATGTTGAGATTAGATGGAATTGTCTACATGATATATGTCCACTTGCCATGTTTTAATGATTGCTATGATATGATGAGCATGTTTAAGATGTTATGATGCCATGTGTTAATATATGAGTTTTATATGATGTTGGCATGCTTAAATACATGACATGTTACATGGCCCGGGCGGTGAGAAAGTCATTAACTAATCCGGGAAGGTCGGTGAGAAAGTTATGACTAATCCGGAGAGCCAATAGAGTAAGTCCTACATCGTGATTCCATCTACCGTGGGTTGTGGAAGCGAGGAGTAGGCACCCTCCATCTTCGGGATGGAAGGGGGGAGAGGGTGCACACCGACGGGTGTGTACTCAACCATACCGGTATGAGTTTCCAAGGAGACATGAGCATTGCATTACACCGCATACATATTGATGATGACAATGTTAAGTGTTTATGAATAAGCTGATTTACATGATGGGAGATGTTATTGCCATGTTGTTGTTCATGTTGTCCTTTGCAATATGCTTGCTGAGTTTCGAACTCACGCTTGTGTTTTCTTGTTGTTTTAGGTACCATGAGATCGGCATGCGGGGAGGGGAAATAGTCACACGCCCACACGTAGCTTCACCATAATGATTCCACAAGTCATTCTATTAGTTTGATAATAAATTGCGTGTGATGATCATTGCTTTAATGTTTAGCTTTACTATTTGAGAGTTTATTTGTTCATTTGACACTTGGAGACATTAAGTGCTTGATGTAGACTTATTTTGCCGTTAAGTCTTTAATAATTGCTGTTTTAGATGTCTCTCATATTGCCTTACATTGCTATAAGATTGTTGATTCTTCGTAGCATGTTAAAACAAAGGAGATGCTGCCGAAATGTCGGTTTTTAGCATATGTATCCTTGCTGGAATTTATGATAAATGGTGGTATTTAGATGTTGGTTAGCTTATGTTTGGTAGCATTCGGGCATATTAAATGCCGGGGTGTTACAGGAAATAGTCACACTTCCGCACGTAGCTTCACTCATTTGATTCCACAAGTCATTCAATTAGTTTTTTATAATAAATTGCGTATGATGATTATTGCTTTAAGGTTTAGCTTTGCTAAATGAGAGTCTTATTGTTCGTTTGACTCTTGGAGACATTACATGTTTGAAACTAGACTTATATTATTGCTAAGTCGTTAATTACTGCTGTTTTTAATTGTCTCTCTTATTCCATATATTGCTATACTGTTGTTGCTCCTTCAAATCATGTTAAAACAAAGGAGATGCTGCCGGAATTTCGGGTTTTAGCATTTACTCCTTTGCTGTAATTTACCTTAATTCAGGGTATTTAGATGTTGTTTAGCTCATGTTTGGTAGCATTCAAGCATACTAGATGCCGGGGTGTTACAGCCACCACCCCTCTCTACCTGCCATGCTGCCCCTAGGGGAGTTCTCCACCTCAACACCTAGAAGATCCGTCCATTGGAGCGCTCCGCGACGAGGAGATCCGGTGGATTTGGAGCGAGGAAGGAGATCGCGCGAACCGGGAGGAGATCCGTTGGGTTTTCGGTCGTCGGGCGAAGGTATGGCCATGGGAATCCTTGGGGTTGGTCTAGGATCTGTTATAAGGGTGATTATCATGTTTTTAGATCAATTGGTGGTGCTGGAATTGAGTAGATTAGATGGAATCTTGAGTTTGCCACGTTCTCTGTTTCGGGCAGAATGAGCAGTCGATCTAGGGCTTGGGTTTTCGTCAATTTAGAGTCAGAATTTGGTCGTACGGCTGTTGAAGAAGTTGTAGGTAATTTCAATATCTATCCGTGGGTATAAAGAACGTCCAATTCCGCCCATCCGTTTGAAAGTTATGATCGTTTTACCGAGCGTGTTAAAATCTGTGACGTGATTGGAACAGATCACGGTATTTTATAGATTAAACAACTTTAGATTCCGAATCAGTTTTTCCATACACTTAGAAAAAGTTGGGAAATTTCCTAAGCTACGCGAGCATGTACTCGTTTAATTGATTCGGAGTCTTAGAACCCGAGTTATGCCTTTTGAAAGGCTGTTGTCCCGACGAGACAGAACCTCTGTTTTTGGGTTTAGCAAGTAGTTTGCGATGTCGGGGTACAAGAGGGTTTGCTTACTGTTTTGTGGGCATGATTGTGAGTGTGTGATACCCATGTGCAGGTGGTGTGACCCCGGGAGTGCCTTCTACTTCTCGCCAATCCGTTGCCCATGGTTGAGGCAAGTTGTAACACCACGGAGTGTCGTAATCTTATAAAATGTGGATGTTGAGATCAAAACATTATAAAATATGTAAATGGAGGTTAAAACTTTACATTATACCATTTATAGCGTGTTTTTGGGCCGTTTTCGGGTGTTTGGGCCTCTTCGGGGGACTTTGGGCCTTGGGGGTTGAGTTGGGCCTCCGGTGGAAGGGTTTGCGCCCAAGGGGGGGACTTTTGGGCAGCCAAATCTGGCCCCCACCCCTTGGTGCGCCCCAAACTCCCTCTCCCAACCATAGCCGCCACCCCCTAGCCCCCCCATGCGCCTCCACCCTTCCCCTTCCTCTCCATCTTCCCCCATGGCGCCACCACCCTCTCCTCCCCTCTCCACCTCCCTTGCTGCCCCTAGGGGAGTTCTCCACCTCATCACCTTGAAGATCCGTCCATTGGAGCGCTCCGCGATGAGGAGATCCGGTGGATTTGGAGCGAGAAGGAGATCGCGCGAACCGGGAGGAGATCCGTTGGGTTTTCGGTCGTCGGGCGAAGGTATGGCCAAGGGAATCCTTGGGGTTGGGCTAGGTACTGTTCTAAGGATCAATATCATGTTTTTAGATCAATTGGTGGTGCTGGAATTGAGTAGATTGGATTAGATCTAGAAGTTGCCACGTTCTCTGTTTTGGACAGCATGAGCAGTCAACCTAGGGTTTAGTTTTTCGCCAATTTAGATTATGAAGTTGGTCGTCCGCATGTTGAATAAGTTGTAGATAATTTCAACATATTTCTGTGGGTATAAAGAACGTCCAATTCCGATCAGCCGTTCGAAAGTTATGGCTGTTTTACCAAGCGTGTTAAAATCTGTGACATGAATGGAATATATCACGGTATTCTGTAGATTAAACCACTTTAGAGTCCGAATCAGTCTTTCCTTATACTTAGAAAAAGTTGGGAAATTTCCTAAGCTACGCGAGGATGTACTCGTTTAACTGATTCGGAGTCCCCGAACTCAAGTTATGCCTTTTGGAATGCTGCTGTCCCGACGGGACAGAACCTCTGTTTTTGGGTGTTGCGAGTAGTTGGCTATGTCGGGGTAGATGGGGGTTTGCGTACTGTTTTGTGGACATGATTGTGAGTGTGTGGTACCTATGTGTAGGTGGTGTGACCCCGGGAGTGCCTTCTACTTCCCGCCAATCCGTTGCTCGTGGTTGAGGCAAGTGTATTGTAATGGATAGCGATTTGTAGGTTGCTTGTTGAGAATAGATAAAATTGACTATATGATATGATCACTTGCCATGCTTTAATGATTGCCAATGATGTGATGAGCGTGTTTATTATGTTATGATGCCATGTGTTAATGTACAAGTTAAATATGATGTTGGCATAATTGCATACATGGCATGTTACATGGCCCGGGCGGTGAGAAGTCATAACTAGTCGGGGGAAGGTCGGTGAGAAAGTTATGACTATTCCGGAGAGCCAATGAGTAAGTCCTACATCGTGATTCCATTCACCGTGGTGAACGAAAGCGAGGAGTAGGCACCCTCCATCTTCGGGATGGAAGGGGGGAGAGGGTGCACACCAACGGGTGTGTACTCAACCATACCGGTATGAGTTTCCAAGGAGACATGAGAATAGCATTGCATTGCATACATAATGATGATGATAATGATATGTGATCATGAATGAGATGGTTTACATGATGTGAGATATTATTGCCATGTAATTGTTCTTGTTGTACAATTGCAATATGCTTGCTGAGTTTCGAACTCACGCTTGGGTCTTCTTGTTGTTTTAGGTACCATGAGACCGGCATGCGGGGAAGGGAAATAGTCACACTTCCGCACGTAGCTTCACTCATTTGATTCCACAAGTTATTCAATTAGTTTTTGATAATAAATTGCGTGTGATGATTATTGCTTTAAGGTTTAGATTTGCTAAATGAGAGTCTTATTGTTCGTTTGACTCTGAGAGACATTACATATTTGAAACTAGACTTATATTGTTGCTAAGTCGTTAATTACTGTTGTTTTTAATTGTCTCTCTTATTCCATATATTGCTATACTGTTGTTGCTCCTTCAAATCATGCTAAAACAAAGGAGATGCTGCTGAAATTTCGGGTTTTAGCATTTACTCCTTTGCTGTAATTTACCTTAATTCAGGGTACTTAGATGTTGTTTAGCTCATGTTTGGTAGCATTAAGGCATACTAGATGCCGGGGTGTTACAGTAGGTATCAGAGCGGGCTATAGGTCCTTGGAATGTGTAGTTTTAGTGTCATGCTATAGGGTACGACTAAAATGTGATGTGGAATAACTTAGAAACATGGCTTAGGTCTTAACTAAAATTTTGTCATAGGATAGCAACATTAAAACTTGCAAAAGTGGTATAACTAATCTAAAATATGACACACAATGGATGCACAGTAGGAAAGGGTATGGGTATCGCTTCTTTACGCTTAAATGTTGTATTTAAGCTTTGATGTTGAATACTTCATTCGATAAAGCATGTTGCTATGTCTATGAGATAAATGATTGAATTGTTCTTGTGGTGGTGATAAAGTGGGGTTGTGGTGCCGAAGGGTTTCGGCCACCACTTTTGTTCATAGTAAGGGAGAGGTTTGACGGTGTGGCCGGTTAGCGCCATCACCGAAGAACTATTAACCCCTATAGGAGAAGAGTGCTTACCCCTTTCTGTCGTAGGTCGAGTAGTTGGCTGGAGACAAATAGAAGAGTTGACGGTGGTATCCTTCGGATGCTTTCCACCGTTTCGAAGGTCGGTTTTGGTTGGTCTTCTTGTTTTTTTTAGTCGATTGAAATCAAAAGAAAAGTGTTGGTCTTGGATTTTCGCGGATTGTTCCATAAGCGGTATGTGGTTTTGTCTTCCTTGGTTGAAGATGAAGAAGAAGAGTCTAGTGTTGCGCTTCTGTTGGTCGCTATAAATTTTTGCTTTGACACCCGGTTTTGCTGGTTATTGTGGATTGTCTTAGGGAGGAAACATTTGTGGTTGTTGTCCTCCCTATCTAAGAAAAGAGTTGAAGTTCTCCTAGTGCCGACCTTAGGTTGGGTGGAGCTAAGTTTTGAATCTTTATCGAAAAAGGTTTGGTTGAACATTTGATTTTCCCTGGGGCCTCCTTCTTCCTTCTTGGAAGTATAGATCTTGAGATTTCTTGAAGAGTTTGTGGGCAAATTTGGGAATTTTAGAGTTGAGCTCTCCTGCATTTCTGTTGGAGTTTTGTTTTTCTTCCTTGCCTGGGAAAGGAGAAATTGTCTATCGGTGTTCGTTCTGGTTCTTGAGCTGTGGTTATTTTTAAAAGTTGAGTTGCATCCTGTTTGTCAAGGGTTCGTGCCCCATGAAGGTGTTTAGAAAAGCTTATGTCCGTGCTGTGTAGTAGGTAACAATGTAGGTTATGGGATGACGTATTGTTAAGTTAATTTGTGAGTTGAAACAATTCAATGCAGTTGTTACCTCTAGCTTGAGAATAAATAGACTACTAGTGTTGTAGTTTACTCTTAGCGAGAATGATTGAATGTGTTAATGTACATGCTTAGAATCGGTTGCTTTGCTTTAAAAGTGCTTATGACCCCCGATTATGTTTAAAGTTTTAAACCCTGATGCATAGTTAATATGACACTACGGTATGGTGTGACATTATAAAATGTGAAATTAGAGAATAAAACCTTTCGGCTTGAGGTTTACTCGCGTTTTTGGGCCTTATGAAGTGATGTGTCACCACGGAGTGTCAGAACCTTATAAATGGTGCATGATGAGGTCAAAAACATTATGAGATGTGGAATTAAGGTTAAAGCCATAGGGTATGGAGGTTAATAGCGTTTCCGGGCCGTTTCCGGGGTTTTGGGCCTTCCCGGGGGTGTTTGGGCCTAAAAGAGGGGGTTGTGGGCTTTGGTGGGATGGAGTGGGAATCCATTTAGGATTAGGAACAGGTGTGGGGGTCTGGTAAAAGGCCTCCCCCCTGCCCCCTTGCGCCCCACACCCTGCCCCTTGGGCGCCCCCACCTCTCCCACCTTGCCCTAGCCGCCACACCCACACCCCCCCTCTCCATTGCATGCGCCTCCACCTCCCCCATTGCTCCCCTTTGCTCCCCACCTCTCCACCACCTCTCCTCCACCCCCTTGCTGCCCTAGGGTGGCTTCCCCACCCCCTGCACCTCGAGGATCCGTCCATTGGAGCGAGGAACGAGGAGCGAGGAGCGAACCGGGAGGAGATCCATTCAGATTTCGTGCGTTGGGCAAAGGTATGGCCATGGGAATCCTTGGGGTTGGTCTAGGTACTATTCTAAGGGTGTTTATTAAGTTTTTAGATCAATTGGTGGTGCTGGATTTGATTAGATTAGATGGATTCTTGAGTTGGTCATGTTCTCTGTTTCGGACAGCATGAGCAGTCGACCTATGGTTCCGTTTTTCGCCAATTTAGATTCCGAATTTGGTCGTACGGATGTTGAAGAAGTTATAGATAATTTCATTATCTTTCCGTGGATATAAAGAACGTTAAATTCCGATCAGCCGTTTCAAAGTTATGACTGTTTTACCGAGCGTGTTAAAATCTGTGACGTGATTGGAACAGATCACGGTATTTTTGTAGATTAAACAACTTTAGAGTCCGAATCAGTCTTTCCTTATACCTAAAAAAAGTTGGGAAATTCCTAAGCTACGCGAGAATGTACTCGTTTAATTGATTTGGAGTCTTAGAACCCGAGTTATGCCTTTTGGAAGGCTGCTGTCCCGACGGGACAGAATCGCTGTTTTTGGGTTTTGCGAGTAGTTGGCAATGTCGGGGTAGATGGGGGTTTGCGTACTGTTTTGTGGACATGATTATGAGTGTGTGGTACCTATGTGCAGGTGGTGCGACCCCGGGAGTGCCTTCTACTTCCCGCCAATCCGTTGCTTGTGGTTGAGGCAAGTGTATTGTAATGGATAGCGGTTTGTAGGTTGCTTGTTGAGAATAGATGAAATTGGATATATGATATGATCACATGCCATGCTTTAATGATTGCCAATGATATGATGAATATGCTTACTATGTTATGATGCCATGTGTTAATGTAAGAGTGATTATGATGTTGGCATACTTGCAAACATGACATGGCATGATACATGGCCCGGGCGGTGAGAAAGTCATAACTAATCAGGGGAAGGTCGGTGAGAAAGTTATGACTATTCCGGAGAGTCAATGAGTAAGTCCTACATCGTGATTCCATTCACCGTGGTGAACGGAAGCGTGGAGTAGGCACCCTCCATCTTCGGGATGGAAGGGGGGAGAGGGTGCACACCGACGGGTGTGTACTCAACCATACCGGTATGAGTTTCCAAGGAGACATGAGCATCGCATTGCACTTCATACATATTGATGATGATGATACTATGTGACCATGAATAAGATGGTTTACATGATGTGAGATATTATTGCTATGTAATTGTTTATGTTTGTACCATTGCAATATACTTGCTGTGTGATGAACTCACGCTTGTGTTTATGTTGTTTTCTTTTAGGTACCATGAATCCGACATGCGGGAAAGGGAGCTAGTCACACGTCATCACTTAGCATCACACATTTAAACAATGACATGTTCCTTCCCTTATGGTTATGGTTAATTCATTGAACTAAACTATGGTTTCGATGATTCGTTGGTCGTTATGAGTAATTGATTATTCCATATTTGTCATGTGATGGATAGAATTTATATCCTTAGTGGTATGGTGGCTGTTTTTCCGTTTGATCATGTTATTGCTATCGTTCGTTATGCCACATTGACATGTTATTATTGTTGTTGCTTCAATTCATGTTAAAACAAAGGAGATGCTGCCGAAATCTCGGTTTTTAGCATGTGCGCCTTTGCTGGAATTTATGTTTAATTATGGTATTTAGATGTTGTTTAGCTTATGTTTGGTAGTATTCGGGCATATTAAATGCAGGGGTGTTACAGTTGGTATCAGAGCGGGCTGTAGGTCCTTGGAATGTGTATTTTTAGTGTCATGCTATAGGGTACAACTAAAATGTGATGTGGAATAATTTAGAAACATAGCTTAGGTTTTTACTAAAATTTTGTCATAGGATAGCAACATTAAAACTTGCAAAAGTGGTATAACTAATCTAAAATTTGACACACATGGATGCACAGTAGGAAGGGTATGGGTATCGTTGTTTACGCTTAAATGTTGTATTTAAGCCTTGTTGCTAAATGCTATATTTGATATAGTACGTTGCTATGTCTATGAGATAAATGATTGAATTATTCCTGTTGTGGTGATAAAAGTGGGGTTTTGGTGCCGAAGGGTTTCGGTCACCTCTCTTATTTCATAGTAAGGGTGAGGTTTGACAGTGTGGCCGGTTAGCGCCATCACCGAAGAACTATTAACCCCTGTAGGAGAAGAATGCTTATCCTTTCTGTCGTTGATCGGGTAGTTGACTGGAGTCAAATAGAAGAGTTAATGGTGATTTCCTTCGTATGTTCTTTGCCGTTCTGACGGTCGGTGTTCATTGCTTTTCTTGGCTTTAGTAGATTTGAATCAAATGAAAAGTGTTGGGTTTTCGCGGATCGTTCTGTATGCGGTGTGTGGTTTTGTCTTCCGTGGTTTAAGACAAAGAAGAGGAGTCTAGTGTTGCGCTTCTTTTGGGTGCCTTTCCAGTTTTGATGCCTGTTGATTGCATTATGGGGAACAAGCATTCAATTTATCCCTGTGTTTGTCTTTCTCTGAGGTTAAAGGAGTTATTGCGGAGTTGTGCCAGACCTGGCTGTTAGGGCTGAAGTTCTGTGGCTTTGTAGTAGTACGTGGTGTTTGATTTCGTTATTTTACTGGTTTAAGAAATCATCTTTGAAAAACCCTTCTTGTTTCGTGAAAGATTGGGGTTTGGTGCTAAGGTTTTATTTGCAAAGGTTTATTTGATCGGTTGGTTCCCTCCTGTGGGAGTCTTTGAGATTGAAAAGTGTTTTGGAAAATTCCTTTGCATGACCAAGTTTGGGTTTGTCTCATTGCAATTTTGAGAGTCAAGTTTCCTTATGAATTTGGGATGAGTTTTAAAAACTAAAATGCTGCAAACAAAGTAAGTAGTCTTTTGACTGAAATCGTTTGTCCCTAGTAAGAATTGATGTTTAGCATGTTATGTAGTAGGTAACAATGTGATTTATGGATTGGTGTGTTGCTAAGTTAAATTTTGAGTTGAATCAATTCAATGTGATTAATATCTCTAGCTTGAGAATAAATAGACTACTAGTGTTGTAGTTTACTCTTAGCGAGAATGATTGAATGGGTTAATGTACATGCTTAGAATCTGTTGCCTTGCTTTAAAAGTGTTTATGATCCTCGTTAATGTTTAAATTTTTAAACCCTGATGTATGGTTGAAACATTAAGATGATGTAGACTGCTGTTATTGTTAAAGAAACTTTGCTGGTTGTTTAAAGATGCTCTAATCTAATGGATTAATAGAGAAATTTAATCAGGTTGACTAGTGGCTTTAATTTGGAAGTTGATTAGAGTTGCTATTTATGTTGTTGCAAAATATTAGCATGGTTGGAAGTATGCAGTCGTGTTCCTAAAATGCTAGTGTCGAGGCCAATTGGAAAGATATGGGTTTTGTAGTTTGATGATATTGCAAGAACTTCGTGCTGGTCTAACTTATTAAATTTAATTTAATAGTTGGAGTATGTTGTGTAGTGACAATTTTGTTGTAACCTGTCTATAGGGTAGCTAAAAGTAATGTTGTCATTTGATGATTATGCTCGTTGGTTGTTATTAATAATCTAGTAGTGGTGGTAATTGTTTAGATTACTTGTTGAAAACCATGGTTAAAATAGAGGAAAAGTTTAACATGTTGCGATGGAGTGAGCTTTGGATAATTAACATGATGTACAATTTCATCCTTAATGAATGTATGTCGTAGAATCTTATTTACGAACCTTGTCTTTGTGGAGATAATATTTACATGTTGAAGTCGCTTGTTAACTGAATGAGTTTCGATTATCGAGTCATTGACATATAGGTGGTATGAAAATTTATATGTTGATCTTGCTGAAGGATTTGTGGAAGTACTATGGTTCAAATTTAGAATAAAAAGTATTATGATTCGGTGATCCGTTGGGATCTTGTCAATATAGTCTTGGTTGGGTGCCTTTTTGATAAGCATCATAAACCCTAATTAAAAGAGTTGGGAATGGTAACTAGAGGAAGAATTTGTTGTGAAGCTTTTGGTTGATTTGTGTTGGGGCTCCTCAAGGAGTAAATAGTGATTATTGAAGTCTTTAATAGAAAGCGTAGTGGAGTACTAGAGATGGTTCTTTTATGCTGAGCGTGTGTTTGAAAGCCTTTGGACTGGTTTGTTCTGTTTGCCATTTTGGTTGAATGCCTTCGGTCAAGGTATTCCTTGTGTTGTGTTTCCCGAATTTCCCTAGAACCCGTAGCTATTGGCGCCAATCTTTGGTTTTGGCTATTTTGTTTAATTTGTGTTATGAGTATGGATTTACATCCAAAAGTTTTTGAGTGGATCGCGCTCCTTTGCGTCCATACTGAATTATCTTTGGAATAAATTTTAAAGGAAACAGATGGACTTAGTGGGTTGTGTTGGAAACTCTTGAGATTTAATTTGTAACTCTTTTTGGCTAGAGTTGGAGTTGTTTTGAAAATGTGTGTGATGTTTGTGAGTGCTTCAAAAAGGTGGACTTTATGAAAGTTTTACAAAGTGAATTGAAGGAGCAACAACAGTAACACAAGTTATATCATAATGGAAAGCATCTAAAACAGCAATAATTAATGACTTAGCAACAATGTAAGTCTAGTTCCAAACATATAATGTCTCCAAGAGTCAAACGAACGAAAAGATTCTCATTTAGCAAAGTTAAACCTTAAAGCAATGATCATCACACGCAATTTATTCTCAACACTAATTGAATGACTTGTGAAATCAAAGGAGTGAAGCTACGTGTGGAAGTGTGTCTATTTCCCTTCCCCGCATGCCGGTCTCATGGTACCTAAAACAACAAGTAAACACAAGCGTGAGTTTGAAACTCAGCAAGCATATTGCAATGGACAACAAGAACAATAACATGGCAATAATGTCTCACACCAGGTATATCATCTCATTCATGAACACATAACAATATCATCATCACTATGTATGCAATGCAATGCTCATGTCTCCTTGGAAACTCATACCGGTATGGTTGAGTACACACCCGTCGGTGTGCACCCTCTCCCCCCTTCCATCCCGAAGATGGAGGGTGCCTACTCCTCGCTTCCGTTCACCGCGGTGAATGGAATCACGATGTAGGACTTACTCATTGGCTTTCCGGATTAGTCATAACTTTCACACCGACCTTCCCGGACTAGTTATGACTTTCTCACCGCCCGAGCCATGTAACATGCCATGTATGCATTTATGCCAACATCATATTTAACTCACATATTAACACATGGCATCATAACATATTAAACATGCTCATCATATCATTGGCAATCATAAAAGCATGGCAAGTGATCATATATCATGTAGTCAATTCCATCTATTCTCAACAAGCAACCTACAAATCGCTATCCATCACAACACACTTGCCTCAACCACGTGCAACGGATTGGCGGGAAGTAGAGGGCACTCCCGGGGTCGCACCACCTGCACATAGGTACCACATGCTCACAAACATAACCACAAAACAGTACGCAAACCCTCATGTACCCCGACATTGCCATCTACTCGCAAAACCTAAAAACAGAGGTTCTGTCCCGGCGGGACAGCAGCCTTGCAAAAGGCATAACTTGAGTTCTGGGACTCCGAATCAATTAAACGAGTACATCCTCGCGTAGCTTAGGAAATTTCCCAACTTTATCTAGGTATATGGAAAGACTGATTCAGACTCTAAAGTCGTCTAATCTACAGATTACCGTGATCTGTTCCAATTACGTCACAGATTTTAACACGCTCGGTAAAACAGCCATAACTTTCAAACGGCTGATCGGAATTTAACGTGCTTTATGTCCACGGAAAGATAATTAAATTATCTACAACTTCTTCAACATCCGTACGGACAGAATCGGATTCTAAATCGACGAAAACTCGAACCCTAGAACGACTGCTCATGCTGTCCCAAAACTGAAACGTGGCAACATCTAGATCTAACCCAAATTACTCCAATCCAGCACCTCCAATTGATCTAAAAACTTGAGAAACACCTTAATAACAGTACCTAGATCAATCCCCAGGGTTCCCATGGTCATACCTTTGCCCGACGCACGAAAACTCCAGTAGATCTCCTCGCTCTTCGCTCCTCGCTCCTCGCACCTCGCTCCTCGCTCCTCGGATGGATCCATGAGGATGCAGGGGTGGGGAGGCCACCCTAGGGAAGCAAGGGGTGGAGGAGAGGTGGTGGAGAGGTGGGGAGCAATGGGGCAAGGGAGGGGGAGGCGCACGGCCAAGGGAGGAGGGAGGCGGCTAGGGCAAGGGCAAGTGGGGGAAGGGCGCACAAGGGGCAGGGGTGAACGCCCAAGGGCTGGTGGGGAGCTCTTTTACCAGCCCCCACACCCAATCCTAGTCCGTTACGGAGACCTACTCCATCCCACCAAAGCCCACTTAAGGCCCAAAGTCCCCCGGGAAGGCCCAAAACCCCGAAAACGGCCCGGAAACGGCCCGAAAACGTTATTAACCTCCATACCTTATGGTTTTAACCTGCCATACCATATTTCATAAAGTTTTTGACCTTAACATGCACCATTTAAAAGGTTACGACACTCCGTGGTGACACATCACTTCAAACGGCCCAAAAACGCGAGTAAACCTCAAGCCGAAAGGTTTTATTCTCTAATTTCACATTCTCTAATGTCACACCATACCGTAGTGTTACAAAAACCATAGGGTATGGAGGTTAATAGCGTTTCCGGGCCGTTTCCGGGGTTTTGGGCCTTCCCGGGGGTGTTTGGGCCTAAAAGAGGGGGTTGTGGGCATTGGTGGGATAGAGTGGGAATCCATTTAGGATTAGGAACAGGTGTGGGGGGCTGGTAAAAGGCCTCCCCCTTGCCCCCTTGCGCCCCACACCCTGCCCCTTGGGCGCCCCCACCTCTCCCTCCTTGCCCTAGCCGCCACCCCCACACCCCCCTCTCCATTGCA
The DNA here is from genome assembly GCA_036346355.1 of Rhipidocladum racemiflorum. Classification (NCBI taxonomy): domain Eukaryota; kingdom Viridiplantae; phylum Streptophyta; class Magnoliopsida; order Poales; family Poaceae; genus Rhipidocladum; species Rhipidocladum racemiflorum. Next base: position 36,710,535 of record CM070589.1, on the reverse strand, counting down.
TGCGCCTCCACCTCCCCCATTGCTCCCCTTTGCTCCCCACCTCTCCACCACCTCTCCTCCACCCCCTTGCTGCCCTAGGGTGGCCTCCCCACCCCCTGCACCTCGAGGATCCATCCATTGGAGCGAGGAGCAAGGAGCGAGGAGCGAGGAGCGAACTGGGAGGAGATCCATTCAGATTTCGTGCGTTGGGCAAAGGTATGGCCATGGGAATCCTTGGGGTTGGTCTAGGTACTATTCTAAGGGTGTTTATCAAGTTTTTAGATCAATTGGTGGTGTTGGATTTGATTAGATTAGATGGATTCTTGAGTTGGTCACGTTCTCTGTTTCGGACAGCATGAGCAGTCGACTTATGGTTTGGTTTTTCGCCAATTTAGATTCCGAATTTGGTCATACGTATGTTGAAGAAGTTGTCGATAATTTCATTATCTTTCCGTGGATATAAAAAACGTTAAATTCCGATCAGCCGTTTCAAAGTTATGACTGTTTTACCGAGCGTGTTAAAATCTGTGACGTGATTGGAATAGATCACGGTATTTTTGTAGATTAAACAACTTTAGAGTCCGAATCAGTCTTTCCTTATACCTAGAAAAAGTTGGGAAATTTCCTAAGCTACGCGTGAATGTACTCGTTTAATTGATTTGGAGTCTTAGAACCCGAGTTATGCCTTTTGGAAGGCTGCTGTCCCGACGGGACAGAACCGCTGTTTTTGGGTTTTGCGTGTAGTTGGCAATGTTGGGGTAGATGGGGGTTTGCGTACTGTTTTGTGGACATGATTGTGAGTGTGTGGTACCTATGTGCAGGTGTGCGACCCCGGGAGTGCCTTCTACTTCCCGCCAATCCATTGCTTGTGGTTGAGGCAAGTGTATTGTAATGGATAGCGGTTTGTAGGTTGCTTGTTGAGAATAGATGAAATTGGATATATGATACGATCACATGCCATGCTTTAATGATTGCCAATGATATGATGAATATGCTTACTATGTTATGATGCCATGTGTTAATGTAAGAGTGATTATGATGTTGGCATATTTGCATACATGACATGGCATGATACATGGCCCGGGCGATGAGAAAGTCATAACTAATCCGGGGAAGGTCGGTGAGAAAGTTATGACTATTCCGGAGAGCCAATGAGTAAGTCCTACATCGTGATTCCATTCACCGCGGTGAACGGAAGCGAGGAGTAGGCACCCTCCATCTTCGGGATGGAAGGGGGGAGAGGGTGCACACCGATGGGTGTGTAGTCAACCATACCGGTATGAGTTTCCAAGGAGACATGAGCATCGCATTGCACTTCATACATATTGATGTGATGATACTATGTGACCATGAATAAGATGGTTTACATGATGTGAGATATTATTGCTATGTAATTGTTTATGTTTGTACCATTGCAATATACATGCTGAGTGATGAACTCACGCTTGTGTTTATGTTGTTTTCTTTTAGGTACTATGAATCCGACATGCGGGAAAGGGAGCTAGTCACACGTCATCACTTTGCATCACACATTTAAACAATGACATGTTCCTTCCCTTATGGTTATGGTTAATTCATTGAACTAAACTATGGTTTCGATGATTCGTTGGTCGTTATGAGTAATTGATTAGTCCATATTTGTCATGTGATGGATAGAATTTATATCCTTAGTGGTATGGTGGCTGTTTTTCCGTTTGATCATGTTATTGCTATCGTTCGTTGTGCCACATTGACATGTTATTATTGTTGTTGCTTCAATTCATGTTAAAACAAAGGAGATGTTGCCGAAATCTCTGTTTTTAGCATGTGCGCCTTTGCTGGAATTTATGTTTAATTATGGTATTTAGATGTTGTTTAGCTTATGTTTGGTAGCATTCGGGCATATTAAATGCCAGGGTGTTACAGTTAAAATATTAAGATGATGTAGACTGCTGTTATTGTTAAAGAAACTTTGCTGGTTGTTTAAAGATGTTCTAATATAATGGAATAATAGAGAAATTTAATCGTGTTGCCTAGTGACTTTAATTTGGAAGTTGATTAGTGTTGCTATTTACGTTATTGCAAACTACTAGTATATTTGGAAGTATGCAGTTGTGTCTCTACAATGCTAGTATTGATATCAATTGAGAAGACATAATACTTATTGTTAATGATGTTGTTAAGGGCAGTGTTAATGCTAGTATTCAATCTATTTTAATAGTTGGAGTATGTTGTGTAGCGACAATTTCGTTGTAACCTATGTATAGGGTAGCTAAAAGCAATGTTGTTGAGTGATGCTTATACAAATTGTTGATATTGATGACTTGGTAGTGTTGTTAATTGTTGGAAACCATTTATCCAATAGAGAAAAGTGTAAAAGTGTGGAATTATGTCGAGTACATGTTGTGATGGGATGAACAATGGATAATAAACATGATGTAAGATTTTAACATTAATGAATGCATATCTTATAATCCTATTTACGAATTTTATCTTGTAGAGATGTTAATTATTTGTGGAAGTCATTGATTGAACAAGTTTCAATTGTCAAGATTTTTGACGTATGGATAGTATAAAATTTATAGGTTGACCATGCTCAAGTAGCTATTGAAGTACTATGTTTGAAATATAGAATATGTTGTTATATGATTTGGTGATCCGTGGGGATCATGTCAATGTAGTCTTGGTTGGGTGCCTTTGTGATAAGCATCTTAAACCTTAATTAAAAGTGTTGGGAATGGTAACTAGAGAGAGAAATTGTTATGTAAATTTTGTTAAATCCGGTTGGACTCTCTTGATGAGTAAATAGTGATTTTTGAATCTTAAATGGTATGTGTAGTGGAATACAAGTTATGGTGGGATTCATGCTGAGCTGGTGTTTAAAACCCTTTCAACTGGTGTGGTTGTTTGCCATTTTGGTTGAATGCCTTCGGTCAAGGTATTCCTTGTGTTGTGTTTCCGAGTTTCCCTAAAACCCGTAGCTATTGGTGCCAATCTTTGGTTTTGGCTATTTTGTTTAATTTGTGTTATGAGTATGGATTGACACCCAAAAGTTTTAAGTGGATCACGCTCCTTCATGTTCGCCCTGAATTTTCTTTGGGAATAAATTTTAAAGGATGCAGTTGGACATAGTGGGTTGTGTTGGAATTTCTTGGGATTTAATTTGTGACTCTTTTTGGCTAGAATTGGAGTTATTTGGAAAATGTGTGTGGTGTTTGCAAGTGTTTCAAAAGGGTGGATTTTATGAATGTTTCATCAGTGATTTTGTTAGTGAAGTGTTCCCTTCTTGGAAATGAATTTCACTTTCTTGTTGAGAACATTTGTGGCGGTTGTGTGTGCTGATGTTTAACTTTGGAGTCGATGTTCTTTTCCAAAATGCTGATTTTGGGTTAAAATGTGAGGTTTTGCAAGTTTAGCTTTCGAGAAATGGTGGGTTCTGACATGATGTGGTGTGTTCCAGCTAACGGTGTTGCAGTCATAGTCTATATGATTTAGCGTAGCCGTCAATGTTATGTGTGTTTCAATCATGTGATACCGAGGAAGAAGTCTTTTGGTGAATGACTTTTTGGTATTGTTGTTACATGATGAGTGAATGGTGAAAACGAAGCATGGCATCGTTTATAAATGTTCAATGATAAATGAGTTGGTGAGCCAGGTCGGTGAAAAAGTCATATATGGATATATAACTAATCCAGAGTGCTCTTGAAAAGTGTGCATTCTTGTCATGTATCGAGATTTCCATTTCTTTCTAGTATGAAAAGAAAGAATGAATAATTTGTGGTGTTTTGGCTGTGGTGTTAGAGGTTTGTTTTCTTTTCGATTTGGCTTAGAAAAATGACATGAGTACTCTTTGGTTGTTGTCGAACTCTTTCCAATGTGGCTTTTAGCGCCTTGGAGTTCGAGTTGTTGGATGTGGATCATTTTGGGTTCATGGGTCTTGCTTGAGCTTACTCAATGATTGTACCCTTGTTCCGATTCTTTGAAAGGAAGAATGTGAGGGCTAAACCTTCTTAGAAAGAGGAATCTAGTGTGGGTTTGTAATGACCTAAGATATTAGGTGTTGCTAGTGGTTGATCGTAACTAGTTTGGAAGTGAAGAGTAAAGGAAGGTTGTGTAGGACTCAATTCAAACCTTCTTGGAGACTTGTGTTATTTATGTGTCCCTCGGTAGGGTTGATTAAATTATTAGTGGACCACTTGGTGGTTGCTAGTAATTGCTTTTCCTTTTCAAAGTGTATTGGATCTTTTGTCGCCGAGCTCTGAGCGAGTTGTGTCAACCGATGTGGATTGCTCGGTTGATATTGTTTTTGCGGGTTTTAAGGACCCTGGTTATAAAGTAGGTTTTTCCTTCGGTGGTAGTGGTGGGTATTGGTCTTTTGTAAGGTCAATCATTTGCAAGGTGTTAGCCGATTGTTCAAGCAGTTGGTAGTCTTGGAGTGTTGTGTCTTGCTTGGTTCGCGTCGTCTAGAATACGACGAACCACAGTAGAGAGGTTGAGATGTGAAAGCACTTTTGTGCATGGGAGCTGAAGAGGGTTCTAGATGTTGGTGCCATGTTCTTCTGAGGAGAAAAATCGGTTAAAGGGATCGGGCACTTTAGTGCCAAGGAATGCATAAAAATGAGGAATATGAGACCGTTTCCCTTCATTGTTAGCTTAGGAAGTTATCCTTTTGCTTGGGACGTTCTGAATCCTTATGTTTGTACTCGGTGTTTCAAAGTGGAGTAAGAATTCTGGCAAGTTTTGAATGTGAGTTATCTTTAGAGCTGTCAATCTTTGATCCTTAGCGGGTTCTGAGGCGTGAATCATAGCTCCCTTCGATTTGGTTGTTTGCGAAGTGGTGTGTTTCGGATTCGGGGTCGAATCCTATTGAAGGGGGGAGAATGTAACACCACGGAGTGTCGTAATCTTATAAAATATGGATGTTGAGGTCAAAACATTATAAAATATGTAAATGGAGGTTAAAACTTTACGTTATGCCGTTTATAGCGTGTTTTTGGGCCGTTTTCGGGTGTTTGGGCCTCTCCGGGGGACTTTGGGCCTTGGGGTTGAGTTGGGCCTCCGGTGGAAGGGTTTGGGCCCAAGGGGGCGGACTTTTGGGCAGCCAAATCTGGCCCCCACCCCTTGGTGCGCCCCAAACTCCCTCTCCCAACCCTAGCCGCCACCCCTTAGCCCCCCATGCGCCTCCACCCTTCCCCTTCCTCTCCATCTTCCCCCATGGCGCCACCACCCCTCTCCTCCCCACTCCACCTCCCTTGCTTCCCCTAGGGGAGTTCTCCACCTCAACACCTCGAAGATCCGTCCATTGGAGCGCTCCACGATGAGGAGATCCGGTGGATTTGGAGCGAGGAAGGAGATCGCGCGAAGCGGGAGGAGATCCGTTGGGTTTTCGGTCGTCGGGCGACGGTATGGCCATGGGAATCCTTGGGGTTGGGCTAGGTACTGTTCTAAGGATCAATATCATGTTTTTAGATCAATTGGTGGTGCTGAAATTGAGTAGATTGGATTAGATCTAGAAGTTGCCACGTTCTCTGTTTTGGACAGCATGAGTAGTCGACCTAGGGTTTAGTTTTTCACCAATTTAGAGTACGAATTTGGTCATCCGCCTGTTGAAGAAGTTGTAGATAAATATATTTCTGTGGGTATAAAGAACGTCCAATTCCGATCAGCCGTTTGAAAGTTATGGCTGTTTTACCGAGCGTGTCAAAATATATGACGTGAATGGAACAGATCACGGTATTCTGTAGATTAAACCACTTTAGAGTCCGAATCAGTCTTTCCTTATACTTAGAAAAAGTTGGGAAATTTCCTAAGCTATGCGGGGATGTACTCTTTTAATTGATTCGGAGTCCCAGAACTCAAGTTATGCCTTTTGGAATGCTGCTGTCCCAACGGGACAGAACCTCTGTTTTTGGGTGTTGCGAGTAGTTGGCAATGTCAGGGTAGATGAGGGTTTGCGTACTGTTTTGTGGACATGATTTTGAGTGTGTGGTACCTATGTGCAGGTGGTGTGACCCCGGGAGTGCCTTCTACTTCCCGCCAATCCGTAGCTCGTGGTTGAGGCAAGTGTATTGTAATGGATAGCGATTTGTAGGTTGTTTGTTGAGAATAGATGAAGTTGACTATATGATATGATCACTTGCCATGCTTTAATGGTTGCCAATGATATGATGAGCATGTTTATTATGTTATGATGCCATGTGTTAATGTACAAGTTAAATATGATGTTGGCATAATTGCATACATGGCATGTTACTTGGCCCGGGCGGTGAGAAAGTCGTAACTAGTTCGGGGAAGGTCGGTGAGAAAGTTATGACTATTCCAGAGAGCCAATGAGTAAGTCTTACATCGTGATTCCATTCACAGCGGTGAACGGAAGCGAGGAGTAGGCACCCTCCATCTTCGGGATGGAAGGGGGGAGAGGGTGCACACCGACGGGTGTGTACTCAACCATACCGGTATGAGTTTCCAAGGAGACATGAGCGAACGGAAGCGAGGAGTAGGCACCCTCCATCTTCGGGATGGAAGGGGGGAGAGGGTGCACACCGACGGGTGTGTACTCAACCATACCGGTATGAGTTTCCAAGGAGACATGAGCATAGCATTGCATTGCATACATAATGATGATGATAATGCTATGTGATCATGAATGAGATGGTTCACATGATGTGAGATATTATTGCCATGTAACTGTGTGACACCATGGAGTGTCATAATCTTATAAAATGCGGATGTTGAGGTGAAAACATTATAAAATATGTAAATGGAAGTTAAAACTTTACGTTATGCCGTTTATAGCTTGTTTTTGGGCCGTTTTCGGGTGTTTGGGCCTCTCTGGGGGACTTTGGGCCTTGGGGGTTGAGTTGGGCCTCCGGTGGAAGGGTTTGGGCCCAAGGGGGCGGACTTTTGGGCAGCCAAATCTGGCCCCCACCCCTTGGTGCGCCCCAAACTCCCTCTCCCAACCCTAGCCGCCACCCCCTAGCCCCCCAATGCGCCTCCACCCTTCCCCTTCCTCTACATCTTCCCCCATGGCGCCACCACCCCTCTCCTCCCCTCTCCACCTCCCTTGCTGCCCCTAGGGGAGTTTTCCACCTCAACACCTCGAAGATCCATCCATTAGAGCGCTCCGCGACAAGGAGATCCGGTGGATTTGGAGCGAGGAGCGAGGAGCGATCCGGGAGGAGATCTATTGGGTTTTCGTGCGTCGGGCGAAGGTATGGCCATGGGAATCCTTGGGGTTGGGCTAGGTAAGGTTCTAAGGATCAATATCAAGTTTTTAGATCAATTGGTGGTGCTGGATTTGTTTAGAGTAGATGGATTCTTGAGTTGGCCACGTCCTCTGTTTTGGGCAGCATGAGCAGTCGACATAGGGATTAAGTTTTCGCCAATTTAGATTCGGAATCTGGTTGTACGGATGTTGAAGAAGTTGTAGATAATTTCATTATCTTTCAGTGGATATAAAGAACGTCCAATTCCGTCCAGCCGTTTGAATGTTATGGTTGTTTTACCGAGCGTGTTAAAATCTGTGACGTGATTGGAACAGATCACAGTATTTTCTAGATTAAACAACTTTAGAGTCCGAATCAGTCTTTCCATATACCTAGAGAAAGTTGGAAAATTTCCTAAGCTACGCCGGGATGTACTCGTTTAATTGATTCGGAGTCTTAGAACCCGAGTTATGCCTTTTGGAAGGCTACTGTCCCGACGGGACAGAATATCTGTTTTTGGGTTTTGCGAGTAGTTGGCAATGTCGGGGTAGATGAGGATTTGCGTACTGTTTTGTGGACATGATTGTGAGTGGGTGGTACCTATGTGCAGGTGGTGTGACCCCGGGAGTGCCCTCTTCATCTCGCCAATCCGTCGCCCGTGGTTAAGGCAAGTGTATTGGAATGGGTAGCGGATTGTGGGTTGTTTGATTGATTGAGATTGAAATTTGAATATATGATATGTTCACGTGCCATGCTTTAATGTTTGCCATTGATATGATGAATATGTTTATTATGTGATGATGCCATGTGTTAATGTACAAGTTATCCATGATGATGCCATATGTTAATGTACAAGTTATTCATGATGTTGGCACATTTGCGTACATGGCATGATACATGGCCCGAGCGGTGAGAAAGTCATAACTAGTCCGGGGAAGGTCGGTGAGAAAGTTATGACTATTCCGGAGAGCCAATGAGTAAGTCCTACATCATGATTCCATTCACCGCGGTGAACGAAAGCGAGGAGTAGGCACCCTCCATCTTCGGGATGGAAGGGGGGAGAGGGTGCACACCGATGGGTGTGTACTCAACCATACCGGTATGAGTTTCCAAGGAGATATGAGCATCGCATTGCATTGCATACATAATTATGATGATAATGTTATGTGTTCATGAATGAGATTATATACATGATGTGAGATATTATTGCCATGTAATTGTTCTTGTTGTCCATTGCAATATGCTTGCTGAGTTTCGAACTCATGCTTGTGTTTATGTTGTTTTTCTTAGGTACCATGAAACCGGTATGCGGGTAAAAGGGTTTAGCTACACATCTACACGTAGCTCCACACAAATTAGACAGTGTTATCATTTGGAGACATGATAATGAAAGTATTGCCATGAAACTTGGAGAATTGCTTAACTATGTGCTCGTTCTTACTATTTGATTCGTTTAGCTCATGAAATGGTTGAATGCCTTATCCTGGACTTATTTTGTTGCTATGACACATGTTGTTGCTGTTTTAGATGCTTTCCGTTATGATATAACTTGTGATACCTTGTTGTTGCTCCGAATCATGGAAAAACAAAGGAGATGCTGCCGAAATTTTCGGTATTAGCATTTGTTCCTCTGCTGTAATTTACTTGTAATTGTGGTATTTAGAGGTTGCTTAGTCTATGTTTGGTAGCATTCGGGCATATTAAATGCCGGGGTGTTACAGTTGGTATCAGAGCAGGCTGTAGGTCCTTGGAATGTGTACTTTTAGTGTCATGCTATAGGGTTCAACTAAAATGTGATGTGGAATAACTTAGAAACATGGCTTAGGTTTTAACTAAAATTTTGTCATAGGATAGCAACATGAAAACTTGCAAAAGTGGTATAACTAATCTAAAATTTGACACACATGGATGCACAGTAGGAGAAGGGTATGGGTATCATTTCTTTACGCTTAAATGTTGTATTTAAGCCTTGTTGCTAAATGCTATATTTGATATAGTATGCTGCTATGTGTATGAGAGAATTGAATTGAATTGTTCGTGTTGTTGTGTTAAAATGGGGTTGTGGTGCCGAAGGGTTTCGGCCACCTCTCTTTATTCATAGTAAGGGTGAGGTTTGACGGTGTGGCCGGTTAGCGCCATCACCGAAGAACTATTATCCCTTGTAGGAGAAGAAGTGCTTACCCTTTCTGTCGTAAATCGGGTAGTTGACTGGAGTCAAATGGAAGAGTTTAGTGGTGGATTCCTTCGTATGCTCTTTACCATTCTAATGGTCGGTTTCGGTTGGTTTTCTTGGTTTTAATTGATTGAAATCAAAAGAAAAGTGTTTGGTCTTGGATTTTCGCGGATTGTTCCGTATGCGGTATGTGGTTTTGTCCTCCTTGGTTGAAGACGAAGAAGAAGAGTCTAGTGTTGCGCTTCTTTTGATCGCCTTTCCAGCTTTGATGCTTAGTTTGTTGATTGCTTTATGGGGAGAAGCATTCAATTTATTCCTGTGTTTGTCTTTCTTCAAGGTCAAAAGAGTTATTGCGGCGTTATGCCAGACTTGGTTGTCCGGGCTGAAGTTCTGTGGCTTTTAGGAGTAAATGGTGTTTGATTTCGTTATTTTACTGGTTTAAGAAATCATCCTTGGACAACCCTTCTTGTTTCGTGAAAATTTGGGGTTTGGTGTTAAGGTCTTATTTGCAAAGGTTATTTGATCGCGTGGTTCCCTCTTGTGGGAGCCTTTGAGGTTTAAAAGTGACGAATACCCATACCATGGGTACCTCCATCAGCCCGAGACCGCGAGCGGGCTGACATCCCTCAAAGACCCAAGTTCTGGCGGAGGTTCGTGGGTCGCAAAGGTTTAGCCTGCCACCGACCAGAACCAGTCCCAGGCGGCCGGCTGACCCCGACCTCCCGAGTCAAAGCGCTCGGTCAGCCGGCTCCACCAACACTCGGAGGGCCAACCGCTCTGTGTAGGTGACGTCCTCTGGTATCCATACCGGGGTAGGCGGCACCTTCCCGAGGATGTCAGAGGGTTCGCCAAGAAGTCAAGCCCCGATCCCATCACCGCTGACACACCGCAGAGAGGCACCCCCTCCCGAGACCAAGCTAAGGTCAAATACCATTAAATGCCGGGGCTGACGTCCGTATGGAGCGGTGCGTCACCTCGTTAGCACGATCGAAGACTCCCCGCCGTAGGGCTACCAACCCGGCATGGAGGTAGTCGGAGCCTGGTCGGACGACAAGACAGAAGACCAGACTCCAAGGCATACAGTATCCCTTCCTTTTTTCTCTCCAACTCTCGTTGTAACCTGCCGCCTCCAGATATATAAAGAGAGGCAGGGCCCCGAGGAGAGGGGGAGAAAAAAAGAAAAAACAAGCAAGAAAGTTAAAGAACTCACCGAGCGCAAGGGAGATCGATCGAACCCTTTGTCTCGCTTGTAACCTTCGGTTCGCCTCACGAAAACAATACACCCCAACAGCACGAACTGGAGTAGGGATATTCGGCCCGAACCAGTATAAACTTCTGGCCTCTTGAGTCCACCATTTGGGGAGAGGGAGCGTGCGACCCCCTCCGACCACAAGTTCGTATTGCCGGTGCACGGAACACCGACAGTTGGCGCGCCAGGTAGGGGTCATCGTGCGCCATCGCCGCATCCTCCTTCGGATTCCCATCTTCCTCCCCGATGGCTTTTTTCGCTCGCAACGACTCGCCGGCGTCGAGGGGCTGGATCCGCTTTGGAGCCCTCGACTTCATCGTCACCACGGCGGGGGAGCTAGTTCTCGTCCCCGCTGCCCTCCGAGATCGGGCGCCCCCCACAAGCTTGGACGTGGTCGCCGATGTCCTCGGCAACCTCCGCCTCGAGACCCCGCCACGGGCCTCCTCGGCGGCCTCATCGCGCGACGGCACCGCCTCCGACAACGCCACGCGCGATTCGCCACGAGCAAGGATCTCGCCCTCCGCGAGTTCCCGGCTCGTGGCCATGGCTGGCTATGCGCCTACCTCCTTCCACGACCTACTGGGGGACTCCTCCAGCCACGGCTCCAGCTCCGACAGGGAGCACCCCCCGCGCAGGATGAACTCTTGAGAGTGTAACATGACGGGTGCGGCGCAACCGTCCTCCACCCCCGCTACCCTCGGGGCCCTCCTCCCGCGCGATGAACTCTCGAGAGTGTAACATGTACCAATGTGGTTTATGGGATGACGTACTGATAAATTAATTTGTGAGTTGAAACAATTCAATGCAGTTGTTATCTCTAGCTTGAGAATAAATAGACTAATAGTGTTGTAGTTTACTCTGAGCGAGAATGATTAAATGTGTTAATGTACATGCTTAGAATCTGTCGCTTTGTTATAAAAAAATGCTTATGACCCCCGATTATGTTTAAAGTTTTAAACCTTGAAGCATAGTTAAAACATTAAGATGATGTAGAATGTTGTTATTGTTAAAGAAACTTTGCTGGTTGTTTAAAGATGTTCTAATCTAACGGGTTAATAGTGAAATTTAATCATGTTGACTAGTGGCTTTAATTTGGAAGTTGATTAGAGTTGCTATTTACGTTGTTGCAAACTACTAGTATATTTGGAAGTATGCAGTTGTGTCTCTACAATGCTAGTATTGATATCAATTGAGAAGACATAAGACTTATTCTTAATGATGTTGTTAAAGGCAGTGTTAATGCTAGTATTCAAATTTTTTTAAATAGTTGGAGTATGTTGTGTGGTGGTAATTTTGTTATCACCTTTGTATAGGGTAGCTAAAAGTAATGTTGTTGGTTGATGAACATGCCCATTTGTTGTTATTGATGACTAAGTAGTGGTGGTAACTATTTAGATTACTCGTTGGAAAACCATGGTTAAATAGAGAAAAATTTTAACATGTTGCGATGGAATGAGCTTTGGATAATTAACATGATAAATGATCTTATCCTTAATGAAAGTATAACTTAGAGTCTCACTTACGAATTCTTCCCTGTGGAGATAATATTTACATGTTGAAGTCGTTGTTTAACTGAATAAGGTTCGGTTGTCGAGACGTGAATATATAGGAGGTATGAAATTTATATGTTGATCATGCTGAAAGATTTGTTGAAGTATTATGTTTCAAATTTAGAATAAGAAGTATTATGATTCGGTGATCCGTAGGGATCATGTCAATATAGTCTTGGTTGGGTGCCTTTTTGATAAGCATCTTAGACCCTAATTAAAAGTGTTGGGAATGGTAACTAGAGGAAGAATTTGTTGTGAAGCTTTTGGTTTAATTGTGTTGGGGCTTCTCGGGGAGTAAATGGTGATTATTGAAGTCTTTAATGGAAAGCTTAGTGGAGTACTAGTGTGACACCACGGAGTGTCATAACTTTATTTTACGTGCTTGATATGGTTAAAAACAGTATGAAATGTGGAATTAAGGTTAAAACTATAGGTTATGGAGGTTAATAGCTTTTCCGGGCCGTTTCCGGGCCGTTTTCGGGGTTTTGGGGCTTACAAGGGGAGTTTTGGGCCTTGGTGGGCTTTGGTGGGATGGATTAGGTCTCCGTAACGGACTAGAATTGGGTGTGGGGGCTGGTAAAAGGGGTTTCCCTGCCCCTTTGGGGCGTCCACCCTGCTTCCTTTGCGCCCCTTGAGGCCTTCGTGCGCCCCCCTCACCTCCCCCCACTTGCCAAGCCCAAGCCGCCCCTTCCCTTTGAGCCTTGCGCCTCCCCCTTGCTCTCCTCCATTGCCCCACCTCTCCACCACCTCTCCTCCACCCCCTTGCTGCCCTAGGGTGGTCTCCACACCTCTGCACCTTGTGGATCCATCCGTTGGAGCGAGGAGCAAGGAGCGAGGAGCGAGGAGCGTGGAGCGAGGAGCGATCCGCGAGGAGATCTATTGGAGATTCGTTCGTTGGGCAAAGGTATGATCATGGGGATCCTTGGGTTTGATCTAGGTACTGTTATTAGGGTGTTTATGAAGTTTTTAGATCAATTGGTGGTGCTGGGTTGGAGTTCTTTGGGTTAGATCTAGACGTTGCCACGTTTCTGTTTTCGGGCAGATTGAGCAGTCGGGCTAGGGTTCGAGTTTTCGTCGATTTAGATTCCGAATCTGTCCATATGGACTTAAAAGAAGTTGTAGATAATTTAATTATCTTTCCGTGGACATAAAGCACGTTAAAATCTGATCAGCCGTTTGAAAGTTATGGCCGTTTAACCGAGTGTGTTAAAATCTGTGACGCAATTAGAACAGATCATAGTAATCTGTAGATTAAACAATTTTAGAGTCCGAATCAGTCTTTCCGTATAAATAGAAAAAGGTAGGAAATTTCCTAAGCTTCGCGATGGTGTACTCATTTAATCGATTTGGAGTCCCAGAACTCAAGTTATGGCCTTTGCAAGGCTGTTGTCCCGCCGGGACAGAACCTCTGTTTTAGGTTTTGCGAGTAGCGGGCAATGTCGGGTGAGATGGGGATTTGTGTACTGTTTTGTGGGCATTATTGACAGTATGTGATGCCGTTGTGCAGGTGGTGTGACCCCGGGGGTGCCCTCTACTTCCCACAATCCCGTCGCCCACGGTTGAGGCAAGTGTGTTGTAATGAATAGCGGAATTGTAGGTTGCTTGTGGAGATTAGATGAAAGATTGAATACTTGCTATGATCACTTGCCATGCTTGCTGTTTTCCAATGATATATTGAGTATGATTATCATGATTCGATGCCATGTGTTAATATTTGTCATGATGAGATGCCATATGTTTATGTACATGTGAAATATGATAATTGGCATAGTTGCATGCATGACATGAGATAGGGCGAGGGCGGTGAGAAAGTCATAACTAGTCCGGCAAGGTCAGTGAGAAAGTTATGACTAGTCCGGAATGCCATTGAGTAAGACCTACATCGTGATTCCATCCACGTGGTGAATGGAAGCGATGAGTAGGCACCCTCCATCTTCGGGATGGAAGGGGGGAAAAGGGTGCACACCGACGTGTGTGTACTCAACCATACCGGTATGAATTTCCAAGGAGACATGAGCATTGCATTACATCTCATACATATTGATGATGACAATGTTAAGTATTTATGAATAAGATGATTTACATGAAGGGAGATGCTATTGCCATATTGTTGTTCTTGTTGTCCATTGCAATATGCTTGCTGAGTTTCGAACTCACGCTTGTGTTTTTTTCTTATTGTTTTAGGTACCATGAGAACGGCATGCGGGAAAAGGGAATAGACACACGCCCACACGTTGCTTCACCTTAATGTTTCCCCAAGTCAATTCTTTTAGATTGATAATAAATTGCGTGTGATGGTCATTAAATTAAGGCTTAGCTTGGTTAATGAGAGTTTTATTGTTCGTTTGACACTTGGAACTTTAAGTGCTAAATGTTAGTCTTTTATTATCGTTAAGACTCTATTTATTGCTGTTTTAGATGTTTCCCTTATTGCCATATAATGCTATATCGTTGTTGCTCCTTAAATTCATGATAAAACAAAGGAGGTGCTGCCGAAATCTCGGTTTTTAGCCTATGCGCCTTTGCTGGAATTTTATGTTAAATATGATATTTGGATGTTGTTTAGCTTATGTTTGGTAGCATTCGGGCATATTAAATGCCTGGGTGTTACTGATTGGTATCGAGCGGTCGTAGGTCCTTGGAATAAGTATTTTAGTGTTATACCTTAAGTTGCAACTAAAATATGATGTGGAATAACTTAGAAACATGGCTTAGGTTCTAACTAAAACTTTGTTATAGGATAGCAACATTAAAACTTGCAAAAGTGGTATAACTAATCTAAAATTTGACACACTTGGTTGCACAGTAGGATGGGGTCTTGGTTCATTATTGCATTGCGCTTAATTATTTGATGAAGACTAGGCTATGATGATGTTTGATCTATGTTCTTGGTTGTGTAATGTTGTGTTTATGTTTTTGTGTTTGGATGGTTGTCTGTCTGAAGCAGCCATGCCGAGGGGTAGAGGCCGTGGACGCCGAGGCCGTGGAGGCCAGGGGCGAGGCTCCCAGGGAGTTGAGGAGTGCATTCTTTGAGGGTAGCGTTTCGCTCAATGCTCGTGGACCAGCTCAGGAGGAGCTTCCAGCTGCACAGTCGGGGGCGGGGGTGCCCGCCGCCAATGATGATTTAGTTCAGACTCTGCAGAGGGAGATTCATGTAACATCCCAAAATTTTGCTTTTCTTAAATTCATGTGTGATTTGGCACTTTGGTGAATTTTTGGAATTTTCTGGAATTTATTTGGATTTATTTGGAATTTATTTGAATTTATTCCATTTTGAAATAATTAAAGAATTTAATTTTGCAAATAAATTTTTGTTGGAAATATTTTATTTGAGTCCAAAATGATCCAAAATATTTTCCAGAATTTTTCTGGAATTTTTCTGAGTCATTTGCTATTTTTAATGAATTAAATGAATTACTGGGAATTATTTTAATTATTAAATCGCTGGAAAATCCAACTCGGGTCAAGTACTGTTCATCCGACCGAGTCGGAACCCGAGTCGGACTCGAGTCCGACCCGAGCCAGTTGACTCGACCGAACCAACTTGAAAACCTAATTGATCCCAACCGTTGGATCAAGATCCAACGGCTGAGATGCGCCCGTACCGGTTCGAGCCGTATCCGGCCCGGATCCGATCGCGCCCGTGCGATCGTGGCCGTCGATCGTGCCACGTGTACGGCTCTCCGTCGTCGTCTCCGCCCGAGTCCGAGCCGGACGCCGCCGCCGTGTCCGCCGCCGTGGAGAGCTAGGTCTCCGTTTTCTGCACGGACGCCGAGGCTATTTAAAGCCCGGGGCATACCGAGATCGCCATCCCACGCCGGTTCGAAACCTAGCTCGCGCCGCTAGGATCCCCACCGTCTCTCGCCGTTATTGCTCGCCGGAGTGGAGGGAGTCTTCCGCCGCGGTGTTTCGTTGATTCCCGCCGCCTCCGCCGTTCTCCGACGCCATCAAGCCCAGAACGGAGATCGCCGTGTCGCGCCGCGCCTGGGAGTGCCAGCCTTCACGCCGGAGTTGCACGGAAACGCCGCACGGGAGGTCGTCGTCTTCGTCTCCGGTCAAGCCAGCGCCGCCGCGTGCCATCGCCGTCCCCGAGCTTCGTGCACCGTTGGATCCAGATCGGACGGCAACGGTGAGTTCACGTGTTTTCCCAAACCCTAGAAACCCGATTAGATCTGGACCGTTGGATCAAGATCCAACGGTTCACAATCGCCACGTGCCGTAGCAGTACGATTATAGGATTAGATCTGGACCGTCCGATCTAGATCGAACGGCCCACGGGCATCGAGTAGTTTCAACGTGTTAAACCCTGGATCTAATCCGCGCCGTTGATTTTCAAACCAACGGCTGAGATTGCGCCACGTGTTGGGAAGGTGGACCGACGCGGTCAGCGTCGTACGCGTGTGAGCGCGTGTCCCTGACACGCGGGCCCCGCATGTCAGAGGGCCCACACGTCAGCCGTGTTGGCGTGAGACCCCGCACTGACGGGTGGGTCCCACATGTCAGAGACTTGAGCCATGGACCGAGTCCACGGTAGACCGAGCCGAGCGTGGACCAAGTCCATGGACCGGCTGACGTCAGCCGACCAATCAGAAGCTGCCACGTGTCATTGCTGACGCAATAATTAATTTCCGAAAAAGAAAATGATTTATTAATTCAAATAATGATTTCAAATTTAGATTCAAACTTCAAACGCTTATAACTTTTGCGTTTCAACTCCGATTTGAGTGATTCAAATTTCTAAATTTGTATAAAATTCAGATCTACTCAAATATGAATTTTATTTAATTTTTGGACTAAAGTTTTTCTCTGTAATATTATTTAATTGATTATTTAAACTTTAATAAATCATAACTTTTGCGTTTTAACTCCAAATTTGACGATTCCAGTTTCTAAAAATCCAGAAAATTATGTTCTCTCTGTTTATGGATTTTATTTGGAGTTTTGGGATCTTTTTGCCTAGTGTTTATTTGTGTATTTGCTATTTGCACGCTTTACGAGTAGACGTTGAAGTGCCGGAAGGATTCGAAGGAGAAGTGTTGACTCAGGATCCAACTCAAGACCAAGAGCAAGTGCTTTTTGAAGGCAAGTTGTGCTTTGACCATATTGATCCTATTTCGAAATCTATTTTGATTTAAACTATTGCATGCTAGTTCAGATAGAAAGATACTTTGATTAAACATGGGGGTTAGATAAATACCAATTTGCTATATGACACCTTGATTATCTAAGTATGTGCCATGATCCCTTGTCACCCTAGTTGTGGTTTACTAGTTGGACATTATTAAATTGCCAACATGGGTTTAGACCGTTGTAGTATGCTGCTTAGACCTGCTACGTGCTCATGACATGATTTTGGACAATCAAATGCTAATATGGACTTAATGATATATTGAACCTGTTTTGGAAAAGTATCATGTGATGTTGATGGCACGTGGTGCAGGGTAAAATCAACTGGGGTTTGATAAACAGTTTTCGACCGGGGCATGTGGCAAGAGTAATCAGGTGGGCCAGTTGTGGCATTGGGAGTGATGATTTGGTTTTTCGGGTAGTCTTGCCCTGGTCACTCTAAGGACTTAACCTTGCAAGCCTTTGAACTGGGTCATACTTGCAACCACATGGCTGGAATGGGACGGCCCTAGTTGACTAAGTCGCTAAGGACTCACTTGTGGAGCCTCAGGGTGTCAGTTACACCGTTTGTGTGATTGTACGGGGGAGCGTATCGTGGCTGTGGCCAGGTACCCATCTAACGGTGTGTTGGTCCCATACTTCGCCTTGGCTAAGGGAAGGGATGGTGTAGAGCACGCATCTGGAGAGGACCACTGTGTTGTTTGAGGCTTCCGAAAGGCTTTGTTACTGAACTCGCCTTTGTGGTGTTTGACTCAGTATCTTGTGGGTAAAGTGCATAACCTCTGCAGAGTGTAGAATCTATTTGAATAGCCGAGTCCACTGTGATCGACAATGCTCTGAATTACAAATAAGGGGTAGATTTTCTGAAAATAACTTGGTTTTGAAAAGATGGGTTGGTTTAACAAGGAAGATGATGGAACTATGGTGTAGGATGGGAAAAATGTTTGTTAAACTTCTTGAAAAGTTATTTATGCTTTACTTATTTCTACTGCTTTCGAATCTACTTATATTACTTGTCAAAAGTTGTTTACTGCAAATATACCCTGAGCTATTCCTTTGTACTAAGCCATGCATATAGTATATTAGCTTGCATTCTGTGCATGACTTGCTGAGTACCAAGTACTCACCCTTGCCTCAACACAATACCAGTTGAAGAGGAGATTACGCCAGCTTTGGAGGAGGAACTCCAAGAGGACCCGACTACTTAGGGATGCGAGCCCAGTCAGTTGCCTGTGGTATACTGGATGGCGCCACGAAGTTTATTTGATTTTCCGCTGCTATTGTTTCTCTCTGAATAAGTTTCGCCCTACGAGGCATACATTTTGTAACTTGACCATGAGGTCAAGTAACCAGTTTGGTTATTTAAATAAAGTACTTTGATAATATCGATTGGTATGATTGTGATATTTACCGATGTTAAGACTGTGTGCACTAGCGCGTTCCTGGACTAGTGCTGAATACACAGAGGGTCCGGATTTGCAAATTCGGGTCCCGACAGAGGTGGTATCGAGCCATACTTGACTCGTAGGCTCAACCCTAAGCTAGAATGGTCGTAGTGAGGATAAAACCTATTTTCTAAAGCTAAAAATTTGTGAAGACAAGAAATGACATCTCGACTTATCCCCTTCTCTCTTTTCTTGTCTCTTGCTGAAATTTTCCCTTACCTTGTCACAATTTAAAAATTCCGAGTTCTTACGTAAAGCACTCTTGTGACAGATGGAGGAAGAGTTCAACTACGTTGATCTGGGAGTTGGTCACGCTGCAGAACTTTGGCACATGCTACAAACTCTCGGAGATTTTGAGAAGCCCCAATATCAAGTGGAAGTGATCAGACAAGCGGGATTGATCAAGGCTTGTGACGTGAGGATTGAGGTACTGCTAGGAAAAAGGGCCTGTGCAATCGCCTTCGATACACCTTTGCCAGGAGATCTACAATGCAGATGGGTATCCAAGAAGTATCACGACGAGCAATGCGGCACATTACCCGTATCTACGCCCGAGAGTTGGAGAGTACGGTGTTCCGTTACCATCCGCGCAGCGATAACCTTCTCGACCCGAAGGCGATTCAGGATGAGGATGCCACGGTTACAGCTTGGCACGATTCGTCGTCGCCAGGAGGATGTACTAGATAATACAAGCAAGGAGCTACAAGGCCCGCAAGGAGATCACGACAGAGAAGAACAGATGGCGGGAAGCTCAAGAGTATGTGGCACACCTTCTACGAAGGATTGACGAGTTGGAGATGACTTTGTACGGACTGCACCCGAACCAAGATTTGAGCTACGAGCCAGATCCAGAGGAGTCGATCTCGATGAGGACATCTGCTTCTTCGACTACCATAGAGGACACAGCTTGTCGGACATGGCGATTGTTTCACGCCTATGCCACGCCGCACTCGTGCCGTGGAGGTTTTCTCGATGAGTGAGCATAGGTTCTATAGTGAGACTCCTTCGCCGAGTCGAGTCATAGAATAAAGAGTCACCCTTTAGGCGTTAGATTCCAGAGTTAGTTCGATTTGGATTTGCTTTGTTTGCTGAGTGTGCAGTATGTGTTGCAAGGCCCTTAGGCATTGTAAGCAGCCATACCAAGTTATTAATAATAAAGATGGACCTTAAAGTTACCTCTTTCGCCCCGCATAAGTTCTATATTACTTGTCTATTCTTGTTTCCCTCTCATCTCTAAACCTAGAGCAAATCGACAGATGGTGAACACCCGTGGGAACTTTGGGAGCAATGGGAGTGGTTCTCGCCCAGCAGAAAACCCTAATGATAGAGCACCAGCACCGCCAGATGATATGCAGAATTTCGGAGCATTTCTTGCTGCTCAGACTCAGTTGATGCATGCTATGATGCAACAAATGCAGCACGTCATCGCTCGTGCCACCGCTAATCAAGTTAATCGGGGACCACGCCGTAATACAAGGTCGTCGAGTTCATGAGGACTCACCCACCCACTTTCTCTGGGAATGCCAATCCATTGGAGGCCGATGATTGGTTAAGATCAATTGAGAGGAAGCTACACATAGCTCAATGCATAGGGAATGAGAAGGTACTCTACGCTTCTCATCACCTGGAAGGAACAATTACGAATGGTGGGAGAACTTCGTACACGCAGAGAAACCTCAAGATATCACTTGGGAAGAGTTCACAATGCATTCGACAAGATCACGTGCCTGAAGGAATTATGGACCTTAAGAAGGAGGATGTTCCGGTGAGAATACTAATAGATGGACTAGAGTTCCTAGCAAACCTTATACTTTTGGAGCCCCAGACCTTAGACGACCTAGGGGGAATGGATTGGTTATCCAAGCCCAAGGCCGTATTGGCTTGTGGACGAAGGACTATCTCGATTGAGAGCCCGTGTGGGAAGAAAGTGGAATTTCAAGCCACTGCAGCTTAGAAATGGACAGCTTGATGGTTAACAGTACCAAGGCAATCAGCATAGAGGATGTCCCAAGAGTGAATGAGTACCCGATGTTTTTCGAAGATCTACCTGGTATGCCGCCAGACAGGGACATAGAGTTTGTGATAGAGCTTGTACCTAGTACAAAGACCGATAGCAAAGAGACCCTATCGGATGTCCACCGAGGAGTTGGTAGAAATGAAGAAACAACTAGAGGAGTTAATGGAGAAAGGATTTATCGAGACCAAGTTAGTCGCCGTGGGAGCACCGCTTTGTTTGTCAAGAAGAAGGACGGGAGTTTCAGGATGTGCATTGACTACCGTGCACTCAATGAAGTCACCGTGAAGAATAAGTATCCGCTACCAGGATTGATGATTTGTTTGATCAGTTAAGAGGAGCCGGAGTTTTCTCCAAGATTGATCTGAGATCGGGATACCATCGCTTGAAGATCCGATCGTAAGATATTCAAGACTGCATTCTCGTCAAGATATGGACATTACGAGTTTACGCTATGTCCTTTGGGCCGATTTAATGCGCCAAATTATTTCATGAATATGATGAATAAGGTGTTCATGGAATATTTGGACAAGTTTGTCGTCGTGTTCATAGACGATATCCTAATCTACTCCAAGACAGAGGATGAACATGCCGAACACTTAAGGCGAGTTTTGGAAAAGTGAGGAACAAAGCAACTTTTCGCCAAGTTCAAGAAGTGTGATTTTTGGAAGGACAAGGTGGAGTTTCTTGGACATGTAATGACCGCAGAGGGAGTCGCCAGTAGATCCAAGCAAAGTAGAAGCCGTGTTACATTGGGAGCACCAAGACCGTGACCCAGTTCGAGTTTCCTTGGAATGGCAGGGTACTACCGCCGTTTCATTGAAGGCTTCTCGACAATTGCGAAACCTCTTACGCAATTGCTGAAGAAGGAAAAGAAGTTTGCATGGACGCTTGAGAATGTGAGAAAGGATTTCAGAGTCAAGAAGCGATTGACGTCAGCACCGGTGTTGGTTCTACCGGATGTTGCTCAAAGCTTCGATATTTATTGTGACGCATCGCGCCAAGGACTTGGATGTGTGCTGATGCAGAATGGAAAGGTCGTCGCTTATGCATCAAGGCAGTTGAGGCCGCATGAGGAAAATTATCCGACACATGACCTAGAGTTAGCTGCCGTAGTGCATGCTTTGAAGATATGGCGTCACTATCTGATTGGAAACAGATGTGAAGTGTATACGGATCATAAGAGCCTTAAGTACATATCCACCCAGTCGGATCTGAATATGAGGCAAAGGAGATGGTTAGAGTTGATCAAGGACTATAATGTTGGAATCCATTACCATCCCGGGAAGGCCAACGTAGTAGCCGATGCTCTGAGTCGGAAAAGCCATACCGTGAGTACGTTGCTAGCCACAGGCCAGGATGAGTTATGTAAGGATTTTCAGAAAATGAGGATTGAGGTTGTACCTAGCGGATTCTTGGCCGCATTAGAAGTAAAGCCTACCCTAGAGGATCAGATCCGAGAAGGACAGAAGGATGATGACAGGATCCGTAGGATTAAGTCCAAAAAGGAGGAAGGCAAGGCAGAGGACTTCAAATTGGATGGGCGGGGCACGTTATGGATGAAGGATCGCATTTGTGTGCCTAACAAAAAGGAGTTAAAGCAGCTGATTTTGGAAGAAGCCCATGACTCCAAGTACTCGATTCATCCTGGAAGCGCCAAGATGTATCAGGATCTGAAGGAGAGATTCTGGTGGCCGAGTATGAAACGTGAAGTTGCCGAGCATGTTGCCTTGTGCGATGTATGCCAGAGAGTCAAGGCAATGCATCAGAGACCAGCAGGATTGCTACAGCCGCTGAAAATACCTGAGTGGAAGTGGGAGGAAATCGGAATGGATTTCATTACCGGTTTGCCGAAGACTCAAGGAGGTTATGACTCCATATGGGTTATAGTGGATCGCTTGACTAAAGTAGCCCATTTTATCCCCGTGAAGACCACCTACTCGGGAGATAAATTAGCAGAATTGTACATGATCAGGATTGTTTGTTTGCACGGAGTGCCAAAGAGGATTGTATCGGACAGAGGTACCCAATTTACCTCAAGGTTCTGGAATAAGTTGCATGAAGCCATGGGAACCCGTTTAAACTTCAAGATGACTTATCATCCACATACGGATGGACAGACCGAAAGAGTCAACCAGATTCTGGAAGATATGTTGAGAGCTTGTGCATTGGCTTATGCTACCTCTTGGGATAAGAGTTTGCCGTATGCCGAGTTCAGTTACAACAATAGTTATCGTGCTAGTTTACGATGTCACCTTTTGAGGCCTTTGTATGGTCGACCAGCCGGACGCCATTGAATTGGAATGAGACCGTGGCGCCGTGTCTTTGGACCTGATATTCTTCAAGAGGTCAAGAGCAGATCGCCATGATTAGGGAAAGGTTGAAGATAGCCCAATCTCGACAAAGAGTTATCTTGACAATCGTCGCCGGGATTTGAGTTTTGAACCGTAAGACTTTGTTTACCTCGAGTTACGCCTCTCGGGGAGTTAAGAGGTTCCATGCCAAAGGGAAACTTGCACCCGTTATGTTGGACCATTTAAGATTTTGAGCCGCAGAGGCGAGTTGCTTATCGACTAGAGTTGCCACAATCGTTAGCGAGTACATGATGTATTCCATGTGTCCCGATTGAAGAAGTGTCTCCGAAGTTCCTCGAGGAATGCAGACACTGGAGTCAATTGAGTTGCAAGAGGATTTGACTTATAAGGAGTATCCCGTGGGGATTCTAGACACAATGGATCGAGAAACTAGAAACAAGTCAACCCGTTTCAGAGTTCGATTGGAGCAACCATGCAGAGAGCGGCGACTTGGGAGCCGAAGAGGATTTGAAGAAAGAATTTCCAAACCTATTCCTTTAGTAAGCCCTGAATCTCGGGGACGAGATTCTATTAAGGGGGGGAGGTTTGTAACATCCCAAAATTTTGCTTTTCTTAAATTCATGTGTGATTTGGCACTTTGGTGAATTTTTGGAATTTTCTGGAATTTATTTGGATTTATTTGGAATTTATTTGAATTTATTCCATTTTGAAATAATTAAAGAATTTAATTTTGCAAATAAATTTTTGTTGGAAATATTTTATTTGAGTCCAAAATGATCCAAAATATTTTCCAGAATTTTTCCGAATTTTTCTCGAGTCATTTGCTATTTTTAATGAATTAAATGAATTATCGAATTATTTTAAATATTAATTCGCTGGAAAATCCAACTCGGGTCAAGTACTGTTCATCCGACCGAGTCGGAACCCGAGTCGGACTCGAGTCCGACCCGAGCCAGTTGACTCGACCGAACCAACTTGAAAACCTAATTGATCCCAACCGTTGGATCAAGATCCAACGGCTGAGATGCGCCCGTACCGGTTCGAGCCGTATCCGGCCCGGATCCGATCGCGCCCGTGCGATCGTGGCCGTCGATCGTGCCACGTGTACGGCTCTCCGTCGTCGTCTCCGCCCGAGTCCGAGCCGGACGCCGCCGCCGTGTCCGCCGCCGTGGAGAGCTAGGTCTCCGTTTTCTGCACGGACGCCGAGGCTATTTAAAGCCCGGGGCATACCCCGAGGATCGCCATCCCACGCCGGTTCGAAACCTAGCTCGCGCGCTAGGATCCCCACCGCCTCGCCGTTATTGCTCGCCGGAGTGGAGGAGTCTTCCGCCGCGGTGTTTCGTTGATTCGCCGCCTCGCCGCTTCTCCGACGCCATCAAGCCCGAGCGGAGATCGCTGTCGCGCGCCGCGCTGAAGTGCCGGCCTTCACGCCGGAGTTGCACGGAACGCCCGCCGCGGGAGGTCGCCGTCTTCGCCTCCGGTCAAGCCAGCGCCCGCCGCGTACCATCGCCATCCCCGAAGCCGTGCCGTTGGATCCAGATCGGACGGCAACGGTGAGTTCACGTGTTTTTCCAAACCCTAGAAACCCGATTAGATCTGGACCGTTGGATCAAGATCCAACGGTTCACAATCGCCACGTGCCGTAGCAGTACGATTATAGGATTAGATCTGGACCGTCCGATCTAGATCGAACGGCCCACGGGCATCGAGTAGTTTCAACGTGTTAAACCCTGGATCTAATCCGCGCCGTTGATTTTCAAACCAACGGCTGAGATTGCGCCACGTGTTGGGAAGGTGGACCGACGCGGTCAGCGTCGTACGCGTGTGAGCGCGTGTCCCTGACACGCGGGCCCCGCATGTCAGAGGGCCCACACGTCAGCCGTGTTGGCGTGAGACCCCGCACTGACGGGTGGGTCCCACATGTCAGAGACTTGAGCCATGGACCGAGTCCACGGTAGACCGAGCCGAGCGTGGACCAAGTCCATGGACCGGCTGACGTCAGCCGACCAATCAGAAGCTGCCACGTGTCATTGCTGACGCAATAATTAATTTCCGAAAAAGAAAATGATTTATTAATTCAAATAATGATTTCAAATTTAGATTCAAACTTCAAACGCTTATAACTTTTGCGTTTCAACTCCGATTTGAGTGATTCAAATTTCTAAATTTGTATAAAATTCAGATCTACTCAAATATGAATTTTATTTAATTTTTGGACTAAAGTTTTTCTCTGTAATATTATTTAATTGATTATTTAAACTTTAATAAATCATAACTTTATGCTTAACTCCAAATTTGACGATTCCAGTTTCTAAAAATCCAGAAAATTATGTTCTCTCTGTTTATGGATTTTATTTGGAGTTTTGGGATCTTTTTGCCTAGTGTTTATTTGTGTATTTGCTATTTGCACGCTTTACGAGTAGACGTTGAAGTGCTTGGGAAGGATTCAAGGAGAAGTGTTGACTCAGGATCCAACTCAAGACCAAGAGCAAGTGCTTTTTGAAGGCAAATTGTGCTTTGACCATATTGATCCTATTTCGAAATCTATTTTGATTTAAACTATTGCATGCTAGTTCAGATAGAAAGATACTTTGATTAAACATGGGGGTTAGATAAATACCAATTTGCTATATGACACCTTGATTATCTAAGTATGTGCCATGATCCCTTGTCACCCTAGTTGTGGTTTACTAGTTGGACATTATTAAATTGCCAACATGGGTTTAGACCGTTGTAGTATCTTTGCTTAGACACCTTTCGTGCTCATGACATGATTTTGGACAATCAAATGCTAATATGGACTTAATGATATATTGAACCTGTTTTGGAAAAGTATCATGTGATGTTGATGGCACGTGGTGCAGGGTAAAATCAACTGGGGTTT
This sequence comes from Rhipidocladum racemiflorum, assembly GCA_036346355.1. Classification (NCBI taxonomy): domain Eukaryota; kingdom Viridiplantae; phylum Streptophyta; class Magnoliopsida; order Poales; family Poaceae; genus Rhipidocladum; species Rhipidocladum racemiflorum. The sequence goes on along the minus strand of CM070589.1, from coordinate 36,684,615 downwards.
GATAAACAGTTTTCGACCGGGGCATGTGGCAAGAGTAATCAGGTGGGCCAGTTGTGGCATTGGGAGTGATGATTTGGTTTTTCGGGTAGTCTTGCCCTGGTCACTCTAAGGACTTAACCTTGCAAGCCTTTGAACTGGTCATACTTGCAACCACATGGTGGAATGGGACGGCCCTAGTTGACTAAGTCGCTAAGGACTCACTTGTGGAGCCTCAGTGGTGTCGATTACACCGTTTGTGTGATTGTACGGGGGGCGTATCGTGGGCGTGGCTGTACCCATCTAACGGTGTGTTGGTCCCATACTTCGCCTTGGCTAAGGGAAGGGATGGTGTAGAGCACGTCTGAGAGGACCACCTGTGTTGTTTGAGGCTTCCAAAGGCTTTGTTACTGAACTCGCCTTTGTGGTGTTTGATTGTATCTTGTGGGTAAAGTGCATAACCTCTGCAGAGTGTAGAATCTATTTGAATAGCCGAGTCCACTGCAGTCGACAATGCTCGGGAATTACAGTCAAGGGGTAGATTTTCTGAAAATAACTTGGTTTTGAAAAGATGGGTTGGTTTAACAAGGAAGATGATGGAACTATGGTGTAGGATGGGAAAAATGTTTGTTAAACTTCTTGAAAAGTTATTTATGCTTTACTTATTTCTACTGCTTTCGAATCTACTTATATTACTTGTCAAAAGCTGTTTACTGCAAATATACCCTGAGCTATTCCTTTGTACTAAGCCATGCATATAGTATATTAGCTTGCATTCTGTGCATGACTTGCTGAGTACCAAGTACTCACCCTTGCCTCAACACAATACCAGTTGAAGAGGAGATTACGCCCGCTTTGGAGGAGGAACTCCAAGAGGACCCGACTACTTAGGATGCGAGCCCGATCGGTTACTGTGGTATACTGGATGGCGCCACGAAGTTTATTTGATTTTCCGCTGCTATTGTTTCTCTCTGAATAAGTTTCGCCCTACGAGGCATACATTTGTAACTTGACCATGAGGTCAAGTAACCAGTTTGGTTATTTAAATAAAGTACTTTGATAATATCGATTGGTATGATTGTGATATTTACCGATGTTAAGACTGTGTGCACTAGCGCGTTCCTGGACTAGTGCTGAATACACAGAGGGTCCGGATTTGCAAATTCGGGGTCCCGACAATTCAGGAGCTGCGCCAGCAGTTGCGGGCAGCCCTTGCTGTGCTGCCTCTCGCTACAGTGGCCCCAGTTGTTGCCCCCGCTGCGCCGGAGCCGAGGATGAGTCTCCGAGAGTGGATGACCCTCCGTCTTGACACTTTTGACGGAGCGGGCAGGCCGATCCAGTCTGCAGATTGGCTACGGTACATGGAAAGGCAGTTTGAGGTCCTAGAATTGACCTCGGTCCAGAGGGCTCGCTTTGTGGCCTTTCAGCTGAAAGGCCAAGCTGATATCTGGTGGGAAGGGGTTCTGGCTGCTAGAACCCCTGATCTTGGTCGATCACACAGGAGGACTTTGTGGCTCGCTTCCGAGCCAAGTTCTACCCGAGTCTTTCCTTGAGAGGATGGAGCATACTCGGCGACTCTTTCCAGGAAAGAGGTCGGTGGCAGAGTATGAGGTGGAGTTCAACAGGCGTGGTGCGCCGTGCCGGTAGTGGCGGTAGACGGCGAGGGAGAAGGTGAGGAGGTTCCGTGAGGGCCTCAACCAGGAGTTCAGAGTTGTCATGGGGGCGATCGTCCTCGTGACTTCTGCTCCGTGGTGGAGCAGCGAAGGGCATGGAGCTCGAGTTGGAGCTCTCCGGGATAAGCAAAACCTGGGCGGTTCAGGGTTCCTGCGGCCCAGCGGGGCCGAAGAGGACCTTTGGTGGAGGAGGTGGGTCTTCTCGACCCACCTTCAAGAAGTTCAAGGGGGACAGGGCTCCTCCTCGGGGCTAAATGGGGCCGCCCTTGCAGTCTTCTTTGCAAGCGGTGTTCGTCTGTGCCGGCAGGCATGAAGTGTTTCAAGTGCGGTGGTGAGCACCGTGCTTGAGTGTGGTTGGATCGGAGTTGCAACCACTGTGGCAAGCCCGGCCACATGGGGACGAGTCTGCCGGATGAATCCCAAGAGCATCATCAAGTGGGAGACGGTGCCTTCTCCTCCCACTCCGGTAGCGTCTTCCGTGAGGATCGGTGCACATGATGGCTGCCCCTGTTTCTCAGCCTCCCTTTGCGTGGCGCCACCAGCGGCGTCGGTGCCCGCGGCCGTCTGCTCCTCCTCGATTGCCTCCTCCGCCCCAGCCTTGATGAGGCATCACCTGGAGTCGGGCTCATTCTGTCGGCGCCACCAGGAGTGTACGCTTTGCCGACCGCCGAGTCACCGGGCATCCAGAGGTGGTTTCGTACTCTGCTCGTGGATTCCGTTGATGCCTTTGTTCTATTTGATTCGGAGCATCCTATTCCTTTGTGTCGTCGGAGTTTGCTAGTAGAGCTAAGTTGGGAGTTCAATGGATTTCTCGAGTCCGTGTTAGTCGATTCTCCTGGGGTTGATTGCTAGTTCTTTGGTTTGCCCTGGTTGCACCATTGCTATTGATGATGAGGTTTTCTTTGCCAATCTCATGGTGATCCAGTTGGCTCCTTTTGATGTCATTTTGGGCATGGGTGGCTGCATCGATCAGTGCTAAGATTTGTTGTTTCTGGAAGACGGTTGCCTTGCAGGCCCCGTCAGGAGTAGAGTTGACCTTTCAGGGTGGTATACCCTCCAGTTCCGTCTTTGCTTTGACTAGTTTGTTTTCTGGTCGGCGTTTGAGGCTGTTGGGTTTCCTCATGACTTTGTCTGAGAAACCATCTTCCTCAGTTCCCATTGAGGAGATTTCTGTAGTGAAGGAGTTCGTTGATGTGTTCCCTGACGAGTTGCCTGGTCTACCTCCTGTGAGGAATGTGGAGTTTCGTATTGATCTTGTTCCTGGCACTCGACCTATTTCTATCTCTCCATACCGCTTGGCTCGTCCTTTTCAAGACGAGTTGAAGAAGCAGTTGGAGGATCTGTTGGCCAAGGGCTTCATTCGGCGTAGCGTTTCGCCATGGGGAGCACCCGTCCTCTTCGTCTCGAAGAAGGATGGAAGTTGGTGTATGTGCATTGATTATCATGCTCTTAATCAAGTGACAGTCAAAAACAAGTATCCTTTGCCTCGCATCGAGGATCTGTTTGACCAACTGAAGGGAGCAAAGGTGTTCTCCAAGATTGATCTTCAGTCGGGTTACAATCAGATCCGTGTGAGGGAGCAGGACATTGAGAAGACTGCTTTCTCCACTAGGTATGGGCATTATGAATTTAAAGTTATGTCTTTTGGACTAACTAATGCTCCTGCTGTCTTTATGGAGGCGATGAACAGTATGCTACACAAGTATCTTGATGAGTTTGTGGTAGTGTTCATCGATGACATTCTGGTTTACTCTAAATCAGAAGAGGAGCATGAGCGACATCTAAGGCTTGTGCTGAGCACCTTGAGGGAAAATCAGTTCTTTGCTAAGCTGAAAAAGTGCGAGTTAGATTTCGAAGTGGGTTTTCTTGGCCACATCATCAATCCAGAGGGCATATCTGTAGATCCTAGCAAAGTCTCGGCCGATTTTGGATTGGAAGAGGCCTTCCAATGTCAAAGAGGTGCGTAGTTTCCTTGGGTTGGCTGGCTACTATCGGCGTTTCGTGCATGATTTCTCTATCATTGCCAAGCCACTTTCGCAGTGACTCGAAGGGGATGAAATTCCAGTGGACTACGTGTGAGCACAGTTTACGCACTATGAAGGAGAAGTTAGTGGATCGCTCCTGTTCTTACCCTTCCCGAGCCGGGAAGCGCTTCACGGTGTATTCGATGCTTCTCGGTTGGGACTTGGGTGTGTGCTCTTGCAAGAGGGCAAGGTGATTGCTTATGCGTCGAGGCGCTTGAAAAGCACGAGCGAGAACTATCCCATGCATGATCTTGAGCTAGCCGCCGTGGTGTTTGCATTGAAGATATGGAGGCATTACATGCAGCGAGTCTTGTGACATTTTCATCGATCACAAGAGCCTCAAGTACATCTTTACTCGTAAAGATTTGAACTTGAGGCGAGAGGAGGTGGCTAGAATTGATAAAGGATTATGACCTTACTATCCGGTATCATCAGGGAAGGCAAATGTTGTGGCCGACGCTCTTAGTCGCAAGACAATGCCCCTATTGTTGATTGTCTTGTTGCTGATTTTGAGCGTTTGGGGTCTCCTCGCTGCGGGGACCGTGCAAGCTGAAACTTCGATTGATTCTTGAGTCAACGATTCCGGCGTGTGGGAGGCACAAAGAAGATGACCGTTTGCTCCAAAGAAAGCAGGAAACGCTTTGAGGATGGCAAGTCTGGAGACTTTACCATTGATGATGCGGGAGTTACGAGGTTTCAGGCCATGCAGGCGTGCCTCGTAAATCTCAAGTGAAAGAAGACATTCGAAAGAAGCTCATCGCACCCGTGCACGGTCCATCCTGGGAGACCAAGATGTCTGAGGGACTTGAAGAAGAATTTCTGGTGGAAAAGGATGAGAGTGGATATTGCCAAGTATGTGGCTTCTTGTGGGATCTGTCGGAAGATCAAAGTGAGCATAAGCGTCCCCACGTCTGTTGCGACCATTGGAGATTCTGTGTGGCCATGGGATGACATCTCCATGGATTTCGTGGTTGGTCTACCTCGTTCTCCACGAGGGAAGGATGCTATTTGGGTTGTGGTGGACCGTCTCAGCAAGTCTGCGCATTTCATTCCTATCCGCACGACCAATTCTGCGAGCAAGTTGGCTCCCATCTATGTGCGGGAGATTGTGAGACTGCATGGTGTACCTAAGACCATTATTTCTGATCGGGATGCGAAGTTTGTCTCCAAGTTCTGGGAGAGTTTGCAGAGTGCTTTGGGTACGCAGCTTCGCCTTAGTACCGCTTTTCACCCTCAGACGGATGGGCAGTCTGAGCGTACCATCCAGACGTTGGAAGACATGCTCAGGGCCTGTGTGATGGCTTGGAAAGGTAGCTGGGAGGATCATTTGCCTCTTGCGGAGTTTGCTTACAATAACAGCTATCATTCCAACATCCGGGCTGCTCCTTATGAGGTACTATATGGCCGGAAGTGCAGATCGCCACTTTGTTGGGATGCAAAGGCGAGAGAGCGATTCTTGGACCGGATTGGGTTCAGCAGATCGCTGATCGCGTGGCGGAGGTACGCGAGAACCTTCTCGCAGCAGAAAGCGCATAAAAGAGCTATGCTGATGTGAGGCGGCGAGACTTGGAGTTTGAGGTGGGTGATAGCGTACTCTTGCGAGTATCTCCCACCAAGGGTGTGGTGCATTTTGGCACCAAAGGAAAGCTCAGTCCAAGGTATGTTGGGCCTTTTCCTATCATCGCCTGAGTTGGTAGGTTGGCCTATCGTCTGAGCTACGGAAGCTATGCAAGGTGTGCATAATGTGTTCCATGTCTCGATGTTGAGGAAATACTTGCATGATCCGGAGTTGGTGGTTCCGTTGGAACCATTAGTACTTGAGCAGGACCTCACCTTCGAGTCCCGTCCTGTGGAAATTCTGGGGACTTCGGAGCGAGTGATGAAGAACCGGACGCTCAAGTTCGTTAAAGTGTTGTGGTCACATCAGACCGAGAGAGAGGCAACTTGGGAGCTGGAGTCTCGTATGCGCGAGAAATATCCCGAGCTTTTCACCTCAGGTATGTGATGTGAAAACCTAGCTATCTTCGGTTTTGCTGGGTTGCGTGTTGGTGCGTTTAGATTCGAGGTCGAATCCTGTTGGAGTATTGATATCAATTGAGAAGACATAAGACATAAGACTTATTCTTAATGATGTTGTTATAGGCAGTGTTAATGCTAGTATTCAATTTTTTTTAAATAGTTGGAGTATGTTGTGTGGTGGTAATTTTGTTATCACCTTTGTATAGGGTAGCTAAAAGTAATGTTGTTGGTTGATGAACATGCCCATTTGTTGTTATTGATGACAAAGTAGTGGTGGTAACTATTTAGATTACTTGTTGGAAAACCATTGTTCAATAGAGAAAAATTTTAACATGTTGCGATGGAATGAGCTTTGGATAATTAACATGATAAATGATCTTATCCTTAATGAAAGCATAACTTAGAGTCTCACTTACGAATTCATCCCTGTGGAGATAATATTTACATGTTGAAGTCGTTGTTTAACTGAATAAGGTTCGGTTGTCGAGACGTGAATATATAGGAGGTATGAAATTTATATGTTGATCTTGCTGAAAGATTTGTTGAAGTATTATGTTTCAAATTTAGAATAAGAAGTATTATGATTCGGTGATCCGTAGGGATCATGTCAATATAGTCTTGGTTGGGTGCCTTTTTGATAAGCATCTTAAACCCTAATTAAAAGTGTTGGGAATGGTAACTAGAGGAAGAATTTGTTGTGAAGCTTTTGGTTTAATTGTGTTGGGGCTTCTCGGGGAGTAAATGGTGATTATTGAAGTCTTTAATGGAAAGCTTAGTGGAGTACTAGTGTGACACCACGGAGTGTCATAACTTTATTTTACGTGCTTGATATGGTTAAAAATAGTATGAAATGTGGAATTAAGGTTAAAACTATAGGTTATGGAGGTTAATAGCTTTTCCGGGCCGTTTTCGGGGTTTTGGGCCTTCCCGGGGGAGTTTTGGGCCTTGGTGGGCTTTGGTGGGATGGATTAGGTCTCCGTAACGGACTAGAATTGGGTGTAGGGGCTGGTAAAAGGGGTTTCCCTGCCCCTTTGGGGCGTCCACCCTGCTGCCTTTGCGCCCCTTGAGGCCTTCGTGCGCCCCCCTCACCTCCCCCCACTTGCCAAGCCCTAGCCGCCCCTTCCCTTTGAGCCTTGCGCCTCCCCCTTGCTCTCCTCCATTGCCCCACCTCTCCACCACCTCTCCTCCACCCCCTTGCTGCCCTAGGGTGGTCTCCACACCTCTGCACCTTGTGGATCCATCCGTTGGAGCGAGGAGCAAGGAGCGAGGAGCGAGGAGCGAGGAGCGAGGAGCGAGGAGCGAGGAGCGTTGAGTGAGGAGCGATCCGCGAGAAGATCTATTGGAGATTCGTTCGTTGGGCAAAGGTATGATCATGGGGATCCTTGGGTTTGATCTAGGTACTGTTCTTAGGGTGTTTATGAAGTTTTTAGATCAATTGGTGGTGCTGGGTTGGAGTTCTTTGGGTTAGATCTAGACGTTGCCACGTTTCTGTTTTCGGGCAGATTGAGCAGTCGGGCTAGGGTTCGAGTTTTCGTCGATTTAGAATCCGAATATGTCCATACGGACTTAAAAGAAGTTGTAGATAATTTAATTTTCTTTCCGTGGACATAAATCACGTTAAAATACGATCAGCCGTTTGAAAGTTATGGCCGTTTTACCGAGCGTGTTAAAATCTGTGACGCAATTAGAACAGATCATAGTAATCTGTAGATTAAACAATTTTAGAGTCCGAATCAGTCTTTCCGTATAAGTAGAAAAAGGTAGGAAATTTCCTAAGCTTCGCGATGGTGTACTCATTTAATCCATTTGGAGTCCCAGAACTCAAGTTATGGCCTTTGCAAGGCTGCTGTCCCGCCGGGACAGAACCTCTATTTTAGGTTTTGCGAGTAGCGGGCAATGTCGGGTGAGATGGGGATTTGTGTACTGTTTTGTGGGCATTATTGAAAGTATGTGATGCCGTTGTGCAGGTGGTGTGACCCCGGGGGTGCCCTCTACTTCCCACAATCCCGTCGCCCACGGTTGAGGCAAGTGTGTTGTAATGAATAGCGGAATTGAAGGTTGCTTGTGGAGATTAGATGAAAGATTGAATACTTGCTATGATCACTTGCCATGCTTGCTGTTTTCCAATGATATATTGAGTATGATTATCATGATTCGATGCCATGTGTTAATATTTGTCATGATGAGATGCCATATGTTTATGTACATGTGAAATATGATAATTGGCATAGTTGCATGCATGATATGAGATAGGGCGAGGGCGGTGAGAAAGTCATAACTAGTCCGGCAAGGTCGGTGAGAAAGTTATGACTAGTCCGGAACGCCATTGAGTAAGACCTACATCGTGATTCCATCCACGTGGTGAATGGAAGCGATGAGTAGGCACCCTCCATCTTCGGGATGGAAGGGGAGAAAAGGGTGCACACCGACGGGTGTGTACTCAACCATACCGGTATGAGTTTCCAAGGAGACATAAGCATTGCATTACATCTCATACATATTGATGATGACAATGTTAAGTATTTATGAATAAGATGATTTACATGAAGGGAGATGCTATTGCCATATTGTTGTTCTTGTTGTCCATTGCAATATGCTTGCTGAGTTTCGAACTCACGCTTGTGTTTTTTTCTTATTGTTTTAGGTATCATGAGAACGGCATGCGGGAAAAGGGAATAGACACACGCCCACACGTTGCTTCACCTTAATGTTTCCCCAAGTCAATTCTTTTAGATTGATAATAAATTGCGTGTGATGGTCATTAAATTAAGGCTTAGCTTGGTTAATGAGAGTTTTGTTGTTCGTTTGACACTTGGAACTTTAAGTGCTAAATGTTAGTCTTTTATTGTCGTTAAGACTCTATTTATTGCTGTTTTAGATGTTTCCCTTATTGCCATATAATGCTATATCGTTGTTGCTCCTTAAATTCATGATAAAACAAAGGAGATGCTGCCGAAATCTCGGTTTTTAGCCTATGCGCCTTTGCTGGAATTTTATGTTAAATATGATATTTGGATGTTGTTTAGCTTATGTTTGGTAGCATTCGGGCATATTAAATGCCGGGGTGTTACAACTAGAGATGGTTCTTTTTATGCTGAGCTTGTGTTGAAAAGCTTTTGGACTAGTTTGGTTGTTTGCCATTTTCGTTGAAGGGTTTTCGGTCAAGGTGTTCCATATGCTGTTTTTCAGAGTTTCCGTAAAACTCGTAGAAATTGGTGCAAATACTTGGTTTTAGCTAATTTGTTTTGTTGGTGCTATGAGTATGGATTTACACCCAAAAGTTTTTTTTGAGTCGATCGCGCCCTTTCGCATTTGCACTGAATTATCTTTGGAATTAATTTTAAAAGGAAGCAGATGGTCATAAAGGGTTGTGTTGGAAACTTTGGAGTTAAGCCCTTGATGTGTAACTCTGTTTGGCTAGAGTTGGAGTCATTTGGAAAATGTGTCTTGTGTGCGGATGTTTCACAAGTCTGGATTTTTATGAATGTTTCATAAGTAAATTTGGTTAGTGAAGAGTTTTCTTTTGGGATTGAGTTTCCCTCTCTTTTGATAAAATTTATGGCGGTTGTGTGTGCAGATGTTTGACTTTGGAGTCGATGTTTTGTTCCAAAGGGGTTGAGTTTGATTTTGCGAGGTGTTGCAAGGTTAGTTTAAAATGGATGATGGGTTTTCACACGATGTGGTGTTTTGTTGTTAACGATGTTGTCGTCATAGTCTATATGATTTAGCGCAACTGTCAGTGTTATGTGTGTTTCAATCATGTGATACCGAGGAAGAAGTCTTTTGGTGAATGACTTTTCGGTATTGTTGTTATATGATGAATGAATGGTGAAAAGTAAACAAGACATCGTGTATAGATGTTAAATGATAAAAGAGTCGTTGAGCCAGGTTGGTGAGAATGTCATATGTGGAGATATGACTATTCCGGAGTGCTCTTGAAGAATGTGCATTCATGTCATGAAACGAGATTTCCCTTGCTTTCTAGTATGAAAAGAAAAGAATGAATAATTTCTGGTGTTGGTTATGGTGAAGGGATTTGTGTTTCCTTTGCATTTTGGCTTAGGAAATTAAAATGAATACTATCTGGTTGTTGTCGAATCCTTTCCAAAGTGGTTTTAGCGCTTTGGGGTTAGAGTTGTTGGATGAGGGCCACTTGGGTTCATGTTTATGGTTGAGCTCACTCAATGATTGTGCTCTTTATCGTGGTCCTTTGAGTGGAAGGTTGTGTATGACTCAATGCAAACCTTCTTGGAGACTTGTGTCATTGATGTGTCCCTCGGTAGGGTTGATTAAATTATTAGTGGACCACTTGGTGGTTGCTAGTAATTGCTTTTCCTTTTCGAAGTGTATTGGATCTTTTGTCGCCGAGCTCTGAGCGAGTTGTGTCAACCGATGTGGATTGCTCGGTTGATATTGTTTTTGCGGGTTTTAAGGACCCTGGTTATAAAGTAGGTTTTTCCTTCGGTGGTAGTGGTGGGTATTGGTCTTTTGTAAAAGGTCAATCTTTTGCAAGGTGTTAGCCGATTGTTCAAGCAGTTGGTAGTCTTGGAGTGTTGTGTCTTGCTTGGTTCGCGTCGTCTAGAATACGACGAACCACAGTAGAGAGGTTGAGATGTGAAAGCACTTTTGTGCGTGGGAGCTGAAGAGGGTTCTAGAGGTTGGTGCCGTGTTCTTCTGAGGAGAAACATCGGTTAAAGGGATCGGGCACTTTAGTGCTAAGGAATGCATAAAAATGAGGAATATGAGACCGTTTCCCTTCATTGTCAGCTTAGGAAGTTATCCTTTTGCTTGGGACGTTCTGAATCCTTATGTTTGTACTCGGTGTTTCAAAGTGGAGTAAGAATTTTGGCAAGTTTTGAATGTGAGTTATCTTTAGAGCTGTCAGTCTTTGATCCTTAGCTCCTTGCTTCTGAGTGCTGGCTGGTGCAAATCGTAGGGGCTTCTAAGCGGGTTCTGAGGAGTGAACCATAGATCTCTTCGATTTGGTTGTTTGCGAAGTGGCGTGTCTCGGATTCGGGGTCGAATCCTGTTGAAGGGGGGGAGAATGTGACACCAAGGAGTGTCATAATCTTATAAAATGTGGATGTTGAGGTCAAAACATTATAAAATATGTAAATGGAGGTTAAAACTTTACGTTATGCCGTTTATAGCTTGTTTTTGGGCCGTTTTCGGGTGTTTGGGCCTCTCTGGGGGACTTTGGGCCTTGGGGGTTGAGTTGGGCCTCCGGTGGAAGGGTTTGGCCTAAGGGGGGGGGACTTTTGGGCAGCCAAATCAGGCCTCCACCACTTGGTGCGCCCCAAACTCCCTCTCCCAACCCTAGCCGCCACCCCCTAGCCCCCCAATGCGCCTCCACCCTTCCCCTTCCTCTCCATCTTCCCCCATGGCACCACCACCCCTCTCCTCCCCTCTCCACCTCCCTTGCTGCCCCTAGGGGAGTTTTCCACCTCAACACCTCGAAGATCCATCCATTTTAGCGCTCCGCGACGAGGAGATCCGGTGGATTTGGAGCGACGAGCGAGGAGCGATCCGGGATGAGATCTATTGGGTTTTCGTGCGTCGGGCGAAGGTATGGCCATGGGAATCCTTGGGGTTGGGCTAAGTACTGTTCTAAGGATCAATATCAAGTTTTTAGATCAATTGGTGGTGCTGGATTTGTTTAGAGTAGATGGATTCTTGAGTTGGTCACGTCCTCTGTTTCGGGCAGCATGAGCAGTCGACATAGGGCTTAGGTTTTCACCAATTTAGATTCGGAATCTAGTCGTATGGATGTTGAAGAAGTTGTATATAATTTCATTATCTTTCAGTGGATATAAAGAACGTCCAATTCCGCCCAGCCGTTTGAAAGTTATGGCTGTTTTACCGAGCGTGTTAAAATCTGTGACGTGATTGGAACAGATCTCGGTATTTTGTAGATTAAACAACTTTAGAGTCCGAATCAGTCTTTCCATATACCTAGATAAAGTTGGGAAAATTCGTAAGCTACACGAGGATATACTCGTTTAATTGATTCGGAGTATTAGAACCCGAGTTATGCCTTTTGGAAGGCTGCTGTCCCGACGGACAGAATCTCTGTTTTTGGGTTTTGCGAGTAGTTGGCAATGTCGGGGTCGATGAGGATTTGCGTACTGTTTTGTGGACATGATTGTGAGTGTGTGGTACCTATGTGCAGGTGGTGTGACCCCGGGAGTGCCCTCTTCATCTCGCCAATCCGTCGCCCGTGGTTGTGGCAAGTGTATTGGAATGGGTAGCGGATTGTGGTTTGTTTGATTGATTGAGATTGAAATTTGAATATATGATATGTTCACGTGCCATGCTTTAATGTTTGCCATTGATATGATGAATATGTTTATTATGTGATGATGCCATGTGTTAATGTATAAGTTATCCATGATGATGCCATATGTTAATGTACAAGTTATTCATGATTTTGGCACATTTGCATACATGGCATGATACATGGCCCGGGCGGTGAGAAAGTCATAACTAGTCCGGGGAAGGCCGGTGAGAAAGTTATGACTATTCCGGAGAGCCAATGAGTAAGTCCTACATCGTGATTCCATTCACCGCGGTGAATAGAAGCGAGGAGTAGGCACCCTCCATCTTCGGGATGGAAGGGGGGAGAGGGTGCACACTGACGGGTGTGTACTCAACCATACCGGTATGAGTTTCCAAGGAGACGTGAGCATCGCATTGCATTGCATACATAATGATGATGATAATGTTATGTGTTCATGAATGAGATGATATACATGATGTGAGATATTATTGCCATGTAATTTTTCTTGTTGTCCATTGGAATATGCTTGCTGAGTTTCGAACTCACGCTTGTGTTTATGTTGTTTTTCTTAGGTACCGTGAAACCGGTATGCGGGTAAAAGGGTTTAGCTACACATCTACACGTAGCTCCACACAAATTAGACAGTGTTATCATTTGGAGACATGATAATGAAAGTATTGCCATGAAACTTGGAGAATTGCTTAACTGTGTGCTCGGTCTTACTATTTGATTCGTTTAGCTCATGAAGTGGTTGAATGCCTTATCCTGGACTTATTTTGTTGCTATGACACATGTTATTGCTGTTTTAGATGCTTTCCGTTATGATATAACTTGTGATACCTTGTTGTTGCTCCGAATCATGGAAAAACAAAGGAGATGCTGCCGAAATTTTCGGTATTAGCATTTGTTCCTCTACTGTAATTTACTTGTAATTGTGGTATTTAGAGGTTGCTTAGTCTATGTTTGGTAGCATTCGGGCATATTAAATGCCGGGGTGTTACAAATTGTTCTTGTTGTACCATTGCAATATGCTTGCTAAGTTTCAAACTCACGCTTGTGTTTTCTTGTTGTTTTAGGTACCATGAGACCGGCATGCGGGGAAGGGAAATAGTCACACTTCCGCACGTAGCTTCACTCATTTGATTCCACAAGTCATTCAATTAGTTTTTGATAATAAATTGCGTGTGATGATTATTGCTTTAAGGTTTAGCTTTGCTAAATGAGAGTCTTATTGTTCGTTTGACTCTTGGAGACATTACATGTTTGAAACTAGATTTATATTGTTGCTAAGTCGTTAATTACTGCTGTTTTTAGTTGTCTCTCATATTCAATATATTGCTATACTGTTGTTGCTCCTTCAAATCATGTTAAAACAAAGGAGATGCTGCCGAAATTTCGGGTTTTAGCATTTACTCCTTTGCTGTATTTTACTTTAATTCAGGGTATTTAGATGTTGTTTAGCTCATGTTTGGTAGCATTAAGGCATACTAGATGCCAGGGTGTTACACAAGTGTATTGTAATGGATAGCGGTTTGTAGGTTGCTAGTTGAGACTAGATGAAATTGATTATATGATATGATCACTTGCCATGCTTTAATGATTGCCATTGATATGATGAGTATGCTTATTATGTTATGATGCCATATGTTAATGTACAAGTTAATTATGATGTGGGCATGTTTGCATACATGGCATGATTGCCATTTTAGATGCCTCTTATATTGCCATATATTGCTATGCTGTTGATGTTCCTTCAATTCATGTTAAAAAAAAAGGAGATGCTGCCGAAATTTTGGTTTTTACACTACTAGAAAAACGATTATCAACGACGAGAAATACGGTCGTTAAAAGTCCACATGTGGTCGCTAAAAGTCATTAACGACCACAAAATTGTGGTCGTTAGCCGTCGTTAAAGCCTCCGTCGTTAATAGTATTAACAACCACTTACAAATTTCCGTCGTTAATTTTTTTAACGACGAGATGGTGTGTCCTCGTTAATTATATACAATCAACAACCACATTTCTAGTATTAACGACCACTCTGTGGTCGTGGCTAGCTAACATGCAGATGGCTACTGCTGTAGCATTAACGACCACTCTATATTATTAACGACCACATTATTAGTGTATTAGAATAGTCCCAGCTATATATATTCAGTCTTGATCATTCAGAAATAATGAACACTTCCGTATGTTTAAGACAACATTTTTTCCGTCAAAACATCGAGGATCCACAACAATGAATAAAAATCATTTTTATTGCAATCCAAAAGTACAATTAGAGCACACACGCTCATATTAAATGTAATGGACAACAATTCAAATGAAATTTGAGCTCTACCTATCTACTAATAGTAACGATGTACATCCATATAATGCAAATAAAAAAAGAAAAATATATGCCACAAAACGATAAATTATAGTCCTTCACAAAGAAGAACCTCCTCGACGCAAAGAGCTAACATTATAACTAACTTGAAAGTTTGCTTAACAATTGCTCTGTGAGTCTCCCGAATGAGCATCATACCTATAAGAATGACAAAAAGATTGTTAGAACTCAAATTATCTTATTTAAATATCATCAGAATTCAAATTAACTTATTTATGGGATGCTCTAGCCCTATTTTTCTATGTGCAAAAAATATAAATCATGTAGTAAACTTACAAAATGTGGCATGTCCTACTTCTTTGTTCCAATCAGTGTCAATCTCATCAATAAAGACAATTGAAGGAGAAAGATCTGTCTCTATTGTATGTAAGGTGCATGGCTCGTTAAATGCAATGGTGTGGATGGTTGCGGCATCGCGGAGATGCCCGGCCGGCTACGAAGATGACGTCGACATAAGCGTCGGTGCCCTCAGCAAGGCTGCCGGTTGCCAGGGTGATTTCATAGCATGCAGGTAAGTAAGTACAGTGATTCAGAATAACTGCACGTCTGTCTTGCAGATTAAAGAAAGTGACTGCTGCACAGTCTGCATGATCTGCATCTCCATGCAATTTCATGAACCATACATCAGCGAGAAATGGGAGAGGCTGATCCAGTCATGAGGCCGCTCATTTGTGTTCTTTGCACAGGCAATTTCCAGATCTGTCTCTATTTGCACAGGCAACTACCTGCTTGGTAAACCACAGATCAGACAACCATCTGCAATACAGTAAATACCACAAATTCCAACATGTAGTTTGTAATGGACATGAGGATTAATTGTGATTGCTTACCATACATAAGTAATCATCTACAAAAGTTTTTGGAAACTCACGGGCTGCCCCAAAGTCAATAAGATTGAACTGCATTGTAGTTTCATCATAAAGGAAATACTCCAATTTGGATCAGTCTGCACAAAAAAGAATGGTGAAACCGTGAAAGATAAACTTCTATTTGCAGTATCCAATCTCAGAAATGTAGATTGTATCAGAGAGAAGTTTTAAAAATTCATCAGGTGCACCACAAATGATCATTTGATGAAATTTTAACATGGATGCAGATTGATGGATTTCATTAGGTGCTACAAATGATCAGTTGATGGAATTATAAAATGGATGCAGATTATTCAACAAGCAAGCTCTAACCTATTTGTTATTTAGGAATTTAGCACATGGTATGAGAAGCAACACATGCTTGCATAAATCGAAAGACAAATAACTCCCTTATTGTAAGTTTAAGCAGTTTACATCCAACATAATTGTTTTGGTGCAACAGGAGTGCTGCTTCGCCTACTTGGGGTTGTGGGTCTGGAACTGACAGAGGAAATGCCTGAATTGAGAACTGATGTCCTGTTATTGCTAGACATGAAAGTGGATTGAATAGAACCAGTCAAATTTGAAGTCAAGCCAAGAATACATAATAGAAAAACTGACTTCATTAGTAAAAAAAATGAAGGACTGATTACAGCTCACCAATAGATTAGTATACTCACCTATAGAGTTCCAAGTATCATCTGGCAAGAGACAGCTATATCCAAGTATCAACAGGTAAGTGGAATAAAATCTGAAGCATGTAGAGAAATATCATCTGGCACGAGACAGCTATATCCAAAGATACTATAATTAACATATCATTATATTAAGAACCACATTTTATTAATTGAAACCAAATAATTGAACTCATTCTTTGCATCTAATGTTTGAGATTTAATACTAATTCGGTAACATTCATGAAAAATTATTCAGCGCTAACAATATGGTGGCTAACCTAATTGAACATCAAAACTGCAACTAGAAATATGATAAAAATTCATAATCTGCAACTAATAGGAAAACTATAACATTATTCTTGTTGAATGAACGCAAAAATCCCTTCATCAAACTATTGGCTTGGCTTGTCGTGCATGTAGCTACATCATTTGGAGGTCTACAAAAACAACACAATTTATATTAGTTAATAGATATAAATGAATTGTCATAGAAATAAGAAAATATAATAACATATATCAATTCATTTTAAGTGTAGAGCTTACATACATCATCACGTTCAGATTCATATGGGCTAGCATCACTACCATCATCATGCCTACCAAGAAAACAACTCTTCATTTCTGCCCATTCTTGCAGCACCTGGCTCATTTGATCCATGATCTTATCATTTTGTTCTTGAAATGTCTTATTGTTTTCCTCATATTCTTGAAGTCTAGATAGCAATTCAGTCTTAGTAACTACTGGACCTCTCAAATCTCTTGCTTTAATGCCACCACCATATCCCACTACATGATAATTGATTCCAGGGACATCTATGTGTTTCCATAGCTATGATTGTTGTTTCTGATCTACATGTAAGGCTAGAAATGATATCCATAAAATATGTGCACAACAAAAGGAACAGGCATGTCGTAAATCCAATGATGGCTCAAAGTCCAAAATAGAAAATATCTTGAAGCACAAAATACATATTGTTTTGTGATCATGCAACAGTGACTGTCATTCTTGATGAAGATCCTGAATAATTGACAACACTCCTGAGCCATGTAACAACATAAGTACATCAGAAATAAAATGGCCACCCCAATATCATACAATTCATATGCAATTCATGTATCTACACTATATTGAAAATATATCTATATATTTATATACAATTTTTCAATATGCGAAAAAAATGAGGTAATGTCAATAGACAAGGAATAAAAAATTAGATCTATACACATGAACCAATCATATTCTGTAATGGATGGGCTGTAACTAGCTTCGTCATAAAAAAAATTAACATCATAATCATAGATTCGATCAGAAAAACCCTAACATGCGATCATCACATCCAGATCCAAAAATCGGGGAATAGCCAGAATACGCGTACCCGATCGGATCCTTTTAACTGCCGATTCCCACCTTTGTATCGTCGTCATTAGGCTCCCACCTGCATGGGTTGATTATTACTTTAAGATATAATTATTGTGTTAAAAAACAATCATTTTGATTGAGATGACTAATTGGATCTTCCAAGTTCTAAGTGTTAGTAATATGCAAAAAGTTATATAACCTTTTATGGGTGAAAGGATGTGGTGAGTGCTGACAATTTTAATTTTGATATATAACCCTAGACTTTACAAAAACATTGATCTCATTTTGTTACTTGTTCTGCTCATGAGGTACATGTCTGTAAACTAAGTTTGCACCAAATGAAATATGTTGTGTTTACTTGCTAGACATATTATGCGCAAACAACACATGGTAAGTAGGATAGAACATGAAAAGAAGAAGCATGAACTCATTCTAAGGTTAAGGATGAACTCAGAAGCAAAATAATGGCTGTGGACCAGATTTTCAATTACTCTGTTCCCATATCACAAGACCATTCAAAAAATAAGCATTATAAACTTGGACAGAGAGAGTAGTGTTTGGCATTTTATTTACCTTGTGAACACATTTCATTTACTCACTCACTTGCATTGCTGATTTCAAAATTTGCACATGTTAAAGCACTATTAAGATGAATTCATAATATTTAAATAATAAAATGAAGATCCACCGAAATTTATCATAATATTTATGTAAAAAAATGAAAATCCAGAAGCACAAATGGAGCTGCAACTAACGAAACTTTGCTTTAAATGACTTCCCGAGATTCTACTAAAACTCGTATATAGAAGAAAGAAAGTTAAGCAAGCCAAAGTAGTTATAAGTGGTTCCTACGTCTCTACTTATAAGTTTATTGCACAAATCTCTACTACTAATGCCTCAACACAACTCAAGCAAAAAAGGCTTATGTTTCACTACATCAGCAAAAAAGGCTTATGTTTCACCTTCAAAGCTCAGTTACGCAAGCATAAGGATTTTCCTGTGTACAGACAAATTTCTACGGCAAGGAAAATGTATCCTATACAAGGGTCATGCACAAGAACAACTCTATCACACTGATTAGTATGCACTTGCTCCTACTCCTAGGCATGTTGAACTACTATGATGAGGCCTGTCACTTCTACACAAAAACCTGCCCACCGACCCATGTAAGGCTGCCCGATATCAGCATAATATAGAACTTGTGACGCTTGTTACTAGCTAGATTTCCTACATCCTCTTCCCTTCTGTTTCCCCTCCATCCGTCCTAAATATGTTTAATCAGTATTTTCATTTGTGATAAGTGATATCTTCATCCCCTAGCAAAAGAGTTGAGATACTGCAAGCAGACCAAGTTGAATATGTAATTATGTATCAAATGGCATATATTGTTATGCAGAGTTGAGATATATATGTTCACGAGTTATGTCATATATTGTTATGCACACTAAATTATGTTCACGGGTTATGAGGATGGTAACATGAACTAATGGATTTGCCACTCTTGTTTGACAAAACAAATGTCGAAACGAGGATAAAAGATTAACTTGCAATTGGAAAGAACATCACAAGCTCTTTGCTTCAAAATCTAAACCATCACATGTTCTCCAAATTTTTCGTTTACACAACCAAGAATAGTAACAAATTTAGGGCAGATCGATGGAAAGGGAACCAACCTATAGCGTCACTGTTCTGAGATTGAGCCGGGACGCTGGGATGGAGATCACGAAGGGCGCAGGGAGGAGGATCGAAAGGAATGAGCGCAGTACGAGGAGGATCGGTAGGAAGGCGCGTAGGGGAGCGATCAGGGCAACCCTGGGATGGAGATCACGCATCAAGGGCGCGAGGAGGGGATCCGGAGAAAGGAGCGCGCGCAGGCCGTAGGGAGGGGGTCGGCAGGAAGGACCGTGCGCAGGCCGCAGGGACGCGATCACGGAAAGCATAGGGGAGGGGGTCGGTAGGAAGAGCGCAGAGCGCCGGCGCTGGGGATGGAAATCAAGGATTGATTTTGTTTTTTTTAGGAACTGATGAGGCGGAAGTTTGCGCCAAAACAAATTGCATGTCCCGCTTTTTTCTATGCCATCCTACGGGTGAGATAACGACGGGAAAAATAGTGGTAGTAGTACCTATTTTTTTGGAAAGGGCCACTGAACAAAATCGATTAACGACCAAAATTTTCTCACGGTTGTTATTTATTGGTCGTTAATACTCGTAATTCTAGTAGTGTTAGCATTTGCTCTTTTGCTGTAATTTACCTTAATTTATGGTATTTAGATGTTGTTTATCCTATGTTTGGTAGCATTCAGGCATGCTAGATGCCGGGGTGTTAAAGTTGGTATCAGAGCGGGCTGTATGTCCCTGGAATGTGTATTTTTAGTGTCAAGCTATAGGGTACAACTAAAATGTGATGTGGAATAACTTAGAAACATGGCTTAGGTCTTAACTAAAATTTTGTCATAGGATAGCAACATTAAAACTTGCAAAAAAATGGTATAACTAATCTAAAATTTAACACACAATGGATGCACAGTAGGAAAGGGTATGGGTATCGTTTCTTTACGCTTAAATGTTGTATTTAAGCTTCGATGTTGAATGCTTCATTTGATAATGCATGTTGCTATGTTTATGAGATAAAAGATTGAATTGTGCTTGTTGTGGTGATAAAGTGGGGTTGTGGTGTCGAAGGGTTTCGGTCACCACTTTTGTTAATAGTAAGGGTGTGGTTTGACGGTATGGCCGGTTAAAGCCATCACCGAAGAACTATTAACCCCTTGTGGGGAAAGAGTGCTTACCTTTTCTATCGTAGATCGGGTAGTTGGCTGGAGACAAATAGAAGAGTTGATGGTGGTTTCCTTCGGATGCTTTTCACCATTCTGACGGTCGGTTTTGGTTGGTCTTCTTGGTTTTTAGTCGATTGAAATCAAAAGAAAAGTGTTTGTTCTTGGATTTTCGCGGATTGTTCCGTATGCGGTATGTGGTTTTATCTTCCTTGGTTGAAGACGAAGAAGAAGAGTCTAGTGTTGCGCTTCTTTTGGTCGCCTTTCCAACTTTAATGCTTAGTTTGTTGATTGCTTTATGGGGAGAAGCATTCAATTTATTCCTGTGTTTGTCTTTCTCCAAGGTCAAAAGAGTTATTGCTTTGTAGGAGTAAATGGTGTTTGATTTCGTCATTTTACTGGTTTGAGAAATCATCTTTGAAAGCCCTTCTTGTTTCGTGAAACTTTGGGGTTTGGTGTTAAGGTTTTATTTGAAATGGATTACTTGATCGCTTGGTTGCCTTTTAAGAAAATTGTGTTTCAACCATTTTCCTCTATGGGAGTCTTTGAGATTGAAAAATGTTTTGGAGAATTTCCTCTTGCATGATCAAGTTTGGGTTTGTCTCATTGCAACTTTGAGAGTCAAGCTTCTTTGTGAGTTTTGGTTGAGTATTAAAAGAAAAAAAATGCTGCAAATAAAGTAAGTATTCGTTTCACTGAAATTACTTGTCAAAAGTGAAAATTGTTGTTTAGCATGTTATGTAGTATGTACCAATGTGGTTTATGGAATGACGTATTGTTAAGTTAATTTGCGAGTTGAAACAATTAAATGTAATTGTTACCTTTATCTTAAGATTAGGTGAACCTCTAGTGATGTAGAGTACCCCATAGTGGGAATGATTAAATGGGTTAATGTACATGCTTAGAATCTGTTGCCTTGCTTTAAAAGTGCTTATGATCCTTGTTAATGTTAAAAGTTTAAACTTTGATGCATAGTTAGAACATTAAGATGATGTAAATTAATGATGCTGTTAAAGAAACCTTGCCGATTGTTTAAAGATGTTCTAATCTAACGGGTTAATAGAGAAATTTAATCATGTTGACTAGTGGCTTTAATTTGGAAGTTGATTAGAGTTGCTATTTATGTTGTTGCAACCTACTAGTATATTTGGAAGTATGCAGTTGTGTCTCTACAATGCTGGTATTGATATCAATTGAGAAGACATAAGACTTATTGTTAATGATGTTGTTAAGGGCAGTGTTAATACTAGTATTCAATCTATTCTCAATAGTTGGAGTATGTTGTGTGGTGGTAATTTTGTTATATCCTATGTATAGGGTAGCTAAACGTAATGTTGTTGGTTGATGATTATGCCATTTGTTGATATTGATGGCTTAGTAGTGGTGGTAATTGCTTAGATTAATGGTTGAAAATCCTTGTTAAAAATGGAGGTTACTGTAACATGTTGTGATGGAGTGGACCATGGATAATTAATAAGATTAAGAATTTTATCCATAATGAATGTATGTCTTAGAATCATAGTTACGAGCTTTGCCTAATGGAGATAATATTTACTTGTTGAAGTCATTTATTGATTGAACAGGTTCCAATTGTCAAGATGTTGACTTATGGATGGTATAAAATTGATAGGTTGATCATGCTAAAGTATTTGTTGAAGTATTATGTTTTAGAATGAGAATAAGATGTTGTATGATGTGTTTGTCTTTGGGGAACAGGATGAAGTAGTATTGGTTGGATGTTTTTTTTTATAAGCATCATAAGCTTTATTTATAAGTGCTGGGAATGGTAACTAGAGAAAGAAATTGTTATGTAAATTTTGTTAAATCCAGTTGGACTTCCTCAATGTGTAAGTAGTGAATTTTGAAGTCTTTAATGGAAAGCGTAGTGGAACACTAGAGATGATTGTATTTATGCTAAGCTGGTGTTTAAAACCTTCTGGACTGGTTTGGTTGTTTGCTATCTTGGTTGAATGCTTTTGGTCAAAGTATTCCTTATGCTGTGTTTCAGAGTTTCCCTAAAACTCGTAGAAATTGGTTGTCTATTTTTGGATTTGGCTAATTTGTTCAGTTTATGCTATGAGTATGGTTTTACACCCAAAAGTCTTTGAGCAGATCATGCTCCTTCACGTTCGCGCTGCATCATATTTGGAGTAAATTTTAAAGGAAGCAGAAGGTCTTAGTGGGTTGTGTTGGAGATTCTTGAGATTCAATTTGTAACTCCATTTGGCTAGAGTTAGAGTTATTTGAAAATGTGTGCGGTGTTTGAAAATGCTTCACAAAGTGGATTTTATGAATGGTTCATAAGTGATTTTGTTAGTAAAGTGTTCCCTTTTGAAATGAATTTCTCTTTCTCTTTGAAAAAAAAAATTGCGGTGGTTGTGTGTGCCGACGTTTGACTTTGGAGTTGATGTTCTGTTCCAAAATGTTGATTTTGGTTAGAATGCGAGGTTTTGCAAGGTTAGCTTTAAATGGATGGTGGGTTTTGACACGACGTGGTGTTTTGTTGTTAACTATGTTGCCGTCATAGTTTATATGAATTAGCGCAATCCTCAATGTTATTCGAGTTTTATTCATGTGATACAGAGGAAGAAGTCGTCTTGTGAATGACTATTCGGTAGTGTTGTTACATGATGAATGAATGGTGAAAAGTAATCATGACATCGTTTATAGATGTTAAATGATAAAAGAGTCGTTGAGCCAGGTCGGTGAGAAAGTCATATATGGATATATGACTAATCCGGAGTGCTCTTGGAAAGCTTGTAGGATCGAAGTATATGAATATAGCAATCAGAGGGGGGGTGAATGATTGTGCGGAAGCTAAAACAAAATTCTAGATCTACTAAAAGTTCACCCCAAAACAGAACCAAATAATTGCCTCGTATTCGACAAAAACAGAATGATAGAGGTTCGGTAAAACGAGAATTCCCGGAGATCCAACTGTCGGAACGATCTAAACTTTGGACACAAGAAACTAGATTCCAATACGAATCTAACTCAAAAAGAATCTGCTCGATCGGACTTACGGATCAAAAGTTATGAACCTCGCAAGCTTGCTGTAATAGAAGATGACGAGAATTGATCTAACGTAAACTTCAAGGTTTAACAAAAACGACAAAAGTTTAATCAACTAAATTTAGAGAAACCCTAAATCAATTCTCTAGAAAGGTTTTGATGGATCAAATCAAGATAAAACACAAAGAACAAAAACCAATCTAGAAAAGAACAAGCATGCAAACAAGAACCAAAACAGGAAACACTGTAGCAACGCGGTTACTGTAGCACGCAAGGATCTAGAAGAATTGATCTTTATTTCTTTTGTCTAAAGTACTCTCATCAAAAGAGTACAAACCCTAAAACTAAGCTTGAGGCTCTCAATGCGCTCAGCTCCAATTGATGCCCTTCAACAGGAGACACCCCTCCTATTTAAAGGAGCAAAACACAAGGAGTTCTGAATACAATTCCTAATCTAGAAGGAGTATGTATACAACTCCTCTTGGCCCAACCTGGCCGAGTACAACTCTTGCACGCGTATGGCAACCCTACCATACTCACGTGACTAACACTTTGCACGCGTATGGCCACCTGCCATATTCACGTGACTAACACTTTGCACGCGAATGACCTCCTGCCATTCTCACGTGACTAACCATTCTTCATGTGCACCATTCTCTTAGCCCGAACGTCCCGCATGACATCCTTGACCACCAAGACCTCAGTTCCTCCCTGAACCTAGTCCCGAACCTCAGCTCCTCCATGAACCTAGTTCCGGTCCCGTCATCGACCACATTCGTCTTCGAGCAATACCTGCACATGAACAAACCACGAAACAATTCCGAGCACAAGTCCACGACTTGACTCACATCAATCCATGCGCATACTCACACGAGCATTGCATAAAGTCCACTTCAAGCATCATGAAATTCTCACAAATTTCATAATCTCTAAAACAAATCAAACACAATTCCAATTTTGCTCAAAACCCTAATCGAGCAAAAACGCATTCACGACGGACCAACAAAATCGGTCCGGCGTACACATGAAAAAGTGACTCAAAAAACCATTCACGATGGACCAACAAAATCGGTCCGTTGTACACGTGAAAGTCTCTGTTAAGAATAAATCATTCTGGCGAAAACACGTTCACGATAGACTAAAAGAAATCAGTCCGTCGTACATGCGAAATCAATCCTCAAAAGGCCGTTCACGACTGACCAAAGAAATTGGTCCGTCGTACATGCGCTGACTGCTATTTTCTTGGAAAATTGAGTTTGGCACAAGAACTCAAGAACAAACTTGGTCCGTCGTACACAAAATCGGTTTGGCGCAAAAGGACTCAGATTCATGTTTACAACAGACCAAAAAACTTGGTTTGTCGTACATGGGAAAATGAGGTTGCCAAAGCATGTTTACGACAGACCAACAAATTTGGTCCATCGTAGATGGGAAACTTACTGTTTTCTTTAAGTTTGGTCCGGCGCCAAAGCGAAACTTACTGTTTCTTGTCAAATTGTCAAAACACATGAACAAACACATTGTGCAAAATCAATTCTAAGCTAATTTTTCAGCACATGATTTCACAATCTCCCCCTTGATGAAAACATTGGGAACACCACTTAGAATTGAACATTTGGCATTCACTTTACAAAAGATTTTGAAATCCAAAGGATCAAAGACCAAAGTAAGAAAACATAGAATTCCCCCTTTGACCAAAAAGCAAAACAAAAACTCCCGCTGAGAAGGAAAAAGTGTGTGAATGTGCAATGTGCCCAAAAATTTCAAAATTCTCCAAACTTCTCCCAAAATTCTCAAACTCAAACAACTCCCCCTTTTTCTTCTACTTTTCAAAGATTCCCAAATTTCTCCCCCCTTTGACAATGGATTCATCAAGAGTACAAAAGAGAGAACAGGTTCAAAATTTTTCCTGTAGCAAAGATTTCACAAGGAGAAACAAGGGAGTGCCAAGATAGGAAAAGATGAGCTCATTCGATCATATAACCTTATATATCACATAATATGCAAAATACATGATCTTGATGTGATTTTAACAAGTTAGGGAATAACATGCATCTCAACCTCAATTCAGTCAACTATAGCCAAGTACTAAGCAAAACCTTTAGTAGAAAAACAAAGGCTCAAAGTTGAAGCAAATAACAAATCAGGTCGAGCAAGTAGTTTCAACTCCAATCTAGTGGACCAATTTAATCTTTAAACAGTAAACTGCATGTGGCATGCTTGAAGCATACTTCTTTTATTTCCTTGGAGTGGCATGCTTGAAGCATACATCTTGTCTTTTGAGGGAATGGCATGCTTGAAGCATACATCTTATCTTTTAGGGAAAGCATCCTGAAGCTCATAACTTGAGGCTTTTGCTTTTAACAACCCTTTTTTATTGATTCCCTTTTCTTTTCATTTTTCTTTGATTATAAACATGCAAAAGTGATTAAAAGGTCTTATGAAAGAGTAAAGTTGAAACCACACTTGCTTCATAGCCCAAAATTGTCAAGAAGATTCAATATCAAGCCTACAAGAGTAAGATACCACAAAGTATTTATCTATAGGCAATCTGACCAAGGAATTCCACAAAGTCATTTTTTAGTTCAAGTGGAACAATTTAGATTATCATATATTAGCTCAATTACATAATATATAAAGAAATATGATAAAGTAAGCTCATCAAGTGAAATAACTTGGCAAGGAAACTCCCCCTCAAAACAACCCATTGGATGAACAATCCGAAGTTCTCCCCGAATAAAAACAAAACGAGAAGAAGACAAATGTTTTATGAAAATGTCTGCCAATTGATGTTCAATATCCACATGGTGAAGCACAATGTTGCCTTTTTCAACATGATCTCTAAGAAAGTGAAATCTGATGTCAATGTGTTTTGTTCTAGAGTGTTGCATGGGGTTCTTAGCATGCAAATTGCACTAGTGTTATCACACAAAAGAGGAACACTATCCAAATTAACCCCATAATCTTTAAGTGTAGTTACTATCCAAAGAATTTGAGAACAACAACTAGCAGCAACCACATATTCAGATTCAGCAGTTGATTGTGCAACAGAAGATTGTTTTTTAGAAGACCATGCAATAAGGGCGTTTCCCAAGAAGTGACAAGAACCAGATGTGCTTTTCCTATCAATTCTACATCCTCCAAAATCAGCATCAGAAAAAGGTCTCAAACTAATGCACGAGGAAGCAGAAAGCTAAATGCCAAAATCTTGAGTACCATAGAGATACCTGAAAAATTCGCTTGATGGTTTGTTGATGTGAAGCACGTGGGAAAACTTGAAAATGAGCACACAAGCACACAACAAATTCCAATTATCTCATCCTCAACAACATCATCATCATCTTCATGAACAAAGATACTCTCCCCCTGAACATATGCACCTGTACCTGCACCATTTGGACTAGTGCCTTTTGCGAAAATAGAGGTGGAAGCAGCATCTTCAAAAATAACACTTTCAGCCTGAGATGCACGAGTGAAGGAGAACCAAATCTTATCACCGAACATGTGACGTGAGCATCCGAAATTCACTAGCCATATGTTCTCCTTCCTCGCGTGAGAAGCCTACATAGAAGCAGAAAGTGTCGAGGTCTCAGATCAAGTTAGAAATAAGATGTTTAGGAATCGATCTTGAGACACACGACGGACAATAGTAGGCACAACACGAGCAGTCTTATGCACAAAATCAAATTTGCCTGTTCCCGTGTTTCTAGCAACAAAAGGTGCTTGCATCACCCTAGGCACGTAGTGAGAAGCAAAGCGTGCCTTTCTGAAATTAAACCTAGCCTTAGCTCTTTCTTTCTTTTGTTGTTTGGCTAGTCTAAAGCAAAAATCTACTAAATGTCCATCTCTACCACAATGAGTGCAAGTGTACTTAACAGGATGTTTGGCTTTAGAAGTAGAAGCAATATTTGCATTCATCATAGTAGAAGATAACACTCCAGCAGACTTAAAGACAGTTTTCTTAGGCTCATTGACAATTTCAAATTTTCCTCCGTCAAGTGCTTTAACAACAGTGGGAGCATGTGATTTATGATGAGCATAAGAATCAAAACCTAAACCTTTGTTATGAGTGCTGACTTTTGATTGATCCAAAATCATGTTTAGGTTCTTCTTTCCTTTAGTGAAACGTTCTAATGATTTTTCCAAGTAATCAACTTTTCGAGAAAGAGTTAAACAATTATTGCAAGGAACATTCACTTTTTCTTTTTGCTTACGACAAGTTGAGCATGAAAGAACCTCATGTGTAAGCAGATCATCAGTCAATTGAGAAACCCTAGCATTTGCATCTTTTAATTTTAATTCAAGAGTTGAGCATTTAGAACAAGAAGTTAAACCATGCAAATCATCAGTGGAACAGCTAGCATGTTTAACATGTTTCTCATTTTTCTCACTTTCAGCATTAATTTTCTCAATCAAGGAAGCATGTTCTTTCCTAAGCGAAGTAAGCTCATTCCAAATTAAGTCACATGATTTGCAAGCATCATCATTAGGAATCAAAGTTTTAAGTCTAGCAATTTCAGCATTCAATGATTCAACAACAAAATCATGTTTCTTAATTTTCTTATCACGTTTATCAAGCAATTTACCAAGTCGAGCAACAGCAATAGCTAATTCATCATAGGAAGGATCTACCTCATTGAAGTCGCTGTCGTGATTGTCCTCGGTGAAGTTGTCGCTACTTTTGGCCATGAGACACAACCCCGTCAACTCATGCTTGCTTGGAGTTGTATCGTCCTCGCTGCTCTCAGAATCCACATCGCTCAAATTGACTTGTTCAAGAGCGGAAAGGACTCGGTGAACCACTTTGCGATTGGTGAAGCTCTTTTTCTTTCTATCAAACTTCTTCTTTGCTTTTCTTTTGTCATTGTCCTTCTCTTCCCTTGATGTTTTTCCTGCAAGTTTAGGACAATTTGTGCGAATATGGTTGAGGTCACCACACTCATAGCATCTTGGAGGACCACCACCACCTCTCTTCCTCATTCTCACATTCTGCAAAGCTTTATTAAAACGAGAAGGGAGTGATGCCAAGTCTTCTTCCGGAAATTCCTCAATCTGTTCATCGGTTAGTGAAGACAAGAAAGATAGAGCAAAACTTGAAGCAGCACCATTATGAGATATGCAAGATTGAGATGTCAAAGCAATTGATTTATGATCATTCTTTCTGGCAAGAACATCTAATTCATGAGTTTTCAACTTAGAATAAAGAACATCTAGTGTAAGTGTACTCATGACAGTAGATTCTTGTATAGATGTTACTTTCATCTCCCACACCGACATGTCCAAAGCACTAAGCAATTGTCTAGCATTGGCCGCATTAGTATAGTTGACTCCAACAGCACGAAGATTGCTAAGGATCTTATTAAAACGTGCAAACAAATCATCTACTGACTCACTTGGTTTCATCTCGAATCGCATGTACTCCTTCTTGTAGATGTCTTGGCGAACCTCTTTCACAGTGTTAGAACCCTCATTGTAATCACAAAGAGATTTCCATACCTCATATGCGGATTGAAGATGAACCACACGATCAAAGTCGCTGCGTCCCAAGCCTTGGATGATCAAGTTGCACGCCTTGCTATTTGCTTCAACATGTGCGCGATTGGCGTCGTTGACGTTGTCGTTCTCGGGAACTTCATATGGCTTGTAAACCTTCTCCCATATTGTGAAGCCCTGTGCTTGGATGAACGCCTCCATCTTGGCCTTCCAAAACTGAAAATCAACACCATCGAACACACATGGTTTTGTCGAATAACGATCCATTAATCTAATCACCGGTTAAGATAGATTAGAAAAACCTTGCTCTGATACCACTTGTAGGATCGAAGTATACGAATATAGCAATCAGAGGGGGGGTGAATGATTGTGCGGAAGCTAAAACCAAATTCTTGATCTACTAAAAGTTCACCCCAAAACAGAACCAAATAATTGCCTCGTATTCGACAAAAACAGAATGATAGAGGTTCGGTAAAACGAGAATTCCCGGAGATCCAACCGTCGGAACGATCTGAAATTTGGACACAAGAAACTACATTCCAATACGAATCTAAATCAAAAAGAATCTGCTCGATCGGACTTACAGATCAAAAGTTATGAACCTTGCAAGCTTGCTATAACAAAAGATGACGAGAATTGATCTAACGTAAACTTGAAGGTTTAACAGAAACGACAAAAGTTTAATCAACTAAACTTAGAGAAACCCTAAATCAATTCTCTAGAAAGGTTTTGATGGATCAAATCAAGATAAAACTCAAAGAACAAAAATCAATCTAGAAAAGAACAAGCATGCAAACAAGAACCAAAACAGGAAACACTGTAGCAACGCGGTTACCGTAGCACGCAAGGATCTAGAAGAATTGATATTTATTTCTTTTGTCTAAAGTACTCTCATCAAAAGAATACAAACCTTAAAACTGAGCTTGAGGCTCTCAATGCGCTCAGCTCCAATTGATGCCCTACAACAGGAGACACCCCTCCTATTTAAAGGAGCAAAACACAAGGAGTTCTGAATACAATTCCTAATCTAGAAGGAGTATGTATACAACTCCTCTTGGCCCAACCTGGCCGAGTACAACTCTTGCACGCGTATGGCAACCCTCCCATACTCACGTGACTAACACTTTGCACGCGTATGGCCACCTGCCATATTCACGTGACTAACACTTTGCACGCGAATGACCTCCTGCCATTCTCACGTGACTAACCATTCTTCATGTGCACCATTCTCTTAGCCCGAACGTCCCGTATTACATCCTTGACCACCAAGACCTCAGTTCCTCCCTGAACCTAGTCCCGAACCTCAGCTCCTCCATGAACCTAGTTCCGGTCCCGTCATCGACCACGTTCGTCTTCGAGCAATACCTGCACATGAACAAACCACGAAACAATTCCGAGCACAAGTCCACGACTTGACTCACATCAATCCATGCAAATACTCACACGAGCATTGCATAAAGTCCACTTCAAGCATCATGAAATTCTCACAAATTTCATAATCTCAAAAACAAATCAAACACAATTCCAATTTTGCTCAAAACCCTAATCGAGCAAAAACGCATTCACGACGGACCAACAAAATCGATCCGGCGTACACATGAAAAAGTCACTCAAAAAACCATTCACGACGGACCAACAAAATCGGTCTGTTGTACACGTGAAAGTCTCTGTTAAGAAGAAATCATTCCGGCGAAAACACGTTCACGACAGATTAAAAGAAATCAGTCCGTCGTACATGCGAAATCAATCCTCAAAAGGCCGTTCACGACTGACCAAAGAAATTGGTCCGACGTACATGCAAAACTTACTGGTTGCTTGGAAAATTGAGTCCGGCTCATGATCTCAAAAGCACGTCCACGACAGACCCAAAAACTTGGTCCGTCGTACATGCGCTGACTGCTATTTTCTTGGAAAATTGAGTTTGGCACAAGAACTCAAGAACAAACTTGGTCCGTCGTACACAAAATCGGTTCGGCGCAAAAGGACTCAGATTCATGTTTACAACAGACCAAAAAACTTGGTTTGTCGTACATGGGAAAATGAGGTTGCCAAAGCATGTTTACGACAGACCAATAAATTTGGTCCGTCGTAGATGGGAAACTTACTATTTTCTTTAAGTTTGGTCCGGCGCCAAAGCGAAACTTACTGTTTCTTGTCAAATTGTCAAAACACATGAACAAACACATTGTGCAAAATCAATTCTAAGCCAATTTTTCAGCACATGATTTCACAAAGCTGCATGCATGTCCTGAATCGAGATTTCAATTGCCTTCTAGTACGAGAAGTAAGAATGAATATCTTCTGGTATGTTGGTTGTGGTGTAAGAGATCTGAGCTTTCTTTGCATCTTGGCTTAGGAAAAATAAAATGAGTACTCTTTGGTTGTTACCGAACTCTTTCCAATGTGGCTTTTAGCGCTTTGGAGTTCAAGTTGTTGTATGTGGACCAATTGGGTTCATGTTACGGTTGGACTGACTCATCAATGGTACTGTTTGTCCTGGTCCTTTAAGTGGAAGGATGTGAGGGCGAGGCTTTCTTAGTAAGAGAAATCTGGTGTGGCTAGTAATTGATCGTAAATGTTGTAGAAGTGAAGAGTAAAGGAAGGTTGTCTATATTCCAATTCAAACCTTCTTGGAGAATTGTTTCCGTTTATGTGTCCCTCGGTAGGGTTGATCAAATTATTAGTGGACCACTTGGTGGTTGCTAGTAATTGCTTTCGGTTTTCGAAGAGTATTGGATCTTTTTGTCGCCGGGCTATTGAGCGTGTTGTGCCAACCAAAGTGGAATGTTCGGCTGTTATTGATTTTGCGGGTTTTCAGAACCCTGGCCATAAAGTAAGCTTCTCCTTTCGGTGGTAGTGGGGTGGGTGTTGGTCTTGTTGTAAAAAATCAGAATGTAACCCCGATGGTTCAAGCAGTTAGTAATCTTAGAGTGTTGTGTCTCACTTGGTTTGCGTCGTCGCGAATACGACGAACCACAGTTGAGAGGTTGAGACGTCAATCACTGTTGTGCGTGGGAGCGAAAGATGGATCTAGAAGTTGGAACCATGTCCTTCTGTAGAGTGGCTTTGGTTAAAGGGATCGGGCACTTTAGTGCCAAGGGATGTATCGAAGGAGGAGTGTGAGACCGTTTCCTTTCGTGGTCTGTTTGGGATTTTATCCTATCGCTTGTGTAGGATCGAAGTATACGAATATAGCAATCAGAGGGGGGTGAATGATTGTGCAGAAGCTAAAACCAAATTCTTGATCTACTAAAAGTTCACCCCAAAACAGAACCAAATAATTGCCTCGTATTCGACAAAAATAGAATGACAGAGGTTTGGTAAAAGGCAAATTCTCGGAGATCCAGCCGTTAGATCGATCTGGAATTTGGACACAAGAAACTAGATTCCAATACGAATCTAACACAAAACGAATCAGCTCGATCGGACTTACAGATCAAAAGTTATGAGTTTCGCAAGCTTGTTGTTCTAGAACTTGACGAAAATCAATCTAATCAAAACTTCAAGATTAAACAAGATCTTCAAAAGATGAATCAACTAGACTTTGAGAAACTCTAAATCAATACCCTAGAAAGGTTTTTGATGGATCAAATCAAGATGAAACTCAAAGATCAAAAACCAATCTACAATTAGGACAAGCATGAAAACAAGAACCAAAACAGAAAACACTGTAGCAACGTGGTTACTGTAGCACGCAAGAATCTTGGAAGAATTGATCTTTATTTCTTTTGTCTAAAGTACTCTCATCAAAAGAGTACAAACCCTAAAACTGAGCTTGAGGCTCTCAATGCGCTCAGCTCCGATTGATACCCTTCAACAGGAGACAACCCCTCCTATTTAAAGGAGCAAACCATAGAGAGTCCTGGATACAATTCCTACTCCTAGAAGGATTCCCACTCCTAATCCTAGAAGGAGTATGTATCCAACATAACTCCACTTGGCCCAACCTGGCCAATTACAACTCTTGCACGCGTATGGCAACCCTACCATACTCATGTGACTAACACTTTGCACGCTTCTCTAAATAAAACCACTGGAATTTACACTAAAGGAGACTCGATGACAGGACGCCTATGTTCGAAGACCAACATCTCTAAACGATAGCTCGCAATCAAAACTTGCGATAACTTTACTCAACATTGAAACACAAAGTACTAACACATGGTCTCAGCACGACCCCAAGGTAAAAGATAAATCCTCAAACAGCCCACAAAAGAAAGTAGTCTCATACTCCTCGTTCTAAGCATTCCTTGGCACTGAAGTGCCCGATCCCTTTAACTAATGCTACTCTCCAGAAAAACACGGTACCGACCTCCCTTCTGTGGTTCCTTGTACTCAAGACGACGCGAAACAGGAGAGACACAACGCTCTAAGATTACCACCAGAACGAACAACCTACTTTAATCCAGGATCCGTAAGACTCGCGTAACAGAAATGACCGAATGACATAACTCGCTCATTGCCCAACGACAAAAAGATCCAATACACTTCAAAAGGAAAAGTGATTACTAGCAACCACCAAATGGTCCACTAATAATTTAATCAACCCTACCGAGGAACACCTCAACGACACAATTCTCCACGAAGGTTTGCATTGAATCATACACAAACTTCCACTCAAAGGACCACGGTAAAGAGCACAATCATTGAGTGAGCTCAACCATAAACATGAACCCAAGTGGCCCTCATCCAACAACTCAATCCTCAAAGCGCTAAAACCACTTTGGAAAGGATTTGACAACAACCAGATAGTATTCATTTTAATTTCCTAAGCCAAAACGCAAAGGAAACACAAATCCCTTCACCACAACCAACACCAGAAATTATTCATTCTTTTCTTTTCATACTAGAAAGCAAGGGAAATCACGTTTCATGACATGAATGCACATTCATCAAGAGCACTCCGGAATAGTCATATCTCCATATATGACTTTCTCACCGACCTGGCTCAACGACTCTTTTATCATTTAACATCTATACACGATGTCTTGTTTACTTTTCACCATTCATTCATCATATAACAACAATACCAAAAAGTCATTCACCAAAAGACTTCTTCCTCGGTATCACATGATTGAAATACACATAACACTAACGGTTGCGCTAAATCATATAGACTATGACGGCAACATCGTTAACAACAAAACACCACATCGTGTGAAAACCCATCATCCATTTAAAACTAACCTTGCAAAACCTCGCAAAATCAAACTCAACCCTTTGGAACAGAACATCGACTCCGAAGTCAAACATCTGCACACACAACCGCCATAAATTTTATCAAAAGAGAGGGAAACTCAATCCCCAAAAGAAAACTCTTCACTAACCAAATTCACTTATGAAACATTCATAAAAACCACCTTTTTGAAGCACTTGCAAACACCACTCACTTTTTTTTTCAAATAACTCCAACTCTAGCCAAAAAGAGTTACAAATTAAATCTCGACAATTTCCAACTTAACCCACTAAGACCTTCTGCGTCCTTTAACATTTACTCCAAAGATGATTCAATGCGAATGCGAAGGAGCGCGATCCACTCAAAGACTTTTGGGTGTAAAACCATACACATAGCACAAATTAAACAAAATAGCCAACACCAAAGATTGGCAACAATAGCTACAGGTTTTAGGGAAACTCGGAAACACAACACAAGGAATACCTTGACCGATGGCATTCAACCAAAATGGCAAACAACCACACCAGTTCAAAAGGTTTTAAACAACAGCTCAGCATGAAACCCACTATAACTCGTATTCCACTACACTTACCATTTAAGCATTCAATAATCACTATTTACTCATCAAAAGACGTCCAACCGGATTTAACAACATTTACATAACAATTTCTTTCTCTAGTTACCATTGCCAACACTTTTAAATAAGGTTTAAGATGCCTATCACAAAGGCACCCAACCAAGACTACATTGACATGATCCCCACGGATCACCAAAACATAATACATCTTATTCTAAATTTGAAACATAGTACTTCAAAAAATCTTTCAGCAAGATCAGCTTATAATTTCATACCACCTATATGTTCTCGTCTCGACAACCGAACCTTATTCAGTTAAACAACGACTTCAATATGTATATATTATCTCCACAGGGAAGAATTCGTAAGTGAGGCTCTAAGTTATACTTTCATTAAGGATAAAATCATTCATCATGTTAATCATCCAAAGCTCACTCCATCGCAACATGTTAAAATTTTTCTCTATTTAACCATGGTTTTCCTCTGTTCTGCTCCTCTTCATTGGCTTGCAGATCCTCTTCTTCTGGTGTTGTGATTTTTGGAGGGGTGAGTACATTGGTACTCGACAAGCTATGCACAGAATGCAACCTAGTATACTACATGCCAGACTTATTCCAACGGAATGGCTTAATAGGTTTATTTTGCAGTGAAGCAGCATTTAACAAGTAACATAAATAGATTCGAAAGCGGTAAAAACAAATAATGTAACAATAACTTTTCCAGAAGTTAAGTAAAAGACTTTTCCTTTCCTAACCCACATTTCCATCAACGTCATCATTAACCCAACCACATTTTAATAAAGTCTAACCCTTGACTGTAATCCCCGAGCGATGTCCAATACCGTGGACTCGGCTATTCGAATAGTTCGTACACTCTGCAGAGGTTATACACTTTTGTAACATCCCAAAATTTGGGTTTTCAAAAATTTTTGGTTTAGTTTAGCTTCCCAAAAATTTTCGTTGATTTTCTCGCGTTTATAAAGCTTGATTTGAATTTTCTAAAAGCTAAAACAATTTAATTTGATTATTTTAAACCTCAAATAAAATAAATTTAATTTTATTTGGATTCCTTGTGCTTCAAGAAATTCTTCTGTAATTTTTGAGATTTTTCGGAGCTCGTTTGCTATTTATTGGATTTATTCGGGATTGATTTGTATTAAGCCTTTTTATTGAAATTAATTAAATATTTGGAAAAGTTTATATAAAGTTTTGTTGCAAATATTTTATTTGAGTTTAAAATATCTCAAAATATTTTCTAGAATTTTTCGGGTATTTTTATTACCTCAAATGATTTATTTGAATTTTCGGAATCGTTTTTATTCGAAAATGCCACGTGTCACCACCACAGCGCGCCACGTGTCAACAATCCGGCTGGTGCACGCCAACTGCTCGGTAAAATGCCTACAAGGCCCGTTTTTACTCCAAACGCGTCCAAATTTTTTTTCTTGACCTAGCCGCCACACCTAACCTTTGTAGACCTCCCACACGTCCCCTAGACCTCAGATCAATTTTCTAAAATTCCAAAACCGCCGCGAGAAGCCCGGATATCGCCCTATGATGGCCGAACTTTTGAGTCGCGTGTCGAATAGCTCGTTGACTATTTTCGAGATCTGCCATGGCCATGGTGTGCTCCTAGGTACCATCTATTTGCCTTTCAAATTTCGTCCAATTTGACCAAGGGAATCAAAAGTTACGGCCGTTTCAATCTCGAATCTTGCCGAGGCCGTATCTCCCTCAATTTTTCGAGTTAGGTGCTGAAATTTTTTGTGTAGACTCTTGGGGATGTCCTCTACATGATGTATATCTTTCCTCACAGTTTTGCCCTCTGGATTTTGCGCATAAAATTCTTTTCTCCGATCAGACCGCGATTAGACTGCGTTTCAGACAGAGACAATCATCCTCGCGCGTTCCCCGCTATTCCAGAAGGTAATTCTTTGAGCCACCAGCGTCACGGTGTGCCTCTTGGTCCCATCTAGCGCTCGGTCAAATTTCGTCAAGTTCCGATAATTATTCTAGAAGTTATGGCCGTCCAAAGTTTAGATCCGAAACCCGTTAATCGGCAGTTTGTGATCAATCCGGAGGGGCGCCGCAAAATCTGCCTATATTGTTGAGTTCGTCTCGCCGCGTTCTACATGGTAGACATTCCCCCTTTGCCATCCCATCCTCCGAATTTTTTTTTATATATTTAGGCCACCGTTTAGCCGTCGCCGCGCGTCGCCTTTCGACGCCGGCTAGTTTAGTTCGCTCCGTTCGTGTTGTCGCGTCCGGTGGATCATGTACTATTTTGGATCATCCTTAGAATTCTGTTTGTCTCCGTTTGCCGTCGGAGCCCGATCCGGCCTAAAACCGTCGTCTTTGACCTAGCCGTTGGCGCCGTTTCGCATATCTGTTAGCCATCCTTGGTAGCGTTTTATCGCGGCCATGTCATTGCACCGACGGTCGCTACCTTGTTTCATGAGTATCCTATCATTGTTTGACCTCTGCCGTTAACGTTCCTCTGTTAACATTCCGCCGTTAACGTTTCACCGTTAATGTCCCACCGTTAATGTTTCACCGTTAACGCTCCACCGTTAACGTTCCGTCGTTAACATTCTGCCGTTAATGTTTCCCCATTAACGCTCCGCCGTTAACGTTCCTCCGTTAACGCTTGGCTCTCATCGCTTCGTTGTCATCGCATGCGTGCATTCATGCAAGAGCCCTAGTGCGATGTCCTCATCTTCTCTATCATCATGACGTGAGCCTAGCCTCATTGTCATGTCATCTTCAAAGCTGAATCAAAACCCTAACCTAATACCGGTTTGATGAACTAAGTTCATCGTGAGCCGCGTTGTTATATTTGCAATCTTTCCCGTTGTTTCAATCGTGGTAAGATACTTGTCTTGTCTTATCCCTGAAAACCTAATCTACCATCGATCTGGAATCGTTCGTGGACTTGGTCGATAGACCATTGGCCATGTGCCATAATCTTGTGCCCGATCTAGTCTATCAGTCTTCTTCTCTTTTGTTTGACTGTGTCCATTCGGTCAACAAAAGTCAACTTCGAGAATCAGTTTAGTTCATTGTGAACTAACATATCCTTATGGACCCGATCTATAGATCGAGAGCCCATATGTCATCATTTGTCCAATCAAGATAATAACTTCAGAAGAAATATTCTTCGGAATATTATTCTTTCTTTCCCAGTTATTAATCTTTCCCTTTTCGGTGTTTTTCTGAAAGCTCGTTCTCTTTTGCCTAACCTTCGATCTAATCCAATCAAGTTCCTAATTTTATCCAAGCCGTTGTGCCAATGCTGTTCGTTCTTAATTTGGAGTTTATTTGAATTGTCTTTTGAGTTTTGTTGTATTTGTGTTTCTTTATCGTTAGACGCGTCGTCCGGAAATCGTTCTACGGGCTGAAGATCAAGGAAGTGAAGATCGAAGGTCAAGGATCAAGAATCAAGGATAAAGAGTAAAGAACAGTAAAAAGTTGCAAGGGCCAGGCAAGTTGTGCTTTGACCATGTTGATCCCATTTTCGAAACATATGTTGTTTCAAATTATTGCATGCTAGTTTGAGTTAAACTGATTTCAATTAATTTGGGATTAGATAATCAACCTACTTGTTATCGCCACCTTGCCTATAATGATTGTGTGCCATGATTCATTTGTCACCCTAGGATTGTTGATTAATAGTTGGTAGCTAAATACTTTGCCAACATGGGTTATTTAGACCGTCAGTAGTTTGCTTAACCATGCAACGTACCTTTGACATCGTTTTGGAAATGCAAATGCTAATATTGATTAATGAAATATGCAATGTATTTCGGAATGGTGTGACGTGTTGCCGACACGATGATGTTGATATGCGGAGGCCTTCGTGTTTCTTCAAGGATGTTGAGTTGTTGTTGGCATTGTGTTGCGCAATAATCAACTGGGGTGATAAAATGATTTAGACTGGGGCAAGTGGCAAGAATTATGGTGGGCCAGCTTGGCGGTTGGGACTGTTTGAAACATGATATATATATGAGTGTTGGTGAGTTGGATTTCTTTGAGAGTATTGATGTAACTCTTGCCCTGGTCACTCTAAGGACTTAACCTTGCAAGCCTTTGAACTGAGTCAATCATACAACCACATGTCTGTAATGGGACGGACCCAGTTCAGTATGTTACTAATAACTTGCATGTGGTACCTCGGAGTGTCAACTACATCTTTTGTGTAGCTTGAAGGGGGAGCGTACCAGGGCTGCGGCATGGTACCCATCCAACGGTATGTCGGTCCCATACTTCGCCTTTGTTAAGGGAAGGGATAGTGTATGGCAAAAACCGGAGAGGTTCACTTGTGTAGTTAGAAGTTTTCGAAAGGCTTTGTTATGATCACTCATTCGCATACTTTTGTATGGCGATTCACGGCTGACGTGGTGAGTTTATTGTATCTTGTGGGTAAAGTGTATAACCTCTGCAGAGTGTAAAATCTATTTGAATAGCCGTGTCCGCGGTACTGGACAATGATCGGGGATTACAGTCAAGGGATAGCTTTTCATAAAATTGATCTTGGGTTTGGAGGCAGTTTGCCTGTGGAAAAGTGATAACTGTTTAAGGATGTGGAATGTTTTACTTGTGGAATAACTGTGAAATCTATTACTGTCATTATTTCTTTTACTGCGTTACAATCTATTATGTTTATTTGGGATTGTTGCTTTTCTGCAAAATAACCATTCAGCCTGTTACTTGGAATAAGCCATGCATATAGTTGACTTGCATTCTGTGCATGACTTGCTGAGTGATTTATGTACTCACCCCTTGCAAACAAACAATCACCAGTGAGCAGAAGTCTACATCGTCGAAGAAGAAGTTCCGTGTGAAGGCGATTATCTAGGAGTCGAACCCTGTCAGTTGCCTATGGCGTATTGATGGGATTCACCGATGTTCTTCGTTCCGCTGCTGCTTATTTGGAGTTGAAGCCGTCAAGGCCTCACAAATATAAGGTTGACCTTAAGGTCATTCAATAGTTTATATTCTATATTTGTGTTATTTCTCTTTTCCGTTGTGTATGATTGTGATTTTCATCTATGTTGAGACTGTGTGCACTAGCGTGATCCTGGACTAGTGCTGAATACACAGAGGGTCTGGATTTGCACATTCGGGTCCCGACAACTTTACCCACACGATATAGTTAAACACCACACAGGCGAGTAACCATAACAAAGTCTTTCTGAAACCTCTATCCTCGCATGCGTACCTCCTGGTATAGTTCCCACTGTCCCTTCCCTTTTGCGAAGCGGAAGTAGAGGGCCAACGGATACCGTTGAAGAGATGTAAGACCATTTCGGTAAACACGACACCCTTCTCTCCACATTTACAGCTACAAAAATCACCTGAGGTCTCACATGCTAAGACTTCGGAATCGTACTCAACTAGGTCTGTCCCACTCCAGACATGTGGTTGTATGTTAGGCCCAGTTCAAAGGCTTGCAAGGTTAAGTCCTTAGGTTGACCGTGGCAAGACTACCCAAAGTTCACAAAACAAAATTCAACAACATCTCTCCCATGTGCCACACTGGGCCCGCCTATTGATCACTTGCCACTTGCCACAGCCTAAACCATTTTCCCACCTAGTTGATTACCATGCACCATGTGCCACCAGATTATCAACAACACATGTCACATTTTTACAAAATAGGTTCCATAGTTCAATAGTCAGTATTCGGCTTACTTCCAAATTGGTGTCACCAGTTCGAATGGCATGGCTAAGCAGAACTACCACGTTCTAACTACCCCATTCTAGTGATTAGTATTAACCAGTATATAATCCAACCTAGGGTGACAAATGGTTCATTGACATACAGGTATTATGGACAAGGTGACAATATCAAGTGGTAGTTATCTAATCCCAAATTACTTGAACACATTATAATTAAATTAGCATGCATAATTTAAAACAAACTAATATTTAAAAACATGGGAACAAAATGGTCAAAGCATAACTTGCCTTCAGAGATCATCTGGTTTTGGTCTAGATCTTGATCTTGAACTTGTTCCCCGAAATCAACTCCCTCACACAGTTCGACGTCTACGCGCAACAGATAAAGAACCAAATAAACACGCAAATCAACATACGACACACAGGCAGAAAAATAGTACAAATCAAACTAGCTTGTAATTTCATGAAATCTTACATATATTTAGCTTAGCATTTTCTAAGATTTATAAAATTTAGTTGGACATTTTTGGACAAATAGTTTAAGAGCTACAAAATTCATAAGTTTGGACTTTCCGCGAATAACTTTATAGTATAAATTTAATTGTAAAATTTCACTCACATTACTGTAGAATGATATTAATTTTTACTAATTAATAAAATTGGTTTCATATGATTTGGACTTAAAACGAATTTCTAGCGAAAATGACAAATTTCGCGATTTGGGGAAAAAGGCATGTACAAATGAGGTCCTAGTTCAACTATGTTTTTACTGTTCGTCATTGTGCTTTACTGTTCGGCGTTCTTCACGAATGGCTTCGGTTTTTTAACAGAAGAATAGGCTTCGGTTTCTTTAACGTTGTGCATGGTAGGAGAGATAGGATGACTAACTGGCCGGTCAAGTGGTGGCGGCGCGGCGTGGCGGACTCGCCGACGGCGGCGACGGCGACGGCAAGGCGGCCGGTTGGTGGTGACGGACGGAGAAAGAAGAAGCACACGTGAAAACCATGAACTCCAATCCTTGCAAAATCCGACGAAATGAAGGCGAGAGAGCTCTCGTGGAGGGAATGGACGGGTTGGCAATGAGGAGAGGAACCCGTTGCCCCTTCTTATAGCGCGGGAGGAAGACAAAGGGACTAGAATCTTAGTGAAAACAAGAAACGGCCGCAAAACATTTCTCCTGTGATTATGAAGAGATTAGTGGGTGTTTAATTTTTCTAACAGCCAAGGGAGGTTAAGGATGCGTCGTGGATCTCGGTTACGATTTTTATTAAATTTTTGGTGATTTATTAGAGGTAATATTGAAGGTGTTCTATGCCTTCTAATGGAGGAGAGAGAGAATGTCTTCACTGGTTGCTCACGACTACTTGAGGAAGATGTACAGTAATCCACATGGCCGACGGTTTAATTGCTTATGAATAGTGTTTAGCTGCATTGTCGTTTGAGATAAAATAGTAGAAAAGCTCCAAAAATCATAGAAAAATTCTCTAAAATATTAGGGAGTATTTGGAACATAACAAAGTTGGTTTCGTAATTTTTCGATGTATGGACTTTTCGTAAAAATTCTTTCAGCTAATCAGACACCTGTACAGATTTTCGTAAAATCAATAACTTAAGTTATATAACATGTTCTTCGAAAATATTTGAAGCGAACACTCTCGTCTACCAACTATCTTAATTATCAACAAAATTTTAGATTTTACGCTTATTCGAAAATGCCTGATCTTTATTTAATACGACTAGTTCAATAAACATGAATCCGTCTTACTCGCGAGGCTTCCAAGTAGATTCCAGAAAATTACAAATAATCCCAGAACCACA
Organism: Rhipidocladum racemiflorum; assembly: GCA_036346355.1. Lineage (NCBI taxonomy): Eukaryota > Viridiplantae > Streptophyta > Magnoliopsida > Poales > Poaceae > Rhipidocladum > Rhipidocladum racemiflorum. The sequence goes on along the minus strand of CM070589.1, from coordinate 36,642,844 downwards.
CTAAATACATTAAAAGAAATTTTTGGGATGTTACACTCCTGAAGTTCTTCCTCCAAAGCTGGCGTCGCTTCTTCTTCAACTAGTGTTGTATTGTTGCAAGGGGTGAGTACTTGGTACTCAGCAAGTCATGCACAGAATGCAAACTAATATTCTACATACATGGCTTAGTACAAGTAATGTTTCATGGTTCATTTGCAGTGAACAGCAATTAACAAGTAGTATAAGTATATTCAAAAGCAGTAAAAGTAAAAATAATATCAATAACTTTTCCAGGAGTTAAGTAAACACCTTCCCTTTCCTAATCCACATTTCCATCAACGCCATCAATAAACCCAACCAAACTTTTCATGTCCAAGTTGTTTTCATGAAAGTCTAACCCTTGACTATAATCCCTGAGTAATGTCCAATGCCGTGGACTCGGCTATTCGAATAGGTTGTACACTCTGCAGAGGTTATGCACTTTACCCACAAGATACAATCAAACACCAATAAGGCAAGTGATCGTAACAAAGCATTTCAGAGACCGCAAACTGTACAAGTGAACCTCTCCGGTTTTTGCCATACACCATCTCTTCCCTTAACAGAGGCGAAGTATGGGACCGACATACCATTGGATGGGTACCATGCCATAGCCCTGGTACGCTCCTCTTTCAAGCTACACAAAAGGTGTAGTTGACACGCCGAGGTACCACATGCAAGTTATTAGTAACTTACTCAAGTAGGTCCATCCCATTACAGACATGTGGTTGCACGTTTGACTCTGTTCAAAGGCTTGCAAGGTTTAGTCCTTATGGTGACCAAGGCAAGACTACCCGAAGAACTAAAACGACATCCTCGGTGCCACTCATGGCCCACCATATCATTCTTGCCACTTGCCCCGGTCTAAATCTATTTATCAAACCCAGTTGATTACCATGCACCACGTGCCATCATCATCACAACACATGATACTTCTCCAGAACAGGTTCAATATCTCATTAAGTCAATATTAACATTTGATTGTCTAAAATCATGTCATGTGCACGTAGCAGGTCTAAGCAATATACTACAACGGTTTAAAATACCCAATGTTGGCAATTTAATAATGTCCAACAAAATATTCCACAACTAGGGTAACAAGGGTTCATGGCACATAATTTAAGTAATCAAGGTGTCATACTGCAATTTGGCATTTATCTAATTCCCAGAAATAATTTAAACAATTTCTAATTAAATTAGCATGCAATAATTTAAATTAAATTAATTTCAAAGGTGGGATCAAAATGGTCAAAGCATAACTTGCCTTCAAAAAGTACTTACTCTTGGTCTTGAGCTGGCTCCTGGGTCAAAACTTCACCTTCGTAGCCTTCGGGCACTTCAAAGTCTACTCGTAACGCGTGCAAATAGCAATAACATAAATAAACATATGCAAAATGTGTCCAAAAATTCAAATAGAATTGATAAACAGAGAGAGCACATTTTTATATGTTTTTTGAAAATTTAAACATCCAAATCGGAGTTAAAACGCAAAAGTTATACCCGTTTTAAGTTTGAAGAATTAATTAAATAAATATAATCAGAGAAAACTTATGTCCAAAAATTAAATAAAATTCACCATTTAGTATATCTCAATTTTATAAAAATTTAGAAATTGGAAAAAACCCAAATCAGAGTTAAAATGCAAAAGTTATAAGCGTTTGAAGTTTGAAAAGTCAATTAAAAGAATAAACCGAATTAATTCATTTATTTTTCTATTGAAAAACCCATTTATGACATCATGCTTGCGTCAGCTGGTCCATGGACTCGGTCCACGGCTTGGGTCCGGTCCACGAGTGCACGTGTCACTAACACGTGGTACCCACTGGATGACGTCATTGCTGATGTCATCACACTCGGCCGCGCGATACTAACACGCGGGCCCCACCGTGACGTCACAGAGCGGTTGGCTAACCCGCTGACACGCGGGCCCCACGCTGACGTCATGCGTGACGTTAGCAACGACCGGGCGCGCCCGCGCTGACCGCGCCGGTTCGGCTACCAGCCACGTGGCACGATCTCGGCCGTTGATTTGAAAATCAACGGTCGGGATTGGATCTGGATCTCGCACATTTGGGGTAACGTGGCTCGATCAGGACCGCACGATTCGAATCGGACGGCTAAGATTGGATCGGGTTTCACCGCATCATGGGGGCGACATGGCATCTCCCGGCGTGCGACGTGTGTGTGATACTACGGAATGACAGTATGAGTCATTTTCGATCTCGGCCATAAGGTACGACTCTTATAACATGTTTTTGCGCCGTGTCTGCAAGTGTGTGCCTTTCCGGCGGATTTTGGGCCTTTCCGGAGGGGAATTGGGCCTTCCGGGGGATTTCGGGCCTTAGGGGGTCCATATGGGCCGAAGGTGGGACATATTTGGGCCTTTTGGAGGTGGTCTAGGACAGCAAAACTGCTGCCCTAGCCCTACCTGCGCCCCAAACAAGTCCCCTCCCTAGCCCTAGCCCCCACTTGTTTCCCCTCCACCCCATTGCCTCCTCCTCCCTAGCCGCCACCCCTCCCTCACCCTTGCGCCTCCCCTTGCTCCACCACGTGCCCTTGCTGCGTCCCCCTCGCTGCCATGCAAGGCCATGGTGCTGCCCTCGCCGGTAGGAGGATCCGCGACGAGGAGAACCGGTGGCCACGACGCGTGGGAGCGAAATCGGGCGATCGAGAGGCATTCTTCGTGTTCGTCGTTCGTCGGACTAAGGTATGCCCATGGGAAAACCTTGGGGAAGGTCTAGGTGCTGTTCTCATGGTAGATTTGGAGTTGTTAGATCAAGAGGACGTGCTGCCATGGAGTAGATCTGAAAAGAACTAGAGTTCGTATTGTACTCAGTTTCGGGCAGATTTGGAGTCCGTTTTAGGGGGTGCGATTTCGCAATTTTAGATTCGGAATTTGGCCGACCTCCTGTTGAATAAGTTGTAGGTATCGTCAAGACCTATTTTGTGTATTTTTTTGAGAATTTTTGGAGTTACGGTCTGAAAGTTATGGCCGTTTTGGTGGGCGCTGTCCAATCTGTGTCGAGGTTGGGACAGTCTGTGTTCAACATTAGATTAAACTAATTTAGAGTTCGAATCTGACCGTATGGACTTCTAGGAAGTTGTAGATAATTTCAATATCTTTTAGTGCATACAAAGAAATTGAAATTTCGGCCAGCCGTTTGGAAGTTATGCCTGTTTTACCGAGCGCTGTCAAATCTGTGACGAGATTGAGACAGTTCGTGTTCAACGTTAGATTAAACAACATTAGAGTCCGAATCAGTCTTTACCTATAACTAGAAAAAGTTGGGAAATTTCCTAAGCTACGCGAGGATGTACTCGTTTATTCAATTTGGAGTCCTAGAACTCAAGTTATATTTTTTCGAAGCCGCTGTCCAGAACGGGGCAAAATCTGTGATTTCGGGGTTTTGGAGTATTTAGCGTATTAGGTGTAGTGGGTACTGTTTTGAGGAGTCAAATTAAGTGTGTGGCACGTGTTTGCAGGTGGTGTGCCTTCGGGAGTGCCCTCAACCTCTCGTCACTCCGTTGCCTGCGGTTGAAGGCAAGTGTGTTGTGTGGATTGAACATTATACGTGTTGCTAGAATTGCTTGATAGTGTTTGGGATAGATAACATGCTGTCTTGCCATGAACTACATGTTATAATTGATATGATGTCCACTTGCCATGTTTTAATGATTGCTATGATATGATGAGCATGTTTAAGATGTTATGATGCCATGTGTTAATATATGAGTTTTATATTGTTGGCATGCTTGCATACATGACATGTTACATGGCCCGGGCGGTGAGAAAGTCATTAACTAATCCGGGAAGGTCGGTGAGAAAGTTATGACTAATCCGAAGAGCCATTAGAGTAAGTCCTACATCGTGATTCCATCTACCGTGGGTGGTGGAAGCGAGGAGTAGGCACCCTCCATCTTCGGGATGGAAGGGGAGAGGGTGCACACCGACAGGTGTGTACTCAACCATACCGGTATGAGTTTCCAAGGAGATATGAGCATAGCATTGCATTGCATTGCATTACAATACATATTAAATGATGAGGATGTTGTTATGTGTTCAAGTTTGAAATGTTATATGTGACGTGAGGTATTATTGTCTTGTAAATGATCTTGTTGTCCATTACAATATGCTTGCTGAGTTTTCGAACTCACGCTTGTGTTTTATGTTGTTTGTTTGTTTAGGTACAATGAAATTGACGTGCGGGAAAGGGATCTAGCTACACTCCTCCACGTAGTATCATAATCTAGCTAATTCACCTGATTTGGAGACACGACATTAAGTATTACAATAATCATTAGTGTATGGTCTGTATGTTTGGTTGTTTCCCTCATGTATATCATGTGGGGCTATGGAGGGAGTTGTTTTAACTTCCTAGAGTTAAATTGATGCTTATTATTTTGCTATCGATGCTTATTGATGTTTTAGTTGATGATTAGCTATCCTTATCGCTGCGTATGGATATCTCGTTTGTCTTACATATTGATATGATGCTATGTTGTTAAGTTTCATGCAAAAACAAAGGAGATGCTGTCAAAATTTCCAATTATTCCAAATGATTACTTGCTGTAATTTACCTTAAATTATGGTATTAAATGTGTCATGATCTATGTTTGGTGACATTCGGCTTAGTAAAAGTCAGTGTTACAGCTTGGTATCGAGCGGCTGTAGGTCCCTGGAATGTGTATTTAGTGTCATAACTATAGGTTCAACTAAAATATGAAGTGGAATTACCTAGAAACATGGCTTAGGTTTTACTTAAAACTTTGCCATAGGATAGCAACATTAAAACTTGTGTAAGTGGAATAATTAATTTAATACTTGACACACTTTGTTGCACAGTAGGAATGGGTATGGGTACCATTGCTTTACGCTTAAATGTTGTATTTAAGCTTGTTGTTGAATGTTACATTTGGTAATATATGTTGCTATGTTTATGAAAGAATTGATTGTGTTGATACAATTGAGATTATGTGGGTTGTGGTGCCGAAAGGGGTTTCGATCACCTTCTGTTGTTTGTAGTATTGTTGGGTTTGACGGTGTGGCCGGGTAGTGCCATCACCGATGAACTTTTAACCTCCTGTTGGGAGAGTGCTTATCCTTTCTGTCGTAGATTGGGTAGTTGGTTGGAGTCGAGTAGTAGAGTTGTGGATTGACCCTCTGAATTTTCTTTGCCGTTTTGACGAATGGTTTTGGTTGGTTTTTGGTTGGTTGAAATAAAAGAAAAAGTGTTCGGTTTTGGATACTCACCGATGGTTCTTTTGGTGGTTTTGGTTTTGTCTTCTTTGGTTGAAGACAAAAAGAAAAATTTCGGGTTGCGCCTCTTTTGGTCGCCTTGTCAGCTTTAACGCCCGATTTGTTGTTTGCCTTATAGAGAAACTTATAGATTGATTCTTGGGTTACCATTCTCCAACTTGAAAGGAAGTTATTGAAGTTCCGATGAAAAATCTAAGTCGCATGGATTTAGGTGTCAAGGTTTTGTCGGAAAGGATGTGGTTGATCGGTTGCTTTACGGAGAAAGATTTCAATTTATTCTTGTGTTTGTCTTTTTTCGAGGTTTAAAAGAGTTATTGCGGTGTTGTGCCTGATCTTGTTGTTGGGGCCTAAGTGGTGTTTGATTGCAATGATGACTTGCTTGGGAATTCATCTTTGAAAAACCATTTGTTTCGTGAAAGTTTGAAGTTTGGGGTTATGGCCTAAAATTTTGGTTAATCGCTTGGTTTTTCCTCGTGCAACCATCTTCCTTCGTGGAAGTTGTTGATCTCGAGAGTTGTGGAGTAGTTGCGTGTCGGCATTTGGGAATTTAAGAGTTGACTTGTGATTTATGGTTGAGCTTTCCGGAAGGAAAGGTGTTTTGGGTGTTGTTCTTTTCTGGAGCAATTATGGTTTCCTTAAGAGTTGGGTGCGTGATTCACGCGAATGTTTAAGAAGTTAAGTCTATGACGAGAAGTTAGAGTTTTCGGATGATATGAGCTAGTGGTTCGGTTAAAGTGAATTTGTTGTTTGTTTAAAGATAAACTAAAATATAGTGTTGATAAGAGATGATTAAACGAGACGTCAGGTGATCCAAAGTGAAAGTTGATTAGTGGTGTGTGCAAAGTGATGCGGGTAAAGGCATCTAATGGATGTTTGAGATTCGTTAGCATAGAATGTCTCGGTTGATGAACTTGTTATAGCAAGAAGATGGTGTGAAATTCTGCCTATTGTAGCTGGTGGGTCAGTTAATATTGTGGGTCAACAATATGACTTAAAATTCGTGTAATCAATTAATGAGGATATATGGAATGATTGTAGGAAAGGTTGAATTATTCTTGACAGAGGTCTGTCTGGGATCCGTATTTATGAGGAATGTCTAGTGGAGATCATGTCGCGTGGTTAGTATTAATTATTGGTGGAATGAACTGGTGATATGGAATATGTGACTTAGGGATTATACCCAGGGTAATTGTTGATTACGCCGGAATAATTGTAAAGAGATGTGTGCTACGCTTGGGATAATAAGTTGCATGAATAATGGTTCGTCATGGTTAGTAGACCAAAAGAAGTTGTTGATATCGTCTTATGTTGGATTAATCGTAAGTTAATTGTGCTGGAGTTGTGAGAACGTGGTTCTCCTTGTTGGTTGTCATACGGTAGATATGGTCTACGGTTCGTTGGCAATATAATCAATTGTGGTTATATGAACAGTGAAAAGTGATTTTATCAAGAGCAGATGTTGTAGCTTGTGTGCAACAGTGTTGGACTTCTCGGGATTTGGGTGATTATGACATCCATTTTGGGCTAATCTGTTTAGTCTATGCTATGAGTATGGGTTAACACCCAAAGCGTTGGAGTGGGACGCTCTCTTTAGCGTTCAACTGATTTATGTTTGGTAATCCCGAGTTAAGCGCTTAAATTGTAATTCTATCGTGACTAGAGTTGGATTGATTTGGGAAACGTGTGTGGTTTTTAAGTAGCGTTTCAAAAGGTGAATCTTATGATTGTTTCATAAGTGTTTTTGTTGGTAAAATGTTCCTCTTTGGGAATGTGTTTCCTTTCTCTTTAAGAGAATTGGTAGCGGTTATTAGGCGTAGATGTTTGATTGGAGAGTTGATGCTATCTTCTGTTATTGGTTTTGGTTAAAATGCGATGTTTTGCGCGCTTTGCGTGCAGTGGTTGTTGGGTTGTGATGAGATATGGTATTTTTCGGTTAACGCTGTCGTAGTTTATGCGAATTTGAGCAACCATCGATGTTGTTGGGTGTCAATCATGTGACAAGGAGAATGAAGTCTCTTGGTGAATAGTTAATGGGTATCGTGGTTACATGATGAATAAATGGTGAAAAAGATTCATGACATCGTTTTTATAAGCATAAAAGAGTTGTTGAGCCAGGAGAGTGAGAAAGTCATATAGAGACATATGACTAATCCGGAGTGCTCTTGTAGAATTCGCATTCGTGTTATGAATCGAGATTTTTCATTGCTCTCTAGCATGAAAATGAATGAATGGATAAATGCTGGTATTTTGGTTTTGTTATGCAAGGGATTTGAGTTTCCCTTTCTCTTCGAGAGTTTTTGTGGCAGTTCTCTTCCAAGATGTTGATTTTGGTTAAAGTGAAAAGTTTGGCTGTGGTGAAGGCGAGTCGAGTTGTCTTTAGTTGTTGAGAACATCTGTCAAGAGAATTGTGTGGAGTCTCTATTTGTTTGAGTGCTCCCCGATGCGAATTGTATCGCGTTGATTGGAGATTTGAGTTTTCCTTTGCGGCTTGACTTAGGAAAAGCAAAAGGGTGGTCTTTCAATGTTATCGGGTTCTTTCCAAAGCGATTTGTGGCGCTTTGAGATTCGAGTTGTTGTATGTGGTCTACTTGGATTCAAAAGAATCGTACTTCTTTTGCACTATTGATAGGAGCGAGAATAAGAAGGGCCTCGGGTTATTGTTGAGTATAATCTAAGAGCTATACTCGTGGGCTTCGTTGTTTGTGTGAATTGTTTGTGAGGGCGACATCCTCTTGGGAAAAGTGCCAATTGAGATTTGGTAGTGAGTTACGGTCCTAGTTTGGGCTAGGTGCTGGACATTAGTGGTATGAGGGTGGATGATGATGGAGGTTGTTGATGTCGTGGTTTGAATTTGGTTGAAAGTATCGTTGGGTGGAAGCAAATGATATAGAAAGTGTGATGTAAAATGCTTTGTTGTGGACATTGTATTAGCTAGACGTCCCTGTGTGTGCGTTATGCCTGGGAGAGGATAGAATCAAAAGTGTATTGTGGTTGGTAGTCGAAAGGAAAGTATGGTTGATGTAGGCTATGAGCGAAGATGACATTAGTAAATTTTGATTCCTTTCGAAAAGGGGTCAAATAATTGGGAGAGATGGGGTTTTGCGTAAATGGTCTTTTTTGGGGGGGGTTCTAGTTTGGAACCTCGGTTGACCATTTTAATACTAATGATGAAAAAGTGATGTGTTTCAAGGTGATTGTGTCATTCGGAGTTTATGAATCATGATAGAGATTGAAGTAAATGAGGAATCATGTCAAGTTGTGCTTAGTTAAGCTAAGCCAAGTCACTCTTGTTAATAGATGGATTTGGAGAATGGAGTTGTCATTGCTATTGTTTGAGTCTTTGCGTGGGTGTGTTGAGTTCGCAAAGAAGATGAGTCTCTAGTGGACATTGTTTTAGAGTTGACGTGTAAGATTCGAGGTCGAATCCAGTTAAGGGGGGTAGAATGTGATACTACGGAATGACAGTATGAGTCATTTTCGATCTCGGCCATAAGGTACGACTCTTATAACATGTTTTTGCGCCGTGTCTGCAAGTGTGTGCCTTTCCGGCGGATTTTGGGCCTTTCCGGAGGGGAATTGGGCCTTCCGGGGGATTTCGGGCCTTGGGGGGTCCATATGGGCCGAAGGTGGGACATATTTGGGCCTTTTGGAGGTGGTCTAGGACAGCAAAACTGCTGCCCTAGCCCTACCTGCGCCCCAAACAAGTCCCCTCCCTAGCCCTAGCCCCCACTTGTTTCCCCTCCACCCCATTGCCTCCTCCTCCCTAGCCGCCACCCCTCCCTCACCCTTGCGCCTCCCCTTGCTCCACCACGTGCCCTTGCTGCGTCCCCCTCGCTGCCATGCAAGGCCATGGTGCTGCCCTCGCCGGTAGGAGGATCCGCGACGAGGAGAACCGGTGGCCACGACGCGTGGGAGCGAAATCGGGCGATCGAGAGGCATTCTTCGTGTTCGTCGTTCGTCGGACTAAGGTATGCCCATGGGGAAACCTTGGGGAAGGTCTAGGTGCTGTTCTCATGGTAGATTTGGAGTTGTTAGATCAAGAGGACGTGCTGCCATGGAGTAGATCTGAAAAGAACTAGAGTTCGTAATGTACTCAGTTTCGGGCAGATTTGGAGTCCGTTTTAGGGGGTGCGATTTCGCAATTTTAGATTCGGAATTTGGCTGACCTCCTGTTGAATAAGTTGTAGGTATCGTCAAGACCTATTTTGTGTATTTTTTTGAGAATTTTTGGAGTTACGGTCTGAAAGTTATGGCCGTTTTGGTGGGCGCTGTCCAATCTGTGTCGAGGTTGGGACAGTCTGTGTTCAACATTAGATTAAACTAATTTAGAGTTCGAATCTGACCGTATGGACTTCTAGGAAGTTGTAGATAATTTCAATATCTTTTAGTGCATACAAAGAAATTGAAATTTCGGCCAGCCGTTTGGAAGTTATGCCTGTTTTACCGAGCGCTGTCAAATCTGTGACGAGATTGAGACAGTTCGTGTTCAACGTTAGATTAAACAACATTAGAGTCCGAATCAGTCTTTACCTATAACTAGAAAAAGTTGGGAAATTTCCTAAGCTACGCGAGGATGTACTCGTTTATTCAATTTGGAGTCCTAGAACTCAAGTTATATTTTTTCGAAGCCGCTGTCCAGAACGGGGCAAAATCTGTGATTTCGGGGTTTTGGAGTATTTAGCGTATTAGGTGTAGTGGGTACTGTTTTGAGGAGTCAAATTAAGTGTGTGGCACGTGTTTGCAGGTGGTGTGCCTTCGGGAGTGCCCTCAACCTCTCGTCACTCCGTTGCCCGCGGTTGAAGGCAAGTGTGTTGTGTGGATTGAACATTATACGTGTTGCTAGAATTGCTTGATAGTGTTTGGGATAGATAACATGCTGTCTTGCCATGAACTACATGTTATAATTGATATGATGTCCACTTGCCATGTTTTAATGATTGCTATGATATGATGAGCATGTTTAAGATGTTATGATGCCATGTGTTAATATATGAGTTTTATATTGTTGGCATGCTTGCATACATGACATGTTACATGGCCGGCGGTGAGAAAGTCATTAACTAATCCGGGAAGGTCGGTGAGAAAGTTATGACTAATCCGGAGAGCCATTAGAGTAAGTCCTACATCGTGATTCCATCTACCGTGGGTGGTGGAAGCGAGGAGTAGGCACCCTCCATCTTCGGGATGGAAGGGGGGAGAGGGTGCACACCGACGGGTGTGTACTCAACCATACCGGTATGAGTTTCCAAGGAGATATGAGCATAGCATTGCATTGCATTGCATTACAATACATATTAAATGATGAGGATGTTGTTATGTGTTCAAGTTTGAAATGTTATATGTGACGTGAGGTATTATTGTCTTGTAAATGATCTTGTTGTCCATTACAATATGCTTGCTGAGTTTTCGAACTCACGCTTGTGTTTTATGTTGTTTGTTTGTTTAGGTACAATGAAATTGACGTGCGGGAAAGGGATCTAGCTACACTCCTCCACGTAGTATCATAATCTAGCTAATTCACCTGTTTTGGAGACACGACATTAAGTATTACAATAATCATTAGTGTATGGTCTGTATGTTTGGTTGTTTCCCTCATGTATATCATGTGGGGCTATGGAGGGAGTTGTTTTAACTTCCTAGAGTTAAATTGATGCTTATTATTTTGCTATCGATGCTTATTGATGTTTTAGTTGATGATTAGCTATCCTTATCGCTGCGTATGGATATCTCGTTTGTCTTACATATTGATATGATGCTATGTTGTTAAGTTTCATGCAAAAACAAAGGAGATGCTGTCAAAATTTCCAATTATTCCAAATGATTACTTGCTGTAATTTACCTTAAATTATGGTATTAAATGTGTCATGATCTATGTTTGGTGACATTCTGGGCTTAGTAAAAGCTGGGGTGTTACAGTGTGGCTCGATCTACACCGTTCGATCTCGATGAAACGGCCGAGAAAGCAACTAACGCCACAACGTGGATTAACCCTAACCGTACGATCTATATCTAACGGCTGAGATTAGATCTAACACGGTGTAGTCCACGACTACGTGGCTCAATCTAAAGCGTTGTATCTAGATCCAACGGTTGAAAATAGATCTAAAAACCGTAAAGTGGAAAACACTTACGGGTGATGTGGACGAATCTGGGCCGTTCGATGAGGATCCAACGGCGGAGGGAGCTCGCGGTTCCGGCGATGGCGCGGTGGAGCAGAGGACGCCAAAGCTGAGGACAACGACGTGGCCAACGGCGCTTTGGGCACGTTCCGGCGAAGTGGATGGTCCTCCTCGACGCGGCTCGACGCGAGGGTTCCGGATATGGGCTCCCACGCGGCGGAGGACGTCGGAGTCGACAGGAAACAGCGGAAAACAGCGGCGACGCACGTTTCCAACTACGGCGAGCGATTGCGTCGTGGCTACGGCGGCGAGAACTCCAAGACCTAGGACAAAACATGCGCATGGAAACGGCGGTCACGACACGGGTGGCGGCACATTAAATAGCTCCCTCGGCGTCCGTGAAAACCACGGAAACCGAGGCCCACAAGCGCGCGGCGGAGGAATCCGGTGGCGGCCCGGACTGGTGACGTGGACGCATCCTGGCCATCCACGTGCGCGCATCTAACGGTTGGGATCGCTCCGGGCGCGAGCGGATCCGATCCGGCTCGAGCTCGGGTGACGTGGCGCAATGCAGGCCGTTGGATCTCGATCCAATGGTCGCGTGGGTTAGGGTTTGGTCCGGCTCGAGTGTGACTCGGGTTCATCTCGGTCGGATGAACAGTAAAACCGATTGGATTTTCCAGCGATTTAATAATCAAAATAATTTCTAGAAATTCAAATAATTCAAGAAAAATAGCAAAATAATCAGAAAAATCCCAGAAAAATTCTGGAAAATACCTTGAGACATTTTGGACTCAAATAAAATATTTCCAACAAAATTTTATTTATAACGTTTAATTATTTAATTATTTCAAAAGGGAATAAATTCAAATTAAATCCAAATAAATCCCAGAAAATTCCAAAAATTCTCAAAAGTGTAAAATTTCAATTAAATTCATGAAAAGCAAAAATTGGGGTGTTACACCACCTATTCTATGACAAGTGGGACCTAGCCCCACATGTAAGGTATGAATGCACAGCCATATAAAAGGGTTCTTCACCTCTTTTTCTCTTCCTACATGCCTCATTTGCCCCCCTTCACCTAGAATTTTCAGCAAGCAAGAACCAAGAACACCTCTCCATTCTCTCCATTTCTCCTCCACAAAACCTACTCAAAAAATGAGATCAAACTTGTGCATGATATACCATTGGATTCCTCTCATCCCAAGCTTCAAATCTATCCAAGTGGATTTTTCTCGCACCAAGTTTTGGGTAAATTCTAATCCATTCTTCATCTCCATCTTTTGCTGAAATTTTGCAACTTGAAGTTCATTAATTTCCTCTCCATGAAAATCATCTCCATGTTGAGGAACGGATCGTGCATGTCATGTAGCTAGCTTGAGGAGGAGGAGAAGCCATTGCAACCTCTAGGAGGAGAAGGTGTCATGTCCAAGAGCTAGGAGGAGGTGGTGAACACCGAAAACCATCGTGTCATCGTCATTCTTCATCCTTTCATCAAATCAAACTTCCACCATGAGCAAGGGTTTCATTGTGATTGTAAGGCTCTCTCCTAGCCAACCTTTTTCTGTATCATACCACAAGAATAGCTCCATGAGTCATTGATGTCAACCCTAGCAACTAACTCAGAAAACCTAACCGTTATGTGCGTTAACAGACTAACCCATAACTTCCGACCCAACTCGAAACTTTTGAGTTTGGTCGAGTTACAATCACAGATTAGTAAACCTCGGAGGTTCCAACAACCCGAAGGTTCCAACTATGGTCGAGTTGCACACTCAGACCAATAAACTCCGAAACACACCCGGAACTTCCGATATCCCGGAACTTCTGACCTAAGTCGGAACTTTCGAGTTACAACAACAAATGCATCATTTCAAGATCCAACTCGAGTCCAACCAACCCTTATGTGCATATTACGATTAATGGTATGAATCATGCGCATTTCATTCATGTTTGAGCATTCTTCAATAATGTTCATCATTTGAGTTTTTGATTGGTGTTTATTTGAATTGGATTTTCTCGATAGGTGTTGACGCATTGGAAGACACTCCCGAATACGCCTACATCTACGACATCAAACATGAGTAGCAAGGCACTACTTATACCTTGAACATACTTGATCCCATTATTAGCAAATTATATTTGAAGCTATTTTGTCAATTGCATGCCTACATTCAATTACAATTATGTCGTGGGTAGAATGATTAGCTATTGCCATGTTGACATGTTATCCCCTTGTCATGTTCCTTTCATATTCCATTGTCGCCTTAGGTGGTTTAATTATTACATATGAGTTCTAACGAATTGCTTAGCCATGCTTAGAACATCGTTAGAAACTGCAATAGATGGACTTAGTCCATCGGTCGCAATGATCAAAATGATTATGATGATGATAGTTCAATTGTAGTTATTGTGTAGCAATGTTGGTTAAGGACCTTAAGGATTGAATCCTGGTGATATCTTTTTAAGTAACTATCGTGCAAGCCACACGCCGTTTATGGCACCGGCTTAGCCAAGTACTTGTGTATGACTAGGGTGTGTAAACCATGTGCACTCGGAATTCCTTGAGCTTTGTGGAGCATCAAGGAATGTCCGCAGAAATTCCTCGAACTTTGTGGATTGTTAGGAATGTCCTTCGGATCCCTCAAACTTTGTGGAGTTAGGGATATCCAACAATGTTGGTTAAGGACCTTAAGGATTGAATCCTGGTGATATCTTTTTAAGTAACTATCGTGCAAGCCACACGTCGTTTATGGCACCGGCTTAGCCAAGTACTTGTGTATGACTAGGGTGTGTAAACCATGTGCACTCGGAATTCCTTGAGCTTTGTGGAGCATCAAGGAATGTCCGCATAAATTCCTCGAACTTTGTGGAGTGTCAGAAATGTCCTTCGGATCCCTCAAACTTTGTGGAGTTAGGGATATCCAACAATGTGTGTACTCCTTGATCCACACACAGAGCACTGGGCACACGGGATCAACAGTCATAATCACCCGGGTGATTTATATGCACTACCATGCATACTGGAAAATGTTTTTGTCACATTTACTTTGGCTGGCACATCAAAGGAATATGCTAATAGCTTGGCTTATGAGTGTGGCGTGTCATGTGGGTAAAGTTGTACCTTTTCAGAGTCTAAACTATTCGAATAGCCGCGTCCATGGTCAAGGATGCTTAATTTGTCAATCACTAGGCGAGTATTAAGGACTTGGTAAGAACGGGATGGTTGGGAAAAATAAAAGTCTCACGAGTATTGTAGTACTCGTGGGAGGAATTTAGCTAGTATTGGAGTACTCGTGGAAGGAACTTCACGGGTATTGGAGTACCCGTGTGTGTAAGACGAACATGAGCGATGGAACTCATGGTTCGGAGAGTGTTTGGAGGAACGAAGTGAATGTAAAATAGTTATGTTTATGATGATGTTATATTACGTATTAAACTTTGAAAAGGTTTACTAAATGCAAGTTCCAATCTATACATGTCTATGTTATTATTCCAATTGTTGCTTTTATGCTGAAATTACCATTGTAACTTCTTTTGATGTAGCAACCACATGTAGCTAGAACACAACATACAACTTATACTATGGTACGAGTACTCTTTGTACTCAATCAGATTGAGGTGTTGCCCGGAGACTTTTACCAGACAGGCTTTGATGACGCTAGTGGCTGAACGTACGTTCTTGCTTCCAGTTGGTTGCCTAAGTGTTTGGGGCATACCACACTGGTCTTTTGTTGTTGTTTTATATTTTCCGTTGCCACTATGATGTAATAACTCTACATATGTCATTTTGGACAGCAGTCCACTTTTGGGTATGTAACTATGCTTATGCTTCCACTATTTGTGTATGTGTTGTGATGCAAACTGTTGGGCATCGTTGCACGTGTTGGTTGCTGTCCTGGGGCCAACACGGGCATATATGCGGAGCGCCCGAGGTTCCTTTGATTCACTTAAGTTGTACCATGGATTTGGCTGAATCAGCGAAGTCCTGGGGACGGCTCCCCACAAGCTTGGTATCAGAGCCATATTGAATGTAGGTTAGAACGTAGCATGGTTGACTAGCTTAGGATTTGTTTTGAGTCAGAATTTATTTTACTTATCAAATAATTTCAGATCTGATAATAATGTGCATTTCCTTTATTTCTTACCCATATTAGTTCTATACATCATCCTTATGTTCATTTGACTTTGCGAAGTTGTTTACTGGCTCGTCTCTTCTTTTCTAGTATGATAGATGAGCTACGAACCATTGGTTTTAGTCACACGTGCTGAAGATGTGGAGGGTTATCCTTCCCTCCTTCGGGACATGATTTGGAGAGCCAACTTCACCTATGCACTTGAGTATGCGGTGTATGGTCGTGCACTAGGACTGGGGATGGAGACCTACACCGCCACAGTTCACATCATCGCTTGGATGGTGACAGGGAGCATTCCCTATCACTTTCAAGTGAGGGGCACATCCATTGGGATGGCCATACAAGAGGTGGCTTGTGTCGCCATGTGCCATCTCCGCCATGATTTACGAGAGTTGATCGAGCCCCCGTACCACTACTTCCCACATTGAGGGCCGACCGACAAAGCCAACAATGTTGCTAAAATTGAGCTGCGAGAAGACCCTTCGATTCGAGAGTTGGCGGGCTTGGTTCGTACCATGGATCGGGTTCATCATTGTGTTGTCCATGAGCTATGGGAGACTTGTGCCCATCTCCGTGCAGCTCAGGGACATCTCCACCACCTTGTTCAGATCGACCTTGTACCACGGGACGCATTGTATGGGCGCAACTCCACTAAACCCCACAATGCTGCCCCGCCCCACCTTCCAGTTCCCATATGTGTTGGGGGTGGAGGCATAACATTTTATCCACAGCTGCACACGCATCAACGTCCTACCTAGGACCCCCACAACGCCTTGTCAACCCATTGGACCCCGAGGACATTGGATCGCCGGGATACCATCTTTTGGATGAGTTTCCCGAGGGATTCCCTAGGGACATTTGAGTTGTCCTGGTCGAGCTCATCATGAACAATATGTAGGGATGAGCTGGCTCATTTTAAATTAATGTAATAGGCTACATTATGGAACCTAAGCTACATACTCAAATTCTGAAATTTTCATTCCTAGCTATCGCCATTTGCCTATGAGCTATGTACTTGTGTGATTGCGTAGGAAAACATTACTTTCTTTCATGGATGTTATTGTGGCTCAAGGGTCTTCGTATTTTGTTGTTTTATGGAAGTGATGCATGTTTTCTTGCTGCATACATGTAGAATCTTATAAGTGTAGCTTACTGTCCAGATTTTCAATTTTTGCGTTATTGTTGCTCTCTTGCTTTTTGTTGCTAACTTTGGTTTGGCAACAGGATGGCGGGAGCTACCACCCATTCCCAAACTAAGCGTGAGGCGAGGCCGCACCCCACGGGTTTCCAACAAGCTGAGGATCAAACTCGGGATGTTACTCACTACAACCCAGAGTCCTCTCACAGTCAAAATTAGCACCATCCTCGTGCGGATGAGGAACTTCCACCACCTCCGACAATGGCTCGAGTTCTTGCTATAATTGAGCAAAACAAGCAGGATCAAATCTTGATCTTGCAACAAATCGATGGCAACACAGCCGCTGCCCCGGGATCTTTTTGAGGTGACGAAGGGGTAGGACATCACGCAGCTGGAGGGCTTGATGAGTTTCTTCGCATGTAGTCATCGTTATTCTCCCGTGTTGAGGATCCACTTGAAGCGGATGACTGGCTTCGGACCATTGAAGGAAAGCTTGCTATCGCTCAATGCCCAGACCATGAGAAGGTCCTCTATGCTTCTCATCAACTCGATGGAGCAGCGTGAGCATGGTGGGACAATTTCACCACCATGCAGCCTGCCGATCACGTCATCACGTGGGCAGAATTTCGTGCGGCCTTCTGTGAGGCTCATGTTCCAACGGGTGTCATGGCCATCAAGAAACATGAATTCCTCACCTTAAAGCAAGGTAGCAATTCCGTCATGGAGTATCTCCACGAGTTCAATTATTTGGCTCGATACGCTCCGGACGATATCTCCACTGATGAGCGCAAGCAAGAGTGCTTCATGGAGGGACTTTCTGAGGAGTTGCAATTGGAGCTCGCTGCCCATGACTTCTGCAACTTCCAGCACTTGGTCAACAAGGCCATAGTGGTGGAAGAGAAGCGGGGGAAGTTGGAGGAGTCGCGAAAGCGCAAGCGGGCTACGCAGATTTCAACAAACAGCAGCTTGCAGCCATTGCGTGTTATGCACCCCCAACCTTCAAATTTTCAAGCTCTGACACCTCCAAGACATCTAATAATTGTTGCTCGTCCACTACAACCAAGCTTTCCACCAAACACCGGTGGAAATCAGCAAGGAGGCAGCACTCAAGTCCACCCGACTCTTGTTTGCTTCCAATGCAAGCAGCCGGGACATTTTGCGCGTTAGTGCCCGCAAAGGAACCAAGCCTCATTAGGGGTCCAGCCCAATAATGCACCCAGAGCCGCACCACCACCACCACCACGACTAGCTCCACCAAGACACGCACTGGCACAACCACGTGGTCGTATCAACCATGTTACTGCCGAGGAAGCTCAGAATACATCGGATGCGGTGTTGGGTACGCTTCTTGTCAACTCATACCCGACTACCGCATTATTTGATTCCGGAGCATCCCATTAATTCATCAAAGAAAAGTTTGATACACATAATGGGTTTCTTATACAATCAATGCATCCACCACTTCTCATCAAGGCCCCGGGATCGGAGTTGAAAACTGATCGAATCTGCTGGGAAGTGAGAATTGAAGTTAATGGGGTAGAGTTCCTAGATGATTTGATAGTAATCAAAATGGAGGGAATTGAAGTCATTCTGGGATGGATTGGCTATCCAAACACCAAGGATGCATTAACTGTGCACAAAGGTCTATTTCACTTACAAATGCAAGAGGCAAATAAGTCATGTTTGCATCAAATTCCAATCCTACTCATCTCTATGCCTTGAGAGGTGAGCTATCCTTCGGAATAAGTGATGTACCAGTGGTATGTGACTACCCAGACATATTTCCAGAAGAATTACTGGGAATTCCATCGGACCAGGAGGTTGAGTTTGTCATTGAACTGCTACCCGCAATGGCCCTGATATCAAGACATCTTTATCGAATGCCTCCGAATGAGTTGATTGAATTGAAGAAATAGCTCGCGAGCAGCAAGAAAAGGGCTTCATTCGACCAAGCTCCTTTCCTTGGGGAAGCCTAGTGCTATTTGTGAAGAAAAAGGACAATAGCTTGTGGATGTGTGTTGATTACCGTCCATTGAATGAAGCCACGGTCAAGAACAAGTGTCCACTCCCATGGATTGATGATTTATTCGATCAAATGACAGGAGCCCGTATATTCTACAAAATTGATTTGAGATCGGGCTATCGTCAAATCAAAATCAGATCAGGGGACATTCCAAAGACAACATTCTCCACTCGTTATGGCCTATATGAGTATACAGTCATGTCTTTCGGTTTGACCAATGGACCGGCCTACTTCATGAGTCTTATGAATTAAGTTTTCATGGAGTATCTTGATAAATTTGTTATCATCTTCATCGATGATATTATCATTTACTCTAAGTCCGAAGAGGAACATGATGTAAAACTTCGGATTATCCTGGAAAAATTGCGAGAGCACCGACTATATGCAGAATTCAGCAAGTGTGAATTTTGGCAAAATGAGGTTACTTTCTTAGGCCATGTGCTATTAGAAGGCTGAGTTGCAGTTGACCCAAATAAAGTACAGTCAGTCTGTGCTTGATTGGGGACAACCCAAGAGCATCTCAGAAGTTCAAAGTTTTCACGGGCTTACGAGTTATTATGGTCGGTTCGTGGAGAACTTCTCCAAAATTGCAAAGACACTGACCGACCTTTTGAAGAAGGAGAAAAAGTTTATATGGCCAGCAGAATGTGAGGCGAGCTTCCAATTGTTGAAGGTTTGCTTAACCATTGCACCAGACTTAGTACTACTGGATATTCACAAGGGCTTCGACATATTGTAACACCCCAGCATTTAATATGCCCGAATGCTACCAAACATAGACTAAACAACATCTAAATATCACAATTAAACATAAATTACAGCAAAGGCGCACATGCTAAAAAAACCGAAATTTCGGCAGCATCTCCTTTGTTTTAACATGAATTGAAGCGATAGCAATAACAAGGCAGTTCATAGCAAAACATAAGGCATCTAAAATAGCAATATAAACGAATATAGCATCAACATAAGACAATAATACTAAAGCCAACCACTCCATAAACTGTGGCTAAGCCAATAAGGATCATAAGCACACAAAAATTATTTCAAACACCTAGTTCATGGCACTTATTATGAACTTGACTGAACAATAGTAAATGTGGCTAGACTACGTGAAGATGTGTAGCTATTTCCCCTTCCCATATGCCGGTGTCATGGTACCTAAAAAATAAACAACATAAACACAAGCGTGAGTTCATCACTCAGCAAGTATATTGCAATGGTACAAACATAAACAATTACATGGCTACAACAATTCACATCATGTATATCATCTCATCCATGTTCACAAATCATTATCATCATCATTATGTATGCAATGCGATGCGATGCGATTCTCATATCTCCTTGGAAACTCATACCGGTATGGTTGAGTACACACCCGTCGGTGTGCACCCTCTCCCCCCTTCCATCCCGAAGATGGACGGTGCCTACTCCTCGCTTCCCCACACCGCGGTGGATGGAATCACGATGTAGGACTTACTCATTGGCTCTCCGGAATAGTCATAACTTTCTCATCGACCTTCCCCGGACTAGTGGGCCATGTATCATGCCATGTATGCAAATATGCCAACATCATGAATAACTTGTACATTAACATATGGCATCATCATGGATAACTTGTACCTTAACACATGGCATCATCACATAATAAACATATTCATCATATCAATGGCTAACATTAAAGCATGGCATTTGAACATATCATATATTAAAATTTCAATCTCAATCAATCAAACAACCCACAATCCACTACCCATTCCAATACACTTGCCTCAACCACGGGCGACGGATTGGCGAGATGAAGAGGGCACTCCCGGGGTCACACCACCTGCACATAGGTACCACACACTCACAATCATGTCCACAAAACAGTACGCAAACACCCTTCTATCCCGACATCGCAAACTACTCGCAAAACCCAAAAATAGAGGTTCTGTCCCGTCGGGACAGCAGCCTTCCAAAAGGCACAACTTGAGTTCTAAGACTCCGAATCAATTAAACGAGTACATCCTCGCATAGCTTAGGAAATTTCCTAACTTTTTCTAGGTATATGGAAAAGCTGATTCGAAATCTAAAGTTGTTTAATCTACAAAATACCGAGATCTGTTCCAATCACGTCACAGATTTTAACACGCTCGGTAAAACAGCCATAACTTTCACATAGCTGAACGGAATTTCACGTTCTTTATACCCACTGAAAGGTATTTAAATTACCTACAACTTCTTCATCAGGCGGCCGACCAAAATAGGAATCTAAATTGATGAAAACTCAAACCCTAGCTCGACTGCTCATGCTGCCCGAAACAGAGGACGTGACAACTTCTAGATCTAATCCAATCTACTCAATTCCAGCACCACCAATTGATCTAAAAACATGATATTGATACTTATAACAGTACCTAGCCCAACCCCAAGGAGTCCCATGGCCATACCTTCGCCCGACGCACGAAAACCCAATAGATCTTCTCCCGGATCGCTCCTCGCTCCTTGCTCCTCGCTCCAACGGATGGATCCTCGAGGTGCAGCGGTGGGGAGGCTACCCTAGGGAAGCAAGGGGGTGAGGAGAGGTGGTGGAGAGGTGGGGAGCAAAGGGGCAAGGGGAAGGGGGCGCACGGCCAAAGGGGGGGGAAAGAGGGGGTGGCGGCTAGGGCTCAAGGGGGGATGTGGGCGCACAAGGGGAGGGGTGGGGCGCATAAGGGGCAGGGGGAGCCCCTTTTACCAGCCCCAAACAGGTTTCCTAGTCCTAAATGGACTCATACTCCATCCCACCAAAGCCCACAACGCCTTCTTTTAGGCCCAAACTCCCCCGGAAGGCCCAAATCCCCGGAAACGGCCCGAAAACGCGATTAAACCTCACAGCGTATGGTTTTAACCTCCAATACCATATTTCATAATGTTTTTGACTTTATCAAGCACATTAAATAAGGTTACGACACTCCGTGGTGTCACACATATATTGCGATGCATCCCGCCTCGGGCTTGGTTGTGTACTTATGCAAGGATGCCGAGTTGTGGCATATGTATCCAGGCAATTGAGGCCTCATGAGATGAATTATCCCACTCATGACCTAGAGCTAGCAGCTATAGTGCATGCTCTAAAAATTTGGTGACATTATATCATTGGTAATCGTTGCGAAATCTACACCGATCACAAAAACCTGAAGTATATCTTTACTCAAGTTGATCTGAACTTGAGGCAAAGAAGATGGCTCGAATTGATCAAATATTATGACATGGGACTTCATTATCATACTAGAAAAGCCAATGTTGTTGCCAATGCTTTGAGCCGAAAATCACAGTGCAATTACATTTCGGCAGAACCGTAATCAGAGGCTATGTGCGGCGAATTCTAAAAACTTGGCTTAGAATTGGTTAATGAGGGATTTCTCACTGTCCTTGAGGTTAAATCTAATCTATTGGACCAAATCAAGGAAGCTCAAAAGACAGACAAAGGCATGGCACTCATCCGAGCCCAAATCAAGCAAGGCAAGGCCGATTGATTCACTAAGGACCCACAAGGTGTCTTATGGTTTGGTAAACGATTAGTGGTGCCATGTTGTAAAGATTTGAAGGCATCAATTCTTAATGAGGCTCATAACTCACTCTCTATTCATCATAGAAGTACAAAGATGGACCAAGACCTTAAGCAAAGGCTCTGGTGGACCCGAATGAAGCGAGAGATTGCCCGATACGTTGCTGAGTGTGATGTATGCCAACGGGTGAAGGCTAATCATCTATGGCCAGAAAGCACACTTCAACCACTGCCCATACCGATGTGGAAATGGGATGAGATCAGCATGGATTTCATCACCGGATTGCCCAAGACGCAAAAAGGTTTCGATTCTGTGAAATCATGTGCTGAAAAATTGGCTTAGAATTGAATTTGCAAATGTGTGTGCATGTGGTTCTTTTAGCGCCGAACTGAATTTCACAAAAAACAGTAAGTTTCGCATTGGCGTCGGACCAAACCTGGAAAAATAGTAAGCTTCCCATCTGTGCCAGACCATTTCTCGAGGCAAAGCCAGACCAAACTTTTGGTCCGCCGTGAATGAGCTTTTGACGGGTATTTTTACATGCACGCCGAACCAAAGTTTTGGTCCGTCATGAACGGCAATTTGAAGTTTTATTATGTGTAAGCCGGACTGATTTTTGTTTAGTCCATCGTAAACATGTTTTGTGCCGGACCAAACTTTTTGAAAAACAGTAAGCTTTTTGTAACACCCCGGCATCTAGTATGCCCGAATGCTACCAAACATAGACTAAACAACATCTAAATACCATAAATAAAGATAAATTACAACAAAGGAGTAAATGCTAAAAACCAAAATTTCGGCAGCATCTCCTTTGTTTTAACATGAATTGAAGGAAGCACAATAGCATAGCAATATAAGGCAATATGAGAGACATCTAAAATAGCAATAATTAAAGGTATGATGACCTTAAAAGTCTAATTCCAAACATTTAATGTCTCCATGGGCCAAACGAACAATAAGAGTCTCATATCGCAAAGCTAAACCATAAAACAATAGGCATCACACTTAATTTATTATCAAGACCCAATTGAGTGACTATGGGAACAATTGAGTGACGCTACATGTAGAAGTGTGACTAATTCCCTTCCCCGCATGCCGATCTCATGGTACCTAAAACAACAAGAAAGCACAAGCGTGAGTTCAACACTCAGCAAGTATATTGCAATGGTACACAAAAACAATTTCCTGGCTACAACAACTCATATCATGTCTTTCATCTCATTCATGATCACATATCAATATCATCACCATTATGTATGCAATGCGATGCGATGCTCATGTCTCCTTGGAAACTCATACTGGTACGGTTGACTACACACCCGTCGATGTGCACCCTCTCCCCCTTTCCATCCCGAAGATGGAGGGTGCCTACTCCTCGCTTCCGTTCACCGCGGTGAATGGAATCACGATGTAGGACTTACTCATTGGCTCTCCGGATTAGTCATAACTTTCTCACCGACCTTCCCCGGACTAGTTATGACTTTCTCACCGCCCGGGCCATATAACATGCCACGTATGCAAACATGCCAACATCATAAATAACTTGTACACTAACACATGGCATCATAACATAATAAACATATTCATCATATCATTGGCAATCATTAAAGCATGCCAAGTGATCATATCATATAATCAATTTCATCTAGTCTCAACTAGCAACCTACAAACCGTTGTCCATTACAATACACTTGCCTCAACCACGGGCAACGGATTGGCGAGAAGTAGAAGGCACTCCCGGGGTCACACCACCTGCACATAGGTACCACACACTCACAATCATGTCCACAAAACAGTAAGAAATCCCTCTTCTACCCCGACATCGCAAACTACTCGCTAAACCCAAAAACAGAGGTTCTGTCCCGTCGGGACTGCAACCTTCCAAAAGGAATAACTCGGGTTCTAGGACTCCGAATCAATTAAACAAGTACATCCCCGCGTAGCTTAGGAAATTTCCAAACTTTTTCTAAGTATATGGAAAGACTGATTCGGACTTTAAAGTGGTTTAATCTGCAGAAAACCGTGATCTGTTCCAATCACGTCACAGATTTTAATATGTTTGGTAAAACGATCATAACTTTCAAACGGTTGGGCAGAATTGGACGTTATTTATACCCACGGAAAGATATTGAAATTACCTACAACTTCTTCAACAGGAGGCCAACCAAATTCGGAACCTAAATTGGCGAAAACCCAAACCCTAGGTCGACTGCTTATGTTGCCCGAAACAGAGAACATGGCAACTTCTAGATTTCATCTAATCTACTCAATTCCAGCACCACCAATTGATCTAAAAACATGATAATCACCCTTAGAACAGATCCTAGACCAACCCCAAGGATTCCCATGGCCATACCTTCGCCCGACGACCGAAAACCCAGCGGATCTCCTCCCGGTTCGCGCGATCTCCTTCCTCGCTCCAAATCCACCGGATCTCCTCGTCACGGAGCGCTCCAATGGATGGATCTTTGGGGTGGTGAGGTGGAGAACTCCCTTAGGGGCAGCAAGGGTGGAGGAGAGGTGAGGAGAGGGGTGGTGGTGCAATGGGGAGGAAGGAGGAGGAAGAGGAAGGGTGGAGGCGCAAGTGGGGGCTAGGGGAGGCGGCTAGGGTTGAGAGGGCAGTGGGAGGGGCGCATATGGCGAGAGGGGGGGCGCACCAAGGGCTAGGGCAGCAGGTTTTCTGACCTAGTCCACCTCCACATGGCCTAATTATGTCCCACTTTCAGCCCAAATAGACCCCCCAAGGCCCAAACTCCCCCGGAAGGCCCAATTCCCCTCCGGAAAGGCCCAAAAACACGATACAAGAGTCGTACTTTAAGGTCGAGATCGAAAATGACTCATACCGTCATTCCGTAGTGTCACATTCTCCCCCCCCCTTAAACAGGATTCGACCTCGAATCCGAAGAACGCCAAAATCAACAACAAGTTCCCCAAGGGACAAAAGACTTCTTTGCAACACAAAACATTCACACAGAGACTAAAACCGGAACAAACGACAAGCGAGTTCTCAAAACCAACACTAGCGAGAAAATGTTGATTTAGCTCAACAGAGTGCAACCTCTCACGGTTCGATCTTCACTTCAATTCCCAAACAGAAACTGCGTTTCAACCATAAAGGGCTCCATCAACCCAAAACGCCCGGAACCTCACGACAAACACTTCACACTACTATCACAACCAACCTGACTACCACACTTCATTAAACTCAACATGACACAATCAAAGCGAGTCACAATTCCTTTAACGACCTCTCTACATTCCCGAAAATTTCCATCGAGGGGAATAACTCATTAAGGCACAATTGCCCTTCCGATACACGATCATGCTATCATTTCATTCCATCCTCTCCCAGGCAAGACTCAAACCCAAAAACAACTAGTTAAGACAATTGCTCACGGCAGGACAATTATCACCGAACTACCGTCAACTTCACTTCCACCCATCGCTACTCTTAATAAAGGTTAAACCCCTACATCATCAACCTCCATCACAAACCACCTTTATACCACTAAGGTTCGACACCTAGCCCCAAGCTAGGATTGTAAAACCTTACCAAACCACAATTGGTTCCTTTCTTAAGAGGGTCTCGCCCTCAGACAAAAACACTTAGTTATCAAGCCCAAGTGTACACATATTTCGCATATTCAACCATAAACCAAGAACATTTATATCCTCACTCCCATCTATAGAGCAATAGAAGTACAATTCTTTTGAACCCAAGTGGACCACACACGACAACTCAAACCCAAAGCGTTAACAACCAATTTGGAATGAATTCGGCAACATCCAAGCCAAATACAAAGGAAGCATAAATCCCCTACACGACAACCAAAATACCAGAAATTCTTCATTTTTTCTTTTCATACTAGAAAGAAATGGACATCTCGATTCATGACATGCATGCACACTTTTCAAGAGCACTCCGGATTAGTCATATATCCTTATATGACTTTCTCACCGACCTGGCTCATCGACTCCTTTATGATTAATTATGCATAAACAATGTCTCGTTTTCTTTTTTCACCATTCATTCATCATGTAACAACGGTACCGAATAGTCATTTACCAAATGACTTCTTCCTCGGTATCAAATAATGGAAACACAGTTAACATCGAAGGTTGTGGAAATTCATATAGACTATGACAGCAGCATAGTTGACAGTAAAACACCACGTCGCATCACATCCCACATCAATTGAAAATTGAACATGCAAAACATTGCATTTCATCCAAATTCAACATTTTGGAAGAGAACATCAAAATTTCAAGTCGAGCATCTGCTCCCACAACCGTCACAAATTTTCTCAAAGAGAGGGAAACTCATTTCCAAAAGGGAACACCTCACTAACAAATCACTTTATAAAACATTCATAAAATCCACCTTTTTTTGAAGCACTCGCAAACATCACACACATTATGCAAATAAATCCAACTCCAATCAAGAAGGGTTACAAATTAAATCTCAAAAGTTTTCAACACAACCGACTAAGTCCATCTGCTTCCGTTAAAATTTATTCCAAAGATAATTCAGGGTGAACGCGAAAGAGCGCAATCCACTCAAAAACTTTTGGGTGTAAATCCATACTCATAGCACAAATTAAACAAAATAGCCAAAACCAAAGATTGGCACCAATAGCTACAGGTTTTAGGGAAACTCGGAAACACAACACAAGGAATACCTTGACCGAAGGCATTCAACCAAAATGGCAAACAACCACACCAGTTCAAAAGGTTTTAAACACCAGCTCAGCATGAATCCCACCAAACTTGTATTCCACTACACTTACCATTTAAGCATTCAATAATCACTATTTACTCATCAAGAGAGTCCAACCGGATTTAACAAAATTTACATAGCAATTTTTTTCTCTAGTTACCATTCCCAACACTTTTAATTAAGGTTTAAGATGCTTATCACAAAGGCACCCAACCAAGACTACATTGACATGATCCCCACGGATCACCAAATTATATAACAATGTATTCTATATTTCAAATGTAGTACTTCAACAAATACTTGAGCATGGTCAACCTATCAATTTTATACTATCCATATGTCAAAATCTTGACAATTGAAACTTGTTCAATCAATAAAATGACTTCAACAAATATGTAATATCTCTACAAGATAAAATTCGTAAATAGGATTCTAAGATATGCATTCATTAAGATTAAAATCTTGCATCAGGATTATTATCCATTGTTCATCCCATCACAACATGTAGTCGACATAATACCACAGTTTTACACTTTTCTTCTATTGGATCAATGGTTTCCAACAATTAACAACACTACCAAAACATTTATATCAATTCTTTGCATAATCATCAATCAACAACATTGCTTTTAGCTACCTTACACATAGGTTGCAACAAAATTGTCACTACACAACATATTCCAACTATTAAATTAGATTTAATAAGTTAGATCAGCACAATGTTCTTAAAACAACAACCAGACCTATGTTTTTTTTTCCAATTGACATCGGTACTAGCATTAACACTGCCCTTAACAACATCATTAACAATAAGTCTTATGTCTTCTCAATTGATATCAATACTAGCATTGTAGAGACACAACTGCATACTTCCAAATATACTAGTTGTTTGCAACAACATAAATAACAACTCTAATCAACTTCCAAATTAAAGCCACTAGTCAACATGATTAAATTTCTCTATTAACCCGTTAGATTAGAACATCTTTAAACAACCGGCAAGGTTTCTTTAACAATATCATTAATTTACATCATCTTAATGTTCTAACTAGGGATCAAGGTTTAAACTTTTAACATTAACGAGGATCATAAGCACCTTTAAAGCAAGGCAACAGATTCTAAGCATGTACATTAACCCATTTAATCATTCTCGCTACAGAGTAAACTACAACACTAGTAGTCTATTTATTCTCCAGCTAGAGATGATAATCACATTGAATTGATTCAACTCAAAATTTATCTTAGCAACATATCATTCCATAAACCACATTGTTACCTACTACATAGCACGGACATAAACTTTTCTAAACACCTTCATGGGGCACGAACTCATGACAAACAGGATGCAACTCATCTTTTAAAGATAACCACAACTCAAGAACCAGAATGAACACCGATAGAAAATTTCTCCTTTCCAAGCAAGGAAGAAAAACAAAACTCCAACAGAAATGCAGGAGAGCTCAACTCTCAAATTCCCAAATTTGCCCACAAAACTCTTCAAGAAATCTCAAGATCTATACTTCCAAGAAGGAAGAAGGATGCACTAGGGAAAAACAAATGTTCATTAAAACTTTTCGGATAAAAGATTCAAACTTAGCTCCACCAACTCAAGGCCTGCACAAGGGGAAACTCCAACACTTTTTCTTAGATAGGGAGAACAACAACCACAAAAGTTTCCTCCTCAAGACAGTCCGTAATGACCAACAAAACCGGTGTCAAAGCAAAAATAGCGACCAACAGAAGTGCAACACTAGACTCTTCTTCTTCGTCTTCAACCAAGGAAGACAAAACCACATACTGCATATGGAACAATCCGCGAAAATCCAAGACCAAACACTTTTCTTTTGATTTCAATCGACTAAAAAAAACAAGAAGACCAATCAAAACCGACCGTCGGAACGGTGAAAAGCATCCGAAGGATACCACCATCAACTCTTCTATTTGTCTCCAGCCAACTACTCGATGTACGATAGAAAAGGTAAGCACTCTTTTCCCACAAGGGATTCATAGTTCTTCGGTGATGGCTTTATCCGGCCATACCGTCAAACCACACCCTTATTATTAACAAAAGTGGTGACCGAAACCCTTTGGCACCACAACCCCACTTCATCACCACAACAAGCACAATTCAATCATTTATCTCATTATCAAATGAAGCATTCAACATCAAAGCTTAAATACAACATTTAAGCGTAAAGAAACGATACACATACCCTGTCCTACTGTGCATCCATGTGTGTCAAATTTTAGATTAGTTATACCACTTTTGCAAGTTTTAATGTTGTTATCCTATGACAAAATTTTAGTTAAAACCTAAGCCATGTTTCTAAGTTATCCCACATCACATTTTAGTTGTAACCTAAGGTATGACACTAAAAATACACATTCCAAGGACCTACAGCCCGCTCTGATACCAACTGTAACACCCCGGCATCTAGTATGCCCGAATGCTACCAAACATAGACTAAACAACATCTAAATACCATAAATAAAGATAAATTACAGCAAAGGAGTAAATGTTAAAAACCAAAATTTCGACAGCATCTCCTTTGTTTTAACATGAATTGAAGGAAACACAATAGCATAGCAATATAAGGCAACATGAGAGACATCTGAAATAGCAATAATTAAAGGTACGATGACCATAAAAGTCTAATTCCAAACATTTAATGTCTCCATGAACCAAACGAACAATAAGACTCTCATATTGCAAAGCTAAACCATAAAACAATAGGCATCACACTTAATTTATTATCAAGACCCAATTGAGTGACTGTGGGAACAATTAAGTGACGCTACGTGTAGAAGTGTGACTAATTCCCTTCCCCGCATGTCGAACTCATGGTACCTAAAACAACAAGAAAGCACAAGTGTCGGGACCCGAATTTGCAAATCCGGACCCTCTGTGTATTCAGCACTAGTCCAGGAACGCGCTAGTGCACACAGTCTTAACATCGGTAAATATCACAATCATACCACTCGATACTAATAAAGTACTTTAATTAAATAGTCAAACTGGTTGCTCGACCTTATGGTCGAGTTACAAATATACGCCACGCAGGGCGAAACTTATTAAGAGAGAAATAATAGCAATGAAAATGAAATAACTCGTGGCGCCATCCAAAGATACCACAGCAACTGACCGGCTCGCTCCTAAGCAGCACGGTTCCTCTTGGAGCTCCTCCTCCAAAGCTGGTGTAGACTCCTCTTCAACTGGTGTTGTATTGTGGCAAGGGTGAGTACTTGGTACTCAGCAAGTCATGCACAGAATGCAAACTAATATACTACATGCATGGCTTAGTATAAAGGAATAGCTCAGGGTATATTTGCAGTAAAACAACATTTGACAAGTAGCATAAGTAGATTCGAAAGCAATAGAAACAAGTATAAGATCAATAACTTTTCCAGGAGTTTAATCAACATCTTTCCCATTCCTAATCCACATTTCCATCAACATCATTGTTTAACCAAACCCCACCTTTCAAGTCCAAGTTATTTTCAAGAAAGTCTAACCCTTGACTGTAATTCCCGAGCGATGTCCAATACCGCGGACACGGCTATTCGAATAGATTTTACACTCTGCAGAGGTTATGCACTTTACCCACAAGATACAGTCAAACACCACAAAGGCGAGTTCCCGTAACAAAGTCTTTCAGAAACTTCTAACAATACAAGTGGTCCTCCCCGGTGTTGCACACTAACCCTTCCCTTAGCTAAGGCGAAGTTTAGGCCAACCAACCGTTAGATGGGTACCTGGTTGCAGCCCCGGTACGCTCTGTAACACCCCAAAATTTTACTTTTCCTAAACTCATGTGTGATTTGGCACTTTGGTGAATTTTTGGAATTTTCTGGAATTTATTTGGATTTATTTGGAATTTATTTGAATTTATTCCATTTTGAAATAATTGAAGAATTTAATTTTGCAAATAAATTTTTGTTGGAAATATTTTATTTGAGTCCAAAATGATCCAAAGTATTTTCCAGAATTTTTCTGGAATTTTTCTGAGTCATTTGCTATTTTTAATGAATTAAATGAATTACTAGGAATTATTTTAAATATTAAATCGCTGGAAAATCAAACTCGGGTCAAGTATCGTTTCATCCGATCGAGCCCGAGTCAGACTCGTGTTCGAGTCCGACCGAGCCACGTGACTCGACCGAACCCACTCCTAACCCTAATCAATCCCAACCGTTGGATCAAGATCCAACGGCCGAGATCCGCCAGACGGCTCGAGCCAGATCCGCCCGGATCCGATCAAGGCCGCGATCGTGGCCGTTGATCGCGCTTAACGTGGGACGGGCCGAGAGTCGTTGCTCCGCCGAGTCCGAAAGCCGGACTCCCGCCGCGCCCGCCGCCAGAAAGAACTAGGTTTCCGCCTAGGCACGAACGCCGAGGCTATTTAAAGCGTGAGACGCCCCCGAGGTTGCCCTCATCCTTGCGCACTGCCGTTCCCGAGCCATCTCGCCGAGCCGCCGTTGAGCCGCAATCGCCGCCGGAGTTGTCTCTTCCTCCGCCGAGGTTTGCGCCGCTTTCGCCGTCGTCCGTCGTCTTCCGCCGAAGGAGCTCGATCTGGGATCCCCGCGACGAGACGCACCAAGGAAGGATTCATCTCGCCGAGAAGCCCCGTAGCGCCGCGCCCTTGGTCATCGCTCCCGCCTCCGGTGCCCGTGCCCCGCCGCCATCGCCGGACTCCGCTGAGCTGCGGGACCGCCGATCCAGATCGGACGGTTGAGGTGAGTTCACGTGTTATAAACCCGAGTAGATCTGGACCGCTGGATCAAGATCCAACGGTTCACAATCGCCTCGTCAGAAAGCAAGGCGATTATAGGATTAGATCTCGACCGTCCGATCTAAATCGAACGCCCACGATCAACGAGTAGTTTCAACGTGTTAACACCGATCTAATCCGCGCCGCCGATTTTCAAATCAACGGCCAAGATTGGCGCCACGCAGTCGGGAAGCCTCGACCGGCCGGGCCGCACTCAGGTAGACGCCGACACGCCGCCCGCGTGTCGGCGACGTGATCAACCGCACCATGATGTCATGCCGACGCCATGGCGGGCTCCGCTGTCGCCAGCCGTCCCGGCCAGCGTCGACGCCAAGAATGACGCTACCCGGTGGACCCACATGTCGGGCCTCACGTGGAGCCGTGGACCGAGTCCACCGTGAGACCCGAGCCAAGCGTGGACCAAGTCCATGGACCGGCCGACGCCACCAGCCAATCAGGAGCCGACACGTGTCCATGCCGACGCAATAATTAATTTCCGAAAAGAAAATGATTTATTAATTCGAAATATTGATTCAAAATTTAGATTCAAACTTCAAACGCTTATAACTTTTATGCTTCAACTCCGATTTGAGCGATTCAAATTTCTAAATTTGTATAAAATTGAGATCTACCTAAATATGAATTTTATTTAATTTTTCGACTAAAGTTTTTCTCTGTAATATTATTTAATTGATTATTTAAACTTTAAATAATCATAACTTTATGCTTTAACTCCAAATTTGATTTATTCCAGTTTCTAAAAATCCAGAAAATTATGTTCTCTCTGTTTATGGATTTTATTTGGAGTTTTGGGATCTTTTTGCCTAGTGTTTATTTGTGTATTTGCTATTTGCACGCTTTACGAGTAGACGTTGAAGTGCCGGAAGGATTCGAGGGAGAAGTGTTGACTCAGGATCCAACTCAAGACCAAGAGCAAGTACTTTTTGAAGGCAAGTTGTGCTTTGACCATATTGATCCTATTTCGAAAATCTATTTTGATTTAAACTATTGCATGCTAGTTCAATTAGAAAGATACTTTGTTTAAACATGGGGGTTAGATAAATACCAATTTGCTATATGACACCTTGATTACTTAAGTATGTGCCATGACCCTTTGTCACCCTAGTTGTGGTTTACTAGTTGGACATTATTAAATTGCCAACATGGGTTTAGACCGTTGTAGTATGCTGCTTAGACCTGCTACGTGCTCATGACATGATTTTGGACAATCAAATGCTAATATGGACTTAAGGATATATTGAACCTGTTTTGGAAAAGTATCATGTGATGTTGACGGCACGTGGTGCATGGTAATCAACTGGGGTTTGATAAACAGTTTTCGACCGGGGCATGTGGCAAGAGTAATCAGGTGGGCCAGTTGTGGCATTGGGAGTGTTGATTTGGTTTTTCGGGTAGTCTTGCCCTGGTCACTCTAAGGACTTAACCTTGCAAGCCTTTGAACTGGGTCATACTTGCAACCACATGGCTGGAATGGGACGGCCCTAGTTGACTAAGTCGCTAAGGACTCACTTGTGGAGCCTCAGGGTGTCAGTTACACCGTTTGTGTGATTGTACGGGGGAGCGTATCGTGGCTGTGGCCAGGTACCCATCTAACGGTGTGTTGGTCCCATACTTCGCCTTGGCTAAGGGAAGGGATGGTGTAGAGCACGCACTGAGAGGACCACCTGTGTTGTTTGAGGCTTCCAAAGGCTTTGTTACTGAACTCGCCTTTGTGGTGTTTGACTCAGATCTTGTGGGTAAAGTGCATAACCTCTGCAGAGTGTAGAATCTATTTGAATAGCCGAGTCCACTGTGATCGACAATGCTCGGGAATGACAATCAAGGGGTAGACTTTCTGAAAATAACTTGGTTTTGAAAAGATGGGTTGGTTTAACAAGGAAGGTGATGGAAATATGGTGTAGGATGGGAAAAATGTTTGTTAAACTTCTTGAAAAGTTATTTATGCTTTACTTATTTCTACTGCTTTCGAATCTACTTTTATTACTTGTCAAAAGTCAAGCATCGCAAATATACCCTGAGCTATTCCTTTGTACCAAGCCATGCATATAGTATATTAGCTTGCATTCTCAGGCATGACTTGTCGAGTACCAAGTACTCACCCTTGCCTCAACACAATACCGCTTGAAGAGGAGACTACGCCAGCTTTCGGAGGAGGAGTTCCAAGAGGACCCGTCTACTTAGGGATGCGAGCCCGCCGATTGCCTGTGGTATCTTTGGATGGCGCCACGAAGTTTATTTGATTTTCCATTCTGTTATTTCTCTTTTAATAAGTTTCGCCTTGCAAGGCATATATTTGTAACTTGGCCATAAGGTCGAGTAACCCTTTGATTATTTAAATAAAGTACTTTGATAGTATCGTTTGGTATGATTGTGATATATACCGATGTTAAGACTGTGTGCACTAGCTGCGTTCTCGACTAGTGCTGAATACACAGAGGGTCCGGATTTGCAAATTCGGGTCCCGACAGAGGTGGTATCGAGCCATACTTGACCGTAGGCTCAACCCTAAGCTAGAATGGTCGTAGTGAGGATAAAACCTATTTTCTAAAGCTAAAAATTTGTGAAGACAAGAAATGACATCTCGACTTATCCCCTTCTCTCTTTTCTTGTCTCTTGCTGAAATTTTCCCTTACCTTGTCACAATTGAAAAATTCCGAGTTCTTACGTAAAGCACTCTTGTGACAGATGAAGGTTTTCTCGATGAGTGAGTATAGGTTCTATAGTGAGACTCCTTCGCCGAGTCGAGTCATAGAATAAAGAGTCACCCTTTAGGCGTTAGACTCCAGAGTTAGTTCGATTTGGATTTTCATTGTTTGCTGAGTGTGCAGTATGTGTTGCAAGGCCCTTAGGCATTGTAAGCAGCCATACCAAGTTATTAATAATAAAGTTGGACCTTAAAGTTACCCCTTTCGCCCCGCATAAGTTCCACATTACTTGTCTATTCTTGTCTCCCTCTCATCTCTAAACCTAGAGCAAGTCGACAGATGGTGAACACCCGTGGAAACTTTGGAAGCAATGGGAGTGGATCTCGCCCAGCAGAAAACCCCAATGATGGAGCACCAGCACCACCAGTTGATATGCAGAATTTCGGAGCATTTCTTGCTGCCTGCACTCGATTGATGCATGCTATGATGCAACAAATGCAGCACGTCATCGCCGTGCCATCGCTAATCAAGTTAATCAGTGACCACGCCGTAATACAAGGTCAGCCGAGTTCATGAGGACTCACCCACCCACTTTCTTCGGGAATGCCAATCCATTGGAGGCCGATGATTGGTTAAGATCAATTGAGAGGAAGCTACACATAGCTCAATGCATAGGGAATGAGAAGGTACTTTACGCTTCTCATCGCTTGGAAGGAACAAATACGAATGGTGGGAGAACTTCGTACACGCAGAGAACCCCAAGATATCACTTGGGAAGAGTTCACAATGCATTCGACAAGATCACGTGCCTGAAGGAATCATGGACCTTAAGAAGGAGGAGTTCAGAGCATCAAGCAAGGTAATCACCCGGTGGTCGACTACCCGAACAAGTTCACACAGCTAGCACGCCACGCACTGAGGATGTAGCGACAGATAAATCCAGCATACCTCGTTTTATGAAGGGACTCAACTCAGATTGCAAGTAGGGTTGATCACCCACACCTTTCCAAATTTCCAAGAGTTGGTGAATAAGGCGCTTATTCTTGAGGACAAGCGCAAGGAACTGGATGAGAACGAGAAGCGCAGGATGCAACAAAGCAAGGATCACGCCAGGAACGCAATAGCTTGAGAGTTGCACCAAATCAATTCTTCGATTCCAACCACGTAATGCAACAAGGACACCCTCCCAGCACCAAGACCTGCCAATCGTAACTATCGGACCCTGCACCCAGCCCGCTAGAAACACTACTCCAGTGCAAACAAGAAGGAACAATGAGGCGCCACATAACCGCACCGAGCCAGACACTTTGCCAACAGCTTGTCCGAAGAAGACAGCAGGAGCGACCCCGCCGCTTCAACCTAGGAACCACCCCAGCTAGGACGCCAAGACCAGGAGCCACACCCTGCACCGTGGTGAGAGGCCGAGTCAACCATGTCACCGCAGATGCACTGCAGAATGCTACTGACGTCGATCTTGGGTAAGTTACTTGTTAACTCAAGACTGCAACAGCTTTGTTTGACTCGAGCTTCAGATTCGCTTGTTTCGCAAGGCTTTGCTGCTAGAAATGACTTGAGAATTGCAAGACTTAAGTGCATGCTTTTAGTTCAAACCCCTGGTTCGAACTCCGAACGGAAGTAGGATGTTCCGGTGAGAATACTAATAGATGGAATAGAGTTCCTAGCAAACCTTATAATTTTGGAGACCTGCACCTTAGATGTTATATTGGGAATGGATTGGTTATCCAAGCACAAGGTCAGTATTGGATTGTGGACGAAGGACTATCTCGATTGAGAGCCCGTGTGGGAAGAAAGTGGAATTTCAAGCCACTGCAGCTAGAGATGGACAGTTGATGGTTAACAGCACCAAGGCAATCAGCATAGAGGATGTCCCAAAGAGTGAATGAGTACCCGATGTTTTCCCGAGGATCTACCTCGGTATGCCGCTGCAGGGACATAGAGTTTGTGATAGAGCTTGTACTGCACAAGACCGATAGCAAAGAGACCCTATCGGATGTCTACCGAGGAGTTGGTAGAGATGAAGAAACAAATAGAAGAGTTAATGGAGAAAGGATTTATCCGACCGAGTTCGTCGCCGTGGGGAGCACCAGTTTTGTTTGTCAAGAGGAAGGACGGGAGTTTCAGGATGTGCATTGACTACCGTGCACTCAACGAAGTCACCGTGAAGAATAAGTATCCGCTACCCCGGATTGATGATTTGTTTGATCGATTAAGAGGAGCCGGAGTTTTCTCCAAGATTGATCTCGAGATCGATACCATCGCTTGAAGATCCGATCGTAAGATATTCAAGACTGCATTCTCGCCAAGATATGGACATTACGAGTTTACGCTATGTCCTTTGGATCGATTTAATGCGCCAGCTTATTTCATGAATATGATGAATAAGGTGTTCATGGAATATTTGGACAAGTTTGTCGTCGTGTTCATAGACGATATCCTAATCTACTCCAAGACAGAGGATGAACATGCCGAACACTTAAGGCGAGTTTTGGAAAAGGCGAGGAACAAAGCAACTTTTCGCCAAGTTCAAGAAGTGTGATTTTTGGAAGGACAAGGTGGAGTTTCTTGGACATGTAATGACCGCAGAAGGAGTCGCCGTGGATCCAAGCAAAGTAGAAGCGTGTTACATTGGGAGCAAACAAGATCGTGACCCAGATTCGGAGTTTCCTTGGAATGGCAGGATACTACCGCCGTTTCATTGAAGGCTTTTCGACAATTGCGAAACCTCTTACGCAATTGTCAAGAAGGAAAAGAAGTTTGCATGGACGCCAAAATGTGAGAAAGGATTTCAGAGTCAAGAAGCGATTGACATCAGCACCGGTGTTAGTTCTACCGGATGTTGCTCAAAGCTTCGATATTTATTGTGACGCATCGCGCCAAGGACTTGGATGTGTGCTGATGCAGAATGGAAAGGTCGTCGCTTATGCATCAAGGCAGTTGAGGCCGCATGAGGAAAATTATCCGACACATGACCTAGAGTTAGCCGCCGTAGTGCATGCTTTGAAGATATGGCGTCACTATCTGATTGGAAACAGATGTGAAGTATATACGGATCATAAGAGCCTTAAGTACATATTCACCCAATCGAATCGAATATGAGGCAAAGGAGATGGCTAGAGTTGATCAAGGACTATAATGTTGGAATCCATTACCATCCCTGAAGGCCAACGTAGTAGCCGACGCCCGAGTCGGAAAAGCCATACCGTGAGTACGTTGCTAGCCACAAGTCGGGATGAGTTATGTGAGGATTTTCGTAAGATGAAGATTGAGGTAGTACCTAGCGGATTCTTGGCCGCATTAGAAGTAAAGCCTACCCTAGAGGATCAGATCCGAGAAGGACGTAGGATGATGACAAGATCCGCAGGATTAAGTCCGCCAAGGAGGAAGGCAAGGCAGAGGACTTCAAGTTGGATGAGCAAGGCACGTTGTGGATGAAGGATCGTATTTGTGTGCCTAACAAAAGGAGTTAAAGCAACTGATTTTGGAAGAAGCCCATGACTCCAAGTACTCAATTCACCCTGAAGCGCCAAGATGTATCAGATCTAAAGGAGAGATTCTCGTGGCCGAGTATGAAACGAGAAGTTGCCGAGCATGTTGCATTGTGCGACGTATGCCGTAGAGTTAAGGCAATGCATCGAGACCAGCAGGATTGCTACAGCCGCTGAAGATACCTGAGTGGAAGTGGGAGGAAATCGGAATGGATTTCATTACCGGTTTGTCGAAGACTCAAGGAGGTTGTGACTCCATATGGGTTATAGTGGATCGCTTGACTAAAGTAGCCCATTTTATCCCCGTGAAGAACACTTACTCTTGAGATATATTAGAAGATTTGTACATGATCATGATTGTTTGTTTTCACGGAGTTCAAAAGATGATTGTATCGGACAGAGGTACCCAATTTACATCAAGGTTCTGGAATAAGTTGCATGAAGCCATGGGAACCCGCTTAAACTTCAAGATACCTTATCATCCACGTGCACGGATGGACAGACCGAAAGAGTCAACCAGATTCGGAGGATATGTTAAGAGCTTGTGCATTGGCTTATGCTACCTCTTGGGATAAAAGTTTGCCGTATGCCGAGTTCAGTTACAACAATAGTTATCGTGCTAGTTTACGATGTCACCTTTTGAGGCATCAGATGGTCGACTCGCCGGACGCCATTGAATTGGAATGAGACCGGCGAGCCGTGTCTTTGGGCCTGATATTCTTCAAGAGGTCAAGAACAGACGCCATGATTAGGGAAAGGTTGAAGATAGCCCAATCTCGACAAAAGAGTTATGCCGACAATCGTCGCCGAGATTTGAGTTTTGAACCGTAAGACTTTGTATACCTCCGAGTTACGCCTCAGGGGAGTTAAGAGGTTCCATGCCAAAGGGAAACTTGCACCCTGCTATGTTGGACCATTTAAGATTTTGAGCCGCAGAGGCGAAGTTGCTTATCACCGGAGTTGCCACAAGTTGGCAGGAGTACATGATGTATTCCATGTGTCCCGATTAAGGAAGTGCCTTCGAGTTCCCGAGGAATGCATAATCGTTAGAATCAATTGAGTTGCAAGAGGACTTGACTTATAAGGAGCATCCCGTGAGGATTCTAGACACAATGGATCGAGAAACTAGAAACAAGTCAACCCGCTTCAGAGTTCAAAGTGGAGCAACCATGCAGAGAGCGAAGCGACTTGGGAGCGAAGAGGATTTGAAGAAAGAGTTTCCAAACCTATTCCTTTAGTAAGCCCCAATCTCTGGACGAGATTCTATTAAGGGGGAGGTTTGTAACACCCCAAAATTTTACTTTTCCTAAACTCATGTGTGATTTGGCACTTTGGTGAATTTTTGGAATTTTCTGAATTTATTTGGATTTATTTGGAATTTATTTGAATTTATTCCATTTTGAAATAATTGAAGAATTTAATTTTGCAAATAAATTTTTGTTGGAAATATTTTATTTGAGTCCAAAATGATCCAAAGTATTTTCCAGAATTTTTCTCGAATTTTTCTCGAGTCATTTGCTATTTTTAATGAATTAAATGAATTACTAGGAATTATTTTAAATATTAAATCGCTGGAAAATCAAACTCGGGTCAAGTAATCGTTTCATCCGATCGAGCCCGAGTCAGACTCGTGTTCGAGTCCGACCGAGCCACGTGACTCGACCGAACCCACTCCTAACCCTAATCAATCCCAACCGCTGGATCAAGATCCAACGGCCGAGATCCGCCTGCATCGGCTTCGAGCCGTGATCCGCCCGGATCCGATCGCGCCGCGGCGATCGTGGCCGCTGATCGCGCCACGTGGACGGGCCGAGAGTCGTCGTCTCCGCCGAGTCCGAAGCCGGACTCCGCCGCCGCGCCGCCGCCAGAAGAACTAGGTTTCCGCTCTAGGGCACGAACGCCGAGGCTATTTAAAGCGTGAGACGCCCCCGAGGTTGCCCTCATCCTTGCGCACTGCCGTTCCCGAGCCATCTCGCCCGAGCCGCTGCCGTTGAGCCGCAATCGCCGCCGGAGTTGTCTCTTCCTCCGCCGAGGTTTGCGCCGCTCGCTGCCGTCAGTCGTCTTCCGCCGAGAAGGAGCTCGACTGGGATCCCCGCGACGCAGACGCACCCGAAGGAAGGATTCATCTCGCCGAGAAGCCCCGTGAGCGCCGCGCCCTTGGTCATCGCTCCCGCCTCCGGTGCCAGGCCCCGCCGCCATCGCCGGACTCCGCGAAGCTCAGGACCGCCGATCCAGATCGGACGGTTGAGGTGAGTTCACGTGTTATAAACCCGAGTAGATCTGGACCGTTGGATCAAGATCCAACGGTTCACAATCGCCTCGTGCTGTAGCAGTGCGATTATAGGATTAGATCTGGACCGTCCGATCTAAATCGAACGGCCCACGATCAACGAGTAGTTTCAACGTGTTAACACTGGATCTAATCCGCGCCGTCGATTTTCAAATCAACGGCCAAGATTGCGCCACGTGTCGGGAAGCCTGACCGCCGCGGCCAAGCACTCAGGCAGTGACGCCGACACGCCGCCCGCGTGTCGGGACGCGTGACCGAACCGCACCATGATGTCATGCTGACGTCATGGCGGGCTCGCTGTCGCCACTGTCCCAGAAGCTGCGGCCGACGCCAAGAATGACGCTACCCGAGTGGACCCACATGTCGGGCCTCACGTGGAGCCGTGGACCGAGTCCACCGTAGACCCGAGCCAAGCGTGGACCAAGTCCATGGACCGGTACCGACGCCACCAGCCAATCAGAGCCGACACGTGTCCATGCCGACGCAATAATTAATTTCCAAAAGAAAATGATTTATTAATTCGAAATATTGATTCAAAATTTAGATTCAAACTTCAAACGCTTATAACTTTTATGCTTCAACTCCGATTTGAGCGATTCAAATTTCTAAATTTGTATAAAATTGAGATCTACCTAAATATGAATTTTATTTAATTTTTGACTAAAGTTTTTCTCTGTAATATTATTTAATTGATTATTTAAACTTTAAATAATCATAACTTTATGCTTTAACTCCAAATTTGACGATTCCAGTTTCTAAAAATCCAGAAAATTATGTTCTCTCTGTTTATGGATTTTATTTGGAGTTTTGGGATCTTTTGCCTAGTGTTTATTTGTGTATTTGCTATTTGCACGCTTTACGAGTAGACGTTGAAGTCTTGGGAAGGATTCGAGGAGAAGTGTTGACTCAGGATCCAACTCAAGACCAAGAGCAAGTACTTTTTGAAGGCAAGTTGTGCTTTGACCATATTGATCCTATTTCAAAATCTATTTTGATTTAAACTATTGCATGCTAGTTCAATTAGAAAGATACTTTGTTTAAACATGGGGTTAGATAAATACCAATTTGCTATATGACACCTTGATTACTTAAGTATGTGCCATGACCCTTTGTCACCCTAGTTGTGGTTTACTAGTTGGACATTATTAAATTGCCAACATGGGTTTAGAGCGTTGTAGTAGGCCGCTTAGACCTGCGACGTGCTCCTAACATGATTTTGGACAATCAAAGGCTAATATGGACTTAAGGATATATTGAACCTGTTTTGGAAAAGTATCATGTGATGTTGACGGCACGTGGTGCATGGTAATCAACTGGGGTTTGATAAACGCTGATTTCGGCCAGGCATGTGGCAAGAGTAATCAGTGGGCCATTGTGGCATTGGGAGTGTTGATTTGGTTTTTCGTAGTCTTGCCCTGGTCACTCTAAGGACTTAACCTTGCAAGCCTTTGAACTGGTCATACTTGCAACCACATGGCTGGAATGGGACGGCCCTAGTTGACTAAGTCGCTAAGGACTCACTTGTGGAGCCTCAGGGTGTCGATTACACCGTTTGTGTGATTGTGCGGGGAGCGTATCGTGGCTGTGGCCAGGTACCCATCTAACGGTGTGTTGGTCCCATACTTCGCCTTGGCTAAGGGAAGGGATGGTGTAGAGCACGCATCGAGAGGACCACCTGTGTTGTTTGAGGCTTCCGAAAGGCTTTGTTACTGAACTCGCCTTTGTGGTGTTTGACTGTATCTTGTGGGTAAAGTGCATAACCTCTGCAGAGTGTAGAATCTATTTGAATAGCCGAGTCCACTGTGATCGACAATGCTCGGGAATTACAAATAAGGGGTAGACTTTCAAAATAACTTGGTTTTGAAAAGATGGGTTGGTTTAACAAGGAAGGTGATGGAAATATGGTGTAGGATGGGAAAAATGTTTGTTAAACTTCTTGAAAAGTTATTTATGCTTTACTTATTTCTACCGCTTTCGAATCTACTTTTATTACTTGTCAAAAGTCAAGCATCGCAAATATACCCTGAGCTATTCCTTTGTACCAAGCCATGCATATAGTATATTAGCTTGCATTCTCAGGCATGACTTGTCGAGTACCAAGTACTCACCCTTGCCTCAACACAATACCAGTTGAAGAGGAGACTACGCCAGCTTCGGAGGAGGAGTTCCAAGAGGACCCGCCTACTTAGGGATGCGAGCCCGGCCAGTTGCCTGTGGTATCTTTGGATGGCGCCACGAAGTTTATTTGATTTTCCGTTATTTCTCTTTTAATAAGTTTCGCCTTGCAAGGCATATATTTGTAACTTGGCCATAAGGTCGAGTAACCCTTTGATTATTTAAATAAAGTACTTTGATAGTATCGTTTGGTATGATTGTGATATATACCGATGTTAAGACTGTGTGCACTAGCGCGTTCCTGGACTAGTGCTGAATACACAGAGGGTCCGGATTTGCAAATTCGGGGTCCCGACACGCTCCCCCGTACAACTACACAAAGGGTGTAGTTGACATCCTGAGGTCCCACAGGTACGTTATTAGCAACTTAATCAACTAGGTCCGTCCCATTACAGACATGTGGTTGCACGTTTGACCCAGTTCAAAGGCTTGCAAGGTTAAGTCCTTAGGGTGACCAGGGCAAGACTACCCGAAGAACCAAACCAACGTTCCCGGTGCCACAACTGGCCCACCCGATCATTCTTGCCACATGCCCCGGTCAAAAACTATTTATCAAACCCCAGTTGATTACCATGCACCACGTGCCATCAACATCACAACACATGATACCTTTCCAAAACAGGTTCAATATATCATTAAGTCAATATTAACATTTGATTGTCCAAAATCATGTCATGAGCACGTAGCAGGTCTAATGTAACACCCCGGCATCTAATATGCCTGAATGGTACCAAGCATAAACTAAACAACACCTAAATACCATGAATTAAGGTAAATTATAGCAAAGGAGTAAATGCTAAAACCCTAGATTTCGGCAGCATCTCCATTGTTTTAACATGATTTGAAGGAGCAACAACAGTATAGCAATATATGGAATATAAGAGACAACTAAAAACAGCAATAATTAACGACTTAGCAACAATGTAAGTCTAGTTCCAAACATATAATGTCTCCAAGAGTCAAACGAACGAAAAGATTCTTATTTAGCAAAGCTAAGCCTTAAAGCAATGATCATCACACACAATTTATTATCGACACTAATTGAATGACTTGTGAAATCAAAGAATGAAGCTACGTGTGGGAGTGTGACTAATTCCCTTCCCCGCATGCCGATCTCATGGTACCTAAAACAACAAGAAAACACAAGCGTGAGTTCGAAACTCAGCAAGCATATTGCAAGGGACAGCAAGAACAATAACATGGCAATAAAATCTCACATCATGTATATCATCTCATTCATGAACACTTAACATTATCATCATCATTATGTATGCAATGCAATGCAATGCTCATGTCTCCTTGGAAACTCATACCGGTATGGTTGAGTACACACCCGTCGGTGTGCACCCTCTCCCCCCTTCCATCCCGAAGATGGAGGGTGCCTACTCCTCGCTTCCGTTCACCACGGTGAATGGAATCACGATGTAGGACTTCCTCATTGGCTCTCCGGATTAGTCATATCTTTCTCACCGACCTTCCCGGATTAGATATTGACTTTCTCACCGCCCGGGCCATGTAACATGTCATGTATGCAATTATGCCAACATCATGTTTAACTCACATATTAACACATGGCATCATAACATAATAAACATGCTCATCATATCATTGGCAATCATTAAAGCATGGCAAGTGATCATATATCATATAGTCAATTCCATCTATTCTCAACAAGCAACCTACAACTCGCTATCCATCACAACACACTTGCCTCAACCACGTGCAACGGATTGGCGGGAAGTAGAGGGCACTCCCGGGATCGCACCACCTGTACATAGGTACCACACGCTCACAAACACAACCACAAAACAGTATGCAAACCCTCATCTACCCCGACATTGCCATCTACTCGCAAAACCTAAAAACAGAGGTTCTGTCCCGGCGGGACAGCAGCCTTGCAAAAGGCATAACTTGGGTTCTGGGACTCCAAATCAATTAAACGAGTACATCCACGCGTAGCTTAGGAAATTTCCCAACTTTCTCTAGGTATATGGAAAGACTGATTCGGACTCTAAAGTCATCTAATCTATAGATTACCGTGATCTGTTCCAATCACGTCACAGATTTTAATACGCTCGGTAAAACAGTAATAACTTTTAAACGGCTGGACGGAATTTAACTTTCTTTATATCAACGGAAATATAATTAAATTATCTACAACTTCTTCAACATCCGTACGACAAGATTCGGATTCTAAATTGGCGATAACGCAAACCCTAGATCGACTGCTCATGCTGCCCCAAAACAGAAACGTGGCAACAACTAGATCTAATCCAAATTACTCAAATCCAGCAACACCAATTGATCTAAAAACTTGATAATCACCCTAAAAACAGTACCTAGATCAACCCCAGGGAACGCCATGATCATACCTTTGCCCGACGAACGAAAACCCCAATCGATCTCCTCGCTCCTCGCTCCTCGGATGGATCCACGAGGTTGCAGAGGTGGGGAGGCCACCCTAGGGCAGCAAGGGGGTGGAGGAGAGGTGGTGGGGAGGTGGAGAGGTGGA
The DNA here is from genome assembly GCA_036346355.1 of Rhipidocladum racemiflorum. NCBI lineage: Eukaryota > Viridiplantae > Streptophyta > Magnoliopsida > Poales > Poaceae > Rhipidocladum > Rhipidocladum racemiflorum. The sequence goes on along the minus strand of CM070589.1, from coordinate 36,597,985 downwards.
GGGGGCAAGGGCAAGGGGGCGCAAGGCCAAAGGGGTGAGGGGGGGAGGTGCGGCTAGGGCAAGGAGAGGTGGTGGGCGCACCCAAGGGGAGGGCAGCAGGGGTGGGGGTGCACCAAGGGCAGGGAACCCCCCTTTTTACCAGCCCAAACCCCTTTCCTAATCCTAAATAGATTCCTACTCCATCCCACCAAAGCCCACAACCCCCTCTTTAAGGCCCAAAATCCCCCGGGAAGGCCCAAAACACCGGAAACGGCCCGAAAACGTTATAAACCTCCAAACCTTATGGATTTAACCTTGTTTCCACATCTCATACTGTTTTTGACCTTATCATGCACGTTAAATAAGGTTACGACACTCCGTGGTGTCACATTCTTCCCCCCTTCAACAGGATTCGACCTCGAATCCGAAAGACGCCAAAATCAACAACAAAGTCCCCAAGGGACAAAAGGCTTCTCTGCAGCACAAAACATTCGCACAACAATTAAAACCGGAACAAACGACAAACATTTGATTGTCAGTATTAACATCACAACACATGATACCTTTCCAAAACAGGTTCAATATATCATTAAGTCAATATTAACATTTGATTGTCCAAAATCATGTCATGAACACGTAGCAGGTCTAAGCAATATACTACAACGGTCTAAATTCCCATGTTGGCAACTTAATAATGTCCAACTAGTAAACCACAACTAGGGTGACAAGGGGTCATGGCACATATTTAATTAACCAAGGTGTCATACAGCAATTAGGCATTTATCTAATTCCCCAGAATTAAATAATAGTACTTTCTAATTGAACTAGCATGCAATACATTGAATCAAAATAGATTTCAAAATGGGATCAACATGGTCAAAGCACAACTTGCCTTCAAAAAGTACTTGCTCTTGGTCCTGAGCTGGCTCCTGGGTCAATACTTCTCCTTCGAATCCTTCGGGCACTTCAACGTATACTTGTAACGCGTGCAAATAGCAACCAATGAATAAAACAGTAGACAAAAAGTGTCCAAACATCCAAATAAAGTTCATAAACAGAGAGAACATAATTTTATGAATTTTTAGAAACTGGAATCGTCAAGTTCGGAGTTCAAATGCAAAAGTTATAGCATTTTGAAGTTTAAATAATCAATTAAATAATATTACAGAGAAGAACTTTAGTCCAAAAATTAAATAAAATTCATCGTTAGGTAGATCTCAATTTTATACAAATTTAGAAATTTGAATCACTCAAATCGGAGTTAAAATGCAAAAGTTATAAGCGTTTGAAGTTTGAATCAAATTTGAATTCAACATTTCGAATTAATAAATCATTTTCTTTTTTGGAAATTCATTTATTGCGTCAGCAAGGACACGTGGCAGTCTCTGATTGGACGGCTGACGTCAGCCGGTCCATGGACGTGGTCCATGGTTTGGCTCGGGTCTACCGTGGACTCGGCTCACGGAGTCACGTGTCTCTGACATGTGGGCCCCCACCGCCGCTGACACGCGACGCACCCCACCGCGGCGGTTCAACGCAGCCGACGCGACGGGCCCCACCTGTCAGTGGCCAAGGCTCACGGGACTGACATGCGGGCCCGGCGTGTCAGCGACGCATGCACGCGCACGTAGCCACGGTTAGGGTACACGTGGCACAATATCGGCCGTTGATTTGAAAATCAACGGCCCAGATCAGATCTGGTTATCACGCGTTTGGGTTAACGCAGTCAATCTACGCCGTTGGATCTAGATCCAACGGTTGGAATCTATCCTAGGTTAACGCAGTTACGGTTAACGCGGCGATCTTGGGCCATTGGATCTTGATCCAACGGTCCAAATCTAATCTAGGTCTCTACGGTTCGGGAAACACGTGGCTTACCGCAGCCGTTCGATGGAGATCCGACGGTCCACCGAGCTCGCGGACAATGATGGCACGCGACGGCGCGGGTTCACCGGTGCCGAGGACGACGACCACGGCAGCGGCGCTTCGGGGCGTCTCCGGCCAAGTGAGTGCACCCTACATGTGCGCCTTGACGCAAGGTTTCCAGATCCGGGCTTGAACGCGGCGGAGAACGACGAACGGCGCCGGAAACGAAGGGAAACCGCGGCGGCACACCACGAACTTCGGCAAAAAATCGTGAAGTGACGGCGGCGGCTTGAGCGTGGAGGTTGATGGGTTTCGAAGCATGGAAAACAAAAATTTTCCTACGAATGCAACCAAACACCAAGATCATATCTAGGAGATGCATGCAAACGGTTTCAGAAGGACTCACCCTCGTAGACCGAAAGCGGGAATAACGGTCCCGCAAACAAACGTGGTTGAAGTAGAGGTACACGCCCGACTTCAAAGTCGCGAAGATGAGCGCCACAAACGGCAGCGGCGCATTTGGTCACACGCACGGAACAACGACGACCTCCAATCCCTCGATCCAGCGGGCAGCGGAAGTAGAGGATCCACGGAAACTCCAACAACACTACGACTTAGTGGTGGTGGTGGAGAAATCAGCCAAGAAATGGCCGCTTAAGCTACTGCTTGAAAGGTGGAACAGCAGGAGGAAGGAGAAAAGACCAACCAAAGGGTCATGGAGATTAGTCATGAGAGAGGAGCTCCAACCTCCCTTTTATAGGAGTGAGTTGACTCTCCATTCTCTCCATGTGAATGGACTCTCCATTCTCTCCATGTGAATGGACTCTCCATGTGAATGGACTTTCCATTCTCTCCATGTGAATGTTCTGATATCCCGAAACTATTCCGGTGCTGTCCAAACTTTTCTCCGGTGTTCCGTATCCACTCAAAAGCGTCGATGAACCTTAAGTGTGTCACCCTACGGTTCGTGAATAAAATGGACATGATCAAGACACCTCTCTGATCAATAATCATCGGCGGGATCCGAGATCCATAATGACTCCCACTTACTCAACGATGAACTAGTGATCGTGTGAACCAAAACTAACATAACCAATTCCTTTTGTCTCGCGATATATTACTTATCCGGGATCCGATCATTGGTATCAACTATACCTAGTTTGATCCCGTTACCGATAAGTACTCTTTACTCGTTCCGTGATATGACATTCTTGTGACCTAGTCACGTGCTTGCAAGCGATGTCAATGTGATATCACCGAGAGGGCCTGAGTATATCTCTCCGTCATCCGGATGGACAAATCCCACTCTTGATGCATGAGCCTCAACTAATACTTTCATAGTACCCAAATCCATCTTTATAGTCACCGTGTTACGGAGTGACGTTTGATGTCATCAAAGTACTCTTCCGGAGTTAGTGATTGACATCATCTCATGGTCTAAGGAAAAGAGCTATTTTGTATATGTTCAAGACAAGAACAAACTTTAATGACTTGATCGAATTTGCTATACCAACTTGGGTGTGTGTTCATCACATCATTCTTCTAATAATGTGACCCCGTTATTAACAACATCCAATGTTCATGATCAGGAAACCTTGATCATCAGTTAATCAACAAGCTAGTTTAAAAGAGAGGCTTTACTAGGAACCTTTTGTTTGTTTATTACACACACATGTATCAACGTTTCCGGTTAATACAATTTTAGCATGAGAAATAAACATCTATTATAAACATGGAATAAGATAATAAACAATTTATTATTGCCTCTCGGGCATATTCCCTTCAGAGGTCTAGGGCCAAACACGCGCACGGGAAGGAGCAAAAAGGCGGCGGGGTCGGATGCTTAAATGGGGCCTCGACGTGCGGGAATCCCGCAAACCCTAACGGACACGGCGGCGCTCTCCGACTCGGACATGGGAAGACGACGCAATCACGACCGTCCACGCGTCCCGCTCAACGTCCCAGATTCCCCGACGCAAACGGATCCGGTCGAAGCGATGCGACTCAATTCCTGACCGTTGGATCTTGATCCAACGGTCTCGCGTGATTGGGGTTCGGCCCGACCGATTCCGGCTCGGTCGGACTCGGACTCGAGTCAGACTCGGGTCCGGTCGCATGAATAGTGCAAACCCGGTTTTGATTTTCCAGCGATTAAATATTCAAAATAATTCCCAGTAATTCATTTAATTCAAGAAAAATAGCAAAATACTCAGAAAAATTCCAGAAAAATTCTAGAAAATATTTTAGGGCATTTGAGACTTAAATAAAATATTTTCAATAAAATTTTATTTGCAAAGTTAAATTCTTTAATTATTTCAAAATGGAATAAATTCAAATAAATTCCAAATAAATCCAAATAAATTCCAGAAAATTCCAAAAATTCACCAAAGTGCCAAATCACACATGAATTTAAGAAAAGCAAAATTTTGGGGTGTTACAAACCTCCCCCCTTAACAGAATCTCATCCCTGAGATTCAGGGCTTTCTAAAGAATAGGTTCGGAAACTCTTTCTTCAAATCCTCCTCGCGCTCCCAAGTCGCTTCACTCTCCGCGTGGTTGCTCCATTGAACTCTGCAGAAACGGGTTGACTTGTTTCTCGTCTCTCGGTCCATTGTGTCCAAAATCTTCACGGGGTGCTCCTTGAAAGTTAGATCCTCTTGAAGCTCGATTAACTCTAGCGGTGTCTGTTCCTCAGGTACTCGGAGACACTTCTTCAACTGGGACACGTGGAACACGTCATGTACTCCTGCTAGTGACTGCGGTAATTCCAACTGATAAGCAACTTCACCTCTGCGGCTGAGAACCTTGAATGGTCCAACATATCTCGGCGCGAGTTTTCCTTTGGCATGGAATCTCTTTACTCCTCTGAGCGGTGTGACTCTGAGATACACGAAATCCTCTGGTTCAAAACTCAAGTCTCGGCGACGGTTGTCAGCATAACTCTTCTGTCGCGATTGGGCTATCTTTAATCTCTCCCTGATCATGGCAATTTGTTCTTCGGCTTCTTGAAGAATATCCGGCCCAAAGACACGGCTTTCACCTGTCTCATTCCAGTTCAACGGTGTCCGACAGGGTCGACCATACAGTGCCTCAAAAGGTGACATCTGTAGGCTTGCCTGATAACTGTTATTGTAACTAAACTCGGCATACGGTAGACTTTTATCCCAAGAGGTAGCATAAGCCAATGCGCAAGCTCGTAGCATGTCCTCTAGAATCTGATTAACTCTTTCTGTTTTCCCATCCGTCTGTGGATGATAAGCTGTACTGAAGTTCAAACGGGTTCCCATGGCTTCATGTAGCTTATTCCAGAATCTCGAGGTAAACTGGGTACCTCTGTCCGATACAATCTTCTTCGGCACTCCGTGCGAACAAACGATCCTGGTCATGTACAACTGTAGGATCGAAGTATACGAATATAGCAATCAGAGGGGGGGGTGAATGATTGTGCGGAAGCTAAAACCAAATTCTTGACCTATTAAAAGTTCACCCCAAAACAGAACCAAATAATTGCCTCGTTTTCGACAAAAAACAGAATGATAGAGGTTCGGTAAAATGCGAATTCCCGGAGATCCAACCGTCGGAACAATCTGAAATTTGGACACAAGAAACTAGATTCCAGTACGAACCGAACCCAAAAAGAATCAGCTCGATCGGACTTACGGATCAAAAGTTATGAGCTTCGCAAGCTTGCTGATCCAGAACTTGACGAGAATCAATCTAATCAAAACTTCAAGATTAAACAAGAACGACAAAAGATTGATCAACTAGACTTTGAGAAACACTAGATCAATACCCTAGAGAGGTTTTTGATGGATCAAATTAAGATAAAACTTAAAGAACAAAAACCAATCTAGAACTAGAACAAGCATGCAAACAAGAACCAAAAAGAGAACGTTGAAGCAATGCGGGAACTAGAAGAATTGATCTTTATTTCTTTTGTCTAAAGTACTCCCATCAAAAGAGTACAAACCCTAAACTTTGAGCCTAAGGCTCTATGCGCCTAGCTCTCCTCAATTCGATGATCTTCAACAGGAGACAACCCCTCCTATTTAAAGCACCAACCCACAAGGAGTTCTGAATACGATTCCTATTCCCTAGAAGGAATCAGATCCAACACAACTCTACTTGGCCCAACCTGGCCGAGTACAACTCTTGCACGCGTATGGCAACCCTACCATACTCACGTGACTAACACTTTGCACGCGTATGGCCACCTGCCATACTCACGTGACTAACACTTTGCACGCGAATGACCTCCTGCCATTCTCACGTGACTAACCATTCTTCATGTGCACCATTCTCTTAGCCCGAACGTCCCGCATGACATTCTTGACCACCAAGACCTCAGTTCCTCCTGAACCTAGTCCCGAACCTCAGTTCCTCCATGAACCTAGTTCCGGTCCCGTCATCGACCACATTCGTCTTCGAGCAATACCTGCACATGAACAAACCACAAAACAAATCCGAGCACAAGTCCACGACTTGACTCAATGTCAATCCATGCAACTACTCACATGAGCATTGCATAAAGTCCACTTCAAAAGAAGCATCATGAAATCATCACAAATTTCATAATCTCAAATTCAAATTATTTCAATTCTGCTCAAAACCCTAATTCAGCAAAAACGCATTCACGACGGACAAGGAAATATGGTCCGGCGTACACATGAAAAATCACTCAAAAAACCATTCACAACGGACAGACAAAATCGGTCCGTTGTACAAGTGAAAGTTTCGGTTCCAAGAAGAAAACCAAACGGACAAAAACACGTTCACAACGGACAAAGAAAATCGGTCCGTTGTACATGCAAAAATGACTTCGGTCATGAGCTCAAAACAAGTTCACAACGGACCAAGAAAAACTGTCCGTTGTACATGCAAAGGTTTCTGAAATCTTGGAGAAAGAGTTAGATTCAAGCGCTCAAAAGCAAGTCCACGACGGACAAAAACATTATCCGTCGTACATGCTTAAATCGATCGGTTTTGAGGAAAAAGAGTTTGGCTCAAAGAGTTCAAAACACGCCCACGACGGACCCAAAGACATTGTCCGTCGCAGATGGGGAACTTCTTGTTTCTTGAGAGCTAGGTCCGCGCAAAAGTGAAACTTACTGTTTCTTGTCAAATTATCAAACACATGCACAAGCACATTTTGCAAATCCAATTCTAAGTTTAATTTTTCAGTTCAAAGCCAATTTTTCAGCACATGATTTCACAATCTCCCCCTTGATGAAAACATTGGCAACACCACTTAGAATTGAATCATTTGGCATTCACTTTACAAAAGATTTTGAAATCCAAAGGATCATGGACCAAAAAGAGAAAACACAGAATTCCCCCTTTGACCAAAATGCAAAACAAAATCTCCCCCTGAGAAGGAAAATGTGTGTGAATGTGCAATGTGCCCAAAAATTCCAAAATTCTCCAAACCTCTCCCAAAATTCTCAAATTTCCAAAAACAACTCCCCCTTTTTCTTCTCCCCCTTTTTCCTTAAACTTTTCAATGATTCCCAAATTTCTCCCCCTTTGACAATGGATTCATCAAGAATACAAAAGAGAGAACATGTCAAAATTTTTCCTGAAACAATGATTTCACAAAGAGAAACAAGGGAGTGCCAAGATAGGAAAAGATGAGCTCATTCGATCATATAACCTTATATATCACATAACATGCAAAATACATGATCTTGATGTGATTTTAACAAGTTAGGGAATGACATGCATCTCAACCTCAATTTAGTCAACTATAGCCAAGTACTAAGCAAGATCTTAGCAGAAAAAGCAAGGCTTTAAAACATTGAAGCAACTAACAACTTAGGGCGAGCAAGTAGTTTCAACTCCAATCTAGTAGACCAATTTAATCTTTAAACAATAAATCGCATGTGGCATGCTTGAAGCATACTTCTTTTATTTTCTAGGAGTGGCATGCTTGAAGCATACATCTTATCTTTGAGGGAATGGCATGCTTGAAGCATACATCTTATTTTTTAAGGAAAGCATGCCTGAAGCATACAACTTGAAGCTTTTGCTTTTAACAACCCCTTTTTTTAAACTGATTCCCTTTTCCTTTACTTTTTTCTTTGATTATAGACATGCAAAAGTGATTAAAAGGTCTTATGAAAGAGTAAAGTTGAAAATACACTTGCTTCATAGCCAAAATTTGTCAAGGAAATTCAATATCAAGCCTAGAAGAGTAAGATACCACAAAGTATTTAGCTATAGGCAATCTGACCAAGGAATTTCGCAATGTCATTTTTTAGTTCAAGTGAGACAATTAGATTATCATATATTAGCTCAATTACATAACATATAAAGAAATATGATAAAGTGAGCTCATCAAGTGAAAGAACTTGGCAAGGAAACTCCCCCTCAAAACAAACCCATTGGATGAACAATCCCAAGTTCTCCCCGAATAAAAGCAAAACGAGAAGAAGACAAAGGTTTTGTGAAAATGTCTGCCAATTGATGTTCAGTATCCACATGATGAAGCACAATATTTTCTTTTTCAACATGATCTCTAAGAAAGTGAAATCCAGTATCAATATGCTCAAGAAAAGGGATTACTCAAGAGGTGGCACGAACCAAATCAAATCAACATCCTCCAAAGTCAACATCAGAAAAAAGCTCTTAAACTAATCCATGAGGAAGCAGAAAGCCAAATGCCAAAATCTTGAGTTCTATGAAGATACCTGAAGATAGCTTGTCGATGTGAAGCACGTGGGAAGCTTGAAAACAAGCACACAAGCACACACAAGCACGTGGGAAGAGTCTCTCATGTAAACCTCCAATTATCTCATCCTCAACAAAGATCATCATCATCTTTTATGAACAAAGACACTCTCCCCCTGAACATATGCACTGTACTGCACTATTTGGACTAGTGCCTTTTAAAACAGAAGTGGAAGAAGTATCTTCAAAGGCAACACTTTTAGCATGAGATGCACAAGTGAAGAAGAACCAAAACTTATCACTGAACATATGAAGTGAGCATCCGAAATTTACTAGCCACATGTTCTCCTTCCTCGCGTGAGAGGCCTACATAGAAAGCAGAAAGTGTCGAGGTCTCGTGATCAAGTTAGAAATAAGATGTTTAGGAATCCAAAGATCGAGACACACGATGCATAACAAGAGGGCACAACACGAGCAGTCTTATGCACAAAATCAAATTTGCCTGTTCCCGTGTTTCTAGCAACAAAAGGTGCTTGCATCACCCTAGGCACGTAGTGAGAAGCAAAGCATGCCTTTCTAAAATTAGACCTAGCCTTAGCTCTTTCTTTCTTTTGTTGTTTGGCTAGTCTAAAGCAAAAATCTACTAAATGTCCATCTCTACCACAATGAGTGCAAGTGTACTTAACAGGATGTTTGGCTTTAGAAGTAGAAGCAATATTTGCATTCATCATAGTAGAAGATAACACTCAAATAGACTTAAAGACAATTTTCTTAGGCTCATTGACAATTTCAAATTTTCCACTTTCAAGTGTTTTGACAACAAAGTGGGAGCATGTGATTTATGATGAGCATAAGAATCAAAACCTAAACCTTTGTTATGAGTGCTGACTTTTGATTGATCCAAGATCATGTTTAGGTTTTTCTTTCCTTTAGTGAAACGTTCTAATGACTTTTCCAAGTAATCAATTTTTCGAGAAAGAGTTAAACAATTATTACAGGAACGCCCACTTTTCCTTTTGCTTATGCGACAAGTTGAGCATGAAAGAACCTCATGTGTAAGCAAATCTTCTGTCATTTGAGAAACCCTAGCATTTGCATCATGCAACTTCAATTCTAGTATGGAGCATATAGAACATGGAGTTGTATCATGTAAATCAATGGTAGAACAACTAGCATGTTTAACAAGTTTCTCATTTTTCTCATTTTCAGCATTGATTTGCTCTAACAAGGTAACATGTTCTTTCCTAAGCAAAGTAAGCTCATTGTAAATTAAGTCACATGATTTGCAAGCATCATCATCAGGAATCAAGGTTTTAAGTCTAGCAATTTCAGCATTCAATGACTCAACAACAAAATCATGTTTCTTAAATTTCTTGTCACGTTTATCAAGCAATTTACCAAGTCGAGCAACAGCAATAGCTAATTCATCGTAAGAAGGATCTACCTCATTGAAGTCGCTGTCATGATCGCCCTCGGTGAAGCTGTCGCTGCTTTTAACCATGAGACACAACCCCGTCAACTCATGCTTGCTTGGAGTTGCATCGTCCTCACCGCTCCCTGAATCCACATCGCTCAAATTGACTTGTTCAAGAGCGGAAAGAACTCGGTGAACCACCTTGCGGTTGATGAAGCTCTTCTTCTTCCTATCATTTGACGAGAACCTTTTCTTCTCATTCCTTCTGTCGTTGTCCTTCTCCTCCTTTGATGTTTTTCCTGCAAGCTTAGGACAATTTGTGCGAATATGGTTGAGGTCACCACACTCATAGCATCTTGGAGGACCACCTCTCTTTCTCATTCTCACATTCTGCAAAGCTTTGTTAAAGCGAGAAGAGAGTAGTGCCAGATCTTCTTCAGGAAACTCTTCAAGTTGCTCATCTGTTAAAGAAGACATGGAAGACAAGGCAAAGCTAGAAGAAGAATTTGCATTTGACATGTTAGGGTTAGAGATCAAAGCAATTGATTTAATGTTACCCTTCCTGGCAAGAACATCCAACTCATGAGTTTTCAACTTAGAGTAAAGAACATCTAATGTGAGTGTGCTCATGGTAGTAGATTCTTGTATAGATGTTACTTTCATCTCCCACACTGACATGTCCAAAGCACTAAGCAATTGTCGAGCATTTTCAGCATCAGTGTAGCTAACTCCAACAGCACGTAGATTGCTAAGAATTTTATTGAAACGTGCAAAGAAGTCATCTACAGATTCACTAGGTTTCATCTCAAAATGCATGTATTCTTTTTTGTAAATATCTTGGCGAACCTCTTTGACAGTGTTAGAACCCTCATGGTAATCACAAAGAGATTTCCATACCTCATATGCGGACTTGAGATGGATCACACGGTCAAAGTCGCTGCGTCCCAAACCTTGGATGATCAAGTTGCGCGCCTTACTATTTGCTTCAACATGTGCGCGATTGGTGTCGTTGACGTTGTCGTTTGTAGGGACTTCATATGGTTTGTAGACCTTCTCCCAAATTGCGAATCCCTGAGCTTGGATGAACGCCTCCATCTTGGCCTTCCAAAACTGAAAATCAACACCATTGAACACACAAGGTTTTGTCGAATAATGATCCATTGATCTAATCACCGATTAAGATAGATTAGAAAAACCTTGCTCTGATACCACTTGTAGGATCGAAGTATACGAATATAGCAATCAGAGGGGGGGTGAATGATTGTGCGGAAGCTAAAACCAAATTCTTGACCTATTAAAAGTTCACCCCAAAACAGAACCAAATAATTGCCTCGTTTTCGACAAAAAACAGAATGATAGAGGTTCGGTAAAACGCGAATTCCCGGAGATCCAACCGTCGGAACAATCTGAAATTTGGACACAAGAAACTAGATTCCATTACGAACCGAACCCAAAAAGAATCAGCTCGATCGGACTTACGGATCAAAAGTTATGAGCTTCGCAAGCTTGCTGATCCAGAACTTGACGAGAATCAATCTAATCAAAACTTCAAGATTAAACAAGAACGACAAAAGATTGATCAACTAGACTTTGAGAAACACTAGATCAATACCCTAGAGAGGTTTTTGATGGATCAAATCAAGATAAAACTTAAAGAACAAAAACCAATCTAGAACTAGAACAAGCATGCAAACAAGAACCAAAAAGAGAACGTTGAAGCAATGCGGGAACTAGAAGAATTGATCTTTATTTCTTTTGTCTAAAGTACTCCCATCAAAAGAGTACAAACCCTAAACTTTGAGCCTAAGGCTCTATGCGCCTAGCTCTCCTCAATTCGATGATCTTCAACAGGAGACAACCCCTCCTATTTAAAGCACCAACCCACAAGGAGTTCTGAATACGATTCCTATTCCCTAGAAGGAATCTGTATCCAACACAACTCTACTTGGCCCAACCTGGCCGAGTACAACTTTTGCACGCGTATGGCAACCCTACCATACTCACGTGACTAACACTTTGCACGTGTATGGCCACCTGCCATACTCACGTGACTAACACTTTGCACGCGAATGACCTCCTGCCATTCTCACGTGACTAACCATTCTTCATGTGCACCATTCTCTTAGCCCGAACGTCCCGCATGACATTCTTGACCACCAAGACCTCAGTTCCTCCTGAACCTAGTCCCGAACCTCAGTTCCTCCATGAACCTAGTTCCGGTCCCGTCATCGACCACATTCGCCCTCGAGCAATACCTGCACATGAACAAACCACAAAACAAATCCGAGCACAAGTCCACGACTTGACTCAATGTCAATCCATGCAACTACTCACATGAGCATTGCATAAAGTCCACTTCAAAAGAAGCATCATGAAATCATCACAAATTTCATAATCTCAAATTCAAATTATTTCAATTCTGCTCAAAACCCTAATTCAGCAAAAATGCATTCACGACGGACAAGGAAATATGGTCCGCGTACACATGAAAAATCACTCAAAAACCATTCACAACGGATGACAAAATCGGTCCGTTGTACAAGTGAAAGTTTCGGTTCCAAGAAGAAAACCAAACGGACAAAAACACGTTCACAACGGACAAAGAAAATCGGTCCGTTGTACATGCAAAATGACTTCGGTCATGAGCTCAAAACAAGTTCACAACGGACCAAGAAAAACTGTCCGCTGTACATGCAAAGGTTTCAAATCTTGGAGAAAGAGTTAGATTCAAGCGCTCAAAAGCAAGTCCACGACGGACAAAAACATTATCCGTCGTATGCTTAAATCGATCGTTTTGAGGAAAAAAGAGTTTGGCTCAAAGAGTTCAAAACACGTCCACGACGGACCCAAAGACATTGTCCGTCGCAGATGGGGAACTTACTGTTTCTTGAGAGCTAGGTCCGGCGCAAAAGTGAAACTTACTGTTTCTTGTCAAATTATCAAACACATGCACAAGCACATTTTGCAAATCCAATTCTAAGTTTAATTTTTCAGTTCAAAGCCAATTTTTCAGCACATGATTTCACAACAACTCTGCTAACTTATCTCCCGAATAGGTGGTCTTCACGGGAATGAAATGGGCGACCTTAGTCAAGCGGTCCACTATGACCCATATGGAGTCATATCCTCCTTGAGTTTTCGGCAAACCGGTAATGAAGTCCATTCCGATTTCCTCCCACTTCCACTCAGGTATCTTCAACGGCTGTAGCAATCCTGCTGGTCTCTGATGCATTGCCTTGACTCTCTGGCATATGTCGCACAGTGCAACGTGCTCGGCAACCTCACGCTTCATGCTCGGCCACCAGAATCTTTCCTTCAAATCTTGATACATCTTGGCGCTTCCAGGATGAATTGAATACTTAGAGTCATGGGCTTCTTCTAGAATCAGCTATTTCAGCTCCTTCTTGTTTGGCACACAGATTCGATCCTTCATCCACAACGTGCCTTGCTCATCTAATTTGAAGTCCTCTGCCTTGCCTTCATCCATGTCGGACTTAATCTTGCGGATCTTGTCATCCTCCTCTTGTCCTTCTCGGATCTGATCCTCCAAGGTAGGCTTAACTTCTAATGCGGCTAAGAATCCTTCTGGTACGACTTCAATCTGCATTCTCTGGAAATCCTCACATAGCTCATCCTGGCTTGTGGCTGGCAACATATTCACGGTATGGCTTTTCCGACTCAGAGCATCGGCAACTACGTTGGCCTTTCCGGGATGGTAATGGATTCCAACATTATAGTCCTTGATCAACTCCAACCATCTCCTTTGTCTCATATTCAAGTCTGATTGGGTGAAGATGTACTTAAGACTCTTATGGTCCGTGTATACTTCACATCGGTTTCCTATCAAATAGTGACGCCATAACTTCAAAGCATGCACTACAGCAGCTAGCTCTAGGTCATGCGTCGGGTAATTCTCCTCATGTGGCCTCAACTGCCTAGATGCATAAGCGACGACCTTTCTATTCTGCATCAGCACACATCCAAGTCCTTGACGCGATGCATCATAATAAATATCAAAGTTCTGATTGACGTCCGGTAAAACCAACACCGGGGCTGATGTCAATCGCTTCTTAAGTTCTTGAAAACCTTTCTCGCACTCTGGCGTCCATGCAAACTTCTTCTCCTTTTTCAGCAATTGCGTAAGAGGTTTCGCAATTGTCGAAAAGCCTTCAATGAAACGGCGGTAGTAACCTTCCATTCCAAGGAAACTCCGGATCTGGGTCACGGTCTTCGGCTGTTCCCAATGTAACACAGCTTCTACCTTGCTTGGATCAACGGTGACTCCTTCTGCGGTCATTACATGTCCGAGGAATTCCACCTTGTCCTTCCAAAAATTGCATTTACTGAATTTGGCGAAGAGCTGCTGTTCCCTCAGCTTTTCCAAAACTCGCCTCAAGTGCTCTGCATGTTCATCCTCTGTCTTGGAGTAGATTAGGATATCATCTATGAACACAACAACAAACTTGTCCAAATACTCCATGAACACCTTATTCATCATATTCATGAAATAGGCTGGCACATTCGTCAAACCAAAGGACATAACAGTAAACTCATAATGTCTGTATCTTGACGAGAATGCAGTCTTTAGGATATCTTCTGATCGGATCTTCAACTGATGGTATCCCGATCTCAGATCAATCTTGGAGAAAACTCCGGCTCCTCTCAACTGATCAAACAAATCATCGATCCTTGGTAACGGGTACTTATTCTTCACGGTGACTTCATTGAGTGCACGGTAGTCAATGCACATCCTGAAACTCCCGTCTTTCTTCTTGACGAACAAAACTGGCGCTCCCCATGGCGACGAACTTGGTCTGATGAATCCTTTCTCCATTAACTCTTCAAGTTACTTCTTCATTTCTACCAGTTCTTCGGTGGACATCCGATAAGGTCTCTTTGCTATTGGCGCTGTACCAGGTACAAGTTCTATCACAAACTCTATGTCTCTGTCTCAAGCGGCATACTGTAAATCTTTAGGAAAAACATCTGGGTACTCATTCACTACTGAGACATCTTCTATGCTGATTGTCTTGGCGCTGTTAACCATCAACTGACCATCTCTAATGGCGGTAGCTTGAAATTCCACTTTCTTTCCACACGGGCTCTCAACTGAGATAGTCCTTTGTCCACAATCTAATACGGCCTTGTGCTTGGATAACCAAACTATTCCCAAAATAACATCTAGGGTCTGGGTTTCCAAAATAATAAGGTTCGCTAGGAACTCTATCCCATCTATTAATATTCTCACCCCAGAACATCCTACTTTCGTTCGGAGTTCGGAACCAGGGGTTTGAACTAAAAGCATGCATTTAAGTCTTGCAATCTCCAAATCATTTTTAGCAGCAAAGCCTTGAGAAACAAACGAATGCGAAGCTCCTGAATCAAACAAAACTATTGCAGGTACTGAGTTAACAAGTAACTTACCCAGTATGACGTCCGTGGCATTCTGCAGTGCATATGCGGTGACATGGTTGACTCGGCCTCTCACCACGGTCTGGGGTGCTGCTCCTGACAGTGCTGTCCCTCGGTTCGCCCCTAGTGCAGGCGTCCTGGCTGGTGTGGATCCCAGATTGAAGCGAACTGGGGTCACTCCTGCTATCTTCTTAGGACAACTGTTGGCAAAGTGCCCTGGCTCGTTGCAGTTGTAGCAGCGTCTCACTGTTCCTTGTTGACTGCCTGAAGTGACGTTTCCGGCTGGGGCTGGGGTCTGATAGTTCTGATTGACGGGTCTTGGTGCTGGTGACGGTGTCCTTGTTGTATTCTGTGGCTGGAATCTAAAAAACTGATTTGGCGCAACTCTCAAACGTTGCTGTGCTCCCTAACGCGATCCCTGATGCTGCATCCTGCGCTTCCTGTTCTCATCCAGTTCCTTGCGCTTGTCCTCATGAACTCTGGCAGTCTTGTATTCTGGCGTTGTCCCTGATTGACTTGATTAGCAGTGGCCTGAGCGGTGACGTGCTGCATCTGTTGCATCATGGCATGCATCAACTGAGTCTGAGCAGCAAGAAAAGCTCTGAAATTCTGCATATCAACTGGCGGTGCTGGTGCTCCATCATTGGGGTTTCCAGCTGGGCGAGAACCACTGCCGTTGCCTCCAAGGTTTCCACGGGTGTTCACCATCTGTCGGTTGCTCTAAGGTTTTGTCGGGACCCCGAATTTGCAAATCCGGACCCTCTGTGTATTCAACACTAGTCCAGGAACGCGCTAGTGCACACAGTCTTAACATCGGTAAATATCACAATCATACCATTCGATGCTAATAAAGTACTTTTATTTAAATAACCAAACTGGTTACTCGACCTTATGGTCAAGTCACAAATGTACGCCTCGCAGGGCGATACTTATTAAAAGAGAAATAGTAGCAGCGGAAAATCAAATAAGGTAACATCGTGGCGCCATCCAGTGTACCACAGGCAACTGACTGGGCTCGCTCCCTACGTAGACGGATCCTCTTGGAACTCCTCCTCCAAAGTTGGTGTAGCCTCCTCTTCAACTGGTGTTATATTGTGGCAAGGGTGAGTACTTGGTACTCAGCAAGTCATGCTCAGGATGCAGGCTAATATACTATATGCATGGCTTAATACAAAGGAATAGCTCAAGGTATATTTGCAGTAAACGACATTTGACAAGTAGTATAAGTAGATTCGAAAGCAGTAGAAACAAGTAAAGCATAAATAACTTTTCAAGAAGTTTAGTAAACATCTTTCCCATCCTAATCCACATTCCCATCAACATCATTATTAATCCAACCCAACCTTTCAAACCAAAGTTATTTTTGAGAAAATCTAACCCTTGACTGTAATTCCCGAGCGATGTCCAATACCGCGGACACGGCTATTCGAATAGATTCTAAACTCTGCAGAGGTTATGCACTTTACCCACAAGATACAGTCAAACACCACAAAGGCGAGTTCCCGTAACAAAGTCTTTCGGAGACTTCTAACAATACAAGTGGTCCTCCCTGTTATTGCAAGACTAACCCTTCCCTTCGCTAAAGGCGAAGTCTAGGCCAATCAACCGTTAGATGGGTACCTGGCCTCACCCAGACGCCTCCGCATAACTTACACAAAGGGTGTAGTTGACCTCCCGAGGTCCCACAGTGCACGTTATTAGCAACTTAGTCAACTAGGTCCGTCCCATTACAGACATGTGGTTGCACGTTAGACCCAGTTCAAAGGCTTGCAAGGTTAAGTCCTTAGGGTGACCAGGGCAAGACTACCCGAAGAACCAAATCAACATCCCCAATGCCACAACTGGCCCACTGATTATTCTTGCCACATGCCCCTGGCCGAAAACTATTTATCAAACCCCGCTTGATTACCATGCACCACGTGCCATCAACATCACATGATACCTTTCCAAAACAGGTTCAATATATCATTAAGTCAATATTAACATTTGTTTGTCCAAAATCATGTCATGAGCA
The DNA here is from genome assembly GCA_036346355.1 of Rhipidocladum racemiflorum. Classification (NCBI taxonomy): domain Eukaryota; kingdom Viridiplantae; phylum Streptophyta; class Magnoliopsida; order Poales; family Poaceae; genus Rhipidocladum; species Rhipidocladum racemiflorum. The sequence continues at coordinate 36,580,634 of CM070589.1, read as the reverse complement.
CGAAAGTGTGTCTAAGCAGTATACTACAACGGTCTAAACCCATGTTGGCAATTTAATAATGTCCAACTAGTAATCCACAACTAGGGTGACAAGGGTCATGGCACATATTTAAGTAATCAAGGTGTCATACAGCAAATTGGTATTTATCTAACCCCCATATTTAAATAAAGTATTTTTCTAATTGAACTAGCATGCAATAGTTTAAATCAAAAAAGATTTCGAAATAGGATCAACATGGTCAAAGCACAACTTGCCTTCAAAAAGTACTTGTTCTTGGTCTTGAGTTGGATCCTGAGTCAATACTTCTCCTTCGAATCCTTCCGGCACTTCAACGTCTACTCGTAAAGCGTGCAAATAGCAAATACACAAATAAACAATAGGCAAAAAGTGTCCAAACATCCAAATAAAATCCATAAACAGAGAGAACATAATTTTATGAGTTTTTAGAAACTGGAATCGTCAAATTTGGAGTTAAGATTTAAAAGTTATGATTATTTAAAGTTTAAATAATCAATTAAATAATTTTGCAGAGAAAAACTTTAGTTCAAAAATTAAATAAAATTCATATTTAGGTAGATCTCAATTTTATACAAATTTAGAAATTTGAATCACTCAAATCGGAGTTGAAACGCAAAAGTTATAAGCGTTTGAAGTTTGAAACAAAATCAAATCATTATTTCGAATTAATAAATCATTTTCTTTTTCGAAATTAATTATTGCGTCGGCATGGACACGTGGCAGCACTGGATTGGTCTGCTGACGTCGGCCGGTCCATGGACTCGGTCCACGCCGGCTCGGGTCTACCGTGGACCGGCCCACGGCCACGTGAGGCGACATGTGGGACCACTCGGGTAGCGTCATCGGCCGACGTCGGCCGGGCTCAAACGGTCGGCGGCAGTGGGTCCCTCCGATGGCGTCATGGGTGACGTCCGCGGTGCGATCGGCCGACACGCGGGCCCAGCGTGTCGATGACTCCACGCTGCCCGCGCCGCGTGGCGCGGCGGTTCGGCTCCCTGGACACGTGGCACGATCGTAGCCGTTGGTTTGAAAACCGACGGCTAGGATTGGATTTGGGCCTCAAGTGCTTGGGGCGCACGGGTTGATCTGGGCCGTTGGATCTTAATCTAACGGTCCAGATCCAATCTAGCCTGGTGCAGTTCCCGCTACGTGGCACGACCTAAGCCGTTGGATCTAGATCCAACGGTTGAGATTAGATCTAGGATTTTCAACGGGGAACTCACCGAGGGTGACGTGGCGTAATCTGAGCCCTTGGATCTTGATCGGACGGTTGGTGGAGCTCGGGTCGGCGATGGCTTCACCGGCGCTTAGCTTGGCCGGAGATGAAGACGATGACCACGGTCTCGGCGTTCCGGGCGCGCTCCGGCGAGATGAAAGGTCTCTTCGGGTGTGTCTCGTTCTGGGGGTCCTAGATCTGTGCTCGGTGGCGGCGGAGGACGGCGGACGGCGGCGGGATCGGCTTTTAACCGCGGCGAACAGATTCTAACTCCGGCGAGCTCAGACGGCAAACGGCGACGGCTCAGGCGAGATGGCTCGGGGACACGGGTGCGCACGGAAGAGGGCAACCTCGGGGCGTGACCCGGGCTTTAAATAGCCTCGGCGTTCGTGCCCGAGACGGAAACCTAGTTCTCCACGGCGGCGGGCGCGGCGGCGGAGTCCGGCTCGGACTCGGGCGGAGACGACGACGCACAGCCGTCCACGTGGCACGATCAACGGCCACGATCGCGTGGACGCGATCGGATCCGGGCCGGATTCGACCGGCGATGCGGGAAAATCCTGACCGTTGGATCTTGATCCAACGGTTGGGATCGATTAGGTTTTGGAGTTGGTTCGGTCGAGTCACGTGGCTCGGGTCGGACTCGAACTCGAGTCTGACTCGGGCTCGGTCGGATGAACAGTACAAACCCACTCGCATTTTCCAACGATTTAATAATTAAAATATTTCCCAGAAATTAATTTAATTCATTAAAAATAGCAAAATACTCAGAAAAATTCCAGAAAAATTCTGAAAAATATTTTGGAACATTTTGGACTCAAATAAAATATTTCCAACAAAATTTTATTTGCAAAATTAAATTCTTTAATTATTTCAAAATGGAATAAATTCAAATAAATTCCAAATAAATTCCAGAAAATTCCAAAAATTCACCAAAGTGCCAAATCACACATGAATTTAAGAAAAGCAAAATTTTGGGGTGTTACAAACCTCCCCCCTTAATAGAATCTCGTCCCCGAGATTCAGGGCTCACTACAGAATAGGTTTGGAAACTCTTTCTTCAAATCCTCTTCGCGCTCCCAAGTTGCTTCGCTTTCTTCATGGTTGCTCCACTGAACTCTACAGAAACGGGTTGACTTATTTCTGGTCTCTCGAATCCTCACGGGATGCTCCTTATAAGTCAAATCCTCTTGCAACTCAATTGACTCTAGCGGCGTCTGTTCCTCAGGAACTCGGAGACACTTCTTCAACTGGGACACATGGATTACGTCGTGTACTCCTGTTAACGACTGTGGCAACTCCAGCTGATAAGCAACTTCGCCTTTGCGGCTCAAAATCTTAAATGGTCCAACATAACGGGGTGCAAGTTTCCCTTTGGCATGGAACCTCTTAACTCCCCTGAGAGGCGTAACTCTGAGGTATACAAAGTCTTCCGGTTCAAAACACAAATCCCTGCGACGATTGTCAGCATAACTCTTCTGTCGAGATTGGGCGATCTTCAACCTTTCCCTAATCATGGCGATCTGCTCTTCAGCCTCTTGAAGAATATCAGGCCCAAAGACACGGCGCTCGCCGGTCTCATTCCAATTCAATGGCGTCCGACAGGGTCAACCATACAGTGCCTCAAAAGGTGACATCTGTAAACTAGCCTGATAACTATTGTTGTAACTGAACTCGGCATACGGCAAACTCTTATCCCAAGAGGTAGCATAAGCCAATGCACATGCTCTTAACATATCCTCCAGAATCTGGTTGACTCTTTCGGTCTGTCCATCCGTCTGTGGATGATAAGCTGTACTAAAGTTTAAACGGGTTCCCATGGCTTCATGCAACTTATTCCAGAACCTTGAGGTAAATTGGGTACCTCTGTCCGATACAATCCTCTTTGGCACTCCGTGCAAACAGACAATCCTGATCATGTACAATTCTGCTAATTTATCTCCCGAGTAAGTGGTCTTCACGGGGATAAAATGGGCTACTTTAGTCAAGCGATCCACTATAACCCATATGGAGTCATAACCTCCTTGAGTCTTCGGCAAACCGGTAATGAAATCCATTCCGATTTCCTCCCACTTCCACTCAGGTATTTTCAGTGGTGTAGCAATCCTGCTGGTCTCGATGCATTGCCTTGACTCTCTGGCATACGCCGCACAATGCAACATGCTCGGCAACTTCACGTTTCATACTCGGCCACTGAATCTCTCCTTCAGATCCTGATACATCTTGGCGCTTCCAGATGAATTGAGTACTTGGAGTCATGGGCTTCTTCCGTAATCGCTTGCTTTAACTCCTTCTTGTTAGGCACACAAATGCGATCCTTCATCCACAACGTGCCTTGCTCATCCAACTTGGAAGTCCTCTCGCCTTGCCTTCCTCCTTGATGAACTTAATCCTGCGGATCTTGTCATCATCCTTCGCCCTTCTCGGATCTGATCCTCTAGGGTAGGCTTTACTTCTAATGCGGCCAAGAATCAGCTAGGTACCACCTCAATCTTCATTTTCTGAAAATTATCACATAACTCATCCTGACTTGTGGCTAGAAACGTACTCACGGTATGGCTTTTCCGACTCAGAGCATCGGCTACTACGTTGGCCTTCCCGGATGGTAATGGATTCCAACATTATAGTCCTTGATCAACTCTAACCATCTCCTCTCGCCTCATATTCAGATCCGATCGGGTGAATATGTACTTAAGGCTCTTATGATCCGTATATACTTCACATCTGCTTTCCAATCGATAGTGACGCCATATCTTCAAAGCATGCACTACTAGCCTAACTCTAGGTCATGTGTCGGATAATTTTCCTCATGCGGCCTCAATCGCCTTGATGCATAAGCGACGACCTTTCCATTCTGCATCGACACACATCCAAGTCCTTGGCGCGCGATGCGTCACAATAAATATCGAAGCTTTGAGCAACATCCGTAGAACTAACACCGGTCTTGATGTCAATCGCTTCTTCACTCCTGAAATCCTTTCTCACATTCTCAAGCGTCCATGCAAACTTCTTTTCCTTCTTCGCAATTGCGTAAGAGGTTTCGCAATTGTCGAGAAGCCTTCGATGAAACGGCGGTAGTACCTGCCATTCCAAGGAAACTCCGAATCTGGGTCACAGTCTTCACGCCTCCCAATGTAACACAGCTTCTACTTTGCTTGGGTCTACGGCGACTCCTTCATGCGGTCATTACATGTCCAAGAAACTCCACCTTGTCCTTCCAAAAATCACACTTGCTGAACTTGGCGAAAAGTTGTCGTTCCTCGCCTTTTCCAAAACTCGCCTTAAGTGTCCTGGCATGTTCATCCTCCGCTTTGGAGTAGATTAGAATATCATCTATGAACACGACGACAAACTTGTCCAAATATTCCATGAACACCTTATTCATCATATTCATGAAATAAATTTGGCGCATTAAATCGATCCAAAGGACATAATCAGAACTCGTAATGTCCATATCTTGACGAGAATGCGCCTTGAATATCTTCTCGATCGGATCTTCAATCGATGGTATCCCGATCTCGCATCAATCTTGGAGAAAACTCCGGCTCCTCTCACCTGATCAAACAAATCATCAATCCTGGGTAGCGGATACTTATTCTTCACGGTGACTTCATTAAGTGCACGGTAGTCGATGCACATCCCGAAACTTCCGCCCTTTTTCTTGACAAACAAAACTGGTGCTCCCCACGGCGATGAACTCGGCCTGATAAATCCTTTCTCCATTAACTCTTCTAGCTGTTTCTTCATCTCAACCAACTCCTCGGTGGACATCCGATAGGGTCTCTTTGCTATCGGTCTTTGTACTGTACAAGCTCTATCACAAACTCTATGTCCTCGTCTGGCGGCATACTGTAGATCTTCAGAAAACATCTAGGTACTCATTCACTACGGAGACATCCTCTATGCCGATTGTCTTGGTACTCATTAACCATCAACTGTCCTTCTCTAACGGCAGAGCTTGAAATTCCACTTTCTTTCCACAAGGGCTCTCAACCGAGATAGTCCTTCGCCCACAATCCAATACGGCCTTGTGCTTGGATAACCAATCCATTCCCAATATGACGCCTAAGGTCCGGGTTTCTAGAATAATAAGGTTTGCTAGGAACTCTATTCCATCTATTAGTATTCTCACCCGAACATCCTACTTTCGCTCGGAGTTCTAACCAGGGGTTTGAACTAAAAGCATGCATCTAAGTCTTGCAATCCTCAAATCATTTCTAGTAGCAAAGCCTTGCGAAACAAACGAATGCGAAGCTCCAGAGTCAAACAAAACTGCAGTGTATCGAAGTTAACAAGTAACTTACCCAAGACGACGTCAGTAGCATTCGCAGGTGCATCTGCGGTGACATGGTTGACTCGGCCTCTCACCACGGTCCTGGGTGTGGCTCCTGGTCTTTGGCGTCCTAGCTGGGTGGTTCCTAGATTGAAGCGAATCGGGGTCACTCTGCTGTCTTCTTTGGACAAGCTGTTGGCAAAGTGTCTCGCTCGTTGCGCTTGTAGCAGCGTCTCACTGTTCCTTCTTGATTGCTCGAGTAAGCGTTTCTAGCGGGGTGGGTGCAGTAGTTCTCGATTGATGTGTCTTGGTGCGGATGGTGTCCTTGTTGCATTCTCGTGGTTGGAATCAAGAATTGATTTGGTGCAACTCTCAGCGCCGCTATTGCGTTCCTGGCGTGATCCTTGCTGTTGCATCCTGCGCTTCCTGTTCTCATCCAGTTCCTTGCGCTTGTCCTCAAGAATAAGTGCCTTATTCACCAACTCTTGGAAATCTGGAAAGGTGTGGGTGATCAATCCTACTTGCAATCCTGAGTTAAGTCCCTTCATAAAACGAGACTGTCTGGCCTTATCGGCCGCTACATCCTCAAAGTGCGTAGCGTGCAAGCTGTGTGAACTTGTTCAGGTATTCGGCCATCGGCTGATTACCTTGCTTCAGTGCTCTGAACTCCTCCTTCTTGAGGTCCATGATTCCTTCAGGCACGTGATACTGACGGAATGCAACTGTGAACTCCTCCCAAGTGATATCTTGACGGTTCTCTGCGTGGCACGAAGTTCTCCCACCATTCACCAATGTTCCTTCCAACTGATGAGAAGCGTAGAGTACCTTCTCATTTCCTATGCATTGAGCTATGTGTAGCTTCCTCTCAATTGACCTTAACCAATCATCGGCCTCCAATGGATTGGCATTCCCAGAGAAAGTGGGTGGGTGAGTCCTCATGAACTCTGACAGTCTTGTATTCTGGCGTGGTCCCTGATTAACTTGATTAGCAGTGGCCTGAGCGGTGACGTGTTGCATTTGTTGCATCATAGCATGCATCAATCGAGTCTGAGCGGCAAGAAAAGCTCCGAAATTCTGCATATCCAAAGTGGCGGTCTTTGGTTCTCCATCATTGGGGTTTTCTGGCGAGAACCACTTCCATTGCTTCCAAAGTTTCCACGGTGTTCACCATCCGCCGATTTGCTCTAAGTTTTAGAGATGAGAGGGAAACAAGAATAGACAAGTAATATGGAACTTATGCGGGGCTTAAAGGTGTAACTTTAAGGTCCAACTTTATTATTATTAACTTGGTATGGCTGCTTACATTGCCTAAGGGCCTTGCAACACATAACGCACACTCAAAGAAACAATGAAAATCCAAATCGAACTAACTCTGAGTCTAACGCCTAAAGGGTGACTCTTTATTCTATGACGCGACTCGGCAAAGGAGTCTCACTATAGAACCTATGCTCACTCATCGAGAAAACCTCCACGGCCTGGTACGGGTCTTTGTGGCATAGGCGCGAGACGATTGCCATGTCCAAAGAATCGTGTCCTCTGTGGTAGTCGAAGAAGCGGTGTCCTCATCGAGATCCGACTCCTCTGGATGTGGCTCGTGTAGCTCGAGTCTTGGCTCGGGTCCGTCCGTACAAAGTCATCTCCAGCTCGTCAATCCTTCGCAGAAGGTGTGCCACATACTCTTGAGCTTCCCGCCATCTGTTCTTCTCCGTCGTGATCTCCTTGCGGGCCTTCTGTAGCTCCTTGCTTGTATCATCTAGTACATCCTCCTGGGCGACAACAAATCGTGCCAACTGTGTAACCGTGGCATCCTCATCCTGAATCGCCTTCGGGTCAAGAAGGTTATCGCTGCGCGATGATAACGAACACCGTGCTCTCCAACTCTCTGGCGAGATACGGGTAATGTGCCGCATTGCTCGTCGTGATACCTCTTGGATACCCATCTCGCATTGTAGATCTCCGGCAAAGGTCAGTTGTATCGGGCGATTGCCTGGGCCCTTCTTCCTAGCAGGTACCTCAATCTTCACGTCACAAGCCTTGATCAATCCTGCTTGTCTGATCACTTCCACTTGGTATTGCGGCTTCTCAAAATCTCCGAGAGTTTGTAGCATATGCCAAAGTTCCGCGGCGTGACCAACTCCCAGATCGACGTAGTTGAATTCTTCCTCCATCTGTCACAAGAGTGCTTTACGTAAGAGCTCGGAATTTTTAAATTGTGACAAGGTAAGGGAAAATTTCAGCAAGAGACAAGAAAAGAGAGAAGGGGATAAGTCGAGATGTCATTTCTTGTCTTCACAAATTTTAGCTTTAGAAAATAGGTTTTATCCTCACTACGACCATTCTAGCTAGGGTTGAGCCTACAGTCAGTATGGCTCTGATACCACCTCTGTCGGGACCCCGAATTTGCAAATCCGGACCCTCTGTGTATTCAACACTAGTCCAGGAACGCGCTAGTGCACACAGTCTTAACATCGGTAAATATCACAATCATACCATTCGATGCTAATAAAGTACTTTTATTTAAATAAACTATATGTTTACTAGACCTTATGGTCAAGTCACAAATGCAATGAGCAGGCGATACTTATTAAAAGAGAAATAGTAGCAGCGGAAAATCAAATAAGGTAACATCGTGGCGCCATCCAGTGTACCACAGGCAACTGACTGGGCTCGCTCCCTACGTAGACGGATCCTCTTGGAACTCCTCCTCCAAAGTTGGTGTAGCCTCCTCTTCAACTGGTGTTATATTGTGGCAAGGGTGAGTACTTGGTACTCAGCAAGTCATGCACAGGATGCAGGCTAATATACTATATGCATGGCTTAATACAAAGGAATAGCTCAAGGTATATTTGCAGTAAACGACATTTGACAAGTAGTATAAGTAGATTCGAAAGCAGTAGAAACAAGTAAAGCATAAATAACTTTTCAAGAAGTTTAGTAAACATCTTTCCCATCCTAATCCACATTCCCATCAACATCATTATTAATCCAACCCAACCTTTCAAACCAAAGTTATTTTTGAGAAAATCTAACCCTTGACTGTAATTCCCGAGCGATGTCCAATACCGCGGACACGGCTATTCGAATAGATTCTAAACTCTGCAGAGGTTATGCACTTTACCCACAAGATACAACAAACACCACAAAGGCGAAGTTCAGTAACAAAGTCTTTCGGAGACTTCTAACAATACAAGTGGTCCTCCCGGTTATTAAGACTAACCCTTCCCTTCGCTAAGGCGAAGTCTAGGCCAATCAACTGCTAGATGGGTACTGGCCTCAGCCCCGAGACGCTCCGCACAACTTACACAAAGGGTGTAGTTGACCTCCCGAGGTCCCACAGTAATGCGTTATTAGCAACTTAGTCAACTAGGTCCGTCCCATTACAGACATGTGGTTGCACGTTAGACCCAGTTCAAAGGCTTGCAAGGTTAAGTCCTTAGGGTGACCAGGGCAAGACTACCCGAAGAACCAAATCAACATCCCCAATGCCACAACTGGCCCACCTGATTATTCTTGCCACATGCCCCGGTCGAAAACTATCTATCAAACCCCAGTTGATTACCATGCACCACGTGCCATCAACATCACATGATACCTTTCCAAAACAGGTTCAATATATCATTAAGTCAATATTAACATTTGTTTGTCCAAAATCATGTCATGAGCACGTAGCAGGTCTAAGCAGTATACTACAACGGTCTAAACCCATGTTGGCAATTTAATAATGTCCAACCAGTAATCCACAACTAGGGTGACAAGGGTCATGGCACATACTTAACTAATCAAGGTGTCATACAGCAAATTGGTATTTATCTAACCCCTATATTTAAATAAAGTATTTTTCTAATTGAACTAGCATGCAATAGTTTAAATCAAAATAGATTTCGAAATAGGATCAACATGGTCAAAGCACAACTTGCCTTCAAAAAGTACTTGTTCTTGGTCTTGAGTTGGATCCTGAGTCAATACTTCTCCTTCGAATCCTTCCGGCACTTCAACGTCTACTCGTAAAGCGTGCAAATAGCAAATACACAAATAAACAATAGGAAAAAAGTGTCCAAACATCCAAATAAAATCCATAAACAGAGAGAACATAATTTTATGAGTTTTTAGAAACTGGAATCGTCAAATTTGGAGTTAAGACGCAAAAGTTATGATTATTTAAAGTTTAAATAATCAATTAAATAATTTTGCAGAGAAAAACTTTAGTCCAAAAATTAAATAAAATTCATATTTAGGTAGATCTCAATTTTATACAAATTTAGAAATTTGAATCACTCAAATCGGAGTTGAAACGCAAAAGTTATAAGCGTTTGAAGTTTGAAACAAAATCTGAAATCATTATTTCGAATTAATAAATCATTTTCTTTTTCGGAAATTAATTATTGCGTCAGCATGGACACGTGGCAGCACTGGATTGGTCTGCTGATGTCAGCCGGTCCATGGACTCGGTCCACGCTCGGCTCGGGTCTACCGTGGACCCGGTCCACGGCTCACGTGAGACTAACATGTGGGACCACTCGGGTGACGTCATCGCTGACGTCAGTGGGGCTCAGCCCACGGTGCTGACAGGTGGGTCCCTCCGATGACGTCATGGGTGACGTCACGGTGCGGTCGCTGACACGGGCCAGCGTGTCGATGACTCCACGCGCCCGGCGTGGCGCGGCGGTTCGGCTCCCTGGACACGTGGCACGATCGTAGCCGCTGGTTTGAAAACCGACGGCCAGGATTGATTTGGGCCTCAAGTGCTTGGGGCGCACGGGTTGATTTGGGCCGTTGGATCTTAATCTAACGGTCCAGATCCACCCAGCCTGGTGCGCTTCCCGCCACGTGGCACGACCTAAGCCGCTGGATCTAGATCCAACGGTTGAGATTAGATCTAGGATTTTCAACGGAACTCACCGAGGGTGACGTGGCGCATCCGAGCCCTTGGATCTTGATCGGACGGTTGGTGGAGCTCGGGTCGGCGATGGCTTCACTGGCGGCGCTTAGCTTGGCCGGAGATGAAGACGATGACCACGGTCTCGGCGTTCGGCGCGCCCGGCGAGATGAAAGGTCTCTTCGGTGCGTCTCGCTCGGGGTCCTAGATCTGTGTTTCGGTGGCGGCGAGGACGGCGACGGCAGCGGATCGGCTTTTAACCGCGCGAAACAGATTCTAACTCCGCGAGCTCAGACGGCAAACGGCGACGGCCAAAGTAGATGGCTCGGGACACGGTGCGCACGGAAGAGGGCAACCTCGGGGGTGTGACCCGGCTTTAAATAGCCTCGGCGTTCGTGCGAGACGGAAACCTAGTTCTCCACGGGCGCGGCGCGCGGCGAGTCCGGCTCGGACTCGGCAGAGACGACGACGCAGCCTTCCACGTGGCACGATCAACGGCCACGATCGCGTGACGCGATCGGATCCGGCCGATTCGACCGGCGATGCGTGGAAATCCTGACCGTTGGATCTTGATCCAACGGTTGGGATCGATTAGGTTTTGGAGTTGGTTCGGTCGAGTCACGTGGCTCGGGTCGGACTCGAACTCGAGTCTGACTCGGGCTCGGTCGGATGTACAGTACAAACCCACTCGCATTTTCCAGTGATTTAATAATTAAAATATTTCCCAGAAATTCATTTAGTTCATTAAAAATAGCAAAATACTCAGAAAAATTCCAGAAAAATTCTGGAAAATATTTTGGAACATTTTCGACTCAAATAAAATATTTCCAACAAAATTTTATTTGCAAAATTAAATTCTTTAATTATTTCAAAATGGAATAAATTCAAATAAATTCCAAATAAATCCAAATAAATTCCAGAAAATTCCAAAAATTCACCAAAGTGCCAAATCACACATGAATTTAAGAAAAGCAAAATTTTGGGGTGTTACAGGTTTAGAGATGAGAGGGAACAAGAATAGACAAGTAGTAGGGAAACTTATGCGGGAAAAAATGTGTAACTCAAAATCCAACTTTATTTATAATAAGAATAACTTGGTATGGTCGCTTACAATGCCTAAGGGCCGTGCAACACATACTGCACACTCAACAAACAATGAAAATCCAAATCAAACTAACACTGGAGTTTAACGCCTAAAGGGTGACTCTTTATTCTATGACGCGACTCGACGAAGGAGTCTCACTACAACACCTACGCTCACTCATCGAGAAAACCTGCACGGCCTGGTACGGTGTCGCGGCATAGGCGCCGAAACGATCGCCATGCCCTGGCAATCGTGTCAACTGTGGTAGTCGAAGAAGCGGTATCCTCCTCAAGCTCTGGCTCTTCCGGATCGGGCTCGTGTAGCTCGAGTACTGGCTCCGGCTCTAGTGCGTACAACGCCGTCTCTAACTCTCCAATCCTCGCGTAAGATGTGACACAAACTCCCGAGTCTCCCGCCATCCTGTTCTTCTTTGCGATGATCTCCTTGCGGGCCTTCAGCAGCTCCTTGCTCGTATCATCAAGTACATCCTCCTGGCGACAACAAGTCGTGCCAATTGTGTGATCACGGCGTTCTCATCCTGAATCATCTTCGGTCGAAGGTTATTGCTGCGCGGATGATAACGGAATACCGTGCCCTCTAACTCTCTAGCGTAGATGCGGGCAATGTGCCGCATTGCTCGTCGCGACACCTCCTGGATACCCATCTGCATTGTAGACCTCTTGGCAGTGCAATGTATCGGGCGATTGCCCGGGCCCTTCTTCCTGGCAGGTACCACAATCTTCACGTCACAAGCCTTGATCAATCCTGCTTGTCTGATTACGTCCACTTGGTATTTTGGCTTCTCAAAACCTCCGAGAGTCTGCAGCATACACCAAAGTTCTGCGGCGTGACCAACCTCAAGATCGACGTAGTTGATCTCTCCTTCCATCTGTCAAAGGATACTTACGTAAGATCGCAGCACTTTAAAAACAATGTGGAAGACAAAAAGAACTCAGCAAGGGGTATGAACAAGAATGAAAGGGGTAAGTCGAGAATTCATTCATTATCTTGACGACTTTTAGCTTTAGAAAATAGGTTTTATCCTCACTACGACCATTCTAGCTATGGGTTGAGCCTACAGTCAGTATGGCTCTGATACCACCTCTGTCGGGACCCAAATTTGCAAATCCAGACCCTCTGTGCATTCAGCACTAGTCCAGGAACGCGCTAGTGCACACAGTCTTAACATCGGTAAATATCACAATCATACCACTCGATAATAATAAAGTACTTTAATTAAATAGTCAAACTGGTTGCTCGACCTTATGGTCGAGTTACAAATATACGCCACGCAGGGCGAAACTTATTAAGAGAGAAATAATAGCAGCGGAAAATGAAATAACTTCGTGGCGCCATCCAGTATACCACAGGCAACTGACTGGGCTCGCTCCCTAAGCAGACGGTTCCTCTTGGAGCTCCTCCTCCAAAGCTGGTGTAGACTCCTCTTCAACTGGTGTTGTATTGTGGCAAGGGTGAGTACTTGGTACTCAAAGAAGTCATGCACAGAAGCAAACTAATATACTACATGCATGGCTTAGTACAAAGGAATAGCTCAGGTATATTTGGCAAAGAAACAAAGATTCGACAAGTAGCATAAGTAGATTCAAAAGCAATAGAAACAAGTATAAGATCAATAACTTTTCCAGGAGTTTAATCAACATCTTTCCCATTCCTAATCCACATTTCCATCAACATCATTGTTTAACCAAACCCCACGTTTCAAGTCCAAGTTATTTTCAAGAAAGTCTAACCCTTGACTGTAATTCCCGAGCGATGTCCAATACCGCGGACACGGCTATTCGAATAGATTTTACACTCTGCAGAGGTTATGCACTTTACCCACAAGATACAGTCAAACACCACAAAGGCGAGTTCCTGTAACAAAGTCTTTCGGAAACTTCTAACAATACAAGTGGTCCTCCCCGGTGTTGCACACTAACCCTTCCCTTAGCTAAGGCGAAGTTTAGGCCAACCAACCGTTAGATGGGTACCTGGCCGCAGCCCCGGTACGCTCCCCCGTACAACTACACAAAGGGTGTAGTTGACATCCTGAGGTCCCACAGGTACGTTATTAGCAACTTAATCAACTACGTCCGTCCCATTACAGACATGTGGTTGCACGTTTGACCCAGTTCAAAGGCTTGCAAGGTTAAGTCCTTAGGGTGACCAGGGCAAGACTACCCGAAGAACCAAACCAATGTTCCCGGTGCCACAACTGGCCCACCCGATCATTCTTGCCACATGCCCCGGTCAAAAACTATTTATCAAACCCTAGTTGATTACCATGCACCACGTGCCATCAACATCACAACACATGATACCTTTCCAAAACAGGTTCAATATATTATTAAGTCAATATTAACATTTGATTGTCCAAAATCATGTCATGAGCACGTAGCAGGTCTAAGCAATATACTACAACGGTCTAAATTCCCATGTTGGCAATTTAATAATGTCCAACTAGTAAACCACAACTAGGGTCACAAGGGGTCATGGCACATATTTAATTAACCAAGGTGTCATACAGCAATTAGGCATTTATCTAATTCCCCAGAATTAAATAATAGTACTTTCTAATTGAACTAGCATGCAATACATTGAATCAAAATAGATTTCAAAATGGGATCAACATGGTCAAAGCACAACTTGCCTTCAAAAAGTACTTGCTCTTGGTCCTGAGCTGGCTCCTGGGTCAATACTTGTCGGGACCCGAATTTGCAAATCCGGACCCTCTGTGTATTCAGCACTAGTCCAGGATCACGCTAGTGCACACAGTCTCAACATAGATGAATATCACAATCATACACAGCGGAATAGTAAAAATAACTCAATAATAGAATATAAACTATTGAGCGACCTTAAGGTCAACCTTACATTTGTGAAACCCTGACGGCTTCAACTCCAAATAAGCAGCAGCGGAACGAAGAACATCGGTGAATCCCATCAATACGCCACAGGCAACTGACAGGGTTCGACTCCTAGATAATCGCCTTCTCACGGAACTTCTTCTTCTTCGACGATGTAGACTTTTGCTCACTGGTGATTGTTTGTTTGCAAGGGGTGAGTACATAAAGCACTCAAGAAGTCATGCACGTAATGCAAGTCTAATAGCTATATGCATGGCTTATTCCAAATGACAGTGAAGGGGTTATTTTGCAATAAACGACATTTCACAAATATTCATAATAGATTGTAAAGCGGTAAAAACAGATAATAATAGTAATAATTTCACAGCTTGTTTCAAAAGTAAATCATTCCACATCCTTAACCAATTATCACTTTTCCATAGGCAAACCGCCTCCAAACCCAAGTTCAATTTTTGAGAAAATCTAACCCTTGATCAGTAATCCCGAGCATTGTCCAAAGACTGTGGACTCGGCTATTCGAATAGGTTTTACACTCTGCAGAGGTTATACACTTTACCCACAAGATACAATCCACTCACCACGTCGGTAGTGAATCGCCATACAAGAGTATGCGAATGAGCGATCATAACAAAGCCTTTCGGAAGCCTCAAACAACACAGTGGTCCTCTCCGGTTCAGGCTCTACACCATCCCTTCCCTTAGCCAAGGCGAAGTATGGGACCAACACACCGTTAGATGGGTATCTGGCCACACCACGATACGCCTCCCCGCACAATCACACAAACGGTGTAATTGACACCCTGAGGCTCCACAAGTGAGTCCTTAGCGACTTAGTCAACTAGGGCCGTCCCATTCCAGCCATGTGGTTGTACGATTGACTCAGTTCAAAGGCTTGCAAGGTTAAGTCCTTAGGGTGACCAGGGCAAGACTACCCGAAAAACCAAATCAACATCCCCAATGCCACAACTGGCCCACCTGATTACTCTTGCCACATGCCCCAGTCGAAATCTGTTTATCAAACCCCAGTTGATTACCATGCACCACGTGCCATCAACATCACATGATACTTTTCCAAAACAGGTTCAATATATCATTAAGTCAATATTAACATTTGATTGTCCAAAATCATGTTATGAGCACGTAGCAGGTCTAAGCAGTATACTACAACGATCTATAACCCATGTTGGCAATTTAATAATGTCCAACTAGTAATCCACAACTAGGGTGACAAGGGTCATGGCACATACTTAAATAATCAAGGTGTCATACAGCAAATTGGTATTTATCTAACCCCCATGTTTAAACAGAGTATCTTTCTAATTGATCTAGCATGCAATAGTTTAAATCAAAATAGATTTCGAAATAGGATCAACATGGTCAAAGCACAACTTGCCTGGCCCTTGCAAACTTTACTGTCTTTTACTCTTTATCCTTGATCCTTGGTCCTCGATCTTCAACTTCCACTTTCTCGATCCTCAGCTCGTTCGAACGATTTCCGGACGACGCGTCTAACGATTAAAGAAGAAGCAAATACAAACCAATTCAAAAGACAAATCAAGTAAACTCCAAATTAAGAACGAACAGCATTGGGCACAACGGCTTGGGAGAGATTTGGGAACTCAAACGGATTAGATCGAAGAGTTGACAAAAGAGAACGGGCTTTCGGCAAAACACCGAAAAGGGAAAGATTAATAACTGGGAAAGAAAGAATAATATTCCGAAGAATATTTCTTCCGGGTTATTATCTTGATTGGACAGATAGCGACATATGGGCTCTCAATCTATAGATCGGGTCCATAAGGATATGTTAGTTCGCAGTGAACTAAACTGATTCTCGAAGTTGACTTTTGTTGACCGAACGGACACAGTCAAACAAAAGAGAGACGGATAGATCGGGCACAGGGGTATGACAGATGGCCAATGGTCTATCGACCAAGTCCACGAAGGAATTCTCGATTAAAGGCAGATTAGGTCTTGAGGATAAGACAAGACAAGTGTCTTACCACGGTTGAGACAACGGGAAAGATTGCAAAGATAACAACGCTGCTCACGATAAACTTAGTTCATCAAACCGGTCTTAGGTTAGGGTTTTGATTCGGCTTTGAAGATGATATGACGATGAGACTAGGCTCACATCATGATGATGGCACAGGTGAAGGCATCGCACTAGGGTTTGTGCAAGAATGCACGCATGCGATGACAACGAGGCGAAGAGAGCCAAGCGTTAACGGCGAAACGTTAACGGCGGAACGTTAACGACAGAACGTTAACGGTGGAACGCATGCAGCAGGCGTTGCGGCAAAACGTTAACGGAGGAACGTTAACGCAGCAGCGTTAACGGCAAAACGTTAACGGAGGAACGCAACGACGCAAACGTTAACGACGGAGCGCAACGACGGAGCGCATCGGGAAACATTAACGGAGGAGCGTTAACGACGAAGCGTTAACGACGAAACGTTAATGGAGGAACATTAACGGAGCGTTAATGACAAAACGTTAACGGCAAGACGTTACCGACGGAGCGTTAACGACAGAGCGTTAACGGTGAAACATTGACGGCAAAACGTTAGCGGAGGAACGTTAACGGAACGTTAACGGAAGAACGTTAACGGGGAAACGTTAACGGGGAAACGTTAACGGCGAACGTTAACGGCAGAACGTTAACGGTGGAACGTTAACGGCGAACGTTAACGGTGGATCGTTAACGGCGAACGTTAACGGTGGAGGTCAACAATGATAGGAGACTTCATGAAACAAGGTAGCGACCGTCGGTGCAACGACATGGCCGCGGTAGAACGCTACCAAGGATGGTTAACCGGTGCGCGAACCGGCGGCAACAGTTTAGGTTGAAAGACGACGGGTTTAGGCCGGAATCGGGCTTCTCGGCAAACGGAGACCAAAAGAACTCTAAAGATGGACCAAAACAGTACAATATGATCCACCGGACGCGACAACACGGCCGGAGCGATCCAAAATAACCGGCGTCAAAAGGCGACGCGCGGCGACGGCAAACGGTGGCCTAAATATATAAAAAAAATTCCGAAGGATGGGATGGCAAAGGGAGAATGTCTACTGCGTAGAACGCGGCGAGACGATCTCAACGGTATAGGCGGATTTTGCGGCGCCCTTCCGGATTAATCACAAACTGGCGATTAACGGGTTTCGGATCAAAACTTTGGACGGCTATAACTTCTAGAATAATGATCGGAACTTAACGAAATTTTACCGAGAGCTAGATGGGACCAAGAGGCACACCGTGACGCAGGTGGCTCGAAGAAATACCTTCTGGAACAGCGGGGGACGCGCGAGGAAGTTTGCCGCTGTCTGGAACGCAGTCTGAACGGAGAAATTAATTTGCTGCGCCAAATCCAGAGGGCAAAACCTTGGGGCAAGATTTGCATCCTGTAGAGGACATCCCCAGGAGTCTACACAAAAAATTTCACCGTCAAACTCGAAAAATTGAGGGAGTTATGACCTCGGCAAGATTCGAGATTGAAACGGCCGTAACTTTTGATCCCGTGGACCAAATTGGCTGAATTTTGGACAGCAAGCAGATGGTACCTTGTGGCACACCACAGAGAAGACGGATCTCGAAAAGAGTCGACGAGTTGCCCGGGACGCGGCTCCAAAGTTCGGCCGACGTTGGGCGACGTTCGGGCGACATTGGATGGATCTCGGAGTTTTGGAGAATAATCTGTGGCTAGGGGCGCGTGGGAGGAGTCTAGGAACCCTTATATAAGTTTGGGGAAGAGGCTAGATCAAGAAAAATCAAGTTTGGACGCGTTTGGAGGTGTTTGGGTCGGTTTGGGCATTTTATCGAGCACATTCCGTGCAGGACTCGGATCCGGGCGACGTGGCCGTTCGGGAGCGTGACACGTGGCCGGGTGGGGGGCAGCTGGGCTGGCTCGCGCTGGGGTGCTGGCCGGGCGCTGTGGAGGCGGCCCAACCGAGGCGGCGACGTGGCCGCCGCGCGCTGGCCCAGTGGTCGCGCGCTGGCCGAAGCGCTGCCCACGCTGCTACAAGGCTGGCGCGAAAGGCCGGAGGAAGGTGGGCCGGCTGGAGCTCGCCCAGCGGCGCCCACGCAAGGGAAGCGGCGGGTCGGCCAAGAAAGCCGATGCAGTGGCCGTCGCGGGGAGGCGGAGTTGGGCGCGCCTGTGGCCGGGTGGGCTACGGGAGAGAGAAAAGGAAAATCAGCCCAAATCCAAAAACCGAATTTTCCAAACATTATCCAATTAAAACAATTCCACAAATTAAAATAAATCAATAGAGGCAATAAAAATACCAGAAAAATTCTACAAAAATTCCAGAAAATATTTTGAGACATTTCCAACTCAAATAAAATATTTTCAACAAAACTTTATACAAGCTTTTCCAAATAATTTATTAATTTTAACAAAAGGGCTTAATACAAAATGATTCCGAATAAATCCAATAAATAGCAAACGAGCTCCGAAAAATCTCAAAAATTACAGAAGAACTTCTTGAAACACAAGGAATCCAAATAAAATAAAATAAACTTTATTTGGGGTTTAGAATAATCAAATTAAATTGTTTTAGCTTTTAGAAAATTCAAATCAAGCTTTTATAAACGCGAGAAAATCGACGGAAATTTTTGGGAAGCTAAACTAAACCAAAAATTTTTGAAACCCAAATTTTGGGATGTTACAAATCTCCCCCCCTTAACAGAATCTCGTCCCCGAGATTCAGGGCTGACTATAGAATTAGGTTCAGGGGGACTCAACTCTTGAGCTTCCTCGAACTTCCAAGCAACTACACACTGGACAGGGGTCGCTTCTGAACAAACGCTTGGTAACATCCAAAATTTTGTAGGCTGCTCCTTGCTGATGAGGTCCTCTTACAAGTCCACTGACTCCAACTGTGTCTGCTTTTCGGCCACGAGGCACTTCTTCTACGGAAAATCTTGATACTAACTTTGTCGGGAAATCTTGAGCATCTTCTGCACTCATGCTGACGTTTCTGGTAACTCCATTGATAGGCTCCTTGCTTCTGTTCCTAAACACTTGATTTTCCGCTTCTTCTAGAAATTGGACAGGCTGTATCTGACAACAAAGCTTACTTGTGATTACGTGGTTTTTGACAAGACTTGAATAGCATTCCGGTTGGTCTGGCACTATCTTTGTCGGCTTGATTCTTTGACTGAAACTCTGTATCAACTGAATACTCCGTCACAATTCACTTTCTGACGCAAGTGTCTTGGTAGGGGTAGGATTAGGATTGAAGTGGGCAGGTAAAATATCTTTTCTCCTAGGACAACTATTATCAAAGTGTCCCGGCTCATTGCATCTGAAGCAACACTTGACTGACATCCGTTGGCTTCCTCCTGACATGGCACTAATCTTGGTAGGGCAGAGCTGAGATCGATGCGATCAGCGGTGACCACTTTCTTCTGAGAGCAGTGATTAGAAAAATATCCTGGCTGACGGTAGGCAAAGCAGACTCTAGAAACCAGGCTTTTTCCTTGAGAACTTTTCACTAGGTTGATGTTATGGAAACTCTGACCATCGGGGCGAAGCACAGGTGAAGGTGTCTTGAACAAAGTCCGAGTAGTATGGCAGCTGAGTTGTTGAGGGGCACTCCTCGTTTGCTGTTGCAGTGGTCCTCCTTGGCTAGACTTCTGACGCTTGCGGTGGTCTTCCAATTCCTTGCACTCATCTTCTAGGTCAAGGTCTTGTTAATCAACTCTTCTTGCTTCAACTGACTCCTTAAGCAAGTTGCTTCCATAGTCTTACCACTCACTTTCTGTGTTATAATCTTTACTGATGTAATTTCTGGGATGATCATGGCTTTCGAAATTGCTTGATCTTTCTGTGGCATTCCTTAACAAATGACCTGACTCGCCACAGTTGTAACATGAACGTTTGGGTCATCGTGTCGGGTTGGTGGGGCATTCTCTAGGTCAATGACTTCATTTATCACACAAGAAACAATTCCATAGTGACCAAGTATTACTGATTTCCTGAGGTAGATGGATAGGGTTGACATGCTTCTTATTCTTTATTCCTTCATGTGGCACAGCTGGTGCGGATGACAATCCTTCTCTTTTTGCTAACTCTTGAGCAAGGACGGCTCGAAAATTCTCTCGCTGATGCCGAGTCACAGCGGTCACTATTGGATCTAAGGGACATTGAGCTGGGCAATGATCACGACCTTCACATAGATAGCATGTGATGTTGCACGTAGGACATTCTCCAGGTAAATGGCTTCCTTCACAGCTGGAACAATTGATTGCATGTTCATCAGCAGTGTGTCCTATTTCTCCACATCGGATGCATGCACGGTCTTCTGATTTGTTTGGTTGACGACACTTCAAAGAACAACATCTCGGTATGGTATTAGGTGCAGGGGTTGTGCTCTTCTCTGAACTCGCGGTAGTCACACTATCTTCTGATGTTGCAACAAACTGACGAAGGGCGGTGGCAAATTCCAACCAAGTGATAATATGTCCATCTTCCGAGGTGGCATAGAAACCTCTCTTCCAGGCTAATGCATCTCCTTCTAACTGACAAGTAGCATAGGGGACCTTCTCCTCATCTTCACATTGTACCCAAGCAAGCTTCTCTTCTATGACACGAAGCCATATCTTTGCGTCCTTGAGAGTGGTTGATCCATCAAACGTGGGCGGTTTTAGTCTTTATGAACAAGGCAAACTTTGACTGTGAACAGGAGGTTACGACTTTAGTGGGTTGATTTTGGCACTGATAACATTCATCTGTTGCACCATCATCTGTATGAGCTGAGTCTGGGTAGTGACAAACTGATCCAAGTGTTGAATTGTCACGGTTGGTATAGTGGACGACTGCTGGTCACTATCTGCTTTATCACTGACACCAGTAGTAGCAATCGAATCGACTTGAATCGCCTCAAAGTCATCGCCAGTAGTTGGTCCTTTCCATCTTTTGTCCACTCCAAGGTTTTAGGTAAGAGGGAAAAAGCATAGATGAGGTTCAAGAGTCCTATTGCAGGGGAGCAGGTTTAACCCAAAAACTTATACAAACATTATTAAGAACTTGGTATGGTTGCTTATCCAAGCCTACAAGCTTTGCAACACATACTGCACACTCAGCAAACAAGAAAGAACCAAATTCCTAAGCACACAATAATCTAGAGTCTAAAAGGGTAACACTCCTATCTTAAGAGACGCGACTCTCACACATGAGTCTCAACTTACTACTAAGCACTGGTTCTTCAAGCTTCTAGAACACTTCATCGATCCACTTCTCTTCGAGCGCGACGATCCCTTACTTCATGATCTTCAGGGTTGACGACGACATACAGATTTTCTCCTTAAGTGTGAAACATCGTTAACTATTCGAACAACTCGTAAGATTTCCATTTAAATCGAAGGGAAGGATAAAACTTTCAAAGAAAAAGGAAAGAATAGAAGAATAAGATAAGTCAAGAATGTATTATTCTTTCAAGTTAAATTTTCTCTTTAGAAAATAATTTTGAAGCTCCTAAAGACGGCCAATCTATCTAGGGTCAAGTCCTACAATAAGATGGCTCGATACCACCTCTGTCGGGACCGAATTTGCAAATCCGACCCTCTGTGTATTCAGCACTAGTCCAGGATCACGCTAGTGCACACAGCCTCAACATAGATGAATATCACAATCATACACAAATGAATAGTAAAAATAACTCAATAATAGAATATAAACTATTGAGCGACCTTAAGGTCAACCTTACATTTGTGAAACCCTGACGGCTTCAACTCCAAATAAGCGGCGGAACGAAGAACATCGGTGAATCCCATCAATACGCCACAGCAACCGACAGGTTCGACTCCTAGATAATCGCCTTCTCACGGAACTTCTTCTTCTTCGACGATGTAGACTTTTGCTCACTGGTGATTGTTTGTTTGCAAGGGGTGAGTACATAAAGCACTCAACAAGTCATGCACGTAATGCAAGTCTAATAGCTATATGCATGGCTTATTCCAAATGACAGTCAAGGGGTTATTTTGCAATAAACAAGATTTCACAAATATTCATAATAGATTGTAAAGCGGTAAAACAGATAATAATAGTAATAATTTCACAGCTTGTTTCAAAAGTAAATCATTCCACATCCTTAACCAATTATCACTTTTCCATAGGCAAACCGCCTCCAAACCCAAGTTCAATTTTTGAGAAAATCTAACCCTTGATCAGAATCCCCGAGCATTGTCCAAAGATCAGTGGACTCGGCTATTCGAATAGGTTTTACACTCTGCAGAGGTTATACACTTTACCCACAAGATACAATCCACTCACCACGTCAACCGTGAATCGCCATACAAGAGTATGCGAATGAGCGATCATAACAAAGCCTTTCTAAGCCTCAAACAACACAGTGGTCCTCTCCGGTTCGTGCTCTACACCATCCCTTCCCTTAGCCAAGGCGAAGTATGGGACCAACACACCGTTAGATGGGTATCGGCCCACGCCCACGATACGCTCCCCGCACAATCACACAAACGGTGTAATTGACACCCTGAGGCTCCACAAGTGAGTCCTTAGCGACTTAGTCAACTAGGGCCGTCCCATTCCACCCATGTGGTTGTACGATTGACTCAGTTCAAAGGCTTGCAAGGTTAAGTCCTTAGGGTGACCAGGGCAAGACTACCCAAAACCAAATCAACATCCCCAATGCCACAATCGCCCACCTGATTACTCTTGCCACATGCCCCGGCCGAAATCTGTTTATCAAACCCGCTTGATTACCATGCACCACGTGCCATCAACATCACATGATACTTTTCCAAAACAGGTTCAATATATCATTAAGTCAATATTAACATTTGATTGTCCAAAATCATGTTATGAGCACGAAAGTGTGTCTAAGCAGATACTACAACGATCTATAACCCATGTTGGCAATTTAATAATGTCCAACTAGTAATCCACAACTAGGGTGACAAGGGTCATGGCACATACTTAAATAATCAAGGTGTCATACAAAGAAATTGGTATTTATCTAACCCCCATGTTTAAACAGAGTATCTTTCTAATTGATCTAGCATGCAATAGTTTAAATCAAAATAGATTTCGAAATAGGATCAACATGGTCAAAGCACAACTTGCCTGGCCCTTGCAAACTTTACTGTCTTTTACTCTTTATCCTTGATCCTTGGTCCTCGATCTTCAACTTCCACTTTCTCGATCCTCAGCTCGTTCGAACGATTTCCGGACGACGCGTCTAACGATTAAAGAAGAAGCAAATACAAACCAATTCAAAAGACAAATCAAGTAAACTCCAAATTAAGAACGAACAGCATTGGGCACAACGGCTTGGGAGAGATTTGGGAACTCAAACGGATTAGATCGAAGAGTTGACAAAAGAGAACGGGCTTTCGGCAAAACACCGAAAAGGGAAAGATTAATAACTGGGAAAGAAAGAATAATATTCCGAAGAATATTTCTTCCGAAGTTATTATCTTGATTGGACAGATAGCGACATATGGGCTCTCAATCTATAGATCGGGTCCATAAGGATATGTTAGTTCGCAGTGAACTAAACTGATTCTCGAAGTTGATTTTTGTTGACCGAACGGACACAGTCAAACAAAAGAGAGACGGATAGATCGGGCACAGGGGTATGACAGATGGCCAATGGTCTATCGACCAAGTCCACGAAGGAATTCTCGATTAAAGGCAGATTAGGTCTTCAGGGATAAGACAAGACAAGTGTCTTACCACGGTTGAGACAACGGGAAAGATTGCAAAGATAACAACGCGGCTCACGATAAACTTAGTTCATCAAACCGGTCTTCGGTTAGGGTTTTGATTCGGCTTGAAGATGATATGACGATGAGACTAGGCTCACGTCATGATGATAGAACAGGTGAAGGCATCGCACTAGGGTTTGTGCAAGAATACACGCATGCGATGACAACGAGGCGAAGAGAGCCAATTGTTAACGATGAAACGTTAACGATGGAACGTTAACGACGAAACGTTAACGGTGGAACGTTAACGGCAGCGCATCGCAAAACGTTAACGGAGGAACGTTATCGACGAGCGTTAACGGCAAAACGTTAACGCGAGGAACGCACGACGCAAACGTTAACGACGGAGCGCAACGACGGAGCGTTAACGGGAAACATTAACGAGGAGCGCACGACGGCGCTAACGGCGAAACGTTACGGAGGAACATTAACGGAAGCGCACGACAAAACGCACCCGGCAAGACGTTATCGACGGAGCGCAACGGCGAGCGCACGGTGAAACATTGACGGCAAAACGTTAGCGAGGAACGCACGTTACGCACCGGAAGAACGTTAACGGGAAACGTTAACGGGAAACGCATCGCGTAACGCACCGGTAACGTTAACGGTGGAACGCACGCGAACGCATCGCGTGGATCGTTAACGCTAACGCACCCGTGGAGGTCAACAATGATAGGAGACTTCATGAAACAAGGTAGCGACCGCAGTAACGACATGGCCGCGGTAGAACGCTACCAAGGATGGTTAACCGCGCGCGAACCGACGGCAACGCTTAGGTTGAAAGACGACGGGTTTAGGCCGAATCGGGCTTCTCGCAAACGGAGACCAAAAGAACTCTAAAGATGGACCAAAACAGTACAATATGATCCACCGGACGCGACAACACGGCCGAGCGATCCAAAATAACCGGCGTCAAAAGATGACGCGCGGGCGACGGCAAACGGTGGCCTAAATATATAAAAAATTCAAGGATGGGATGGCAAAGGAGAATGTCTACTGCGTAGAACGCGCGAGACGATCTCAACGGTATAGGCGGATTTTGCGGCGCTTCTTCCGGATTAATCACAAATCAAGCGATTAACGGGTTTCGATCAAAACTTTGGACGGCTATAACTTCTAGAATAATGATCGGAACTTAACGAAATTTTACCGAGAGCTAGATGGGACCAAGAGGCACACCGTGACGCAGGTGGCTCGAAGAAATACCTTCTGGAACAGCGGGGGACGCGCGAGGAAGTTTGCCGCTGTCTGGAACGCAGTCTGAACGGAGAAATTAATTTGCTGCGCCAAATCCAGAGGGCAAAACCTTGGGGCAAGATTTGCATCCTGTAGAGGACATCCCCAGGAGTCTACACAAAAAATTTCACCGTCAAACTCGAAAAATTGAGGGAGTTATGACCTCGGCAAGATTCGAGATTGAAACGGCCGTAACTTTTGATCCCGTGGACCAAATTGGCTGAATTTTGGACAGCAAGCAGATGGTACCTTGTGGCACACCACAGAGAAGACGGATCTCGAAAAGAGTCGACGAGTTGCCCGGGACGCGGCTCCAAAGTTCGGCCGACGTTGGGCGACGTTCGGGCGACATTGGATGGATCTCGGAGTTTTGGAGAATAATCTGTGGCTAGGGGCGCGTGGGAGGAGTCTAGGAACCCTTATATAAGTTTGGGGAAGAGGCTAGATCAAGAAAATCAAGTTTGGACGCGCTTGGAGGTGTTTGGGTCGGTTTGGGCATTTTATCGAGCACATTCCGTGCAGACTCGGATCCGGCGACGTGGCTGTCGGGAGCGTGACACGTGGTCGGGGGGCAGCTGGGCTGGCTCGGCGCTGGGTGCTGGCCGGCGCGTGGAGGCGCCCAACCGAGGCGGCGACGTGGCCTCGCGCTGCGGGCCCAGCGGTGGGCGCGGCCAATGAAGCGCTGCCCACGCTGGCGACAGGCGCGAAAGGCCGAGGAAGGTGGGCGGGCGGCTGAGCTCGCCCAGCAAGGCCCACGCAAGGGAAGGGCGGGGTCGGGCCAGCAGGCCGATGCAGGTGGCCGTCGCGGGGAGGCGGGATGGGCGCGGGCCCAGGTGGCCGGGTGGGCTACGGGAGAGAGAAAAGGAAAATCAGCCCAAATCCAAAAACCGAATTTTCCAAACATTATCCAATTAAAACAATTCCACAAATTAAAATAAATCAATAGAGGCAATAAAAATACCAGAAAAATTCTACAAAAATTCCAGAAAATATTTTGAGACATTTCCAACTCAAATAAAATATTTTCAACAAAACTTTATACAAGCTTTTCCAAATAATTTATTAATTTTAACAAAAGGGCTTAATACAAAATGATTCCGAATAAATCCAATAAATAGCAAACGAGCTCCGAAAAATCTCAAAAATTACAGAAGAACTTCTTGAAACACAAGGAATCCAAATAAAATAAAATAAACTTTATTTGGGGTTTAGAATAATCAAATTAAATTGTTTTAGCTTTTAGAAAATTCAAATCAAGCTTTTATAAACGCGAGAAAATCGACGGAAATTTTTGGGAAGCTAAACTAAACCAAAAATTTTTGAAACCCAAATTTTGGGATGTTACAATACTTCTCCTTCGAATCCTTCGGGCACTTCAACGTATACTCGTAACGCGTGCAAATAGCAACCAATGAATAAAACAGTAGACAAAAAGTATCCAAACATCCAAATAAAGTTCATAAACAGAGAGAACATAATTTTATGAATTTTTAGAAACTGGAATCGTCAAGTTCGGAGTTCAAATGCAAAAGTTATAGCATTTTGAAGTTTAAATAATCAATTAAATAATATTACAGAGAAGAACTTTAGTCCAAAAATTAAATAAAATTCATCGTTAGGTAGATCTCAATTTTATACAAATTTAGAAATTTGAATCACTCAAATCGGAGTTAAAATGCAAAAGTTATAAGCGTTGGAAGTTTGAATCAAATTTGAATTCAATATTTCGAATTAATAAATCATTTTAATTTTTGGAAATTCATTTATTGCGTCAGCAAGGACACGTGGCAGTCTTTGATTGGGCGGCTGACGTCAGCCGGTCCATGGACGTGGTCCATGGTTTGGCTCGGGTCTACCGTGGACTCGGCTCACGGAGTCACGTGTCTCTGACATGTGGGCCCCCACCTGTCAGTGACACGCACGCAACCCCACCGTGCGGTTCAACGTGCTGACGTGCGGGCCCCACCTGTTAGTGGCCAAGGCTCACGGGACTGACATATGGGCCCGGCGTGTCAGCGACGCACGCACGCGCACGTAGCCACGGTTAGGGTACACGTGGCACAATATCGGCCGTTGATTTGAAAATCAACGGCTCAGATCAGATCTGGTTATCACGCGTTTGGGTTAACACGGTCAATCTACGCCGTTGGATCTAGATCCAACGGTTGGAATCTATCCTAGGTTAACGCAGTTACGGTTAACGTGGCGATCGCGGGCCGTTGGATCTTGATCCAACGGTCCAGATCTAATCTAGGTCTCTACGGTTCGGGAAACACGTGGCTTACCGCAGCCGTTCGATGGAGATCCGACGGTCCACCGAGCTCGCGGACAACGATGGCACGCGGCAGCGCAGGTTCACCGGTGCCGAGGACGACAACCACGGCAGCGGCGCTTCGGGGCGTCTCCGGCCAAGTGAGTGCACCCTACAGGTGCGCCTTGACGCAAGGTTTCCAGATTCGGGCTTGAACGCGGCGAAGGACGACGAACGGCGCCGGAAACGAAGGGAAACCGCGGCGGCACACCACGAACTTCGGCGAGAAATCGTGAAGCGACGGCGGCGGCTTGAGCGTGGAGGTCTAGGGCCAAACACGCGCACGGGAAGGAGCAAAAAGGCGGCGGGGTCGGATCCTTAAATGGGGCCTCGACGTGCGGGAATCCCGCAAACCCTAACGGACACGGCGGCGCTCTCCGACTCGGACACGGGAAGACGACGCAATCACGACCGTCCACACGTCCCGCTCAACGGCCCAGATTCCCCGGCGCAAACGGATCCGGTCGAAGCGATGCGACTCAATTCCTGACCGTTGGATCTTGATCCAACGGTCTCGCGTGATTGGGGTTCGGCCCGACCGATTCGGGCTCGGACTCGGACTCGAGTCGACTCGGTCCGGTCGCTTGAATAGTGCAAACCCGGTTTTGATTTTCCAGCGATTAAATATTCAAAATAATTCCCAGTAATTCATTTAATTCAAGAAAAATAGCAAAATACTCAGAAAAATTCCAGAAAAATTCTAGAAAATATTTTAGGGCATTTGGGACTTAAATAAAATATTTTCAATAAAATTTTATTTGCAAAGTTAAATTCTTTAATTATTTCAAAATGGAATAAATTCAAATAAATTCCAAATAAATCCAAATAAATTCCAGAAAATTCCAAAAATTCACCAAAGTGCCAAATCACACATGAATTTAAGAAAAGCAAAATTTTGGGGTGTTACAACAAGCGTGAGTTCAACACACAGCAAGTATATTGCAATGGTACGCAAAAACAATTTCCTGGCTACAACAACTCATATCATGTCTTTCATCTCATTCATGATCACATATCAATATCATCACCATTATGTATGCAATGCGATGCGATGCTCATGTCTCCTTGGAAACTCATACCGGTATGGTTGAGTACACACCCGTCGGTGTGCACCCTCTCCCCCATTCCATCCCGAAGATGGAGGGTGCCTACTCCTCGCTTCCGTTCACCGCGGTGAATGGAATCACGATGTAGGACTTACTCATTGGCTCTCCGGATTAGTCATAAATTTCTCACCGACCTTCCCCGGACTAGTTATGACTTTCTCACCGCCCAGGCCATGTAACATGCCATGTATGCAGACATGCCAACATCATAAATAACTTGTA
This sequence comes from Rhipidocladum racemiflorum, assembly GCA_036346355.1. Classification (NCBI taxonomy): domain Eukaryota; kingdom Viridiplantae; phylum Streptophyta; class Magnoliopsida; order Poales; family Poaceae; genus Rhipidocladum; species Rhipidocladum racemiflorum. The sequence goes on along the minus strand of CM070589.1, from coordinate 36,551,699 downwards.
CACTAACACATGGCATCATAACATAATAAACATATTCATCATATCATTGGCAATCATTAAAGCATGGCAAGTGATCATATCATATAATCAATTTCATCTAGTTTCAACTAGCAACCTACAAACCGCTGTCCATTACAATACACTTGCCTCAACCACGGGCAACGGATTGGCGAGAAGTAGAAGGCACTCCCGGGGTCACACCACCTGCACATAGGTACCACACACTCACAATCATGTCCACAAAACAGTAAGCAATCCCTCTTCTACCCCGACATCGCAAACTACTTACTAAACCCAAAAACAGAGGTTCTGTCCCGTCGGGACAGCAGCCTTCCAAAAGGCATAACTCGGGTTCTAAGACTCCAAATCAATTAAACGAGTACATACCCGCGTAGCTTAGGAAATTTCCCAACTTTTTCTAAGTATATGGAAAGACTGATTCGGACGTTAAAGTGGTTTAATCTACAGAAAACCGTGATCTGTTCCAATCACGTCACATATTTTAATACGTTCGGTAAAATAATCATAACTTTCAAACGGTTGGGCGGAATTGGACGTTCTTTATACCCATGTAAAGATATTGAAATTACCTACAACTTCTTCAACAGGCAGCCGACCAAATTTGGACCCTAAAATGGCGAAAACCCAAACCCTAGGTCGACTGCTAATGCTGCCCGAAATAGAGAACGTGGCAACTTCTAGATTTCATCTAATCTACTCAATTCCAGCACCACCAATTGATCTAGAAACGTGATAATCACCCTTAGAACAGATCCTAGACCAACCCCAAGGATTCCGATGGCCATACCTTCGCCCGACGACCGAAAACCCAACGGATCTCCTCCCGGTTCGCGCGATCTCCTTCCTCGCTCCAAATCCACTGGATCTCCTCGTCGCGGAGCGCTCCAATGGATGGATCTTTGGGGTGGTGAGGTGGAGAACTCCCCTAGGGGCAGCAAGGGTGGAGGAGAGGTGAGGAGAGGGGTGGTGGTGCAATGGGTAGGAAGGAGGAGGAAGAGGAAGGGTGGAGGCGCAAGTGGGGGCTAGGGGAGGCGGCTAGGTTTGAGAGGGAAGTGGGAGGGGCGCATATGGGGAGCGGGGGGGGGGCGCATCAAGGGCTAGGGCAGCAGGTTTTCTGTCCTAGTCCACCTCCACATGGCCTAATTATGTCCCACTTTCGGCCCAAATAGACCCCCCAAGGCCCGAACTCCCCCGGAAGGCCCAATTCCCCTCCGGAAAGGCCCAAAAACACGATACAAGAGTCGTACTTTAAGGTTGATATCGAAAATGACTCATACCGTCATTCCGTAGTGTCACACTTTTGTGTTACACCGGACTATGAACGCCAAACCAAATTCTTGGTCCGTCGTGAACGCATTTTTGAGCGTTGTTTTTGCATGTACGCCAGACCAAACATTTGGACTGTCGTAAACGTGTTTTTGAACATGTTTTCTCTTATTTGAGCTGAGACTTTCGCATGTACGTCGGAACAAATATTTGGTCCATCGTGAGCTGCGCCGGACCGATGTTTGGTCCGGCGTGAATGGTTTTTTGCTCGAGGTTGATTTTTGTGATTTTGAAAATTGTTGGTGATTGATCTGTGGTTATGAAATTTTGCTCGGAATCATTTTGTGGTTTGTTCATGTGCAGGTGTTGCTCGAGGGCGAACGTGGTTGATGACAAAACCGAAACTAGGCTCATGGAGGAACTGAGGTTCGGGACTAGGTTCAGGAGGAACTGAGATCTTGGTGGTCAAGAATGTCATGCAGGACGTTCGGTCTAAAAGAATGGTGCACACGAAGAATGGTTAGTCATGTGAGTATGGCATGGTGGCCATACGCGTGCAAGAGTTGTTAGTCACGTGAGTATGGCTGGGTTGCCATACACGTGCAAGAGCTGTATTTGGTCAGGTTGGGCTAAGTGGAGTTGTGTTGAATACTGTGAAATCATGTGCTGAAAAATTGGCTTATGAATTGAATTTGCAAAAAGTGTTTGTGCATGTGTTTGACAAATTGATAAGAAACAGTGATTCTCTTCATGCGCCGGACCAAATTCTCAAAAACAATAAGTTTTGCATTTGCGCCGGACTGAATTTCAGAAAAACAGTAAGTTTCTCTTCTGCGTCGGACCATTGCGTTGGACCTAGTCCGCTGTGAATGTGCTTTTAACACCCGATTTCGCTTTGGCGCCGGATCGGTTTTTGTGTTTGCGCTGGACCAAACTGTTGGTCCGCCGTGAACGTGAAATCTAGGGTTTTGCGCTGGACCATTTTACATGTACGCCGGACCGATTTTTCTTGGTCCGTCGTGAACGCATTTTTGAGCGTCGTAAACGTGTCTTTTGAACATGTTTTCTCTGATTTGAACTAAGAGTTTCGCAAGTACGCCGGACCGAGTTTTTGGTCCGTCGTGAGCTGCACCGGACTGTTGTTTGGTCCGGCGTGAATGGTCTTTTGCTCGATTAGGGTTTTGAGCAATTTTGGAATTGAATTTTGGTTTGAATTTGAGATTATGAAATTCGTGAGAATTTCATGATGCTTGTTTTGAAGTGGACTTTATGAAATGCTCGTGTGAGTAGTTACATGGATTGACTTTGAGTCAAGTCGTGGACTTGTGCTCGGATTCGTTTCTTGTTTGCTAATGTGCAGGTATTGCTCGAGGACAAATGTGGTTGATGACGGGACCGGAACATGTTTCATGGAGGAACTGAGGTTCGGGACTAGGTTCAGGAGGAACTGAGGTCTTGGTGGTCAAGGATGTCATGCGGGACGTTCGAGCTAAGAGAATGGTGCACATGAAGAATGGTTAGTAACGTGAGTATGGCAGGTGGGCCATATGCGTGCAGAGTTGTTAGTCACGTGAGTATGGCAGGATTGCCATACACGTGCAAGTGTTGTACTCAGCCAGTTTGGGCCAAGAGGAGTTGTCTTGAATACATACTCTTTCTAGGATTAGGAGGGGGACTCCTTCTAGGATTACGAGTAGGAATTGTATTCAGGACTCCTTGTGCTTTGCTCCTTTAAATAGGAGGGGTTGTCTCCTGTTGAAGGGCACCAGTTAGAGCTTTAGGGTTTGTACTCTTTTGATGGGAGTACTTTAGACAAAAATAAATAAAGATCAATTCTTCTAGATCCTTGCGTGCTACAGTAACCACGTTGCTATAGTGTTTCCTGTTTTGGTTCTTGTTTGCATGCTTGTTCTAATTCTAAATTGGTTTTTGTTCTTTGAGTTTCATCTTGATTTGATCCATCAAAAACCTTTCTAGGGTATTAATTTAGAGTTCCTCAAAGTCTAGTTGATTAATCTTTTGAAGATCTTGTTTAATCTTGAAGTTTTGGTTAGATCAATTCTCGTCGTATTCTGTCATAGTAAGCTTGTGAGGTTCATAACTTTTAATTCGTAAGTCCGATCAAGCTGATTCTTTTTTGGTTCGATTCATACTGGAATCTAGTTTCTTGTATCCAAATTTCAGATCGATCCGACAGGTGGATCTTCAAAAATTAGTGTTTTACCTAACATTTGTCAATCTATTTTTGTCGAATACGAGGCAATTATTTGGTTCCGTTTTGGGGTGAATTTTTAATAGATCAAAAATTTGGTTTTAGCTTTCGCACAATCATTCACCCCCCTTTGATAGCTATATTCGTATACTTCGATCCTACAAGTGGTTCAGAGCAAGGTTTTTCTAATCTATCTTAACCGGTGATTAGATTAATGGATCGCTATTCGACAAAACCGTGTGTGTTCAATGGTGTTGATTTTCAATTTTGGAAGGCCAAGATGGAGGCCTTCATCCAAGCACAGGGTTTCGCGATTTGGGAGAAGGTCTACAAGCCATACGAAGTTCCCGAGAACAACAATGTTAATGACGCTAATCGTGCACATGTTGAAGCAAATAGCAAGGCGCGAAACTTGATCTTTCAAGGCTTGGGACGCAGCGACTTTGATCATGTGGTTCATCTTCGATCCGCATATGAGGTATGGAAATCTTTTTGTGATTACCATGAGGGTTCTAACACTGTCAAAGAGGTTCACCGAGACATCTACAAAAAGGAATACATGCGCTTTGAGATGAAACCGGATGAGCAAATTTAAGAACTTTCTAAAGAAGATCTAGCACTATTCTCTTCTCGCTTTAACAAAGCTTTGCAGAATGTGAGAATGAGAAAGAGAGGTGGTCCTCCAAGATGCTATGAGTGTGGTGATCTCAACCACATGCGCTCAAATTGTCCTAAGCTTGCAGGAAAAGCATCAAAAGAGGAGAAGGACAACGATAGAAGAAAAGAAAAGAAGAAGTTCCCTTCAATTGATAGAAAGAAGGAGAACTTCATCAACCGCAAAGTTGTCCACCGAGTTCTTTCCGCTCTTGAACAAGTCAATTTGAGCGATGTGGACTCGGAGAGCAGCGAGGATGATGCCACTCCAAGCAACCATGAGTTGACGGGGTTGTGTCTCATGGCAAGTAGCAAGGACAGCTTTACCGAGGACGACCACCACATCGACTTCAATGAGGTAGATCCTTCTTATGATGAATTAGCTATTGCCATTGCTCGTCTTGGAAAATTGCTTGATAAACGTGATAAGAAAATTAAGAAACATGATTTTCTTGTTGAATCATTGAATGCTGAAATTGCTAGACTTAAAACTTTGATTCCTAATGATGTTGCATGCAAATCATGTGACTTAATTTACAATGAGCTCACCTTGGTTAGGAAAGAACATGCTCTTCTGTTACATCAAAATGAGAAAAATGAGAAAAATGAGAAACATGTTAAACATGCTAGATGTTCCACTGATGACTTGCATGGTTCAACTTCTTACTCTAAATGCTCAACTCTTGAATTGAAAGTGAAAGATGCAAATGCTAGGGTTTCTCAATTCACTGATAATTTGCTTACACATGAGGTTCTTTCATGCTCTACTTGTCGCAAACAGAAAGGGAAAGTTGATGTTCTTTGCAATAATTGTCTCATGCTTTCTCATAAAGTTGATTACTTGCAAGATTCCTTAAAACGGTTTACTAAAGGAAAGAAAAATTTGAACATGATTCTGGACCAATCTAAGGTTAGCTCAAACAAGAAAGGTTTAGGTTTTGATCTTCATGCTCCATATGAAACTGAACCTCGCACTATTGTTCAGGCTCCTTGCAAGGACAAAATTGACATCCTTAATAAGCCGAAAAAGACTGCTTTTAAATCTGCTGGTTTTCTTTCTTCTACCTTGATGAATGCAAAATGCGCTTCTACTGTTAAAGCAAAACATCATGTCAAGTACACTTGCTAAGAACACGGGAAAAGACAAATATGTTTTTGTGCATAAGAATGCTCGTGTTGTGCCTACTTTTGTGCGTCGTGTGTCTCAGTACTGGATTCCTAAATATCTTATTTCTAACCCAGTACCGAGACCTCCACACTTTCTGCTTCTATGTAGGCTTCTCACGCGAGGAAGGAGAACATATGGCTAGTGAATTTCGGATGCTCACGTCACATCTTCAATGATAAGATTTGGTTCTCCTTCACTCGTGCATCTCGTGCTGAAAGTGTTATTTTTGAAGATGCTTCTTCCACCTCTGTTTTCGCAAAAGGCACTAGCCCAAATGGTGCAGGTACAGGTGCATATGTTCAGGGGGAGAGTATACTTGTTCATGAAGATGATGATGATGCTGTTGAGGATGAGATAATTGAAGTTTGCTGTGTGCTTGTGTGCTCATTTTCAAGCTTCCCCACGTGCTTCACATCGACAAGCTGTCGAGCGAATTTTCAGGTATCTCCATGGTACTCAAGATTTTGGCATTTGGCTTTCTGCTTCCTCATGCATTAGTTTAAGAGCTTTCTCTGATGCTGATTTTCGAGGATGTAGAATTGATAGAAAAAATCATCTGGTACATGTCATTTCTTGGGCAATTCTCTTATTGCATGGTCTTCTAGAAAACAATCTTCTGTTGCACAATCAACTGCTGAATCTATATCTGTGACTGCTACTAGTTGTTGCTCTCAAATTCTTTGGATAGTACCTACACTTAAAGATTATAGGGTTAATTTGGATATTGTTCCTCTTTTGTGTGATAACACTAGTGCAATTTGCATTGCTAATAACCATGTGCAACATTCTAGAACAAAACACATTAACATCAGATTTCACTTTCTTAGAGATCATGCAGAAAAAGGGAATATTGTGCTTCACCATGTGGATACTGAACATCAATTGGCAGACATTTTCACAAAACCTTTGTCTTCTTCTCGTTTTGCTTTTATTCGGGGAGAACTTGGGATTGTTCATCCAATGGGTTTATTTTGAGGGGGAGTTTCCTTGCCAAGTTGTTTCACTTGATGAGCTTGCTTTATTATATTTCTTTATATATTATGTAATTGAGCTAATATATGATAATCTAAATTGTCCCACTTGAACTAAAAATGACATTGCGGAATTCCTTGGTCTGATTGCCTATAGCTAAGTACTCTGCGATATCTTACGCTTCTAGGCTTGATATTGAATCTTCTTGACAAATTTGGGCTATGGAGCAAGTGTGTTTTCAGCTTTACTCTTTCATAAGACCTTTTAATCATTTTTGCATGTTTACTATCAAAGAAAAAAAGAAAAGGGAATCTGAAAAAAAAGGGATGTTAAAATTAAAAGTAACCACGTTGCTACAGTGTTTCCTGTTTTGGTTCTTGTTTGCATGCTTGTTCTAATTCAATATTGGTTTTTATTCTTTGAGTTTCATCTTGATTTGATCCATCAAAAACCTTTCTACAGTATTAATTTAGAGTTCCTCAAAGTCTAGTTCATTAATCTTTTGAAGATCTTGATTAATCTTGAAGTTTTGGTCAAATCAATTCTCGTCATATTCTGTCACAGTAAGGTTGCGAGGTTCATAACTTTTGATCCGTATGTCCGATGGAGCTGATTCTTTTTGGGTTCGATTCGTACTGGAATCTAGTTTCTTGTCTCCAAATTTCAGATCGATCCAACGGTTGGATCTTCAAATATTAGTATTTTACCGAACATCTGTCAATCTATTTTTGTCGAATACGAGGCAATTATTTGGTTCCGTTTTGCGGTGAATTTTTAATAGATCAAAAAATTTGGTTTTAAGTTCTGAACAATCATTCACCCCCTCTGATAGCTATATTTGTATACTTCGATCCTACAAATACATACTCCTAGGATTAGGAGTTAGTCTCCTTCTAGGACTAGGAGTAGGAATTGTATTCAGGACTCCTTGTGTTTTGCACCATTAAATAGGAGGGGTTGTCTCCTGTTGAAGGGCATCAATTAGAGCTGGGCACATTGAGAGCCTTGTTTAGGGTTTGTACTCTTTTGATGTGAGTACTTTATACAAAAAGAAATAAATATCAATTCTTCTAGATCCTCGCATGCTACAGTAACCACGTTGCTACAATGTTTCCTGTTTTGGTTCTTGTTTGCATGCTTGTTCTAATTCTAGATTGGTTTTTGTTCTTTGAGTTTCATCTTGATTTGATCCATCAAAAACCTTTCTAGGGTAATGATTTAGAGTTCCTCAAAGTCTAGTTGATTAATCTTTTGAAGATCTTGTTTAATTTTGAAGTTTTGGTTTGATCAATTCTCGTCATATTCTGCTATAGCAAGATTGCGAGGTTCATAACTTTTGATCTGTAAGTCCGATCGAGCTTATTATTTTTGGGTTCGATTCGTATTGGAATCTAGTTTCTTGTGTCCACATTTCAGATCAATCCGACGGTTGGATCTCTAGGAATTCGCATTTTACCAAACCTCTATCAATCTGTTTTTGTCGAATACGAGTCAATTATTTGGTTCCATTTTGGGGTGAATTTTTAATAGATAAAAAATTTGGTTTTAGCTTCCACACAATCATTCACCCCCCTCTAATTGCTATATTCGTATAATTCGATCCTACAAGTGGTATCAGAGCAAGGTTTTTCTAATCCATCTTAATCGGTGATTAGATTAATGGATCGTTATTCGACAAAACCATGTGTGTTCGATGGTGTTGATTTTCAGTTTTGGAAGGCCAAGATGGAGGCGTTGATCCAAGCTCAGGGCTTCAGAATTTGGGAGAAGGTTTATAAGCCATATGAAGTCCCTGAAAACGAGAACGTCAACGATGCCAATCGTGCACATGTTGAAGCAAACAGCAAGGCGCGCAACTTGATCATCCAAGGATTGGGACGCAGCGACTTTAACCGTGTGATCAATCTCAAATCCACATATGAGGTATGGAAATCTCTTTGTGATTACCATGAGGGTTCTAACACTGTCAAAGTGCTTCGCCAAGATATTTACAAAAAGGATTACATGCGATTTGAGATGAAACCCGGTGAGTCGTTAGATGACTTCTTTGCACGCTTCAATAAAATTCTTAGTAATCTTCATGCTGTTGGAGTTAGCTTTGATGCTGCTGCTAATGCTAGACAATTGCTTGGTGCATTAGACATTTCTATTTGGGAGATGAAAGTTACATCCATTAGAGAATCTACTGTCATGAGTACACTTACATTAGATGTTCTTTATTCCAAGTTGAAAACTCATGAATTAGATGTTATTGCTAGAAAGAATGATCATAAATTAATTGCTTTGGCATCTCAATCTAGCATATCTCATAATGGTGCTACTTTAAGTTTTGCTATATCTTTCTTGTCTTCACTAACCGATGAACAGATTGAACAATTCCTAGAAGAAGACTTGTCAATACTCTCTTCTCACTTTAACAAAGCTTTGCAGAATGTGAGAATGAGGAAGAGAGGTGGTGGTGATCCTCCAAAATGCTATGAGTTGGAGATTTCGACCATATTCGTCCAAATTGTCTTAAACTTGCAGGTAAAGCATCAAAGGAGGAGAAGGACAATGATAAAAGAAAAGAGAAGAAGAAGTTCTCATCAAATGATAAAAAGAAAAAGAGCTTCATCAACAGTAAAGTTGTCCACTGAGTTCTTTTCGCTCTTGAACAAGTCAATTTGAGCGTTGTGGATTCGAAGAACAGCGAGGACGATACACCTCCAAGCAAGCATGATTTGATGGGGTTGTGTCTCATGGCAAGCAGCAAGGATAACTTCACCGAGGATGACCATGACAGCGACTTCAATGAGGTAGATCATTCATATGATGAATTGGCTATTGCTCGTCTTGGAAAATTGCTTGACAAACGTGATAAGAAAATTAAGAAACATGATTTCATTGTTGAATCATTGAATGCTGAAATTGCTAGACTTAAGACTTTGATTCCTGATTATGATACTTGCAAATCATGTGACTTAATTTACAATGAGCTCACCTTACTTAGGAAAGAACATGCTTCCCCACTACTTCAAAATGAGAAAAATAAGAAACATGTTAAACATGCTAGCTGTTCCACTAATGATTTGCATGGTTCAACTTCTTATTCTAAATGCTCAACTCTTGAATTGAAATTGAAAGATGCAAATGCTAGGGTTTCCCAATTGACTGATGATTTGCTTAAACATGAGGTTCTTTCATGCTCAACTTGTCGCAAACAGAAAGGGAAAGTTGACATTCCTTACAATAATTGTTTAACTCTTGCCAAGAAGGTTGATTACTTGCAAAGTGCTTTCAAACGATTCACTAATGGCGATAAAAAGTTGAACATGATTTTGGATTAACCTAAGGTTAGCTCAAACAAGAAAGGTTTAGGTTTTGATCTTCATGCTTCATATGAAACTAAACCTCGCACTGTTGTACAGACTCCTTGCAAAATTGAGTTTCCTAATGAGCCTAAGAAAATTGCTTTTCAATCTGCTGGTTTTTTATCTTGTACTATGATAAATGCGAAATGTGCTTCTACTGCTAAAGCTAAACATCATATCAAGTACACTTAGACTCATTGTGGTAGAGATGGACACTTAGTAGATTTTTGCTTTAGACTAGCCAAACAGCAAAAGAAGGAAATGACTAAGGCTAGGTCAAATTTCAGCAAAGCACATTTTACTTCTCATGCGCCTAGAGTGATGAAAACACCTTCTGTTCCTAGAAACACGGGAAAAGGCAAATATGATTTTGTGCATAAAAATTGTCGTGTTGTGCCTACTTTTGTGCGTCGTGTGTCTCAGTACTGGACTCCTAAACATCTTATTTCTAACCCCAGTACCGAGACCTCGACATTTTCTGCTTCTATGTAGGCTTCTCACACGAGGAAGGAGAACATATGGCTAGTGGATTATTGATGTTCACGCCACATGTTCGGTGACAAGTTTTGGTTCTCCTTCACTCATGCATCTCGTGCTGAAAGTGTTACCTTTGGAGATGCTTCTTCCACTTCTGTTGTGGCAAAAGGTACAGTGAGGATACATGTGCATATGTTCAGGGGGAGAGTATCTTTGTTCATGAAGACGACGACGATGATGTTGAGAATGAGGAAGGCCGGATATACAATTTGTTGTGTGCTCGTTTTCAAGGTCCCCACATGCTTCACATCGATAAGCTGTCAAGCGAATTTTTAGGTACTCCATCGTACTCAAGATTTTGGCATTTGGCTTTCTGCTTCCTCATACATTAGTTTAAGAGCTTTCTCTGATGCTGATTTTCGAGGATGTAGAATTAATAGAAAAAGTATATCTGGTACATGTCATTTCTTGGGCAATTCTCTCATTGCATGGTCATCTAGAAAACAATCTTGTGACACTACGGAATGCCGAGACCTTATAAAACATGAATGTTGAGGTCAAAAACATTATGGAATGTGGATTTGGAGGTTGAAACAATACGGTTTGAGTTTAATTCGCGTTTTCAGGCCGTTTTCGGGAGTTCGGGCCTTTCCGGGGTGGTTTGGGCCTTAGGGGGGACCCCACATGGGCCTTTGGTGGGATTTTCCGGCCCATGGGGGGAGGGCAGAAAACACCCTGCCCATGCGCCTCCCCCTCATGCCCTAGGGCGCCCCATCCTCCCCTCTCCCCCATCCTAGCCGCCACCTCCCTATTCCCCATCTCCTTCCCCCATGGCGCCCCCCATTGCTCCCCATTGCACCACCACCTCTCCACCTCCCTTGCTACCCCTAGGGGAGTTCTCCACCTCAACACCTCGAAGATCCATCCGTTGGAGCGCTCCGTGACGAGGAGATCCGGCGGGATTGGAGTGAGGAAGGAGATTGCGCGAACCGAGAGGAGATCCTTTCAGATTTCATGCGTCGGGAAAAGGTATGGCCATGGGAATCCTTGGGTTTGGTCTAGGTACTGTTCTAAGGGTGTTTATCAAGTTTTTAGATCAATTGGTGGTGCTGGATTTGATTAGATTAGATGGATTCTTGAGTTGGTCACGTTCTCTGTTTAGGACAGCATGAGTAGTCGACCTAGGGTTCGGTTTTTTGCCAATTTAGATTCCAAATTTGGTCGTACGGATGTTGAAGAAGTTGTAGATAATTTCATTATATTTCCATGGATATAAAGAACGTTAAATTCCGATCAGCCGTTTGAAAGTTATGGCTGTTTTACCAAGCATGTTAGAATCTGTGACGTGATTGGAACAGATCACGGTATTTTGTAGATTAAATAACTTTAGAGTCCGAATCAGTCTTTCCCTATACCTATAAAAAGTTTGTAAATTTCCTAAGCTATGCGAGGAAGTACTCATTTAATTGATTTGGAGTCTTAGAACCCGAGTTATGCCTTTTGGAAGGCTGCTGTCCCGACGGGACAAAACCGCAGTTTTCGGGTTTTGCGAGTAGTTGGCAATGTCGGAGTAGATGAGGGTTTGCGTACTGTTTTGTGGGCTTGATTGTGAGTTTGTGGTCCCTTTGTGCAGGTGGTGTGACCCTGGGAGGGCCTACTACTTCTCGCCAATCCGTCGCCCGTGGTTGAGGCAAGTGTATTGTAATGGATAGCGATTTGTAGGTTGCTAGTTGAGACTAGATGAGATTGATTATATGTGATGATCACTTGCCATGCTTTAATGATTGCCATTGATACGATGAGTATGTTTATCATGTTATGATGCCATGTGTTAATGTACAAGTTGATTATGATGTGGCATATTTGCATACATGGCATGATTACATCGCCCGGGCGGTGAGAAATTCATAACTTGTCCGGGAAGGTCGGTGAGAAAGTTATGACTAATCAAGAGAGCCAATGAGTAAGTCCTACATCGTTATTCCATTCACCGCGGTGAACGGAAGCGAGGAGTAGGCACCCTCCATCTTCGGGATGGAAGGAAAGAGAGGGTGCACACCGATGGGTGTGTACTCAACCATACCGGTATGAGTTTCCAAGGAGATATGTGCATCGCATTGCATTACATTGCATTGCATTATATGAGGATGATTTATGATGATGTCAATGATATGCTTACACTATGAATATGAGATGTGTATGATGTTGTATGTAAAAAGGTGGTGATGAAGGTATTGAAATGTATTTTCTTGTTCCATTGCAATATACTTGCTGAGTGATGAACTCACGCTTGTGTTTATGTTGTTTTTCTTAGGTACCGTGAAACCAGCATGCGGGAAAAAGGGTTTAGCTACACATCTACACGTAGCTCCACACAAATTAGATAGTGTTATCATTTGGAATCATGATAATGAACGTATTGCCATGAAACTTGGAGAATTACTTAACTATGTGCTCGGTCTTACTATTTGGTTCGTTTAGCTCATGAAGTGGTTGAATGCTTTATCCTGGACTTATATTGTTGCTATGTCACTTGTTATTGCTGTTTTAGATGTTTTCCATTATGATATAACTTGTGATACTTTGTTGTTGCTCCGAATCATGGAAAAACAAAGCAGATGCTGCCGAAATTTTTGGTATTAGCATTTGTTCCTTTGCTGTAATTTACTTGTAATTGTGGTATTTAGATGTTGTTTAGCTTATGTTTGGTAGCATTCAGGCATATTAAATGCCAGGGTGTTACAGTTGGTATTAGAGCGGGCTGTAGGTCCTTGGAATATGAATTTTTAGTGTCATACCTTAGGTTACAACTAAAATGTGATGTGGAATAACTTAGAAACATGGCTTAGGTTTTAACTAAAATTTTGTCATAGGATAGAAACATTAAAACTTGCAAAAGTGGTATAACTAATCTAAAATTTGACACACATGGATGCACAGTAGGAAAAGGGTATGGGTATCGTTTCATTACGCTAAAATGTTGTATTTAAGCTTTGATGTTGAATGCTTCATTTGACAATGCATGTTGCTATGTCAATGAGATAAATGATTGAATTGCTCTTGTTGTTGTGATAAAGTGGGGTTGTGGTACCGAAGGGTTTTCGGTCACCTCTTTTTGTTCATAGTAAGGGTTAGGTTTGACGGTGTGGCTTAGCACCATCACCGAAGAACTATTAACCCCTGTAGGAGAAGAGTGCTTACCCTTTCTGTCGTAGATCGGCTAGTTGACTGGAGTCAAATAGAAGAGTTTGGTGGTGGATTCCTTCGGATGTTCTTTATCGTTCTGTGGTCGGTCTTGGTTAGTTTTCTTGGTTTTAGTTGATGGAAACCAAAAGAAAAGTGTTTAGTATTGGTTTTTCGCGGATCGTTCCGTATGCGGTGTGTGGTTTTGTCTTCCTTGGTTGAAGGTGAGGAAGAGGAGTCTAGTGTTGCGCTTCTTTTGGGCGCCTTTCCAGTTTTGATGCTTAGGTTGTTGATTGCTTTATGGAGAAGAAGCATTCAATTTATTTCTGTGTTTGTCTTTCTCCGAGGTTAAAGGAGTTATTGAGGTGCTATGCCAGACCTGTTTGTAACATCCCAAAATTTTGCTTTTCTTAAATTCATGTGTGATTTGGCACCTTGGTGAATTTTTGGAATTTTCTGGAATTTATTTGGATTTATTTGGAATTTATTTGAATTTATTCCATTTTGAAATAATTAAAGAATTTAATTTTGCAAATAAAATTTTGTTGGAAATATTTTATTTGAGTCCAAAATGATCCAAAATATTTTCCAGAATTTTTCTGGAATTTTTCTGAGTCATTTGCTATTTTTAATGAATTAAATGAATTACTGGGAATTATTTTAAATATTAAATCGCTGGAAAATCCGACTCGGGTCAAGTATCGTTTCATCCGACCGAAGTCGGACTCGAAGTCCGACCGAGCCGCTTGGCTCAACCAAACCAGCTCCCAACCCTAAGCGATCCCGACCAGTTGGATCAAGATCCAACGGCCGAGATCCGCCCGACTCGACCCGAGCCGTGTCCGGACGGACCGGTCGCGCCGCGATCGTGGCCGTTGGTTGTGCCACGTGGACGGCCACGATTTCGTCGTCTTCACCGAGTCCGAAGCCGACTCCGCCGCGCCCGCCGTAGCAAGTTAGGTTTCCGTTTTACGCACGGACGCCGAGGTTATTTAATGCCCGGCATACCCCGAGGACCGCCGTGATCCCGCGCCTCCCTTCTCTACTTCACCGAGGCTAAGTCGCCATTGTTTAGCCGTCGAGCTTCGCCAGAGTTGCGCTGGCTGCCCGCCACGGTCTTTGCTTCGTTCGCCGTCCGCCGTCCCTGGCCGCCGTTGACCTCAGATCCGGACTCACCGCGACGAGACGCACCGAAGGACCCTTCATCTCGCCGAGCAACCCCGAACGCCGTTGGGCTCGCTGCCGTCGTCTTCAACTCCGGCAGCCGGCGCCACCACGGCCATCGGCCCTCGCGAGCTCGTGCACCGTCGGATCCGGTCGGACGGTTGAGGTGAGTTCACGTGTTCCAAACCCGATTAGATCCGGGACCGCTGGATCAAGATCCAACGGCTCACAATCGCCACGCGTCGTAGCAAAGGCGATTATAGGATTAGATCTGGACCGTCCGATCTAGATCGAACGGCCCACGAGCATCGAGTAGTTTCAACGTGTTAAACCCTGGATCCCATCCGCGCCGTTGATTTTCAAACCAACGGACGAGATTGCGCCACGCGTGTCGGGAAGTTGGACCGACGCGTCAGCGCCGGCCCACGCTGGCAGGCAGGACGCTGACACGCGGGGCCCGCGTGTCAGAGGGCCCGCATGTCAGTGGCTAACCCAGCCAAGCGCTGACGTCAGCGATGACGTCACCCGAGTGGGCCCACATGTCAGTCACGTGAGCCGTGGACCGAGTCCACCGTGGACCCGAGCCGAGCGTGGACCAAGCCCATGGACCGGTTGACGCCAGGCCAATCGTGAGCTGCCACGTGTCCATGCCGACGCAATAATTAATTTCCGAAAAAGAAAATGATTTATTAATTCGAATAATGATTTCAAATTTAGATTCAAACTTCAAACGCTTATAACTTTTGCGTTTCAACTCCGATTTGAGCGATTCAAATTTCTAAATTCGTATAAAATTAAGATCTATCTAAATATAAATTTTATTTAATTTTTGGACTAAAGTTTTTCTCTGTAAAATTATTTAATTGATTATTTAAACTTTAAATAATCATAACTTTTGCGTTTTAACTCCAAATTTGATTTATTCCAGTTTCTAAAAATCCAGAAAATTATGTTCTCTCTGTTTATGGATTTTATTTGGAGTTTTGGGATCTTTTTGCATAGTGTTTATTTGTGTAATTGCTATTTGCACGCTTTACGAGTAGACGTTGAAGTGCCTAAGGATTCGAAGGAGAAGTGTTGACTCAGGATCCAACTCAAGACCAAGAGCAAGTGCTTTTTGAAGGCAAGTTGTGCTTTGACCATGTTGATCCCATTTCGAAATCTATTTTGATTTAAACTATTGCATGCTAGTTCAATTAGAAAGATACTTTGTTTAAACATGGGGGTTAGATAAATACCAATTTGCTATATGACACCTTGATTACTTAAGTATGTGCCATGATCCCTTGTCACCCTAGTTGTGGATTACTAGTTGGACATTATTAAATCGCCAACATGGGTTTAGATCGTTGTAGTATACTGCTTAGACCTGCTTCGTGCTCATGACATGATTTTGGATAATCAAATGCTAATATTGAATTAATGATATATTGAACCTGTTTTGGAAAAGTATCATGTGATGTTGATGGCACGTGGTGCATGGTAATCAACTGGGTTTGATAAATGATTTCGACCGGGGCATGTGGCAAGAGTAATCAGGTGGGCCAGTGTGGCATTGGGGATGTTGATTTGGTTTTTCGGGTAGTCTTGCCCTGGTCACTCTAAGGACTTAACCTTGCAAGCCTTTGAACTGGGTCATACTTGCAACCACATGGCTGGAATGGGACGGCCCTAGTTGACTAAGTCGCTAAGGACTCACTTGTGGAGCCTCAGGGTGTCAGTTACACCTTTTGTGTGATTGTACGGGGGAGCGTATCGTGGCTGTGGCTAGGTACCCATCTAACGGTGTGTTGGTCCCATACTTCGCCTTGGCTAAGGGAAGGGATGGTGTAGAGCACGAACCGGAGAGGACCACCTGTGTTGTTTGAGGCTTCCGAAAGGCTTTGTTATGATCGCTCATTCGCATACTCTTGTATGGCGATTCACGGCTGACGTGGTGAGTGGATTGTATCTTGTGGGTAAAGTGCATAACCTCTGCAGAGTGTAGAATCTATTTGAATAGCCGAGTCCACTGATCGACATTGCTCGGGAATTACAGTCAAGGGTTAGATTTTCTGAAAATAACTTGGTTTTGAAAAGATGGGTTGGTTTAACAAGGAAGATGATGGAAATATGGTTTAGGATGGGAAAAATGTTTGTCAAACTTCTTGAAAAGTTATTTATGCTTTACTTATTTCTACTGCTTTCGAATCTACTTTTATTACTTGTCAAAAGTCATTTCGCAAATATACCCTGAGCTATTCCTTTGTACCAAGCCATGCATATAGTATATTAGCTTGCATTCTCAGGCATGACTTGCCGAGTACCAAGTACTCACCCTTGCCTCAACACAATACCAGTTGAAGAGGAGATTACGCCCGATTTGAGGAGGATTTCCAAGAAGACCCGTCTACTTAGGGATGCGAGCCCGGTCCAGTTGCTGTGGTATCTTGGATGGCGCCAAGTTTATTTGATTTTCTGCTGCTATTTCTCTTTTAATAAGTTTCGCCTTGCAAGGCATATATTTGTAACTTGGCCATAAGGTCAAGTAACCAGTTTGGTTATTTAAATAAAGTACTTTGATAATATCGATTGGTATGATTGTGATATTTACCGATGTTAAGACTGTGTGCACTAGCGCGTTCCTGGACTAGTGCTGAATACACAGAGGGTCCGGATTTGCAAATTCGGGGTCCCGACAGAGGTGGTATCAGAGCCATACTTGACTGTAGGCTCAACCCTAAGCTAGAATGGTCGTAGTGAGGATAAAACCTATTTTCTAAAGCTAAAAATTTGTGAAGACAAGAAATGACATCTCGACTTATCCCCTTCTCTCTTTTCTCGTCTCTTGCTGAAATTTTCCCTTACCTTGTCACAATTAGAAAATTCCGAGTTCTTACGTAAAGCACTCTTGTGACAGATGGAGGAAGAGTTCAACTACGTTGATCTAGGAGTTGGTCACGCCATGAACTTTGGCACATGCCACAAACTCTCGGAGATTTTGAGAAGCCCCAATACCAAGTGGAAGTGATCAGCAAGGTGATTGATCAAGGCTTGTGACGTGAGGATTGAGGTACCCGCCAGAAGAGGGGCCCAGGCAATCGCCCGATACACTGCACTGCTAGAAGATCTACAATGCAGATGGGTATCCAAGAAGTTTCACGACGAGCAATGCGGCACATTACCAGTACCCACGCCAGAGAGTTGGAAAGCACGGTGTTCCGTTACCATCCGCGCAGCGATAACCTTCTTGACCCGAAGGCGATTCAGGATGAGGATGCCACGACATACGCTTGGCACGATTTGTCGTCGCCCAGGAGGATGTACTAGATAATACAAGCAAGGAGCTACAGAAGGCCCGCAAGGAGATCACGACAGAGAAGAACAGATGGCGGGAAGCTCAAGAGTATGTGGCACACCTTCTACGAAGGATTGACGAGTTGGAGATGACTTTGTACGGACTGCACTCCGAGCCAAGATTTGAGCTACACGAGCCGATCCAGAGGAGTCGATCTCGATGAGGACACCGCTTCTTCGACTACCATAGAGGACACGATTCTTTGGACATGGCGATCGTTTCGCGCCTATGCCGCAAAGATCCGCACTCTGTGCCGTGGAGGTTTTCTCGATGAGTGAGCATAGGTTCTATAGTGAGACTCCTTCGCCGAGTCGCGTCATAGAATAAAGAGTTACCCTTTAGGCGTTAGATTCCAGAGTTAGTTCGATTTGGATTTGCTTTGTTTGCTGAGTGTGCAGTATGTGTTGCAAGGCCCTTAGGCATTGTAAGCAGCCATACCAAGTTATTAATAATAAAGATGGACCTTAAAGTTACCCCTTTCGCCCGCATAAGTTCCATATTACTTGTCTATTCTTGTTTCCCTCTCATCTCTAAACCTAGAGCAAATCGACAGATGGTGAACACCGTGGAAACTTTGGAAGCAATGGGAGTGGTTCTCGCCACAGAAAACCCCAATGATAGAGCACCAAAGACCGCCAGATGATATGCAGAATTTTGGAGCATTTCTTGCTGCTCAGACTCAGTTGATGCATGCTATGATGCAACAAATGCAGCACGTCACTGCTCAGGCCACAGCCAATCAAGTTAATCAAGGACCACGACAGAATACAAGGCTGTCAGAGTTCATGAGGACTCACCCACCCACTTTCTCTGGAAATGCCAATCCATTGGAGGCCGATGATTGGTTAAGATCAATCGAGAGGAAGCTGCACATAGCTCAATGCATAGGGAATGAGAAGGTACTCTACGCTTCTCATCAGTTGGAAGGAACATTACGAATGGTGGGAGAACTTCGTGCCACGCAGAGAACCCTCAAGATATCACTTGGGAAGAGTTCACAATGCATTCGACAGATCACGTGCCTGAAGGAATCATGGACCTTAAGAAGGAGGAGTTCAGAGCATCAAGCAAGGTAATCACCAAAGGTGGCCGACTACCGAACAAGTTCACACAGCCTAGCACGCTACGCACTGAGGATGTAGCGACGGATAAATCCAGCAGCCTCGTTTTATGAAGGGACTTAACTCAGATTGCAAGTAGGGTTGATCACCCACACCTTTCCAGATTTCCAAGAATTGGTGAATAAGGCGCTTATTCTTGAGGACAAGCGCAAGGAACTGGATGAGAACAGAAGCGCAGGATGCAACAAAGAAGGATCACGTCAGGGAATGCAACAGCTTGAGAGTTGCACCAAATCAATTCTTCGATTCCAACCACGAATGCAACAAGGACACCCTCCTCAAAGACCAAGACACATCGGTCGAACTACTGCACTTCACCGCTTAGAAACGCTACCCCAGCAAATCGAGGAACGGTGAGGCGCTGCTACAACTGCAACGAGCCAGGACATTTTGCCTAGCTTTGCCCAAAGAAGACATCAGGAGCGACACCGGTTCGTTTCAACCTAGGCAGCACCCCAGCTAGGACGCCAAAGACCAGAGCCACACCCTGCACCGTGGTGAGAGGCCGAGTCAACCATGTCACCGCAGATGCACCGCAGAATGCTACTGACGTCAGATCGGTAAGTTACTTGTTAACTCAAGACTCGCAACGCTTTGTTTGACTCGAGCTTCAGATTCGTTTGTTTCGCAAGGCTTTGCTGCTAGAAATGACTTGAGAATTGCAAGACTTAAGTGCATGCTTTTAGTTCAAACCCTGGTTCGAACTCCGAACGGAAGTAGGATGTTCCGGGTGAGAATACTAATAGATGGAATAGAGTTCCTAGCAAACCTTATAATTTTGGAGACCTGCACCTTAGATGTTATATTGGGAATGGATTGGTTATCCAAGCACAAGGTCAGATTGGATTGTGGACGAAGGACTATCTCGCTTGAGAGCCCATGTGGGAAGAAAGTGGAATTTCAAGCCACTGCAGCTAGAGATGGACAGCTTGATGGTTAACAGTACCAAGGCAATCAGCATAGAGGATGTCCCAAAGAGTGAATGAGTACCCCGATGTTTTTCCCGAAGATCTACCTGGTATGCCGCCAGACAGGGACATAGAGTTTGTGATAGAGCTTGTACCTGGTACAGCACCGATAGCAAAGAGACCCTATCGGATGTCCACCGAGGAGTTGGTAGAAATGAAGAAACAACTAGAGGAGTTAATGGAGAAAGGATTTATCAGACCAAGTTCGTCGCCGTGGGGAGCACCAGTTTTGTTTGTCAAGAAGAAGGACGGGAGTTTCAGGATGTGCATTGACTACCGTGCACTCAATGAAGTCACCGTGAAGAATAAGTATCCGCTACCCAGGATTGATGATTTGTTTGATCGGTTAAGAGGAGCCGAGTTTTCTCCAAGATTGATCTCGAGATCGGGATACCATCGATTGAAGATCCGACCGGAGGATATTCAAGACCGCATTCTCGTCAAGATATGGACATTACGAGTTTACAATTATGTCCTTTGGGCTGACGAATGCGCCAAATTTATTTCATGAATATGATGAATAAGGTGTTCATGGAATATTTGGACAAGTTTGTCGTCGTGTTCATAGACGATATCCTAGTCTACTCCAAGACAGAGGATGAACATGCCAACACTTAAGGCGAGTTTTGGAAAAGGCGAGGAACAGCAACTTTTCGCCAAGTTCAGCAAGTGTGATTTTTGGAAGGACAAGGTGGAGTTTCTTGGACATGTAATGACCGCAGAGGGAGTCGTGGATCCAAGCAAAGTAGAAGCGGTGTTACATTGGGAGCAGAAGGCGGTGACCCAGATTCGGAGTTTCCTTGGAATGGCAGGATACTACCGCCGCTTTCATTGAAGGCTTCTCGACAATTGCGAAACCTCTTACGCAATTGCTGAAGAAGGAAAAGAAGTTTGCATGGACGCCTTGAGAATGTGAGAAAGGATTTCAGAGTGAAGAAGCGATTGACATCAGCACCGGTGTTAGTTCTACCGGATGTTGCTCAAAGCTTCGATATTTATTGTGACGCATCGCGCCAAGGACTTGGATGTGTGCTGATGCAGAATGGAAAGGTCGTCGCTTATGCATCAAGGCAGTTGAGGCCGCATGAGGAAAATTATCCGACACATGACCTAGAGTTAGCCGCCGTAGTGCATGCTTTGAAAATATGGCGTCACTATCTGATTGGAAACAGATGTGAGGTATATACGGATCATAAGAGCCTTAAGTACATATTCACCCAGTCAGATCTGAATATGAGGCAGAGGAGATGGTTGGAGTTAATCAAGGACTATAATGTTGGAATCCATTACCATCCCGGGAAGGCCAATGTAGTAGCCGATGCTCTGAGTCGGAAAAGCCATACCGTGAGTACGTTGCTAGCCACAAGTCAGGATGAGTTATGTGAGGATTTTCAGAAAATGAAGATTGAGGTTGTACCTAGCGGATTCTTGGCCACATTAGAAGTAAAGCCTACCCTAGAGGATCAGATCCGAGAAGGACAGAAGGATGATGACAGGATCCGCAGGATTAAGTCCATCAAGGAGGAAGGCAAAGGCAGGACTTCAAATTGGATGAACAAGGCACGTTGTGGATGAAGGATCGGATTTGTGTGCCTGACAAGGAGGAGTTAAAGCGACTGATTTTGGAAGAAGCCCATGACTCCAAGTACTCGATTCATCCTGGAAGCGCCAAGATGTATCAGATCTCAAGGAGAGATTCGTGGCCAAGTATGAAACGTGAAGTTGCCGAGCATGTTGCATTGTGCGACGTATGCCGGAGAGTCAAGGCAATGCATCGAAACCAGCGAGGATTGCTACAAATTACTGAAAATACCTGAGTGGAAGTGGGAGGAAATCGGAATGGATTTCATTACCGGTTTGTCAAGACTCAAGGAGGTTATGACTCCATATGGGTTATAGTGGATCGCTTGACTAAGGTAGCCCATTTTATCCCGTGAAGACCACTTACTCGGGAGATAAATTAGCGTAATTATACATGATCGAGATTGTTTGTTTGCACGGAGTGCCAAAGAGGATTGTATCGGACAGAGGTACCCAATTTACCTCAAGGTTCTGGAATAAGTTGCATGAAGCCATGGGAACCCGTTTAAACTTCAAGATGACTTATCATCCACAGACGGATGGACAGACCGAAAGAGTCAACCAGATTTTGGAGGATATGCTAAGAGCTTGTGCATTAGCTTATGCTACCTCTTGGGATAAGAGTTTGCCGTATGCCGAGTTCGATTACAACAATAGTTATCAGGCTAGTTTACAGATGTCACCTTTTGAGGCATCAGATGGTCGACCACTGTCGGACGCCATTGAATTGGAATGAGACCGTGAGCCGTGTCTTTGGGCCTGATATTCTTCAAGAGGTCAAGAGCGGTCGCCATGATTAGGGAAAGGTTGAAGATAGCCCAATCTCGACAGAAGAGTTATGCCGACAATCGTCGCCGAGATTTGAGTTTTGAACCGTAAGACTTTGTATACCTCGAGTTACGCCTCTCAGGGAGTTAAGAGGTTCCATGCCAAAGGGAAACTTGCACCCTGCTATGTTGGACCATTCAAGATTTTGAGCCGCAGAGGCAGTTGCTTATCACCGGAGTTGCCACAATCGTTAGCGGGTACATGATGTATTCCATGTGTCCCACTTGAAGAAATGTCTCCGAGTTCCCGAGGAAATGCAGACACCGCTAGAGTCAATTGAGTTGCATGAGGATTTGACTTATAAGGAACATCCTGTGAGGATTCTAGACACAATGGATCGAGAAACTAGAAACAAGTCAACCCGTTTCAGAGAGTTCAAAGTGGAGCAACCATGAAGAAAGCGAAGCGACTTGGGAGCTGAAGAGGATTTGAAGAAAGAATTTCCAAACCTATTCCTTTAGTGAGCCCTGAATCTCGGGGACGAGATTCTATTAAGGGGGGGAGGTTTGTAACATCCCAAAATTTTGCTTTTCTTAAATTCATGTGTGATTTGGCACCTTGGTGAATTTTTGGAATTTTCTGGAATTTATTTGGATTTATTTGGAATTTATTTGAATTTATTCCATTTTGAAATAATTAAAGAATTTAATTTTGCAAATAAAATTTTGTTGGAAATATTTTATTTGAGTCCAAAATGATCCAAAATATTTTCCAGAATTTTTCTGGAATTTTTCTGAGTCATTTGCTATTTTTAATGAATTAAATGAATTACTGGGAATTATTTTAAATATTAAATCGCTGGAAAATCCGACTCGGGTCAAGTACTGTTCATCCGACCGAGTCGGACTCGAGTCCGACCCGAGCCAGTTGGCTCAACCAAACCAGCTCCCAACCCTAAGCGATCCCGACCGTTGGATCAAGATCCAACGGCTGAGATCCGCCCGACCCCGACCCGAGCCGTGTCCGGACCGGACCCGGTCGCGCCGCGCGATCGTGGCCGTTGGTTGTGCCACGTGGACGGCCACGATTTCATCGTCTCCGCCCGAGTCCGAGCTGGACTCCGCCGCCGTGTCCGCCGCCGTAGCAAGTTAGGTTTCCGTTTTACGCACGGCCGAGGCTATTTAATGCCCGGCATACCCGAGGACCGCCGTGATCCCGCGCCTCCCTTCTCTACTTCACCGAGGCTAAGTCGCCATTGTTTAGCCGTCTGAGCTCGCCGTAATTGCGCTGCTCCGCCACGGTCTTTGCTTGCGTTCATCGCCGTCAGCCGTCCCTGCGCCGTTGACCTCGATCCGGACTCACCGCGACGAGGCACCCGAAGGACCCTTCATCTCGCCGAGCAACCCGGAACGCCGTTGGGCTCGCCGTCGTCTTCAACTCCGGCAGCCGTGCGCCACCATGAAGCCATCACCCTCGCGAAGCTCAGGCACCGTCGGATCCGGTCGGACGGTTGAGGTGAGTTCACGTGTTCCAAACCCGATTAGATCTGGACCGTTGGATCAAGATCCAACGGCTCACACCGCCACGCGTCGTAGCGATGCGATTATAGGATTAGATCTGGACCGTCCGATCTAGATCGAGCGGCCCCACGAGCATCGAGTAGTTTCAACGTGTTAAACCCTGGATCCAATCCGCGGTTGATTTTCAAACCAACGGGCGAGATTGCGCCACGTGTCGGGAAGTTGGACCGACGCGTCAGCCGCTGGCCCACGCTGCTGGCAGCAGGACGCTGACACGCGGGGCCCGCGTGTCAGAGGGCCCGCATGTCAGTGGCTAACCCAGCCAAGCGCTGACGTCAGCGATGACGTCACCCGAGTGGGCCCACATGTCAGTCACGTGAGCCGTGGACCGAGTCCACCGTGGACCCGAGCCGAGCGTGGACCAAGCCCATGGACCGGCTGACGTCAGCAGGCCAATCAGGAGCTGCCACGTGTCCATGCTGACGCAATAATTAATTTCCGAAAAAGAAAATGATTTATTAATTCGAATAATGATTTCAAATTTAGATTCAAACTTCAAACGCTTATAACTTTTGCGTTTCAACTCCGATTTGAGCGATTCAAATTTCTAAATTCGTATAAAATTAAGATCTATCTAAATATAAATTTTATTTAATTTTTGGACTAAAGTTTTTCTCTGTAAAATTATTTAATTGATTATTTAAACTTTAAATAATCATAACTTTTGCGTTTTAACTCCAAATTTGACGATTCCAGTTTCTAAAAATCCAGAAAATTATGTTCTCTCTGTTTATGGATTTTATTTGGAGTTTTGGGATCTTTTTGCATAGTGTTTATTTGTGTATTTGCTATTTGCACGCTTTACGAGTAGACGTTGAAGTGCCGGAAGGATTCGAAGGAGAAGTGTTGACTCAGGATCCAACTCAAGACCAAGAGCAAGTGCTTTTTGAAGGCAAGTTGTGCTTTGACCATGTTGATCCCATTTCGAAATCTATTTTGATTTAAACTATTGCATGCGAGTTCAATTAGAAAGATACTTTGTTTAAACATGGGGGTTAGATAAATACCAATTTGCTATATGACACCTTGATTACTTAAGTATGTGCCATGATCCCTTGTCACCCTAGTTGTGGATTACTAGTTGGACATTATTAAATCGCCAACATGGGTTTAGATCGTTGTAGTATCTTTGCTTAGACACCTTACGTGCTCATGACATGATTTTGGATAATCAAATGCTAATATTGAATTAATGATATATTGAACCTGTTTTGGAAAAGTATCATGTGATGTTGATGGCACGTGGTGCATGGTAATCAAGCGGGGTTTGATAAACAGATTTCGGCGGGGCATGTGGCAAGAGTAATCAGGTGGGCCAGTTGTGGCATTGGGGATGTTGATTTGGTTTTTCGGGTAGTCTTGCCCTGGTCACTCTAAGGACTTAACCTTGCAAGCCTTTGAACTGGGTCATACTTGCAACCACATGGCTGGAATGGGACGGCCCTAGTTGACTAAGTCGCTAAGGACTCACTTGTGGAGCCTCAGGGTGTCAGTTACACCTTTTGTGTGATTGTACGGGGGAGCGTATCGTGGCTGTGGCCAGGTACCCATCTAACGGTGTGTTGGTCCCATACTTCGCCTTGGCTAAGGGAAGGGATGGTGTAGAGCACGAACCGGAGAGGACCACCTGTGTTGTTTGAGGCTTCCGAAAGGCTTTGTTATGATCGCTCATTCGCATACTCTTGTATGGCGATTCACGGCTGACGTGGTGAGTGGATTGTATCTTGTGGGTAAAGTGCATAACCTCTGCAGAGTGTAGAATCTATTTGAATAGCCGAGTCCACGGTACTGGACATTGCTCGGGAATTACAGTCAAGGGTTAGATTTTCTGAAAATAACTTGGTTTTGAAAAGATGGGTTGGTTTAACAAGGAAGATGATGGAAATATGGTTTAGGATGGGAAAAATGTTTGTCAAACTTCTTGAAAAGTTATTTATGCTTTACTTATTTCTACTGCTTTCGAATCTACTTTTATTACTTGTCAAAAGTCATTTCTCGCAAATATACCTGAGCTATTCCTTTGTACCAAGCCATGCATATAGTATATTAGCTTGCATTCTGTGCATGACTTGTCGAGTACCAAGTACTCACCCTTGCCTCAACACAATACCAGTTGAAGAGGAGATTACGCCCGGTTCGGAGGAGGATTTCCAAGAAGACCCGTCTACTTAGGGATGCGAGCCCGGTCAGTTACTGTGGTATACTTGGATGGCGCCACACAGTTTATTTGATTTTCATTTCCGTTATTTCTCTTTTAATAAGTTTCGCCTTGCAAGGCATATATTTGTAACTTGGCCATAAGGTCAAGTAACCAGTTTGGTTATTTAAATAAAGTACTTTGATAATATCGATTGGTATGATTGTGATATTTACCGATGTTAAGACTGTGTGCACTAGCGCGTTCCTGGACTAGTGCTGAATACACAGAGGGTCCGGATTTGCAAATTCGGGGTCCCGACACTGGTTGTCAGGGCTGAAGTTCCGTGGCTTTGAAGGAGTAAGTGGTGTTTGATTTCGTCATTTTTCTGGTTTGAGAAACCAGCTTTGAAAACCCATCTTGTTTCGTGAAAGTTTGGAATTTGGTGTTAAGGTTTTATTTGAAAAAGGATTACTAAATCGCTTTGTTCCTTTTTAAGAAAATTGTCTTTCAACCATTTTCCTCTATGAGAGCCTTTGAGATTGAAAAGTGTCTTGGAAAATTCCTTTTGCATGACCAAGTTGGGGTTTGTCTCATTGCAATTTTGAGAGTCAAGTTTCCTTATGAATCTGGGGATGAGTTTTAAAACTAAAATGCTGCAAACAAAGTAAGTAGTCTGTTAACTGAAATCGTTTGTCACTAGTGAGAATTGTCGTTTAGCATGCTATGTAGTAGGTAACAATGTGGTTTATGGAATGACGTGTTGCTAAGTTAAATTTTGAGTTGAATCAATTCAATGTGATTATCATCTCTAGCTTGAGAATAAATAGACTACTAGTGTTGTAGTTTACTCTGTAGCGAGAAAGATTAAATGGGTAAATGTACATGCTTAGAATATGTTGCCTTGCTTTAAAAGTGCTTATGATCCTTGTTAATGTTTAAAGTTTTAAACCCTGAGGCATAGTTAAAACATTAAGATGATGTAGACTGCTGTTATTGTTAAAGAAACCTTGCTGGTTGTTTAAAGATGTTCCAATCTAATGGATTAATAGAGAAATTTAATCGTGTTGCCTAGTGACTTTAATTTGGAAGTTGATTAGAGTTGTTATTTATGTTGTTGCAACCTACTAGTATATTTGGAAGTATGCAGTTGTGTCTCTACAATGCTGGTATTGATATCAATTGAGAAGACATAAGACTTATTGTTAATAATGTTGTTAAGGGCAGTGTTAATGCTAGTACTCAATCTATTTTTTTTAAATAGTTGGAGTATGTTGTGTGGTGGTAATGTTGTTATAACCGATGTATAGGGTAGCTAAAGGTAATGTTGTTGATTGATGATTATGCAAATTATTGATATTGACGACTTAGTAGTGGTGGTAATTGCTTAGATTAATTGTTGAAAAATCCTTGTTAAAAAAAATGGAGGTTATTGTAACATGTTGTGATGGAGTAAACCATGGATAATTAACATGATGTAAGATTTTAATCTTAATGAATGCATATCTTAGAATCCTATTTGCGAATTTTATCTTGTAGAGATATTACTTATTTGTTGAAGTCATTTTACTGATTGAACAAGTTTCATGTAACACCCCAGCATCTAGTATGCCTGAATGCTACCAAACATAGACTAAACAACATCTAAATACCACAAATTAACATAAATTACAGCAAAGGAGCAAATGCTAAAATCGAAAATTTCGGCAGCATCTCCTTTGTTTCTCATGCTTCGAAGCAACAACAATAGTAAGACAAGATATAGCTTGGTAAATGACAACTAAAACAGCAATAACAGTTGATATGGCAACACTTATATCTACAAACAGCGAATTCAACCATTTCACCAATTATAGTGAAGCAAAAGATGAACTTAAGCTCAAAACCAAGCCGAGCACCAAGTTTCATGGCACAAATCTTATTATCATGTCTCCAAGTGATTAAACATAGACTATGAATGTGGAGCTACGTGTAGAATGGTAGCTAAACCCCTTTCCCGCATGCCGGTCTCAAAGTACCTAAAAACAACATAAAACACAAGCGTGAGTTCATCACTCAGCAAATATATTGCAATGGGCCAAAAAAAAAAACAATTCAATGTAACATCACTACATACCATGCTCAACTTCATGGTCAAGTCATAATCTCATATTCAACATCATATTCATGTCTCAAAATCATTGTTCACATATCATCATCATCATGTATGCAATGCGATGCAATGCAATGCTCATATCTCCTGGAAGCTTATACCGGTATAGCTGAGTGCACACCCGTCGGCGTGCACCCTCTCCCCCTTCCATCCCGTAGATGGAGGGTGCCTACTCCTCGCTTCCATTCACCACGTGGATGGAATCACGATGTAGGTCTTACTCAATGGCGTTCCGGACTAGTCATAACTTTCTCACCGACCTTACCGGACTAGTTATGACTTTCTCACCGCCCTCGCCATGTCTCATGCCATGAATGCAAAGATGCCAACATCATAAAATAATTTGCACATTTACTTAAACCAATCATGGCATAGAATCATAATGGATCATTTTCATCATACCAATAGCAAGCATTAAAGCATGGCATGTTATCGCATCATAAATTCAATTTCAACTCATCAAAACTAGCGACCTACAACTCGCTACCCATTCCAATACACTTGCCTTAACCTCCGCCGACGGATTGATGAGAAGTAGTGGGCACTCCCGGGGTCACACCACCTGCACATAGGCATCACACACTCACAAACATGCCCACAAAACATTACACAACATTCATCTAACCCGACTTCGCACCCTACTTGCAAAACCCAAAAACAGAGGCTCTGTCCCGCCGGGACAGCAGACTTCCAATGGCCATAACTTGAGTTCTAAAACTCCAAATCAATTAAACGAGTACATCCTCGCGTAGCTTAGGAAATTTTCCAACTTTTTCTAGTTATAGGGAAAGACTGATTCGGAATCTAAAGTTGTTTAATCTACAAAATACCGTGATCTGTTCCAATCACGTCACAGATTTTAACACGCTCGGTAAAACAGCTATAACTTTCAAATGGCTGATCGGAATTAAACGTTCTTTATGTCCACGGAAAGATAATTAAATTACCTACAACTTCTTCAACGTTCGTACGACCAGATTCCAAATCTAAATTGGCGAAAAACTGAACCCTAGGTCGACTGCTCATGCTGTCCCAAAACAGAAACGTGGCAACTTCTAGATCTAATCTAATCTACTCAATTCTAGCACCACCAATTGATCTAAAAACATGATAATGACCCTAAGAACAGTACCTAGACCAATCCCAAGGAGTCCCATGGCCATACCTTCGCCCGACGCACGAAAACCCAATAGATCTCCTCCCAGTTCGCGCGATCCTTTTCCTCGCTCCAAATCCACCGGATCTCCTCGTCGCGGAGCGCTCCAATGGATGGATCTTCGAGGTGCTGAGGTGAGGATCTCCCCTAGGGTCAGCAAGGGAGGTGGATAGGGGAGGAGAGGGGTGGTGGCACCATGGGGGAAGATGGAGAGGAAGGGGAAGGGTGGAGGCGCATGGGGGGGCTAGGGGGTGGCGGCTAGGGTTGGGAGAGGGAGTTTGGGGCGCACCAAGGGGTGGGGACCAGATTTGGCTGCCCAAAAGTCCCCCCTTGGGCCCAAACCCTTCCACCGGAGGCCCAACTCAACCCCCAAGGCCCAAAGTCCCCCGGAGAGGCCCAAAACACCCGAAAACGGCCCAAAAACACGCTATAAACGGCATAACGTAAAGTTTTAACCTCCATTTACATATTTTATAATGTTTTGACCTCAACATCCACATTTTATAAGATTACGACACTCCGTGGTGACACATCACTTCATAAGGCCCAAAAACGCGAGTAAACCTCAAGCCGTAAGGTTTTATTCTCTAATTTCAAATTTATAATGTCACACCATACCGTAGTGTCACATTTCAATTGTCAAGATTTTGACGTATGGATAGAATAAAATTTATAGGTTGACCATGCTCAAGTAGCTGTTGAAGTACTATATTCGAAATATAGAATATGTTGTTATATGATTTGGTGATCCGTGGGGATTATGTCAATGTAGTCTTGGTTGGGTGCCTTTGTGATAAGCATCTAAAACCTTAATTAAAAGTGTTGGGAATGGTAACTAGAGAAAGAAATCGTTGTGTAAATTTTGTTAAATCTGGTTGGACTCTCTTGATGAGTAAATAGTGATTTTTTTTAATGCTTAAATGGTAAGTGTAGTGGAATACAAGTTATGGTGGGATTCATGCTGAGCTGGTGTTTAAAACCCTTTCAACTGGTGTGGTTGTTTGCCATTTTGGTTGAATGCTTTCGGTCAAGGTATTCCTTGTGTTGTGTTTCCGAGTTTCCCTAAAACCCGTAGCTATTGGTGCCAATCTTTGATTTGGCTATTATGTTTAATTTGTGTGATGAGTATGGATTTACACCCAAAAGTTTTTGAGTGGATCGCGCTCCTTCGCATTCACCCTGAATTATCTTTGGAATAAGTTTTAACGGAAGTAGATGGACATAGTGGGTTGTGTTGGAAAACTCCAAAATTTTGATGTGGGATGTGGTGCGACGTGGTGTTTTACTGCCAACTATGTTGCTGTCATAGTCTATATGAATTTCCGCAACCTTCGATGTTAATTGTGTTTCCATTATGTTGCTGTCATAGTCCATTATTTGATACCGAGGAAGAAGTCATTTCGGTACCGTTGTTACATGATGAATGAATGACGAAAAAGGAAAACGAGACATTGTTTATGCATAATTAATCATAAAAGAGACGATGAGCCAGGTTGGTGAGAAAGTCATATATGGATATATGACTAATTCGGAGTGCTCTTGAAAAGTGTGCATGCATGTCATGAATCGAGATGTCCACTTCTTTCTAGTATGAAAAGAAAGAATGAAGAAATTCTGGTATTTTGGTTATGGTGTAGGGGATTTATGCTTTCTTCATGAATTGGCTTGGATGTTGCCGAATTCTTTCCAAAATGGTTGTTAACGCTTTGGGTTGAGTTGTCGTGTGTGGCCTACTTGGGCTTGATAGCTAAGTGTTTTTGTGTGAGGACGAGACCCTCTTAAGAAAGGAACCAATTGTGGTTTGGTAAGGTTTTGCGATCCTAGCTTGGGCCTAGGTGTCGAACCTTAGTGGTATAAGGGTGGTTTGTGATGGAGGTTGATGATGTATGGGTTTAACCTTTATTAAGAGTAGCGATGGGTGGAAGTGAAGTTGACGGTAGTTCGGTGATAATTGTCCTGCCGTGAGCAATTGTCCTAACTAGTTGTTTTTGGGTTTGAGTCTTGCCTGGGAGAGGATGGAATGAAATGTTAGCATGATCGTGTATCGGAAGTGCAAGTGTGCCTTAATGAGTTATTCCCCTTGATGGAAATTTTTGAGAATGTAGAGAGGTTGTTAAAGGAATTGTGACTCGCTTGATTGTGTCATGTTGGGTTTAATGAAGTGTGGTAGTCAGGTTGGTTGTGATAGTGGTGTGAAGTGTTTGTCATGAGGTTTCGGGTGTTTTGGGTTGATGGAGCCCTTTGTGGTTGAAACGCAGTTTCTGTTTGGGAATTGAAGTGAAGATGGAACCGTGAGAGGTTGCACTTTGTTGAGCTAAATCAACATTTTATCGCTAGTGTTGGTTTTGAGAACTTGCTTGTCGTTTGTTCCGGTTTTAGTCTCTTTGTAAATGTTTTGTGTTGCAAAGAAGTCTTTTGTCCCTTGGGGAATGTATTGTTGATTTTGGCGTTCATCGGATTCGAGGTCGAATCCTATTTAAGGGGGCGAGAATGTGACACTACGGAATGCCGAGACCTTATAAAACGTGAATGTTGAGGTCAAAAACATTATGGAATGTGGATTTGGAGGTTGAAACCATACGGTTTGAGTTTAATTCGCGTTTTCAGGCTGTTTTCGGGAGTTTGGGCCATTCCGGGGTGGTTTGGGCCTTAGGGGGGACCCCACATGGGCCTTTGGTGGGATTTTCCGGCCCATGGGGGGAGGGCAGCAAACACCCTGCCCATGCGCCTCCCCCTCATGCCCTAGGGCGCCCCATCCTCCCCTCTCCCCCATCCTAGCCGCCACCTCCCTATTCCCCATCTCCTTCCCCCATGGCGCCCCCCATTGCTCCCCATTGCACCACCACCTCTCCACCTCCCTTGCTGCCCCTAGGGGAGTTCTCCACCTCAACACCTCGAAGATCCATCTGTTGGAGCGCTCCGCGACGAGGAGATCCGGCGGGATTGGAGCGAGGAAGGAGATTGCGCGAACCGGGAGGAGATCCTTTCAGATTTCGTGCGTCGGGCAAATGTATGGCCATGTGAATCCTTGGGTTTGGTCTAGGTACTGTTATAAGGGTGTTTATCAAGTTTTTATATCAATTGGTGGTGCTGGATTTGATTAGATTAGATGGATTCTTGAGTTGGTCACGTTCTCTGTTTCGGACACCATGAGCAGTCAACCTAGGGTTCGGTTTTTCGCCAATTTAGAGTCCGAATTTGGTCGTACAGATGTTGAAGAAGTTGTAGATAATTTCATTATATTTCCATGGATATAAAGAACGTTAAATTCCGATCAGCCGTTTGAAAGTTATGGCTGTTTTACCGAGCGTGTTAGAATATGTGACGTGATTGGAACAGATCACGATATTTTGTAGATTAAACAACTTTAGAGTCCGAATCAGTCTTTCCCTATACCTAGAAAAAGTTGGGAAATTTCCTAAGCTACGCGAGGATGTACTCGTTTAATTGATTTGGAGTTTAGAACCCGAGTTATGCCTTTTGGAAGGCCGCTGTCCCGACGGGACAGAACCGCAGTTTTCGGGTTTTGTGAGTAGTTGGCAATGTCGGGGTAGATGAGGGTTTGCGTACTATTTTGTGGGCTTGATTGTGAGTGTGTGGTCCCTTTGTGCAGGTGGTGTGACCCTGGGAGGGCCTACTACTTCTCGCCAATCCGTCGCCCGTGGTTGAGGCAAGTGTATTGTAATGGATAGCGATTTGTAGGTTGCTAGTTGAGACTAGATGAGATTGATTATATGTGATGATCACTTGCCATGCTTTAATGATTGCCATTGATATGATGAGTATGTTTATCATGTTATGATGCCATGTGTTAATGTACAAGTTGATTATGATGTGGCATATTTGCATACATGGCATGATTACATGGCCTGGGCGGTGAGAAAGTCATAACTAGTCCGGGAAGGTCGGTGAAATAGTTATGACTAATCCAGAGAGCCAATGAGTAAGTCCTACATCGTGATTCCATTCACCGCGGTGAACGGAAGCGAGGAGTAGGCACCCTCCATCTTCGGGATGGAAGGGGGGAGAGGGTGCACACCGACGGGTGTGTACTCAACCATACCGGTATGAGTTTCCAAGGAGATATGTGCATCGCATTGCATTACATTGCATTGCATTATATGAGGATGATTTATGATGATGTCAATGATATGCTTACACTATGAATATGAGATGTGTATGATGTTGTATGTAAAAAGGTGGTGATGAAGGTATTGAAATGTATTTTCTTGTTCCATTGCAATATACTTGTTGAGTGTTTATGTTGTTTTTCTTAGGTACCTTGAAACCGGCATGCGGGAAAAAGGGTTTAGCTACACATCTACACGTAGCTCCACACAAATTAAATAGTGTTATCGTTTGGAATCATGATAATGAAAGTATTGCCATGAAACTTGGAGAATTACTTAATTGTGTGCTCGATCTTACTATTTGGTTCGTTTAGCTCATGAAGTGGTTGAATGCTATATCCTGGACTTATATTGTTGCTATGTCACATGTTATTGCTGTTTTAGATGCTTTCCATTATGATATAACTTGTGATACTTTGTTGTTGCTCCGAATCATGGAAAAACAAAGGAGATGCTGCCGAAATTTTCGGTATTAGCATTTGTTCCTTTGCTGTAATTTACTTGTAATTATGGTATTTAGATGTTGTTTAGCTTATGTTTGGTAGCATTCAGGCATATTAAATGCCGGGGTGTTACAAATCTTCTGTTGCACAATCAACTGCTGAATATAAATATGTGGTTGCTGCTAGTTGTTGTTCTCAGATTATTTGGATAGTAGCTACACTTAAATATTATGGGGTTAATTTGGATAGTGTTCCTCTCTTTTGTGATAACACTAGTGCAATTTGCATAGCTAAAAACCCTGTGCAACATTCAAGGACAAAACATATTGATATCTGATTTCACTTTCTTAGATATCATGTAGAAAAAGGAAATATAGTGCTTCACCATGTGGATACTGAACATCAATTGGCAGACATTTTCACAAAACCTTTGTCTTCTTCTCATTTTGCTTCTATTCGGGGAGAACTTGGGATTGTTCATCCAATGGGTTTGTTTTGAGGGAGAGTTTCCTTGCCAAGTTCTTTCACTTGATGAGCTTACTTTATCATATTTCTTTATATATTATGTAATTGAGCTAATATATGATAATCTAATTTGTCTCACTTCAACTAAAAATGACGTTGCGGAATTCCTTGGTCTGACTGCCTATAGCTAAATACTCTGTGATATCTTACTCTTCTAGGCTTGATATTGAATCTTCTTGACAAATATGCGCTATGGAGCAAGTGTGTCTTCAGCTTTACTCTTTCATAAGACCTTTTAATCACTTTTGCATGTTTACAATCAAAGAAAAAGAAAAGAAAAGGGAATCAGTAAAAAAAGGGTTGTTAAAAGCAAAAGCTTCAAGTTGTGTGCTTCAGG
Source organism: Rhipidocladum racemiflorum (assembly GCA_036346355.1). Classification (NCBI taxonomy): domain Eukaryota; kingdom Viridiplantae; phylum Streptophyta; class Magnoliopsida; order Poales; family Poaceae; genus Rhipidocladum; species Rhipidocladum racemiflorum. Next base: position 36,516,997 of record CM070589.1, on the reverse strand, counting down.
CATGCTTTACCTAAAAAGTTAAGATGTATGCTTCAAGCATGCCATTCCCTCAAGATAAGATGTATGCTTCAAGCATGCCACTCCAAGGAAATAAAAGAATTATGCTTCAAGCATGCCACATGCAGTTTATTGTTTAAACATTAGATTGGTTTGCTAGATTGGAGTTGAAACTACTTGCTCGCCCATAGTTGTTAGTTGCTTCAAGTTTGGGCCTTGCTTTTCTGCTAAGATCTTACTTAGTACTTGGCTATAGTTGACTGAATTGAGGTTGAAATGCATGTCATTCCCTAACTTGTTAAAATCACATCAAGTTCATGTATTTTGCATATTATGTGATATATAAGGTTATATGATCAAATGAGTTCATCTTTTCCTATCTTGGCACTCCTTTGTTTCTCCTTGTGAAATCATTGCTACAGGGAAAATTCTGAACTTATTTTTCTCTCTTTTGTACTCTTGATGAATCCATTGTCAAAGGGGGAGAAGTTTAAGGAAAAAGGAGGGAGAAGTTTTTGGAATTTTTAGAATTTTGGGAGAAGTTTGGAGAATTTTGGAATTTTGGGCACATTGCACATTCACACACATTTTCCTTCCTAGGGGGAGATTTTTCGTATTTTCACCAAGGGAGAGTTTGTGACTTTGAATTTTGGTCAAAGGGGGAGTTTTTATGTTTTTCACTTTGGTTTGTTCAAAAACCTTCTTGTGAAGTGAATGCCAATGTTCAATTCTAAGTGGTGTTGCCAATGTTTTCATCACGGGGGAGATTGTGAAATCATGTGCTGAAAAATTGGCTTAGAATTGAATTTGCAAATGTGTATGCATGTGGTTCTTTTAGAGCCGGACTGAATTTCACAAAAACAGTAAGTTTCGCATTGGCGCCGGACCAAACCTGGAAAAACAGTAAGTTTCCCATCTGCGCCATACCGTTTCTCGAGGCTACACCGGACCAAACTTTTGGTCTGCCGTGAATGAGCTTTTGACGGCTATTTTTACATGCACGCCAGACCAAAGTTTTGGTCCGTCGTGAACGGCGATTTGAAGTTTTTTATGTGTACGCTAGACTGATTTTTGTTTAGTCCGTCGTAAATATGTTTTGTGCCGGACCAAACTTGTTGAAAAACAGTAAGCTTTTATGTTACGCCGGACCATGAATGACGAACCAAATTCTTGGTCCGTCGTGAACGCATTTTTGAGCGTTGTTTTTGCATGTACGCCGGACCAAAAATTTGGTCCGTCGTAAACGTGTTTTTGAACATGTTTTCTCTGATTTGAACTGAGACTTTCGCATGTACGCCGGACCAAATATTTGGTCCGTCGTGAGCTACGCAGGACCTATGTTTGGTCCGGCGTGAATGATGTTTTGCTCGAGGTTGATTTTTGTGATTTTAAAAATTGTTGGTCACTGATCTGTGGTTGTGAAATTTGTTTGAATTTCATAATGCATATTTTGAACTTATGCAATGCTCGTGTGAGTATTTGCATGGACTAATATTGAGTCAAATCACAGACTTGTGCTCGGAATCGTTTTGTGGTTTGTTCATGTGCAGGTGTTGCTCGAGGGCGAACGTGGTCGATGACGGGACCAGAACTAGGTTCATGGAGGAACTGAGGTTCAGGACTAGGTTCAGGAGGAACTGAGGTCTTGGTGGTCAAAGATGTCATGCAGGACATTCGGGCTAAGAGAATGGCGCACATGAAGAATGGTTAGTCACGTGAGTATGGCATGGTGGCCATACGCGTGCAAGAGTTGTTAGTCACGTGAGTATGGCTGGGTTGCCATACACGTGCAAGAGCTGTATTTGGCCAGGTTGGGCCAAGTGGAGTTGTGTTGAATACATACTCCTTCTAGGATTAGGAGTGGGTCTCCTTTTAGGATTAGGAGTAGGAATTGTATTCAGGACTCCTTGTGTTTTGCTCCTTTAAATAGGAGGGGTTGTCTCCTGTTGAAGGGCATCAATTAGAGCTGGGCACATTGAGAGCCCTATTTAGGGTTTGTACTCTTTTGATGTGAGTACTTTAGACCAAAAGAAATAAAGATCAATTCTTCCAGATCCTTGCGTGCTACAGTAGCCACGTTGCTACAATGTTTCCTGTTTTGGTTCTTGTTTGCATGCTTGTTGTAATTCTAGATTGGTTTTTGTTCGTTGAGTTTCATCTTGATTTGATCCATCAAAAACCTTTCTAGGGTATTGATTTAGAGTTCCTCAAAGTCTAGTTGATTAATCTTTTGAAGATCTTGTTTAATTTTGAAGTTTTGGTTAGATCAATTCTCATCATATTCTGCTATAGCAAGATTGCGAGGTTCATAACTTTTGATCTGTAAGTACGATCAAGCTTATTATTTTTTGATTCGATTCGTATTGGAATCTAGTTTCTTGTGTCCAAATTTCAGATCGATCCGACGGTTGGATCTCCAGGAATTCGCATTTTACCAAACCTCTGTCAATCTGTTTTTATCAAATATGAGTCAGTTATTTGGTTCCGTTTTGGGGTGAATTTTTAATAGATTAAAAATTTGGTTTTAGCTTCCGCACAATCATTCACCCCCCCTCTGATTACTATATTCATATACTTCGATCCTATAGATTCCATATAGGTAGTCGTCGATCGATTGACAAAGACTTCTCATTTTCTTCCTGTCAAGGTTACAGATACAGTAAGCAAGTTGGCAGAACTGTATCTCTCTTGAATCATACCTCTTCATCTTGTTCCAAGGAGGATTGTGTTAGATCGAGGTCCACAGTTTACCTCGCATTTTTGGCAATGTCTCCACAAGGCCATGGGGACCCAACTCTCTTTTAGTACCACGTATCATCCTCAAACCAGTGGGCAAACTGAAAGAGTGAACCAAATCTTTGAGGATATGCTTAGGGCATGTGCTCTCACCTATTGAAAAAGTTGGGAGAAATGCTTGCCATTTATGGAGTTTTCCTATAACAATAGCTATCAAGCTAGTCTCCAAATGTCTCCATTTGAGGCTCTTTATGGAAGACCTTCAAGGACTCCACTCAATTGGTCCGAGTCCGGAGAAAGTGTTAGTGTTATGCCCTTGAGGCAATCATATAGATGATTGTAGCATGACTATGTTTATGAATAATAAGATGATTATTGGTCCAATGAATGCATATCATTATATTGATCAGCAAGTACGTGACTTGTTTATGAAACTCTTTACTTATTGATATAATTCTATAAATATCTCTAATCGAATATCGTCGTATAGGACAACGATGAATAGATCATCACATGTACTGATCGATGATCATATTTCATAGATCATGGGATATGGAGATATCATCAATACATTGTGAACGCATATTGAAGAACATGGGTTAGATAGACCCGCAATGCGACACTGTGAGAATGTTACATTCTTATGTGTCATCAATGTATCTCATACATAGTAGATGTATGATCCTTAGACATGAGATTGTCACATTCCCTACATGTGTAATAGTTTACCTTGGGGTTACCAAACACTATTTTCTAACCGAATAGTTATAAAGGTAGCTTTCGTGTTTTCTATAAAACATGCCGAGGGACATGAGCAGTCAAAATGGAATTTCCCACTCCAATGTAACGGAGATATATGTCTAGGCCACTCGTGTGATATGATTAAGGAAGTGCATGGCCATGCTGTGATTGAGGAGTCAATCACAACTTATTAACATATCACGGATACGAGAGATAGATTGATGTGACACTACGGAATGGTGTGACATTGTAAAATGTGAAATTAGAGAATAAAACCTTTCGGCTTGAGGTTTACTCGCGTTTTTGGGCCTTTTGAAGTGTTGTGACACCACGGAGCGTCGTAACCTTATAAAAGGTGCATGATGAGGTCAAAAACATATTGAAATATGATATGGGAGGTTAAAACCATAAGGTATGAAGGTTAATAGCGTTGTCGGGCCGTTTCCGGGGTTTTGGGCCTTCCCGGGGGAGTTTGGGCCTTAAAGAGGGGGTTGTGGGCTTTGGTGGGATGGAGTGGGAATCCATTTAGGATTAGGAAAGGGGCTTAGGGCTGGTTAAAGGGGGGTTTCCCTGACCTTTTGGGCGTCCTCCCCTACCCCTTGCGCCCCCAAGTGCCCTAGCCGCCTCCCACACCTCCCCACCTCCTCCTTGGGCGCCTCCACCTCCCCCAAGCCACTCCCCTTGCGCCACCACCCTCTCCACCACCTCTCCACCTCCCTTGCTGCCCCTAGGTGAGTTCTTGACCTCACCACCTCGAAGATCCATCCATTGGAGCGCTCCGCGACGAGGAGATCCGGTGGATTTGGAAGCGAGGAAGGGGATCGCGCGAACCGGGAGGAGATCTATTGGGTTTTCGTGCGTCGGGCGAAGGTATGGCCATGGGAATCATTGGGGTTGATCTAGGTACTGTTCTAAGGGTGTTTATCAAGTTTTTAGATCAATTGGTGGTGCTGAAATTGAGTAATTTGGATTAGATCTAGATGTTGCCACGTTCTGTTTTTGGGACAGCATGAGCAGTCGACCTAGGGTTTGCGTTTTCGTCAATTTAGAATCTGAATCTGTCCGTACGGATGTTGAAGAAGTTGTAGATAATTTATTATCTTTCAGTGGGTATAAAGAACGTTAAATTCCACCCAGCCGTTTGAAAGTTATGGCTGTTTTACCGAGCATGATAAAATCTGTGACGTAATTGGAACAGATCACGGTAATCTGTAGATTAAACAACTTCAGAGTCCGAATCAGTCTTTCAATATACCTAGAGAAAGTTGGGAAATTTCCTAAGATACGCGAGGATGTACTCGTTTAATTGATTCGGAGTCCCAGATCTCAAGTTATGCCTTTTGCAATGTTGCTGTCCCAACGGGACAGAACCTCTGTTTTTAGGTTTTGCGAGTAGTTGGCAATGTCGGGGTAGATGAGGGTTTGCGTACTGTTTTGTGGACATGATTGTGAGCGTGTGGTACCTATGTGCAAGTGGTGCGACCCTGAGAGTGCCCTCTACTTCCCGCCAATCCGTTGCCCGTGGTTGAGGCAAGTGTGTTGTGATGGATAGCGATTTGTAGGTTGCTTGTTGAGAATAGATGGAATTGACTACATGATATATGATCAATTGCCATGTTTTTATGATTGCCAATGATATGATGAACATGTTTAATATGTTATGATGCCATGTGTTAATATGTGAGTTAAATATGATGTTGGCATAAATGCATACATGGCATGTTACATGGCTCGGGCGGTGAGAAAGTCATAACTAGTCCGGGAAGGTCGGTGAGAAAGTTATGACTAATCCGGAAAGCCAATGAGTAAGTCCTACATCGTGATTCCATTCACCGCGGTGAACGGAAGCGAGGAGTAGGCACCCTCCATCTTCGGGATGGAAGGGGGGAGAGGGTGCACACCGACGGGTGTGTACTCAACCATACCGGTATGAGTTTCCAAGGAGACATGAGCATTGCATTACATTGCATACATAATGATGATGATATTGTTAAGTGTTCATGAATGAGATGATATATATATGATGGGAGATGTTATTGCCATGATATTGTTCTTGTTGTCCATTGCAATATGCTTGCTGAGTTTCGAACTCACGCTTGTGTTTTCTTGTTATTTTAGGTACCATGAGAACGGCATGCGGGGAAGGGAAATAGTCACACACCCACACGTAGCTTCACCATATTGATTCCACAAGTCATTCTATTAGTTTGATAATAAATTGCGTGTGATGATTATTGCTTTAAGGTTTAGCTTTGCTATATGAGAGTTTTATTGTTCGTTTGACCCTTGGAGACATTATGTGTTTGAAACTAGACTTATATTGTTGCTAAGTCGTTAATTATTGCTGTTTTTAGTTGTCTCTCATAATCCATACATTGCTATGTTGTTGTTGCTCCTTTAATTCATGTTAAAACAAAGGAGATGTCTTAAATTTCGGTTTTTAGCATATGTACCTTTGCTGGAATTTATGGTAACTTGTGGTATTTAGATGTTGTTTAGCTTATGTTTGGTAGCATTCAGGCATATTAAATGCCGGGGTGTTACAATTGAATTATCAAAGGATGACATGCTTCTCGCCTCGAGTTCAATCTTCATATAGTTTGGCAAAGGGATTATTACATCAGTACTTTCATTGTCCTATCTGATTTGATCAAGGTATGTTTGGAGTTGGCATGTGTAACACCCCAAATTTTTGCTTTTTATGAATTTAAATGAAATTTTGCACTTTGGTGAATTTTTTGAATTTATTCCCTTTTGAAATAATTAAAGAATTAAAAGTTATCAATAAAATTTTGTTGGAAATATTTTATTTCAGTCCAAAATTTCTCAAGGTTTATTCCAGAATTTTTCTGATTAATTTGCTATTTTTCCCGAATTAAATGAATTTCTAGAAATTAATTGGAATATTTAATCGCTGGAAAATCGATCGGGTTTGCACTGTTCAATCGACCGAGCCCGAGTCGGACTCGAGTCTGAGTCTGACCCGAACCACGGTCGAGCCAAACCAAGTTGGGCCGAACCCTAACCCCCGACCGTTGGATCTAGATCCAACGGTCGAGATCAAGCCATGCGCCCGAGCCGTGCGCACCGAGCCCTCGCGCGTGACCGTTGGATCTTGATCCAACGGCCCACATTGCGCCACGTCACCCAATCCGAATGGGATTCGGATTCCGCCGCCGCAGCCGGGTGGACCTCGGTCTCCGCGATTTTCATGGAAGCCGAGGCCCCTATTTAATGAACCGCCGCCGCCACCGTGTAGCTCCCTTCCATGCGCACCCGTAGCCCTAACTCACCGAGGTCAAGCCGCCGTGGTCTCGCCGCAATCGCTCGGCGTAGTTGGTCATGCGTTCCGCCGCGGTTTCGTGCTATTTCCGCCGCCGTCCGCCGTCGTCCGCCGTCGTCAAGCCCAGATCCGGAACCGCAAGGACGAGGCGCACTGGGAGGTACCACCCACTTCGTCGGAGACGCGCGGAAATGCCGTTGGCTAGGACGTCGTCCCCAACTCCGGTACCCTAGCTCCGCCGCACGCCATCGCCGAATCCGCATGCTCTCTCCACCGTCCGATCATGATCGAGCGGCTCAGGTTCGTCCACGTCACCCCGTTCTTTTTGACGCTTCGGATTTTAGATCTATTCTCAGCCGTCGGATCTAGATCCAACGGCTCTAGATTGTGCCACGTAGCCGTGAACCGCACCATGCCTAGATCCATTCTCAACCATTAGATCTAGATCGTATGGTTAGCATTAACCGCGTTGTAGCGTTAGATGCATTCTCGGCCGTTCGATCAAAATCAAACGGCGTAGATTTAGCCACGTGTCAGCCTCCGGGACATGCCACGTCGACCCCCAACGACGCGGTTAACCCGATCGGATCTAGACCGTCCGATCCAAATCGAACGGCCCAGATCAGCCACGTTGCCCGCAACGTGCGCGGCCCAGATCAAATCTGGACCGTTGATTTTCAAATCAACGGTCCGGATCAAGCCACGTGTCTGGAAGTTGGATCAGCGCGGTCAGCGCAGTCGCGCCCGATCGCCGCTGACGTCAGCACGTGATGTCAGCGTGGGACCCGCGTGTCAGTGGCTGCCAACCCGCACCATGACGTCACCCGTGACGTCATGCTGACGTCACGGTGGGGCCCGTGTATCAGGTGCCCTCGGCCAGGCCGCGATGACGTCAGTGCTGACGTCATCCGAGGGGGCCCACATGTCAGAGGCACACGCACCCGTGGACCGGGTCCACGGTGGACCCAAGCCGAGCCGTGGACCGAGTCCATGGACCGGCTGACGCAATAATTCGGTTTTTCAATAGAAAAATAATTCGGTGGAACATCAAATCCCGTGCTGACGTCATGCTGACGTCATTAACCGATTTTTCAATAGAAAAATAAATGGATTAATTCGGTTTATTGATTTATTTGAATTTTTAAACTTCAAACGCTTATAACTTTTGTATTTCAACTCCGATTTGGGTGATTCAAATTTCTAAATTTTCATAAAATTTAGCTCTAATCAATGGTGAATTTTATTTAATTTTTGGACCAAAGTTTTTCTCTGTAATATTTATTTAATTGATTATTTAAACTTTAAACGCTTGTAATTTTTGCGTTTTAACTCCGAATTTGATGATTCAAATTCCTAAAAATTCATAAAATTATGCTCTCTCTGTTTATGGACTTTATTTGAATGTTTGAACACTTTTTGTCTACTGTTTATTTATTTATTGCTATTTGCACGCATTACGTGTAGACGTCGAGGTGCCCGAAGGCTTCGAAGGTGAAGTGTTGACCCAAGAGCCAGTTCAAGAACCGTAACAAGTGTCATTCGAAGGCAAGTTATGCTTTGACCATGTTGACCCCACTTTTGAAATTTATTTTCATTTAAATTATTGCATGCTAGTTCAATAAGAAAATGCTTTAAATAATTCTGGGAAATTAGATAAATGCCAAATTGCAGTATGACACCTTGATTAATTACTTATGTGCCATAAACCCTTGTCACCCTAGTTGTGGATTATTTAGTTGGACTTTATTAAATAGCCAACATGGGTAATTAGACCGTTGTAGTATATTGCTTAGACCTGCCACGTAGTCATGACATGATTTTGGGTAATTACATGTTAACATTGACTTAATGACATATGGAACATGTTTTTGAGAAGTGTCATGTGTTATTGATGTTGTTATCGATGGCACGTGGTGCATGGTAATCAACTTGGGGTTTGATAAATAGATTTAGACCGGGGCATGTGGCAAGAATGATCGGGTGGGCCAGTTGTGGCACTGGGAACGTTGATTTGGTTCTTCGGGTAGTCTTGCCCTAGTCACCCTAAGGACTTAACCTTGCAAGCCTTTGAACTGAGTCATACATGCAACCATATGTCTGTAATGGGACGGACCTAGTTGATTAAGTTGCTAATAACGTACCTGTGGGACCTCGGGGTGTCAACTATACCTTTTGTGTAGTTGTACGGGGGAGCGTACCGGGGCTGCGGTCAGGTACCCATCTAACGGTTGATTGGCCTAAACTTCGCCTTTGCTAAGGGAAGGGTTGGTGTGCAATAACCGGGGAGGCCCCTTGTGCTGCTAGAAGTTTTTGAAAGACTTTGTTCCGGGCACTCGCCTTTATGGCGTTTGGCTGTATCTTGTGGGTAAAGTGCATAACCTCTGCAGAGTGTAAAATCTATTCGAATAGCCTTGTCCGCGGCATTGGACATGACTCGGGAATTACAGTCAAGGGTTAGACTTCCATAGAAATGACTCGATTTGGAAGGATGGATGGTTGAGAGGTTGAATTGGACCTAGGATTGGGAATTGCTTTAATTATGAGATCATTGTGAAAAGTACTCTATTCAATATCGTTTTACCGCTTTGCAATCTATTATTGTATTTACTTATGCTACCCTACTGCAAATGAACTGGTTAGCCTATCCTTTGTACTAAGCCATGCATGTAGAATATTAGCTTGCATTCTGTGCATGACTTGCTGAGTAACAAGTACTCACCCTTGCCACAATACAACATCAGTTGAAGAAGAGTCGACGCCGGCTTTGGAGGAAGAGTACCAGGAGGAGCCGTCAAACTAGGGAGCAAGCCCAGTCAGTTGCCTGTGGTATACTGGATGGCGCAACTTTGATGCTTTTATTCCGCTGCAATTTATTTCTTTAATAAGTCTTCGCCCTACGAGGCTGTCGGGACCCGAATTTACAAATCCGGACCCTCTGTGTATTTAGCACTAGTCCAGGATCACGTTAGTGCACACAGTCTCAACATTGGTAAATATCACAATCATATTCAACGAAATAGAAAGTACCTTAATTATAGTAACCAAACTGGTTGCTTAACCTTTAGGGTCAAGTTACAAAAGTACACCTCGCAGGGCGAAAGTTTAATAAAGAGAAATAATAGTAGCGGAAAATAAGATAACTTCGTGGCGCCATCCAGCATACCACAGGCAACTGACTGGGCTCGCTCCCTAGATAGACGGTTCCTCTTGGAGCTCCTCCTCCAAAGCTGGTGTGGACTCCTCTTCAACTGATGTTGTATTGTGGCAAGGGTGAGTACTTGGTACTCAGCAAGTCATGCACAGAATGCAAGCTAATATTCTACATGCATGGCTTAATACAAAGGAATAGCTCATGGTTCATTTGCAGTAACATCATTTAACAAATAACATAAGTAGATTCGAAAGCGATAGAAACAGGGTAATATCAATAACTTTTCCAGGAGTTAAATAAACATCTTTCCCATTCCTATTCCACATTTCCATCAACATCATCATTTAACCAAACCAAACCTCTCAAGTTCAAGTTAATTTCAAGTAAATCTAACCCTTGACTGTAATCCCCGAGCAATGTCCAATACCGCAGACACGGCTATTCGAATAGATTTTTCACTCTGCAGAGGTTATGCACTTTACCCACAAGATACAGCCAAGCACCACAAAGGCGAGTGATCGTAACAAAGCCTTTCGGAAATAGCTAACTACACAAGTGAACCTTTCTGGTTTTTGCCATACACCATCCCTTCCCTTAACAAAGGCGAAGTATGGGACCGACATACCGTTGGACGGGTACCATGCCATCGCCTTGGTACGCTCCCCTTTCAAGCTACACAAAAGGTGTAGTTGACACCCGAGGTATCAAATGCAAGTTATTAGTAACTTACTCAACTAGGTCCGTCCCATTACGGACATGTGGTTGCACGATTAACTCAGTTCAAAGGCTTTCAAGGTTAAGTCCTTAGGTTGACCAGGGCAAGACTACCCGAAGAACCAAACCAACGCTCCCCATGCCATAACTGGCCCACCCGATCATTCTTGCCACATGGCCCGGTCGAAAACTATTTATCAAACCCCCAGTTGATTACCATGCACCACGTGCCATCAACATCACAACACATGATACCTTTCCAAAATAGGTTCAATATATCATTAAGTCAATATTAACATTTGATTGTCCAAATTCATGTCATGAGCACGTAGCAGGTCTAAGCAATATACTACAACGATCTAAATTCCCATGTTGGCAATTTAATAATGTCCAACAAATTAATCCTCAACTAGGGTGACAAGGGGTTCATGGCATTCAATTATCTATGTCAAGGTGGCATACAGCAACTAGGTAATTAACTAATCTCCCAAAATCAATTAAAGCATTTTATAATTGAACTAGCATGCAAGAATTTAAATCAAAATAATTTCAAAATGGGGTCAACATGGTCAAAGCACAACTTGCCTTCAAAGAGTACTTGTTCTTGGTCTTGAGATGGCTCCTGGGTCAATACTTCACCTTCGAAGCCTTCGGGCACTTCAACGTCTACTCGTAATGCATGCAAATAGCAATAAATGAATAAAACAGTAGAAAAAAGTATCCAAACATCCAAAATAAAGTCCATAAACAGAGAGAGCACAATTTTATAAATTTTTAGAAATCGGAATCGTCCAAATCGGAGTTAAAATGCAAAAGTTGTAACCGTTTAAAATTTAAAGAAAACATTAATTAAATATAAACAGAAAAATATTCGTAGTCAAAAATTAATTAAATTTCATATTTTAGTAGGTCTCATTTTTATGAAAATTTAGAAATTCGAATCACTCAAATCGGAGTTGAAACGCAAAAGTTATAAGCGTTTGAAGTTTGAATCTAAATTTGAAATCAATAAACCGAATTAAATAAATAATTTCTTTTTCGGAAAATGATTTATTGCATCAGCATGACACATGGACCAATCAGAGGCCGCCACGTCGCCTCGGGTCCATGGACCCGGCGCACGGTTTGGCTCGGTCCACCGTGGACCCGGTCCTCGGCGCACGTGTCTCACTGACAGGTGGGCCCCACGGATGACGTCAGCAGTGACGTCATCACGCACGGTTGAGGACAGCTGACAGCTGGGCCCCACCGTGACGTCATGGTGCAGTTTGGCTGAGCCGCTGATATGCGGGCCCCACGCTGACGTCAGCGGTGGCCGGGCGGCGACCGTGTTGACCGCGGCGGTCAGACTTCCGCCCACGTGGCTAGATCTCGGCCGTTGATTTGAAAATCAACGGCCCAGATCGGATCTGGTTTAACGTGTTAGGAAAACTACTCGGCTGATATGGACCGTTCGATCGTGATCAGACGGTCAAGATCCAATCTAGAGTTTACAACGTGGCTAACCCTAGCCGTTTGATCTAGATCTGACGGCTGACATCTATCCAAGCACGGTGCGGTTCTAGCTACGTGGCACAATCTAGACCGTTGGATCTAGATCGAACGGTTGGAAATAGATCTAGAAATTACAACGTGGGTTTTACCGTTGTGACGTGGACGAATCTGGGCCCTCAGATCTTGATCGGACGGTTGATGGAGCTCGCAAGGCGGCGATGGCGTGCGGCGGCGCTTGCAGACCGGAGACGAAGACGACGACCACGGCAACGGCGTTGCGGGGCTCCTCCGGCAAAGTGAATGGTGCTCTCCAACGCGTCTCGTCCTTGCGGTTCCGGATCTGGGCTCAACGGCGGCGGAGGACGGCGGACGGCGGCGAAATCGACGAATAACCGCGGCGGAAACCTAGCGCAACAACGGCGAGCTCTAGCGGGCGAACGGCGGCGGCTCAGGTGACGTGGGCTAGGGCTACGGGTGCGCACGGGAGTCGGCTACGCGGTGGCGGTGGCGGTGACTTAAATAGGGGCCTCGGCTTCTGTGTATTGCGCGAAAACCGAGGTCCACCCGGTTACGACGGCGGAATCCGAATCCAATTCGGATTCGGTGACGTGGCTCAACGTGGATCGTTGGATCAAGATCCAATAGCATGGGGGTTTGGGCTCGGGTCCGGCTCGGTGACTTGGCTGGCTCAGTCGGAGTCGGGCTCGGGCGACGTGGCTCAATCTCGACCGTTCGATCTTGATCAGACGGTCGAGAGGGTTTGGGCTGAGTCGGGTTCGAGTCCGACTCGAACTCGAGTCAGACTCGGGCTCGGGTCGGGTCCGGGTTGGAGGAACATTAAAACCCGGTTTGGGTTTTTCCAGCGATTAAATATTCAAAATAATTCCCAAAAATTCATTTAATTCATTAAAAATAGCAAAACACTCAGAAAAATTCCAGAAAAATTCTAGAAAATATTTTGTAACATTTTGGACTCAAATAAAATATTTCCAACAAAACTTTATTTGAAAAATTAAATTCTTTAATTATTTTAAAAGGGAATAAATTCAAATAAATTCCAAATAAATCCAAATAAATTCCAAAAAATTCCAAAAATTCACAAAAGTGCAAAATCTTATTTGAATTCATGAAAAGAAAAAATTGGGGTGTTACAAAGGCGTATCTTTGTAACTTGACCATAAGGTCGAGCAACCAGTTTGATTATTATAATTAAAGTACTTTCTATTTCGTTGAGTATGATTGTGATATTTACAGATGTTGAGACTGTGTGCACTAGCGTGATCTTGGACTAGTGCGGATTACACAGAGGGTCCGGATTTGCAAATTTGAGTCCTGACAGCATGTCCTACAAGGAGCCGCTACCAACCATTGGATTAGAAAAGGGTTTTCCAAATCCATATCCAAATATACGTGAACCTGCAGGGTCACACACTTAACAGGCTGGGACGCATTAATTCAGATTGGATCCGTAATTAATGGACCTCGTGGGCTTAGCGCGCTGATGGAACCTAGCTTAGGGTTTCACCTCGTGGCTATATAAGGAGTGGATGAGGGTGGGCGCAGCTGTGCCTCTTTCCTACGTTTTGGAAGTGTTTCACCCGAAACCCTAGCCTCCTTCTTTCGCTGCCCCTGCCAAGCGACCAGGTGCTTGCACACCGACACATGGCTTTCCATCCCCGGACGTGTGGACTGCTGCGGTAACACTTCTAGGACTACGGCGTGGGAGGATGATCCACGGTGAGGCGAGGACGATCCTCTTCATCGACGTGAATGACTACTTGCTATACCTCGACACGCGCGATGTGAGACCCAGCTTCTCCAACTCATCTTCCGCTGCTTCTGCGTGTCAACCTGTTATCCATTGGACCCGCAAACCCGAAACCCTAATCGCGTCGATCGTCGTATTTGAATCCAACGACCGGGATCGTGCCGCGTCGCAATCGCGTGTGGGCTGCTGGATCGGATTCGCGTGTACGCACGAGATTGAGCCACGTAGGCCTCGTTGTATCGGGGTCGGATTACGCTATCGCAACGGCCGCACCGTAAATTTTGGCTCATGCACGCACGCCTATTGGATTAAATACCCGCGCCAGGTCACCGTGCCGCTCTCGTTGTTTTACCCTAGGTTTCCCCGCCCGCGCCGCCGCTAGTTGCCCGCGATTTCTCGCCGAGGTCCGAAGACTGCCATAGAGTTCTTTCGTTGTTTTCGTCACCGTTGAGCCGTCTTCCGCCGCATGGGACCCATCTCCGGGGTGGTCATGATGAGGCGTTTCGAAAGCGATATCACACTTCGCCGGAAACCCACAGAAATGCCATCACTTGTGTCGTCTTCCCCAGCTCCGGCCACGTCTGCCTGCTGCACCACCGCCGGACCCCGCGAGCTCTACCAGCTATTCGATCGTCATCCGAGGGCCCAGGTTCATCCACGTCACCATCTTAGTGCATCCTCTGGATTAGATCTTGACCATAGGATTTAGATCGTATGGTTTGGGTCCATCCTTAGCCATTGGATTAGGAATGTGTGGTTTAGATTGATCCACGTAGATTTGAACTGTTGCATACCAGAGTAAATCTCAGCCATCCGATCTAGATTGTACGATTAGATTTGATTCACGTGTTAGCATTAGATTCAATCGTAGCCGTTGGATCTGAATCGCGCGGTCCAGATGCGCCCACGTGTCGCGGACCAAGACTATCCATGTCACTCTTTAAAACCCCGGCCGATTAGATTCGATCTCGGCCGTCCGATCTGAAGCGGATGGGTGAGATTAGGCCATGTAGTCCCATTGTCGCGAAAAGCTTCATCCATTCCTAGCTGTCCGATCTAAATCGAATGGACCGAATCAAGTCATGTAGATCCCTTGTGGTGATTTGGATTAGATCTGAACCATTGATTTTTGAATGAACGCATGAGATTGCACCACACCGTAGCCAATCCGAGCGTGCCACATGTGCCCAAGAACCGAGGTGTCACAGTGGCACTGCTCGGTCATCGCTGACGTCAGTAGTGACGTTAGCGAAACCCACGCATCAGCGTCTGTTCCCATGCACAAGTGAAGCCAACGTGATGTTAGCGATGACATCACGATGGAGCCCACCTGTCAGCCGAGCCGAGCCGTGCGTGGATGATGTTAGTGCTGACATCATCAAGCCAGGCCTACGTGTCAGCGACACGTGGACTCATGAGCCGGGTCCACCGTGGACCATAACCGAGCGTGGACCGAGTCTATAGACCGGATGACGCAAGCGTGGCACAATAAATCGATTTTCCTTTAGAAAAATAAATTGGCCGAAAATCAAATTCGTTGCTGACGAAAGCATGCCGTCATATTTTTGGTTTTTTAGTAGAAAAATAAATCGTATAATTCGGTTTATTCTTTTTAATTGATTTTCAAACTTCAAATCGCTATAACTTTTGCGTTTTAGCTCCGATTGAGGTGATTCCTGTTTCTAAATTTTTGCAAAATTGAGCTCTATTTAATGGTGAATTTTATTTAATATTTGGATATGAGTTGATCTCTGTTTTTTTATTTGTTGTTTATTTATCCGTTTCGCGTAGACTTTGAACTATCCGAAGTCTTCGAAGGAGAGGTCTTGACCCAGGAACAAGTCTAAGAGAAGGAACAGGACCTTTTCCAAGGCAAGTTATGATTTGACCATATTGATCCTACTTTTGAAAAACTATGTTGCTTTAAATTATTTCATGCTAGTTTAAATAAAATGCTTTCAGTTAATTCTGGGAATAGCTATGCGACCTATTGTTGTATGGCACCTTGTCTATAATAATTGTATGCAATGAATCATTTGTCACCCTAGATTATAGAATATTGGTTGGACATTATTAATTTGCCAACATGGGTTAAATAGATCGTATATAGTATGCTTCACCCTGCGACGTGTCGATAACACCATTTCTGATTATTAATGTTAAATTTGACTTAATGAGATATGAAACATGTTCATGAAAGATGTGCATGTGTTATTGATGATGTTGATGGCACGTGGTGCATGGTAAATCAACGGGGTGATAAAATGATTTAGACTGAGGCAAGTGGCAAGAATGTTAATGGTGGGCCAGGTGTGGCATTTGGGAGGTCGTATTTGGTTTTGCTGATTTTGGACATTTGTAAACTCTTTGGGTAGTCTTGCCTTGGTCACTTTAAGGACTTAACCTTACAAGAATTTGAACTAAGTCTAACATACAACCACAAGTTTGGAATGGGGTAGACCTAGCTAATTAATTTATGATGTCTAGATTTCGGTACTGTCATGGTAGTGTGGGTTCTGGGTGTACGGGTGAAAACTCACATGGCGCAAGAGGGGGGCCCTAAGTGTGGTAACTAGTCCCTTCAGTGTTGAAACCTCAGCGGGCAGTACTGGATATAGAAGGAACATTGTAAAGGCTTTGTTACGGTAACTCGCCTTGGTGGTGTTTGATTGTATCTTATGGGTAAAGTGTATAACCTTTGCAGAGTGTACAACCTATTCGAATAGCCGAGTCCACAGAATTGGACATTGCTTAGGGATTACAGTTAAGGGTTAGACTTTCCTAAAAATAACTTTGGTTACCTGGTATGGAAATGATGAACCTGGTTAAGGACGATAAATGCTTTACTTGAGAAAGTAATTGTGAAAGTTATTATTGTTATTAATGTTTTATTGCTTTCTAATCTACTGTTATTTATGAATGTTGCTTATTGCAAAAGAGCCACTTAGCCTATTGATGGAATAAGCCATGCATGTAGCTATTAGAATTGCATCTTTGTGCATGACTTGCTAAGTGCTCTAAGTACTCACCGTTGCCACAACACAGCCATCACCTGAGGAAGAATCAACGCCAGCTTTGGAGTTCTAGGAGGAGCCGACGAACTAGGGAACGAGCCCAAACAGTTTCTTGTGGTATATTGGTTGGCGCCACAAGTTATCTATTTTCGCTGCAATTTATTTAATTAAGACTTTACCCTGCGAGGCGTATCTTTGTAAGTTAACCATAAGGTTGACTCAACCACCTTTGCTTTAATAAAGACTTATTTACCTTCTCGCTGTGAATGATTGTGATATTCATCTATGTTGAGACTGTGTGCACTAGCGTGATCCTGGAATAGTGTGGAAAACACAAAGGGTCTGAATTTGCACATTTCCAAGTAAAGCATTTATCATCCTTAACCAGGTTCATCATTTTTGTACCTAGTGTCAACCAACCCAAGTTCATTTTTATGAAAGTCTAACCCTTGACTGTAATCCCCGAGCAATGTCCAATACCGTGGACTCGGCTATTCGAATAGGTTGTACACTCTGCAGAGGTTATACACTTTACCCACAATATACAGTCAAACACCACCAAGGCGAGTGACCGTAACAAAGCCTTTACAGTGTTCCTTCTAGACCCAGTACTGCCCGCTAAGGTTTCAACACTGAAGGGACTGGTTACCACACTCAGGGCCCCCTCTTGCGCCTTGTGAGTTTTCACCCGTACACCCAGAACACACACCACCACGATAGTATCGAAATCTAGACATCACAAATTAATCAGCTAGGTCTGTCCCACTGCAGACTTGTGGTTGTATGTTAGACTTAGTTCAAATTCTTGCAAGGTTATGTCCTTAGGATGGCCAAGGCAAGACTACCCAAGAATTCACAAGTATCCATAATAAGCAAAAACCAAATACGACCTCCTATGTGCCACTCTTGGCCCACCATAAACAATCTTGCCACTTGCCTCGGTCTAAATCATTTGTCATCGTATGTAGTATGCTTAGTCTTGCAACGTGTCAACAACATTATTTTGGAACATCAATTGTTAACTTTGACTTAATGAGATATGGAACGTGTTACTAAAGATGTGACATGTGTTATTAATGATGTTGATGGTACGTGGTGCATGTTAACTTTAACCCATGTTGGCAAATTATTATTGTCCAACTAATATTTCATAATCTAGGGTGACAAATGATTCATGGCATATAATTATTAAAGACAGGGTGGCACACAACAAATAGGACGCATAGCTATTACCAGAATAAATTGAATGTATTTTAATTAAACTAGCATACAATAATTTAAATCAATATAGTTTTAAAAGTGGGATCAATATGGTCAAAGCACAACTTGCCTTGGAAAAGGTCCTATTCCTGCTCCTGGACTTGTTCCTGGGTAAAGACCTCTCCTCCGAAGCCTTCGGGCAATTCAACGTCTATGCGAAACAGATAAATAAACAACAAATAAATAAAATTAGAGAGCAACTCAAGTCCAAAAATTAAATAAAATTCACCATTAAATGGAGCTCAATTTTACAAAATTTTAGAAACTAGAATTACTTCAATCAGAATTAAAACGCAAAAGTTATAGCGATTTGAAGTTTGAAAATTCATTTAAAAGAACAAACCAAATTACTTCATTTATTTCTCTATTGAAAATTCTGAAATATGACGTCAACATGACGTCAGCGCCTAATTTCTTTTTCAGCTGAATTATTTTTCTAAAGGAAATCGATTTATTGAGTCACGCTTACATCATCCGGTGTATAGACTGGGTCCACGTGTCGCTGACGCGTGAGCCCCACTCGCGATGACGTCACACTGACGTCAGCACAACTCGGCTGGGTGACTTACAAGTAGGACCCACCGATGATGTCATCATGACATCATCGCTGACGTCACGCACACGGGTGCCCAGCGACTGACATGCGGGCCCAGCTGCTGACGTCAAGGGTGACATCAGCGACGACCGGCGCTGGCCCACGATGTTTTGGTTTTCGTGCGCACGTGGCACGCTTAGATTGGCTCGGCTACGATGTGATGACACGCGTTCGTTCAAAATCCGATGTTAGTCCCGTGTTGCGACACATGGGTGCATCTCAGCCCTCGATTTTAGATCGATCAGCTAAGAATGATCTAAAGAGGTTAAACGTGATCTAATCTAGATCGTTCAAATCAAATCGGACGACTCGGATCGGTTCTGATCCACAGCAAAGGGATATGATGCGGCATGTCTCGGTGGCTTACGCATGGCTCAATCTACACCATTCAGTCTTAAATGAACGGCTACGATTTAAATCTAGCACTAACACATGAATCACTCTTAACCGTACATCCTAGATCCAACGGTGGAGATCTACTCCAACAGAACAGGAATGAAATGCTTACATGGCTGAATCTAGGTCGTTCAATCTAGATCTAACGGTCCAAACCAGATCTACACAGAACTACTCGATCTAATCTGGGCCTTACTATCTCGATCCTATGATGAGATCTAATCTGGAAGACGTACCGAGATAGTGATGTGGACGAACCTGGGCAATCGAATGGAGATCCGATAGTTCACAGAGTTCGCGAAGCTGGTGATGGCATGGCGGAGTTGGCTGCCCGGAGCTGGGGAAGATGACACAAGCGACAGCGTTTCCGTGGCTCTCCGGCGAAGTGGGATATCGCTTCTGAAGCGCCTCGTCACAACAACACCGCATCCGAGCTCGGTGCTGTGAGAAACGATGACGACGGCGTCCAAAATGATGGAAGAACACGGCGGTAGTCCTCAAACTCCGACGAGCAATCTAGCGCAAGTGGCGGCGGCGCAAACGACGAGACCTAGGGCAACGTAAAGAGAATGGCACTACGATTACGGCTAGGGTATTTAAAGAGCGTGGGCATCCGTGTCCTTCCCGAAATCCACCGCGGCCGTTACGTGGTGGGGCAGTCCGGCGGCAACTCGGACGGGCGACGTGGCTGCATCGCAAGCGTCCAAACGCGATCGATCCGATGGTCAAGCGCGTGCACGCACATGGACGGATCCCAGCCATTGGATCTCAATCCAACGGTGACCGCATTAGGGCTATGGTTTCGGCGCGGGTCGGTTCGTGGGCTAACGGGTCTCTAGTTCGGGCCATGCAGGTCTCGACCCATTAGGGTTTCCAAATTTACTTTTCATTTTTACTATTTAAATTAAATCTAGTAATTCAAATAAATCAAGAAAAATAGCAAAATGCTCAGAAAAATTCTGGAAAATACTTTGAGACATTTTGGACTCGAATAAAATATTTCCAACAATATTTTATATAAAACTTTTAAATATATATTTAATTCAAGAAAGGACTTAATTCAAATTAAATCCAAATAAACTCCGGAAAATTCCAAAAATTCAATTAACTCAATAAATTGAATAAAAAGAAAAAATTGGGAAGTTATAGGTATATTTAATTATACGTGTTTATTCATGCTCTAGAATCGGGAAGAAAAAATGGTTGGTTGAATCATTTGTTCGGGAATGGAATTTTGACATGATGGTCAATTTTGGTATAAAATCAAAAAGCTAGAAAGCTAAGTTTTGACATGGGCGAGTTATTAATATAATCTTTGAAGTGCATGGACTTGCACGTAGTGTAGGCAGAGTTCTCGCCTGGGTCGATTAAGGACCAAACGTTGTGCCGTAAAATCCAAGATATCCGCAACAACAAGTGCTATTATGGGGGTGGCTGTAACCAATTAAATTTTCTAGAACAAACTTTGCACATTGGAAGGCTGGAATAGTATGGGCATTTCAGTTAGGTATGCTCGCAGGGGTGCCCTGACTATGGTGTTGGAAATAATGCTTGTTGATACAACGGTACATGCCTTACCATGGGGAGAAAGGTTATGATAGGTCGTAAACTGTCGTAAGTGCTATGTGTGCAAATTTCGTTTTTGCTACCATAGCAAGGGTCAAACATCATTGGGCTGGTGCAAACATAGGTCTAGGTCTTGTAACGATTTTATCATGATCTCTCTACCGCACACTAAAGTAAGTGTGCTAATATCTAGTCAACAAGAGTAGGTTATGAATTGTGGGTAAACCGGTTCACCTTTGCAAAGTGTAAATCTTTTCAAAAAGCCATAGTCATGGTCATGAGTAGCTTCGTGCATTGAAACTAGGTTAATTTTGAATTTTTCTGCAAAAACCTGAGATGGAAAAATGGCGGATAGCCCTGATACAGATGTTATGCCAAGTGTATGGTAGGGAATGGATCTCGATCACAATCATGGAGGCTTGTGAATTGCTTGTATTTATGATATATTCTTGTTACTTACATACTTTTAAATTGCTCTTTACAAATTCCGTTTACAATATACTATTTTATATTGTTGACTAAATCTCGGTTTTTGCAAAATTTACGAACATGGTAGGATAGCCATATCCTTTGACATAGCCAAACATATAATTATAATTATGATACACTACACATCTTGCTGAATACAAATGTACTCACCCTTGCCTATTGATATTCAGAGGATGAAGGAATCACCACCCCCGACGACTCATGCTGCAAGTTTGAGCGGATAAGATGATGAGCTTTTCTAGGGCTTAATCTAGTCAGTTGCCAATGGATATTTTTGGTTGAGGCATACAGCTAGACTTGATGATTATTTCACTATCTTTTTGCTACATTTTATTTGGCCAATTGCCCTATTATAGTAAGAACTATGTACCATCAACTTATGTATTTATATTGATGTCATATTGTGTATGTATGTGATGACCATGTTGTGAATATGTGTACTAGCCACTGATCATGGCACTAGTACGGCATCCACATAAGACCCTTAGGTATTCTATGCCTGGGTGAGGGTCTCGATAGCGTTAGTATCAGAGCCATACTGACTGTAGGTTAAGCCTTAGTTAGACTGGCCATTAGCATAAGGATTGGATAATTCAAGGTTCTATTTTCAATTAGGGTATATTAATTATGAAACATAGAGCTATTGATATCCTTTTCTCCTTTCCTAGAATCCTTTCTCTCACCCTTACTCTCATTTTGTTTCTAACCATTTCCCGTCCTTAAATAAATCATAGATGGCAATCGTGACCCAGGGAAACATGATGAGTTGGACGAAGCTTGTGTGGGAGTTAACAAAGAGCTTGGGAAAAGGCACCACCCCTACCAATTCATTGGCAAGGACCACCAAATAAGCCGTGTGGATGGCTGGCTGCATTGTTAAACATCACATGACAACCAAGATAGATAGCCAAGTTGTTCAACACTATGTGGGGTATAGTAGTTTTACCCAGGATGCTACCATTCGGGGAGCAGACTGCAAACTCCTTCGGCGAATAAGCAAGCTTCATCGAATCAACATGAATGCACTTATTCGAATGGTTGAGACACGTGTAGGACGAGGAGCACCTTCCCAAGATGCCACTCCTGATTAGTTAGCACCACCACCTCCACTAGTTGCACGAGAGTCACCACCACCGTGAATAACCCAGGGCTGAGTCATTAATGAACTAGCAATAGCCAGGAGTGTTAACTCCTATTCACACTAGCTGTCACTAAAGAGTCCCTACCACCTTCACCACTGATCCGTAATTCATGGGTACTATATAGTTACTCAAAGCCAGAACCAGAAGGACCATACTTATCCAGGTCTAGGTGGGAGCCACTAGACTAATCTTTCCTTTTTGTATAAGCTAAGGCTTGAACTCACTTTTTGACTAGTTGTACCCTTATGTGCCCCAATTGATGTAACAAAACGTTTTTGCACTATTTGTAACACCCCGGCATTTAATATGCCTGAATGCTACCAAACATAAGCTAAACAACATCTAAATACCACAATTAAACATAAATTCCAGCAAAGGCGCACATGCTAAAAGCCGAGATTTCGGCAGCATCTCCTTTGTTTTAACATGAATTAACACAATATCAATATCATGGCAAGATATGTCATAGCACACGACAAATAAAACATCAACATAAATGGATATATCATCAAATTACGCCAATAAAAGCATGCTCAACCACTTCATAAGCTATAACCAAGCAAATAGGGAATCACAAGCATGCTAAATTAAACCGTACATTAAGTTTATGGCACAACTCTTAATATCATGTCTCCCAAGTGATTAATTATGGACTATGATGGTGGAGCTACGTGTAGAAGTGTAGCTAGACCCCTTTTTCCCGCATGCCGGTCTCAAAGTACCTAAAAACAACATAAAACACAAGCGTGAGTTCGAAAACTCAGCAAGCATATTGTAATGGACAACAAGATCATTTACAAGACAATAATACCTTGCATCACATATAACATCTCATACTTGAGCACATAACAACATCATCATCATTAAATATGTATTGCAATGCAATGCAATGCAATGCAATGTTATGCTCATATCTCCTTGGAAACTCATACCGGTATGGTTGAGTACACACCCGTCGGTGTGCACCCTCTCCCCCCTTCCATCCCGAAGATGGAGGGTGCCTACTCCTCGCTTCCACAACCCACGGTAGATGGAATCACGATGTAGGACTTACTCTAATGGCTCTCTAGATTAGTCATAACTTTCTCACTGACCTTCCCGGATTAGTTAATGACTTTCTCACCGCCCGGGCCATATAACATGTCATGCATGCAACTATGCCAATTATCATATTTCACATGTACATAAACATATGGCATCGAACCATGATAATCATACTCAATATTTCATTGGAAAACAGCAAGCATGGCAAGTGAGCATAGCAAGTGTTCAATCTTTCACCCAATATCAACAAACAACCTACAATCCGCTATACATTACAACACACTTGCCTCAACCGCGGGCGACGGATTTGTGGGACGTAGAGGGCACTCCCGGTGTCACACCACCTGCACATAGGCATCACACACTCACAATAATGCCCGCAAAACAGTACACAAATCCCCATCTAACCCGACATTGACCACTACTTGCAAACCTAAAAACAGAGGTTCTGTCCCGGCGGGACAGCAGCCTTGCAAAGGCCATAACTTGAGTTCTGGGACTCCAAATCGATTAAACGAGTACACCATCGCGAAGCTTAGGAAATTTCCTACCTTTTTCTAGTTATACAGAAAGACTGATTCGGACTCTAAAATTGTTTAATCTACAGATTACTACAATCTGTTCCAATCGCTTCAAAGATTTTAACACGCTCGGTAAAACGGCCATAACTTTCAAACGGCTGATCGCATTTTAACGTACTTTATGTCCACGGAAATATAATTAAATTATCTACAACTTATTTTAAGTCCGTACGGACAGATTCGGATTCTAAATCGACGAAAACTCGAACCATAGCCCGACTGCTCAATCTGCCCGAAAACAAAAACGTGGCAACGTCTAGATCTAACCCAAAGACCTCCAACCCAGCACCACCAATTGATCTAAAAACTTCATAAACACCCTAAGAACAGTACCTAGATCAAACCCAAGGATCCCCATGATCATACCTTTGCCCAACGAACGAATCTCCAATAGATCTCCTCGCGGATCTCTCCTCGCTCCACGCTCCTCGCTCCTCACTCCTCGCTCCTCGCTCCAACAGATGAATCCACAAGGTGCAGAGGTGTGGAGACCACCCTAGGACAGCAAGGGGGTGGAGGAGAGGTGGTGTGCAATGGGGAGCAATGGGGGCGGCTAGGAGGTGGAGGGAGGAGGAAGGGTGGCGGCTAGGGTTAGGGGCGCATGGGGCAGGGGTGAACGCCCCAAGGGCTGGTGGGGAGCCCTTTTACCAGCCCCCACACCCAAACCTAGTCCGTTACGGAGACCTACTCCATCCCACCAAAGCCCACCAAGGCCCAAACTCCCCCGGGAAGGCCCAAAACCCCGGAAACGGCCCGGAAAAGCTATTAACCTCCATATCCTATAGTTTTAACCTTAATTCCACATCTCATAATGTTATTAACCTTATCATGCACGTTAAATAAGGTTACGACACTCCGTGGTGTCACAACACTTCAAAAGGCCCAAAAACGCGAGTAAACCTCTAGCCGTAAGATTTTCTTCTCTAATTTCACAATCTGTAATGTCACACCAAAACGTAGTGTCACATTCTTCCCCCCTTCAACAGGATTCGACCTCGAATCCGAAGGACACCAAAAACAACTACCAAGTCCCCAAGGGACAAAAGGCTTCTCAGCAGCACAAAACAATCGCACAACGACTAAAAATTTTTTGGAACAAACGACAAACGCTTCGCACTTCTATCACAACCAACCTGACTACCACACTCCATCAAACTCAATCATGACACATAATCCCATCTCTTCCAATTATTTGACCCTTTTCACAAAGAATCAAAATTAACTAATGTCATCTACGTACATAGCCTTCATCGACAAAACTTTTCTTTTCTTCCACAAACCACGCTACACTTTCATTCTACCCCCTCCCAGGCATAACACACACCCAGGGACAACTAGCTACGACAAAGTTCACAACAGATCACTATATTTCAAATTATCATCACTTTTTAACAATCCAACCATATTCTCAACAAGGTTTGGACCGACATCACCAACTTCCAACATGACCACCCTTCGAACCACAACCAAAGTTCTACGCCTAGCCCAAGGTAGAGCTGTAAATTATTACCAAACCTCAACTGGTTCTTTTCGTATGAGGGTCTCACCCTCACACTTTTTCACTCAAAAACTACCAAACCCATGAGTATAATCCTCCATTATGCTCAACAATTCCATAGACATTTCTATTCACATCTCAAACGAGAATGCCAACAAAGAGCAACTCCCTTAGTCGGATGAACCACATTCATCAACTCGAACCCAAAACACAACAAATCACTTGGAACAAAGGTTTGACAACCTCGAAAGATCACTCGATCTCTTTTCCTAAGTCAAGTCGCAAAGGAAAAACTCCAATCTCAAATCAATGCGATACATCTCGCATCGGGGACCACTCAAACAAAAAGAGAGACTCCACACAATTCTTTGTCAGAAATTCTCAACAATCAATGACAACTCGACTCACTTTCACCACAACCAAGCATCTCATAAAAAACAACATTGTGGAAGAGAAAACCGATTCTCAAACCAATCGAAAGAATCCACAACCGCCATAATAACTCTCAAGGAAACAAGGAAACCCAATCCTCTTACAACAAAGCCAAATGCCAGGAACTCTTCACACTTTCTTTTCATGCTAAAGAGCAAATGGAAATCTAGATTCATGACATGAAACCAAGCTTTTCGAGAGCACACCGGATTAGTCATATTTCCCTATATGACTTACTCACGGACCTGGCTCAATGACTCTTTTATCAATAGACATCTATAAATGATGTCATGTTTCCTTTTCACCATTCATTCATCATGTACAACGCTACCAAATAGTCATTCACAAGACAACTTCTTCCTCTGCATCACATGATTAAAAACTTGGATAGCATTGATGATTGCGCCCAATCATAAAACTATGAGGGGAACACCATTAACAGGAAAACACCACGTCATACATAACCCGTCGACAATTGAAAGCCAAATTTGTAAAGCATCGCGTTTTAACCAGAATCAACATTTTGAAAGAGAACATCAATTCTCAAAGAGAAATGGGAGACTCATTTTCCCAAAATGAGAACACTTCACCAACCCGAATCACTTATAAACATTCACAAAATCCACCCTTTTGAAACACTCGCAAACACCACATGACCTTTTCCAAATAAATCCAGTTCCAATCAAATAGACTTACAAATTAAATCTCAAGAATTTTCAACACAGCCCACTATGTCCATCGGCTTCCTTTTTAAGATTTACTCCAAGTATGCTTCAGTGCGAACGCGAAGGAGCGCGATCCACTCAAAGGCTTTTGGGTGCAAAATCAAACTCATAGCATAAACTAAACAACTTAGCCAAAACCAAAGATGGGCACCAACCTCTACGAGTTTTAGGGAAACTCGAAAATGCAACATAAAGAACACCTTGACCAAAAAAAAACATTTAACCAAGATAGCAAACCACCAACCTGCACCAAAGGTTTTATACACAAGCTCGGCATGAGACTCACCATAACCAGTGTCCCACTATCCTTAACATTTAAGCATTCCATAATCACTATTTACTTATCGAGAAAACCCATCTTAAATCAATCCATACTACCTCCTCAAGAACCCCACAAACCAACACATCATAAAACAACGTATTCTATATTTCAAACGTAGTACTTCAACAGATACTTAAGCATGATCATCCTATCAATTTTTATACCATAAATACGTCAACATCTTGACAATCAAAACTTATTCCATTAACAAATGACTTCAACATACAAATAGTATCTCCATAAGACAAAGTCGAAAATTATGATCCTAAGATACACCTTCTTTAGGATACAATTCTATATCATGCTAAAATATCCATGGTTCACTTCATCGCCACAAGTTATAATAATCTCTATTTTACAATGGCTTCCAAAAAGTAATCCAAATAATTACCACCACTACTAAATCATCAATATCCATAAATAGGCATAATCATAAAAACAACTACATTGTTTTTAGTTACACTATCCATATACCATAACAAATTGTCACTACACAACATACTCCAACTATAAAAACAAATTTAATAGGTTAGACCATCCCAATGCTTTAGCAATAACATAAACAAGAAAGCCTATGTCTTCACAATTGACATCGATACTAGCATCGTAGGAACACAACTGCATACTTCCAATTATACTAATGGTTTGCGACAATATAAAAAGCAACTCTAATCAACGTCCAAATTAAAGTCACTAGTCAACACGATTAAATCTCTCTATTAATCCATTAGATTAGAACATCTTTAGACAACCAAAGAAAGTTTCTTTTACAATATCAATGATCTACATCATCTTAATGTTTTAACTATGCATTACGGTTTAAAACTTTAAACATATTCGAGGGTCATAAGCACTTTCAAAGCAAGGCAACAGATTCTAGGCATGCACATTAACATATTTATTCATTCTCATTATAGGGTAATCTGCAACACTAGAAGTTCATTTAATCTTAAGCTAAGCACAAATATTACTTTTAACTGATTCAACTCACCAATTAACTTAAGAACAAATCATTTCCAATAACCACAAATCGCATACAGAATGATCCGCGAAAAATCCAATACCAAACATTTTTCTTTTAGTTTCCATCAACTAAAACCAAGAAAACCAACCAAAACCAACCGTCAGAACGGTGAAGAATATACGAAGGAACCCACCACCAAACTCTTCTATTTGACTCCCGTCAACTACCCGATCTATGACAGAAAGGGTAAGCACTCTTCTCCTACAGGGGTTAATAGTTCTTCGGTGATGGCGCTAACCGGCCACACCGTCACACTTCACCCTTACAATGAATAAAGAGAGGTGACCGAAACCCTTCAGCACCACAACCCCACTTTAACATAATAACATGAACAATTCCATTCAATTCTTTCATAAAAATAGCAACATACATAAACAAATGTAGCATTCAACATCAAGGCTCAAATACAACATTTAAGCGTAAAGCAACGATTCCCATACCCTTTCCTACTGTGCATCCATGTGTGTCAAATTTTAAATTAGTTATACCACTTTTGCAAGTTTTAATGTTGCTATCCTATAACAAAGTTTTAGTTAAGACCTAAGCCATGTTTCTAAGTTATTCCACATCACATTTTAGTTGTACCCTATAGCATGATACTAAAAATTCACATTCCAAGGACCTACAACCTAGCTCTGATACCAACTGTAACACCCCGGCATTTAATATGCCTGAATGCTACCAAACATAAGCTAAACAACATCTAAATACCACAATTAAACATAAATTCCAGCAAAGGCGCACATGCTAAAAGCCGAGATTTTGGCAGCATCTCCTTTGTTTTAACATGAATTAACACAATATCAATATCATGGCAAGATATGTCATAGCACACGACAAATAAAACATCAACATAAATGGATATATCATCAAATTACGCCAATAAAAGCATGCTCAACCACTTCATAAGCTATAACCAAGCAAATAGGGAATCACAAGCATGCTAAATTAAACCGTACATTAAGTTTATGGCACAACTCTTAATATCATGTCTCCCAAGTGATTAATTATGGACTATGATGGTGGAGCTACGTGTAGAAGTGTAGCTAGACCCCTTTTTCCCGCATGCCGGTCTCAAAGTACCTAAAAACAACATAAAACACAAGCGTGAGTTCGAAAACTCAGCAAGCATATTGTAATGGACAACAAGATCATTTACAAGACAATAATACCTTGCATCACATATAACATCTCATACTTGAGCACATAACAACATCATCATCATTAAATATGTATTGCAATGCAATGCAATGCAATGTTATGCTCATATCTCCTTGGAAACTCATACCGGTATGGTTGAGTACACACCCGTCGGTGTGCACCCTCTCCCCCCTTCCATCCCGAAGATGGAGGGTGCCTACTCCTCGCTTCCACAACCCACGGTAGATGGAATCACGATGTAGGACTTACTCTAATGGCTCTCCGGATTAGTCATAACTTTCTCACCGACCTTCCCGGATTAGTTAATGACTTTCTCACTGCCCGGGCCATGTAACATGTCATGCATGCAACTATGCCAATTATCATATTTCACATGTACATAAACATATGGCAACTCATCATGACAAATATAAACACATGGCATCGAACCATGAT
Source organism: Rhipidocladum racemiflorum (assembly GCA_036346355.1). Classification (NCBI taxonomy): domain Eukaryota; kingdom Viridiplantae; phylum Streptophyta; class Magnoliopsida; order Poales; family Poaceae; genus Rhipidocladum; species Rhipidocladum racemiflorum. Next base: position 36,487,429 of record CM070589.1, on the reverse strand, counting down.
AATCATACTCAATATTTCATTGGAAAACAGCAAGCATGGCAAGTGAGCATAGCAAGTGTTCAATCTTTCACCCAATATCAACAAACAACCTACAATCCGCTATACATTACAACACACTTGCCTCAACCGCGGGAGACGGATTTGTGGGACGTAGAGGGCACTCCCGGTGTCACACCACCTGCACATAGGCATCACACACTCACAATAATGCCCGCAAAACAGTACACAAATCCCCATCTAACCCGACATTGACCACTACTTGCAAACCTAAAAACAGAGGTTCTGTCCCGGCGGGACAGCAGCCTTGCAAAGGCCATAACTTGAGTTCTGGGACTCCAAATCGATTAAACGAGTACACCATCGCGAAGCTTAGGAAATTTCCTACCTTTTTCTAGTTATACTGAAAGACTGATTCGGACTCTAAAATTGTTTAATCTACAGATTACTACGATCTGTTCCAATCGCTTCACAGATTTTAACACGCTCGGTAAAACGGCCATAACTTTCAAACGGCTGATCGCATTTTAACGTGCTTTATGTCCACGGAAATATAATTAAATTATCTACAACTTCTTTTAAGTCCGTACGGACAGATTCGGATTCTAAATCGACGAAAACTCGAGCCATAGCCCGACTGCTCAATCTGCCCGAAAACAAAAACGTGGCAACGTCTAGATCTAACCCAAAGAACTCCAACCCAGCACCACCAATTGATCTAAAAACTTCATAAACACCCTAAGAACAGTACCTAGATCAAACCCAAGGATCCCCATGATCATACCTTTGCCCAACGAACGAATCTCCAATAGATCTCCTCGCGGATCGCTCCTCGCTCCATGCTCCTCGCTCCTCACTCCTCGCTCCTCGCTCCAACGGATGGATCCACAAGGTGCAAAGGTGTGGAGACCACCCTAGGGCAGCAAGGGGGTGGAGGAGAGGTGGTGTGCAATGGGGAGCAATGGGGGCGGCTAGGAGGTGGAGGGAGGAGGAAGGGTGGCGGCTAGGGTTAGGGGCGCATGGGGCAGGGGTGAACGCCCAAGGGCTGGTGGGGAGCCCTTTTACCAGCCCCCACACCCAAACCTAGTCCGTTACAGAGACCTACTCCATCCCACCAAAGCCCACCAAGGCCCAAACTCCCCCGGGAAGGCCCAAAACCCCGGAAACGGCCTGGAAAAGCTATTAACCTCCATATCCTATAGTTTTAACCTTAATTCCACATCTCATAATGTTATTAACCTTATCATGCACGTTAAATAAGGTTACGACACTCCGTGGTGTCACAACACTTCAAAAGGCCCAAAAACGCGAGTAAACCTCTAGCCGTAAGATTTTCTTCTCTAATTTCACAATCTGTAATGTCACACCAAAACGTAGTGTCACACTATTAATTTATATTCTTGTTATATTGTGTATGGATGTAATGATCATGTTGTGAATATATGTACTAGCCACCGATCATGGGGCTAGTACGGCATACACATGAGATCTTTGGATATTCTACGCTCAGTGAGGGTCTCGATAGAGGTGGTATGGTATCATAGGTCGATGACAGCAGGCCGGCGTGTGGTGAGGCTAGGTGGCGCGAATCGGGACAGCAGGGCAGTGTGGTTCCAGCTCAGTGGGAGAAAGATCGTGGTGCGGCGTTGGCTCAGCAGGAGTGCGTTACGCGGTGGTGCATCCAGCGATGCGGCTTTGTGTGGCGCTCAAAGCGCTACAAGTGGTGGCGTCCATCTGAACAGTCCCAAGATAAAGTGTTGAATAAAAATTGATTGTCGTAGATCAATCCCTATGCCAATCAAGAATACCCGAAGGGCAATCACAATAGATGAACACTTGATACCATCACATGACTGGTACTTTTCTTAATGCTATCCTCTGCTGTCTTGAGCATCATATGCAGTTCGATGAGATTCTTGTCTATGTAATTTATATGAAAAGTCATAACAAATTGCCCAAAGCTCAGAGGGAGCGATACAAGAATCAAGTCAGTAGCCAACTCTTGGCTAAGTGGAAAACCATGTTTTTCCAAGCTCTGTTTGTAACTAATCATCTTGATTACATGGGGGCTCACCAGACATCCGCCGATCAGCTTACATCCAAATAAGGACTCTGAGATCTCATATCTCTCAGTCTTAGCCTGAGTCTCAAACGTGCCCTTGAGCGCCATGATCATATCGTAGGCCTCTATGTTCTCAAACTACTTCTGAAGGTCTGAGTTCATAGCAGCAAGCATGAGATAGCTAACATCAAGGGACCATCAACCGCCTTTTGTAAGAGGCTTTAACAGCGTTGGAAGCATTCTCATCAGGCACATCTGGAATTGGTTGCTCTAGAATATATTTCTTTTTATCTTGCCTGACAAAAATTCTCAGATTGCGGGACCAGTCCACGAAATTGGTTCCATTAAGTTTTTCCTTTTCAATTATCAAATGTAAAGCAAAACTGGAAGTTGGTGCAGTGACAGATGGTGCCATGATCTAAAATAGAATATGAAAATACTAAGACAAATATTCATGAAGAGTAACTTGTATTAAATAATTTAATGAAGGTACTCCCAATAATTCCATGTCCCTCTTATGGTACTTTAGTGATTCAAGACCTACAATTGATTAGTCAACTAGTGCGCTTTAGTGTCACTTCTAGCAGGCTAATGAATTTGGTAAGTGTGAAATCATGTGCTGAAAAATTGGCTTAGATTTGAACTTCGCTGGCTTAGAATTGAACTTGCTAGAATTGCTTTCGTAAAGTGTGCTTGTACATGTGTGTCTCATTTAATCTTTTAGTATGCATTGATTAAGTTTTGAGGTTCCATAGACTTTTCTATTTGTGCCGGACCGAGTTTCAAGAAATAGAGATTTTTCTATTTGCACCGGATCTTTCATTTTGCATCTACGCCGGACCAAATTTTTGGTCCATAAACTTGCTTTGTGCCGGACTAAGTTTTGAGCAAAACAAAAACTTTTCCATCTTCGCCGGACCAGTTTTCACTACTGCGCCGGACTAAACTTTTAGTCCGGCGTGAATGTGTTTTCGAGGTGTTGTGTGCCGGATCAAATTTCCCAATAACAGTAAGTTCCTCATCTATGCCAGAACAAAACCTCTTTTGGTCCGCCGTGAACGTGTTTTCAAACGTTTTTGTGCTGGACTCATTTTTCCAAAACCAGTAAGTTTCGCATGTACGCCGGACCAAATTTTTGGTCCATCGTGAATTGGTTTCTGACGGCTGTTTTCACGTGTATGCCGGACCGAGTTTTTGGTCCGTCGTGAGTTGTGCCGGACCGGAGTTTGGTTCGGCGTGAACTGATTTTCTAGGGTTTTGAATTCCCTTGTGTGCCTGACTGAAGTTTAGCCCGTCGTGGACAGGTTTTGCTCAGTTAGGATCTTTAATGTGAAATTGTTTGTTTTGTATGCAATGCTCGTATGAGTGATTGCATGGATTGACTTTGAGTCAAGTCGTGGACTTGTGCTCGGAAGTGTGTTTTGTTTATTCATGTGCAGGTGTTGCTCGTAGGCGAACGTGGTCGATGACGGGACCGGAACTAGGTTCATGGAGGAACTGAGGTTCAAGACTAGATTCAGGGAGGAATCGAGGTCTTGGTGGTCAAGGATGTCATGCGGGACGTTTGGGCTAAGAGAATGGTGCACATGAAGAATGGTTAGTCACGTGAGTATGGTATGGTGGCTGTACGCGTGCAAGAGTTGTTAGTCATGTGAGTATGGCTGGGTTGCCATACGCGTGCAAGAACTGTATTTGGCCAGGTTGGGCCAAATGGAGTTGTGTTGAATACATACTCCTTTTAGGATTAGGAGTGGGACTCCTTCTAGGATTAGGAGTAGGAATTGTATTCAGGACTCCTTGTGTTTTGCTCCTTTAAATAGGAGGGGTTGTCTCCTGTTGGAGGGCATCGATCAGTTAGAGCTTTAGGATTTGTACTCTTTTGTTTGGGGTACTTTAGTCAAAAAGAAATAAAGATCAATTCTTCTAGATCCTTTGCGTGCTATAGTAATCGCGAAGCTACAGTGCACGCGTTGCTACAGTGTTCTATGTTTGGTTCTTCTTTGCATGCTTGTTCTGTTTCTAGATTGGTTTTTGTTCTTTGAGTTTCATCATGATTTGATCCATCAAAAACCTTTCTAGGGTATTTATTTAGAGTTCCTCAAAGTTTAGTTGATTAATCTTTTGTCGTTCTTGATTAATCTACAAGTTTTGATTAGATTAGTTTTCGTCAAGTTCTGTCACAGCAAGCTTGCGAGGCTCATAAGTTTGATCCGTAAGTCCGATCGAGCTGATTCTTTTTGGGTTTGATTAGTATTGGAATTTAGTTTCTTGTGTTCAAATTTTAGATCGATCCGACGGTTGTATCTCCAGGAATTCGCAATTTAGCGAATGTCTATCAATCTATTTTTGTCGAATACGAGGCAATTATTTGGTTGCGTTTTGAGGTGAACTTTTAGTAGATCAAAAATTTGGTTTTAGCTTCCGCACAATCATTCACCCCCACTCTGATTGCTATATTTGTATTCTTCGATCCTACAGTAAGCAACTCCTTGCTAATCATATCTCCATATGACTATTGTTGTAGGGTGACATCTCTACGTCCCGGCCCCAACCCTATTCCCCAAGGTCCATAACCATTATGCTGACCTTGTCAAGTAAAACCAATGCTATGCGTGTAAGTGTCCGACACAAACCAATCTAATCAAGAAAAGTTAATGGTACCCTACTTTAGCAGACCCACCATTAATTTTCATGACATTGGATGGCGCAGTAATTAGGAGGGTATCAATTTTACTTAATATTACTTGAGGAAACTTTATTTCTACCATGTTAAAAGCATTCGAAACAACTATATAACATGCAAAGAAATAAATGAATAGGAACATACAAGCAATCACAGATAATCATATTAACTATGATATAGTATAGCCCTTAACATGGTAATCTCCATCGCCATGTTTTCTGTTCATCATGCCTCCAAGTGCTTGAGTGCTCCAAGAACTATCACTAAGCTATTACTCCTAATAGCACTAGTAATTAAATTCAAGGAGAAAAACATCACAAGGCGACACGCATGCCATTAATACATATATGGATAGCCTTGGGCAGTAATCAAACATGACGCGCAGGTCATGAATATTACACACATGCATCACATGCACAAAGGGGCCATACTATTTCACATCCATCATGCAAAACAAGTTATGCATAGAATCACATTCTACCGAACGATGTCAACTCATAACGAACTATAAGGCATTGTATGCATACGGCAGCCCCGCTAGCCGGCTAGCGGGCGGGGTTCAAAGGGGTGGGGCCCCTCGCCGGTCAAGGGCAGATCCCTTGCGGGTTTGGGCAGCGCCCAAAACCTCTTCAGAGAACACAGATCAAATCTGTGAATCCGACCATGGAAAACTTCTTTGGGTTAATCATAGTAACCCTATTTCCAATCATAAATCCGTGTTGATCAATCCTATTGATCTTTATGCGCCGCTTGTGGGTTTACGTTTCATGGTCTACCCCGATGGCAGAAATCCGATCGGTAGGGGTAAGTAGTGGTGCGACCACAATAGCACAAACATAGATCAATGATCTTGAACCCATCTAGAACCACCAAACATGAATCAATCTCATTGACCAGTGCCAAAAACCTATCTATCACATAGATCAATGAATAAGACAGCAATAGATCACATCTAATACTGCTGCATATCTTCATATGCAACTATTCTTAGTCTAAAACTACGCAGTAGGGCTCTGATACCACTGTTGGGGAACGGGTAGGCTACTGTAGCACAAAATCAAAATTTTCTACCCCATAACTGTCAGGATCTGAATATACAAATTCGGACCTTCTGTGTATTCTGCACTAGTCCAGGATCATGCTAGTGCACACAGTCTTAACAGGGATGAAATATCACAATCATACACAGTGGAAATAATAATAAAGTACTTCATTTGGTAAATATAACCTATTGCACGACCTTATGGTCTCCTTACAGAAAATAAATAGCCATGTAGGGCTTTGAACTTAGATAGAAAATAGAACTATAGTGGAAAAAGAACTCATATGAACCCATCTACTTGCCATATGCAACCGACAAGTCTCGCACCCTAATTCTCTGTCTCCTCCTGGAACTCCTCCTCCCAAGCTGGTGTAGACTCCTCTATGGCTCGGATCTACCGTAGCTAAGCCTAATGAAGGAACATGTGGAGAGCCATCACGCTGTCCATGTGACGTAACCACGGCTTAACAATCTAAATCCTAGGGTTGAGATCTACGGCTACAATATTCTGGTCGCTACGGGATTGCACAACGTGGCCTTACCTCCCCCGTAGGATCTTGATCGAATGGTTGAGGAACCTCGCGGATTTTGACAAAGGGTGACGGTGAAGTTTGGTCGATAGTGAAGAAGATGACCATAGAAACGGCATTCGGGGCTTCGTCCAGTGAAGTGAGATCTCCCTCCGGGTGTGGCTCGACGCGAAGGCTTCGGATCCGGACTCTGGTGCGGTGGACGACGACGGACGACGATGGAAATTAGCAAAAACCGAAGCAGCAACGTCCCCAACTTCAGTGAGCAAAAGCGAGGGCACTAGGGCTCCTCAGCATGTGTGAGCTAGGGCAAAAGGTGCAGCACGGAAATCCCCTAACGCCGCATGAGGCGGCACCTTAAGTAGGGCCTCGACTTGCGTGAATGGCTAGCGGCAATCACGGCGGTGATGGCTCCTCGATGGATTCCGGTAACTGCTCGGAGAGGCGACACAGCGCAATTCGGACAGCACACGCAGGCGCGATCGGACGGCTTGGCGACACGCGACGTGGACTCTTCCCAGCCATAGGATCAAGATCGGACAACCGCGGGATTAGGGTTACGGTTCTAGTCGGGTGAGCTGCGGGCTTGGCTGGGCTGGCGTACACAGCACTGGGCTTCGACTCGTTTCTGTTCAAAGGGTTTTCTAGGTTTTTATATTTTAAAATAATTCTAGTAATTTAATTACTCCAAGAAAAATAGCAATAATACTAGAAAAATTCGAGAAAAATTTTGGAAATTTTTTTGAAATATTTTGAACTCAAATAAAATATTTCCAATAGAACTTTGTATAAAATTTTCCAAATAATTCAATGAATGACTAAATTCAAATTAATTCCAAATAAAATCCAAAAATTCTCCAAAATTCAAATAACTCAATAGATGCAATAAAAGCAAAAAATGGAATGTTACAACAACCTAGGAACCGCTGCAAGTAATAGATCATAGAATTACCACTAGACGCGCAGACCCGTAGCGAAAGTAGAGTTGATGCAGTGCGCCCCTTTACTAACTAGCTCCGACCATGACCGACCAGTTCACCAAGTAGGTTGGATGGACTCCATTCAGCTTCCCGATTAGAACCAATCAGTACCGACTAGTCTGCCGACCAGATAAAATCGATCCCTACCAGTCTGCCGACCAGACGTTGTAGACTTTTGCCTCCTTCACGAACCTTTCGTGACGGACTCAGGTTGCGGATCGTCCTAGCGTTGAAGCCTTGCAGCAACGCCTCCAAGGTATCCACACATACAGGGAGGAACACCACACGTCTGAATACTAGTTCCAGCTGTGCGGATTAGACGAGAAGGTAGAGAGGTGGTTAGGGCTTCAGGAGTTCTGAATTCTTGATGTGTCCAACACAATTTTCTTTGTGTCCTTATCTGCCACAACCTCTCCCTTTATATAGATGTCCAATAATGGACTCAACATTAGAGGCCCATTACGAACTCTAAATCTCACATGAACTCGAAGCACCATCCAAATTCTGTTTCAACTCTGATCACCATCAGAACTCGTTTCCAACCCCTTAAGCATGCGACCCCATAGATTCATGTGTACTTGGACATGGCTCGAGTACTCCTACTCGACTAATAATCGGTAGTGGCTCCTAGTAGAACATGCTGACTCCCAAGTATACGTAAAGATCACATTGGATGAACCTTAACAATGTTCAGTTATATGCTTTTCTCTTTGCCTCACGATATCGGTCAAGCTCAAGCCGAGTTCCTATCATCATGCTCGACCACTCTTTCTCGATCTGTGACTCAGAATCTGACTACGGTTAACTCTTAACCGCAAGTAGCATGGCCATGCATTTTGAAAATTCGATTACTCGAGAGGCCTAGAGATATCTCTCCTGTTGAATAGAGGGGCAAATCCCATCTTGACAGACCACATCTTGCAGCATGCTTCATGTCAAACCCGAAAGCTACCTTTATAACTATCAAGTTACGGAATAGCGTTTGGCAACCCCTAAGTTAGTCGTTACACATCTCAAGAATATGCGACAATCTCAGGTCTAAGGATATAGCATACACATTGTTCCAAGACTAACTGATGATAGGAAGAATACAACATTCTCGCAGTGTCTCAGGATGGGTCGTTCCAACTTCATGATCTCTAACATGAGTCCATATTATGTCGGGACCCGAATTTGCAAATCCGAACCCTCTGTGTATTCAGCACTAGTCCAGGATCACGCTAGTGCACACAGTCTCAACATCAGTAAATATCACAATCATACACATCGTTAGTAATAAAGTACTTTAATTAATTAACCAAACTGGTTGCTCGACCTTATGGTCAAGTTACAAAGGTACACCACACAGGGCGATAACTTATTAAGGAAATAAATTGCAGCAGAATAAAAGCATCGACGTGGCGCCATCCAGTATACCACAGGCAACTGACTGGACTCGCTCCCTAGATAGATGGTTCCTCCTGAAGTTCTTCCTCCAAGGCTGGTGTCGCTTCTCCTTCAACTATTGTTGCATTATTGCCAGGGGTGAGTACTTGGTACTCAGCAAGTCATGCACAGAATGCAAACTAATATTCTACATGCATGGCTTATTACAAGGGATGCTCCATGGTTCATTTGCAGTAAACAGCAATTCACAAGTAGCATAAGTAGATTTGAAAGCAGTAAAAGTAAAGACAATAACAATAACTTTTCCAGGAGTTAAGTAAACATTCTTCCCTTTCCTAATCCACATTTCCATCAACGTCATCATTAAACCCAACCAAACTTTTCGAGTCCAAGTTGTTTTCACGAAAGTCTAACCCTTGATTGTAATCCCCGAGCAGTGTCCAGTACCGTTGTGACACCACGGAGTGTCGTAACCTTATTTAATGTGCATAATGAGGTTAAAAACATTATGAAATATGGTATTGGAGGTTAAAACCATAGGGTATGGAGGTTAATAGCATTTTCGGGCCGTTTCCGGGAGTTTGGGCCTTTCCGGGGAGTTTTGGGCCTAGGGGAAAGGGTTGTGGGCTTTGGTGGGATGGAGTATGAGTCCATTTAGGACTAGAAAACCAGGTTGGGGCTGGAAAAAGGGGCTCCCCCTGCCCCTTGTGCGCCCACCCCTCCCCTTTGTGCGCCCACAAGCCCCCCTTGCCCTAGCCGCCCCCCTCCCCCTTGTGGCCGTGCGCCCCCTCCCCATTGCCCCCTTGCCTCTCCACCTCACCACCACCTCTCCTCCACGCCCCTTGCTGCCCTAGGGTACCCTCCCCACCCCTGCACCTCGAAGATCCATCTGTTGGAGCGAGGAGCGAGGAGCGAGGAGCGAGGAGATCTATTGGGGTTTTCGTGCGTCGGGCGAAGGTATGGCCATGGGACTCCTTGGGGTTGGGCTAGGTACTTTTCTAAGGATCAATATCATGTTTTTATATCAATTGGTGGTGCTGTAATTGAGTAGATTGGATTAGATCTAGATGTTGCCACGTTCTCTGTTCTGGACAGCATGAGCAGTCGACCTAGGGTTTAGTTTTTCGCCAAATTAGATTCTGAATTTGGTCGTCCGCCTGTTGAAGAAGTTGTATATAATTTCAATATCTTTCAGTGGGTATAAAGAACGTTAAATTCCGATCAGCCGTGTGAACGTTATGGCTGTTTTACCGAGCGTGTTAAAATCTGTGACGTGACAGGAACAGATCACGGTATTCTATAGATTAAACCACTTTAGAGTCCGAATCAGTCTTTCCTTATACTTAGAAAAAGCTGGGAAATTTCCTAAGCTACGCGAGGATGTACTCGTTTAATTGATTCGGAGTCCCAGAACTCAATTTATGCCTTTTGGAAGGCTGCTGTCCCGACGGGACAGAACCTCTGTTTTTGGGTGTTGCGAGTAGTTGGCAATGTCGGGGTAGATGAGGGTTTGCTGTCGGGACCCGAATTTGCAAATCCGGACCCTCTGTGTATTCAGCACTAGTCCAGGAACGCGCTAGTGCACACAGTCTTAACATCGGTAAATATCACAATCATACCACTCGATACTAATAAAGTACTTTAATTAAATAGTCAAACTGGTTACTCGACCTTATGGTCAAGTTACAAATATATGCCTCGCAGGGCGAAACTTATTAAGAGAGAAATAGTAGCAGCGGAAAAATAAGATAACTTTGTGGCGCCATCCAGTATACCACAGGCAACTGACTAGGCTCGCTCCCTAAGTAGACGGTTCCTCTTGGAGCTCCTCCTCCAAAGCTGGTGTAGTCTCCTCTTCAACTGGTGTAGTATTGTGGCAAGAGTGAGTACTTGGTACTCAGCAAGTCATGCACAGAATGCAGCTAATATACTACATGCATGGCTTAATACAAAGGAATAGCTCAGGGTATATTTGCAGTAAAACAGCATTTGACAAATATCATACGTAGATTCGAAAGCAGTAGTAACAAGTAAAGCATAGATAACTTTTCAAGGAGTTTAATAAACATCTTTCCCATCCTAATCCACATTTCCATTAACGTCATTCATAAACCAAACCCAACCTCTCAAGTCCAAGTTATTTTCAAGAAAGTCTAACCCTTGACTGTAATTCCCGAGCGATGTCCAATACCGTGGACACGGCTATTCGAATAGATTGTACACTCTGCAGAGGTTATGCACTTTACCCACAAGATACAGTCAAACACCACAAAGGCGAGTTCCCGTAACAAAGTCTTTCGGAAACTTCTAACAATACAAGTGAGCCTCCCCGGTTATTGCACACTAACCCTTCCCTTAGCTAAGGCGAAGTTTAGGCCAATCAACCGTTAGATGGGTACCTGACCTCAGCCCCAAGATCGCTCCCGTACAACTTACACAAAGGGTGTAGTTGACCTCCTGAGGTCCCACAGGTACGTTATTAGCAACTTAATCAACTAGGTCCGTCCCATTACAGACATGTGGTTGCAAGATTGACTCAGTTCAAAGGCTTGCAAGGTTAAGTCCTTAGGGTGACCCGGGCAAGACTACCCGAAGAACCAAATCAACATCCCCAGTGCCACAACTGGCCCACCTGATCATTCTTACCACATGCCCTGGTCGAAAACTATTTATCAAACCCCAGTTGATTACCATGCACCACGTGCCATCAACATCACATGATACCTTTCCAAAACAGGTTCAATATATCATTAAGTCAATATTAACATTTGATTGTCCAAAATCATGTCATGAGCACGTAGAAGGTCTAAGCAACATACTACTACGATCTAATTTCCCATGTTGGCAATTTAATAATGTCCAACTAGTAAACCACAACTAGGGTGACAAGGGTCATGGCACATATTTAATTAATCAAGGTGTCATACAGCAATTTGGCATTTATCTAATTTCCCATATTTAAATAAAATATTTTCTAATTGAACTAGCATGCAATAATTTGAACCAAAATAGGTTTCAAAATAGGATCAACATGGTCAAAGCACATCTTGCCTTCAAAAAGTACTTGTTCTTGGTCTTGAGTTGGATCCTGAGTCAATACTTCTCCTTCGAATCCTTCCGGCACTTCAACGTCTACTCGTAAAGCGTGCAAATAGTAATACACGAATAAACAATAGGCAAAAATTGTCCAAACATCCAAATAAAGTCCATAAACAGAGAAAACATAATTTTATGATTTTTTAGAAACTGGAATCGTTCAAATCGGAGTTAAAATGCAAAAGTTATAATTATTTAAAGTTTAAATAATCAATTAAATAATATTACAAAGAAAAACTTTAGTCCAAAAATTAAATAAAATTCATAATTAAGTAGATCTGAATTTTCTACAAATTTAGAAATTTGTATCACTCAAATCGGAGTTGAAACGCAAAAGTTATAAGCGTTTGAAATTTGAATCAAAATCTGAAATCATTATTTCGAATTAATAAATCATTTTCTTTTTTGGAAAATCATTTATTGCGTCATGGGTGACACGTGTCGGCTCCTGATTGGTCGGCTGACGTCAGTCGGCTCACGGACTCGGCGCACGGTGCGGCTCGGTCCACGGCTCGGGTCGCTGACACGCGGGTCCCACCCGTCAGTGGGTCACGTGCACGGTGCGACTCTCGGATGAGACACTGACATGCGGGCCCCGCATGTCGATGACGCCGCGATCACGCCAGGCTCGGCGCCGCACGCGGGCGACTGTCGATGACTCAACGCACGGCGCGGCGGCGGCTACGTGGCATGATCACGGCCGTTGGATCTAGATCCAACGGTCTAGATCTACCCTAAGTTAACGCAGTTTCCAGCACGTGGCGATCGTGGGCCGTTGGATCGTGATCCAACGGTCCCGAATCCGATCTGGTTTTCCAAAGTTTCGGGGAAACGTGGACTCACCGTGATCGTCCGATGAAGATCCAACGGTGCACGGAGCTCGTGGACGGAGATGAAGTCACGGCAGGGCTGGGTTGCCGGCGCTAGGGAAGATGACCACGGGCGCGGCGCTACGGGCGTTCTCCGGCGTGATCGAGATGTCCGCAGTGCGCCTTGTCTTGGGGTTCAACCAGGCTCCAACACGGCGGACAAGGGCTATCGGTGCCGGAGAAGACGAGGAAACCGTAGCGGCTCCGCCCAACTTCGGCGAGCAATCGGCACGGCTTGGCGGCGGCTTGAGCTCTATTAGCTAGGGCAAACGGGGCGCATGGAAGAGGGCAACCTCGGGGGCCGGTCCGGGCCTTAAATAGCCTAGGCATGCGCGCAGAACCCGGAACCCTAACGAACCCGGCGGAGGGCGCGGCGGCGCAGTCCGGATCGGACTCGGCGGAGACGACGACCCGCGGCCGTACACGTGTCCGATCAACGGCCACGATTGCCAGGCGCGCACGGGTCCGAGCCGGACCTGGTCGAAACAGTGCGGCCCAATCTTGACCGTTGGATCTCGATCCAACGGTTGGGATCGATTAGGTTTAGAGCTGGTTCGGTCGAGTCACGTGGCTCGGGTCGGACTCGAGTCCGACTCGGGTTCTGACTCGGTCGGATGAATAGTACTTGACCCAACTCGAATTTCCAGCGATTTAAAAATAAAATAATTCCCAGTAATTCATTTAATACATTAAAAATAGCAAAAGACTCAGAAAAATTCCAGAAAAATTCTGGAAAATATTTTGGATCATTTTGGACTCAAATAAAATATTTCCAACAAAATTTTATTTGCAAAGTTTAATTCTTTAATTATTTCAAAATGGAATAAATTCAAATAAATTCCAAATAAATCCAAATAAATTCCAGAAAATTCCAAAAAATCACAAATGTGCAAAATAATAGTTAATTTCATGAAAAGCAAAAATTGGGGTGTTACAAACCTCCCCCCTTAACAGAATCTCGTCCCCGAGATTCAGGGCTTACTAAAGGAATAGGTTTGGAAACTCTTTCTTCAATTCCTCTTCGCGCTCCCAAGTTGCTTCACTCTCCGCGTGGTTGCTCCACTGAACTCTACAGAATCGGGTTGACTTGTTCCTCGTCTCCCGATCCATTGTGTCTAGAATCTTCACGGGATGCTCCTTTTAAGTCAAATCTTCTTGCAACTCAATTGACTCTAGCGGTGTCTGTTCCTCAGGTACTCGGAGACACTTCTTCAACTGGGACACGTGGAACACGTCATGCACTCCTGCTAATGACTGCGTAACTCTAGCTGGTAAGCAACTTCGCCTCTGCGGCTCAAAATCTTAAATGGTCCAACATAACGGGGTGCAAGTTTCCCTTTAGCATGGAACCTCTTAACTCCCCTGAGAGGCGTAACTCTGAGGTATACAAAGTCTTCTGGTTCAAAACTCAAGTCCCGGCGACGATTGTCAGCATAACTCTTCTGTCGTGATTGGGCTATCTTCAACCTTTCCCTAATCATGGCAATCTGCTCTTCAGCTTCTTGAAGAATATCAGGCCCGAAGACACGGCGCTCGCCGGTCTCATTCCAATTCAATGGCGTCCAACAGGGTCGACCATACAGTGCCTCAAAAGGTGACATCTGTAAACTAGCCTGGTAACTATTGTTGTAACTGAACTCGGCATACGGCAAACTCTTATCCCAAGAGGTAGCATAAGCCAATGCACACGCTCTTAACATATCCTCCAGAATCTGATTGACTCTTTCGGTCTGTCCATCCGTCATGGATGATAGGGTCATCTTGAAGTTCAAACAGGTTCCCATCGCTTCATGCAGCTTATTCCAAAACCTTGAGGTAAATTGGGTACCTCTGTCCGATACAATCCTCTTTGGCACTCCGTGCAAACAGACGATCCTGATCATATACAACTCTGCTAATTTATCTCCCGAGTAGGTGGTCTTCACGGGGATAAAATGGGCTACTTTGGTCAAGCGATCCACTATAACCCATATGGAGTCATAACCTCCTTGAGTCTTAGGCAAACCGGTAATGAAATCCATTCCGATTTCCTCCCACTTCCACTCAGGTATTTTCAGCGGCTGTAGTAATCCTGCTGGTCTCTGATGCATTGCCTTGACTCTCTGGCATACGTCGCACAATGCAACATGCTCGGCGACTTCACGCTTCATGCTCGGCCACCAGAATCTTTCCTTCAAATCCTGATACATTTTGGCGCTTCCAGGATGAATTGAATACTTGGAGTCATGGGCTTCTTCCAAAATCAGTTGCTTTAATTCCTTCTTGTTGGGCACACAAATCCGATCCTTCATCCATAACGTGCCTTGCTCATCCAACTTGAAGTCCTCTGCCTTGCCTTCCTCCTTGAGGGTCTTAATCCTGCGGATCTTGTCATCATCCTTCTGTCCTTCCCGGATCTGGTCCTCTAGGGTTGGCTTCACTTCCAATGCGGCCAACAATCCGCTAGGTACCACCTCAATCTTCATTCTCTGGAATTCCTCACATAGCTCATCCTGACTTGTGGCTAGCAACATACTCACCGTATGGCTTTTCCGACTCAGAGCATCGGCTACTACGTTGGCCTTCCCGGGATGGTAATGGATTCCAACATTGTAGTCCTTGATCAACTCTAACCACCTCCTTTGCCTCATATTCAGATCCGACTGGGTGAATATGTACTTAAGGCTCTTATGATCCGTGTACACTTCACATCTGTTCCCGATCAGATAGTGACGCCATATCTTCAAGGCATGCACTACGGCAGCTAACTCTAGGTCATGCGTCGGATAATTTTCCTCATGCGGCCTCAACTGCCTTGATGCATAAGCGACGACCTTTCCATTCTGCATCAGCACACATCCAAGTCATTGGCGCGATGCGTCACAATAAATATCAAAGCTTTGATTAACATCCGGTAGAACTAACACTGGCGCTGATGTCAATCGTTTCTTCAGTTCTTGAAAACCTTTCTCGCACTCTAGCGTCCATGTAAACTTCTTCTCCTTTTTGAGCAATTGCGTGAGAGGTTTCGCAATTGTCGAAAAGCCTTCAATGAAACGGCGATAGTATCCTACCATTCCAAGGAAACTCCGGATCTGGGTCACGGTCTTCGGCTGCTCCCAATGTAACACAGCTTCTACCTTGCTTGGATCTACGGCGACACCTTCTGCGGTCATTACATGTCCGAGGAATTCCACCTTGTCCTTCCAAAAATCACACTTACTGAACTTGGCGAAGAGTTGCTGTTCCCTCAGCTTTTCCAAAACTCGCCTCAAGTGTTCGGCATGTTCATCCTCTGTCTTAGAGTAGATTAGGATATCATCTATGAACACAACAACAAACTTGTCCAAATATTCCATGAACACCTTATTCATCATATTCATGAAATATGCTGGCGCATTCGTCAGACCAAAGGACATAACTGTAAACTCGTAATGTCCATATCTTGACGAGAATGCGGTCTTCGGAATATCCTTTGATTGGATCTTCAACTGATGGTATCCCGATCTTAGGTCAATCTTGGAGAAAACTCCGGCTCCTCTCAGCTGATCAAACAAATCATCGATCCTGGGTAGCGGGTACTTATTCTTCACGGTGACTTCATTGAGTGCACGGTAGTCAATGCACATCCTGAAACTTCCGTCCTTCTTCTTGACAAACAAAACTGGCGCTCCCCACGGCGACAAACTCGGTCTGATAAATCCTTTCTCCATTAACTCTTCAAGTTGCTTTTTCATTTCTACCAATTCTTCGGTGGACATCCGGTAAGGTCTCTTTGCTATCGGCACTGTACCAGGTACAAGCTCTATCACAAACTCTATGTCCCTGTCCGGTGGCATACCAGGTAGATCTTTAGGAAAAACATCTGGGTACTCATTCACTACTGAGACCTCCTCTATGCTGATTGCCTTGGTACTGTTAACCATCAACTGTCCATCTCTAACGGCAGTGGCTTGAAATTCCACTTTCTTTCCACACGGGCTCTCAACTGAGATAGTCCTTCGTCCACAATCCAATACGGCCTTGTGCTTGGATAACCAATCCATTCCCAAAATGACATCTAAGGTCTGGGTCTCCAAAATAATAAGGTTCGCTAGGAACTCTATCCCATCTATTAGTATTCTCACCCCGGAACATCCTACTTTCGTTCGGAGTTCGGAACCAGGGGTTTGAACTAAAAGCATGCATTTAAGTCTTGCAATCCCCAAATCATTTCTAGCAGCAAAGCCTTGTGAAACAAACGAATGCGAAGCTCCAGAATCAAACAAAACTGTTGCAGGTACTGAGTTAACAAGTAACTTACCCGATCACGACGTCAGTAGCATTCTCGCAGGTGCATCTGCGGTGACATGGTTGACTCGGCCTCTCACCACGATGCAGGGTGTGGCTCTGTCTTTGGCGTCCTAGCTGGGGTGGATCCTAGATTGAAGCGAACTGGGGTCACTCCTGCTGTCTTCTTTGGGCAACTGTTGGCAAAGTGTCCTGGCTCGTTGCAATTGTAGCAGCGTCTCACTGTTCCTTGTTGACTGCCTGAAGCGGCGTTTCTGGTTGGTGCTGGGGTCTGATAGTTCTGATTGACGGGTCTTGGTGCTGGTGACGGTGTCCTTGTTGTATTCTGCGGCTGGAATCTGAAAAACTGATTTGGCGCAACTCTCAGTCGCTGTTGCGTTCCCTGGCGTGATCCCTGCTGTTGCATCCTGCGCTTCCTGTTCTCATCCAGTTCCTTGCGCTTGTCCTCAAGAATGAGCGCCTTATTCACAAGCTCCTGGAAATCTGGAAAGGTGTGGGTGATCAATCCCACCTGCAATCCTGAGTTAAGTCCCTTCATGAAACGAGACTGTCTGGCTTTATCTGTCGCTACATCCTCAGGTGCGTAGCGTGCCAGCTGTGTGAACTTGTTCAGGTATTCGGCCACCGGCTGATTACCCTGCTTTAGTGCCCTGAACTCCTCCTTCTTGAGATCCATGATTCCTTCAGGCACGTGATACTGACGAAACGCAGCTGTGAACTCCTCCCAAGTGATGTCCTGAGGATTCTCTTGTGTGGCACAGAAGTTCTCCCACCATTCGGCGGCTGTTCCTTCCAACTGATGAGAAGCGTAGAGTACCTTCTCATTTCCCATGCATTGAGCGATGTGTAGCTTCCTCTCTATTGACCTTAACCAATCATCGGCCTCCAATGGATTGGCATTCCCAGAGAAAGTGGGTGGGTGAGTCCTCATAAACTCTAACAGTCTTGTATTCTGGCGTTGTCCCTGATTGACTTGATTAGCTGTGGCCTGAGCAGTGACGTTTTGCATCTGTTGCATCATAGCATGCATCAACTGAGTCTGAGCAGCGAGAAAAGCTCCGAAATTCTGCATATCCAGTGGCGGTGCTGGTGCTCCATCATTGGGATTTTCCGTTGGGCGAGAACCACTTCCATTGCCTCCAAAGTTTCCGCGGGTGTTCACCATCTGTCGATTTGCTCTAGGTTTTAGAGATGAGAGGGAAACAAGAATAGACAAGTAGTATGGAACTTATATGGGGCGAAAGGTGTAACTTTAAGGTCTAACTTTATTATTTTAATCAATAGTAACTTGGTATGGTTGCTTACAATGCCTAAGGGCCTTGCAACACATACTGCACACTCAGCAAGCAATGAAAATCCAAATCGAACTAACACTGGAGTCTAACGCCTAAAGGGTGACTCTTTATTCTATGACGCGACTCGGCGAAGGAGTCTCACTATAGAACCTACGCTCACTCATCGAGAAAACCTCCACGGCCTGGGTACGGACGCTGCGGCATAGGCGCGAAACGATTGCCATGTCCAGCAACTGTGTCATCTGTGGTAGTCGAAGAAGCAGTGTCCTCCTCAAGCTCCGGCTCCTCCGGGTCTGGCTCATGCAGCTCGAGCATTGGCTCCGGCTCTGGTGCGTACAATGCCGTCTCTAACTGTCCAATCCTTTGCAGAAGGTGTGACACATACTCTTGAGCTTCCCGCCATCTGTTCTTCTCTGTCGTGATCTCCTTGCGGGCCTTCTGTAGCTCCTTGCTTGTATCATCGAGTACATCCTCCTGGGCGACAACAAGTCGTGTAACTGTGTAACCATGGCATCCTCATCCTGAATCGCCTTCGGGTCAAGAAGGTTATTGCTGTGCGGGTGATAACGAAACACTGTGCTCTCCAACTCTCTGGCGTAGATGCGGGTAATGTGCCGCATTGCTCGTCGTGATACTTCTTGGATACCCATCTGCATTGTAGACCTCCTGGCAGTGCAGTGTATCGGGCGATTGCCTAGGCCCTTCTTCCTAGCAGGTACCACAATCTTCACGTCACAAGCCTTGATCAATCCTGCTTGTCTGATCACTTCCACTTGGTATTGTGGCTTCTCAATGTCTCCGAGAGTCTGTAGCATACGCCAAAGTTCCGCGGCGTGACCAACCTCTAGATCGACGTAGTTGAACTCTCCCTCCATCTGTCACAAGAGTGCTCACGTAAGAACTCGAAATTTTTAAATCGTGACAAGGTAAGGAAAAATTCAGCAAGAGACAAGAAAAGAGAGAATGGGATCAGTCGAGATGTCCTTTCTTATCTTGACAACCTTTTAGTTTTTAGAAAATAGGTTTTAACCTCTCTACGACCATTCTAGCTAGGGTTGAGCCTACGGTCAGTATGGCTCTGATACCACCTCTGTCGGGACCCGAATTTGCAAATCCGGACCCTCTGTGTATTCAGCACTAGTCCAGGAACACGCTAGTGCACACAGTCTTAACATCGGTAAATATCACAATCATACCACTCGATACTAATAAAGTACTTTAATTAAATAGTCAAACTGGTTACTCGACCTTATGGTCAAGTTACAAATATATGCCTCGCAGGGCGAAACTTATTAAGAGAGAAATAGTAGCAGCGGAAAAATAAGATAACTTCGTGGCGCCATCCAGTATACCACAGGCAACTGACTGGGCTTGCTCCCTAAGTAGACGGTTCCTCTTGGAGCTCCTCCTCCAAAGCTGGTGTAGTCTCCTCTTCAACTGGTGTAGTATTGTGGCAAGGGTGAGTACTTGGTACTCAGCAAGTCATGCACAGAATGCAGCTAATATACTACATGCATGGCTTAATACAAAGGAATAGCTCAGGGTATATTTGCGATAAAAGCGACATTTGACAAATATCATACGTAGATTCGAAAGCAGTAGTAACAAGTAAAGCATAGATAACTTTTCAAGGAGTTTAATAAACATCTTTCCCATCCTAATCCACATTTCCATTAACGTCATTCGTAAACCAAACCCAACCTCTCAAGTCCAAGTTATTTTCAAGAAAGTCTAACCCTTGACTGTACTTCCCGAACGATGTCCAATACCGCGGACACGGCTATTCGAATAGATTGTACACTCTGCAGAGGTTATGCACTTTACCCACAAGATACAGTCAAACACCACAAAGGTGAGTTCCCGTAACAAAGTCTTTCGGAAACTTCTAACAATACAAGTGAGCCTCCCCGGTTATTGCACACTAACCCTTCCCTTAGCTAAGGCGAAGTTTAGGCCAATCAACTGTTAGATGGGTACTGCCTCGGCCCAGTACGCTCCCCCGTACAACTTACACAAAGGGTGTAGTTGACCTCCTGAGGTCCCATAGGTACGTTATTAGCAAATTAATCAACTAGGTCCGTCCCATTACAGACATGTGGTTGCAAGATTGACTCAGTTCAAAGGCTTGCAAGGTTAAGTCCTTAGGGTGACCAGGGCAAGACTACCCGAAGAACCAAATCAACATCCCCAGTGCCACAACTGGCCCACCTGATCATTCTTGCCACATGCCCCGGCCGAAAACTATTTATCAAACCCCAGTTGATTACCATGCACCACGTGCCATCAACATCACATGATACCTTTCCAAAACAGGTTCAATATATCATTAAGTCAATATTAACATTTGATTGTCCAAAATCATGTCATGAGCACGTAGCAGGTCTAAGCAACATACTACAACGATCTAATTTCCCATGTTGGCAATTTAATAATGTCCAACTAGTAAACCACAACTAGGGTGACAAGGGTCATGGCACATATTTAATTAATCAAGGTGTCATACAGCAATTTGGCATTTATCTAATTTCCCATATTTAAATAAAGTATTTTCTAATTGAACTAGCATGCAATAATTTGAACCAAAATAGGTTTCAAAATAGGATCAACATGGTCAAAGCACAACTTGCCTTCAAAAAGTACTTGTTCTTGGTCTTGAGTTGGATCCTGAGTCAATACTTCTCCTTCGAATCCTTCCGGCACTTCAACGTCTACTCGTAAAGCGTGCAAATAGCAATACACAAATAAACAATAGGCAAAAAGTGTCCAAACATCCAAATAAAGTCCATAAACAGAGAGAACATAATTTTATGAATTTTTAGAAACTGGAATCGTTCAAATCGGAGTTAAAATGCAAAAGGTATAATTATTTAAAGTTTAAATAATCAATTAAATAATATTACAGAGAAAAAATTTAGTCCAAAAATTAAATAAAATTCATAATTGAGTAGATCTGAATTTTCTACAAATTTAGAAATTTGAATCACTCAAATCGGAGTTGAAACGCAAAAGTTATAAGCGTTTGAAATTTGAATCAAAATCTGAAATCATTATTTCGAATTAATAAATCATTTTCTTTTTCGGAAAATGATTTATTGCGTCATGGGTGACACGTGTCGGCTCCTTATTGGTCGGCTGACGTCAGCCGGCTCACGGACTCGGCGCACGGTGCGGCTCGGTCCACCGTGGACCCGGTCCACGGCTCGGGTCGCTGACACGCGGGTCCCACCCGTCAGTGGGTCACGTGCACGGTGCGACTCTCGGGCGAGACACTGACATGCGGGCCCCGCATGTCAGTGACGCGCAGTCACGCCCAGGCTCGGTCGTTGGCACGCGTGCCCGGCCTGTTAGTGACTAAACGCACGGCGCGGCGGCGGCTACGTGGCATGATCACGGCCGTTGGATCTAGATCCAACGGTCTAGATCTACCCTAAGTTAACGTAGTTTCCAGCACGTGGCGATCGTGGGCCGTTGGATCTTGATCCAACGGTCCAGATCCGATCTGGTTTTCCAAAGTTTCGGGGAAACGTGGACTCACCGTGATCGTTCGATGAAGATCCAACGGTGCACGGAGCTCGTGGACGGAGATGAAGTCTTGGCAGGGCTGGGTTGCCGGCGCTAGGGAAGATGACCACGGGCGCGGCGCTACGGGCGTTCTCCGGCGTGATCGAGATGTCCCGCAGGTGCGCCTTGTCTTGGGGGTTCCGAACCTGGGCTCCAACACGGCGGACAAGGGCTATCTGTGCCGGAGAAGACGAGGAAACCGTAGCGGCTCCGCCTAACTTCGGCGAGCAATCGGCACGGCTTGGCGGTGGCTTGAGCTCTATTAGCTAGGGCAAACGGGGCGCATGGAAGAGGGCAACCTCGGGGGCCGGTCCGGGCCTTAAATAGCCTAGGCATGCGCGCAGAACCCGGAACCCTAACGAACCCAGCGGAGGGCGCGGCGGCGCAGTCCGGATCGGACTCGGCGGAGACGATGACCCGCGGCCGTACACGTGTCCGATCAACGGCCACGATTGCCAGGCGCGCACGGGTTCGAGCCGGACCCGGTCGAAACAGTGCGGCCCAATCCTGACCGTTGGATCTCGATCCAACGGTTGGGATCGATTAGGTTTAGAGCTGGTTCGGTCGAGTCACGTGGCTCGGGTCGGACTCGAGTCCGACTCGGGTTCCGACTCGGTCGGATGAATAGTACTTGACCCAACTCGAATTTCCAGCGATTTAAAATTAAAATAATTCCCAGTAATACATTTAATTCATTAAAAATAGCAAAAGACTCAGAAAAATTCCAGAAAAATTCTGGAAAATATTTTGGATCATTTTGGACTCAAATAAAATATTTCCAACAAAATTTTATTTGCAAAGTTTAATTGTTTAATTATTTCAAAATGGAATAAATTCAAATAAATTCCAAATAAATCCAAATAAATTCCAGAAAATTCCAAAAAATCACAAATGTGCAAAATAATAGTTAATTTCATGAAAAGCAAAAATTGGGGTGTTACATTTGCGTACTGTTTTGTGGACATGATTGTGAGTGTATGGTACCTATGTGCAGGTTGTGTGACCCCGGGAGTGCCTTCTACTTCTCACCAATCCGTTGCTCGTGGTTGAGGCAAGTGTATTGTAATGGATAGCGATTTGTAGGTTGCTTGTTGAGAATAGATGAAATTGACTATATGATATGATCACTTGCCATGCTTTAATGATTGCCAATGATATGATGAGTATGTTTATTATGTTATGATGCCATGTGTTAATGTAGAAGTTAAATATGATGTTGGCATAATTGCATACATGGCATGTTACATGGCCCGGGCGGTGTGAAAGTCATAACTAGTCCGGGGAAGGTCGGTGAGAAAGTTATGACTATTCCGGAGAGCCAATGAGTAAGTCCTACATCGTGATTCCATTCACTGTGGTGAACGGAAGCGAGGAGTAGGCACCCTCCATCTTCGGGATGGAAGGGGGGAGAGGGTCCACACCGACGGGTGTGTACTCAACCATACTGGTATGAGTTTCCAAGGAGACATGAGCATAGCATTGCATTGCATAAATAATGATGATGATAATGACATGTGATCATGAATGAGATGGTTCACATGATGTGAGATATTATTGCCCTGTAATTGTTCTTGTTGTACCATTGCAATATGCTTGCTGAGTTTCGAACTCACACTTGTGTTTTCTTTTTGTTTTAGGTACCATGAGACCGGCATGTGGGGAAGGGAAATAGTCACACTTCCACACGTAGTTTCACTCATTTGATTCCACAAGTCATTCAATTAGTTTTTGATAATAAATTGCATGTGATGATTATTGCTTTAAGGTTTAGCTTTGCTAAATGAGAGTCTTATTGTTCGTTTGACTCTTGGAGACATTACATGTTTGAAACTAGACTTATATTGTTGCTAAGTCGTTAATTACTGCTGTTTTTAGTTGTCTCTCATATTACATATATTGCTATACTGTTGTTGCTCCTTCAAATCATGTTAAAACAAAGGAGATGCTGCCGAAATTTTGGGTTTTAGCATTTACTCCTTTGCGGTAATTTACCTTAATTCAGGGAATTTAGATGTTGTTTAGCTCATGTTTGGTAGCATTCAGGCATACTAGATGCCGGGGTGTTACAGTTGGTATCAGAGCGGGCTGTAGGTACTTGGAATGTGTATTTTTAGTGTCATGCTATAGGGTACAACTAAAATGTGACGTGGAATAACTTAGAAACATGGCTTAGGTCTTAACTAAAATTTTGTCATAGGATAGCAACATTAAAACTTGCAAAAGTGGTGTAACTAATCTAAAATCTGACACACAATGGATGCACAGTAGGAAAGGGTATGGGTATCGTTTCTTTATGCTTAAATGTTGTATTTAAGCTTTAATGTTGAATGCTTCATTCGATAAAGCATGTTGCTATGTTTATGAGATAAATGATTGAATTGTTCTTGTGGTGGTGATAAATTGGGGTTGTGGTGCCGAAGGGTTTCGGCCACCACTTTTGTTCATAGTAAGGGTGAGGTTTGACGGTGTGGCCAGTTAGCGCCATCACCGAAGAATTATTAACCCCTGTAGGAGAAGAGTGCTTACCCCTTTCTGTCGTAGGTCGGGTAGTTGGCTGGAGACAAATAGAAGAGTTGACGGTGGTATCCTTCGGATGCTTTCCACCGTTTCGATGGTCCGTTTTGGTTGGTCTTCTTGTTTTTTTTAGTCGATTGAAATCAAAAGAAAAGTGTTGGTCTTGGATTTTCGCGGATTGTTCCGTATGCGGTATGTGGTTTTGTCTTCCTTGGTTGAAGACGAAGAAGAAGAGTCTAGTGTTGCGCTTCTGTTGGTCGCTATTAATTTTTGCTTTGACACTCGGTTTGCTGGTTATTGTGGATTGTCTTAGGGAGGAAACATTTGTGGTTGTTGTCCTCCCTATCTAAGAAAAGAGTTGAAGTTCTCCTAGTGCCGACCTTAGGTTGGGTGGAGCTAAGTTTTGAATCTTTATTGAAAAAGGTTTGGTTGAACATTTGATTTTCCCTGGGGCCTCCTTCTTCCTTCTTGGAAGTATAGATCTTGAGATTTCTTGAAGAGCTTGTGGGCAAATTTGGGAATTTGGGAGTTGAGCTCTCCTGCATTTCTATTGGAGTTTTGTTTTTCTTCCTTGCCTGGGAAAGGAGAAATTGTCTGTCGGTGTTCGTTCTGGTTCTTGAGCTGTGGTTATCTTTAAAAGTTGAGTTGCATCCTGTTTGTCAAGGGTTCGTGCCCCATGAAGGTGTTTAGAAAAGTTTATGTCCGTGCTATGTAGTAGGTAACAATGTGGGTTATGGGATGACGTATTGTTAAGTTAATTTGTGAGTTGAAACAATTCAATGCAATTGTTACCTCTAGCTTGAGAATAAATACACTACTAGTGTTGTAGTTTACTCTTAGCGAAAATGATTGAATGTGTTAATGTACATGCTTAGAATCGGTTGCTTTGCTTTAAAATTGCTTATGACCCCCGATTATGTTTAAAGTTTTAAACCCTGATGCATATTTAAAACATTAAGATGATGTAGACTGCTGTTACTGCTGTTATTGTTAAAGAAACTTTGCTGGTTGTTTAAAAATGTTCTAATATAATGGAATAATAGAGAAATTTAATCTTGTTGCCTAGTGACTTTAATTTGGAAGTTGATTAGAGTTGCTATTTACGTTATTGCAAACTACTAGTATATTTGGATGTATGCAGTTGTGTCTCTACAATGCTAGTATTGATATCAATTGAGAAGACATAAGACTTATTGTTAATGATGTTGTTAAGGGCAGTGTTAATGCTAGTATTCAATCTATTTTAATAGTTGGAGTATGTTGTGTAGCGACAATTTTGTTGTAACCTATGTATAGGGTAGCTAAAAGCAATGTTGTTGATTGATGATTATGCAAATTATTGATATTGATGACTTGGTAGTGTTGTTAATTGTTGGAAACCATTGATCCAATAGAGAAAAGTGTAAAACTGTGGAATTATATCGAGTATATGTTGTGATGGGATGAACAATAGATAATAAACATGATGTAAGATTTTAACCTTAATGAATGCATATCTTATAATCCTATTTACGAATTTTATCTTGTAGAGATGTTAATTATTTGTGGAAGTCATTGATTGAACAAGTTTCAATTGTCAAGATTTTGACGTATGGATAGTATAAAATTTATAGGTTGACCATGCTCAAGTAGCTGTTGAAGTACTATGTTTGAAATATAGAATATGTTGTTATATGATGTAACATCCTGAGTTTGTACTTGCCTTTTTAATGCTAATTATCCTTTGGGAGTTGTTTGGATTTCAAATTTGGAGTTAATTGTTTTTGGATTTGTTTGCTCGATCTGTTTCGTTTTAGTTTTTGCTCCAAAATCTCGTTTCGTGTTGCGGTTAGAATTTCCGAGCAACCGTAGTTTCCAAACCTTCTTTAGCTATCCTAGAGTCTATCCTAAAAGTTTTCGGGAAGGATTCGTGAGTTCGGAGTTTTATTCTGGGGGTTTTTGGGGTTTTTCTGCTGGCGGCAAGATCTGCCGGCCACTGGCCGTCTTCAGCCGAGGGGTTCGAGCGAGGGCAGGGCGCCCGTTGCTGACCGGCTGCCCTGGCCACCTCCATGTTTTCTAGAGGGTTCTCCTCCCCCAGCCAACTCCCTCCCTCTCACTCTCACCCTCACCCTCTAGCTCTCCCTCTCAAGCCCTCTCTCCCATGGAGCTCTCTTCCCCTCCCTCGAGCTTTCCCTCCAGCTAAACCTCTCCCTCCGGTGTTCTGGAGCTCATGGAGCAGCTGGTCAAGGAGGAGGACATCGCTTCCCAAACCCTAGACGAGTTCTGTGGTGAGTGGAGCAAGTTTCAATCAGATCTGTGATGACTTGAGCTTGATCTTGTACTTTTCTCCATTTCTATCAACTTTTCTTTTACCCAAAACCCTAGAAAACCTAGTTGTAGAGCTCAACTTTTAGTTAGTCGAGTATCTAGACCAAGGTTAGGTGCTAGAGTTCTCGTTAGTGCGAAAACTGAGATCCGAAGCCCTAAATACGTTTTTATCGGATATATTTGGTTAAATGTCATTTTCGTAGCTTTTGGAAGTAAACCTTGGAACCCTAGTTCCAAAAGCTAGGAAAAGGACACTAGAATATATTCGACGTTGTTAAAGTCCGAGTTTCGCGAAAGGAATCGAGTTTGAATTCGATTCGGGGTGAAAGTCGGAATTTAGCATGAATTAGGACTCTAGAGTTTCTCGGATTAGAAATTAGGCCAAACGAGGTCGGAACCCCGGGTGGTTTGCGTAAATGGGTCCTTGTCATCTCCGAGAACCCATCCGTGCAATTGCCGCGAAATTCCGAAGTCGTTTGTGCGAAAATCCTTTTTCTGGAAAATTCAGTCGACCTGTGGCCGGCACTACCAACGTGGTAAGTCCGCATCGCTGGCCAGCCGCACTACCGACCCTTGTGGTCGGGTAATCGCCAGGCTTAGGCCGGCACTACCGCTCCCGCAACGCTGGTAGTTATTTTCCGAGAGAGGTCCTCTTTAGGATTCGCACCGCGGTACTACCGACCCTTTGCGGCCGATCGCCGATCGAGCGGCACTACCAGGATTTGTATGCCGGTACTGCCGGTCTCCAATTCAAGTTTTGGTTTTCGGTAAGTTTTTCTCTCTCGTGTTCGCTTATTGGTTGTTGTCCGCTTCTTTGAGCTTTTTGCCTTGTTCTCGTTGGATCTTAATCGTTTCCTCGTTATTTCTTTTGTCGCGCTTTCGTTTAGATGTTGACGCCTCAGGAGCAGTAGGCGAGGATCTGGACTTCGACCCAGAGGACACGAAAACCCAGAGCAAGCAGGCAAGCACCCCCTTTGAACGTATTGCTCCTATAATTGCGAAAGTACTTGATGATTTGCAAAACTATTACGCATGCATATGATTATTACAAGTATTTAAATGGTGGGAATAGGTAGTTACCCTAATGGTTGGATGGCTTATCTTAATCTTGTTGCTACCCTAAAATCCTTGAGTGACCCTAGTTTAAGGATAGACGCTATAATAAGTGTCGTCAGGGGTTATAAGTCTAATAGTTGCATACGCTTAGCCCAGCTTTAGACTGATTGAATAATGATCAGTGGACTCAGTCAATCAAAGATTTTCGATACGTTATTAGGATTTCGGAAATGGTGATTTCGGAAAAACAAAGGCTATGTTGGTAAAAGATGAAAAAAGAAAAGGTGTACGGTGATTTATGCCGGACGGATGATGGGAGGTCTCGTCTGTGCAATCCTAAGGACTGAACTTGACGTTTTTAACCAAGTCCTTTCGTACAACCACATGTGCTAGTATGGGATAGCCTAAACCCAAGACAGAGTTGGAATTTGATCTTGCGCCGTGGTAGGTCGAAGTAGTTGGGCAATACCGACGCGTCTTTGGTGTTGCTTAGAATACTCCCTCACCACGCCGCAGTGTTGGAGACTTTCGTGAAACAACGGTGGATGCTTTGCTGAGGGTAAAAGGCACGATGGGGCGTTAGCCATCGTTGGATCCGTGTGGGTGAATCAGGTTTGGAGTTTAAGGTACCCAAACACCTTAATTGGGGTACTCGCTTTGGCCCTGGTACTCTGTGTGGGTGTGTGGAGCCCCCACCCAAAGCAAAGAGCGCACATCGCCGGGCCTGACGCAAGACTAAATGCCGACAATTGGAAAAGTTTCGTCACTATCTAGCAAAACGGATACGGTATGTATCACGTGGCATGGTTGACATGATTGCTAGAGCGTGTCGGGTGGGTAAACTGTGCATTCTCTGCAGAGATTAATCAAACTAATCGATTAGCCGTGCTCACGGTCATAAGCATCTTGGGTATTTACTGTCAGGTATAGAATTTGGTTTTGATTTTTGAAAAGGATTTGAAATCGGTAGATCTTTTAAATGTTGGTCTGTATCATGCAAATGTTGAGTTGTTGAACTCAGAGATCGGTTGGTTTGGTGATTTGATCAAGCTGGTGGTGATTCCTGATGCCATGTGATGGTATGATGGTTATGTTGAAGGAAATGATTCCTGATGACATGTGATGGTATGATGGTTATGTTGAAGGAAATGATTCCTGATGCCATGTGATGGTGGTGTTGGTTATGTTGGAGGAATTTGAGAGTTGAATGAAATGTACAATTACATTATGTATTGCTTTACTCTCATTTACTAAATGCTTTATAAACTGTGCAGTATTCCAATCTATTAGTCTATTACAAATAACTTCAGCTTCATGCAAAACTGAACTAGAATAGCAACCATCTTCATTGACTAGCCTGCATTATTATTATACTTGCAAACAATAAAGTCTTGCGAGTACATACGTGTACTCACCGTTTGCTCTAAAAATTTGCGTGAGAAGCAGAAGATGCAGGTGAGGAAGAAGGTGACCAGGAGTTCAGTGACCCAGACGCGGGTGGTGCGTTTGATGGCTAGCGGAGTTAGTTGCTCGCCAGTTGCCTGTGGGAATGGAGGAACACCGCGGCCGCTTTACTTTTGTTTCTCTGATGTTTTTCTCTTCAGTTTACTTTAAGACAATCGGCATTTTGTAAACAGAAACAAGTTGTAATATTAATATCTATCGCTGTAATATACTACCTCTGCCCTTAAATTTCGTTCGCTTGGATGAGACTCTACCTTCTCAACATGTGACACTAGCCTACTGATCCAGGGACTAGTGGTTATCACATGGTTGCGGGAAGCTCAAATTGGAACCAATTGGATGGCATGTGACCTCATTAGTCGAGTATCGTGCTGACCAAGTGGTTTCAATCTGAGTTTGTCGTGTTGCCGTGATCGTTACGTTACTGGTTGCATGATTATCCAGGCCCGCGCAACAGTAATGGAGTATCACTGTACCAGGACAGAAGCCCCCACATATGATTTGGTGATCCGTGGGGATCATTTCAATGTAGTCTTGGTTGGGTGCCTTTGTGATAAGCATCTTAAACCTTAATAAAAAGTGTTGGGAATGGTAACTAGAGAAAGAAATTGTTATGTAAATTTTGTTAAATCCGGTTGGACTCTCTTGATGAGTAAATAGTGATTTTTGAATGCTTAAATGGTAAGTGTAGTGGAATACAAGTTATGGTGGGATTCATGTCGAAATGGGTGTTTAAAACCCTTTCAACTGGTGTGGTTGTTTGCCATTTTGGTTGAATGCCTTCGGTCAAGGTGTTCCTTGTGTTGTGTTTCCGAGTTTCCCTAAAACCCGTAGCTATTGGTGCCAATCTTTGGTTTTGGCTATTTTGTTTAATTTGTGTTATGAGTATGGATTTACACCCAAAAGTTTTTGAGTGTATCGCGCTCCTTTGCGTTCGCACTAAAATATCTTTGGAATAAATTTGAACGGAAGCAGATGAACATAGTGGGTTGTGTTGGAAACTCTTGAGACTTAATTTGTAACTCTTTTTGACGGGAGATGGATTTATTTGCATAATGTGTGTGATGTTTGCGAGTTCTTCAAAAAGATGGATTTTATAAATGTTTTATAAAATGGTTTTGTTAGTGAGGTGTTCCCTTTTGGAAATGATCTAGATGTTGCCACGTTCTCTGTTCTGGACAGCATGAGCAGTCGACCTAGCGTTTAGTTTTTTGCCAATTTAGCTTCCGAATTTGGTCGTCCTCCTGTTGAAGAAGTTGTAGATAATTTTAATATATTTCAGTGGGTATAAAGAACGTTAAATTCCGATCAGCCGTTTGAAAGTTATGGCTGTTTTACCGAGCGTGTTAAAATCTGTGACGTGATTGGAACAGATCACGGTATTCTGTAGATTAAACCACTTTAGAGTCCGAATCAGTCATTCCTTATACTTAGAAAAAGTTGGGAAATTTCCTAAGCTATGCGAGGATGTACTCGTTTAATTGATTCGGAGTCCCAGAACTCAAGTTATGCCTTTTGGAATGCTGTTGTCTCGACGGGACAGAACCTCTATTTTTGGGTGTTGCGAGTAGTTGGCAATGTCGGGGTAGATGAGGGTTTGTGTACTATTTTGTGGACATGATTATGAGTGTATGGTACCTATGTGCAGGTGGTGTGACCCCGGGAGTGCCTTCTACTTCCCGCCAATCCGTTGCTCGTGGTTGATGCAAGTGTATTGTAATGGATAGCGATTTGTAGGTTGCTTGTTGAGAATAGATGAAATTGACTATATGATATGATCACTTGCCACGCTTTAATGATTTCCAATGATATGATGAGCATGTTTATTATGTTATGATGCCATGTGTTAATGTACAAGTTAAATATGATGTTGGCATAATTGCATACACGGCATGTTACATGGCCCGGGCGGTGAGAAAGTCATAACTAGTCCGGGGAAGGTCGGTGAGAAAGTTATGACTATTCCGGAGAGCCAATGAGTAAGTCCTACATCGTGATTCCATTCACCGCGGTGAACGGAAGCGAGGAG
Organism: Rhipidocladum racemiflorum; assembly: GCA_036346355.1. Classification (NCBI taxonomy): domain Eukaryota; kingdom Viridiplantae; phylum Streptophyta; class Magnoliopsida; order Poales; family Poaceae; genus Rhipidocladum; species Rhipidocladum racemiflorum. The sequence goes on along the minus strand of CM070589.1, from coordinate 36,456,289 downwards.
TAGGCACCCTCCATCTTCGGGATGGAAGGGGGGAGAGGGTGCACACCGACGGGTGTGTACTCAACCATACCGGTATGAGTTTTCAAGGAGACATGAGCATAGCATTGCATTGCATACATAATGATGATGATAATGATATGTGATCATGAATGAGATGGTTCACATGAAGTGAGATATTATTGCCATGTAATTGTTCTTGTTGTACCATTGCAATATGCTTGCTGAGTTTCGAACTCACGCTTGTGTTTTCTTGTTGTTTTAGGTACCATGAGACCGGCATGCAGGGAAGGGAAATAGTCACACTTCTGCACGTAGTTTCACTCATTTAATTCCACAAGTCATTCAATTAGTTTTTGATAATAAATTGCGTGTGATGATTATTGCTTTAAGGTTTAGCTTTGCTAAATGAGAGTCTTATTGTTCGTTTGACTCTTGGAGACATTACATGTTTGAAACTAGACTTATATTGTTGCTAAGTCGTTAATTACTGCTGTTTTTAGTTGTCTCTCACATTTCATATATTGCTATACTGTTGTTGCTCCTTCAGGTCATGTTAAAACAAAGGAGATGCTGCCGAAATTTCGGGTTTTAGCATTTACTCCTTTGCTGTAATTTACCTTAATTCAGGGTATTTAGATGTTGTTTAGCTCATGTTTGGTAGCATTCAGGCATACTAGATGCCGGGGTGTTACAACCGTGGACTCGGCTATTCGAATAGGTTGTACACTCTGCAGAGGTTATGCACTTTACCCACAAGATACAGTCAAACACCACAAAGGCGAGTGATCGTAACAAAGCCTTTCGGATACCGCAAACTAAAAAAGTGAGCCTCTCCGGTTTCTGTCATACACCATCCCTTCCCTTAACAGAGGCGAAGTAAGGGATCGACATACTGTTGGATGGGTACCATGACGTGGCCTTGGTATGCTCCCCTTTCAAAGCTACACAAAAGGTGTAGTTGTCACCCTGAGGTTTCACATGCAATTTATTAGTAACTTACTCAACTAGGTCCATCCCATTACAGACATGTGGTTGCACGCATGACTCAGATCAAAGGCTTGCAAGGTTAAGTCCTTAGGATGACCAGGGTAAGACTACACGAAGAACCAAATCAACTTTCCCAGTGCCACACCTAGCCCACCATATCATTCTTGCCACTTGCCCCAGTCTAAATCTATTTATCAAACACGGTTGATTACCAGGCACCACGTGCCATCAACAATCACAACAGTTGATACTTCTCCAAAAACAGGTTCAATATACCATTAAGTCAATATTAGCATTTGATTGTCCAAAATCATGTCATGTGCACGTAGCAAGTCTAAGCAATATACTACATCGATCTAAATACCCAATGTTGGCAATTTAATAATTTCCAACTACATATTCCACAACTAGGGTGACAAGGGTCCATGGCACATAATTAAATAGTCAAGGTGTCATACTGCAATTCAGCATTTATATAATTCCCAGAATAATTAAAAAAAATTCTAATTAAATTAGCATGCAATAATTTAAATTAAATAAATTTCAAAAATAGGATCAAAATGGTCAAAGCATAACTTGCCTTCAAAAAGTACTTGTTCTTGGTCTTGAGCTAGCTCCACGGTCAAAACTTCACCTTCGAAGCCTTCGAGCACTTTTTTATAAATTTTTTTATCTTTCAGTGGACATAAAGAACGTTAAATTCCGATCAGCCGTTTGAAAGTTATGACTGTTTTACCGAGCGTGTTAAAATCTGTGACGTGATTGGTACACATCACGGTATTTTGTAGATTAAACAACTTTAGAGTCCGAATCAGTCTTTCCCTATAACTAGAAAAGGTTGGGAAATTTCGTAAGCTATGCGAGGATGTACTCGTTTAATTGATTCAGAGTCCCAGAACTGAAGTTATGCCTTTTGGAAGTCTGCTGTCCCGATGGGACAAAACCTCTGTTTTTAGGTTTTGCGAGTAGTTGGCAATGTCGGGGTAGATGAGGGTTTCTTTGCTCAGGTGTTCTGCATGTTCATCCCTTGTATTGGAGTAGACTAAGATATCGTCTAGGAACACAACAATGAACTTGTCCAAATACTCCATGAAAACCTTATTCGTCATATTCGTGAAATAAGCTGGCGCATTCGTTAGACTAAAGGACATAACTGTAAACTCGTAATGTCCGTATCTCGACGAGAAAGCAGTCTTCGAGATATGTTCTGAACTGATTTTTAACTGGTGATATCCTGACCTCAGATCAATCTTGGAGAAAACTCCAGCTCCTCTCAACTGATCAAACAAATCATCAATCCTGGGTAGCGGATACTTATTCTTCACGGTGACTTCATTGAGTGCACGGTAGTCAATGCACATCCTGAAACTCCCGTCCTTCTTCTTGACAAACAAAACTGGCGCTCCCCACGGTGATGAACTCGGTCTGATGAATCCTTTCTCCATCAACTCTTCAAGCTGTTTTTTCAACTCCACCAATTCTTCGGTTGACATCCGGTAGGGTCTCTTTGCTATCGGTGCTATTCCTGGTAGTAACTCAATCACAAATTCTATGTCTCTGTCTAGCGGCATACCCGGCAGATCTTCAGGAAAAACATCAGGATACTCATTTACCACCGGAACATCTTCTATGCTGACTGCCTTTACACTGTTGACCACAACTGTCCATCTCGAACGGCGGTCGCCTGAAATTCCACTTTTCTCCCACACGGGCTCTCAACAGAGATGATCCTCCTCCCACAGTCAAGCATGGCCTTGTGCATGGATAACCAATCCATTCCCAAAATAACGTCTAGGGTCTGGGTTCCCAATATAATAAGGTTCGCTAGGAACTCTACTCCATCTATTAGTATTCTCACCCCAGAACATCCTACTTGAGATCGGAGTTCTAATCCAGGGGTTTGAACTAGAAGCATGCATTTAAGATCCACAATCTCCAAATCATTCTTAGAAACAAAATCTCAGGAAACAAACGAATGTGAAGCTCCAGAGTCAAATTAAACTGTTGCAGGTACTGAGTTGACAAGTATCTTACCCAGTATGACGTCTGTGGCATTCTAAAGTGCATCTGCGATCACGTGATTGACTCTTCCTTTCACCACAGTCTAGGGCGCGGCTCCTGGCTGTGCTGCTCCGCGGTTCGCTCCTAGTGCGGGTGTCCTAGCTGGTGTGGAGCCCAAGTTGAAGCGAACGGGGGTCACTCCTACTGTTTTCTTGGGGCAGTTGTTGGAGAAGTGCCCTAGCTCATTACATGTATAGCAGCGCCTCACTGTACCCTGCTGGCTGCCCGTAGTGGCGTTCCTGGCTGGGGCTGGGGTCTGGAAATTCTGATTGACGGGTCTCGTGCCGGGCGACAAGTGTCCTTGCCGCATTCTCGTGGTCGGAACTCAAAACTGATTCGGTGCAACCCTCAGACGTTGCTGCGCTCCGTGACGTGATCCCTGCTGTTGCATCCTACGTTTCCGGTTTTCATCCAGCTCCTTGCACTTGTCCTCAAGGATGAGTGCTTTGTTTACCAACTCTTCAAAGTCGGGGAAGGTGTGGGTGATCAGTCCCACCTGTAGTCCTGAGTTCAGTCCCTTCATGAAGCGAGACTATCTAGCCCTGTCTGTCGCTACGTCTTCAGGTACGTAGCTTGCAAGCTGTGTGAACTTGTTCAGATACTCAGACACCGGTTGACTACCTTGCTTCAACGCCCTGAATTCTTCCTTCTTTAAGTCCATTATTCCTTCTGGTACGTGATACTACCGAAATGCAGCAATAAATTCCTCCCATGTGATGTCCTGTGGGTTCTCCCGCGTGGCGCAGAAGTTCTCCCACCACTCTATTGCGGTCCCTTCCAACTGATGAGAGGCGTAGAGCACCCTTTCATTTCTTACACATTGGGTAATATGCAGCTTTCTTTCAATGACCTAAGCCAATTATCCGCCTCCAGTGGATTGGCGTTCCCAGAGAATGTGGGTGGGTGAGTCCTCATGAACTCTGACAACCTTGAGCCTTGACGCTGTCCTTGATTGACTTGATTAGCGGCGGCCTGAGCAGTGACTTGCAGCATCGGTTGCATCATGGCATGCATCAGCTGGGTCTGTGCAGCAAGGAAAGCTCCAAAGTTCTGCATATCAACCGGCGGTGCTGGTTGGGGTGCAAGTGCTCCATCATTAGGGTTCCCGGCTGGGCGAGAACCATTTCCGTTGCCTCCAAGGTTTCCGTGTGTGTTCACCATCTGTCGATTGCTCCAAGGTTTAGAGATAAGGGGGAAACAAGCATAGATATGTAATAGAGAAAACTTATGCGTGGCGTAGGTGTAACTCAAAATTCAACTTTATTATTTAATAATAACTTGGTATGGTTGCTTACAATGCCTAAGGGCCTTGCAACACATACTGCACACTCAGCAAGAAATGAAAATCCAAATCAACTATCACTAGAGTCTAACGCCTCTAAGGGTGACTCTTTATTCTTAGACGCGACTCGACAAAGGAGTCTCAACTGCAAAACCTACGCTCACTCATCGAGAAAACCTCCACTGCCTCCTCGTGGCGAGTGCGGCGGCATAGGCGCGAAGCGATCGCCATGCCCCACAATGGCAGTTGTCAAAGAAGCGGCATCATCCTCAGGCTTAGGCTCCGGCTGTGGTGCACTGTGATCTTAATGTCCCATCCTATGACCAGTCCTACCTGCACGATGGTGGTCCCTCGGTAGAGCGGTCTCTCAAAGTCTCCAAGCAACTGCAGCATATGCCACAACTCCGCAGCGTAGCCTCCCTAACGCTCGGCGTAGTTGTTCTTCATCAACATCTGCCAAAAGACACTCACGTAAGAACTCAAAAAGTTTTTTTTTAAAATCAAGGGATAGCAAGAGAAATTCAGCAAAAGGGGTATGAGAAGAGAGAAGAGCATGAGTGGAGATTTCATTCATTGTCTTGTCAAATTTTAACTTTAGAAAATAGATTTTATCCTCACTACGACCATTCTAACTATGGGTGGGCCTACAATCAGCCTGGCTCTGATACCACCTCTGTCGGGAACCGAATTTGCAAATCCAGACCCTCTGTGTATTCATTACTAGTCCAGGATCACGCTAGTGCACATAGTCTCAATATCGGTAAATATCACAATCATACACATCGTTAGTAATAAAGTACTTTAATTAAACTGGTTGCTCGACCTTACGGTCAAGTTACAAGGTACACCACACAGGGCGAAAACTTTTTAAGGAAATAAATTGTAGCGGAATAAAAGCATCGACGTGGCGCCATCCAGTATACCACAGGAAACTGACTAGGCTCGCTCCCTAGATAGACGGTTCCTCCTGAACTTCTTCCTCCAAGGCTGGCGTCGCTTCTCGTTCAACTGGTGTTGTATTGTTGCAAGGGGTGAGTACATGGTACTCAGCAAGTCATGCACAGAATGCAAACGAATATTCTACATGCATGGCTTCGTACAAGGGATGCTCTATGGTTCATTTGCAGTAAACAGCAATTAACAAGTAGCATAAGTAGATTTGAAAGTAGTAAAAGTAAAGATAATAAAAATAACTTTTCCAGGAGTTAAGTAAACATTCTTCCCTTTCCTAATCCACATTTCCATCAATGTCATCGTTAAACCCAACCAAACTTTTCGAGTCCAAGTTGTTTTCATGAAAGTCTAACCCTTGACTGTAATCCCCGAGCAGTGTCCAGTACCGTGGACTCGGCTATTCGAATAGGTTGTACACTCTGCAGAGGTTATGCACTTTACCCACAAGATACAGTCAAACACCATAAAGGCGAGTGATCGTAACAAAGCCTTTCGGAGACCGCAAACTAAACAAGTGAGCCTCTCCGGTTTTTGTCATACACCATCCCTTCCGTTAACAGAGGCGAAGTATGGGACCGACATACCGTTGGACAGGTACCATGCCGAGGCCTTGGTACGCTCCCCTTTCAAGCTACACAAAAGGTGTAGTTGTCACCCCGAGGTTTCACATGCAAGTTATTAGTAACCTACTCAACTATGTCCGTCCCATTACAGACATGTGGTTGCACGTTTGACTCAGATCAAAGGCTTACAAAGTTAAGTCCTTAGGATGACCAGGGCAAGACTACCCGAAGAACCAAATCAACTTTCCCGGTGCCACACCTAGCCCACCATATCATTCTTGCCACTTGCCCCGGTCTAAATCTATTTATCAAACCCGGTTGATTACCATCCACCACGTGCCATCAACAATCACAGCACATTATACTTCTCCAAAAATAGGTTCAATATACCATTAAGTCAATATTAGCATTTGATTGTCCAAAATCATGTCATGTGCACGTAGCAGGTCTAAGCAATATACTACATCGATCTAAATACCCAATGTTGGCAATTTAATAATTTCTAACTACATATTTCACAACTAGGGTGACAAGGGTTCCATGGCACATAATTACATAGTCAAGGTGTCATACTACAATTCGGCATTTATATAATTCCCAGAATAATTAAAACAATTTCTAATTAAATTAGCATGTAATAATTTAAATTAAATTAATTTCAAAAATAGGATCAAAATGGTCAAAGCATAACTTGCCTTCAAAAAGTACTTGTTCTTGGTCTTGAGCTAGCTCCTGGGTCAAAACTTCACCTTCGAAGCCTTCGGGCACTTCAACGTCTACTCGTAACGCGTGCAAATACCAATAACATAAGTAAATATTAGGCAAAAAGTGTCCAAAAATTCAAATACACTTCATAAACAGAGAGAGCACCTTTTTATAAATTTTTAGGAATCAGAGTTAAAACGCAAAAGTTACATTCGTTTAAAGTTTGAAAAATCATTTAAATAAATATAGATAGAGAAAACTCATGTCCAAAAATTAGAAATTGTAATCACCCAAATCGGAGTTGAAACGCAAAAGTTATAAGCGTTTGAAGTTTGAAAATTCAAATCAAAGAATAAATTGAATTAATTCATTTATTTTTCTATTGAAAAATCCATTTATGGCGTCAGCATGACGTCAGCGTGGAAATTGAATTTCCGCCGAATTATTTTTCTATTGGAAAATCGAATTATGACATCAGCATGCGTTAGCCGGTCCATAGACTTGGTCCACGGCTTGGGGCCGGTCCACCGTGGACCCGGTCCACAGGTGCACGCGGTCGCCGACATCGCTTGACCCATCGGCCGACGCCAAGACGGCTGAAAGATACCGACAAAGCGGCCCCCACTGCGATCGCCAAAGATGACGTCACGGATGACGTCATGGAGCCGTTGGGCCAGCCGCTGACACGCGGGCCCCGCGCTGACGTCACGCTTGACGTCAGCGACGACCGGGTGTGTCCGCGTGGACCGCGCCGGTCCGGTTCCCGTGCACGTGGCATGATATGGGCCGTTGGTTTGAAATCCAACGGTCCAGATAGGATCTGGGTCGCGCACGTTGTGCACAACGTGGCTGATCTGGACCATTCGATTTAGATCGGACGGTCAAGATCCGATCGGGTTTCACCGCGTCAAGGGGCGACATGGCATGTCCCGGGTGGCGACGCGTGGCTCAATCTACACTGTTCGATCTCGATCGAAATGTTGAGACCACATCTAACACTACAACACGGGTTAACGCTAACCGTACGATCTAGATCTAATGGCTGAGATCTAATCCTAGCACGGTGCAATTATGGCTATGTGGTTCAATCTAGAGCGTTGGATCTAGATCCAACAGCTGGAAATAGATCTAGAAACCGCAAAGTGGATTTCGTACGGGGGACGTGGACGAACGTGGATCATTGGATCTGGATCTAACGGTCTAGATCCAATCTGGTTTTCTATGGGTGCGAGATGACGTGGACTCACCGTGGCCGTTCGATCTCGATCGAACGGTGGGTGGAGCTCGGGGTCGGCGATGGTGGCGCGACGGAGTTAGGTCACCGGAGACAAGGACGACAACGCATAGAACGGTGTTGCGGGCGTGCTCCGGCGAACTGGATGGTACCCTCCGACGTGGCTCGACGCGTTAGTTTCGGATCTGGGCACCCACACGGCGGAGAATGGCGGACGATGGCGGAAAACGACAGAAACCGCGGCGGACCTATCCCCCAACTTCGACGAGCTTTTGCAGGCTGGCGGCAGCGGCTTGGCCAGCGTGGATTGGGGCAAAAGGTGCGCACGGAAGGGGGCTTCACGTTGGCGGCGGCGACGCATTAAATAGGGGCCTCGGCTTCCGTGAATATCGCGCGGAACGAGGCCCACTCGGCTGCGGAGGCGGAGTCCTACGAGGACTCGGAGAGGTGACATGGCTGCATCGCAACCGTCCACGTGTCCGCGATCGACGGCTCAGATCGCACGGGCGCGGCCGAGTCGGATCCGGTTCCCACGTGGGCAACGTGGCGCAATCTCGGCCGTTGGACCTCGATCCAACGGTAGCGCGGTTAGGTTTAGGCTGGGTTCCGGTCGGACTCGAGTCTGACTCGGGTTCGGTCGGAGGAATAGTAAAACCGATTCGCTTTTTCCGGCGATTTAATATTCAAAATAATTTCTAGAAATTCAAATAATTCTAGAAAAATAGCAAAATAATCAGAAAAATTCCAGAAAAATTTTGAAAAATACTTTGAGACATTTTGGACTCAAATAAAATATTTCCAACAAAATTTTATTTAAAACTTTTAATTATTTATTTATTTCAAAAGGGAATAAGTTCCAAATAAATCCCAGAAAATTTCAAAAATTCTCAGAAGTGTGAAATAGCATTTAAATATATAAAAAGAAAAAATTAGGGTGTTACATATTATTGGTTTGATATCTCCATATCCATGACCCATAAAACATGGTCATCAACCAATACATATGCTAGTCTTTACATATGTGCCCTCATATGATTATCTACTAGGGATTACTTTAGAATAATCATCATACGGCCAATATAGAGTTTCACGAACAAGTCACATGCTTGCTAAATCAATAATGATGAGATTATTAAAAGAATAAGATGATAAATCATGAATATTAGGAAATATAATCATCTCTATAATTGCCTCTGGGGCATATTTCTAACAGCATGATTGCTAAATTTCTACCTCAATAATATTTCTTTCATAATAAAATTTCCGAGCAACAAACCTAATTCCAACACACGGCACACGATGCTAGTGCTTTTATGAATTTTATCGAACACATCATGATTGCAAAAAAATTCTACTTCAGAACTAATCCTTTCATAGCCAAATTCCCCTGCAGCTACCCGCATTTACAACACACCACTTAGCAAAGAATTACCTCAAGCACCATCAAATCCAACCTCAATTTGCATAAGATCTTACTCGAAACTCCAATGTGATGAAATGATATTGCAGATCCATCCTGGCAGCGACCCTCTTGGCACCGTGTTATTCCTGCCGACGTTGTCTATGTGGTCCATATATGGTCCCTACATTGGCTGCAGGGTGTAGTGCCCTTTCAGATCGCACCACACCTGTACAAAACTCCAGGAGAAAGATAAGGTCTGTGACAAATGCCTTACAAAACAATAACTAGATACGGGACATCCGTCATCATTTGACGAGCCAACTACTACTTGAATACGTCCACTTATGGTCCAAGATTCAATCAGTACCTCTATGCCTGGGAATGGACAACTCCTTTGTTTGGACGCGAACCTCTAGTGACGTCTACTCAGCTAGGTCGGTGTACCACTTCCAGTTCAGTGCTACCATCCAAAAATCCTTCAGCAACACAATTTGGTCGACATGGGCACCATCACGTTGTAAGATCTTCCACTGGCTAGCACAGCAAAGCCAGCTATGGGCGGCACAGCGTTTAAGCTCAGGGGATGGCCCAACCTATATTTTTGTCAAATGTGCTGCCGAAACCTAGAGACGGTTTTCCACCTTTTTGTTGATTGCCTTGAGGTTCAACGACTATGGATATCTATTGCGCGATGGGTGCATCTACCATCGCTGCGATCGAACCGATGGGAGCCATCAACTCAACTTGAGCAGTGGAATCTACAACGCATTAATGGCCAAAGGAGCTTTTGGAAAGGAGTTAAAACCCTGATCATCCTAACATGCTAGGAATGGTGTAAAGAGTGTAACATCAGAATTTTTCAAAGAGGTTAGGCTACCAACGAGCAGATTCTTCAAGCAATCGAAGACAAGACAGTAAACTGGACTCTAGCGAGAGCATCTGACCTTAGAAAGCTCCTACATGGACTCTCATAAGAGCATCTCCAGCAGAGCCCCTAAACTGTAAAATAGGGAGTGTATTAAAAAAACCAGATCCAACAGGGCCCCAACTCAAGCCCCTAAAATTAGGAGGCCCCTAAATTTGCCTCTTCAGCCCCAAAATTAGGAGGCCCTAACTCAAGCCCCAAAAATTAGGAAGCACTTAAATACACCAGGAGATTGAAGACAAGAAAATACATGATAGGCTTCGACATGATCTTATTGAGCATTTGTGGGCAATTAACATCGCTTCGTAGTTTGATTCATTGTTCGGAGTTTCTATTTATCTATTTATCATGTTTTGAAAATTTTAAATTTAAATATGAAATATCATGTTTTTAAATTGTAAATGTTAATATGCTTATGTTTTGTGCATTACAAATATTTTTGATTGAATTTGAGTGGTGTCAAATGAAGATTATACATAGCGGATATGTCAAAATAGAAGAAAAAGTAAAATAGGGGCTGAGATTTAGGGGCTGTTGCTGGACTTATGCTCTGAAAACAGAACCCAAAAAAATAGGGGGAGTCCCTAAATCCAAAATAGGGGCCTTTGCTGGAGATGCTCTAAGGATCCTACCCTTTTTCTAAGTCTTGTTTTTCCTTTTTCCTTTTTCCACTCCTCTTGCTTGTTGGGTGCATTCTCTTGCACTTTGTAACTGGTTCTTTAAAAACCTTGTAAACCCTGTTATCTCCCTCTAATTATTCTCAGCTTTAGCTGCTTCCAAAAATATATATATATGGTCCCTACATGCGGCGTGCCAGCACGAAAGAGGCACCCGTTGCTCCTTGTGGTTGTCAGTCCTAAAATTTGAGAAATATTTTCTCTAAATGCTGAACCATCTCATTCACCTAAAATACTAAAATACAGAACCATACCATCCCATTCAATCTCATCCCATAAACTTCACACTTGCAGTGGCGAACACACCAAGTCCGACGCATCCGCGGCTCTACGGCTGCGTATGTGCAACATCCACAGTTGCTGCTTACTCTTGCCGCTGAAAGCACCATGGATTTGGCGTGTTTTGATAGGACAAGCATAGGATTGGACTAAGAAGAGGATTTAAAGTTGTGCTAGATCTGGATTGGAAGGGTGATTCTGGCCCTCGGTGGTGGATGAGATTACGGAAAGGACAGCGGGAAAGAGGTGGATTAGTGGGAGGATGATTAGTGCTAGACTGCTATATGGACGATGGAGATGGGAATGAACGGGGAGAAAGATAAAAATATAATAAAGAAGGCCAGATTTGTAACTATAAATAGGATCTACTACATAGATGGTCAGTTTTTCTAATTAATTAAGGTGGGAATTTGTTCCAAGTGTCTGCTTAGTGTAGTTATTAACAGATAGATAGATAGAGATATGAAATAATTGCGAGAAAAATGCAATTCATTTTTTTTCAAATAAAAGTACAATTTAGAAGGATAGATTTGTAACTATAAGTCAGACCCACCGCATAGATGGTGAGTTTAAATCAATTAATAAAAGGAATTTTCTTGAAGTATCTTTATTAGCTTCGGCATAGATACATGGTTGAGATTGTGCGCATAGGCGAGGAAACGAACTTATTCATACCGCATAGCGTAGGAGTAGGATATATGACCTTAAGCAGCGCCCAAGTATTACACACAGTTCTTAATTACATCAACTAGCTGGGCATGCCGCTCCACCAAATAGGAAATACAGGCCCGCGTCATCAGCAGAATGAGTTGTTAGACAACCTCGCTATCGAATAGTCCGGGGTTGCCTAATAGATCTCAAGTGGAGAACAGAGAGAGAGGGCGAGAGACACAATATGAGGAGGAACGGGTCTGCTTTATTATTCTGTATGCTTGTGTACAATGGGGTGACCCCCTGCCTCCTATATATAGCGGTTCTGCTTAAAGATAAGGAAGAGTCCATATAGGATACGAATCCGGTTTCCTAACACTCCCCCTTGGACTCTTCACTGCGAGATGCATATGCCTCATTAAAACTCCATAAAAACCCAGTGGGAAAAATAATTGGAGAAAGAGTACATAGCACACGCTTGCTGTGTTGCACGGATTGCCTCATCAAAAACCTTATGTAAGAAAACTTCAATGAAAAACTTACTTAAGGAAAAGAGTACAATCCACCCAAACTTCAATGTTAATCTTCAAGATTCACGTTGGGTACTCAAACTTCATGTTTGAGATTTATGTAGGAGTATGTGAAAATTCTCCCCCTGAAATCTGCACTTCTCTAAGCCTCATCATCCCGATTCCTCTAGCACATCTTTCAAAAGAAGATGCCGGGAGTGACTTAGTGAATAAATCTGCGAGATTTTCACACAACTTAGTATGCAGTATCTTTATCTCGTTCATCTTATGCATTTCATGGGCATAAAAGAACTTGGGGTTGATGTGCTTCGTAAGATTGCTTTTCACATATCCCAGTTGCACTTGAGCAACACAAGCTGCATTATCTTCATAGATAATGGTGGGGGTTTGTTCCATGTTCAAACCACATGACTTCTGGATGTGATGAACCATTCTTCGAAGCCATGCACATTCTCGAGATGCTTCATACAAGGCAATTATTTCTGAGTGGTTTGTCGACGTTGAGACAAGAGTCTGCTTAGATGACTTCCACGAAATTGCTGTTCCACCGCAAAGGAAAACATACCCAGTTTGTGACTTGCTAGTATGCGGGTCTGATAGGTACCCAAAGATCGGCATAGCCAACCAAATTCAATTCATTGTTTCTTCTGTAAAACAAGCCAAGGTCTTTGCTTCCTTGAAGGTAACGGAAGATGTCCTTCACCCCTTTCCAATGCCTTTTGGTGGGTTCTGCACTGTACCGCGCTAGCAAATTCACGGCGAACGCAATGTCCGGCCTAGTGCTATTCGCAAGGTACATGAGCGCTCCAATTGCACTCAAGTATGGGAATTCCGCCTCGGGACTTCCTCCCCTCTTCTTTAGGCCTGCACGGGTCTAGGTCTGCTTGGAGTGACCTTCCGAGCCATTGGGGTCTTTGCGGGTATGCCTTTTCAAAACCAAATTTCTCCAACACTTTCTCGTGTAGGAAGATTGGTGTACCAAGATTCCGCCTTGGACATGTTCAAGCTGCAAGCCTAAACAAAACTTGGTTTTACCCAAGTCTTTCATTTCAAATTCAGACTTCAAGTATGTGCATGCTTCTTCAATTTCTTCATCCGTCCCAATGATGTTCAAGTCATCTACATAGACGGAGATTATACAAAATCCATTCGGGATCGTTGTATAAACACACATGGACAATCTTCATTGCTCGTAGCCTTTCTTGCAAAGAAAGTCACTTAAGCGATTGTACCACATTCTTCCTCGATCGCTTCAGCCCATACAAGGATTTCTCCAATTTCACATCAGTATAGGTTTCTGTTTGCTCTGTCTTGGTTCGGGATAGGGATACCTTCCGGTACTTTCATGTATATCTCCGAATCCAAGTTTCCATACAAGTATGCTGTGACAACATCCATTAGCTTCATTTTCAACTTCAAGTTGACTGCCATTGAGATCAAGTATCTAAAGGTAATTCCACCTATGACCGGAGAATAGGTTTCTTCATAATCAACCCCAGGACGTTGAGTGAAACCTTGAGCGACAAGCCTTGCCTTGTACCTTATAACTTCATTGTTTTCATTCCTCTTCCGAACAAAAACCCATTTGTGCCCCCACGGGGTTTATATGGGGAGGCGTGCGGCACACAGGCCCAAACACCTCTCTTTTGTTTAGAGAGACTAACTCTGCGGTGATTGCCTTCTTCCAATCTTCCCAATCGAGCCTTTTCTTGCACTCTGCGAGAGATGCGGGCTCGGGATCATGATTGATGATAGTGGCAATCTTCTTTGCAAAGTATGCATCGACATTGGCTGTTGCTCTATTCATCGATTCTCCCGTTATTACAAAGTTTATGACCATTTCATCATGGGGTGCTTCGTGCACTTCTACTTGCTCTTCATTGCTATTTCCCATTCCAGGAGCAAGTTCCTTTAGTTTTTCTCCGCCAATGTGTGCGCACACATTATTTCCGGCGGCTTCTTCCAATGGAAGGTTCAGATCTGGAATTGCCTTTTCCACAGGCTTCTTTCCAGTGCCAGGTCTCAACTGGCTCCCCTTCTTGCTTTGGGGCACTTTTGTGATTAGCTGTGGTAAGTCCTCTTGCCCAGTTTTCCCCAGACGTCTCCGGGTACTTTGGGTTTGAGAAGCCAGATTTCCTATTCTTTTTCTTTGAGGCCTCTGAGCAGGATGAGGGATACCTTCTGCTTTCTTTGGTATTTCCACCCTCTTTGCTGCATTTCTTGCTAGTACATGCGACTTAACCACGCTCTTCAGAACACAAAAATGATCAAGTAGTTCATTTGTTGAATTCTGCAAATCAATTATCTCTGGACTTTTTGATTTGCTTCATTAGTGTGAGGGTCATGTGCGGGGATCCCAGCGGAATGCCATATTATTTTCCGGCATTTTTCATCCAATGGTTGATTCTCTCCCCCTAATGACGGGAAACGGTCCTCGACAAATATACAGTCAGCGAATTGGGATGTATGCAAGTCTCCAGTCATGGGTTCCAAATACCTGACTATGGATGCACTCTCATAACCAACGTATATCCCAGACTTGCAGAGAGGGTCCATTGTAGTCCGCTGTGGGGTGGTATAGGTACATATACCATACAACCAAAATTTCTAAGATGGGAAATCTTCGGGATGACCCCTTGCACTAGTTGCATAGGTGAATGGATGTTGTAGGCCGATGGTCTATAATTGATGAGTGCTGTTGCGTGCAGGACTGCGTGTCCCCAACAAGTGTTGGGCAAGTTACAACTCTGCAAGAGCGGTCTGGCAATGAACTTAATCCTCTTTATTAGTGCTTCAGCTAGCCCATTTTGCGTATGGACGTGCGGTACAGAGTGCTCAACAGTTATTCCCGTTGCTGTGCAATAATCATCAAATGCCTTGGAAGTGAATTCACCGGCATTGTCCATTCGAATGGACTTCATGCGATGATCAGGAAAAGCATTCTTAATTTTGATGATCTGCGAGATCAGTTTTGCGAATGCATGATTTCTTGTTGACAGCAAACATGTATGCGACCATTTCGAGGAAGCATCAATGAGCACCATAAAGTATCGAAACGGCCCTGACAAGGGCTGAATCGGACCGCAAATTGCCTAATAGATCTCAAGTGGAGAACAGAGAGAGAGGGCGAGAGACACAATATGAGGAGGAACGGGTCTGCTTTATTATTCTGTATGCTTGTGTACAATGGGGTGACCCCCTGCCTCCTATATATAGCGGTTCTGCTTAGAGATAAGGAAGAGTCCATATAGGATACGAATCCGGTTTCCTAACATGAGTAACGCGGCCTAGTTTGTAGCAGTTTAGTTCCGTTTCTTGCGTCTCACAGTCTCCGAGATTGGGAGGCACAAGGCGGTTATCCCCATCAACAATTCTGACATGCTCAAAGAAAGTAGCCTTGCCTCTTCCTGCATCAGGCGATTGACCGCTGCCCATCGGAGGCGTGGGCTCGCCCCGTGGCGCTACCGCTAGGCCGTGCCAACGGGCGCTGTCCGCTGCGTCCGCCATGTTTGTGAGTAGCTCCGTCGGCCAGTAGCCCACAACATGGTTGTCCCTACCGTACGTCAACACCCAATTCCCGGAGTTCTTGTCCTGTATAGTTGTAACAAGGGATCATATATATTTTATATTACTGTGATGGCACGAGGGATGCACTTTAGAGCAAAGTTTGTGAAATACTAGAAACGCAAGCGCGGCGCACGCCGCGCGCGTGAACGAGAAATATTTTTTATTTTTTTTCCGGAGAAAAAACAGACCACGGAAATATTTTTCCCATGCTCCGGAGAGTAAACGGACCACGAAAATATTTTTTTCGAGAAAAACGGAGAAAGGACCTGAACGAAAAGTGCAGGGATCTATTTGTTATAATTTTGGACTTGTTCGCTATTTCGAATAAGTAAGAAAGGGTTCGTTCACAATTCGTATTTAACAGGAGGCTCTTTGTGTAAAACAGCGAACGGAGGAACTAAACGCGAATCGGGAAAAAATATTTTACACTCACAGAAAATCACAAAGGACTTATTCGTAAATGGAGAGGAACTTGTGACACTACGTTTTTTGGTGTGACATTACAGATTGTGAAATTAGAGAAGAAAATCATACGGCTAGAGGTTTACTCGCGTTTTTGGGCCTTTTGAAGTGTTGTGACACCACGGAGTGTCGTAACCTTATTTAACGTGCATGATAAGGTTAATAACATTATGAGATGTGGAATTAAGGTTAAAACTATAGGATATGGAGGTTAATAGCTTTTAAGGGCCAAGTTTAGGGTTTTGGGCCTTCCTGGGAGTTTGGGCCTTGGTGGGCTTTGGTGGGATGGAGTAGGTCTCCGTAACGGACTAGGTTTGGGTGTGGGGGCTGGTAAAAGGGCTCCCCACCAGCCCTTGGGGCGTCCACCCCTGCCCCATGCGCCCCTAACCCTAGCCGCCACCCTTCCTCCTCCCTCCACCTCCTAGCCGCCCCATCTCTTGCCCCCATGGCGCCCCCCATTGCTCCCCATTGCACACCACCTCTCCTCCACCCCCCTTGCTGCCCTAGGGTGACCTCCCCACCCCTTCATCCTCATGGATCCATCCGAGGAGCGAGGAGCGAGGTGCGAGGAGCGAGGAGCGAGGAGATCGATTGGAGTTTTCGTGCGTCGGGCAAAGGTATGATCATGGGGCTCCTCGGGGATGTGCTAGGTACTGTTATTAGGGAGTTTATAAAGTTTTTAGATCAATTGGTGGTGCTGGATTGGAGTAATTTGGATTAGATCTAGATGTTGCCACGTTACTGTTTTGGGACAGCATCAGCAGTTAGGCTAGGGTTCTAGTTTTCGTCGATTTAGAATCCGAGTCTGTCCGTACGGATGTTGAAGAAGTTGTAGATAATTTAATTATATTTCCGTGGACATAAAGCACGTTAAATTCCGATCAGCCGTTTGAAAGTTATGGCTGTTTTACCGAGCGTGTTAAAATCTGTGACGTAATTGGAACAGATGACGGTAATCTGTAGATTAGACGACTTTAGGGTCCGAATCAGTCTTTCCATATACCTAGAGAAAGTTGGGAAATTTCCTAAGCTACGCGAGGATGTACTCTTTTAATTGATTCGGAGTCCCAGAACTCAAGTTATGCTTTTTGCAAGGCTGCTGTCCCGTCGGGACAGAACCTCTGTTTTCAGGTTTTGCGAGTAGTGGGCAATGTCGGGTTAGATGGGGTTTTGCGTACTGTTTTGTGGGCATGATTGTGAGTGTGTGATGCCTTTGTGCAGGTGGTGTGGCACCGGGAGTGCCCTCGACTTCCCACAAATCCGTCGCCCGCGGTTGAGGCAAGTGTGTTGTAATGTATAGCGGAATCGTAGGTTGCTTGCGGAGATTAGATGAAAGATTGAATACTTGCTATGATCACTTGCCATGCTTGCTGTTTTCCAATGATATATTGAGTATGATTATCATGATATGATGCTATGTGTCTATACTTATCATGATTCAATGCCATGTGTTTATGTGTACTATGACATGATGCCATATGTTTATGTACAAATGAGATATGATAATTGGCATAGTTGCATGCATGTCATGAGATGGGGCGAGGGCGGTGAGAAAGTCATAACTAGTCCGGGGAAGGTCGGTGAGAAAGTTATGACTAGTCCGGAACGCCATTGAGTAAGACCTACATCGTGATTCCATCCACGTGGTGAATGGAAGCGAGGAGTAGGCACCCTCCATCTTCGGGATGGAAGGGGGGAAAAGGGTGCACACCGACGGGTGTGTACTCAACCATACCAGTATGAGTTTCCAAGGAGATATGAGCATAACATTGCATTGCATTGCAATACATATTTAATGATGATGATGTTGTTATGTGCTCAAGTATGAGATGTTATATGTGATGTAAGGTATTATTGTCTTGTAAATGATCTTGTTGTCCATTACAATATGCTTGCTGAGTTTTCGAACTCACGCTTGTGTTTTATGTTGTTTTTAGGTACTTTGAGATCGGCATGCGGGAAAAAGGGGTCTAGCTACACTTCTACACGTAGCTCCACCATCATAGTCCATAATTAATCACTTGGAGACATGATATTAAGAGTTGTGCCTTAAACTTAATGTATGGTTTAATTTAGCATGCTAGTGATTCCTTATTTGCTTCGTTTTAGTTTATGAAGTGGTTGAGCGTGGTATTATTGGCGTAATTTGATGATATATCCATTTATGTTGATGTTTTAGATGTCATGTGCTATGATATACCTTGCCATGATATTGATATTGTGTTAATTCATGGAAAAACAAAGGAGATGCTGCCGAAATATCGGTTTTTAGCATATGTACCTTTGCTGGAATTTATGTTTAAATGTGGTATTTAGATGTTGTTTAGCTTATGTTTGGTAGCATTCGGGCATATTAAATGCCGGGGTGATACAGTTGGTATCAGAGCGGGCTGTAGGTCCTTGGAATGTGAATTTTTAGTATCATGCTATAGGGTACAACTAAAATGTGATGTGGAATAACTTAGAAACATGGCTTAGGTCTTAACTAAAACTTTGTTATAGGATAGCAACATTAAAACTTGCAAAATTGGTATAAGTAATTTAAAATTTGACACACATGGATGCACAGTAGGAAAGGGTATGGGAATCGTTGCTTTACGCTTAAATGTTGTATTTGAGCCTTGATGTTGAATGCTACATTTGTTTATGTATGTTGCTATGTTTATGAAAGAATTGAATGGAATTGTTCATGTTATTATGTTAAAGTGGGGTTGTGGTGCCGAAGGGTTTCGGTCACCTCTCTTTATTCATTGTAAGGGTGAAGTGTGACGGTGTGGCCGGTTAGCGCCATCACCGAAGAACTATTAACCCCTGTAGGAGAAGAGTGCTTACCCTTTCTGTCGTAGATCGGGTAGTTGACGGGAGTCAAATAGAAGAGTTTGGTGGTGGGTTCCTTCGTATGTTCTTCACCGTTCTGACGGTTGGTTTTGGTTGGTTTTCTTGGTTTTAGTTGATGGAAACCAAAAGAAAAAAAAAAGGTTTGGTATTGGATTTTTCGCGGATCATTCCGTATGCGATTTGTGGTTTTTTTTGGTCTTCCTTGGTTGGAAACGAAGAAGAAGAGTTTAGTGTCGCGCCTTTTTAGTCGCCTTTGCTTTGACACCCGGTTTTGCTGGTTATTGTGGATTGTCTTAGGGAGGAAACATATGTGGTTGTTGTCCTCCCTATCTGAGAAAAGAGTTGAAGTTCTCCTAGTGCCGACCTTAGGTTGGGTGGAGCTAAGTTTTGTAACTTTATCGGAAAAGGTTTGGTTGAACATTTTGTTTTCCCTAGTGCATCCTTCTTCCTTCTTGGAAGTATGGATCTTGAGATTTCTTGAAGAGTTTTGTGGGCAAATTTGGGAACTTGAGAGTGGAACTCTCCTGCATTTCTGTTAGAGTTTTGTTTTCTTCCTTGCCTGGAAAAAGGAGAAATTGTCTATCGGTGTTAGATTACGGTTCTTGAGTTGTGGTTGTCCTTAAAAGTGGAGTTGCATCCTGTTTGTCAAAAGTGAAAATGGTTGTTTAGCATGTCATGTAGTATGTAACAATGTGGTTATTGGAAATGATTTGTTCTTAAGTTAATTGGTGAGTTGAATCGCTTAAAAGTAATATTTGTGCTTAGCTTAAGATTAAATGAACTTCTAGTGTTGCAGATTACCCTATAATGAGAATGAATAAATATGTTAATGTACATGCTTAGAATATGTTGCCTTGCTTTGAAAGTGCTTATGACCCTCGAATATGTTTAAAGTTTTAAACCCTAATGCATAGTTAAAACATTAAGATGATGTAGACTCATTGATATTGTTATAGAAACTTTCTTTGGTTGTTTAAAGATGTTCTAATCTAATGGATTAATAGAGAGATTTAATCGTGTTGACTAGTGACTTTAATTTGGAAGTTGATTAGAGTTGCTTTTTATATTGTCGCAAACCATTAGTATAATTGGAAGTATGCAGTTGTGTTCCTACGATGCTAGTATCGATGTCAATTGTGAAGACATAGGCTTTGCTGTTTATGTTATTGCTAAAGCATTGGGATGGTCTAACCTATTAAATTTGTTTTTATAGTTGGAGTATGTTGTGTAGTGACAATTTGTTATGGTATATGGATAGTGTAACTAAAAACAATGTAGTTGTTTTTATTATTATGCCTATTTATGGATATTGATGATTTAGTAGTGGTGGTAATTGTTTGGATTAATTTTTGAAAGCCATTGTAAAATAGAGGTTATTATAACATGTGGCGATGAAGTGAACCATGGATATTTTAGCATGATATAGAATTGTATCCTAAAGAAGGTATATCTTAGGATCATAATTTTCGACTTTGTCTTATGGAGATATTATTTGTATGTTGAAGTCATTTGTTAATGGAATAAGTTTTGATTGTCAAGATGTTGACGTATTTATGGTATAAAAATTGATAGGATGATCATGCTTAAGTATCTGTTGAAGTACTACGTTTGAAATATAGAATACGTTGTTTTATGATGTGTTGGTTTGTGGGGTTCTTGAGGAGGTAGTATGGATTGATTTAAGATGGGTTTTCTCGATAAGTAAATAGTGATTATGGAATGCTTAAATGTTAAGGATAGTGGGACACTGGTTATGGTGAGTCTCATGCCGAGCTTGTGTATAAAACCTTTTGGTCTGGGTTGGTGGTTTGCTATCTTGGTTAAATGTTTTTTTTGGTCAAGGTGTTCTTTATGTTGCATTTTCGAGTTTCCCTAAAACTCGTAGAGGTTGGTGCCCATCTTTGGTTTTGGCTAAGTTGTTCAGTTTATGCTATGAGTTTGATTTTGCACCCAAAAGCCTTTGAGTGGATCGCGCTCCTTCGCGTTCGCACTGAAGCATACTTGGAGTAAATCTTAAAAAGGAAGCCGATGGACATAGTGGGCTGTGTTGAAAATTCTTGAGATTTAATTTGTAATTCTATTTGATTGGAACTGGATTTATTTGGAAAAGGTCATGTGGTGTTTGCGAGTGTTTCAAAAGGGTGGATTTTATGAATGTTTATAAGTGATTCGGGTTGGTGAAGTGTTCTCATTTTGGGAAAATGAGTCTCCCATTTCTCTTTGAGAATTGATGTTCTCTTTCAAAATGTTGATTCTGGTTAAAACGCGATGCTTTACAAATTTGGCTTTCAATTGTCGACGGGTTATGTATGACGTGGTGTTTTCCTGTTAATGGTGTTTCCCTCATAGTTTTATGATTGGGCGCAATCATCGATGCTATCCAAGTTTTAATCATGTGATGCAGAGGAAGAAGTTGTCTTGTGAATGACTATTTGGTAGCGTTGTACATGATGAATGAATGGTGAAAAGGAAACATGACATCATTTATAGATGTCTATTGATAAAAGAGTCGTAGAGCCAGGTCGGTGAGTAAGTCATATAGGGAAATATAACTAATCCGGAGTGCTCTCGAAAAGCTTGGTTTCATGTCATGAATCTAGATTTCCATTTGCTCTTTAGCATGAAAAGAAAGAGTGAAGAGTTCCTGGCATTTGGCTTTGTTGTAAGAGGATTGGGTTTCCTTGTTTCCTTGAGAGTTATTATGGCGGTTGTGGATTCTTTCGATTGGTTTGAGAATCGGTTTTCTCTTCCACAATGTTGTTTTTATGAGATGCTTGGCTGTGGTGAAATGTCGGGACCCCGAATTTGCAAATCCGGACCCTCTGTGTATTCAGCACTAGTCCAGGAACGCACTAGTGCACACAGTCTTAACATCGGTAAATATCACAATCATACCACTCGATACTAATAAAGTACCTTAATTAAATAGTCAAACTGGTTACTCGACCTTACGGTCAAGTTACAAATGTACGCCTCACAGGGCGAAACATATTTAAGAGAGAAATAATAGCAGCGGAAAATAAGATAACATCGTGGCGCCATCCAGTATACCACAGGCAACTGACGTGGCTCGCTCCCTGAGTAGACGGTTCCTCGTGGAGCTCCTCCTCCAAAGCTGGTGCAGTCTCCTCTTCAACTGGTGTTGTATTGTGGCAAGGGTGAGTACTTGGTACTCAGCAAGTTATGCACAGAATGCAGGCTAATAGACTATATGCATGGCTTGATACAAAGGAATGGCTCAAGGTATATTTGCAGTAAACAGCATTTGACAAGTAGCATAAGTAGATTCGAAAGCAGTAGAAACAAGTAAAGTATAACTAACTTTTCAAGGAGTTTAGTAAACATCTTTCCCATCCTAATCCACATTTCCATTAATCATCATTATTATACCAAACCCAACCTTTCAAGTCCAAGTTATTTTTGAGAAAATCTAACCCTTGACTGTAATTCCCGAGCGATGTCCAATACCGCGGACACGGCTATTCGAATAGATTGTACACTCTGCAGAGGTTATGCACTTTACCCACAAGATACAGTCAAACACCACAAAGGCGAGTTCCCGTAACAAAGTCTTTCGGAAACTTCTAACAATACAAGTGAGCCTCCCCGGTTATTGCACACTAACCCTTCCCTTAGCTAAGGCGAAGTTTAGGCCAATCAACCGTTAGATGGGTACCTGGCCTCAGCCCCGGTACGCTCCCCCGTACAACTTACACAAAGGGTGTAGTTGACCTCCTGAGGTCCCACAGGTACGTTATTAGCAACTTAGTCAACTAGGTCCGTCCCATTACAGACATGTGGTTGCACGTTAGACCCAGTTCAAAGGCTTGCAAGGTGAAGTCCTTAGGGTGACCAGGGCAAGACTACCCGAAGAACCAAATCAACATCCCCAAGCCAAAACCGGCCCACTGATCATTCTTGCCACATGCCCGCGAAAACTATTTATCAAACCCCAGTTGATTACCATGCACCACGTGCCATCAACATCACATGATACCTTTCCAAAACAGGTTCAATATATCATTAAGTCAATATTAACATTTGATTGTCCAAAATCATGTCATGAGCACGTAGCAGGTCTAAGCAGTATACTACAACGGTCTAAAACCCATGTTGGCAATTTAATAATGTCCAACTAGTAATCCACAACTAGGGTGACAAGGGTCATGGCACATATTTAAATAATCAAGGTGTCATACAGCAAATTGGTATTTATCTAATCCCCATATTTAAATAAAGTATTTTCTAATTGAACTAGCATGCAATAGGTTAAAACAAAATAGGTTTCAAAATAGGATCAACATGGTCAAAGCACAACTTGCCTTCAAAAAGTACTTGTTCTTGGTCTTGAGTTGGATCCTGAGTCAATACTTCTCCTTCGAATCCTTCCGGCACTTCAACGTCTACTCGTAAAGCGTGAAAATAGCAACCAATGAATAAAACAGTAGACAAAAACATCCAAACATCCAAATAAAGTCCATAAACAGAGAGAGCATAATTTTATGAATTTTTAGAAACTGAAATCGCTCAAATCGGAGTTTAAATGCAAAAGTTATGATTATTTAAAGTTTAAATAATTAATTAAATAATATTACAGAGGAAAACTTTAGTCCAAAAATTAAATAAAATTCATAATTAGGTAGATCTCAATTTTGTACAAATTTAGAAATTTGAATCACTCAAATCGGAGTTGAAACGCAAAAGTTATAAGCGTTTGAAGTTTGAAACAAAATCTGAAATCATTATTTCGAATTAATAAATCATTTTCTTTTTCGGAAATTAATTATTGCGTCAGCCTGGACACGTGGCAGCCTCTGATTGGGTGGCTGACGTCAGCCGGTCCATGGACTCGGTCCACGCTCGGCTCGGGTCTAACGTGGACTCGGTCGACGGCTCTACGTGAGACTGACAGGTGGGACCACTCGGGTGACGTCATTCTTGGCGTCGGCCGGGCTCACCATGGTATCGACAGTGGGACCCCGGTGACGCGTCATGGGTGACGCCACCGCACAACGGTCGCCGACGCAGTGGCGTGCGGGCCGCCATGACGCGTCGGCGTGGCGTCATGGTGCGGTTTAGTCACGCGTCGGCCGACACGCTGCGGGCGGCGTGTCGGCGTCCTGCACACGCATGGGTGCGCTGACCGCGGCGGTCAGGCTTCCCGACACGTGGCGCAATCTTGGCCGTTGATTTGAAAATCGACGGCCCAGATTAGATCTGGACTCACGCGTTTGGGTTAACGCGTTTGATCTGGACCGTTGGATCTAGATCCAACGGTCGAGATTGGATCTGAGATTTTGGACGGGATCTCACCGGCGGGATGACGTGGACGCGTCTGGACCTCCGGATCTTGATCGGACGGCGGTGAGAGCTCGAGGGCAACTATGGCGGTGCGGCGGCGCTGTCTCACCAGACGCGAAGACGGCGACGAACCCGTCGGCGTTTGCGGGCTACTCCGGCGAGATGGATTGTGCCTACGGGTGCGCCTTGGCCTAGGGAACTCGGGGCTAGGCTCGGATGCGGCGGAGGACGGCGGACGGCGGCGAGGCGAGACAAAAACCGTGGCAGCGCTTCACGCAACTACGGTGAGCGATTCCGGCGAACCTACGGCGGCTAGAGCTCGGTGGGTTAGGGTAAAAAGTGCGCGGGGTCACGGCGGTCCTTGGGGTACCACCCGGTACTTAAATGCCCTCAGCATGCACGCACGGGACGGAGCCCTAGTCCCACACGGCGGCGGAGTCCGGCGGCGATTCGGACGGAGACGACGACGCACGACCGTCCACGTGTCTGGATCAACGGCTGGGATCGCACGGCGTGAACGGGTCTGGATCGGATCCGATCAGATCGGTGCGGCTTGATTCGGACCGTTGGATCTCGATCCAACGGTCGGATCGATTAGGGTTAGAACCGGGTTCGGTCGAGTCACGTGGCTCAGGTCGGACTCGAGTCCGACTCGGGTTCCGACTCGGTCGGATGAATAGTACTTGACCCAACTCGAATTTCCAGCGATTTAATAATTAAAATAATTCCCAGTAATTCATTTAATTCATTAAAAATAGCAAAAGACTCAGAAAAATTCCAGAAAAATTCCAGAAAATATTTTAGGGTATTTGGGACTCAAATAAAATATTTCCAACAAAATTTTATTTGTAAAGTTTAATTCTTTAATTATTTCAATATGGAATAAATTCAAATAAATTCCAAATAAATCCAAATAAATTCCAGAAAATTCCAAAAATTCACCAAAGTGCCAAATCACACATAAATTTAAGAAAAGCAAAATTTTGGGGTGTTACAAACCTCCCCCCTTAATAGAATCTCGTCCCCGAGATTCAGGGCTTACTACAGAATAGGTTTGGAAACTCTTTCTTCAAATCCTCTTCGCGCTCCCAAGTCGCTTCGCTTTCTTCATGATTGCTCCACTGAACTCTACAGAAACGGGTTGACTTGTTCCTCGTCTCTCGATCCATTGTGTCTAGAATCTTCACGGGATGCTCCTTGTAAGTCAAATCTTCTTGCAACTCAATTGACTCTAGCGGTGTCTGTTCCTCAGGTACTCGGAGACACTTCTTCAACTGGGACACGTGGAACACGTCATGTACTCCTGCCAACGACTGTGGCAACTCCAGCTGGTAAGCAACTTCGCCTCTGCGGCTCAAAATCTTAAATGGTCCAACATAACGGGGTGCAAGTTTCCCTTTAGCATGGAACCTCTTAACTCCCCTAAGAGGCGTAACTCTGAGGTATACAAAGTCTTCTGGTTCAAAACTCAAGTCCCGGCGACGATTGTCAGCATAACTCTTCTGTCGTGATTGGGCTATCTTCAACCTTTCCCTAATCATGGCAATCGCTTCTTCACTTCTTGAAGAATATCAGGCCCGAAGACACGGCGCTCGCCGGTCTCATTCCAGTTTAATGGCGTCCGACAGGGTCGACCATACAGTGCCTCAAATGGTGACATCTGTAAACTAGCCTGGTAATTATTATTGTAACTGAACTCGGCATATGGCAAACTCTTATCCCAAGAGGTAGCATAAGCCAATGCACACGCTCTTAGCATATCCTCCAGAATCTGATTGACTCTTTCGGTCTGTCCATCCGTCTGTGGATGATAGGTCATCTTGAAAGTTCAAACGGGTTCCCAAGGCTTCATGCAACTTATTCCAGAACCTTGAGGTAAATTGGGTACCTCTGTCCGATACAATCCTCTTTGGCACTCCGTGCAAACAGACGATCCTGATCATATACAACTCTGCTAATTTATCTCCCGAGTAGGTGGTCTTCACGGGGATAAAGTGAGCTACTTTGGTCAAGCGATCCACTATAAGCCATATGGAGTCATAACCTCCTTGAGTCTTATGCCAACCGGTAATGAAATCCATTCTGATTTCCTCCCACTTCCACTCAGGTATTTTCAATGGCCATGATCCTGCTGGTCTCTGATGCATTGCCTTGACTCTCTGGCATACGTCGCACAATGCAACATGCTCGGCAACTTCACGCTTCATGCTCGGCCACCAGAATCTTTCCTTCAAATCCTGATACATCTTGGCACTTCCTGGGTGAATTGAATACTTGGAGTCATGGGCTTCTTCTAGAATCAACTGCTTCAGCTCCTTTTTGTTCGGTACACAAATGCGATCCTTCATCCATAACGTGCCTTGCTCATCCAACTTGAAATCCTCTGCCTTGCCTTCTTCCTTGATGGACTTAATCCTGCGGATCTTGTCATCATCCTTCTGTCCTTCTCGGATCTGATCCTCTAGGGTAGGTGTAACACCCCAAAATTTTGCTTCTCTTAAATTCATGTGTGATTTGGCACTTTGGTGAATTTTTGGAATTTTCTGGAATTTATTTGGATTTATTTGGAATTTATTTGAATTTATCCCATTTTGAAATAATTAAAGAATTCAATATTGCAAATAAAATTTTGTTGGAAATATTTTATTTGAGTCCAAAATGATCCAAAATATTTTCCAGAATTTTTCTGGAATTTTTCTGAGTCTTTTGCTATTTTTAATGAATTAAATGAATTACTGGGAATTATTTTGAATATTAAAATCGCTTCGGGTTTAGTACTGTTCATCGGGTCCGAGTCGGACTCGAGTCCGACCCGAACCCGACCGAGCCACTTGATTCGGTCGAACCGCGTCGCCGAACCCAACCCTAACCCTAGCCACCGACCGTTGGATCTTGATCCAACCGGCCGCGTGTGACAGCGTCGCGTGTCGCTGCGGCCGCTCGATGCGGGACACGTGGACGGCATTCGGTCGTCGCCCTCGCCTCGAATCAGGCTCGGAGAGCGCGCCAGAAACCGACTAGGGCTCCGCCCTGAGCACGCCTCCCGGGGCTATTTAAGGCCCGGACCGGCCCCGAGGTTGCCCTCTCCCATGCGCCCCGTTTGCCCTAGCTAATAGAGCTCAAGCCGCCGCCAAGCCGTGCCGATTGCTCGCCGACGTTGGACGGAGCCGCTACGGTTTCCTCGTCTTCTCCGGCACCGATAGCCCTTGTCCGCCGTGTTGAAGCCCGGTTCGAACCCCCAAGACAAGGCGCACTGCGGACATCTCGATCACGCCGAGAACGCCAGAGCGCCGAGCCCGTGGTCATCTTCCTGGCGCCGGCAACCCAGCCGCTGCGTGACTCCATCTCCGCCCACGAGCCTCCGTGCACCGTTGGATCTTCATCGGACGATCACGGTGAGTCCACGCTTTCCCGAAACTTTGGAAAACGGTCGGATCTGGACCGTTGGATTAAGATCCGCCGGCCCCCGATCGCCACGTGCTCGACCCTGCGTTACCTTCGGGTAGATCTAGACCGTCCGCTCTAGATCGACCGGCCGTGATCATGCCACGTAGCCGCCGCCGCTGCGGCGTTGAGTCATCGACAGCCGGGCCCGCTGGCCGGCCGAGCCTGGCGTGATCGGCAGAAACACCGATACGCGGGGCCCGCATGTCGCTGTCTCGCCCGAGAGAGCCTCACCGCGGCACGTGACTCCATTGACGGGTGGGACCCGCGTGTCAGCCTCTCAGAGCTGTAGGCCGCGTCCACCGTGGGCCGGGTGTCACCGTGGACTCAGTCCATGGACCGAGACACGTGGCAGCACCCGGGACATGCCACGTGGCATGATGACGTCATGCTGACGTCATCATGGAGGCCGTTCGGTGCTGACGTCAGCAGGTCACTGTGGACCAATCACAGGATGACACGTGTCCATGCTGACGCAATAATTAATTTCCGAAAAAGAAAATGATTTATTAATTCGAAATATTAATTCAAATTTAGATTCAAACTTCAAACGCTTATAACTTTTGCGTTTCAACTCCGATTTGAGTGATTCAAATTTCTAAATTTGTATAAAATTGAGATCTACCTAAATATGAATTTTATTTAATTTTTGGACTAAAGTTTTTCTCTGTAATATTATTTAATTGATTATTTAAACTTTAATAAATCATAACTTTTGCGTCTTAACTCCAAATTTGACGATTCCAGTTTCTAAAAATCCAGAAAATTATGTTCTCTCTGTTTATGGATTTTATTTGGAGTTTTGGGATGTTTTTGCCTATTGTTTATTTGCGTATTTGCTATTTGCACGCTTTACGAGTAGACGTTGAAGTGCCGGAAGGATTCGAAGGAGAAGTGTTGACTCAGGATCCAACTCAAGACCAAGAGCAAGTGCTTTTTGAAGGCAAGTTGTGCTTTGACCATGTTGATCCTATTTCGAAATCTATTTTGATTTAAACTATTGCATGCTAGATCAATTAGAAAGATACTTTGTTTAAACATGGGGGTTAGATAAATACCAACTTGCTGTATGACACCTTGATTATCTAAGTATGTGCCATGATCCCTTGTCACCCTAGTTGTGGATTACTAGTTGGACATTATTAAATTGCCAACATGGGTTTAGACCGACGTAGTACAACGCTTAGACACTCGCTACGTGCTCATGACATGATTTTGGACAATCAAATGCTAATATGGACTTAATGATATATTGAACCTGTTTTGGAAAAGTATCATGTGATGTTGATGGCACGTGGTGCATGGTAATCAACTGGGGTTTGATAAACGGTTTTCGACCGGGGCATGTGGCAAGAGTAATCAGGTGGGCCAGTTGTGGCATTGGGGATGTTGATTTGGTTTTTCGGGTAGTCTTGCCCTGGTCACTTTAAGGACTTAACCTTGCAAGCCTTTGAACTGGTCATACTTGCAACCACATGGTCGAATGGGACGGCCCTAGTTGACTAAGTCGCTAAGGACTCACTTGTGGAGCCTCAGGGTGTCAGTTACACCGTTTGTGTGATTGTACGGGGGAGCGTATCGTGGCTGTGGCCAGATACCCATCTAACGGTGTGTTGGTCCCATACTTCGCCTTGGCTAAGGGAAGGGATGGTGTAGAGCACGAACCTGAGAGGACCACTGTGTTGTTTGAGGCTTCCAGAAGGCTTTGTTACGAACTTCGCCTTTGTGGTGTTTGACTGTATCTTGTGGGTAAAGTGCATAACCTCTGCAGAGTTTAGAATCTATTTAAATAGCCGAGTCCACTGTGATCGACAATGCTCTGAATTACAAATAAGGGTTAGATTTTCTCAAAAATAACTTTGGTTTGAAAGTTGGGTTGGTTTAACAATGAAGATGATGGAAATGTGGTTTAGGATGGGAAAAATGTTTGTTAAACTTCTTGAAAAGTTATTTACGCTTTACTTATTTCTACTGCTTTCGAATCTACTTTTATTACTTGTCAAAAGTCATTTCTTTGCAAATATACCTTGAGCTATGCCTTTGTACCAAGCCATGCATATAGTATATTAGCTTGCATTCTGTGCATGACTTGCTGAGTACCAAGTACTCACCCTTGCCTCAACACAATACTAGTTGAAGAGGAGACTACGCCAGTTTCGGAGGAGGAATTCCAAGAGGACCCGTCTACTTAGGGATGCGAGCCCGATCGGTTGCCTGTGGTATCTTTGGATGGCGCCACGAAGTTATTTGATTTTCCGCTGCTATTATTTCTCTTTTAATAAGTTTCGCCTTGCAAGGCATATATTTGTACCTTGGCCATAAGGTCAAGTAACCCTTTGATTATTTAAATAAAGTACTTTGATAGTATCGATTGGTATGATTGTGATATTTACCGATGTGAAGACTGTGTGCACTAGCGCGTTCCTGGACTAGTGCTGAATACACAGAGGGTCCGGATTTGCAAATTCGGGGTCCCGACAGAGGTGGTATCAGAGCCATACTTGACTGTAGGCTCAACCCTAGCTAGAATGGTCGTAGTGAGGATAAAACCTATTTTCTAAAGCTAAAAGTTTGTCAAGACAAAAAAATGATATCTCGACTTATCCCCTTCTCTCTTTTCTTGTCTCTTGCTGAAATTTTCCCTTACCTTGTCACAATTTAAAAATTCCGAGTTCTTACGTAAAGCACTCTTGTGACAGATGGAGGAAGAGTTCAACTACGTTGATCTGGGAGTTGGTCACGCCGCGGAACTTTGGCATATGCTACAGACTCTCGGAGATTTTGAGAAGCCCCAATACCAAGTGGAAGTGATCAGGCAAGCAGGATTGATCAAAGCTTGTGATGTGAAGATTGAGGTACCTGCTAGGAAGAAGGGCCCAGGCAATCGCCCGATACACTGCACCGCCAGGAGATCTACAATGCAGATGGGTATCCAAGAAGTATCACGACGCGCAATGCGGCACATTACCCGTATCTACGCCCGAGAATTGGAGAGCACGGTGTTCCGTTATCATCCGCGCAGCGATAACCTTCTTGACCCGAAGGAGATTCAGGATGAGGATGCCACGGTTACACAGTTGGCACGATTTGTCGTCGCCCAGGAGGATGTACTAGATAATACAAGCAAGGAGCTGAAGGCCCGCAAGGAGATCACGACAGAGAAGAACGAGATGGCGGGAAGCTCAAGAGTATGTGGCACACCTTCTACGAAGGATTGACGAGTTGGAGATGACTTTGTACGGACCGGACCCAGAGCCAAGATTGAGCTACACGAGCCAGATCCAGAGGAGTCGGATCTCGATGAGGACACCGCTTCTTCGACTACCATAGAGGACACGATTGCCGGACATGGCAATCGTTTCGCGCCTATGCCACAAAGACCGTACCCAGGCCGTGGAGGTTTTCTCGATGAGTGAGCATAGGTTCTATAGTGAGACTCCTTCGCCGAGTCGAGTCATAGAATAAAGAGTCACCCTTTAGGCGTTAGACTCCAGAGTTAGTTCAATTTGGATTTGCTTTGTTTGCTGATTGTGCAGTATGTGTTGCAAGGCCCTTAGGCATTGTAAGCAGCCATACCAAGTTACTAGTAATAAAGTTGGACCTTAAGGCTACACCTTTCGCCCCGCATAAGTTCCATATTACTTGTCTATTCTTGCTTCCCTCTCATCTCTAAACCTAGAGCAAATCGACAGATGGTGAACACCCGTGGAAACTTTGGAGGCAATGGGAGTGGTTCTCGCCCAGCAGAAAACCCCAATGATGGAGCACCAAAGACCGCCAGCTTGATATGCAGAATTTTGGTGACTTTCTTGCTGCTCAGTCTCAGTTGATGCATTCTATGATGCAACAAATGCAGCACGTCCTTTGCTCAGGCCACGCTAATCAAGTTAATCGTGACCACGCCGTAATACAAGGTCGCCGAGTTCATGAGAACTCACCCACCCACTTTCTTCGGGAATGCCAATCCATTGGAGGCCGATGATTGGTTAAGATCAATTGAGAGGAAGCTACACATAGCTCAATGCATAGGGAATGAGAAGGTACTCTACGCTTCTCATCACCGAAGGAACAATTACCGAATGGTGGGAGAACTTCGTGCCACGCAAGAGAACCCTCAAGATATCACTTGGGAAGAGTTCACACCGCATTCCGACAAGATCACGTGCCTGAAGGAATCATGGACCTTAAGAAGGAGGAGTTCAGAGCATCAAGCAAGGTAATCAGCCAAAGGGCCGACTACCTGAACAAATTTACGCAGCCTAGCACGCTACGCACTGAGGATGTAGCGACAGATAAATCCAGGCAGCCTCGTTTTATGAAGGGACTCAACTCAGATTGCAAGTAGGATTGATCACCCACACCTTTCCAGATTTCCAAGAGTTGGTGAATAAGGCACTTATTCTTGAAGACAAGCGCAAGGAACTGGATGAGAACAGAAGCGCAGGATGCAACAAAGAAGGATCACGCCAGGAACGCATAGCGGCGCTGAGAGTTGCACCAAATCAATTCTTGATTCCAACCACGAATGCAACGAGGACACCATCCCCAAGACCAAGACCTGCCAATCGTAACTACTGCACCCAGCCCCCGCTAGAAACACTACTCCAGCGATCGGCAAGGAAGTGAGACGCTGCTACAATCGCAACGAGCCAGGACACTTTGCCAACAGCTTGTCCCAAGAAGACAGCGAGAGTGACCCCGTTCGCTTCAACCTAGGAACCACCCCAGCTAGGACGCCAGATCAGGAGCCACACCCTGCATCGTGGTGAGAGGCCGAGTCAACCATGTCACCGCAGATGCACCGCAGAATGCTACGGACGTCAGTCTTGGGTAAGTTACTTGTTAACTCAAGACTGCAATGCTTTGTTTGACTCTGGAGCTTCAGATTCGTTTGTTTCGCAAGGCTTTGCTACTAGAAGTGACTTGAGAATTGCAAGACTTAAGTGCATGCTTTTAGTTCAAACCCACTGGTTCCGAACTCCGAGCGGAGTAGGGTGTTCCGGTGAGAGTACTAATAGATGGAATAGAGTTCCTAGCAAACCTTATAATTTTGAAGACCTGACCTTAGATGTTATATTGGGAATGGATTGGTTATCCAAGCACAAGGTCAGTATTGGATTGTGGACAAAGGACTATCTCGCTTGAGAGCCCGTGTGGGAAGAAAGTGGAACTTCAAGCCACTGCAGCTTAGAGATGGACAGCTTGATGGTTAACGGTACCAAGGCAATCAAGATAGAGGATGTCCCAAAGAGTGAATGAGTACCCAGATGTTTTTCCGAAGATCTACCTGGTATGCCGCCGGACAGGACATAGAGTTTGTGATAGAGCTTGTACTGCACAAAGACCGATAGCAAAGAGACCCTATCGGATGTCTACCGAGGAGTTGGTAGAGATGAAGAAACAATGGAAGAGTTAATGGAGAAAGGATTTATCGGACCAAGTTAGTCGCCGTGGGAGCACCAGTTTTGTTTGTCAAGAAGAAGGACGGGAGTTTCAGGATGTGCATTGACTACCGTGCACTCAATGAGGTCACCGTGAAGAATAAGTATCCGCTACCCAGGATTGATGATTTGTTTGATCGATTAAGAGGAGCCGGAGTTTTCTCCAAGATTGATCTCGAGATCGGGATACCATCGATTGAAGATCCGATCGGAAGATATTCCAAAGATCGCATTCTCGTCAAGATATGGACATTACGAGTTTACTGATTATGTCCTTTGGGTGATTTAATGCGCCATCTTATATCATTAATATGATGAATAAGGTGTTCATGCAATATTTGGACAAGTTTGTCGTCGTGTTCATAGACGATATCCTAATCTACTCCAAGACAGAGGATGAAAATGCCGAACACTTAAGGCGAGTTTTGGAAAAGGCGAGGAACAGCAACTTTTCGCCATGTTCAGCAAGTGTGATTTTTGGAAGGACAAGGTGGAGTTTCTTGGACATGTAATGACCGTAGAAGGAGTCGCCGTGGACCCAAGCAAAGTAGAAGCTGTGTTACATTGGGAGCAGCCAAGATCGTGACCAGTTCGGAGTTTCCTTGGAATGGCAGGATAATACCGACGTTTCATCGAATGCTTCTCGTCATTTTCTAAACCTCTTACTCAACTGCTTAGGAAGGAAAATAAGTTTGCATGGACGCCTTGAGAATGTGAGAAAGGATTTGGAGCTGAAGAAGCGATTGACGTCGGCACGGTGTTAGTTCTACCGGATGTTGCTCAAAGCTTCGATATTTATTGTGACGCATCGCGCCAAGGACTTGGATGTGTCTTGTCTGCAGAATGGAAAGGTCGTCGCTTATGCATCAAGGCAGTTGAGGCCGCATGAGGAAAATTATCCGACACATGACCTAGAGTTAGCTGCCGTAGTGCATGCCTTGAAGATATGGCGCTCCCCACGGCGACAAACTCGGTCTGATAAATCCTTTCTCCATTAACTCTTCAAGCTGTTTCTTCATCTCTACCAATTCCTCGGTGGACATCCGATAAGGTCTCTTTGCTATCGGCGCTGTACCAGGTACAAGCTCTATCACAAACTCTATGTCCCTGTCTGGCGGCATACCAGGTAGATCTTCAGGAAAAACATCTGGGTACTCATTCACTACTGGGACATTCTCTATGCTGATTGCCTTGGTGCTGTTAACCATCAACTGTCCATCTCTAACTGCAGTAGCTTGAAATTCCACTTTCTTTCCACACGGGCTCTCAACTGAGATAGTCCTTCGTCCACAATCCAATACGGCCTTGTGCTTGGATAACCAATCCATTCCCAAAATAACATCTAAGGTCTGAGTCTCCAAAATAATAAGGTTCGCTAGGAACTCTATCCCATCTATTAGTATTCTCACCCCAGAACATCCTACTTTCGTTCGGAGTTCGGAACCAGGGGTTTGAACTAAAAGCATGCATTTAAGCCTTGAAATCTCCAAATCATTTTTAGCAGCAAAGCCTTGCGAAACAAACGAATGCGAAGCTCCAGAATCAAACAAAATCACAGGTGCCGAGTTGACTAGCAACTTACCCAAGATCTGACGTCAGTAGCATTCTGCAGTGCATCCGCGGTGACATGGTTGACTCGGCCTCTCACCACGCCTGGGGTGTGGCTCCTGATCTTTGGCGTCTGGCTGGTGTGGATCCCATTTAAGCGGTGGGGTTACTCCTCTGTCTTCTTGGGACAATCATGGCAAAGTGTCCTGGCTCGTTGCGATTGTAGCAGCGTCTCATCGTTTTGCCGATCGCTCGAGCGGCGTTTCTAGCGGGGGCTGGGGTCTGGTAGTTTTGATTGACGGGTCTTGGTGCTGGTGACGGTGTCCTGGTTGCATTCTGTGGCTGGAATCTGAAAAACTGATTTGGTGCAACTCTCAAGCGCTGTTGCATTCCCTAGCGTGATCCCTGCTGTTGCATCCTGCGCTTCCTGTTCTCATCCAGTTCCTTGCGCTTGTCCTCAAGAATAAGCGTCTTATTCACAAGCTCCTGGAAATCTGGAAAGGTGTGGGTGATCAATCCCACCTGCAATCCTGAGTTAAGTCCCTTCATGAAACGAGACTGTCTGGCTTTATCTGTCGCTACATCACTCAAAGTGCGTAGCCCGGCAGCTGTGTGAACTTGTTCGTAGTCGGCCACCGGGCCGATTACCTTGCTTGATGCTCAACTCCTCCTTCTTGAGATCCATGATTCCTTCAGCACGTGATAATCGACGGAATGCAGCTGTGAACTCCTCCCAAGTGATGTCCTGAGGGTTCACTTGCGTGGCACAGAAGTTCTCCCACCATTCGGCGGCTGTTCCTTCCAACTGATGAGAAGCGTAGAGTACCTTCTCATTTCCTATGCATTGAGCAATGTGTAGCTTCCTCTCAATTGACCTTAACCAATCATCAGCCTCCAACGGATTGGCATTCCCAGAAAAAGTGGGTGGATGAGTCCTCATGAACTCTGACAGTCTTGTATTCTGGCGTTGTCCCTGATTAACTTGATTAGCAGTGGCCTGAGCAGTGACGTGTTGCATCTGTTGCATCATAGCATGCATCAACTGAGTCTGAGCAGCAAGAAATGCTCCAAAATTCTGCATGTCCAGTGGCGGTGCTGGTGCTCCATCATTGGGGTTTTCTGTTGGGCGAGAACCACTTCCATTGCCTCCAAGGTTTCCGCGGGTGTTCACCATCTGTCGATTTGCTCTAGGTTTTAGAGATGAGAGGGAAACAAGAATAGACAAGTAATATGGAACTTATGCGGGGCGAAAGGTGTAACTTTAAGGTCTAACTTTATTATTTTAATCAATAGTAACTTGGTATGGTTGCTTACAATGCCTAGGGGCCTTGCAACACATACTGCACACTCAGCAAACAATGAAAATCCAAATCGAACTAACACTAGAGTCTAACGCCTAAAGGGTGACTCTTTATTTTATGACGCGACTCGGCGAAGGAGTCTCACTATAGAACCTACGCTCACTCATTGAGAAAACCTCCACGGCCTGGGTACGGATGCTGCGGCATAGGCGCGAAACGATTGCCATGTCCAAAGAATCGTGTCATCTGTGGTAGTCGAAGAAGCAGTGTCCTCCTCAAGCTCTGGCTCCTCCGGGTCTGGCTCGTGCAGCTCGAGCATTGGCTCTGGCTCTGGTGCATACAATGCCGTCTCTAACTCTCCAATCCTTTGCAGAAGGTGTGACACATACTCTTGAGCTTCCCGCCATCTGTTCTTCTCTGCGGAAAATAAGATAACATCGTGGCGCCATCCAGTATACCACAGGCAACTGACTGGGCTCGCTCCCTAAGTAGACGGTTCCTCGTGGAGCTCCTCCTCCAAAGCTGGTGCAGTCTCCTCTTCAACTGGTGTTGTATTGTGGCAAGGGTGAGTACTTGGTACTTAGCAAGTTATGCACAGAATGCAGGCTAATAGACTATATGCATGGCTTGATACAAAGGAATGGCTCAAGGTATATTTGCAGTAAACAACATTTGACAAGTAGCATAACTAGATTCGAAAGCAGTAGAAACAAGTAAAGTATAACTAACTTTTCAAGGAGTTTAGTAAACATCTTTCCCATCCTAATCCACATTTCCATTAATCATCATTATTATACCAAACCCAACCTTTCAAGTCCAAGTTATTTTTGAGAAAATCTAACCCTTGACTGTAATTCCCGAGCGATGTCCAATACCGCGGACACGGCTATTCGAATAGATTGTACACTCTGCAGAGGTTATGCACTTTACCCACAAGATACAGTCAAACACCACAAAGGCGAGTTCCCGTAACAAAGTCTTTCGGAAACTTCTAACAATACAAGTGAGCCTCCCTGGTTATTGCACACTAACCCTTCCCTTAGCTAAGGCGAAGTTTAGGCCAATCAACCGTTAGATGGGTACCTGGCCTCAGCCTCGGTACGCTCCCCCGTACAACTTACACAAAGGGTGTAGTTGACCTCCTGAGGTCCCACAGGTATGTTATTAGCAACTTAGTCAACTAGGTCCGTCCCATTACAGACATGTGGTTGCACGTTAGACCCAGTTCAAAGGCTTGCAAGGTGAAGTCCTTAGGGTGACCAGGGCAAGACTACCCGAAGAACCAAATCAACATCCCCAGTGCCAAAACTGGCCCACCTGATCATTCTTGCCACATGCCCCGGCCGAAAACTATTTATCAAACCCCAGTCGATTACCATACACCACGTGCCATCAACATCACATGATACCTTTCCAAAACAGGTTCAATATATCATTAAGTCAATATTAACATTTGATTGTCCAAAATCATGTCATGAGCACGTAGCAGGTCTAAGCAGTATACTACAACGGTCTAAAACCCATGTTGGCAATTTAATAATGTCCAATTTGTAATCCACAACTAGGGTGACAAGGGTCATGGCACATATTTAAATAATCAAGGTGTCATACAGCAAATTGGTATTTATCTAATCCCCCATATTTAAATAAAGTATTTTCTAATTGAACTAGCATGCAATAGGTTAAAACAAAATAGGTTTCAAAATAGGATCAACATGGTCAAAGCACAACTTGCCTTCAAAAAGTACTTGTTCTTGGTCTTGAGTTGGATCCTGAGTCAATACTTCTCCTTCGAATCCTTCCGGCACTTCAACGTCTACTCGTAAAGCGTGCAAATAGCAACCAATGAATAAAACAGTAGACAAAAACATCCAAACATCCAAATAAAGTCCATAAACAGAGAGAGCATAATTTTATGAATTTCTAGAAACTGGAATCGCTCAAATCGGAGTTTAAATGCAAAAGTTATGATTATTTAAAGTTTAAATAATCAATTAAATAATATTACAGAGGAAAACTTTAGTCCAAAAATTAAATAAAATTCATAATTAGGTAGATCTCAATTTTATACAAATTTAGAAATTTGAATCACTCAAATCGGAGTTGAAACGCAAAAGTTATAAGCGTTTGAAGTTTGAAACAAAATCTGAAATCATTATTTCGAATTAATAAATCATTTTCTTTTTCGGAAATTAATTATTGCGTCAGCCTGGACACGTGGCAGCCTCTGATTGGGCGGCTGACGTCAGCCGGTCCATGGACTCGGTCCACGCTCGGCTCGGGTCTACCGTGGACTCGGTCCACGGCTCTACGTGAGACTAACAGGTGGGACCACTCGGGTGACGTCATTCTTGCGGCGTCGGCCGGGCTCGGCCCATGGTAATCGGCAGTGGGACCACGCGGTGACGTCATGGGTGACGCCACCGCCGCCGGGTGGCGTGACGTGCGGGCCCGCCATGACGTCAGCGTGACGTCATGGTGCGGTTTGGTCACGTCGCTGACACGCGGGCCCGGCGTGTCAGCGTCACACGCACGGGTGCGCTGACCGCGGCGGTCAGGCTTCCCGACACGTGGCGCAATCTCGGCCGTTGATTTGAAAATCGACGGCCCAGATTAGATCTGGACTCACGCGTTTGGGTTAACGCGTTTGATCTGGACCGTTGGATCTAGATCCAACGGTCGAGATTGGATCTGAGATTTTGGACGGGATCTCACCGGCGGGATGACGTGGACGCTTCTGGTCCTCCGGATCTTGATCGGACGGCGGTGAGAGCTCGAGGGCAACGATGGCGGTGCGGCGGCGCTGTCTCACCGGACGCGAAGACGGCGACGAACCCGTCGGCGTTTGCGGGCTACTCCGGTGAGATGGATTGTGCCTACGGGTGCGCCTTGGCCTGGGGAACTCGGGGCTAGGCTCGGATGCGGCGGAGGACGGCGGACGGCGGCGAGGCGAGACAAAAACCGTGGCAGCGCTTCACGCAACTACGGTGAGCGATTCCGGCGAACCTACGGCGGCTAGAGCTCGGTGGGTTAGGGTAAAAAGTGCGCGGGGTCACGGCGGTCCTCGGGGTACCACCCGGTACTTAAATGCCCTCGGCATGCGCGCACGGGATGGAGCCCTAGTCCCACACGGCGGCGAATTCCGGCGGCGATTCGGACGGAGACGACGACGCACGACCGTCCACGTGTCCGGATCAACGGCTAGGATCGCACGGCGTGAACGGGTCTGGATCGGATCCGATCAGATCGGTGCGGCTTGATTTGGACCGTTGGATCTCGATCCAACGGTCGGATCGATTAGGGTTAGAACCGGGTTCGGTCGAGTCACGTGGCTCGGGTCGGACTCTAGTCCGACTCGGGTTCCGACTCAGTCGGATGAATAGTACTTGACCCAACTCGAATTTCCAGCGATTTAATAATTAAAATAATTCCCAGTAATTCATTTAATTCATTAAAAATAGCAAAAGACTCAAAAAAATTCTAGAATTTTTTGGGACTCAAATAAAATATTTCCAATAAAATTTTATTTGCAAAGTTTAATTCTTTAATTATTTCAATATGGAATAAATTCAAATAAATTCCAAATAAATCCAAATAAATTCCAGAAAATTCCAAAAATTCACCAAAGTGCCAAATCACACATAAATTTAAGAAAAGCAAAATTTTGGGGTGTTACATGAAAGTGAGTCGAGTTGTTATTGATTGTTGAGAATTTTTGACAAAGAATTGTGTGGAGTCTCTCTTTTTGTTTGAGTGGTCCCCGATACGAGATGTATCGCATTGATTTGAGATTGGAGTTTTTCCTTTGCGACTTGACTTAGGAAAAGAGATCGAGTGATCTTTCGAGGTTGTCAAACCTTTGTTCCAAGTGATTTGTTGTGTTTTGGGTTCGAGTTGATGAATGTGGTTCATCCGACTAACACTACAACACGTCGGGCTTCTAATGGCGCCTATAAATGCCTTTAAAACCTTATAAATGCCTTAAAAAGATTTTAGATGGCGTTTACATGGCGTCAAGAAAAATGGCGTCAGGAAAAGTAATTGGCGGCGCTTAATTATCCATGACGTTTATAAGTGCCGTGGAAGCCTCTAACCCGACGTTTATAAGTGCCGTGGAAGCCTCTATAACCCGGCGTTTATAAGTGCCGGGGTTTCCTCTATCATGGCACTTTATAAGTGCCGGGGTTCTCTCTATTTATGGCGTTTACAAGCGGCAGGATCCCTCTATTCGTGGCATTTAAAATCAGAGGTGCACAATGACTTCCCAGGAGGTCACCCATCTTATTACTACTCTTGTCCAAGCACGCTTAACTTCAGAGTTTTTATAAGATCTAGTACTTTAGTGGTGGTACGATCACATCTGATATATAATGCGTCCCTCCTCCCCTTAACCCCGTTAAACACCCGAACACCGATTTTCAATTATTTCAAATTAGCAAATTATTGAGGTAATTAGCAAAATCATCATACGATAAGATCTCCAATTATATTCTTTTGGGCACCAATTCTAGTTTGCAAATACGAAATCCGAGCATATTTCTTAAAATAGACATAACTTTTGACTCGTACCTCCAATTGGAGCGTTCTTAGGCTAATTGGAAAGATAACGAAAAGTAGCATCTGAAATTGATAAGTGTCACAAAATCAGATGTTCGCAAAAAATTTGAATTTTCAAACAAAATATCAACAAAAATTGAATTTTCGGACAAAATTTGAAATTTTAGACAAAATATCATCGAAAATGAAATATTTGGACAGAAATTATTGCAAATGGAATATTAGTTTCAATTATTTCAAATATAATATTATTTAATTTCAATTCTTTCAAATTCCCCGGTGTGGTATTCACGTTTATAAACGCCGTGGTAGAGTGCAGCGCTTATAAACGCCGGCGAATTCCAGTCTATACCGGCGTTTATAAGCACCGTGGAAGACTCTAACCCGGCGTTTATAAACGCCGGTATAGAGGGAATTCCGGCGCTTATAAGCACCGTGGAAGATCAGAACCGGCGTTTATAAACGCCAGATAGAGTGGAATTTCCCGGCGTTTATAAGCGCCGCTGAAGGTCAGAACTCGGCGTTTATAAACGCCGGTATAGAGTGGAATTCCCGGCGTTTATAAGCGCTGTGGAAGACTGTAACCCGGCGTTTATAAACGCCGGTATAGAGTGGAATTCCCCGGCGTTTATAAACGCCGTGGAAGATTCTAACCCGGCATTTATAAACGCCGGTATAGAGTGGAATTCCCTGGCATTTATAAGCGCCGTGGTAGACTCTAACCCGGCATTTATAAATGCCGGGGAATTAAATGCCTCGAATGATAGAAAACGCCGGCTTTAGCATTATTAGGGGCGTTTAGATTAAACGCCGTGTAAAATAAACGCCGGGAAATCCATGTTATCTTGTAGTGTAAGGGAGTTGCTCTTTGTTGGCATTCTCGTTTGAGATGTGAATAGAAATGTCTATGGAATTGTTGAGCATAATGGAGGATTATACTCATGGGTTTGGTAGTCTTTGAGTGAGAAAGTGTGAGGGCGAGACCCTCATAGGAAAAGAACCAGTTGAGGTTTGGTAAGAATTTACAGCTCTACCTTGGGCTAGGCGTAGAACTTTGGTTGTGGTTTGAAGGGTGGTCATGTTGGAAGTTGGTGTTGTCGGTCCAAACCTTGTTGAGAATATGGTTGGATTGTTAAAAAGTGATGATAATTTGAAATATAGTGATCTATCGTGAACTTTGTCGTAGCTAGTTGTCCCTGGGTGTGTGTTATGCCTGGGAGGGGGTAGAATGAAAGTGTAGCGTGGTTTGTGGAAGAAAAGAAAAGTTTTGTCGATGAAGGCTATGTACGTAGATGACATTAGTTAATTTTGATTCTTTGTGAAAAGGGTCAAATAATTGGAAGAGATGGGATTATGTGTCATGATTGAGTTTGATGGAGTGTGGTAGTCAGGTTGGTTGTGATAGAAGTGCGAAGCGTTTGTCGTTTGTTCCGATTTTTTTTTTAGTCGTTGTGCGATTGTTTTGTGCGGCTGAGAAGCCTTTTGTCCCTTGGGGACTTGGTAGTTGTTTTTGGTGTCCTTCGGATTCGAGGTCAAATCCTGTTGAAGGGGGGAAGAATGTGACACTACGTTTTGGTGTGACATTACAGATTGTGAAATTAGAGAAGAAAATCTTACGGCTAGAGGTTTACTCGCGTTTTTGGGCCTTTTAAGTGTTGTGACACCACGGAGTGTCGTAACCTTATTTAAAGTGCATGATAAGGTTAATAACATTATGAGATGTGGAATTAAGGTTAAAACTATAGGATATGGAGGTTAATAGCTTTTCCGAGCTGTTTCCGAGGTTTTGGGCCTTCCCGGGGGAGTTTGGGCCTTGGTGGGCTTTGGTGGGATGGAGTAGGTCTCCGTAACGGACTAGGTTTGGGTGTGGAGGCTGGTAAAAGGGCTCCCCACCAGCCCTTGGGGCGTCCACCCCTGCCCCATGCGCCCCTAACCCTAGCCGCCACCCTTCCTCCTCCCTCCACCTCCTAGCCGCCCCATCTCTTGCCCCCATGGCGCCCCCATTGCTCCCCATTGCACACCACCTCTCCTCCACCCCCCTTGCTGCCCTAGGGTGACCTCCCCACCCCTTCATCCTCATGGATCCATCCGAGGAGCGAGGAGCGAGGAGCGAGGAGATCGATTGGAGTTTTCGTGCGTCGGGCAAAGGTATGATCATGGGGCTCCTCGGGGATGTGCTAGGTACTTTTATTAGGGAGTTTATCAAGTTTTTAGATCAATTGGTGGTGCTGGATTGGAGTAATTTGGATTAGATCTAGATGTTGCTACGTTACTGTTTTGGGACAGCATGAGCAGTTGGGCAAGGGTTCTAGTTTTCGTCGATTTAGAATCCGAGTCTGTCCGTACGGATGTCGAAGAAGTTGTATATAATTTAATTATATTTCCGTGGACATAAAGCACGTTAAATTCCGATCAGCCGTTTGAAAGTTATGGCTGTTTTACCGAGCGTGTTAAAATCTGTGACGTAATTGGAACAGATCACGGTAATCTGTAGATTAGACGACTTTAGAGTCCGAATCAGTCTTTCCATATACCTAGAGAAAGTTGGTAAATTTCCTAAGCTACGCGAGGATGTACTCGTTTAATTGATTCGGAGTCCCAGAACTCAAGTTATGCTTTTTGCAAGGCTGCTGTCCCGTCGGGACAGAACCTCTGTTTTTAGGTTTTGCGAGTAGTGGGCAATGTCGGGTTAGATGGGGTTTTGCGTACTATTTTGTGGGCATGATTGTGAGTGTGTGATGCCTTTGTGCAGGTGGTGTGGCACCGGGAGTGCCCTCGACTTCCCACAAATCCGTCGCCCGCGGTTGAGGCAAGTGTGTTGTAATGTATAGCGGAATCGTAGGTTGCTTGCGGAGATTAGATGAAAGATTGAATACTTGCTATGATCACTTGCCATGCTTGCTGTTTTCCAATGATATATTGAGTATGATTATCATGATATGATGCTATGTGTCTATACTTATCATGATTCAATGCCATGTGTTTATGTGTACTATGACATGATGCCATATGTTTATGTACAAATGAGATATGATAATTGGCATAGTTGCATGCATGTCATGAGATGGGGCGAGGGCGGTGAGAAAGTCATAACTAGTCCGGGGAAGGTCGGTGAGAAAGTTATGACTAGTCCGGAACGCCATTGAGTAAGACCTACATCGTGATTCCATCCACGTGGTGAATGGAAGCGAGGAGTAGGCACCCTCCATCTTCGGGATGGAAGGGGGAAAAGGGTGCACACCGACGGGTGTGTACTCAACCATACCGGTATGAGTTTCCAAGGAGATATGAGCATAACATTG
Source organism: Rhipidocladum racemiflorum (assembly GCA_036346355.1). Lineage (NCBI taxonomy): Eukaryota > Viridiplantae > Streptophyta > Magnoliopsida > Poales > Poaceae > Rhipidocladum > Rhipidocladum racemiflorum. The sequence goes on along the minus strand of CM070589.1, from coordinate 36,412,278 downwards.
CATTGCATTGCAATACATATTTAATGATGATGATGTTGTTATGTGCTCAAGTATGAGATGTTATATGTGATGTAAGGTATTATTGTCTTGTAAATGATCTTGTTGTCCATTACAATATGCTTGCTGAGTTTTCGAACTCACGCTTGTGTTTTATGTTGTTTTTAGGTACTTTGAGATCGGCATGCGGGAAAAAGGGGTCTAGCTACACTTCTACACGTAGCTCCACCATCATAGTCCATAATTAATCACTTGGAGACATGATATTAAGAGTTGTGCCTTAAACTTAATGTATGGTTTAATTTAGCATGCTAGTGATTCCTTATTTGCTTCGTTTTAGTTTATGAAGTGGTTGAGCGTGGTATTATTGGCGTAATTTGATGATATATCCATTTATGTTGATGTTTTAGATGTCGTGTGCTATGATATATCTTGCCATGATATTGATATTGTGTTAATTCATGGAAAAACAAAGGAGATGCTGCCGAAATATCGGTTTTTAGCATATGTACCTTTACTGGAATTTATGTTTAAATGTGGTATTTAGATGTTATTTAGCTTATGTTTGGTAGCATTCGGGCATATTAAATGCCGGGGTGTTACAGAACTATCTGTAATTCCAAAGAATCGGAGATTTTTTTTTGCAAAAAAGGGTGAGAGAGTGGGTGGGGGTGAGGTGGCAGCGTGAGCATCCAAAAAAACCTTCCAGGAATATAGAGTTGAATATATATATATATATATATATATATATATATATATATATATATATATATGTGATGCTATGGGTGAGTTGTCGTAGGGATTTAATTACCTTAAAAACCGTCACTGTGATGTCATATTGGTCTCCACCGACCGTAGAGACAGGCCTTATTTTCAGTCCAGGAGTAATTGTGCTTAGTAGAACAAAGCCGTTACAGAGAAGATTAGTGCATTGGAGGCCATTATTGATCAGTATTATGATATTAGATAACTGTTATCGTCCCAAGAAAACATGATTAGGAAGTTCTCCAACATGACCGGTGTTTCTGTGAGCATTCTTACCCAATCAATCTCAAAATGAGCATGATTGTCGCCGTAGAAATCAGGGTCAACCTGAGAGCAAAGAAGTAGCCCATTGCGTTAGAACAAAACTCGATTGCATAACATGGCAACGATTTGTAAAATAATATCATAGAAACCACTGTAGCAATATATGATCGTGAATTGTAACAGCAGTGTATTTATTTACCTGTAATTGTAAGAATCAAAACATTAGAGATCCAAAATTTATTAGTGACGCAATTAGTTCCTAATTGCAAGCGACAAGAAGAAAAGTACAACCGTCAAAGGATTACGGAAGATGTATCACTACTACAGAATGATACATTACTATCGCTTCATCTGTGTTGGTTCCAAACATTTGACTAAAAAACCGATTATGATATGTGTATGTCATTTGTAAATTTTGGTAACATGTTATCACAATCGGTTCTTAGAAAGAACCGATTGTGATGATGGACCACTATCACAATCGGTTCTGAGAAAGAACCGATTGTGATGAGCATTGCTAGGTTTTATATCTTCTCGAGATGAACTCTCCTCTGTTGTTGTTCTAGAGAAAAAAAAAAACGTTGCCACCTCAAAAAACAGAACATACTCTTGTTGAAATATTGACTTGGAGGAGAAAATCTGAAATCCATGAGGATGTGTGTTAAGAGGGTAAGTTGAAGCCCCAGCTAGAGGATATTTCCCCTCTATTGTCCCTCAGTTGAGGTTTTCAGCATATTTATAAGCAAGCACTTAGTAGTGATGACGACACACATGGAACAAATTACATGCGTGTAGATCATCAAGAAGGGTTGTATTGTAAATAAAGTTGTAAGATTACCAGGTCTAATTGAGACAAGCTAATGTCATTTCAAGGGTAAAGTACCAGCAAAGTAAAAGTACAAACTAGCCAACTTGTTATCTATAACTTAATGTTGAACATGTTTTAGTTAAAATATACAGGACAATACTTCCATAAGGAAGGAAAGGGAAGAATTTTTACACTCAACGCAAAATTATTAGTAATTACTTGCATATTCTTTTCACTCCATCCAAGCACATCACATAATCCCAAACAATTATTAGAACAATACCGACCTACTAGTCCTTTCATACTGCAGTCGGTTTCAGTTAAAACCGACACTACTAATCAAACCTATTGCTTTTTGTGAAGGCAATGAAAGGAATGCATTTCAATAGCATATATATAGAAAGTTCAGACCGACTTGGCTTGAACTTAAATTAGATGGCAAATAGAATTAAAGGTGTGATGGACACCACATCACAATCGGTTCTAGCTTAGAACCGATTATGATGAGGGTGATAATCACAATCGGTTCTTACTCAGAACCGATTGTGATAAGGGAGCCCCTCATTACAATCGGTTCTACTCAGAACCGATTGTGATGAGGGTGGTCATCACAATCGATTCCTACTCAGAACCGATTGTGATAAGGGGCCCCTCATCACAATCGGTTCTCAGCTAAAACCGATTGTGATGATGGGTGTCATCACAATCGGTTCTAGCTCAGAACCGATTATGATGTGCTCGGCATAGTCCCGCCAAAGTGAAATTTGGGTGTCGAGTGGGTTCCAATTTCAAAATAATGTTGCTGGAAAAACCACTGGCCTATTTATTTATACACACCCTTGTGCTCACCTATGACACTACAGAATGCTGAAACTTTATAAAATGTGAAATTAGAGATTGTGGCATTACAAAATGTGAATGTTGAGGGCAAAAACATTATAAAATGTGGAATTAAGGTTAAAACCCTACGATATGAGGCTTATTTGCGTTTTTGGGCCGTTTCCGGGGATTTGGGACTTTCCGGGGGAGTTTGGGCCTAAAAGAAGGGGTTGTGGGCTTTGGTGGGATGGAGTATGAGTCCATTTAGGATTAGGAATCCTGTTTGGGCTGGTAAAAAAGGGCTCCCCCTACTGCCATGCGCCCCACCCCCCTCCTATGTGCGACCCCTTCCCCTCCCTCCTTGCCCTAGCCGCCACCCCCACCTCCCCCTCTCCCTTGAGGCCGTGCGCCCACTCCCCTTGCCCCTTTGCTCCCCACCTCTCCACCACCTCTCCTCCACCCCCTTGCTGCCCTATGGTAGCCTCCCCACCACTGCACCTCGAAGATCCATCCGTTGGAGCGAGGAGCGAGGAGCGATCCGGGAGGAGATCTATTGGGTTTTCGTGCGTCGGGCGAAGGTATGACCATGGGACTCCTTGGGGTTGGGCTAGGTACTGTTCTAAGGATCAATATCATGCTTTTAGATCAATTGGTGGTGCTGTAATTGAGTAGATTGGATTAGATCTAGATGTTGCCACGTTCTCTGTTTTGGACAGCATGAGCAGTCGAAATAGAGTTTAGTTTTTCGCCAATTTAGAGTCCGAATTTGGTCGTCTGCCTGTTGAAGAAGTTGTAGATAATTTCATTACCTTTCAGTGGGTATAAAGAACGTTAAATTCCGATCAGCCGTTTGAAAGTTATAGCTGTTTTACCGAGCGTGTTAAAATCTGTGATGTGATTGGAACAGATCACGGTATTCTGTAGATTAAACCACTTTAGACTCCAAATTAGTCTTTCCTTATACTTAGAAAAAGTTAGAAAATTTCCTAAGCTACGCGAGGATGTACTCATTTAATTGATTCGGAGTCCCAGAACTCAAGTTATGCCTTTTGGAAGGCTGCTGTCCCGACGGGACAGAACCTATGTTTTTGGGTTTTGCGAGTAGTTGGCAATGTCGGGGTAGATGAGGGTTTGCGTACTGTTTTGTGGACATGATTGTGAGTGTGTGGTACCTATGTGCAGGTGGTGTGACCCCGGGAGTGCCTTCTACTTCCCGCCAATCCGTTGCTCGTGGTTGAGGCAAGTGTATTGTAATGGATAGCGATTTGTAGGTTGCTTGTTGAGAATAGATGAAATTGACTATATGATATGATCACTTGCCATGCTTTAATGATTGCCAATGATATGATGAGCATGTTTATTATGTTATGATGCCATGTGTTAATGTACAAGTTAAATATGATGTTGGCATAATTGCATACATGGCATGTTACATGGCCCGGGCGGTGAGAAAGTCATAACTAGTCCGGGGAAGGTCGGTGAAAAAGTTATGACTATTCCGGAGAGCCAATGACTAAGTCCTACATCGTGATTCCATTCACTGTGGTGAATGGAAGCGAGGAGTAGGCACCCTCCATCTTCGGGATGGAAGGGGGGAGAGGGTGCACACCGACAGGTGTGTACTCAACCATACCGGTATGAGTTTCCAAGGAGACATGAGCATAGCATAGCATTGCATACATAATGATGATGATAATGATATGTGATCATGAATGAGATGGTTTACATGATGTGAGATATTATTACCATGTACTTGTTCTTGTTGTACCATTGCAATATGCTTGCTGAGTTTTGAACTCACGCTTCTGTTTTCTTGTTGTTTTAGGTACCATGAGACCGGCATGCGGGGAAGGGAAATAGATACACTTCCGCACGTAGCTTCACTCATTTTATTTCACAAGTCATTCAATTAGTTTTTGATAATAAATTGCGTGTGATGATTATTGCTTTAAGGTTTAGCTTTGCTAAATGAGAGTCTTATTGTTCGTTTGACTCTCGGAGACATTAAATGTTTGAAACTAGACTTATATTGTTGCTAAGTCGTTAATTATTGCTGTTTTTAGTTGTCTCTCATATTCCATATATTGCTATACTGTTGTTGCTTCTTCAAACCGTGTTAAAACAAAGGAGATGCTGCCGAAATCTCGGGTTTTAGCATTTACTCCTTTGCTGAAATTTACCTTAATTCATGGTATTTAGATGTTGTTTAGCTTATGTTTGGTAGCATTTAGGCATATTAGATGCCGGGGTGTTACAGTTGGTATCAGAGTGGGCTGTAGTTCCTTGGAATGTGTATTTTTAGTGTCATACCTTAGGTTACAACTAAAATGTGATGTGGAATAACTTAGAAACATGGCTTAGGTTTTTACTAAAAATTTTGTCATAGGATAGCAACATTAAAACTTGCAAAAGTGGTATAACTAATCTAAAATTTGACACACATTGGATGCACAGTAGGAAAGGGTATGGGTATCGTTTCTTTACGCTTAAATGTTGTATTTTAGGTATGATGTTGAATGCCTCTTTTGATAATACATGTTGCTATGTTTATGAGATAAATGATTGAATTGTGCTTGTTGTGGTGATAAAGTGGGGTTGTGGTGCCGAAGGGTTTCGGTCACCACTTTTGTTCACAGTAAGGGTGTGGTTTGACGGTATGGCCGATTAAAGCCATCACCGAAGAACTATTAACCCCTTGTGGGGAAAGAGTGCTTACCTTTTCTATCGTAGATCGGGTAGTTTACTGGAGTCAAATAGAAGAGTTTGGTGGTGGATTCCTTCGTATGTTTTTTACCGTTCTGACGGTCGGATTTTGTTGTTTTTCTTGACTTTAGTTGATTGAAATCAAAATAAAAGTGTTTGGAATTGGATTTTCGGGTGTTGTTCCGTATGAGGTGTGTGGTTTTGTCTTCCTTGGTTGAAGACGAAGAAGAAGAGTCTAGTGTTGTCTTTCTCTAAGGTCAAAAGAGTTATTGCGGCGTTATGACGGACCTGGTTGTCAGGGCTGAAGTTCTGTGGCTTTGTAGGAGTAAGTGGTGTGTGATTTCGTCATTTTACTGGTTTGAGAAATCATCTTTGAAAAACCCTTCTTGTTTCATGAAAGGTTAGGGTTTGGTGTTAAGGTTTTATTTGAAAAGGTTTATTTGATCGCTTGGTTCCCTTTCGAGAAAATTGTCTTTCAACTATTTTCCTCTATGGGAGTCCTTGAGATTTAAAAAGAGTTTTGGAGAATTCCTCTTGCATGACCAAGTTTGGGTTTGTCTCATTGCAATTTTGAGAGTCAAGTTTCCTTATGAATTTTGGGATGAGCTTTAAAACTAAAATGCTGCAAACAAAGTAAGTAGTTTTTTGACTGAAATCGTTTGTCCCTAGTAAGAATTGTTGTTTAGCATGTTACGTAGCATGTACCAATGGGATGACGTATTGTTAAGTTAATTAGTGAGTTGAAACAATTCAATGCGGTTGTTACCTCTAGCTTGAAAATAAATAGACTACTAGTGTTATAGTTTGCTCTTTGCGAGAATGATTAAATGTGTTAATGTACATGCTTAGAATCTGTTGCTTTGTTATAAAAAAAATGCTTATGACCCCCTATTATGTTTAAAGTTTTAAACCCTGATGTATAGTTGAAACATTAAGATGATGTAGACTGCTATTATTGTTAAAGAAACTTTACTGGTTGTTTAAAGATGCTCTAATCTAATGGATTAATAGAGAAATTTAATCGTGTTGCCTAGTGACTTTAATTTGGAAGTTGATTAGAGTTGCTATTTACGTTGTTGCAAACTACTAGTATATTTGGAAGTATGCAGTTGTGTCTCTACAATGCTAGTATTGATATCAATTGAGAAGACATAAGACTTATTGCTAATGATGTTGTTAAGGGCAGTGTTAATGCTAGTATTCAATCTATTTTAAATAGTGGGAGTATGTTGTGTGGTGGTAATTTGTTATCACCTATGTATAGGGTAGCTAAAAGTAATGTTGTTGGATGATGATTATGCCCTTTTGTTGTTATTGATGACTAAGTAGTGGTGGTAACTGTTTAGATTACTCGTTGGAAAACCATGGTTAAAATAGAGGAAAATTTTAGCATGTTGCAATAGAGTGAGATTTGGATAATTAACATGATAAATGATCTTATCCTTAATGAAAGTATAACTTAGAGTCTCACTTACGAATTCTTCCCTGTGGAGATAATATTTACATGTTGAAGTCGTTGTTTAATTGAATAAGGTTCGGTTGTCGAGACTTGAATATGTAGAAGGTATGAAATTTATATGTTGATATTGCTGAAAGATTTGTTGAAGTACTATGTTTGAAATTTAGAATAAGAAGTAATATGATTTAGCGATCCGTGGGGATCATGTCAATGTAGTCTTGGTTGGGTGTCTTTTTGATAAGCATCATAAACCCTAATTAAAAGTGTTGGGAATGGTAACTAGAGGAAGAATTTGTTGTGAAACTTTTGGTTTAATTGTGTTGGGGCTTCTCAGGGAGTAAATAGTGATTATTGAAGTCTTTAATGGAAAGCGTAGTGGAGTACTAGAGATGGTTCTTTTTATGCTGAGCTTGTGTTTAAAACCTTCTGGACTAGTTTGGTTGTTTGCCATTTTGGTCGAAGGGTTTCGGTCAAGGTGTTCCATATGTTGTGTTTCAGAGTTTCCCTAAAACTCGTAGAAATTGATGCAAATATTTGGTTTTGGCTAATTTGTTTAGTTGGTGCTATGAGTATGGATTTACACCCCAAAAGTTTTTGAGTGGATCGCGCTGTTCACGTGCACCCTGAATTATCTTTGGAATAAATTTTAAAGGAAACAAATGGACATAGAGGGTTATGTTGGAAAACTCACGAGGTTTAATTTGTAATCTTTTCTTTGCTAGAGTTGGAGTTATTTGGAAAAAAATCTGTGTAGAGTTTGCAAGTGCTTCAAAAGGTGGTTTTTGTGCATGTTTCATCGGCGATGCTGTTAGTGAAGTGTTCTCTTTTGAAAATGAGTTTCCCTTTCTCTTTGAGAAAATTTATGGCGGTTGTTAGTGCAGATGTTTGACTTTGGAGTCGATGTTCTTTTCCAAAATGTTGATTTTGGTTAAAATGCGATGTTTTGCAAGTTTAGCTATCTATCGTTGGTGGGTTCTGACCCAACATGGTGTTTTGCGGTCAATGGTGTTGCCGTCAATGTTATGTGTGTTTCAAACTTGTGATACCGAGGAAGTAGTCGTTTGGTGAATGATTATTCGGTATTGTTGTTACATGATGAAGGAATGGTGAAAAGTAAACATGACATCATTTTTAGATGTTAAATGATAAAAGAGTCGTTGAGCCAGGTCGGTGAGAAAGTCATATATGGAGATATGACTAATCCGGAGTGCTCTTGAAGAGTGTGCGTTTATGTCATGAAACGAGATTTCCCTTGCTTTCTAGTATGAAAAGAAAAGAATGAAGAAATTCTGGTATTTTGGTTGTGGTGTAGGGGATTTATGCTCCCTTTTGTGACTCGGCTGGGATGTTGCCGAATTTTTTTTTCCAAAAATGGTTGTTAACGCTTTGGGTTTGAGTTGTCGTGTGTGGTCCACTTGGACTTGATAGCTAAGTGTTTTTGTGTGAGGGCGAGACCCTCTTACGAAAGGAACCAATTGTGGTTTGGTAAGGTTTTACGATCCAAGCTTGGGGCTAGGTGTCGAACCTTAGTGGTATAAGGGTGGTTTGTGATGGAGGTTGATGATGTATGGGTTTAACCTTTATTAAGAGTAGCGATGGGTGGAAGTGAAGTTGACGGTAGTTCGGTGATAATTGTCCTGCTGTGAGCAATTGTCTTAACTAGTTGTTTTTGGGTTTGAGTCTTTCCTGGGAGAGGATGGAATAAAATGTTAGTATGATCGTGTATCGGTAGGGCAAGTGTGCCTTAATGAGTTATTCCCCTCGATGGAAATTTTCGGGAATGTAGAGAGGTCGTTAAAGGAATTGTGACTTGCTTTGATTATGTCATGTTGAGTTTAATGGAGTGTGGTAGTCAGGTTGGTTGCGATAGAAGTGTGAAGTGTTTGTCGTGAGGATTCGAGTGTTTTGGGTTGATGGAGCCCTTTATGGTTGAAACGCAGATTCTGTTTGGGAATTGATGTGAAGGTCGAACTGTGAAAGGTTGCCCTTAGTTGAGCTAGATCAATACTTTTTTCGCTAAGTATTGGTTTTGGGAACTCGCTTGTCGTTTGTTCCGGTTTGAGTCGTTGTGTGAATGTTTTGTGCTGCAGAGAAGTCTTTTGTCCCTTCGGGACTTTGTTGTTGATTTTGGCGTCTTTTCGGATTCGAGGTCGAATTCTGTTTAGGGGGGGGGAGAATATGACACTACGGAATGCCAAAACTTTATAAAATGTGAAATTAGAGATTGTGGCATTACAAATGTGAATGTTGAGGGCAAAAACATTATAAAATGTGGAATTAAGGTTAAAACCCTACGATATGAGGCATATTTGCGTTTCCGGGCCGTTTCCGGGGATTTGGGCCTTTCCGGGGGAGTTTGGGCCTAAAAGAAGGGGTTGTGGGCTTTGGTGGGATGGAGTATGAGTCCATTTAAGATTAGGAATCCTGTTTGGGCTGGTAAAAAAGGGCTCCCCCTGCAGCCATGCGCCCCACCCCCCTCCTATGTGCGCCTCTTCCCCTCCCTCCTTGCCCTAGCCGCCAACCCCCACCTCCCCTCTCCCTTGAGGCCGTGCGCCCCCTACCCTTGCCCCCTTTGCTCCCCACCTCTCCACCACCTCTCCTCCACCACCTTGCTACCCTAGGGTAGCCTCCCCACCCCTGCACCTCGTAGATCCATCCGTTGGAGCGAGGAGCGATCCGGGAGGAGATCTATTGGGTTTTCGTGCGTCGGGCGAAGGTATGGCCATGGGACTCCTTGGGGTTGGGCAAGATACTGTTCTAAGGATCAATATCATGTTTTTAGATCAATTGGTGGTGCTTGAATTGAGTAGATTGGATTAGATCTAGATGTTGCCACGTTCTTTGTTTTGGACAGCATGAGCAGTCGACCTAGGGTTTAGTTTTTCGCCAATTTAGAGTCCGAATTTGGTCGTCCGCCTGTTGAAGAAGTTGTAGATAATTTCAATACCTTTCATTGGGTATAAAGAACGTTAAATTCCGATCAGTCGTTTGAAAGTTATGGCTGTTTTACCGAGCTTGTTAAAATCTGTGATGTGATTGGAACAGATCACGGTATTCTGTAGATTAAATCACTTTAGACTCCAAATCAGTCTTTACTTGTACTTAGAAAAAGTTTGGAAATTTCCTAAGCTACGGGAGGATGTACTCGTTTAATTGATTCGGAGTCCCAGAACTCAAGTTATGCCTTTTGGAAGGCTGCTGTCCCGACGGGACAGAACCTTTATTTTTTGGGTGTTGCGAGTAGTTGGCAATGTCGGGGTAGATGAGGGTTTGCGTACTGTTTTGTGGACATGATTGTGAGTGTGTGGTACCTATGTGCAGGTGGTGTGACCCCGGGAGTGCCTTCTACTTCCCGCCAATCCGTTGCTCGTGGTTGAGGCAAGTGTATTGTAATGGATAGCGATTTGTAGGTTGCTTGTTGAGAATAGATGAAATTGACTATATGATATGATCACTTGCCATGCTTTAATGATTGCCAATGATATGATGAGCATGTTTATTATGTTATGATGCCATGTGTTAATGTACAAGTTAAATATGATGTTGGCATAATTGCAAACATGGCATGTTACATGGCCCGGGCGGTGAGAAAGTCATAACTAGACCGGGGAAGGTCGGTGAGAAAGTTATGACTATTCCAGAGAGCCAATGAGTAAGTCCTACATCGTGATTCCATTCACCGCGGTGAACGGAAGCGAGGAGTAGGCACCCTCCATCTTCGGGATGGAAGGGGGGAGAGGGTGCACACCGACGGGTGTGTACTCAACCATACCGGTATGAGTTTCCAAGGAGACATGAGCATAGCATTGCATTGCATACATAATGATGATGATAATGATATGTGATCATGAATGAGATGGTTTACATGATGTGAGATATTATTACCATGTACTTGTTCTTGTTGTACCATTGCAATATGCTTGCTGAGTTTTGAACTCACGCTTGTGTTTTCTTGTTGTTTTAGGTACCATGAGACCGGCATGCGGGGAAGGGAAATAGACACACTTCCGCACGTAGCTTCACTCATTTTATTTCACAAGTCATTCAATTAGTTTTTGATAATAAATTGCGTGTGATGATTATTGCTTTAAGGTTTAGCTTTGCTAAATGAGAGTCTTATTGTTCGTTTGACTCTCGGAGACATTAAATGTTTGAAACTAGACTTATATTGTTGCTAAGTAGTTAATTATTGCTGTTTTTAGTTGTCTCTCATATTCCATATATTGCTATACTGTTGTTGCTCCTTCAAACCATGTTAAAACAAAGGAGATGCTGCCGAAATCTCGGGTTTTAGCATTTACTCCTTTGCTGTAATTTACCTTAATTCATGGTATTTAGATGTTGTTTAGCTTATGTTTGGTAGCATTCAGGCATATTAGATGCCGGGATGTTACATCACCACTCATCTCCTTCACTTGCTCCTCTCCCTTTCCTGCTCTGCCCCTCACTTGCACTCTAGATAGATACATGGACAAATAGATAGATAGATAGATAGATAGATAGATAGATAGATAGATAGATAGAGAGAGTGAGAGAGATAGGAGCCGAGGTGAAAGGCAACTGCACTAGGATGTGGATTTTGGTTTTGCATTTCTTGGTTTTGGAAGAAATCACTACATGGAGCACTTCGGTAATGGTAAGGAACTAAACTTTGATTTATTGTGATTCCTTCTTGTCAAAATTAAATTTATTTTTTTATTTGCCCATTATATCATGTACTAATTTTTCAGTCATTTTTATATTCATGGTAATGGCAAATGGGCATGGCTACAAAGCTAAGGAGGTGGTGTAGACTAAGTACAATGCGAACATGGAGTATCACCAGCTCTATAAAATGTTGTCAAGTATATTCCATAAACACATGCACAATATTTTGTCAAGTGTATCACCGTCTTTTAATTGGATGAATGGGTAGATGATGCATGTGTACTGACTGTTATATATGTTTATGTTCTATATTCAGGTAAACGAATGTGATATGTGTATTGTAAAGTGTTTGTGTTCAATATATATTGTGAATGATATTCATACCGTAAACCAATCAAAAATAGTGAAATGGGCTCATCACAATCGGTTTTGAGAAATAACCGAATGTGATGACCATTTATCACAATCGGGGAGAAAACCGACTCTGATAGCGCTTCCTCATTACAATCGTTGGACTTTCTATCGCCACTAAAACCGATTGTGATGATGAAAAAGAATCAATTCTAATGTACATTCTTGTAGTAGTGTATGTTTTGCATGTTTTGAAATGTGAGGGTGGTTGCAATATGGCCCCAATAGTACCAAGTATTCAAGATGAATACACCTGTGGAGGCAAGCCACCTTTTGTTTGAGCAGTGGAGTTGTGGCTGGATAATTCCATAATTTATCAATTGCATTCGGTTTCCTAGGCGTGTGCTAAAGGTACGCATTCCCGTATGTGGTGGTGTGTGCTTGTACGTCTTTCTTGTAATCGCAAAAAAAAGAACACACTTGTACATATATTGATGTAGTTTTATTGAAATCATAAAAATTTTTGGGAGAAAGTTGCCTTATTTTTTCATGTATAAATTTGCACTAAATGTTCTACCATTTGTTAGTATTTGACTAAATTGATGAGTATGATTCACTACTATAGAAGGGTTTATCACAGACGGTTCACAAACCTCATCACAGACGGTTTTGTGAACCGTCTATATCAAACTGTCAGTGATGATTTATAGTCATTACAGACGGTTTTCCGATCATCTATGAAAAAGTCATCACAAACGGTTCTAAATTACGAACCATCTATGAAAAATGTCATTACAAAGGTTCTAATTTGGAACCATCTGTAATGTGCACCTCATCATAGACGGTTCCAAATTAGAACCATCTGTAATGACTTTTTTCACAGACGGTTTGGCCAGCCTCATGAAATGCTAGTATTCTCATATACTCTGTGACATGACGGTTCGTAACTACCCAAGAACACTTAACTTCTGAGTTATATCACTAATTTAAACACAATACGGGCACTTCCCAAGTGGTCACCCATCCTATTATTGCTCTTTCCCAAGCACACTTAACTTTGGAGTTCTTATATGATCTGATACTATAATGTTAGTACGATAGCATCTAAAATATAACGTGTCCCCCTCTCCTTAACCTCACAGAGCAACTGAACACCGATTTTAGTATTCTTATACTCCGAATACGGTTTGGAGATCACGAAAATGCAAAAAAAAGATACCGAAACGGTTACAAAACTTCGGAGGCCGTTTTGAGGCCCTAAACAATGTTTTTTTTGGAATTCTGATTTTCTCGCACGCATGCATTTGCCGAAAAGTTCTGGATCCGAGGTGCTACTTTTCGTTATCTTTTCAACGAGCCAAAGAATGCCCCGATCGGAGTTACGAGTCAAAAGTTACGGCCGTTTTACCAAACGTGCTCGGATTTTCTACTTGCAAACCGAATCAGACTTTATGCCCAAAGGAGGAATTGAAGAGCTTATCGTGCTATGTCCAGAAAGCACAAGAACACCAAAATTGGAGTTACGAGTCAGAAGTTATAGTGTTTTTACCATTTCACCAAACGTTCACATCACTGACGTTTTTTGGCTAAAACCGTCTGCGATGTGGTTCTGATCACAGACGGTCACAGACGGTTTTGACCGTCTGTGATGTGCCCCGCCTCATCACTAACAGTTTTTGGCTAAGACCGCTTGCGATATAACTCTTATCACAGACGGTTTTTTGTTAAGACCGTCTGTGATGTAACTCTCATCACAGATGGTTTTTTGGTTAAGACCGTCTGCGATGTAACTCTCACCACAGACAGTTTTTGGCTAAGATCGTTTGTGATGTGCCTCGCCTCATCACAGACGGTTTTTTGCTAAAACCGTCTGTGAAGCGGCTCTCATCACAGACGGTTTAGCCAAAAACCGTCTATGATGTTGTCGCTGACGGTTGCACTGTAGAACTGTCTGTGATGAGGAGTCTAATATAAGTCTTTCTGTAGTAGTGATTGTATGAATGACTGAATTTATATGAAAGTATTGTGTATGGTCCGGTGTCCGAATTTATTTGTTTTGATTGTCATACTGACTTCTGATACGGAAAGGACTAAATATCAGCCTGGATGAAAATTTTTTACCAGGGTTATAAGAACTTACAACCCATCCCACGAGTATATTGCACTGATATTTTCTGGACTTCCATTTTGTAGTGAAAGCATTGCTTGACTGAACCTTGGTGATTTTCCAGTACCAACATCCGGTTCATAAACCGATAATCTTGCTTGGGAACCATAAACAGGAGCAGATCTTGTTAAAACCATCGCAAGCTACAAAACAGAAATTGTTTGTTAAATATAGAATAAGTTATCTCCTGAAAAAAAAGAGAGAATAAATTACAAACAAAAGCAACCCATATATTGGAGCATAAAAAAAAAGTGTAGGTCGTTAATTATATACATAGAATACCAAAAAAATATGACTTACACCAAAAGTAATATTGGCGTTCACCGTATCGTTGTATCTTGCGATTGGCCTTAACGATGTCTTACTTCTGACTCCAGCGCCTCTTAGGATCCTATTGGACACTCAATATTACTTGTCTCATCTTCAGATTTTGAAAATTTTGACCCAACATCACTATCTATGTCATGTGGAATGTAAATTGGATGCATCTGCATTGAGAAAGAGGACAAGATGTACAAAAGAAGTCCATCCACGGTGTGAGAACTAAGAAATCTAGGAACATATTAGAGATACCTGAATAGTATGATTCTGAAGCAAAGGATGGCCCAAAGATGGTTGTGAGTACAAATCAACACAGTCAAAGATTTGCCCATATTCACTCTAGTGAAAAATTTAGGCTGGCATCAGTATTTGTTCAAAGATAGATTGGAATACGGTTGTAACGTAGAAAAATAAATACCTGAATTGTTGTGATGGTTGATTTTGGAGCAATCTCTTCTACCCTTGACTCTACATTGGATATAAGCAGAAGCAAAAGAAATGTTATTCCAATCCATTTCTTGTATCCCATAGCCATGTGTTTCTTCTGATCATACACCAAGCATATTAAAATCTTTAGACTGATCACATTTATAATGAAAGATCACGAGCACGTGGATAGACTTAATCAAAGGCAATGAATCAATTATTGCAAGATTTACATCACCAGGTATGCTGTATATTGTCTGTATGTATTACCAGGTGTTCACATTCATGCAAATTTATTAAAATTTTCCCACGACTACAGAAATAAATATTGAGCACGTTAAAATTTTAATAAAATGTCAAGTATAAATATTCAACCAAATAAATTCCACATATTCCATTTCCAAAAGTGGAATGCTCCGTAAATGTCTTAATTGAAATTGTACACAGTCCTTGATGCGATCTTAAATGATAGCCAAAAATATGGATAATGCTTTACAGCAAGTGGTTGCTCGTAAAGGAGAACATGCTGCCAGTCTGCGCCTGCCACCCCTTCTACCTTCACTACTATAACAAGACTTATATTGAACGTTTTATTACAGACGGTTTTGAAAACACGTTGTCATGAGGAACATCAGTGACGGTTCTATAATGAATCCATTAATAACATCATCATAGACGATTATAACTACGAACCGTCTGTAATATATAGCAACATCACAGATGGTTTTATTACATAACCATCAGTGATGACTCCTGTAGCTAGTACAGACCGTTCTATCATAGAACTATCTGTGATATCTATCCATCACAGACGGTTCTAACTACAAAATGTCTGTGAAATCAACTGATGTAACTGGGATATGCACGTGTACCGGAAAGAAGAAAACTATACCGTATACCCCGGACGCCAAGAGCCCCATCTCTACAGGAGACACGGCTAATGGAAAAGGTATATCTACATTAGGAAGGACCCGATCCTGCTCCCGCCACGAGGAGATCAGATCGAGTACGTCAAACAGATAAGGAAAAACAGTTCCATACGAGGATCTCAGAACGGAGATCCCCGATCGGGAACGATACAGAGTCCTCATCTGGCGAGATCTCGGAGAGGATGGTGTACCCAGCTATAAATACGGAAGGAGATGCACGGAGGAGGAGGACAAGATCCCCAGAGCCCTGGAGAGAAGAGCGCCTGCTAGGCCTTAGCAACCAGATTAGATCTAGTAGTAGCTTTCCTGTCTTCATTGTAACCAAGGATTAGACACCCCCCAAATTTGTACTCCGTGTTCATCGATCTGATAGTGCAAAACAACAGGAGTAGGGTGTTACTCTCCTCAGAGGACAAAACCTGTCTAAATCTTGCCTTGTCTGTGTTTGTTGATCCTGCAAACCCCGAAGGTACCCGTTACAAATTTACCGTCGATTTCTTAACCTTCAACAGTTGGCGCGCCAGGTAGGGGCCTTCAACTGATTTTGCAGATCAATCACGATGATGGCAAGCATGTTCTGTAGAACTGACAACAGTGTCAGCAGTGCCATCAACCCCAGCATCTTCCTCGACCAAGTTCCCACCATTGGATCCCAGATTGCGTTCGAAACAATGCTTTATCAATGGGGACCCTGAGGCACGCTCGAGCATCTTGGCTTCATCGATTCCCGATCTTGGGATCAAAGCCGAGTAGTGTCCTTTCTCGGTTTCGATCCTATGGGAGACAATCTCCTAAAATGCATCGAAACGGATAGCGATAGCTCTAGTAGCAACGGCTCTAGTAGCGACGAGGAAAGCAGCAGCCACAACAGTAGCAATCAAGTCGACCGCCACGTGTACGTGGCCAGGAAAGACAACACCACCTCTGTGGAAAACTCTCAAGAAAATACTACCCAAGTAGAGGCTGTGGGCAATCTAGGGCTCCAAGCTCCTTTGGAAATACCCAGAGACCCACTAGCAGCCTTCACGGCTAACATCATTGCCCCGGACACGATGGGCCATCGACGAGACACCAATTCCATGACTACGACCGGAATGACGGCCAATCTGACAAAGCGTTTTGATCAGGTCAATTTGGCAACACCCGGCCCAGGGGCGATAGTTGCCAGCAAGGTACAGGACCTACAAAGACGGGACCACCCTAACGGGTCCAATTGTGTTGCAGGGTCAACCTCTCGACAACATCACGACAATGACGTCTTCAGCACCCTTGAATCGAACATCTAGTGTGCCCACATGCTGTTAAAAACATTCCCTCCATCGGGCCCAAAGAACACGATGACCCCTGTGCTCGATCAGATGAGAGCACTCCTTGGTGCTGTGCAGGCCTAGATCGCTCAAGTAACCAACTCGAGGCCTGGGCGCACCCATCAGCAGGGCGCATCGAGTCACACGCCATCACTACTACAGACATGGTCATTTGTGTCGGTTCGTAACTGTAACACCCCAATTTTTGCTTTTCATGAATTTAAATAAGATTTGGCACTTTTGTGAATTTTTTGAATTTTCTGGGATTTATTTGGAATTTATTTGAATTTATTCCCTTTTCAAATAATTAAAGAATTTAATTTTGCAAATAAAATTTTGTTGGAAATATTTTATTTGAGTCCAAAATATTTTCTAGAATTTTTCTGGAATTTTTCTGAGTGTTCTGTGATTTTTAATGAATTAAATGAATTTCTGGGAATTAATTTGAATAATTAATCGCTGGAAAAATCAATCGGGTTTGCACTGTTCATCCGACCGAGGCTGAACCCGAGTCGGACTCGAGCCCGACCCGAGCCATGTTCGAACCGGACTAGAGTCCAACCTAACCCTAAACCGCGTGTCCGTTGGATCAAGATCCAACGGCCATGATCGCGCCACCTCACCCGAACCCTAGCCTGACCGAGCCAGCCAGGTCGCCAGGCCAGACCCGAGCCCAAACCCCGTGCCCGTTGGATCTTGATCCAACGGTCCACGTTGAGCCATGTCACCGAATCCGAATTGGATTCGGATTCCGCCGCAGCAGCCGGGTGGACCTCGGTCTCCGCGAGATTCACGGAAGCCGAGGCCCCTATTTAATGCGCCGCCGCCACCATCGTGTTCTCCGTTTCCTTGCGCACCCGTAGCCCTAGTCCATCACGCCTGAGCCGCCGTGGTTGCGCCGCAATCGCTCGCTGTAGTTGGGTTAGACTTCCGACGCGGTTCTCCGCTGTTTGCCGCCGTCTCCGCTGTCTTCCGCCGCCGTTGAGTCCAGATCCGGAACCGTTGCGTCAAGCCACGCCTGGGAGTACCATCCACTCCGCCGGAGGAGCCCCGCAACGCCGTTGCCGTGGTCATCGTCTTCGTCTCCGGTCTGCTAGCGCCGCCGCACGCCATCGCCGTCTCTCAAGCTCTCTCCATCGTCCGATCAAGATCCGAGGGCCCAGATTCGTCCACATCATCCTCGGGTAAATTTTTACGTTTTAGTTTTTAGATCTGTTTTCAACCGTTGGATCTAGATCCAACAGTTTAGATCGCGCCACGTGGCCGTAACTGCACCGTGCTTGGATAGATCTCAGCCGTTAGATCTAGATCGTACGGCTAGGGTTAACCCGCGTTGTAGCTTTAGATTGGATCTCGACCGTCCGATCAAGATCGAACGGTCCAGATCGACCGTGTAGTTTCACAACGCATGAGATCCAGATTCAATCCGGGCCGTTGATTTTCAAATGAACGGCCGAGATCTAGCCACGTGTGCGGGAGCCGAACCGACGTGTCTGCATGGGCGGAGGCAGGGGTCACTGACAGGGTGGGCCCGCCTGTCAGTGGCACCGGTCCGGTGGACCAGGGCCACCGTGGACCGGGCCGTGCGCGTAGACCGCGTCCGTAGACCGGGACACGTGGCAGCACCCGGGTGGTGCCACGTGTCATGGTGACGTCATCGGGGGATTCGGCCAGTGCTGACGTCAGCGGGTCCACGTGGACCAATGAGGTGCTGACACGTGTCATGCTGACGCAATAAATCATTTTCTGAAAAAGAAATTATTTAATTAATTCGGTTTATTAATTTCAAATATAGATTCAAACTTCAAACGCTTATAACTTTTGCATTTTAACTCCGATTTGAGTGATTCAAATTTCTAAATTTTCATAAAAATGAGACCTACTCAAATATGAATTTTAATTAATTTTTGATTATGAATATTTCTCTGTTTATATTTAATTAATGTTTTCTTTAAACTTTAAACGGTTATAACTTTTGCATTTTAACTCCGATTTGGACGATTCCAGTTTCTAAAAATTTATAAAAATGTGCTCTCTTTGTTTATGAAGTTTAATTGAACTTTTGAACACTCTTGTGTACTGTTTATTTATTTATTGCTATTTGCACTATTTACGAGTAGACGTGAAGTGCCCGAGCCCGAGGGCTTCGAAGGTGAAGTCTTGACCTAGGAGACAGCTCAAGACCAAGATCAAGTATTCTTTGAAGGCAAGTTGTGCTTTGACCATGTTGATCCCATTTTGAAATTAATTTGATTTAAATTATTGCATGCTAGTTCAATTAGAAAATGTTTTAATTAATTTTGGGAGATTAGTTAATTACCTAGTTGCTGTATGCCACCTTGACATAAATATCTGTATGCCATGAACTCCTTGTCACCCTAGTTGAGGATTAAATAGTTGGACATTATTAAAAGTGCCAACATGGGTATTTAGACCGTTGTAGTATAATGCTTAGACCTGCCACGTATACATGACATGATTTTGATAATTACATGTTAACATTGACTTAATCAGATATGGAACGTGTTTTTGAGAAGTGTCATGTGTTATTGATGATGGTATTGATAGCACGTGGTGCATGGTAATCAACTGGGGGTTTGATAAATCGATTTGGACCGGGGCATGTGGCAAGAATGATCGTGTGGGCCAGTTGTGGCATCGGGAAGGATGATTTGGTTCTTTGGGTAGTCTTGCCCTGGTCAACATAAGGACTTAACCTTGCAAGCCTTTGAACTGAGTCAATCGTGCAACCACATGTCCGTAATGGGACGGACCTAGTTAAGTAAGTTACTAATAACTTGCATGTGATACCTCGGTTGTTAACTACACCTTTTGTGTAGCTTGAAACGGGACCGTACCAAGGCTATGGCATGGTACCCGTCCAACGGTATGTCGGTCCCATACTTCGCCTTTGTTAATGTAACACCCCGGCATTTAATATGCCTGAATGCTACCAAACATAAGCTAAACAACATCTAAATACCACATTTAACATAAAATTCCAGCAAAGGCGCATATGCTAAAAACCGAGATTTCGGCAGCATCTCCTTTGTTTTAACATGATTCGAAGGAGCAACAACAGTATAGCAATATATGGATTATGAGAGACAACTAAAAACAGCAATAATTAACGACTTAGGAACAATATAAGTCTAGTCTCAAACACATAATGTCTCCAAGGGTCAAACGAACAATAAAACTCTCATATAGCAAAGCTAAACCTTAAAGCAATAATCATCACACGCAATTTATTATCAAACTAATAGAATGACTTGTGGAATCAATATGGTGAAGCTACGTGTGGGCGTGTGACTATTTCCCTTCCCCGCATGCCGTTCTCATGGTACCTAAAACAACAAGAAAACATAAGCGTGAGTTCGAAACTCAGCAAGCATATTGCAATGGACAACAAGAACAATATCATGGCAATAACATCTCCCATCATATACATATCATCTCATTCGTGAACACTTAACAATATCATCATCATTATGTATGCAATGTAATGCAATGCTCATGTCTCCTTGGAAACTCATACCGGTATGGTTGAGTACACACCCATCGGTGTGCACCCTCTCCCCCCTTCCATCCCGAAGATGGAGGGTGCCTACTCCTCGCTTCCAAACACCACGTGGATGGAATCACGATGTAGGACTTACTCAATGGCTCTCCGGATTAGTCATATCTTTCTCACCGACCTTCCCGGATTAGTTATGACTTCCTCACCGCCGGGGCCATGTGACATGTCATGTATGCAATTATGCTAACATCATATTTAACTTACATATTAACACATGGCATCATAACATACTAAACATTCTCATCATATCATTGGCAATCATTAAAGCATGGCAAGTGATCATATATCATGTAATCAATTCATCTATTCTCCACAAGCAACCTACGAGTCGCTATACATTACAACACACTTGCCTCAACCACGTGCAACGGATTGGCGGGAAGTAGAAGGCACTCCCGGGTCGCACCACCTGCACATAGGTATCACACACTCACAATCATGACCACAAAACAGTATGCAAACCCTCATCTACCCTGACATTGCCAACTACTCGCAAAAACCTAAAAACAGAGGTTCTGTCCCGTCGGGACAGCAGCCTTGCAAAAGGCATAACTTGAGTTCTAGGACTCCGAATCAATTAAACGAGTATATCCTCGCGTAGCTTAGGAAATTTCCCAACTTTTTCTAGGTATAAGGAAAGACTGATTCGGAAACTAAAGTTGCTTAATCTACAGATTACCGTGATTTGTTCCAATTACGTCACAGATTTTGACACACTCGGTAAAACAGCCATAACTTTCAAACGGCTGGGCGGAATTTAACTTTATTTATACCCACTGAAAGGTATTGAAAATATCTACAACTTCTTCAACATCCGTATGACAAGATTCAGATTCTAAGTTGGCCAAAACGTGAGCCCTTGGTCGACTGCTCATGCTGTCCCAAAACAGAAACGTGGCAACATCTAGATCTAATCCAATCTACTTGATTCCAGCAACACCAATTTATCAAAAAACTTGATAATCACCCTAAGAACAGTACCTAGATCAACCCCAAGGAATCCCATGATCATACCTTTGCCCAAAGCACGAAAACTGAAAGGATCTCCACCTGATTCGCAACTCGCTCCACGTTCCTCGCTCCTCGCTTCCAATGGAGGGATCCTCGAGGTGCAGGGGTGGGGAGGCCACCCTAGGGCAGCAAGGGGGTGGAGGAGAGGTGGTGGAGAGGTGGGGAGCAATGGGGGCAAGAGGGGGGCGCACGGCCACACAAGGGGGGGGGGAGGGAGAGGGGAAAGGTGGGGGTGGCGGCTAAGGCTTGGAGGGAGAGGTGGGGGTGCCCAAGGGCAAGTGTGGGGCGCAAGGGGGCAGGGGGAGCCCCTATTTACCAGCCCAAGCCCCTCTCCAAGTCCTAAATGGACTCTTACTCCATCCCACCAAAGCCCACAACCCCCTCTTTAAGGCCCAAAATCCCCCGGAAAGGCCCAAAACCCCGGAAACGGCCCGGAAGCGCTAAAAACCTCCAAACCTTATGGTTTTAACCTTATTTCCACACCTCATAATGTTTTTTACCTTATCATGCACGTTAAATAAGGTTACGACACTCCGTGGTGACACAACACTTCAAAAGGCCCAAAAACGCGAGTAAACCTCAAGCCGAAAGGTTTTATTCTCTAATTTCACATTCTATAATGTCACACCATACCGTAGTGTCACATTCTTCTCCCCTTCAACAGGATTCGACCTCGAATCCGAAGGATGCCAAAATCAACAACAAAGTCCCCAAGGGACAAAAGGCTTCTCTGTAGCTCAAAACATTCGCACAATGACTAAAACCGGAACAAACGACAAACGAGTTCTCAAAACCAACACTTGGCGAGAAAAGTAATGATCTAGCTCAACTAAGGGCAACCTCTCACAGGTCGACCTTCACTTCCATTCCCAAACAGAATCTGCGTTTCAACCACAAAGGGCTCCATCAACCCAAAAACGCTCGAATCCTCACGACAAACACTTCACACTTCTATCACGACCAACCTGACTACCACACTCCATTAAACTCATCACGACATAATCAAAGGAAGTCACAATTCCTTTAACGACCTTTCTACATTCCCGAAAATTTCCATCGAGGGGAAAACTCATTAAGGCACACTTGCCCTTCCGATACACGATCATGCTAACATTCATTCCATCCTCTCCCAGGCAAGACTCAAACCCAGAAACAACTAGTTAAGACAATTGCTCACGACATGACAAATATCACCGAACTACCGTCAACTTCACTTCCACCCATCGCTACTCTTAATAATGGTTAAACCCATACATCAACAACCTCCATCACAAACCACCCTTATACCACTAAGGTTCGACACCTAGCCCCAAGCTAGGATCGAAAAACCTTACCAAACCACAATTGGTTCCTTTCTTAAGAGGGTCTCGCCCTCACACAAAAACACTTAGCTATCAAGCCCCAGTGTACACACGACAACTCAAACGCAAAGCGTTAACAACCATTTTGGAAAGAATTCGGCAACATCCAAGCCAAATCACAAAGGAAGCATAAATCCCCTACACCACAACCAAAATACCAGAATTTCTTCATTCTTTCCTTTTCATACTAGAAAGAAATGGACATCTTGATTCATGACATGCATGCACACTTTTCAAGAGCACTCCGGATTAGTCATATATCCATATATGACTTTCTCACCGTCCTGGCTCATCGACTCCTTTATGATTAATCATGCATAAACAATGTCTCGTTTTCCTTTTTCACCATTCATTCATCATCTAACAACAATACCGAATAGTCATCCACTAGAAGACTTCTTCCTCGTTATCACATGATTGAAACACAATTAACATCGATGGCTGCGAAATTCATATAAACTATGACGGTAACATCGTTAACAACAAAACACCACATCGTGAAAGAAACCACATCAATTGAAACTGAACTTGCACAACATTGCATTTCATCCAAATTCAACATTTTGGAAGAGAACATCAAAATTTCAAGTCGAGCATCTGCTCCCACAACCATCACAAACTTCCTCAAGGAGAGGGAAACTCATTCCCAAAAGGGGAACACCTCACTAACAAAATCACTTTGTAAAACTTTCATAAAGTCCACCTTTTTGAAGCACTCGCAAACATCACACGCATTTTCAAAACAACTCCAACTCTAGCCAAAAAGAGTTACAAATTAAATCTCAAGAGTTTCCAACACAACCCACTAAGTCCATCTGTTTCTTTTAAAATTTATTCCAAAGATAATTCAGTGTGGACGCGAAGGAGCGCTATCCACTCAAAAACTTTTAGGGTGTAAATCCATACTCATAGCACCGACTAAACAAATTAGCCAAAACCAAATATTTGCACCAATTTCTACGAGTTTTAGGGAAACTCTGAAACACAGCATATGGAACACCTTGATCGAAAACCCTTCAACCAAAATGGCAAACAACCAAACCAGTCCAAAAGCTTTTAAACACAAGCTCGGCATAAAAAGAACCATCTCTAGTACTCCACTACGCTTTCCATTAAAAGAATTCAATAATTACTATCTACTCCCTGAGGAGCCCCAACACAATACAACCAAAAGCTTCACAACAAAATCTTTCTCTTATTATCTTCCCCAATACTTATAAATAAGGTTTATGATGCTTACTAAAAGACATTCCACGAAGACTAAGTCAACAAGATCCCCATTGACCAACATAACAAATAACATCATATTCTAGATTTGAAACAAGTGCTCCAACAAAACTTTCAGCGTGACCAACCAATAACTTTCATACCACCTATATGTAAACGTCTCGACAATCGAAGCTTATTCAGTTAACAAGCGACTTCAACATGTAAATATTATCTCCACAAGGGAAGAATTCATAAGTGAGACTCTAAGTTATACTTTCATTAAGGATAAAATCATTCATCATGTTAATCATCCAAAGTTCACTCCATCACCACATGTTAAAATTTTCCTCTATTTAACCATGGTTTTCCAACGAGTAATCTAAACAATTACCACCTCTACTAAGTTATTAATAACAACCAACGAGCATAATCATCAAACGACAACATTACTTTTAGCTACCCTATAGATAGGTTACAACAAAATTGTCACTACACAACATACTCCAACTATTAAATTAAATTTAATTGGTTAGACCAGCACAAAGTTCTTGCAATATCATCAAACTACAAAACCCATATCTTTCCAATTGGCCTCGACACTAGCTTTTTAGGAACACGACTGCATACTTCAAATCATGCTAATATTTTGCACCAACATGAATAGCAACTCTAATCAACTTCCAAGTTAAGGTCACAAGCTAGCAAGATCAAATTTCTCTACTAACATGTTTAAATTAGAACATCTTAAACAACCAGCCAAGCTTCTTTAACAATATCAGCAGTTTACATCATCTTAATGTTCTAACTATGCATCAGGGTTTAAACTTTAAACATTATCAGGGGTCATAAGCACATTTATAACAAAGCAACAGATTCTAAGCATGTACATTAACACATTCAATCATTCTCACTAAGAGTAAACTCCAATACTAGTAGTCTATTTATTCTCAAGCTAGAGATATTAATCACATTGAATTGATTCAACTCAAAATTTAACTTAGCCACACATCAATCCATAAACCACATTGTTACCTACTACATAACATGCTAAACATCAATTCTTACTAGGGACAAACGATTTTAGTCAAAAGACTACTTACTTTGTTTGCAGCATTTTAGTTTTAAAAATCATCCCAAATTCATAAGGAAACTTGACTCTCAAAATTGCAATGAGACAAACCCAAACTTAGTCAAGCAAAGGAATTCTCCAAAACACTTTTCAATCTCAAAGACTCCCACAGGAGGGAACCAACCGATCAAATAAACCTTTGCAAATAAAACCTTAGCACCAAAGCCCAATCTTTCACGAAACAAGAAGGGTTTTTCAAAGATGATTTCTTAAACCAAGAAATAACGTAAATCAAACACCACGTACTACTACAAAGCCACATAACTTCAGCCCCGACAAATGTGTCCGCACAACTCCGCAATAACTCCTTTAACCTCAGAGAAAGACAAACACAGGGATAAATTGAATGCTTCTTCCCCATAAAGCAATCAACGAACTAAACATCAAAACTGGAAAGGCGCCCAAAAGAAGCGCAACACTAGACTCCTCTTCTTCGTCTTCAACCAAGGAAGACAAAACCACACACCGCATACGGAACGATCCGCGAAAATCCAATACCAAACACTTTTCTTTTGGTTTCCATCAACTAAAACCAAGAAAACCAACCAAGACCAACCACCGAACGATAAAGAACATACGAAGGAACCCACCACTAACTCTTCTTTTTGTTTCCAGTCAACTACCCGATCAACGACAGAAAGGATAAGCACTCTTCTCCTACAGGGGTCAATAGTTCTTCGGTGATGGCGCTAACCGGCCACACCGTCAAACCTCACCCTTACTATGAAATAAGAGAGGTGACCGAAACCCTTCGGCACCAAAACCCCACTTTTATCACCACAATAGGAATAATTCAATCATTTATCTCTTAGACATAGCAACGTACTATATCAAATATAGCATTTAGCAACAAGGCTTAAATACAACATTTAAGCGTAAACAACGATACCCATACCGTTCCTACTGTGCATCCACGTGTGTCAAATTTTAGATTAGTTATACCACTTTTGCAAGTTTTAATGTTGCTATCCTATAACAAAGTTTTAGTTAGAACCTAAGCCATGTTTCTAAGTTATTCCACATCATATTTTAGTTGCAACTTAAGGTATGACACTAAAAATACATATTCCAAGGACCTACAGCCCGCTCTGATACCAACTGTAACACCTCGGCATTTAATATGCCTGAATGCTACCAAACATAAGCTAAACAACATCTAAATACCACATTTAACATAAAATTCCAGCAAAGGCGCATATGCTAAAAACCGAGATTTCGGCAGCATCTCCTTTGTTTTAACATGATTCGAAGGAGCAACAACAGTATAGCAATATATGGATTATGAGATACAACTAAAAACAGCAATAATTAACGACTTAGGAACAATATAAGTCTAGTCTCAAACACATAATGTCTCCAAGGGTCAAACGAACAATAAAACTCTCATATAGCAAAGCTAAACCTTAAAGCAATAATCATCATACGCAATTTATTATCAAACTAATAGAATGACTTGTGGAATCAATATGGTGAAGCTACGTGTGGGTGTGTGACTATTTCCCTCCCCCGCATGCCGTTCTCATGGTACCTAAAACAACAAGAAAACACAAGCGTGAGTTCGAAACTCAGCAAGCATATTGCAATGGACAACAAGAACAATATCATGGCAATAACATCTCCCATCATATACATATCATCTCATTCGTGAACACTTAACAATATCATCATCATTATGTATGCAATGTAATGCAATGCTCATGTCTCCTTGGAAACTCATACTGGTATGGTTGAGTACACACCCGTCGGTGTGCACCCTCTCCCCCCTTCCATCCTGAAGATGGAGGGTGCCTACTCCTCGCTTCCAAACACCACGTGGATGGAATCACGATGTAGGACTTACTCAATGGCTCTCCGGATTAGTCATATCTTTCTCACCGACCTTCCCGGATTAGTTATGACTTCCTCACCGCCCGGGCCATGTGACATGTCATGTATGCAATTATGCCAACATCATATTTAACTCACATATTAACACATGGCATCATAACATACTAAACATGCTCATCATATCATTGGCAATCATTAAAGCATGGCAAGTGATCATATATCATGTAATCAATTCATCTATTCTCCACAAGCAACCTACGAGTCGCTATCCATTACAACACACTTGCCTCAATCACGTGCAACGGATTGGCGGGAAGTAGAAGGCACTCCTGGGGTCGCACCACCTGCACATAGGTATCACACACTCACAATCATGACCACAAAACAGTATGCAAACCCTCATCTACCCCGACATTGCCAACTACTCGCAAAAACCTACAAACAGTGGTTCTGTCCCGTCGGGACAGCAGCCTTGCAAAAGGCATAACTTGAGTTCTGGGACTCCGAATCAATTAAACGAGTATATCCTCGCGTATCTTAGGAAATTTCCCAACTTTTTCTAGGTATAAGTAAAGACTGATTCGGACTCTAAAGTTGTTTAATATACAGATTACCGTGATCTGTTCCAATTACGTCACAGATTTTTACACGCTCGGTAAAACAGCCATAACTTTCAAACGGCTGGGCAGAATTTAACTTTCTTTATACCCACTGAAAGGTATTGAAAATATCTACAACTTATTCAACATACGTACGACAAGATTCGGATTCTAAATTGGCGAAAACGTGAGCCCTTGGTCGACTGCTCATGCTGTCCCAAAACAGAAACGTGGCAACATCTAGATCTAATCCAATCTACTTGATTCCAGCAACACCAATTGATCAAAAAACTTGATAATCACCCTAATAACAGTACCTAGATCAACCCCAAGGAATCCCATGATCATACCTTTGCCCAAAGCACGAAAACTGAATGGATCTCCACCCGATTCGCTCCTCGCTCCACGTTCCTCGCTCCTCGCTTCCAAAGGAGGGATCCTCGAGGTGCAGGGGTGGGGAGGCCACCCTAGGGCAGCAAGGGGGTGGAGGAGAGGTGGTGGAGAGGTGGGGAGCAATGGGGGCAAGAAGGGGGCGCACGGCCACACAAGGGGGGGGGAAGGGAGAGGGGAAAGGTGGGGGTGGCGGCTAGGGCTTGGAGGGAGAGGTGGGGGTGCCCAAGGGGAAGTGTGGGGCGCAAGGGGGCAGGGGGAGCCCCTATTTACCAGCCCAAGCCCCTCTCCAAGTCCTAAATGGACTCTTACTCCATCCCACCAAAGCCCACAACCCCCTCTTTAAGGCCCAAAATCCCCCGGAAAGGCCCAAAACCCCGGAAACAGCCCGGAAGCGCTAAAAACCTCCAAACCTTATGGTTTTAACCTTATTTCCACACCTCATACTGTTTTTTACCTTATCATGCACGTTAAATAAGGTTACGACACTCCGTGGTGACACAACACTTCAAAAGGCCCAAAAACGCGTGTAAACCTCAAGCCGAAAGGTTTTATTCTTTAATTTCACATTCTATAATGTCACACCATACCGTAGTATCACAGTTAAGGGAAGGGATGGTGTATGGCAAAAACCGGAAAGGTTCACTTGTGTAGTTAGCCGTTTTCGAAAGGCTTTGTTACGATCACTCGCCTTTGTGGTGTTTGGCTGTATCTTGTGGGTAAAGTGCATAACCTCTGCAGAGTGTAAAATCTATTCGAATAGCCGTGTCCGTGGTATTGGACATTGCTCGGGGATTACAGTCAAGGGTTAGACTTTCTTGGAAATAACTTTAACTTGAGAGGTTTGGTTTGGTTAAATGATGATGTTGATGGAAATGTGGCCTAGGAATGGGAAAGATGTTTATTTAACTCCTGAAAAAGTTATTGATAATTTACTTGTTTTTACTGCTTTCGAATCTACTTATGATACTTATCAAATGCTGTTTACTGCAATTATACCTTGAGCTATTCCTTTGTACTGAGCCATGCATGTAGTATATTAGTTTGAATTCTATGCATGACTTGCTGAGTACCAAGTACTCACCCTTGCCACAAAACAACATCAGTTGAAGAAGAGCCTACACCAGCTTTGGAGGAGGAGCTCCAAGAGGAACCATCTAACTAGGGAGCGAGCCCAGTCAGTTGCCTATGGTATACTGGATGGCGCCACGAAGTTATCTTATTTTCCGCTGTTGTTATTTCTCTTTTAATAAGTTTCGTCATGAGAGGCGTATATTTGTAACTTGACCTTAAGGTCGAGCAACCCGTTTGATTAACTATTTAAAGTACTTTATTATTTCGTTGAGTATGATTGTGATATTTACCAATGTTGAGACAGTGTGCACTAGCGCGATCCTGGACTAGTGCTGAATACACAGAGGGTCCGGATTTGCAAATTCGGGTCCCGACAGCAACCGACATGTAACACCCCGGCATCTAGTGTGCCCGAAAGCAACCAAACATAGACTAAACAACATCTATAAACTATGGCTAAAAACCGAAATTTCGGCAGCATCTCCTTTGTTTTAACATGAATTGAAACAATAGCAATAACAAGGCAGTTCATAGCAAAACATAAGGCATCTAAAACAGCAATATAAACGAATATAGCATCAACATAAGTCAATAATACTAAAGCCAACCACTCCATAAACTATGGCTAAGCAAATAAGGATCACAAGAACACATAAATTATTCCAAACACCTAGTTCGTGGCACTTATTAAGAACTTGACTAAACAATAGAAAATGTGGCTGGACTACGTGAAGATGTGTAGCTATTGCCCCTTCCCACATGCCGGTGTCATGGTACCTAAAAACAACAACATAAACACAAGCGTGAGTTCATCACTCAGCAAGTATATTGCAATGGTACAAACATAAACAATTACATGGCTACAACAACTCACATCATGTATATCATCTCATTCATGATCACAAATCATTATCATCATCATTATGTATGCAATGCGATGCGATGCTCATATCTCCTAGGAAACTCATACCGGTATGGTTGAGTATGCACCCGTCGGTGTGCACCCTCTCCCCCCTTCCATCCCGAAGATGGAGGGTGCCTACTCCTCGCTTCCCCACACCGCGGTGGATGGAATCACGATGTAGGACTTACTCATTGGCTCTCCGGAATAGTCATAACTTCCACACCGACCTTCCCCGGACTAGTTATGACTTTGTCACCGCCCGGGCCCTGTATCATGTCATGTATGCAATCATGCCAACATCATAAAACACTTGTACATTATCACATGGCATCATAGCATAGTAAGCATATCCATCATATCATTGGCAATCATTAAAGCATAGCATGTGAACATATCATGTATTAGATCTCAATCACAACTGATCTAGCAATCAATAACCCGCTACCCATTCCAATACACTTGCCTCAACCACAGGCGACGGATTGGCGAGATGTAGAGGGCACTCCCGGGGTCACACCACCTGCACATAGGGACCACACACTCACAATCATGTCCACAAAACAGTACGCAAACCCACTTCTACCCCGACATCGCCAACTACTCGCAAAACCCAAAAACAGAGGTTCTGTCCCGTCAGGACAGCAGCCTTCCAAAAGGCACAACTTGAGTTCTAGGACTCCGAATCAATTAAACGAGTACATCCTCGCGTAGCTTAGGAAATTTCCTAACTTTTTCTAAGTATTTGGAAAGACTGATTCGGATTCTAAAGTGGTTTAATCTACAGAATACCGTGATCTATTCCAATCACGACACAAATTTTAATACGTTCGGTAAAACAAGCATAACTTTCAAACGGCTGGGCGGAATTTAAAGTTCTTTATACCCACTGAAAGGTATTGAAGTTCCTACAACTTCTTCAACAGTCGTACGACCAAATTCGGACTCTAAATTGGCGAAAACCCAAACCCTAGGTCGACTGCTCATGCTGCCCGAAACAGAGAACGTGGCCAACTCAAGAATCCATCTAATCTAATCAATTTCAGCACCACCAATTGATCTAAAAACATGATAATGATCCTTAGAACAGTACCTAGACCAACCCCAAGGATCCCCATGGCCATACCTTCGCCCGATGACCGAAAACCCAACGAATCTCCTCCCGGATCGCTACTCGCTCCTCGCTCCAATGGACGGATCTTCGAGGTGCAGGGGTGGAGGGGCTACCCTAGCCCCTAGGACAGCAAGGGGTGGAGGAGAGGTGGTGGAGAGGTGGGGAGCCAAGGGGGCAAAAGGGGGGGCGCACGGCCAAGAGGGAGGGGGAGGGGTGGGGCGGCTAGGGCACAAGGGGGGGGTGTGGGGGCGCACAAGGGTGGGTAGGGGCGCAATAAGGGGCAGGGGAAGCCCCTTTTACCAGCCCCAAACAGGATTCCTAATCCTAAATGGACTCATACTCCATCCCACAAAAGCCCACAACCCCTTCTCTTAGGCCCAAACTCCCCCGGAAAGGCCCAAATCCCCGGAAACGGCCCGGAAACACAAATAAACCTCATAGCGTATGGTTTCAACCTCCAATTCCATATTTCATAATGATTTTAACCTCATCATGCTCATTAAATAAGGTTATGACACTCCGTGGTGTCACATTCTTCCCCCCTTCAACAGGATTCGACCTCGAATCTAATACGCACCTAAACGCAACCCAGCAAAACCGAAGATAGCTAGGTTTCACATCACATACTTGAGGCGAAAAGCTCGGGATACTTCTCGCGCATGCGAGACTCCAGCTCCCAAGTCGCTTCTCTCTCGGTCTGATGTGACCACAAGACTTTGACAAACTTGAGCGTCCTATTCTTCATTACTCGCTCTGAAGTTCCCAGAATTTCCACAGGACGGGACTCGAAGGTGAGGTTCTGCTCAAGCACTAATGGTTCCAACGGAACCACCAACTTCGGATCATGCAAGTATTTCCTCAACATCGAGACATGGAACACACTATGCACACCTTGCATGGATTCCGGTAGCTCCAGACGATAGGCCAGCTTACCAACTCGGGCGATGATAAGAAATGGCCCAACATACCTCGGACTGAGCTTTCCCTTGGTGCCAAATCGAACCACACCCTTGGTGGGAGATACTCGCAAGAGTACGCTATCACCCACCTCAAACTCCAAATCTCGCCTCCTAACATTATCATAGCTTTTCTGTCGGCTCTACGCTGCAAGAAGATTCTGCCGTACCTCCTGTAACACCCCGGCTTTTACTAAGCCCAGAATGTCACCAAACATAGACCATAACACATTTAATACCATAGTTTAAGGTAAATTACAGCAAGTAATCATTTAGAATAATTGAAAATTTTGACAGCATCTCCTTTGTTTATGCATGAAACTTAACAACATAACATCATATCAATATGTAGGACAAACAAGATCTCCATACGCAGCGATAATGATAGCTAATCATCAACTAAAACATCAATAAGCATCGTTAGCAAAAGAATAAGCATCAATTTAAGTCTAGGAGGATAAAACAACTCACTCCATAGCCCCACATGATACACATGAGGGAAACAACCAAACATAAAGACCATACACTAATGATTATTGTAATACTTATTGCCGTGTCTCCAAAACAGGTGAATTAGCTAGATTATGATACTATGTGGAGGAGTGTAGCTAGATCCCTTTCCCGCGCGCCGATTTCATGGTACCTAAAGAAACAAACAACGTAAACACAAGCGTGAGTTCATAACTCAGCAAAGTGTATTGTAATGGATCAACAAGGATCAAGACAACAAACCATCATCCCAGTCTCCACAGTTATATCACAACACATCATATTTAACATTATATACATCCTTTAAAACAACATGATAATCATCTCATGAGCATCTCATGAGTACTCTCATCTTCATCTCATAAACATCTTCATTTATGTATGTCATTCATGCAATGCAATGTCTCCTGGAATACTCATACCGGTATGGTTGAGTGCACACCCGTCGGCATGCACCCTTTTCCCCCTTCCATCCCGAAGATGGAGGGTGCCTATCACTCGCTTCCATTCACCTCGGTGATGGAATCACGATGTAGGACTTACTGAAAAGAATAGCCCCGGACTAGTCATAACTGTTCTCACCGACCCTACCGGAATAGTTATGACTTATCTCACCGGCCGGCCATGAAAATATGCCATGTATGCAAAATGGACAGCAACGTATACATAAATAGAAATATTGCATATCAACACATGGCATCTCAACATGTAGGACCGTATTCAACAATCGACGGTAACCGTTCAAAACATGGCATGTGAATCATTTATCATCAACAAGCATTTTTAATCATGGCATGAGGACACCATATCATCGACAACATTTAAATCATGGCCTAAGGACATCCTATCAATTATAACATGTAATTCATGGCAAGACAACATGTTATCTATTCCAAATACTATCAAGCAATTCTAGCAACACGTATAGCATACAATCCACGCAACACACTTGCCTTCAACCACGGGCAACGGAGTGACGAGAGGTTGAGGGCACTCCCAGAGGCACACCACCTGCAAACACGTGCCACACACTCAAATCGAGTTCACAAAACAGCACACATATATCCCACTACCCCGACTTTGCTTACAACTCCTAAAATCAGAAAACAGCAAATCTGTCCCTTCGGGACAGCAGCCTTCCAATGGGCATAACTTCTGTTCTACGACTCCAAATTGAATAAAAAAGTACATCCTCGCATAGCTTAGGAAATTTCCCAACTTTTTCTAGTTATAGGGAAAGACTGATTCGGACTCTAATGTTGTTTAATCTACAAAATACCGTGATCTATTCCAATCACGTCACAGATTTTAACACGCTCGGTAAAACAGTCATAACTTTCAAGCGGCTGATCGGAATTTAACGTTCTTTATGTCCACGGAAAGATAATTAAATTACCTACAACTTCTTCAACGTCCGTATGACCAGATTCCAATTCTAAATTGGCGAAACCGCCTGCCTTAGTTCGGGTTCCAAATCTGCCCGAACAGAACGTGAATACAATCCAAGTTTTCATCAATTCTACCCCATGGCAGCACCTCCCTTGATCTAAAAACATGGTAATCCCCCTCTACAGAAGCAAGAGATCTACCCCACAGGATCCCCCCATTACCTTCTTGGAGAATCACCAATCGACGACCTTTTCTTCACGATCTCCACCCGATCTCCTCCCACGCGACGTTGCCACCGGTTCTCCTCGTCGCGGATCCTCCCACCGGCGAGGGCAGCACCGTGGCGTGGCGTGGCAGTGATAGCATCAGAGCATGGCAAGGGATTGTGGAGGGGGAAGGCGCGAGGAGTGGGGGAGGTGGTTTGCAAGATGTGAGGAGGGAGGGGCGGTTTGGGGGAGAGGGGGGAGAGGGGTGGCGGCTTGGGGGCAAGGGAGGGGCGCACCAAGGAAGGCAGGGCAGCAGGGTGTGCTGCCCTAAAGCTCTCCCTCATGGGCCCAATTCATTCCACCTTCGGCCCAATTGCTTTCCCCCACGGCCCGATCACTCAGAAAACAGCCCGAACCTCCCGGAAACGACCCAAAATGACATAGAAATATGGTTTAATCTCATGCCGCAAAGTTTTACTCCCAAATATCATATTTTATAATGTCTCACCGTTCCGTAGTGTCACACCTCCGCCACGCGATCAACAGTCTGCTGAACCCAATCTGGTCCAAGAACTGCTCTCTCACCCACAGCATCCCAACAAAGTGGCGATCTGCACTTTCGGCCATACAGTACCTCATAAGGAGCAGCCCAGATGCTGGAATGATAGCTGTTATTATACGCAAATTCTGCCAATGGCAAATGATCTTCCCAGCTACCTTTCCAAGCCATCACACAGGCCCTGAGCATGTCCTCCAAAGTCTGGATGGTAAGCTCAGACTGCCCATCCGTCTGAGGGTGGAAAGCGGTACTAAGGCGAAGCTGCATACCCAAAGCACTCTGCAAACTCTCCCAGAATTTTGAAACAAATTTCGCATCCCGATCAGAAATAATGGTCTTGGGTACACCATGCAGTCTCACAATCTCCCGCACATAGATGGGAGCCAAATCGCTCGCTGAATGGGTAGTGCGGATAGGAATGAAGTGCGCGGACTTGCTAAGACGGTCCACCACAACCCAAACAGCATCCTTCCCTCGTGGAGTACGAGGTAGGCCAACCACAAAATCCATGGAGATGTCATCCCATGGCCACACAGGAATCTCCAATGGTTGCAATAGACCAGCAGGACGCTTGTGCTCAGCCTTGATCTTCTGACAAATCCCACAAGACGCCACATACTTGGCAATATCCACTCTCATCCTTTTCCACCAGAAATTCTTTTTCAAATCCCTGTACATCTTGGTCTCCCCAGGATGGATAGTGTACGGGGTGCGATGGGCCACTTTCAGAATATCCTCTTTCACTTGGGATTTCTGAGGTACGCATAGACGACCCTGAAACCTCAAAGCTCCCGCATCATCAACGGTAAAGTCTCCAGTCTTGCTATCCTCAAGGCGCATCCTCACCTGCTAGAGCAAACGATCACGCTGTTGTGCCTCCCGCACACGCTCGGGAATCGCTGACTTAAGAATCAATTGAGTCTCAGCTTGCACGGTCCCCGCAAAGTAGTAGGAGACTCCCAATCGCTCAAAATCAGCAACAAGAAAATCAATGACAGGGGGCATTGTCTTGCGACTGAGAGCGTCAGCCACCACATTTGCCTTACCCGGATGGTACTGGATAGTGAGGTCATAATCATTTATCAATTCCAGCCACCTCCTCTGCCTCAAGTTCAAATCTTTCTAAGTAAAGATGTACTTGAGGCTCTTGTGATCAGTGAAGATATCACAAGACTCGCCATACAGGTAATGCCTCCATATCTTCAATGCAAACACCACAGCGGCTAGCTCAAGATCATGCGTGGGATAGTTCTGCTCATGCTTTTTCAACTGCCTCGATGCATAAGCAATCACCTTGCCATCTTGCATGAGCACACAACCAAGTCCCAAACGAGAAGCATCAAAATAAACAGTGAAGCGCTTCTCAGGCTCGGGAAGGGTAAGAACAGGAGCAGTCACTAACTTCTCCTTCAAAGTGCAGAAACTGTGCTCACACTCTGCAGTCCACTGGAATTTCATCCCCTTCTGAGTCAGCTGTGAAAGTGGCTTGGCAATGATAGAGAAATCCTGCACAAAACGCCGATAGTAGCCAGCTAACCCAAGGAAACTACGCACCTCTTTGACATTGGAAGGCCTCTTCCAATCCAAAACTACTGAGACTTTGCTAGGATCTACGGATATGCCCTCTGGATTGATGATGTGGACAAGAAAACCCACTTCTGAAATCCAGAACTCGCACTTTTTCAGCTTAGCAAAGAACTGATTCTCCCTCAAGGTGCTCAGCAGAAGCCTCAAATGCCGCTCATGCTCCTCTTCTGATTTAGAGTAAACCAGAATGTCATCGATGAACACTACCACAAACTCATCAAGGTACTTGTGTAACATACTGTTCATCGCCTCCATAAAGACAGCAGGTGCATTAGTTAGTCCAAAAGACATAACTTTAAATTCATAATGCCCATACCTAGTGGAGAAAGCAGTCTTCTCAATGTCCTGCTCCCTCACACGGATCTAATTGTACCCCGACTGGAGGACACCTTTGCTCCCTTCAGTTGGTCAAACAGATCCTCAATGCGAGGCAAAGGATACTTGTTCTTGACTGTCACTTGATTAAGAGCACGATAATCAATGCACATGCGCCAACTTCCATCCTTCTTCGAGACGAACAGGATGGGTGCTCCCCATGGCGAAACGCTACGCCGAATAAAGCCCTTGGCCAACAGATCCTCCAACTACTTTTTCAACTCGTCTTGAAAAGGACAAGCCAAGCGGTATGGAGAGATAGAAATAGGTCGAGTGCCGGGAACAAGATCAATACGAAACTCCACATTCCTCACGGGAGGTAGACCAGGCAACTCATCAGGGAACACATCAACAAACTCCTTCACTACAGGAATCTCCTCAATGGAAACTGAAGAAGATGGCTTCTCAGACAAGGTCATGAGGAAACCCAACAGCCTCAAACGGCGACCAAAAAACAAACTAGCCAAAGCAAAGACGGAACTGGAAGGTATACCACCCTGACGGGGCCTGCAAGGTAACCGTCCTCCCAAAGCAACAGATCTTGGCACGGTACTGATGCAACCAGTCCATGCCCAAAATGACATCAAAAGGAGCCAACTGGATCACCATGAGATTGGCAAAGAAAACCTCATCATCAAAGGCAATGGTGCAACCGGGGCAAACCAAAGAACTAGCAATCAAACCCCCAGGAGAACTGACTATCACAGACTCAGAGATCCGCTGTACTCCCAACTTAGCTCTACTAGCAAACTCAGACGACACAAAGGAATAGGATGCTCCGGAATCAAACAGAACAAGGGCATCAACTGAATCCACAAGTAAAGTACCTGAAACCACCTCTGGATGCCCGGCTGACTCGGCGGTCGACAAGGTGTACAGTCCTGGTGGCGCCGGGACAGGAGGAGCCCTGACTCCTGGCTGATGCACGAACAAAGCTGGGGGCGGAGGAGGCAACTGAGGAGGAGTAGACGGCTGCGGGCACCAGTACGCTGCTGGTGGTGCCCACGCAAAGGGCGGCTGAAGAGCAGGAGCCGCCATCATGTGCACCGAACCTCTGGAAGACGCCACTGGAGTGGGAGGAGAAGGCACCGTCTCCCACGTGATGATGCTATCGGGATTCATCCAGCAGACTCGTCCCATGTGGCCGGGCTTGCCACAGTGGTTGCAACTCCCGGTCCAACCACACTTTGAAGCACGGTGCTCACCACCGCACTTGAAACACATCATGCCCTGCCCGGGCACAGGACGAACAGCCGCTCGTGAAGAAGACGACTGAGGCGGCCTCATCTTAGCCCCTGAGGAGGAGCCCTGTCCCCCCTTGAACTTCTTGAAGGTGGGTCGCTGAGATGACCCACCTCCTCCACCAAAGGTCCTCTTCTGGCCCCCGCCTGGGGCCGTAGGAACCCCTGAACCACCTGGGTTTTGCCTGTCCCGGGAGAGCTCCAACTCGAGCTCCATGCCCTTCGCCTGCTCCACCACGGAGCAGAAGCCACGAGGGACAGTTGCTCCCATGACAACTCTGAACTCCTGGTTGAGGCCTCTACGGAACCTCCTCGCCTTCTCCCGATCGTGGGCTGCCACAGCCGGCACGAAGCGCACCACGCTGTTGAACTCCACCTCATACTCTGCCACCGACCTCTTTCCCTGGGAAAGAATCGTCAGAGTATGCTCCATCCGCTCAAGGACTCCCTGGGAACCTCGCCCCTGGACTCCACGGCCACGGCGTCCACGGCCTCTACCCCTCAGCATGGCTGCTACAGATAGACAACCGTCCGATCACAAAACCATAAACACAACATCATATAATCAAGAACACATAGACATAATCTTCATTAAATAATCAAGCGCAATGCAATGATGAACCAAAACCCCATCCTACTGTGCAACCAAGTGTGTCAAATTTTAAATTACTTATTCCACTTTTGCAAGTTTTAATGTTGCTATCCTATGACAAAGTTTTAGTTAGAACCTAAGCCATGTTTCTAAGTTATTCCACATCATATTTTAGTTGCAACCTAAAGTATGACACTAAAAATACACATTCCAAGGACCTACAGCCCGCTCTGATACCAACTGTAACACCCCGGCATCTAGTGTGCCCTAATGCTACCAAACATAGACTAAACAACATCTAAATAACACATTTAAACATAAATTACAACAAAGGCGCACATGCTAAAAACCAAAATTTCGGCAACATCTCCTTTGTTTTAACATGAATTGAAACAATAGCAATAACAAGGCAGTTCATAGCAAAACATAAGGCATCTAAAACAGCAATATAAACGAATATAGCATCAACATAAGTCAATAATACTAAAGCCAACCACTCCATAAACTATGGCTAAGCAAATAAGGATCACAAGCACACAAAAATTATTCCAAACACCTAGTTCGTGGCACTTATTAAGAACTTGACTAAACAATAGAAAATGTGGCTGGACTACGTGAAGATGTGTAGCTATTGCCCCTTCCCACATGCCGGTGTCATGGTACCTAAAAACAACAACATAAACACAAGCGTGAGTTCATCACTCAGCAAGTATATTGCAATGGTACAAACATAAACAATTACATGGCTACAAG
Organism: Rhipidocladum racemiflorum; assembly: GCA_036346355.1. NCBI lineage: Eukaryota > Viridiplantae > Streptophyta > Magnoliopsida > Poales > Poaceae > Rhipidocladum > Rhipidocladum racemiflorum. The sequence continues at coordinate 36,372,973 of CM070589.1, read as the reverse complement.
AACTCACATCATGTATATCATCTCATTCATGATCACAAATCATTATCATCATCATTATGTATGCAATGCGATGCGATGCTCATATCTCCTTGGAAGCTCATACCGGTATGGTTGAGTACGCACCCGTCGGTGTGCACCCTCCGCCCTTCCATCCCGAAGATGGAGGGTGCCTACTCCTCGCTTCCCCACACCGCGGTGGATGGAATCACGATGTAGGACTTACTCATTGGCTCTCCAGAATAGTCATAACTTCCTCACCGACCTTCCCCGGACTAGTTATGACTTTCTCACCGCCCGGGCCATGTATCATGTCATGTATGCAATCATGCCAACATCATAAAACACTTGTACATTATCACATGGCATCATATCATAGTAAGCATATCCATCATATCATTGTGTAGGATCGAAAGACACGAATATAGCAATCAGAGGGGGGGGTGAATGATTGTGCGGAAGCTAAAACCAAATTCTTGATCTACTAAAAGTTCACCCCAAAACAGAACCAAATAATTGCCTAGTATTCGACAAAAACAGAATGAAAAAGGTTCGGTAAAACGCGAATTCCCGGAGATCCAACCGTCGGAATGATCTGAAATTTCGACACAAGAAACTAGATTCCAATACTAATCAAACCCAAAAAGAATCAGCTCTATCGGACTTATGGATCAAAAGTTATGAACCTCGCAAGCTTGCTATGATAGAAGATGACGAGAATAGATCTAACTAGAATTGTAGCTTGCCGAAAGATTTGAAGAACTTGATCTTTATTTCTCCTTTCTTTTGTCTAATGTACTCCAAACAAAAGAGTACAACCCTAAAGCTTGCTCAAAGCATGATGCCCTTCAACAGGAGACAACCCCTCCTATTTAAAGGAGCAAAACACAAGGAGTCATGAATACAATTCCTACTCCTAATCCTAGAAGGAGTCCCACTCCTAATCCTAGAAAGAGTATGTATTCAACACAACTCCTCTTGGCCCAACTTGGCCGAGTACAACTCTTGCACGCGTATGGCAACCCTACCATACTCACGTGACTAACACTTTGCACACAAATGACCTCCTGCCATTCTCACGTGACTAACCATTCTTCATGTGCACCATTCTCTTAGCCCGAAAGTCCCGCATGATATCCTTGACCACCAAGACCTCAGTTCCCCCGGAACCTAGTCCTGAACCTCAGTTCCTCCATGAACTAGTTCCGGTCCCGTAATCGTCCACATTCGCCCTCGAGCAATACCTGCACATGAACAAACCACAAAACGATTCCGAGCACAAATCCGTGACTTGACCCACATTAAACCATGCAACCACTCACAGGAGTGCATTGCATTAAATATTCTAAGAACACGATTTCAAAACACGAACCAAAACCTTTGTAAAAATCAAAGAGCTTTTCAAATAATCAAACTGATTTCAGATCTTTTCAAATAAAGAAACCAAAAAAATAAATCTTGTCGAAATATCAAACTGGTTTCAAATCTTTTTCAAATACTCATCATCAAAATCAAATGGATCAAAAATAACGATCCTTCAATCTCCCCCTTGATGAGTAATTTGACAAAACACAATATAAGATTTGACAAGAGATTGAGCAAGAACCAAAAGACCAAAAATTCCCATTTCAAAAACCTCCTTGACTTGTTCTCCCCCTTTTTGACAAAATAGTCATCAAGATCTCAAAACTCCCCCTTAATGAATGCAGTATCTCAAGCTTTGAAGTATATTCAAGGTATATAATCAAAGTAAAGCATTTGGAGAGTTTTTAGAAGAACTTTCTCATTTTGTATCAATTTATCCAATGAGAAAGCAAATTGTGAGAATATGGAGGCTCTAACACATAGAATAGTTATTGCATAAGCAAATTAGAGCAAACAAGTAAAATGTCATAAACTGATTTTGCCAAAGCGAAAAAGAAATCTATCATGAGCATAGAGAGACTTTCAAATTCACTAATATTTGTCTCAAGCCTTTTTCAACCATTTGAATTTCCTTTTTCTCTTTTAGCAAGTTTGACAATTTTGCTTTGTGATCAACAGGGATGACAAGTAACTGCACACTAGCCCATACTTGTGTATGAGTAGGTAGTTCTTTCTTGTATCTTTCTCAGTTTAAATTGGCAAGTGGCTTCACATTGTTCTGAACTTTTGTTTAGACAAGTAGCCTTTTCTTGCATCTTTTGCATTTAAATCCCTGGCAAGGAAGCTGCACATTGTACTAAACTTGTGTTTAGCCAAGTAGCTTTTGCTTGCATCTTTTCAACTTGCTTTTAACATTAAAACACTGATTTTGCTTGAGACTCATAATGATCATTTGAAGTCCAACAAAAAGCTCACACATAGTTTCTAATCAGCTCTAGCCTTTCAACAGAGGACAAGAAACTTTTAAGCCTATTTCACAAATGCAATACCATAATGAGCAAGAGCCAAAATATTCTCGAAAAGCATCTCAAATTGAATTATTTTAGCCTTTTAGTGATAAGTAAAGCATTGAGCATTAACTTGGCTATATACACAAGAATAACCACCAAAGCTTTGTACTACATGATTGTGAGGAGCCGCCCAGACTGTCCTCGGGATTATCGAATGTCCCGTCATCCACATCGGAATTGGAGGTTAGCAATGGATCGTCGGTGGCGCTCGCAGTGCTAACACCCAAGCCCAATAGAGACAACGCCAGCCCCATTCGATGAACTCGACAACCGTCCCGGTATTCCCCCGGTATGCGACCCGAACTCGCCCAGGATCGCCCCGCATACCGGTTTCCAATGCGATATCAATTCAATTTGCATAAAGGGGGCAATGAACTCAAAACCAAGCAACCAAACACGCACGCGGAAACACCCGGCACAAAGACAAACCCGACAACCACCAAACCACACTTAGCAACAACTCCAAGACTCTAAACCACACCAGAACTAAGAATTTGACCAAGACTCCAAAATCTGAAAAATTTCGGCATGACCCACATAGAACCTATGGACATCCACTCAACAGACAAGAAAACACAGTTGCAGTATATATATATCCAAAAGTAATGCAACAACCACAACAGCAGTACGATCACAATTAGAAACCATCCACGAGACATCGACAGAGACTTAAACAACGACGAAACACAATTTAAAAGGCTATCTATACAACAAAAGTGAATCAAATCGCAACACATTAGCAAAATAAAACTTCTCCGGAAGTGTTCTGCCCCTGAACACTTCCGGGCGTGTGCGATGTCGCGCTAAGCCTCTACTCGGTGCCCCGCCCGGTCACCGAGAGGCAGTAAGGGCAGAACTCGCATCCGCCCACCTGATCCTCACCTGAAAACCACAAAGCAGAAGCATGAGTACAAAAGGTACTCGCAAGACTTACCCGGGGTCCATATATGACCGACTCCAAAGGAGATGCATTTGGCGGTAGCAAGGTAAACAGGCTTAGGTTAAAAGTGCGGAAATGCTTAACTTTGTTTCAATTTTTGTCATCTACTCAAGTTTTTCTCAATATAGTTAGCAGTTGTAACAGCACCTACTTCTAGCAGGATATTGTAATTAACAGAATGTAAAGCAAGTCATCTCATATCAAAATTTAGCTCAAGCCCAACGGCGAACCACAAGTTCAAGTTGTTTACTACGCAGAAGAAGTTCGTACCAAGCGTGCTCATATCCGAGAGCGCGGCAATTCGAATCGCTTAATTAACCCTGCAGGGAAGCATTGATCGCACGACACTTACCACAAGGGCCTAGTGTCAACCCCCTCCCAATCATACCCAATCGCTGAAGCGTCCTCCTGCGGTCCGAAAACCTAGCACCCCCTCGAGCCGCCCCAAGCCCGGCTTGGCGCTCGAGAGTTAGCCTAAGCCTCGCCCTCAACCACGTCCAACCACAGGAAGTTACGGTCCATCGATTCCATATGAGAGAAAGAGTGGCTTACCGTACTATAATCAGGCACGCGACCAACCGGGGTGTGCTCAATCTTATTCCACTTACGGATCGGTCCTTAACTGACACAGACGGGGCTACACATTTGAGTCTCCATACCCAAATGAACCAACTCCCCGCCTGGTCCACAATTCATTTCTTTCCAAAACCTTTCCCAATTCCATGTCCGACATAATGTAGTATGTGTGTAATAATAACAACCGCAAGTGACAGAACCCTCCGTCACTTGGCCCAACCCCGACATCTAAGCATTCTAAGCACGGACTCATTAATACCCATAGTCTAGCTCAAAAGGAGATATTCGACGAATACAAGGGGTGTACGTGCAGCAAATAGGATCTATTCCTATCCCACATGGCAATTCCTAATGCAATACTTAACATTCCAATTAATCACATTATTCTCAAAAATAACGATACATAAGGATAAACATGCTTAGGTTCTTGCCTGCAGCTTCTGCCGGATCCTCAATGGAAACTTGCCCACCGATGTCCCCCTCGACCACGGCCACGTCACCCTCCGCGGTTTCGTTCTCTACACGAGCAGTGCATATGAATGAGATGCATGCAATGCATATGAGATGGAATGAGAATTAAAAACGATAATGCAAGCACTCATTTCAATTTAAGAACAAAAACTACAATGCTACTCTCTATTTCTATTCTATAGCACAAATCTGAAAATAACAAGCACATTCCTCTAAACAAGTATAACTTTTATTTGGCTAACCCAAAAATGACTTCTTGGACTCGAAAAGACCACAAGGGGGTGATCTAACACTACCATGCATCATAACATTCAGAAAATAAATTTAAAGTTTGCAATTAAACTCTGAACTTTAGTCCCAAAGCCTGAATTTTCAGAAACACCGGTTTCAGGACAGCATGTATACAAATGACCATAACTTTTTGATCACTTAGCCAAATTGAGAAAACTCAGAGCCTACACGACCACAAGACATAGACCTACAAATTAGCTTTGGCCAATCACTCAGATTCTGCCCAGGTAACTCCCAGTTCAGCTAGCAACAGAGGGCAGTTTTCAGAGTTCAGTATTTTCAAAGTTTCAGACAGCATGCACAAAATTCAACATATAAATTGCTATACTTAGTAGAATTGAGTAAAGGATGACATTTTTACAATCTATAAGAAATTTTCTAAAACTTCACATGCAAAATTAATCTCTAATTCGGCCTCTAACAACTTATTCACAGCTCAAGTTTCCACCCGAAATCTCCAGCAATTTCAGAGCAGCAAGCACTAAAATGGACATAACTTTCAGCTGGATTAATGAAATCGATCGATTCCAGTTGGAAATGAAATATAACTCGATTATCTACAACTAATTCTTCAGCCAGCCAGTGAGATGAAGCATTTAACTTGCTCAAAAACACGAAAAACAGTGGCTCTGAAAACTGCTCGAAAATCAGCATTAGCTCCAAACCCTAGAACATGGACTTCCCTCCAAATATTCCCCCAAATCAGAGCTAGGGCATCCAAAACAGCATGAGGGGACCCTCTAGGAGTAGCTCAAGCCATGGGGGAGGGGCTCACCTTGGCCTCGCTCAAGGATGTGCCATGGGGATGAAGAAGGAGCTTGGCTTGGATGGAGAGGAACTTGAGCTGCTGCTGCACTTGGAGGAGCTTCAAGCTTTACCCATGGAGGAGGCTCTCCAAGAGGAGGATGGAGGGGAGGGAAGCTTCAAGGGGCAGCAATGGAGGAGCTCCTTCTCCCCCACGTGAGCTTGGCCAGGAGATTGGAAGTGCTGCAGTGGAGAGGAGAAGGGAGTGGCTGGCTGCTTTGTGGAGGTGGGGCTGTTTTGTGGCCCCAAGCCAACCCACATGCGAAACAAAAGACTAAAACTTGGCTAAGTCCCACAATTTCAGAACATGGATTCAGTTTTGACTCTATGATTTAAATTAGTATTTGATGTTGGATCGGCGAGAGGACTCAACCATTGTATAGAGGAAAGTTTCTAGTTTATAATCAACTAACATGCACACTCTAGACCATCATGGATCTCCAACCGTGAGGCTCTAAACTTTGATGAAAAACACGTTTGCAGTCTAAAAATTTTCTAGCTCTAAACTTTTGGTTAAGCTTGGGATATTCCTAATTGGCAGTTTAGGCTATGCGCGGGAGTTAGAGATCGATCTCGAATGCGGCTAAGGATTGGTTTGTTCTAATGTTAGCCACATGAGTCCAGCTCGAATTCGGGGCCATGACAAATCCTCCCCCCTTAGGGAAATCTCGCCCCGAGATTCAGAAATGCATACACAGTTGGACTGGAATTTATACCGACAAGGATTGCAAATGAATAGGCCTGAAGCACTTACATAGTTCGGAAGAATTTAGGATACTCACTTTTCAAACGGTCTTCCCGCTCCCAAGTTGCTTCATCCTCAGTGTGATTGCTCCACTGAACCTTATAGAACCTGAGAGTTCTTCGTCGTGTTCTGCGCTTCGATTCTTCCAGAACCCGGATAGGATGCTCCGCATAAGACAGATCTGGTTCAGGCGTGACTCCGAGGTCTTCCACCTCAAGAGACTCGAATGTAGTACGGAGACACTTCTTCAATTGGGAGACATGGAAGACGTTGTGGATCATCTCAAGTGTGGGAGGAAGCTCTAGCTAATATGCAACCTGACCACGCTTCTCAAGGACTCGGAATGGCCCTATGTAACGAGGCGCCAGTTTCCCTTTGATCCCAAACCGACGAGTGCCTCGAAGAGGGGAGACATTCAGATAGACGAAGTCGCCAACGTCGAAGGAGAGAGGTCTCCTACGGCGGTCGGCATAACTTTTCTGTCGCGATTGCGCTATCCTCAAGTTTTCCCGAATAGTCCTCACTTTTTCTTTTGCCTCCATGACCAGTTCAGGTCCAAGAAATGAACGCTCCCCACTCTCGGACCAATTTGGAGGTGCCCGACAGCTACGACCATAAAGTGCCTCGAACGGAGACATCTGGATACTAGTTTGGTAGCTGTTGTTGTACGCGAACTCGGCGTACGGGAGACACTCTTCCCACTTCTTCCCGTAGGACAAGATACAAGCCATCAACATGTCCTCGAGGATCTGATTGACCCTCTCGGTCTGACCGTCAGTCTGAGGGTGGTATGCTGAACTGTGGAGCAACTTCATGCCCAAAGCTTCATGTAGGCTTCTCCAGAACCGAGAGATAAACTGAGAACCTCGATCTGACACTATCCGCTTTGGTACTCCGTGGAGACACACGATCCGAGATATATATAGCTCTGCATATCTCTTGGTCGAATAAGTGGTCCGGACGGCCAGAAAGTGCGCGGACTTCGTCAGTCGGTCGACGATCACCCAAATTGAGTCATGGCCTGAGGAAGTGGTCGGCATGCCGGTAATGAAGTCCATGGTGACATCCTCCCACTTCCAAACTGGAATAGGAAGAGGCTGAAGAGTACCGGCTGGCTTGAGGTGTTCGGCCTTCACCCGCTTGCAGACATCGCACTCCGACACATAGCGAGCGACCTCGCGTTTCATGCGAGCCCACCAAAACTGCCTCGTGTCTTGATACATCTTGTTACTGCCCGGGTGAATGGTAAGCAAGGAGTTATGCGCCTCATCAAGAATCCTTCGTTTCAACTCCTGGTCATCAGGGACAACTATGCGGTCGCCGAACCACAAGGTTCCCTGATCATCCAGGCGAAACTCAGGAGCTTGCCCCAAATTCAATTTATCCCGGATTTGGGCAACTTCTTCATCCTTCGTCTGTGCCTCTCGAATCTGATCGAGCAATGTGGATCTCAACTCAATATTAGCTATGAATCCCTGCTCGCCCATCTCCAAACCGAGTCTCCGGAAGTCGGCACAGAGGGAAGCACTCCGGGGCTGTAAAACAAGACAACTGCATTGAGCCTTGCGACTCAACGTGTCGGCCACCACATTCGCCTTCCCCGGGTGGTAGTGTACCTCCATACTGTAGTCTTTGATCAGCTCAAGCCATCTCCGATGCCTCATATTCAGATCTGCCTGAGTGAAGATGTACTTGAGACTTTTATGATCAGTGTAAATATTACACTTGTTCCCCAGGAGATAGTGGCGCCAGATCTTCAAGGCATGCACCACTGCTGCAAGCTCCAAATCGTGGGTGGGGTAGTGCTCCTCATGATGCTTCAACTGCCGAGATGCGTAGGCAACGACTCGGCCTTCTTGCATAAGCACACAAAAGCCCAATGCCTGACGATCGCAATACACCTCAAAAGGACTGTGGATATCCTACCGAGTGAGGACAGAGCCGTAGTCGACGTTGCTTGATGTCTGGAAAGGCGCTCTCACGATCCGCCGACCATCCGAATTCAACCCCTTCTTGAGCAGCTCAGTCATCGGCTTCGCAATCTTTGAGAAGTCCTGGATGAAACGGCGATAATACCCAGCCAGTCCAAGAAAACTGCGGATGTCCATGAAAGTCTTGGGCTGCTCCCATTTGAGTACATCCTGTACCTTGCACGGGTCAACTGCCACGCCTCGCTCGTAAAGGACGTGTCCCAAGAATGACACTTCCTCGGCCCGAACTTCGCACTTGCTGAACTCCGCATACGGCGATGCTCCCTGAGTCGCCCGAGAACAATGCGAAGGTGTCTGGCGTGCTCTTCTTCACTGGCTGAATATATCAAAATGTCGTCGATGAAGATGACGACAAAAGAATCCAGCTCTTCCATGAATATGGAGTTCATCAGGTACATAAAAATGCCCGGCGCGTTCGTGAGGCCGAACGACATCACAAGATACTCGTAGAGCCCGTGATCTGGTAGAGAAAGCAGTCTTCGGATGTCCTCGGCTCGGATCTTTATCGATGGTAGCCGAGCCTCAGATCAACCTTGGAAAATACTCGTGCACCGGTCGGTGATCAAACAGAGGTCGATCCGGCAACGGGTACTTGTTCTTGACGGTGATCGCATTCGTGGGCGGTAATCAACGCAGAGGCGCAGAGAACCATCCTTCTTGGTCACAAACAGAGCCGAGCAACCCCAAGGTGAGGAGCTCGGACGAATGAACCCTTTGTCCATCAGTCCCTTCAACTGAGTCTTCAGCTCGGCCAGTTCATTGGGTGGCATTCGGTACAGCCGCTTGGAAACCGGAGCAGTCCATGGCTGAAGCTCGACGACAAACTCGATGTCCCGATCAGGTGGCATCCCCGGCAGTTCCGCTGGGAACACATTGGAAAACTCAGACACCACAGGAATCGAGTCCAGCTCTTCAACTTCTGTCCCATTTAGTGAACACAAGATGGCCTTGTTCTCGTTAATAAGTAGAGTGAGTCGGCCGCCTTTCGGGTTCTTGAGTGACATGGTACGACTACGGCAATCTAAAACAGCCCGCTGCCGTGTCAGCCAACTCATCCCCAGGACGACATCTATTCCCCGAAGGTCTAGAAGCAACAAGCTGACAGCGAACGGAACCCCCTGAATCTGTACTACTGCCTTCTGAACTATCCGCCTGACCGTAATCTTCGACCCCGGTGCCTCAATCACAAAGGAGGTGACACTGCTACTGACCCTCATCTGATGCTGCTCTGCAAACTCCGTGCGAATAAAAGAATGGGAGGCCCCTGAATCAAACAACACTCTAGCCTCATGCCCCTCAACAAGGAACGTACTAGCTAGCACGGCGGAGCCCTCAGGAACCGCCTCGGCGTCGACGAAGGTGACGCTGCCTCGGCTCGACGTAGGTAGTGGCAGTGGTGCCGTCGCGCCTGAAGGTCGTGGAGCGCCGGTGCTGGTGCCGCGCCGTGGGAACGGACAGTCCCGGATGAAATGACTTGCGAGCCCACAGTTGTAGCACGGGCCAGGTCCGGAACCTGCCGCTGCTCTCGCTGCCGGTGGCGGTGGCGGTGGTAGTGACCGAGGAGCTGCGACTGGTGGTCGGGCCATCCCGACTGGTGGAGAAGGCGCGGGAGCAGAGGGCCTCGGTGGCCGATAAGGTACCACCCGAGCCCGCTGCGAGCTGCCACCCGCTGGATACGGCACCGCCCGCTTCCTCTTCTTCTCATCCTGGTGGGCCCTCATCTTGTGCTCCACGGTGATCGCCCGGCTCACCATAGCATTGAAATCAGCGAAGTCGCACACAGAAAGCTTGTCTTGCATCTTGGCTGACATCCCATTCATGAAACGGGTCCGCTTCTTTTTGTCGGTATCCACCTCCTCCGGTGCATACCGGGCTAAGTAGTTGAACTCACTGGCATAGTCCGTCACGGTCTTGTTCAACTGTCTGAGAGAGAGAAATTCCTGCTTCTTGATGTCCATGAGCCCCTCCGGGATGTGATATGCCCGGAAGGCCTCACGGAACTCCCCCCATGATACCCGGTGACCGGCAGGCTGCATAACCAGGAAATTGGCCCACCAAGCACTGGTGGGACCCTGCAGTTGTTGAGCAGCAAACAGAGCCTTCTCATGGTCCTCGCAGCGAATGAGAGCGAACTTCTGCTCTATAGTGCGCAGCCAATCATCAGCCTCTAGAGGATCGCTGGCACGGGTGAAGGTGGGTGCCTGTGTATGCAAGAAGTCCGTGTACCCATCGGGCCGGCCTCGCCCGTCGCCACGGCCACCATGAGCAACCCGGTCCTGAACGAGTATCTCCAGGATCCGGTTGGTGTTCTCCTGATTCCGCTTCGAGCGCACCCAAACATCCATCAAACTAGGAGGAGGGGGCAGGTTAGCGTCGCTAGGCTGCGATCGCTCCGCCCCATCATCTCCTCCCGCAGAAGAAGCACCACGGGTCCTCATTCTGTTGTCATCAAACCAGACGACAAGAGTTAGACTCCACAAGGGAGGAATAGAATCTTAGACTTGGCCAAATATCTGAAGTAACACGACCTAGAGAGTAGCACAAGGCAAGGAAAATCTACAAACCTATCACATACGAAACATAAATCGTGATGCACAATGACATAGCAAAACACATGCATGCGTGATATGACATGATGCTCATATGCAGGGTATGAAATGCACGATTCCAACGTGATCGTTTCTCCCACGCTCACCATTAAATCTACATAACCTTAAGTATAGACATAGGGCGGGTAACAAAGCGTTAATTGCTACTAGGAGGCTCAATGAACCACCAACAATCACTTAAGTGGTCGTCAAGTTTACGGTTCGTCTTTATGCACCTTGCTCTGATACCAACTTGTGAGGAGCCGCCCAGACTGTCCTCGGAATTATCGAATGTCCTGTCATCCACATCGGAATTGGAGGTTAGCAACGGATCGCCGGTGGCGCTCGCAGAGCTAACACCCAAGCCCAATAGAGACAACGCCAGCCCCATTCGATGAACTCGACAACCGTCCCGGTATTCCCCCGGTATGCGACCCGAACTCGCCCAGGATCGCCCCGCATACCGGTTTCCAATGCGATATCAATTCAATTTGCATAAAGGGGGCAACGAACTCAAAACCAAGCAACCAAACACGCACGCGGAAACACCCAGCACAAAGACAAACCCGACAACCACCAAACCACACTTAGCAACTACTCCAGGACTCTAAACCACACCAGAACTAGGAATTTGACCAAGACTCCAAAATCTGAAAAATTTCGGCATGACCCACCTAAAACCTATGGACATCCACTCAGCAGACAAGAAAACACAGTTGCAGTATATATATATCCAAAAGTAATGCAACAACCACAACAGCAGTACGATCACAATTAGAAACCATCCACGAGACATCGACAGAGACTTAAACAACGACGAAACACAATTTAAAAGGCTATCTATACAACAAAAGTGAATCAAATCGCAACACATTAGCAAAATAAAACTTCTCCGGAAGTGTTCTGCCCCTGAACACTTCCGGGCGTGTGCGATGTCGCGCTAAGCCTCTACTCGGTGCCCCGCCCGGTCACCGAGAGGCAGTAAGGGCAGAACTCGCATCCGCCCACCTGATCCTCACCTGAAAACCACAAAGCAGAAGCATGAGTACAAAAGGTACTCGCAAGACTTACCCGGGGTCCATATATGACCGACTCCAAAGGAGATGCATTTGGCGGTAGCAAGGTAAACAGGCTTAGGTTAAAAGTGCGGAAATGCTTAACTTTGTTTCAATTTTTGTCATCTACTCAAGTTTTTCTCAATATAGTTAGCAGTTGTAACAGCACCTACTTCTAGCAGGATATTGTAATTAACAGAATGTAAAGCAAGTCATCTCATATCAAAATTTAGCTCAAGCCCAACGGCGAACCACAAGTTCAAGTTGTTTACTACGCTGAAGAAGTTCGGACCAAGCGTGCTCATATCCGAGAGCGCGGCAATTCGAATCGCTTAATTAACCCTGCAGGGAAGCATTGATCGCACGACACTTACCACAAGGGCCTAGTGTCAACCCCCTCCGAATCATACCCAATCGCTGAAGCGTCCTCCTGCGGTCCGAAAACCTAGCACCCCCTCGAGCCGCCCCAAGCCCGGCTTGGCGCTCGAGAGTCGGCCTAAGCCTCGCCCTCAACCACGTCCAACCACAGGAAGTTACGGTCCATCGATTCCATATGAGAGAAAGAGTGGCTTACCGTACCATAATTGGGCATGCAACCAACCGGGGTGTGCTCAATCTTATTCCACTTACGGATCGGTCCTTAACTGACACAGACGGGGCTACACATTTGAGTCTCCATACCCAAATGAACCAACTCCCCGCCCGGTCCACAATTCATTTCTTTCCAAAACCTTTCCCAATTCCATGTCCGACATAATGTAGTATGTGTGTAATAATAACAACCGCAAGTGACAGAACCCTTCGTCACTTGGCCCAACCCCGACATCTAAGCATTCTAAGCACGGACTCATTAATACCCATAGTCTAGCTCAAAAGGAGATATTCGACGAATACAAGGGGTGTACGTGCCGCAAATAGGATCTATTCCTATCCCACATGGCAATTCCTAATGCAATACTTAACATTCCAATTAATCACATTATTCTCAAAAATAACGATACATAAGGATAAACATGCTTAGGTGCTTGCCTGCAGCTTCTGCCGGATCCTCAACGGAAACTTGCCCACCGATGTCCCCATCGACCACGGCCACGTCACCCTCCGCGGTTTCGTTCTCTACACGAGCAGTGCATATGAATGAGATGCATGCAATGCATATGAGATGGAATGAGAATTAAAGACGATAATGCAAGCACTCATTTCAATTTAAGAACAAAAACTACAATGCTACTATCTATTTCTATTCTATAGCACAAATCTGAAAATAACAAGCACATTCCTCTAAACAAGTATAACTTTTATTTGGCTAACCCAAAAATGACTTCTTGGACTCGAAAAGACCACAAGGGGGTGATCTAACACTACCATGCATCATAACATTCAGAAAATAAATTTAAAGTTTGCAATTAAACTCTGAACTTTAGTCCCAAAGCCTGAATTTTCAGAAACACCGGTTTCAGGACAACATGTATACAAATGACCATAACTTTTTGATCACTTAGCCAAATTGAGCAAACTCAGAGCCTACACGACCACAAGACATAGACCTACAAATTAGCTTTGGCCAATCACTCAGATTCTGCCCAGGTAACTCCTATTCAGCCAAAGAACAGAGGGCAGTTTTCAGAGTTCAGTATTTTCAAAGTTTCAGACAGCATGCACAAAATTCAACATATAAATTGCTATACTTAGTAGAATTGAGTAAAGGATGACATTTTTACAATATATAAGAAATTTTTTAAAACTTCACAGGCAAAATTAATCTCTAATTCGGCCTCTAACAACTTCTTATTCACAGCTCAAGTTTCCACCCGAAATCTCCAGCAATTTCAGAGCAGCAAGCACTAAAATAGACATAACTTTCAGCTGGATTAACGAAATCGATCGATTCTAGTTGGAAATGAAAGATAACTCGATTATCTACAACTAATTCTTCAGCCAGACAGTGAGATGAAGCTTTAACTTGCTCAAAAACACGAAAAATAGTGGCTCTGAAAACTGCTCGAAAATCCGCATTAGCTCCAAACCCTAGAACATGGACTTCCCTCCAAATATTCCCCCAAATCAGAGCTAGGGCTTCCAAAACAGCATGAGGGGACCCTCTAGGAGTAGCTCAAGCCATGGGCGAGGGGCTCACCTTGGCCTCCCTCAAGGAGGTGCCATGGGGATGAAGAAGGAGCTTGGCTTGGATGGAGAGGAGCTTGAGCTGCTGCTGCACTTGGAGGAGCTTCAAGCTTTACCCATGGAGGAGGCTGTCCAAGAGGAGGATGGAGGGGAGGGAAGCTTCAAGGGGCAGCAATGGAGGAGCTCCTTCTCCCCCACGTGAGCTTGGCCAGGAGATTGGAAGTGCTGCAGTGGAGAGGAGAAGGGAGTGGCTGGCTGCTTTGTGGAGTTGGGGCTGTTTTGTGGCCCCAAGCCAACCCACATGCGAAACAAAAGACTAAAACTTGGCTATGTCCCACAATTTCAGAACATGGATTCAGTTTTGACTCTATGATTTAAATTAACATTTGATGTTGGATCGGCGAGAGGACTCAACCATTGTATAGAGGAAAGTTTCTAGTTTATAATCAACTAACATGCACACTTAGACCATCATGGATCTCCAACCGTGAGGCTCTAAACTTTGATGAAAAACACGTTTGCAGTCTAAAAATTTTCTAGCTCTAAACTTTTGGTTAAGCTTGGGATATTCCTAATTGGCAGTTTAGGTTATGCGTGGGAGTTAGAGATCGATCTCGAATGCGGCTAAGGATTGGTTTGTTCTAATGTTAGCCACATGAGTCCAGCTCGAATTCGGGGCTATGACAATGATGCAATGTAAACAGGGGATTTTACTTGAGGTGTAAAGTCAAAATACCACTTATAAAAAATCACTTGTAGGAACCAAAGTCAAGTAACCCAAAAAGAGATAAACTCAAGACTCCCCCTCAAATCAACCCATGGGGATGAATGATCCCAAGTTCACCGCGTAAGAAAGCAAAACGAGAAAAATCAAGCGGTTTAGTGAAAATATCAGCAAGTTGAGCACCCGAATCAACAAATTTCAGTTCAATAGCTCCTTTTTCAACATGATCTCTAAGAAAGTGAAATCTGATGTCAATGTGTCCAAGAAAGAGAATTACTCAAGAAGTGGCATGAACCAGATGTACTTTTTCTATCAATTCTACATCCTCCAAATTCAGCATCAGAGAAAGCTCTTAAACTAATGCATGAGGAAGCAAAAAGCCAAATGCCCAAATCTTGAGTACCACGGAGATACCTTAAAATCCTCTTGATAGCTTGTCGATGTGAAGCACGCGGGGAAGCTTGAAAACGAGCACACAAGCACACAAAGAAACTCCAATTATCTCATCCTAAACAAACATCATCATCATCTTCATCAACAAAGATACTCTCCCCCTGAACATATGCACTGTACACTGCACTATTTGGACTAGTGCCTTTGCAACAGAGGTGGAAGAAGCATCTTGAAAAATAAAACTTTTAGCACGAGATGCACGAGTGAAGGAGGAGAACCAATTCTTATCATCGGACATGTGGCGTGAGCATCCGGAATCCACTAGCCATATGTTCTCCTTCCTCGCGTGAGAAGCCAACATAGAAGCAGAAAGTGTCGAGGTCTCGATCAAGTTAGAAATAAGATGTTTAGGAATCCAGTACTGAGACACACGACGCACAACAGTAGGCACAACACGAGCATTCTTATGTACAAAGATAGATTTGTCTTTTCCCGTGTTCTTACCAACAAAAAGGTGTTTGCATCACCCTAGGCACATAATGAGAAACAAAGCGTGCCTGTCTGAAATTAGACCTAGCCTTAGTTCTTTCTTTCTTTTGTTGTTTGGCTAGTCTAAAGCAAAAATCTACTAAATGTCCATCTCTACCACAATGAGTGCAAGTGTACTAAACAGGATGTTTGGCATTAGAAGTAACTTTTGCACTTGAAATAGTGAGAGATAGAGTGCCGGCAGATTTAAACAAAGTTCTTTTAGGCTCATTATCAATTTTCACATTTTTGCTCTCAACAGATTTAATGATAGTAGAAGCATAAGAGTTAAAACCTAAACCCTGTTTGTTGGAGCTCACTTTAGATTGATCTAAAATCATGTTCAAGTTTTTCTTCCCTTTAGTGAACCTAGAAAGAGAATCTTTCAAGTAGTCAACCTTTTTAGCAAGATTTAAACAATTATCACAAGGAGTGTCAATTTTAGCTTTCTGTTTCTGGCAATTTAAACACGAGTTAATTTCATGACTGAACATGTCATTTGTTAATTGGGTAACTCTACAATTTGCATCTTTTAATTTCAACTCAAGAATTGAACATTTAGAGCAAGCAATTTGATCATGTAAACTATCAGTAGAGCAACCAATATTTTTCACAAGTTTTTCATTTTTCAATTGTTCGGCATAAACTTGTTCTAGTTTAATCACATGTTCCACTTTTAGAGACTTAATTTTAGATTTGAGATCTAAGCAAGTATCACAAATATTTTCAGAATTTGAATTTCTAAGATCAAAGTTTTCAGATTTTAGCATGGATAGATCTTTTTCTAAGTTTTTATTTTTGAGTGAAGATTTTCTTAAAGATTTTCTCAATATGACTAAAACTTCACAAAGCTCATCATACGAAGGCATTACCTCATCACCGTCATTTGGAGGTCTTTGTCGTTGTCACTAGAATCACTAGTGTTCCCTTGCCATGAAGCACCTCCGGTGAAATCCTTCTCATTCAGCCGTTTGCTTCGCTTCCTTCTTATCTTCAGTTGAGTCATCAATGTCGCTTAAGTCTAAGCGACCAATTGCCGCGAAGACTTTGTTGAGCATCTTCTTCGTCAGTTGCTTATTTTTATCCTTGCTCTCTCTTGGCCGGAAGGACTTGGAGGAGTTGCTTTGCTCCTTCTCCTCTCTATCTTTGTTCTTGAAACAGTTAGCACGGATGTGCCCTGCCTTGCCGCAGTTGTAGCAGTGGATGGAGGCTCCTCTTCTCTCCCTTGATCTCATGTAAGCTGCATTGACACGCTTGGAAAGAAGAGCAAGTGTATCTTCTGGTATTTGATCTAGCTGTTCATCACTAAGAGCACTCAAAGCAGTAATGGAATATGATGATGAAGAACTAGTAGCATTATCATATGAAGAGGAATTAGCATTAAGATCCATAGAGTTATCATTGGATGTTCTTTAAACAATGTCTATCTCAAAAGTCTTGAGACTAGAATATAGTTTATCCAAAATCATTTCACTCATCTTGTGAGCTTCCCTAAAAGCAGTCACTTTCATTTGCCAGATTTTAAGATCAAGAGATGATAGGAAATGTCTAGCATTTTCAGAGTCAGTGTACTTTACATCTACAGCTCTAAGAATGTTTAAGATTCTGTTAAAGCGAGCAAAACAATCATCTAGAGATTCTCCAGAGTTCATTTCAAATCTAGTGTATTCCTTTTTAAATTGATCTTGCCTAGCTTCTTTTACAGAGTCAGTGCCCTCATGATAATCTTGAAGAGATTTCCAAATTTCATGAGCAGTGAGTAAATGACAGACTCTATCGAATTCTTTTCTAGCAAATCCTTGAAGCAATATGTTTCTAGCTCTATTATTGTTTTCAACATCTTTTTCAAACTCGATTTTATCAATATCATTATTTGAAGGAAGCTCGTATGGAATCTTTACCTTGCGCCAAATAGCGTTACCTTGAGCTTAAAGATATGCAGTCATCCGAATCCGCCAGTGGGGAAAGTTTGTGCCATTGAAGATTGGCGGCTTGTTCGAGTATTTCTCTGTTGCCATAACTTACCATTTACTAATCACCTGTTAAGATGGATTAGTAGAGCCAAGCTCTGATACCACTTGTAGGATCGAAAGACACGAATATAGCAACCAGAGGGGGCGTGAATGATTGTGCAAAGCTAAAACCAAATTCTTGATCTACTAAAAGTTCACCCCAAAACAGAACCAAATAATTGTCTCGTATTCGACAAAAACAGAATGACAGAGGTTCGGTAAAACGCGAATTATCGGAGATCCATACGTCGGAACGATATGAAATTTGGACACAAGAAACTAGATTCCAATACGAATCGAACCCAAAACGAATCAGCTCGATCGGACTTACGGATCAGAAGTTTTGAACCTCGCAAGCTTGCAGTGACAGAAGATGACGAGAATAGATTTAACTAGAATTGTAGCTTGCCGAAAGATTTGAAGAACTTGATCTTTATTTCTCCTTTCTTTTGTCTAAAGTACTCCAAACAAAAGAGTACAACCCTAAAGCTTGCTCAAAGCTTGATGCCCTTCAACAGGAGACAACCCCTCCTATTTAAAGGAGCAAAACACAAGAAGTCATGAATATAATTCCTACTCCTAATCCTAGAAGGAGTCCCACTCCTAATCCTAGAAAGAGTATGTATTCAACACAACTCCTCTTGGCCCAACCTGGCCGAGTACAACTCTTGAACGCGTATGGCAACCCTACCATACTCACGTGACTAACACTTTGCACGCGAATGACCTCCTGCCATTCTCACGTGACTAACCATTCTTCATGTGCACCATTTTCTTAGCACGAACGTCCCGCATGACATCCTTGACCACCAAGACCTCAGTTCCCCCTGAACCTAGTCCCGAACCTCAGTTCCTCCATGAACCTAGTTCAGGTCCCGCCATCGACCACATTCGCCCTCGAGCAATACCTGCACATGAACAAACCACAAAACGATTCCGAGCACAAATCCGCGACTTGACTCACATTAAACCATGCAACCACTCACAGGAGTGCATTGCATTAAATATTCTAAGAACATGATTTCAAAACGCGAACCAAAACCTTTGCAAAAATCAAAGAGCTTTTCAAATAATCAAACTGATTTCAGATCTTTTCAAATAAAGAAACCAAAAAAATAAATCTTGTCGAAATATCAAACTGGTTTCAAATCTTTTTCAAATACTCATCATCAAAATCAAATGGATCAAAAATAACGATCCTTCACATTGGCAATCATTAAAGCGTAGCATGTGAACATATCATGTATTAGATCTCAATCACAACTGATCTAGCAATCAATAACCCGCTACCCATTCCAATACACTTGCCTCAACCACGGGCGACGGATTGGCGAGATGTAGAGGGCACTCCCGGGGTCACACCACCTGCACATAGGGACCACACACTCACAATCATGTCCACAAAACAGTACGCAAACCCTCTTCTACCCGGACATCGCCAACTACTCGCAAAACCCAAAAACAGAGGTTCTGTCCCGTCGGGACAGCAGCCTTCCAAAAGGCACAACTTGAGTTCTGGGACTCCGAATCAATTAAACGAGTACATCCTCGTGTAGCTTAGGAAATTTCCTAACTTTTTCTAAGTATATGGAAAGACTGATTCGGACTCTAAAGTGGTTTAATCTACATAATACCATGATCTGTTCCAATCACGACACAGATTTTAATACGTTAGGTAAAACAAGCATAACTTTCAAACAGCTGGGTAGAATTTAAAGTTCTTTATACCCATTGAAAGGTATTGAAGTTACCTACAACTTATTCAACAGCCGTACGACCAAATTCGGACTCTAAATTGGCGAAAACCCAAACCCTAGGTCGACTGCTCATGCTGCCCGAAACAGAGAATGTGGCCCACTCAAGAATCCATCTAATCTAATCAATTCCAGCACCACCAATTGATCTAAAAACATGATAATGATCCTTATAATAGTACCTAGACCAACCCCAAGGATCCCCATGGCCATACCTTCGCCCGACGACCGAAAACCCAACGAATCTCCTCCCAGATCGCTCCTCGCTCCTCGCTCCTCTCTCCAATGGACGGATCTTCGAGGTGCAGGGGTGGAGGGGCTACCCTAGCCCCTAGGGCAGCAAGGGGTGGAGGATAGGTGGTGGAGAGGTGGGGAGCCAAAGGGGCAAAAGGGGGGGCGCACGGCCAAGAGGGAGAGGGAGGGGTGGGGCGGCTAGGGCACAAGGGGGGGTGTCGGGGCGCACAAGGGTGGGTGGGGGCGCAATAAGGGGCAGGGGAAGCCCCTTTTACCAGCCCCAAACAGGATTCCTAATCCTAAATGGACCCATACTCCATCCCACCAAAGCCCACAACCCCTTCTCTTAGGCCCAAACTCCCCCGGAAAGGCCCAAATCCCCGGAAATGGCCCGGAAACGCAAATAAACCTCATAGCGTATGGTTTCAACCTCCAATTCCATATTTCATAATGATTTTGACCTCATCATGCTCATTAAATAAGGTTACGACACTCCGTGGTGTCACACGACATTAGTGTCAGTTTTCCGACCGACACAGACGTACCGACAGTAGTAATCGTGAATTATCAGTGTCGGTTTAAAAACCGACACAAATAAAGTTATCAGTGTCGGTTGTACTCACGAACCGACAAAAATAGTTACAGATTAGTGTCGGTTCTGACACGAACCGATACAGATAGTTAAATATTAGTGTTGGTTCTACACACAAACCGACACAAATAGTCACATATCAGTGTCTGCTCAAAATACAAACCGACACAAACATGGACATATCAGTGTCGGTTTACACACAAACCGATAGAAATATTCACCTATCAGTGTCGGTTTGAGACACGAACCGATAGAAATATGCACATATAGTGTCGGTTAGACACACAAACCGACACAAATAGGCATATGTGTGTCGGTTTGTACTAAGAACCGACACAAATAATTCGCCACCACAAAAATAAAAAACTGCAATTTTGGCTAGCCTCAGGAATACTGCTAGCCATGCCCTCTGGATATCATATTTATATACATCATTGCATTCCAAATATCAAGTGCATTGATATGTTACCAATAGTAATATGCAACTAGAGCAAGTATCAGGCGGGAATAGTACAATTCAAACCAATACAAAACCACACAATTCGAAACATGAAATCAGCAAACAACATGCAGAATCTAGTGGCAAGAAGAATATGTTTCGCGCAATCACGAAGAATGGAATAAGAAGAGCAATGTCATCAGGATTATGATTTGGAGCAATTGAGAGTAAGGGTAATAGAATATATTTGCTAAGTAGCATGCTTAGCACAAGTTTTTACATAAGAAGGTGTTGGAGATCTGAACTTCTATCAGGTCAATTTTATAATCAAATATGGCTGATGGTGCACTGCAAGTCCAGACAATTTATAATCAAATATGGCACTGCAAAGTACTACCTACCAGAACACAATATCCTCACTATGACCCAAATGCCACGGATATACAGGGCTTCGATATCCACTTACATTATATCTCAACTAAACAATAATTTCAAGGAAGAAGCAAGTGGAATGCAAATACAATTTAAGCTCCATGTTCAGTAAATACAAATCTCAACAAAGTTAATCCTGTATATGTGTAATGGCATTTTTTATACTAACACAGAATTGCAACGGCTTTTTCCAAATAACTTTGCAATGGTAAATGTGGTATATAACCAACATTTGGAAATAACTACATACATATATTAACGAGAGTTCTAAGAAGAGAAGGAATTACTTGAAGACAAGGTAAATCAACATAGCATTCGTTTGCAACAACCATCACATTTTTATCAATAGGGCTCCACTCCAGAACTGACCATCTTTTGCCAGATTGGCAACCCCTATTCAAGAGAATATTTATAAGCATCCAGACCAACATAAGTTCTTTTTTATATTTGATAAGCTGCAAATGGACCTATGACCAAAGAGCCTTAAAATTCAGAGAGAAATGTTCATATAAATGCAGTTGATTGACGATCATCGACCAGATATACACAAGCTAAAACACCCACAGACAAAACTCACTGGATATAAATGTAATAACCCAAAAGGCTAATCATATTACAACAATACAACCTGACTTACAATTGTCATTCTCGATACACCAAAAAGTTATTCACCAGCTAAAATCTAGAAGGCATTGCAACAAAGGAAAAATAATTACCCAACCAAAGGTGACTTCGCATTGACATCCCAAACAGCTGCACATATAATTTATACCATAAGAAACCAGTATAATTGATTGAACAAAATTAAAAGCAAAATATTAAAGCTCTTACAAGTTATTCCACAATAAGATGTTGATGCAATGACATTAGTCAGAAAGGGGTTCCAGGAAAGATAAGAAATCTCTACAAAAGCTCTTACAAGTTATTCCACAATAAAATTACACTTTTGATGGGAGAATATGTTTTCTTGGAAGAAAAATGGTAAGCCTTGGATCTGCACCTATCCCATGCATACATGGAACAATCAGAAAGGAATATGGTAAAACAAGGAAAGATTTGATCGATGCGCTTATTAGCAAGAAACGCTAAACATGTAATCCCCTTTCTCGATCCCCTTTTGGTTTCTAAATATGGTAAAACATAAAAATATGGATCATGCTTCCTTACATTGGTTGTATGAATTGTGGCCCTAGTGGTCATGTTGATTTTTTGGTCTGCCACAAACTGAACATCCGTCCTCTGCAACACGATTGCAAGTGCCACAATTGCTTCTAAAAGAGCAAATTGATCTCCAACACATTTCCGAGGACCTCCACTGAACGGGATAAACCTGGGAAAGAGAGATGATGAGAACACTTCATAGTTTAATCATATTCTACCAGATGATACAAATCAATCGGATGAAAAATGGACCATATAAAATAATAGTACAAAATAATATATCTCAAGGTTATATTTGACCTGAAATCGGTGTTTGTCTCATTGGGAACGGGTCCCTCTAAATCAAATCTCTTAGGAACAAACTCGTCGGCTCTGTCCCATACCGTTCTAGAAGGCAGAAACAATAGATAAATTAGAACAAATGGAACGTTATGCTTGCTGAGCCCTTGCTAACAAAGGATAATAATATTATATGGACAGGGCCTCTGCAGCTACAACATATCTGATATTCACAGAATATTTAAGTTCTATCAATCTTCCTAAAGTACCGTGTCCACCTCGACCTTTGTGTTTGAATGAAGTCGTCACCCGCTATGTAAGCTATGCCCCTACCATGTTCGTCTACTGATTGCCTATTCATTCATACAGTAAGCATTTGTAGAGGACAACAAATCGGTCTATATAGAAGCATGAAATAACACATAACCAGCGCATGAAATAACACAAGACTCCTTTCGGATCCAAGAGTGCATGAACTTCGCATTAGTACAGAAGACTCCAATGATTGAACATCATTTCACACTGCATCATCATTTTACATATATCAATCGGAGTGGGATGGAGACACATTATGTTCCAGATGAGTACAGAAGACTGGGTCATTATTGTCGGGATCATGAAACTCGCCATTCTTGTTGATGATTTGACTCATATGAACCAAGCGAGTTGTCCCTGAATGGCTCTGATTTCATGTTGTTTTAGTTTTTCCGTAGGGATTTTGAGGCGCTACAAGGAGAAAAGAATTAATATGAGAGCTTTAATAGAAATCGTTAGACACGAATCATTTTGTGTTGTTAGCATGACAAACCTCTACATCATTGTCTACAATTGTAGAACCTAAGAGTACCCGCATGTAATGGCAGACAAAATACCCACATAAATTTGTGCCTTGCGACTGTTTGTTACACTGCAATAGAAATAAACTGCAATGTCACAAAATGAGTCATTTACTACAAATTGAGATATAGGAATAATATGTGCGTACCGGGAAATCAGTACGTATTGAGAAGTGCTTTTGGTATGGGCGGTATCTCGTGGACTTTTGACAGTATCTTTTGAAGGCATTTTGGAATATATCTGTCATGTCCTTGTAAAGTTCTTTATCTTTGTTTAGGGGATCCAATACAACTATTTTGCTTTTCTCCAGTGTAATGGCAAAGAGTATCCAATGGAACGTACATACACAGGTAATATGCCATATAAAATTAGTGATAAGATCGCAATAAGAGTAAGGAACAACATCGAGTGATCTAACTGCTAGCGAACCACTTACTTGAAGTTGTAGGGAAAAAGTATCATGTCCTTGTCTTGAAGTTTAATGAAAACCTTATAGATGTAATCCTCGACATCATTTGGTGTTCTTTGGACTTGAGGTTCAGACACTGATCCCGGGTCGAGGAATCCCACACAAACTGCTGGGTTTTTTCTTAGTTCAATAGTCTCATACCTACATAATAAAGAAGTTTGACATTACAATTATCGATATTACATTAATGTAGACAATAATTTATGAAGTTCACACTTACAGTATCCAGCATCTCAAAAGAGACACGTCAAGGGCATCCTGGTAGTACATGTTGTGCAAGTTATCGAATTCAACCAGGAAGTAACCACCCCTCTCATGGTGAAAATGCTCTTCTTTATAAATTCCACATATCGACTTCGGCAGCACGTCCTGGTTGGACCGCTCTATGTACCACTTGTGCAATATTTGCGTCATCATTGTTAGGGTATTCAACATTTTTTCGGTCACAAGAGGCTTCCCCATCTCGAATTTAAGTCTTTCTACAATATCTTGTCCTGCAGACTTCGCCTTGCCCTTAGATTGGCTCAGGATAACATCATATTCAGACCTGGCGTCACCTAAGCTAGTCGACTTGGCTTTCCTACTGTGCGATTTCTTTTTATTATTCACGGTAGGTTTTTTTTGGACGACTGACTGCGGAAGATCTATTGGAGGACACTGAGCTGCTGGTGATGACTGCGGAAGATCTATTGTAGGACACTGAGCTGCTGGTGATGACTGAGGAAGATCTATTCGAGGACACTGAGCTGCTGGTGACGACTGCGGAAGATCTACGGGAGGATAGGACGGCAATTGAAGGTCGAGAACAATGTCACGCTTGCGCCACTAAATAAATGTGTGCATGGCACTTCCTAAAGTTGTCACTTCATCATGTCCGGGCATTTCCAACATCATGTCGGTGAACTGCGGAAGTACCGTGTCCACCTCGAACTTTGTGTATCCCGGCGCGATTGGGGAGTTGTGCAAAACACCCCCTTCTTGGCACGGATAAGCCATGCCTGTAGCAGCTTGAATAGAGATGTTCATGACAAGAATGTTGAGCTGGCAAGGTGTCGGATATTGTATGTCGTCCACAGGATAGTGGGCTAATAATGTATCTTCTACTAGTGGTGTGGACGCACAACTGCTGCGATGGCGCGAGGTGCCGGGGATAACAGTGTTCTCGACTTCTACATGGCTTAGGGCTGCTTGCACTTGTCTTTCCACTTGCCTTTTCACTTGTTCTTGTATGGTGTAATGTAAATCTCGAAGCAGCTCTTGCTTTATTGCTTCTCGTTCATTTTCGAGCACAGCGTCTTTGGCTCTCTTCCGACTCCTGTAAGAGCTGGTGTGTTCTGGGAATCCCTTGCTCCAAGGTACCTTAGCCCCAAAACCTCGTGTCCGACCAGGGTGCTCTTTGGTTCCAAAGGCCACCGTAAGTTCATCATTATCCCTATCTGAAACGAAAGCGCCTTGTGTAGTCTTGGACTCTGTTGGAGATCGCTTCATCTTCTGGGTTTCTGAATGATAATACCCCACCAGACGTGACTGTTGCCCTTGCCAGCACATAGTGCTTGACTCGGTCTGGTAGTCCAATCAAGGGACTTCTGCTAGTGGACTGAATGGACTCTGCTTCTTGCCTCTCCCATTGGGGAATTTTTCCCGCGTATCCACCTGTGCCTAATCTGTGGGGATGAATGTTCTTTCTGGAGATTGTCGCGTGGTCCTCACTTGACTTCTTTGCTGATTCTTGTAACTTCATCGCCACAAACTCATCCCAGTATGATTCCAATTTCGGATATTTCCTGATGGGATTCAGGTTTTTCTTCACATATGTGCAATTCAACCGGGTCTTGAAGTTCTTCCAACACGTACCCATGGTCATCAATGCATCCCGGCGCACGAGGTCTTCGGCTTCTTCGGGGAATTCAAAGCTTTGTTTTAGATCTGTCCAAAGGTCCTCTTTGGTGTCGCGGGGTACTTTATGCTAATCATGATAGGTGATTGGAACTTTATCCCTGGCAATATACCCGCAGGTTGACCTGTACTTAGCCGCTACTGCTTTTGGTTCTTTAGGGGACCCAGAATCTGAAACATCCGAGATGGTATGTCTGCCTTCAGGTTTTTTGGTTTGCCCTCGACCACGACGCCTTGCTACTTCGACATCAGTGGTAGGTGGAACCACGGCGCCGGCTTCCAGTTCGTCGAGGTTAAGGAAGCTAGTCGGGCTCCTACTCGGGTTAGGCTTAGGGGTCCCCTCCATATGTTGTTCTGCCTTGTTTACTATTCAGAAATTGACAAGTCAATGGTATTTGAGTCAATGGTAATTTAAGAATAGCATTTGTAATGGTGACTTCATGTATACAATTTTCATGTAATGTGAAAATAACATGTACTTCAAGTATATCAATACTGATGCGAAGGAGGCGCAGAGGAACTATATAATAGCAACTTCTACATAGCTTTTTGATTTGATTAGTACGACTTTTTGATTTGATTAGTAGGACTTTTGTTTCATCTCTCTCTCTCTCCCCCCAAATGTGAATGTGGACAATGGGGCCTAATTAGTGGTGAAGACCATGGTCCAGTGTTTCTTTATACCACTAATGAGGCATGTATGCTGCTTAACAACATTTAATTAAAGGCGCCAAATCAACCTAGCTAATTCGATAATATATAGCATACGAGCCTCCTTTAAACAAGTAAGATTCTGATCAGTGTGTGTAATTTAAGCTCACTTACTTCAACTGTTCGACATATATATAATTATGCATCATTGCATCGAGGATACATATTAGGACATATAGGGCAGAACCTAGTAATTGTAGGGCATCCAAAAATATATTCCAAGCGAAGCTGTAGTTCTGGATGTGTGCTTAGGATACATGATCTCCTAGCAGAGCATCCTTCCTCTCACACATTTCACAGTAGTCAAAAGCATATATATACATGCAAAAGGGGTATTCCCACCCTGTAAAGAATGCCAACATGCAGAAGTGAAAAGCATATATACATGCAAAGTGGTACCCTGATCTTACTACAGAGTGTCAATATGTAACATTTCACAGTGTCAATATGTAACCACTGTCAAACTGGTTTATGACTTCATACAACATTTCACAAAAAAATTTCTAATAGGTTTATGAGTTCTGACCCCTAAGTGTCAATATGTAACCACTATCAAACTGGTTGTATTGCTTCATCACTGTAAAAGTGTCAACATGTAATTCCTTCATCACTCTCAATATTCAAGATACACCTAAAAATAGCATTCAAGGAACCAAGATACACCCAATTTGCATCAATTTGCATCAAGAGTACTTACCTCTGCGTCGCGGGGCGGACCTGGTGGGGTCGAGCACGGGGCGGCGGGTGGGGTCGAGCATGGGGGCAGGCGGCGGGGTTGAGCACGGGGCGGCGCGGGTCGAGCTCGGGCGGCAAGCGAGGTCGAGCACGGGCGGCGGGCGGGCGGAGTCGAGCACCGGCCGTGCGGGCGGGGTCGACCACCGGGCGGGCGGAGTCGCAATCACCGGGCGGCCAGGCGGGGTCGAGCACGGGGCGGCAGGCGAGTGGCGAGGTTAGGGTTAGGGTTAGGGTGGACAGTTGTAACACCCCGGCATCTAGCATGCCTGAATGCTACCAAACATAGGCTAAACAACATCTAAATACCATAAATTAAGATAAATTACAGCAAAGGAGTAAATGCTAGAACCAAAAATTTCGGCAGCATCTCCTTTGTTTTTCCATGAATTGAAACAACAACAATATGATCACAGGATATAGTATAAAGAATGACATCTAAATCATCAATAATAAGGGTTATAGCATCAGTTTAAGCCTAGAATAAAGATTCCAACCATCTCATGAGCCAAATGAGGCAAATGAGGAAACCAAGCACACAAATTAACCATCACAATTAAAGGAAGGAACATGTCATTGACTATATGTGTGATGCTAAGTGATGACGTGCGACTAGCTCCCTTTCCCGCATGCCGGTTTCATGGTACCTAAGAAAAACAACATAAACACAAGCGTGAGTTCATCACTCAACAAGTATATTGCAAAGGAACAAGAAAATACATTCTAATACCTTCATCACCTCTTTTCACAAACGACATCATACACATCTCATATTCATAGCGTAAGCATATCATTGACATCATCATATATCATCATCATATAACATCATCATATAATGCAATGCAATGCGATGCACATATCTCTTGGAAACTCATACCGGTATGGTTGAGTACACACCCATCGGTGTGCAACCTCTCTCCCCTTCCATCCCGAAGATGGAGGGTGCCTACTCCTCGCTTCCAAACACCGCGGTGGATGGAATCACGATGTAGGACTTACTCATTGGCTCTCCGGAATAGTCAAAACTTTCTCACTGACCTTCCCCGAACTACTTATGACTTTCTCACCGCCCGGGCCATGTGTCATGCCATGTATGCAAACATGCCAACATCATAAATAACTTGTACATAAACACATGGCATCATAACATAATAACCATATTCATCATATCAATGGCAATCATTAAAGCATGGCATGTAAACATATCATATATTCAATTTCAATCTGAACCAATCTAGCAAACTACAACCCGCTACCCATTCCAATACACTTGCCTCAACCATGGGCGACGGATTGGCGAGAAGTAGAAGGCACTCCCGGGGTCACACCACCCGCACATAGGTACCACATACTCACAATCATGTCCACAAAATAGTACGCAAACCCTGTTCTACCCCGACATCGCAAACTACTCGCAAAACCCAAAAACAGAGGTTCTGTCCCGTCGGGACAGCAGCCTTCCAAAAGGCATAACTCGGGTTCTAAGACTCTGAATCGAATAAACGAGTACATCCTCGAGTAGCTTAGGAAATTTCCTAACTCTTTCTAAGTATATGGAAAGACTGATTCGGAATCTAAAGTGGTTTAATCTACATAATACCGTGATCTGTTCCAATCACGTCACAGATTTTAATACGTTCGGTAAAACGAGGATAACTTTCAAAAGGCTGGGTGGAATTGGACATTCTTTATACCCACTGAAAGGTATTGAAGTTACCTACAACTTCTTCAACAGGAGGCCGACCAAATTCCGATTCTAAATTGGCGAAAACCCAAACCTTAGGTCGACTGCTCATGCTGGCCGAAACAGAGAACGTGGCAAACTCTAGATTTCATCTAATCTACCCAATTATAGCACCACAAATTGATCTAAAAACATGATATTAACCGTTAGAACAGATCCTAGACCAACCCCAAGGATCCCCGTGGCCATACCTTTGCCCGACGAACGAAAACCCAACAGATCTCCTCCCGGTTCGCGCGATCTCCTTCCTCGCTCCAAATCCTCCGGATCTCCTCGTCACGGAGCGCTCCAATGGATGGATCTTCAGGGTGGTGAGGTGGAGAGGCTTCCCTAGGGCAGCAAGGGGTGGTGGAGAGGGATGGGGAGGAGAGGTGGTGCAATGGGGAGTAGGGAGGGGGTGCGGCGCACCAAGGGGAAAGGGGAGGCGCCAAAAGTGAGGGGTGGGAGAGGAGACGGGCGGCTAGGGCATGAGGGGGGCGCAATATGGCAGGGTGGAGGCTCCCAAGCCCTTAAATCTGGTCCCCCTCTTCCCACATGGGCCAAAACTCCATCCCACTAAAGCCCACGACTCATCCCCTTGGGCCCAAACTCCCCCGGAAATACCCAAACTCCCGAAATCGGCCCAGAAACGCGATTAAACTCCATAGCGTAAAGTTTTTAACCTCCATATTCACATCTTATAATGTTTTGACCTCAACATTCACATTTTATAAGAATATGACACTCCGTGGTGTCACATTCTTCCCCCCTTCAAAAGGATTCGACCCCGAATCCGAGACACGCCACTTCGCAATCAACCAAATCGAAGGGATGCATGGTTCACGCCTCAGAACCCGCTTAAAAGCCCCTACGATTTGCACCAGCCAGCACTCAGAACAAGGAGCTAAGGCTCGAAGACTGACGGCTCTAAAGACAACTTCACATTCAAAACTTGCCAGAATCTTACTCAACTTTGAAACACATAATACAAACATAAGGACTCAGAACGTCCCAAGCAAAAGGATAACTTCCTAAACTGACAATGAAGGAAAATGGTCTCAAACTCCTCCTTTCTATGCATTCCTTGGCACTAAAGTGCCCGATCCCTTTAACTAATGCTACTCTCCAGAAGAACACGGTACCAACCTCCCTTCTGTGGTTCCTTGTAGTCAAGACGACGCGAAACAGGAGAGACACAACGCTCTAAGATTACCACCAGAAGGAACAACCTACTATATATCCAGGATCCTTAAGACTCGCGCAACAGAAATGACCGAACGTTCCTCTACGGTTGACACAACTTGCTCATTGCCCAACGACAAAAGGATCCAATACACTTCAAAAGGAAAAGTGATTACTAGCAACCACCAAGTGGTCCACTAATAATTTAATCAACCCTACCGAGGAACACCTCAATGACACAATTCTTCAAGAAGGTTTGCATTGAGTCATACACAACCTTCCACTCAAAGGACCACAATAAAGAGTACAATCATTGAGTGGGTTCAACCATAAACCATCAACCCAATTGGTCCACATACAACAACTCAAACCCCAAAGCGCTAAAACCACTTTGGAAAGGATCCGGCAACATCCAAAGAGCACACATTTTATCTTTTTTTAAAAAACCAAATCGCAAAGAAAACTCAAACCTCTAACACCACAGCCAAAATACCACAATTTATTCATTTTTTCTTTTCATACTAGGAAGAAATGGAAATCTCGATGCAACCTTTTCAAGAGCACTCCGGATTAGTCATATATCCATCTATGACTTTCTCACCGACCTGGCTCAACGACTCTTTTATGATTAGTTATGCATAAACAATGTCTCGTTTTCCTTTTCACCATTCATTCATCATGTAACAACAATACGAAAAAGTCATTCACCAAAAGACTTCTTCCTCTATATCACATGACTAAAACTCGAATAACATCGAGGATTGCGCTAATTCATATAAACTATGATGGCAGCATAGTTAACAGTAAGGCACCACATCATATCAGAACCCACCAACGATAGTTAGCTAAACTTGCAAAACATCGCATTTTAACCAAAATCAACATTTTGGAAAAGAACATCGACTCCAAATTCAAACATCTGTACACACAACCGCCACATATTTTTCTCAAAAGAAAGGGAAACTCATATCCCAAAAGGGAACACTTTGCTAACCACATCACCGAGGAAACATCCATAAAAACCACCTTTTGGAGCACTTGCAAACACCACACACGTTATGCAAATAAATCCAACTCCAGTCAAAAAAGAGTTACAAATTAAATCTCAAGAGTTTCCAACACAACCCACTATGTCCATCTGCTGTCACACTATGGAATGTCGTAACCTTATAAAGTGTGAAGGTTGAGATCAAAAACATTATGAAATGTGAAATTAAGGTTAAAATCATAAGGT
Organism: Rhipidocladum racemiflorum; assembly: GCA_036346355.1. Lineage (NCBI taxonomy): Eukaryota > Viridiplantae > Streptophyta > Magnoliopsida > Poales > Poaceae > Rhipidocladum > Rhipidocladum racemiflorum. The sequence continues at coordinate 36,341,624 of CM070589.1, read as the reverse complement.
ATGGAGGTTAATAGCGTTCCCGGGCCGTTTCCGAGAGTTTGGGCCTAAGAGAAGGGGTCGTGGGCTTTGGTGGGATGGAGTTTGAGTCATTTTAGGAGTAGGAAACCAGTTTGGGCTGGTAAAAAGGGCTCCCCTACCCTTTGCTTGCGCCCCCACCCTCTTTTGTGCGCCCCCTCCCTCTCCCTCCATGCCCTAACCGCCACCCCCACCTCCCCCTCTCCCTTGCATGCGCCTCCACCTCCCCCATTGCTCCCCATTACTCCACCACCTCTCCTCCACCCCTTGCGGCCCTAGGGTAGCCTCTCCACCCCTGCACCTCGAAGATCCGTTCATTGGAGCGAGGAGCGAGGTGCGATGCGGGAGGAGATCTAGTGGGTTTTTGTGCGTCGGGCGAAGGTATGGCCATGGGACTCTTTGGGCTTGGTCTAGGTACTGTTCTAAGGGTGATTATCAAGTTTTTGGATCAATTGGTGGTGCTGGAATAGAGTAGATGAGACGAAATCTAGAAGTTGTCACGTTCTCTGTTTCGGGCAGCATGAGCAGTCAACGTAGGGTTTGGGTTTTCGACAATTTAGATTCGGAATTTGGTCGTACGACTGTTTAAGATGTTGTAGGTAATTTCAATACCTTTCAGTGGGTATATAGAACTTTGAATTCCGCTGAGCCGTTTGAAAGTTATGGCTGTTTTACCGAGCGTGTTAAAATTTATGACGTGATTGGAATAGATCATGGTATTTTGTAGATTAAACAACTTTAGAGTCCGAATCAGTCTTTCCATATACTTAGAAAAAGTTAGGAAATTTCCTAAGCTACGCGAGTATGTACTCGTTTAATCGATTTGGAGTCTTAGAACTCAAGTTGTGCCTTTTTGGAAAGCTGCTGTCCCGATGGGACAGAACCTCTGTATTTTGGTTTAGCGAGTAGTGTGCGATGTCGGGGTAGAAGAGGGTTTGCTTACTGTTTTGTGGACATGATTGTGAGTGTGTGGTCCCTATGTGCAGGTGGTGCGACCTCGGGAGTGCCTTCTACTTCATGCCAATCCGTCGCCCGTGGTTGAGGCAAGTGTATTGGAATGGGTAGCGGATTGTAGGTTGTTTGATTGATTGAGATTGAAGTTTGAATATATGATATGTTCACATGCCATGCTTTAATGTTTGCCATTGATATGATGAATATGTTTATTATGTGATGATGCCATGTGTTAATGTACAAGTTATCCATGATGATGCCATGTGTTAATGTACAAGTTATTCATGATGTTGGCATATTTGCATACATGGCAAGATACATGGCCTGGGCGGTGAGAAAGTCATAACTAGTCCGGCGAAGGTCGGTGAGAAAGTTATGACTATTCCGGAGAGCCAATGAGTAAGTCCTACATCGTGATTCCATCCACCGCGGTGTGGGGAAGCGAGGAGTAGGCACCCTCCATCTTCGGGATGGAAGTGGGGAGAGGGTGCACACCGACGGGTGCGTACTCAACCATACCGGTATGTGTTTCCAAGGAGATATGTGCATCGCATTGCATTATATGAGAATGTTATATGATGATGACATACGATGATGTCAATGACATGTTTACGCTATGAATATGAGATGCGTATGATGTTGTATGTGAAAAGTGGTGATGAAGGTATTAGTATTTTTTCTTGTTCCATTGCAGTATACTTGCTGAGTGATGAACTCACGCTTGTGTTTATGTTGTTTTTCTTAGGTACCATGAAACCGGCATGCGGGAAAGGGAGCTAGTCACACGTCATCACTTAGCATCACACATATAAACAATGACATGTTCCTTCCTTTAAATTGTGATGGTTAATTCGGGTGCTTGGTTTCCTCATTTGCTTCGCTTGGCTCATGAGATGGTTGGAATCTTTTTTCTAGTCTTATACTGCTGCTAGAACCTTTATTATTGATGATTTAGATGTCATTCTTTATACTATATCCTGTGATCATATTATTGTTGCTTCAATTCATGGAAAAACAAGGGAGATGCTGCCGAAATTTTCGGTTCTAGCATTTACTCCTTTGCTGTAATTTATCTTAATTATGGTATTTAGGTGTTGTTTAGCTTATGTTTAGTAGCATTCGGGCATATTAAATGCCAGGGTGTTACAGTTGGTATCAGAGCGGGCTGTAGGTCCTTGGAATATGTATTTTTAGTATCATACCTTAGGTTACAACTAAACTATGATGTGGAATAACTTAGAAACATGGCTTAGGTCTTAACTAAAATTTTGTTATAGGATAGCAACATTAAAACTTGCAAAAGTGGTATAACTAATCTAAAATTTGACACACATGGATGCACAGTAGGAAAAGGGTATGGGTATCGTTTCCTTACACTTAAATGTTGTATTTAAGCTTTGATGTTGAATGCTTCATTTGACAATACATGATGCTATGTCAATGAGATAAATGATTGAATTGCTCTTGTTGTTGTGATAGAGTGGGGTTGTGGTGCCGAAGGGTTTTGGTCACCTCTTTTTGTTCATAGTAAGGGTGAGGTTTGACGGTGTGGCCGGTTAGCGCCATCACCGAAGAACTATTAACCCCTGTAGGAGAAGAGTGCTTACCCTTTCTGTCGTAGATCGAGTAGTTGACTGGAGTCAAATAGAAGAGTTTGGTTGTGGATTCCTGTGGATGTTCTTTATCATTCTGTGGTCGGTCTTGGTTGGTTTTCTTGGTTTTAGTTGATGGAAACCAAAAGAAAAGTGTTTGGTATTGGATTTTCGCGGATCGTTCCGTATGCAGTGTGTGGTTTTGTCTTCCTTGGTTGAAGACGAAGAGATCCGGTATTGGAGGTTAAAACCATATGATAGGAGGCTTAATAGCGTTTCCGGGCCGTTTCCGGGGTTTTGGGCCTTTCCGGGGGAGTTTGGGCCTAAAGGAAAGGGTCGTGGGCTTTGGTGGGATAGAGTTTGAGTCCTAATAGGAGTAGGAGACCTGGTTGGGGGCCTCCCCCAGCCCCTTTACCCCTGCCCTTGCGCCCCCACAAGTCCTAGCCGCCCCCCACACCTCCCCACCTCCTCCTTGTGGCGCCTCCACCTCCCCCATTGCTCCCCATTGCTCCACCACCTCTCCACCACCTCTCCTCCTCCCTTGCTGCCCCTAGGGTAGTTATCCACCTCCACACCTCAAAGATCCATCCGTTGGAGCACTCCGCGACGAGGAGATCCGGCGGGATTGGAGCGAGGAAGGAGATCGCGCGAACCGGGAGGAGATCTATTGGGTTTTCGTGCGTTGGGCAAAGTTATGGCCATGGGAAACCTTGTGGTTGGTATAGGTACTGTTCTAAGGGTGTTTATCAAGTTTTTAGATCAATTGGTGGTGCTGGATTTGAGTAGATTGGATTAGATCTAGAAGTTGCCACGTTCTCTGTTTCGGGCAGCATGAGCAGTCGACATAGGGTTCAGTTTTTTGCCAAATTAGATTCGGAATCTGGTCGTACTGACGTTGAAGAAGTTGTAGATAATTTCGTTATCTTTCCGTGGATATAAAGAACTATAAATTCCTCCCAGCCGTTTGAAAGTTATGGCTGTTTTACCGAGCGTGTTAAAATCTGTGACGTGATTGGAACAGATCACGGTATTTTGTAGATTAAACAACTTTAGAGTCCGAATCAGTCTTTCCCTATACCTAGAAAAAGTTGGGAAATTTCCTAAGATACGCGAGGATGTACTCGTTTAATTGATTCGGAGTCCCAGAACTCAAGTTATGCCTTTTGCAAGGCTGCTGCCCCGACGGGACATAACCTCTGTTTTTAGGTTTTGCGAGTAGTTGGCAATGTCGGGGTAGATGAGGGTTTCCGTACTGTTTTGTGGACATGATTGTGAGTGTGTGATACCTACGTGCAGGTGGTGCGACCCCGGGAGTGCCTTCTACTTCCCGCCTATCCGTTGCCCGTGGTTGAGGCAAGTGTGTTGTAATGGATACCGATTTGTAGGTTGCTTGTTGAGAATAGATGGAATTGACTACATGATATATGATCACTTGCCTTGCTTTAATGATTGCCAATGATATGATGAGCATGTTTATTATGTTATGATGCCATGTGTTAATGTATGAGTTAAATATGATGTTGGCATAATTGCATACATGGCATGTTACATGGCCCGGGCGGTGAGAAAGTCATAACTAGTCCGGGGAAGGTCGGTGAGAAAGTTATGACTAATCCAGAGAGCCATTGAGTAAGTCCTACATCGTGATTCCATCCACATGGTGTTTGGAAGCGAGGGGTAGGCACCCTCCATCTTCGGGATGGAAGGGGGGAGAGGGTGCACACCGACGGGTGTGTACTCAACCATACCGGTATGAGTTTCCAAGGAGACATGAGCATTGCATTGCATACATAATGATGATGATAATGTTAAGTGTTCATGAATGAGATGATATACATGATGTGAGATTTTATTGCCATGTTATTGTTCTTGTTGTCCATTGCAATATGCTTGCTGAGTGATGAACTCACGCTTGTGTTAGGTACCATGAATCTGGCATGCGGGGAAGGGAAATAGTCACACTTCCACACGTAGCTTCACTCTTTTGATTTCACAAGTCATTCAATTAGTGTTGATAATAAATTGCGTGTGATGATCATTGCTTTAAGGCTTAGCTTTGCTAAATGAGAATCTTTTCGTTCGTTTGACTCTTGGAGACATTATATGTTTGGAACTAGACTTACATTGTTGCTAAGTCATTAATTATTGCTGTTTTAGATGCTTTCCATTATGATATAACTTGTGTTACTGTTGTTGCTCCTTCAATTCATGTTAAAACAAAGGAGATGCTGCCGAAATCTCAGTTTTTAGCATGTGCGCCTTTGCTGGAATTTATGTTTAATTGTGGTATTTAGATGTTGTTGTACCACCCCGGCATCTAATATGCCCGAATGCTACCAAACATAGACTAAACAACATCTAAATACCACAAATATACATAAACTCCAGCAAAGGCACACATGCTAAAAACCGAGATTTCGGCAGCATCTCCTTTGTTTTAACATGAATTGAAGCAACAACAATAATAACATGTCAATATAGCATAATGAACGATAGCAATAACATGATCAAACGGAAAATCAGCCACCATACCACTAAGGATATAAATTCTATCCATCACATGACAATTAAGGACTAAACAATTACTCATAACGACCAACGAATCATCGAAACCATAGTTTAGCTCAATGAATTAACCATAACCGTAAGGGAAAGAACATGTCATTGTTTAAATGTGTGATGCTACGTGATGACGTGTGATTAGTTCCCTTTCCCGCATGCCGATCTCATGGTACCTAAAACAACAAGAAAACACAAGCGTGAGTTCGAAACTCAGCAAGCATATTGCAATGGACAACAAGAACAATAACATGGCAATAATATCTCACATCATATATATCATCTCATTCATGAACACATAACACTTTCCTCATCATTATGTATGCAATGCAATGCAATGCCCATGTCTCCTTGGAAACTCATACCGGTTGTAACACCCTGGCATTAAATATGCCCGAATGCTACCAAACATAAGCTAAACAACATCTAAGTATCACAATTAAACATAAATTCCAGCAAAGGTTCATATGCTAAAAACCGATATTTCGGCAGCATCTCCTTTGTTTTTCCATGAATTAACACAATCTCAATATCATGGCAAGATATATATCGTAGCACACGACATCTAAAACAACAACATAAATGGACATAACATCAAGTTACGCCAATAATACCACGCTTAACCACTTCATAAACTATAACGAAGCAAATAAGGATTCACAAGCATGCTAGATTAAACCATACATTAAGTTTAGGGCACAATTCTTAATATCATGTCTCCAAGTGGTTAATTATGGACTATGATGGTGGAGCTACGTGTAGAAGTGTAGCTAGATCCCTTTTTCCCGCATGCCGATCTCAAAGTACCTAAAAACAACATAAAACACAAGCGTGAGTTCGAAAACTCAGCAAGCATATTGTAATGGACAACAAGATCATTTACAAGACAATAATACCTCACATCACATATAACATCTCATACTTGAGCACATAACAACATCATCATCATTAAAAAAAAATGTATTGCAATGCAATGTTATGCTCATATCTCCATGGAAACTCATACCGGTATGGTTGAGTACACACCCGTCGGTGTGCACCCTCTCCCCCCTTCCATCCCGAAGATGGAGGGTGCCTACTCCTCGCTTCCACAACCCACGGTAGATGGAATCACGATGTAGGACTTACTCTAATGGCTCTCCGGATTAGTCATAACTTTCTCACCGACCTTCCCGAATTAGTTAATGACTTTCTCACCGCCCGGGCCATGTAACATGTCATGCATGCAACTATGCCAATTATCATATTTCACATGTACATAAACATATGGCAACTCATCATGAAAAATATAAACACATGGCATCGAACCATGATAATCATACTCAATATTTCATTGGAAAACAACAAGCATGGCAAGTGAGCATAGCAAGTGTTCAATCTTTCACCCAATATCAACAAACAACCTACAATCCGCTATACATTACAACACACTTGCCTCAACCGCGGGCGACGGATTTGTGGGACGTAGAGGGCACTCTCGGTGTCACACCACCTGCACATAGGCATCACACACTCACAATAATGCCCGCAAAACAGTACACAAATCCCCATCTAACCCGACATTGCCCACTACTTGCAAACCTAAAAACAGAGGTTCTGTCCCGGCGGGACAGCAGCCTTGCAAAGGCCATAACTTGAGTTCTGGGACTCCAAATCGATCAAACGAGTACACCATCGCGAAGCTTATGAAATTTCCTACCTTTTTCTAGTTATACGGAAGGACTGATTCGGACTCTAAAATTGTTTACTCTACAGATTACTACGATCTGTTCCAATCGCGTCACAGATTTTAACACGCTCGGTAAAACGGCCATAACTTTCAAACGGCTGATCAGATTTTTACGTGCTTTATGTCCACGGAAATATAATTAAATTATCTACAACTTCTTTTAAGTCCGTACGGACAGATTCGGATTCTAAATCGACGAAAACTCGAACCCTAGCCCGACTGCTCAATCTGCCCGAAAACAGAAACGTGGCAACGTCTAGATCTAACCCAAAGAACTCCAATCCAGCACCACCAATTGATCTAAAAACTTGATAATCACCCTAAGAATAGTACCTAGATCAATTCCAAGGATCCCCATGATCATACCTTTGCCCAACGAACGAATCTCCAATAGATCTCCTCGCGGATCGCTCCTCGCTCCACGCTCCTCGCTCTTCGCTCCAACGGATGGATCCACAAGGTGCAGAGGTGTGGAGACCACCCTAGGGCAGCAAGGGGGTGGAGGAGAGGTGGTGGAGAGGTGGGGAGCAATGGGGCAAAGGGGGAGGTGGAGGCGCACAAGAGGGAGAGGGAGAGGGGGTGGCGGCTAGGGCTTAGGAGGGGGAGGTGGGGGCGCCCAAGGGCAGGGGGAGCACGCCCAAAAGGCTGGTGGGGAGCCCTTTTACCAGCCCCCACACCCAATCCTAGTCCGTTACGGAGACCTACTCCATCCCACCAAAGCCCACCAAGGCCCAAACTCCCCCGGGAAGGCCCAAAACCCCGGAAACGCCCCGGAAACGCCCCGGAAAAGCTATTAACATCCATATCCTATAGTTTTAATCTTAATTCCACATCTCATAATGTTATTAACCTTATCATGCACGTTAAATAAGGTTACGACACTCCGTGGCGACATAACACTTCAACCGGCCCAAAAACGCGAGAAAACCCTAAGCCGAAAGGTTTTATTCTCTAGTTTCACCTTCTATAACGTCACACCAAACCATAGTGTCACATTCTTCCCCCCTTCAACAAGATTCGACCTCGAATCCGAAGGACGCCAAAAACAACAACAAAGTCCCCAAGGGACAAAAGGCTTCTCTGCAGCACAAAACATTCGCACAACGACTAGAACCGGAAACAAACGACAAACGAGTTCCCAAAACCAACACTTAAAGAAAAAGTGTTGATCTAGCTCAACTAAGGGCAACCGCTCACAGTTCAACTTTCAATTCAAATCCCAAACAGAATCTGCATTTCAACCTCGAAGGGCTTCAACAACCCAAAACGCTTGAATCCTCACGACAAACACCTCACCCTTCTATCACAACCTACCTGACTACACACTGCAATAAACTCAATGTCGGGACCCCGAATTTGCAAATCCGGACCCTCTGTGTATTCAGCACTAGTCCAGGAACGCGCTAGTGCACACAGTCTTAACATCGGTAAATATCACAATCATACCAATCGATATTATCAAAGTACTTTATTTAAATAACCAAAGTGGTTACTTGACCTTATGGCCAAGTTACAAATATATGCCTTGCAAGGCGAAACTTATTAAAAGAGAAATAACTGCAGCGGAAAAATCAAATAAACTTCGTGGCGCCATCCAGTATACCACAGGCAACTGACTGGGCTCGCATCCCTAAGTAGACGGGTCCTCTTGGAACTCCTCCTCCGAAACTGGCGTAGTCTCCTCTTCAACTGGTATTGTGTTGAGGCAAGGGTGAGTACTTGGTACTCAGCAAGTCATGCACAGAATGCAAGCTAATATACTATATGCATGGCTTGGTACAAAGGAATGGCTCAAGGTATATTTGCAGTAAACAGCTTTTGACAAGTAATAAAAGTAGATTCGAAAGCAGTAGAAATAAGTAAAGCATAAATAACTTTTCAGGAAATTTAATAAACATTTTTCCCCATCCTAAACCACATTTCCATCATCTTCATTATTAAACCAACCCAACTTTTCAAATCCAAGTTATTTTCAGAAAATCTAACCCTTGACTGTAATTCCCGAGCATTGTCCGATCAGTGGACTCGGCTATTCAAATAGATTCTACACTCTGCAGAGGTTATGCACTTTACCCACAAGATACAATCCACTCACCACGTCGGTAGTGAATCGCCATACAAGAGTATGCGAATGAGCGATCATAACAAAGCCTTCGGAAGCCTCAAACAACACAGGTGGTCCTCTCCTGTTCGTGCTCTACACCATCCCTTCCCTTAGCCAAGGCGAAGTATGGGACCAACACACCGTTAGATGGGTACCTGGCCACGACCACGATACGCTCCCCGCACAATCACACAAAAGGTGTAATCGACACCCTGAGGCTCCACAAGTGAGTCCTTAGCGACTTAGTCAACTAGGGCCGTCCCATTCCAGCCATGTGGTTGCAAGTATGACCCAGTTCAAAGGCTTGCAAGGTTAAGTCCTTAGAGTGACCAGGGCAAGACTACCCGAAAAACCAAATCAACACTCCCAATGCCACACTGCCCACCTGATTACTCTTGCCACATGCCCTGGCCGAAAATCGTTTATCAAACCCCGCTTGATTACCATGCACCACGTGCCATCAACATCACATGATACTTTTCCAAAACAGGTTCAATATATCATTAAGTCAATATTAGCATTTGATTATCCAAAATCATGTCATGAGCACGTAGCGTGTCTAAGCGATACTACAACGATCTAAACCCATGTTGGCAATTTAATAATGTCCAACTAGTAAACCACAACTAGGGTGACAAAGGGTCATGGCACGTACTTAAGTAATCAAGGTGTCATATAGCAAATTGGTATTTATCTAACCCCCAGGTTTAAACCAAAGTATCTTTCCAATTAAACTAGCATGCAATAGTTTAAATCAAAATAGATTTCGAAATAGGATCAATATGGTCAAAGCACAACTTGCCTTCAAAAAGCACTTGCTCTTGGTCTTGGGTTGGATCCTGAGTCAACACTTCTCCTTCGAATCCTTCCGGCACTTCAACGTCTACTCGTAAAGCGTGCAAATAGCAAATACACAAATAAACACTAGGCAAAAAGATCCCAAAACTCCAAACAAAATCCATAAACAGAGAGAACATAATTTTCTGGATTTTTAGAAACTGGAATCACAAATTTGGAGTTAAAACGCAAAAGTTATAATTATTTAAAGTTTAAATAATCAATTAAATAATATTACAGAGAAAAACTTTAGTCCAAAAATTAAATAAAATTCATATTTAGGTAGATCTTAATTTTATACAAATTTAGAAATTTGAATCGCTCAAATCGGAGTTGAAACGCAAAAGTTATAAGCGTTTGAAGTTTGAATCTAAATTTGAAATCATTATTCGAATTAATAAATCATTTTCTTTTCGAAATTAATTATTGCGTCGGCATGGACACGTGGCAGCTCTGATTGGCCTCGGCGTCGGCCCGGTCCATGGGCTCGGTCCATGCTCACTCGGAGTCCACGGAGGACTCGGACCACGGCTCACGTGGATCGACATGTGGGCCCACTCGGGTGACGTCATCGCTGACGTCAGCGGAGCTCAGCCCACGGCGCTGACAGGTGGGACCCACTGTGACGTCATGGGTGACGTCAGCGCTTGGCTGGGTTAGCCACTGACATGTGGGCCCCTCGACACGCGGGCCCAGCGTGTCGGCGTACGCACGCCAGCTGCGCGTGGGCCAGCGGCCGCGTCGGTCCAACTTCCCGACACGTGGCGCAATCACGACCGTTGATTTGAAAATCAACGGCGCGGATTAGATCCAGGGTTAACACGTTGAAACTACTCGATGCTCGTGGGCCGTTCGATCTAGATCGGACGGTCCAGATCTAATCCTATAATCGCACTGCTACAGCACGTGGCGATTGTGAACCGTTGGATCTTGATCCAACGGTCCAGATCTAATCGGGTTTCTAGGGTTTGGGAAACACGTGAACTCACCGTTGCCGTCCGATCTGGATCCAACGGTGCACGAAGCTCAGGGACGGCGATGGCACGCGGCGGCGCTGGCTTGACCGGAGACGGGGACGACGACCTTGCCGTCGGCGTTTCTGGCGCGCTCCGGCGAAGGGGTACTCGAACGCGTCTCGCCTTGGGGAAACCGGATGCTGGCTTGATGACGGCGGAGGACGACGGACTGCAGCAATATCGGCGTTTTATCGCGGCGGAACAGACTTCCAACTCCGGCGAGCAATAACGGCGAGACGGTGGGGATCCTAGCGGCGCGAGCTAGGGTTTCCGGGCGGCGTGGGATGGCGATCCTCGGGGTATGCCGGGCATTAAATAACCTCGGCGTCCGTCACGGAAACGGAGACCTAGCTCTCGGCGGCGGACACGGCGGCGAGTCCAGCTTCGGACACGGGCGGAGACGATGAAATCGTGGCCGTCCCCGTGGCACAACCACCGGCCACGATCGCGCGGCGCGACCGGGTCCGGTCCGACACGCGGCTCGGCAGGTCGGACGGATCTCAGCCGTTGGATCTTGATCCAACGGTTGGGATTGATTAGGGTTAGGAGTGGGTTCGGTCGAGTCAACTGGCTCGGGTCGGACTCGAGTCCGACTCGGTCGGATGAACAGTACTTGACCCGAGTTGGATTTTCCAGCGATTTAATATTTAAAATAATTCCCAGTAATTCATTTAATTCATTTAAAAATAGCAAATGACTCAGAAAAATTCCAGAAAAATTCTGGAAAATATTTTGGATCATTTTGGACTCAAATAAAATATTTCCAACAAAAATTTATTTGCAAATTTAAATTCTTTAATTATTTCAAAATGGAATAAATTCAAATAAATTCCAAATAAATCCAAATAAATTCCAGAAAATTCCAAAAATTCACCAAAGTGCCAAATCACACATGAATTTAAGAAAAGCAAAATTTTGGGGTGTTACAAACCTCCCCCCCTTAATAGAATCTCGTCCCGAGATTCGGGGCTTACTAAAGGAATAGGTTTGGAAATTCTTTCTTCAAATCCTCTTCAAGGCTCCCAAGTTGCTTCACTTTCTTCATGGTTGCTCCAATCGAACTCTCTGAGAATCGGGTTGACTTGTTTCTAGTTTCTCGATCCATTGTGTCTAGAATCCTCACAGGGTGCTCCTTATAAGTCAAGTCCTCATGCAACTCAATTGACTCTAGCGGTGTCTGCTCCTCAGAACTCGGAGACACTTCTTTAAGCTGGGACACATGGAATACGTCATGCACTCCTCGCCAACGATCGTGGCAACTCCGGTGGTAGGCAACTTCACCTCTGCGACTCAAAATCTTAAATGGTCCAACATAAGCAGTGCGAGTTTCCCTTTGGCATGGAACCTCTTAACTCCCCGAGAGGCGTAACTCGAGGTATACAAAGTCTTCTCGTTCAAAACTCAAATCTCGGCGACGATTGTCAAGATAACTCTTTTGTCGTGATTGGGCTATCCTCAACCTTTCCCTAATCATAGCGATCCGCTTCTTGACCTCTTGAAGAATATCAGGCCCAAAGACACGGCGCCACGGCCTCATTCCAATTCAATGGCGTCCGACGGGTCGACCATACAAAGGCCTCAAAAGGTGACATCTCAGAACTAGCCTCGATAACTATTGTTGTAACTAAACTCGGCATACGGCAAACTTTTATCCCAAGAGGTAGCATAAGCCAATGCACAAGCTCTTAACATATCCTCCAGAATCTGGTTGACTCTTTCTGGTCTGCCCATCCGTCTGTGGATGATAAGTCAGATCTTGAAGTTCAAACGGGTTCCCATGGCTTCATGCAACTTATTCCGTAACCTTGAGGTAAATTGGGTACCTCTGTCCGATACAATCCTCCTTGGCACTCCGTGCAAACAAACAATCCCGATCATGTACAACTCGCTAACTTATCTCCCGAGTAAGTGGTCTTCACGAGGATAAAATGGGCTACTTTAGTCAAGCGATCCACTATAACCCATATGGAGTCATAACCTCCTTGAGTCTTCGGCAAACCGTAATGAAATCCATTCCGATTTCCTCCCACTTCCACTCAGTATTTTCAGGTAATTTGTAGCAATCCTGCTGGTCTCGATGCATTGCCTTGACTCTCGGCATACGTCGCACAATGCAACATGCTCGGCAACTTCGTTTCATACTTGGCCACCGAATCTCTCCTTCGGATCCTGATACATCTTGGCGCTTCGGGATGAATCGAGTACTTAGAGTCATGGGCTTCTTCCGTAATCAGTTGCTTTAACTCCTTTTGTTAGGCACACAAATGCGATCCTTCATCCATAACGTGCCTTGCTCGTCTAGCTTGAAATCCTTTGCCTTGCCTTCCTCCATTTTGGACTTAATCCTACCGGATCTTGTCATCATCCTTCTGTCCTTCTCGGATCTGGTCCTCTAAAGTAGGCTTTACTTCCAAGGCGGCCAAGAATCCGCTAGGTACAACCTCAATCTTCATCTTTTGAAAATCCTCACATAACTCATCCTGACTTGTGGCTAGCAACGTACTCACGGTATGGCTTTTCCGACTCAGAGCATCGGCTACTACATTGGCCTTCCCGGGATGGTAATGGATTCCAACATTATAGTCCTTGATTAACTCCAACCATCTCCTCTGCCTCATATTCAGATCTGACTGGGTGAATATGTACTTAAGGCTCTTATGATCCGTATACACTTCACATCTGTTTCCAATCAGATAGTGACGCCATATCTTCAAGGCATGCACTACGGCGGCTAACTCTAGGTCATGTGTCGGATAATTTTCCTCATGCGGCCTCAACTGCCTTGATGCATAAGCGACGACCTTTCCATTCTGCATCGGACAAGACACATCCAAGTCCTTGGCGCGATGCGTCACAATAAATATCGAAGCTTTGAGCAACATCCGGTAGAACTAACACCGGTGCTGATGTCAATCGCTTCTTCAGCTCCTGAAATCCTTCCTCACATTCTGGCGTCCATGCAAACTTCTTTTCCTTCTTCAGCAATTGCGTAAGAGGTTTTGCAATTGTCGAAAAACCTTCGATGAATCGGCGGTAATATCCTGCCATTCCAAGGAAACTCCGAATCTGGGTCACAGTCTTCGGCTGCTCCCAATGTAACACAGCTTCTACTTTGCTTGGATCTACGGCGACTCCTTCTGCAGTCATTACATGTCCAAGAAACTCCACCTTGTCCTTCCAAAAATCACACTTGCTGAACTTGGCGAAAAGTTGTCGTTCCTCGCCTTTTCCAAAACTCGCCTTAAGTGTTCGGCATGTTCATCCTCTGTCTTGGAGTAGACTAGGATATCGTCTATGAACACGACGACAAACTTGTCCAAATATTCCATGAACACCTTATTCATCATATTCATGAAATAAGCTGGCGCATTGGTCACCCAAAGGACATAATCAGAACTCGTAATGTCCATATCTTGACGAGAATGCGATCTTGAATATCTCCTGATCGGATCTTCAATCGATGGTATCCCGATCTCGAGATCAATCTTGGAGAAAACTCCGGCTCCTCTTAATCGATCAAACAAATCATCAATCCTGGTAGCGGATACTTATTCTTCACGGTGACTTCATTGAGTGCACGGTAGTCAATGCACATCCTGAAACTCCCGTCCTTCTTCTTGACAAACAAAACTGGTGCTCCCCACGGCACTAACTTGGTCTCGATAAATCCTTTCTCCATTAACTCTTCTAGCTGTTTCTTCATTTCTACCAACTCCTCGGTAGACATCCGATAGGGTCTCTTTGCTATCGGTCTGTACCAGTACAAGTTCTATCACAAACTCTATGTCCCTGTCAGCGGCATACCAGGTAGATCTTCTGAAAAACATCTGTGTACTCATTCACTACCGAACATCCTCTATGCTGATTGCCTTGGTACTGTTAACCATCAATCGTCCATCTCTAATCGCAGTGGCTTGAAATTCCACTTTCTTCCCACACGGGCTCTCAATCGAGATAGTTCTTCGTCCACAATCCAATACACCTTGTGCTTGGATAACCAATCCATTCCCAATATAACATCTAAGGTCCTGGTCTCCAAAATTATAAGGTTTGCTAGGAACTCTATTCCATCTATTAGTATTCTCACCCGAACATCCTACTTCCGCTCGGAGTTCGGAACCGTGGGTTTGAACTAAAAGCATGCACTTAAGTCTTGCAATCCTTAAATCATTTCTAGTAGCAAAGCCTTGCGAAACAAACGAATGCGAAGCTCGAGTCAAACAAAATCGCAGGTGTATCGAGTTAACAAGTAACTTACCCAAGACGACGTCCGTAGCATTTTGCAAAGGTGCATCCGCGGTGACATGGTTGACTCGGCCTCTCACCACGGTGCAGGGTGTGGCTCCTGGTCTTTGGCGTCCTAGCTGGGTGGTTCCTAGATTGAAGCGAACTGGGTCGCTCTCGCTGTCTTCTTCGGACAACTGTTGGCAAAGTGTCCTGGCTCGTTGCGATTGTAATGCCTCACTGTTCCTTCTTGATTGCCGGGTAGCGTTTCTAAGCGGGGGCTGGGTCCGTAGTTCTGATTGGCGAGTCTTGGTGCCGGGATGGTGTCCTCGTTGCATTCTCGTGGTTGGAATCAAGAATTGATTTGGTGCAACTCTCGGTATGCGTTCCTCGACGTGATCCTTCTTTGTTGCATCCTGCGCTTCTGTTCTCATCCGGTTCCTTGCGCTTGTCCTCAAGAATAAGCGCCTTATTCACCAACTCTTGGAAATCTGGAAAGGTGTGGGTGATCAATCCTACTTGCAATCCCGAGTTAAGTCCCTTCATGAAACGACTGCCTGGATTTATCTGTCGCTACATCCTCAAAGCGTAGCGTGCTAATCAGGTGAACTTGTTCGTAGTCGGCCATCGGCTGATTACCTTGCTTCAAATGCTCAACTCCTCCTTCTTAAGGTCCATAATTCCTTCAGGCACGTGATACCGCCGGAATGCACCGTGAACTCTTCCCAAGTGATATCTTGAGGGTTCTCTGCGTGGCACGTGGTTCTCCCACCATTCTGGCCAATGTTTCTTCCAACCGATGAGACGCGTAAAGTACCTTCTCATTCCCTATGCATTGAGCTATGTGTAGCTTCCTCTCAATTGATCTTAACCAATCATCGGCCTCCAATGGATTGGCATTCCCAGAGAAAGTGGGTGGGTGAGTCCTCATGAACTCGACACCTTGTGATTCGGGCGTGGTCCCCGATTAACTTGATTAGCGTGGCCTGAGCAAAGGACGTGCTGCATTTGTTGCATCATAGCATGCATCAACTGAGTCTGAGCAGCAAGAAATGCTCCAAAATTCTGCACATCCAGTGGCGGTGCTGGTGCTCCATCATTGGGGTTTTCTGTTGGGCGAGATCCACTCCCATTGCTTCCAAAGTTCCCACGGGTGTTCACCATCTGTTGATTTGCTCTAGGTTTAGAGATGAGAGGGAAACAAGAATAGACAAGTAATATGGAACTTATGCGGGGCGAAAGGGGTAACTTTAAGGTCCATCTTTATTATTAATAACTTGGTATGGCTGCTTACAATGCCTAAGGGCCTTGCAACACATACTGCACACTCAGCAAACAAAGCAAATCCAAATCGAACTAACTCTGGAGTCTAACGCCTAAAAGGTGACTCTTTATTCTATGACTCGACTCGGCGAAGGAGTCTCACTATAGAACCTATGCTCACTCATCGAGAAAACCTCCACGGCCTGGGTACGGGTGCTGTGGCATAGGCGCGAAACGATCGCCATGTCCAGCGACTATGTCATCTGTGGTAGTCGAAGAAGCAGTGTCCTCATCGAGATCTGACTCCTCTGGATCTGGCTCGTGTAGCTCGATCTTGGCTCGGGTGCAGTCCGTACAAAGTCATTTCCAACTCGTCAATCCTTCGTAGAAGGTGTGCCACATACTCTTGAGCTTCCCGCCATCTGTTCTTCTCTGTCGTGATCTCCTTGCGGGCCTTCTGTAGCTCCTTGCTTGTATTATCTAGTACATCCTCCTGGCGACGATTTAATCGTGCCAATCGTGTAACCGTGGCATTCTCATCCTGAATCGTCTTCGGTCAAGAAGGTTGTCGCCGCGGATGATAACGGAACACCGTGCTTTCCAACTCTCTGGCGTGGATATCGGTAATGTGCCGCATTGCTCGTCGTGAAACTTCTTGGATACCCATCTGCATTGTAGATCTTCTAGCGGTGCATGTATCGAGCGATTGCCTGGCCCCTCTTCCCGACAGTACCTCAATCCTCACGTCACAAGCCTTGATCAATCCCGCTTGTCCGATCACTTCCACTTGGTATTGGGGCTTCTCAAAATCTCCGAGAGTTTGTAGCATGTGCCAAAGTTCATGGCGTGACCAACTCCTAGATCAACGTAGTTGAACTCTTCCTCCATCTGTCACAAGAGTGCTTTACGTAAGAACTCGGAATTTTCTAATTGTGACAAGGTAAGGGAAAATTTCAGCAAGAGACGAGAAAAGAGAGAAGGGGATAAGTCGAGATGTCATTTCTTGTCTTCACAAATTTTTAGCTTTAGAAAATAGGTTTTATCCTCACTACGACCATTCTAGCTTAGGGTTGAGCCTACAGTCAAGTATGGCTCTGATACCACCTCTGTCGGGACCCCGAATTTGCAAATCCGGACCCTCTGTGTATTCAGCACTAGTCCAGGAACGCGCTAGTGCACACAGTCTTAACATCGGTAAATATCACAATCATACCAATCGATATTATCAAAGTACTTTATTTAAATAACCAAAGTGGTTACTTGACCTTATGGCCAAGTTACAAATATATGCCTTGCAAGGCGAAACTTATTAAAAGAGAAATAACTGCAGCGGAAAAATCAAATAAACTTCGTGGCGCCATCCAGTATACCACAGGCAACTGACTGGGCTCGCATCCCTAAGTAGACGGGTCCTCTTGGAACTCCTCCTCCGAAACTGGCGTAGTCTCCTCTTCAACTGGTATTGTGTTGAGGCAAGGGTGAGTACTTGGTACTCGAGAAGTCATGCACAGAATGCAAGCTAATATACTATATGCATGGCTTGGTACAAAGGAATGGCTCAAGGTATATTTGCAGTAAACAGCTTTTGACAAGTAATAAAAGTAGATTCGAAAGCGGTAGAAATAAGTAAAGCATAAATAACTTTTCAGGAAATTTAATAAACATTTTTCCCCATCCTAAACCACATTTCCATCATCTTCATTATTAAACCAACCCAACTTTTCAAATCCAAGTTATTTTCAGAAAATCTAACCCTTGATCGTAATTCCCGAGCATTGTCCAAAGATCAGTGGACTCGGCTATTCAAATAGATTCTACACTCTGCAGAGGTTATGCACTTTACCCACAAGATACAATAAACTCAACACGTCTGACGTGATTCGCCATACAAGAGTATGCGAATGAGCGATCATAACTAAGCCTTCTAAGCCTCAAACAACACAGGTGGTCCTCTCCGGTTCGTGCTCTACACCATCCCTTCCCTTAGCCAAGGCGAAGTATGGGACCAACACACCGTTAGATGGGTACCTGGCCACGACCACGATACGCTCCCCGCACAATCACACAAAAGGTGTAATCGACACCCTGAGGCTCCACAAGTGAGTCCTTAGCGACTTAGTCAACTAGGGCCGTCCCATTCCAGCCATGTGGTTGCAAGTATGACCCAGTTCAAAGGCTTGCAAGGTTAAGTCCTTAGAGTGACCAGGGCAAGACTACCCGAAAAACCAAATCAACACTCCCAATGCCACACCGCCCACCGATTACTCTTGCCACATGCCCTGGTCGAAATCATTTATCAAACCCCGCTTGATTACCATGCACCACGTGCCATCAACATCACATGATACTTTTCCAAAACAGGTTCAATATATCATTAAGTCAATATTAGCATTTGATTATCCAAAATCATGTCATGAGCACGAAAGGTGCTCTAAGCGATACTACAACGATCTAAACCCATGTTGGCAATTTAATAATGTCCAACTAGTAAACCACAACTAGGGTGACAAAGGGTCATGGCACGTGCTTAAGTAATCAAGGTGTCATATAGCAAATTGGTATTTATCTAACCCCTGTGTTTAAACTAAAGTATCTTTCCAATTAAACTAGCATGCAATAGTTTAAATCAAAATAGATTTGAAATAGGATCAATATGGTCAAAGCACAACTTGCCTTCAAAAGCACTTGCTCTTGGTCTTGGGTTGGATCCTGAGTCAACACTTCTCCTTCGAATCCTTAGGCACTTCAACGTCTACTCGTAAAGCGTGCAAATAGCAAATACACAAATAAACACTAGGCAAAAGATCCCAAAACTCCAAACAAAATCCATAAACAGAGAGAACATAATTTTCTGGATTTTTAGAAACTGGAATCGCAAATTTGGAGTTAAAGCATAAAAGTTATGATTATTTAAAGTTTAAATAATCAATTAAATAATATTACAGAGAAAAACTTTAGTCCAAAAATTAAATAAAATTCATATTTAGGTAGATCTTAATTTTATACAAATTTAGAAATTTGAATCGCTCAAATCGGAGTTGAAACGCAAAAGTTATAAGCGTTTGAAGTTTGAATCTAAATTTGAAATCATTATTCGAATTAATAAATCATTTTCTTTTCGAAATTAATTATTGCGTCGGCATGGACACGTGGCAGCTCCTGATTGGCCTGCGGCGTCGGTACGGTCCATGGGCTCGGTCCATGCTCGGCTCGGGTCCACGGTGGACTCGGTCCCACTCACGTGGATCGACATGTGGGCCCACTCGGGTGACGTCATCGCCGACGTCGGCCGTGAGCTCACCACCACGGCCGAGTGGGACCCACTGTGACGCGTCATGGGTGACGTCGGCGCTTGGTCGGGTTAGCCAGCGACATGTGGGCCCTCGACACGCGGGCCCAGCGTGTCGGCGTCACACGCACGCGCTGCTGCGGATCGGCCGACAGCGTCGGTCCAACTTCCCGACACGTGGCGCCAATCACGGCCGTTGATTTGAAAATCAACGGCGCGGATTAGATCCAGGGTTAACACGTTGAAACTACTCGATGCTCGTGGGCGCTCGATCTAGATCGGACGGTCCAGATCTAATCCTATAATCGCACTGCTACAGCACGTGGCGATTGTGAACCGTTGGATCTTGATCCAACGGTCCAGATCTAATCGGGTTTCTAGGGTTTGGGAAACACGTGAACTCACCGTTGCCGTCCGATCTGGATCCAACGGTGCACGGCTTAAGGGACGGTGATGGCACGCGGCGGCGCTTGACCGAGAGGCAGGGGCAGCGACCTTGCCGTCGGCGTTTCTGGCGCGCTCCGGCGAAGTGAGGGGTACTCCCGAACGCGTCTCGTCTTGGGGAATCCGGATCTGGGCTTGATGACGGCGGAGGACGACGGACGGCAGCAATATCGGCGTTTAATCGCGGCGGAACAGACTTCCAACTCCGGCGAGCAATAACGGCGAGACGGTGGGGATCCTAGCGGCGCGAGCTAGGGTTTCGGAACCGGCGTGGGATGGCGATCCTCGGGGTATGCCCCGGGCATTAAATAGCCTCGGCGTCCGTCGCGAAACGGAGACCTAGCTCTCCACGGCGGACACGGCGGAGTCCAGCTCGGACTCGGGCGGAGCGATGAAATCGTGGCCGTCCACGTGGCACAACCAACGGCCCACGATCGCTGCGCGGCCGGGTCGGTCGGACCGCGGCTTCTGCAGGTCGGACGGATCTCGGCC
Source organism: Rhipidocladum racemiflorum (assembly GCA_036346355.1). Lineage (NCBI taxonomy): Eukaryota > Viridiplantae > Streptophyta > Magnoliopsida > Poales > Poaceae > Rhipidocladum > Rhipidocladum racemiflorum. The sequence continues at coordinate 36,321,106 of CM070589.1, read as the reverse complement.
GTTGGATCTTGATCCAACGGTTGGGATTGATTAGGGTTAGGAGTGGGTTGGTCGAGTCAAGCGGCTCGGTCGGACTCGAGTCCGACTTCGGTCGGATGAACGATTTGACCCGAGTTGGATTTTCCAGCGATTTAATATTTAAAATAATTCCCGATAATTCATTTAATTCATTTAAAAATAGCAAATGACTCGAGAAAAATTCGAGAAAAATTCTGGAAAATATTTTGGATCATTTTGGACTCAAATAAAATATTTCCAACAAAAATTTATTTGCAAATTTAAATTCTTTAATTATTTCAAAATGGAATAAATTCAAATAAATTCCAAATAAATCCAAATAAATTCCAGAAAATTCCAAAAATTCACCAAAGTGCCAAATCACACATGAATTTAAGAAAAGCAAAATTTTGGGGTGTTACACTCAACATGACAAAGTCAAAGGAAGTCACAATTCCTTTAACGACCTCTCTTCATTCCCGAAAGTTTCCATCGAGGGGAATAACTCATTAAGGCACACTAGCCCTTCCGATACACGATCATACTAACATTTTATTCCATCCTTTCCCAGGCAAGACTCAAACCCAAAAACAACTAGTGAAGACAACTGCTCACGGCAAGGCAATTATCACCGATCTACCGTCAACTTCACTTCCACCCATCGCTACTCTTAGTAAAGGTTAAACCCATACATCATCAACCTCCATCACAAACCACCCTTATACCACTAAGGTTCGACACCTAGCCCAAGCTAGGATCGAAAACCTTACCAAACCACAATTGGTTCCTTTCTTAAGAGGGTCTCGCCCTCACACAAAAACACTTAGCTATCAAGCCCAAGTGTACACACCACAACTCAAACCCAAAGCGTTAACAACCATTTTGGAAAGAATTCGGCAACATCCAAGCCAAAACACAAAGGAAGCATAAATCCCCTACATCACAACCAACATACCAGAAATTGTTCATTGCTTCTTTTCATACTAGAAAACAAGGGAAATCTCGTTTCATGACATAAATGCACACTCTTCAGGAGCACTCCGGATTAGTCATATCTCCATATATGACTTTCTCACCGACACAGCTCAACGACTCTTTTATCATTTAACATGTAAAAACGATGTCATGTTTACTTTTCACCATTCCCTCATCATGTAACCACACTACCGAATAGTCATTCACATGATGACTTTTGCCTCGGTATCATATGAATAAATCTCGAATAACATCGAGAGTTGCGCTAATTCATATAAACTGCGACGGCAACATCGTTAATCAACAAAACACCACATCGTGTGAAAACCCATCTTCGATTTAACACTAGCTTTGCAACACCTCGCAAAATCAAACTCAACCCTTTGGAACAGAACACCGACTCCAAAATCAAACATCTGCAGACACAAGCGCCATAAATTTTTATCAAAAGAGAGGGAAACTCAATCCAAAAAGAAAACTCTTCACTAACCAAATTCACTTATGAAACATTCATAAAAATCCAGACTTGTAAAACACCCGCACACCAGACACATTTTCCAAATGACTCCAACTCTAGTCAAATAGAGTTACACATCAAGGGCTTAACTCAAAAGTTTCCAACACAACCCTTTATGACCATCTGCTTCCTTTTAAAATTAATTCCAAAGATAAATCGGTCTGACGAAAGGCGCGATCCACTCAAAAACTTTTGGATGTAAACTCAAACTCACAACACGAACTAAACAAATTCGCCAAAACCAAAGGTCGACACCAACCACTACGAGTTTTGGGAAACTCTGAAACTCAACATAAGGAACACCTCAACCGAAAGCATTCAACCGAGATGGCAAACAACCAAACCAGTTTCAAGGTTTTTAGACAACATTTCGACATGAAAGGAACCATCTCTAGTACTCCACTACGCTTTCCATTAAAGACTTCAATAATCACTATTTACTATCTGAGGAGCCCCAACACAATTCAACCGAAAGTTTCACAACAAATTCTTCCTCTAGTTACCATTCCCAACATTTTTTAATAAGGGTTTATGATGCTTATCAAAAAGGCACCCAACCAAGACTATAATGACATGATCCCCACGGCTCACCGAATCATAATACATCTTATTCTAAATTTGAAACATAGTACTTCCACAAATCTTTCAGCAAGATCAACCTATAAATTTCATACCACCTATATATTCACGTCTCGATAACCGAACCTTATTCAGTTAAACAACGACTTCAACATGTAAATATTATCTCTACAAGACAAAGTTCATAACTGGGATTCCAAGGCATATATTCATTAAGGATGAAATTGTACATCATGTTAATTATCCAAAGCTCACTCCATCGCAACATGTTAAAATTTTCCTCTATTTTAACCATGGTTTTCCAACGAATAATCTAAACAGTTACCACAACTACTTAGTCATCAATAACAACAAATGGGCACAATCATCAACCAACAACATTACTTTTCGCTACCCTATACATAGGTGATAACAAAATTACCACCACACAACATACTCCCACTATTTAAAATAGACTGAATACTAGCATTAACACTACCATTAACAACATCATTAACAATAAGTCTTATGTCTTCTCCATTGATATCAATACTAGCATTGTAGCGACACAACTGCATACTTCCAAAGATGCTAGTAGTTTGCAACAACATAAATAGCAACTCTAATCAACATCCAAATTAAAGTCACTAGTCAACACGATTAAATTTCTCTATTAATCCATTAGATTAGAACATCTTTAACAACCAGCACAGTTTCTTTTACAATAACAGCAGTCTACATCATCTTAATGTTTTAACTATGCATCAAAGTTTAAACTTTTAACATTAACAAGGATCATAAGCACTTTTAAAGCAAGGCAACATATTCTAAGCATGTACATTAACACATTTAATCATTCTCGCTAAGAGTAAACTGCAACACTAGTAGTCTATTTATTCTCAAGCTAGAGATATTAATCACATTGAATTGATTCAACTCAAAATTTAACTTAGCAACACATCAATCCATAAACCACATTGTTACCTACTACATAACATGCTAAACATCAATTCTTACTAGGGACAAACGATTTCAGTCAAAAGACTACTTTGTTTACAACATTTTAGTTTTAAAACTCATCCTAAGTTCATAAGGAAAATTTGACTCTCAAAATTGCGATGAGACAAACCCAAACTTGATCATGCAAAGGAATTCTCCAAAACACTTTTCAATCTCCAAGACTCCCACTGGAGGGTACCAACCGATCAAATAATCCTTTGCAAATAAAACCTTAGCACCAAACCCCAATCTTTCATGAAACAGGAAGGGTTTTTCAAAGATGATTTCTTAGACCAGTTGTCGAAAATCGGTTTCACCGGCAATAAGATTTGTGATTCTAGGGGATTTGTGCGGGATCTGAGCTTGATGGTAACACAGGATGCGGGGGCAATCTGTTTTAGACAGGTTCGGGCTCTCTCGGAGGAGATAATACCCTAGTCCTGTGTTCTTGGATATATTGTGTGTGTCCTCTCTTTCTTGTTTCTCCCTCCTCCTTATATCTGGGAAGGATACACGATAGATGGGCGCCACCGGGCCCTGAACATGGTGGCCTGGACGACATGTCCCTTGTCCTTATCCGCCTTCGCGCTCTACGTCTTGGAGAGGTGGTTATGCTTTCCCCGACCCACGCCTGCTGCCTTGTCAGGTTCCAGCATCCGCAGGCTCTGGCAGTGTCAGACTGCGTGCTTCGTTCCTGGCGGGTTGTTAGGGCGTGGCGAGAAGCTTCCCCGAAGGATCAGGAGTTGCCTTGGGGAGCAAGCCGAAGGTCTCCTCCGGGCCCGTCGTGGTGCTTCTGGGCTTTGGGCTTTCTACTCCACCTATCAGGCCCAGTCGGGTGTAGGCCCTTCTTGTGGGACCCCTGTCTCTGACATCCCACAGCAGCCCCCAAGTGCTTTAGGATCGACTTTCCGTCCCTTACCCTGTCATGAGGATTATGCGGGAGAAAGATCATAAAGAACTTGTAATATGAAGCCACCGTGGTTGGTTAGCTCGTGGCCGAGTGGTACCCGCGCCCGCTTACGGTGCACGGCAACCGGCTTGTCGCTCGGCTGGCCCTCATGGGGCGTACCGTAGTCTTTCGGCTCGTGGCCGAGTGGTACCCACGCCCGCTTACGGTGCGTGGCAACCGGCTTATCGCTCGGCTGGCCCTCATGGGGCGTACCGTAGTCTTTCGGCTCGTGGCCGAGTGGTACCCACGCCCGCTTACGGTGCGTGGCAACCGGCTTATCGCTCGGCTGGCCCTCATGGGGCGTACCGTAATCTTTTTGGCTCGTGGCCGAGTGGTACCCGCGCCCGTTTACGGTCTTGCTGCGAACCGGCTTATCGCTTGGCTGGCCCTCATGGGGCGTACCGTAATCTTTTTGGCTCGGGGCCGAGCGGTACCCGCACCCGTTCGCGGTGTGCGGCGATTGGCTTGTGAGACCCAACCGACCCTCATGGGGCATACCTTGGTCATCCAGAGTAATGCCTGTGCCCGCTCACGGCGCACTGCTTCAGACCCTCATGGGGCGCATTCTCAAGACCGATTTAGTGAAAAATCCTCTCGCGGCACCCAATCACGCTAAGAAGCAGTGACCAGCAATTGGCCCCAAATTATGGGACATACCGGTTGGGGATGTTCGGAAAGTGCCCGGCCCCAAACTTCCGTGGCGGCCGGCGTTCAGGCCCATCATGGGGCGCACCTTATCCCAAACTTCGAACCAGACTTGACACCTGGTCGCGTTTTGCGCAACCCAGCTATCGGCCCAACATGGGCGTGCCTAGATCCGCCCAGGATCAACGGAGGCCGTTGCTTTCCCCGCCGTAAGGCGAAAATTAAGGCTTGCTCCTTATAAATGAGGGAAAACTTGCTAGGCGAAGGTACCTCTGTCCTTCCCCCTCCACCGTTGAGAAACCTTTGAGCCTCTTTCGGCGGTTTGGGCAGCTTAGGGTTTCTAATTTCGCGCCCAAGGCCCCCGACGGTTCCTCCCTCCAGGTCTCCTTCACAGAGATGTCTTCCTCTTCGGGATCCTCGTCAGCGTCGGGAGGTAGCGTCGACCCTGCGACGGCGGGATGGGAGACCTCCATCACGACGACGTCCCGCTTGGAGGGAATGGTCGCCGCCGGCGTCCTCCCTCCGCTGGAGTTGATCTCCGCCCGTCCCGCCGCAGGTGACCCTTACCCCACACCTCTAGAGAATGAGATTGTGGTGTTTGAGTCCTTCTTCTGGCGGGGACTTAGCATTCCTGGGAGCGCCTTCTTCCGGGGGCTCCTCCACTTATACGAAATCGAGTTGATTAATTTGAACCCCAACTCGATTCTTCACATTGCCATCTTCGTCCAGCTCTGCGAGGCGTATCTTGGGATACGTCCCCATTTGGATTTGTTCCGCTCCTTCTTCTTGCTGAAGCCTCATCCGAACCGGGCCGCCCCCAACGTTGTTGGGGGCGCCGGGCTCCAGCTGCGGGAGGGCTCGAAGAAGCAGTATTTTGTCGTTCCTCTCAAGACCTCCCTCAAAGGTTGGAGACGGGAGTGGTTCTATTGTGCCAATGTTGATCCTTTCCTCGCCCCCTTTGCTGGCCGCGCTCCTAAAGCTTCCCAATGCTGGAGCGACGCCCCGGATGGAGGCGGTTTGGCCCAAATCCCCGAGCTTCTGGCATTGATTGACGATCTGAAGAACCGAGGGCTGACGGGTCCCGGGATCGCGATCAGTTTTGTGAAGCGCCGAGTGCAGCCCTTGAAGGAGAGAGTCCATTTGGGGTTCCAATACAACGGGCCTCTGGACCCCACGCGGGAAACGGATGTGTCCTTGTCGATGGAGGCGCTGGCAGCACGGGTAGTTGATCTCTTCGTGCCTGGCACAATAATCACCAACAGGGGCTGCCCTCATAAATTTTCGACGGCAAGGCCTCCCCCTCCTGTGAGTGCACTATTCTCTCGAAAGGCTGTTCCATGATTTCTTTGACTGATGTGTGATTCAAACAGGGTGCGATCGTTCCTTTTTTCAGGAACGCGCGTCCTTCCTTTCTGACGCTCCGGTTGTCGGCCTCTCTCGGCTGAAGCACGCTCAGGCGAAGCGAGTGGCTGACACCTCGGTCGACGAGCTGCGCCGGGAGTCGGCGGAGGAGGTCGCCGGTCTTTCGTCAGCCGGGCCTTCGACCTCCGGTGCACCCGGATCACAAAGCACGGGGCCACAGCCTTCTGTCCCAGGGGCAGCCCCGGCTGCGGGAGCTAACTTCCCTCCGAGTGGTGCTGGGTCTCGGATGAGACCTGGGATGAAATTCAAGAAGTCCAAAAGGTATTCTTTTGGGCGACCCTTGTCTTTTTGTCACTTCCTGTGCTGAGGTGTCTTCTCTTTTTGCTGATTCAGGACTCCTGCTACGGACGTCCCGGCGGAGGGGTCTCCTGAAAAGGAGCCCCAGGCGGAGGCTAGGTCGCCGTTGCCGCCGACTGCCGGGGCGTCGCCATCGGTCGCCGGCGGCCCAACGGTCGAACCATCCGGTGGTCCGTCCGTCGACGAGATCGACCCGGCACCGTCTCCCGGAGTGGAGGAAGTGCCTCGAGAGCCACCGCCGCTCGGTCCTCTGCCGAAGCCCCCGAATCGGACCGTATGGTGGGAAGGGGGTTCCGACTGGAAAGGGATGGAAGAGGACGACGAGATGGAAAGAGCGGCTCGGACGGAGCTTTATGAGCTCACCGTCAGGTGTAGCACGCTCGTCAGGGTGAGTTTCTTGTCTTTAATCTGTTGCCTGCTGACTTCTCCCTGAGATTCTGCCCTGTTACCTAGGACATGGGGGAGCGCTCGGAGCAAAGATCACGGTTTTTCTGGAAGGTGCTCCCGAAGCTCAAGGAGCAGAAGAAGTACCAGGACAAGCTCAGCGAGATCAGCGCGGACAGATGGAAAGAGGTCCACGGGCTTCAGGGCGAGTGTATGACGATCCAGGAGGAGAAGACGAAGCTTGAGCATATGCTTGAAGGTGAGATTCTCCCCTGGATTCGGTTTGGATGCCTTTTTGGATGGTTGGAGAGGATGATGACACTCTCGTGTTTCAGAGCGCGACTCGACCGTTGCTGAGCTGAGGGCCCGACTGGAGGCTTCAGAGAACTCTGGCCTCGAAGCTCGAGTCAGCTTGGAAAGGATGCAGCGGGAGCTGAAGGGTAAATTTCTTTGACTTGGGTTGAACATACTTGGCGTCGGGTGTGCCCCTGATGGCCGTTTGACTTTGTTACAGAGTGCAAGGAGAAGATGGCCGCTGTCGAACAGGGCCGAACTGAACTGCGCGTCGCCTGCGAGCCAGTCCTGCACCTTCTGCGTATTGAAGGAGTCACGCCGGGCCAGGGGACGATCTTTGTTCCACTTCTCTCGGGAGGAGCCGACAGGATCAGAGCTTACGCCAAAGAGTCCGCAGCAATGAGTGCGAACCAGGCATTGGCGGTGGTCAAGTCTCATTATCCGAGAGTTGACCTCGAAGCTGTGAAAGAAGGTTTTGCCTGTGATGAAGACAAGGCCAACGCGCTCCTCGAAGAGGTGTCCGGTGCATCGCAGGCCTTGTTGGAGAATCTAGAATTCTGACTTCGATGTGGGCCTTGATGCCGAGTGCTCGCCCTCCTTGTTTGAGATATTGTGTCTTCTTACTTCAATATGATTTGCCTGTATTGTCTTCCGCTGAGTGGTCTTCAGACCTCTTCCGCTCTTTCTCCTCTGGCTGAGTTGTTAGAATATAGGCCCGCGGCCTTTTGGATCCTGTTGCGCCTTTCCGGGTGAGTTTCAGACGCCAGGGCCTTGGCCCGTGGCTTTCTTGCCCCAGACACGCTTTTCCGAGAGGCTGGCGTGCAGCTCTCGAGCGTCGGGACTTACGTTGTGGCCACCTGGCTGAGTGGTTTAGCCCCCAGGCTTGCATCGCTTGCTAGCTCTTCAGCCCCCGGGCTTTTTCGCTTGATTCGGTAGAATTAAGCGGGAAGGCCGAATGAGCTTGAACTGCTCATGACACGTGTCTGGCGAAGTGTCCCTTAATTTTGTTCAACGCGCTGATCTTCTTCGGTATTTGCACTGCCGCTTTGTTTTTCGCGCTTCATTGATTGCGAGGTGGCACGTTTGATTGCCTTTGAGACGCTTCGATTTCCGGGGCTGGGGTGGCTTATAAATGGGGCGTCACCGCTAATGAGCGATCGCCCGTTTCTTCTTGCCTTGTCCTTCTTCTTCCTCTTCCAGTTTCCTTCCATGTCTAATACGGGGAGGTTCGTTGGCCCCTACGCGGCATTGTTTCGCCAGCGATTCTTCGGGCTGCTCCACAACTGGGAGGAGGCGGAGTCTTGGGAAGACCTCGACTTTGCCACACTGGAGGCGGAGGAGGAGGAAGGAGCGGCGAGGGACGCCGCCGCCGTGGCCACCTTGTTGGAGGCTGCGCCGGGGCTCCACGAGGTGGCCGAGATCATCCTCGAGATGGTTGGTCGCGATCGCCGCGACGACCTTGCCGTCAGGGCCCTCGTCCGCCTTATACCACCCTTGTGGGTGGTTGAGGACGAGGTTTTGGCGGCTTTGGGTCGCGTGGTTCGCGTCTAACCTCAACGATCCCGCCTCCGGGCCTCCCAAAAGCCAAGACTAAAGAAGACTAGCCTCCAAAGAAGACTAAGAAGACCAAAGACTAAAGACTAAAGACTAAGAGCACCAAAGACCAAGACTCAAGACTAGAGCACCAAAGAAGACTAAGACCGACTAAAGACCAAGAGCACCAGCGATTTTTTTTTTAGCGCGAGAAAAAGAAAAAAGGAAAGTCAGTAATGTAAATTATTAACATTATGGAATGAAATGCGAAATTTTGTCCAGTCTGTGCCATTATATTTAATCCGAGTTTAGTGGTTCCGCCTGATCAACTTATTCTAGTCAGTTGCTCGATGCCAAGAACGGTTGGGCTCGAGCTTTTGGTGGCTAGAAATTCACGATCAGGCGAATCTCGGTTAGATTCTGGCGCTGCGAATTGCAGTCCCCGAGTGGTTAGTGTTTTCTACCCGTTCCGTTGCGCGTGCTGGTAATAACCACTCGGGGCTAGCATTACACAGAACTTCAGAAAATAAGACGGACCACCATTTTATTTAATGTGTGAGAGTCGGGTACATAACTCATGCGTAGAAGCGACGGAGCTGTTCGGCGTTCCAAGTATTCGCCAAAACCTCACCGTCTTCTCGTTTGAGTCGATAAGCACCCGGCCGGATTGTCTTCTGCACAATGTACGGGCCTTCCCAAATTGGAGAGAGCTTGTGCTCGCTTTTAGTTCCTCCTCGTGACCGGATCTCCTTCGAAAAGGTTCTACTTACGGCGTTGCGAGTGGTAGCGCCGAAGTCCCTGGAGGTACTTAGCCGACTGGATGGCTGCAACGTTCCGAGCCTCCTCGAGTTGATCAAGCTCCACCATTCGGCTTCCCTCGGATTCGGCTTCGTTGTAATTCCGAACCCTCACGGATTCGAATCCTAGCTCGGTCGGCAGAACCGCCTCTGCGCCATAGACCAGGAAAAAGGGAGTTTGGCCAGTCGCTCGGCTGGGAGTGGTTCTGAGTCCCCAGAGTACCGACGGTAGCTCCTTCACCCATCGAGCAGCGTATGGTTTGAGGCGGTCGAAGATCCTGGCCATGAGGCCTTGGAGGACCAGACCGTTAGCTCGCTCAACCTGCCCATTGCTTCGTGGGTGAGCCACCGAGGCGAAGCAGATCTTGATCCCGACACCTTCGCACCATTCTTGGAATTCTTCACTCCTGAATTGGGTGCCGTTGTCCGTGATGATTCGGTTGGGCACTCCGAATCTGACCACAATATCCTGGAAGAACTCCTTGGCCTTAACTGCAGTGATAGTGGCGACTGGCTTGGCTTCGATCCACTTGGTGAACTTGTCAATGGCCACGAAGAGGTAAGCGAAACCGCCTTGAGCCTTCTTGAGCGGGCCCACTAAGTCGAGCCCCCAGACTGCGAAAGGCCAAGAAATGGGTATAGTCTGTAGCTCCTGTGCCGGCAAGTGTGTCTGTCTTGCATAGAACTGGCAGCCCTCGCAGGTTCGAACTATCTCCTTGGCATCCGTTACCGCCGTTGGCCAGAAGAAGCCCTGTCGGTAGGCTTTCCCAACCAAGGCGCTTGATGCCGCGTGATGGCCACACATCCCCGAGTGGATTTCTTGGAGCAGCTCTCTTCCCACTTGTCCCGAAATACACCGCCTGAGGACACCCGAGGCACTCTTTCGGAAGAGCTCGTTGCCCACCACCACATAGGATTTGGCTTGTCGGGAGACGCGCTCTGCCAGAGTGGTCGCTTCCGGGAGTTTGTCCTTCAGGAGGTAATCAAGGTACGGGGTAGTCCAGTCGGGATCGATGAGCAGGACCCCGGTTCCAGGACCCTCACTTGGCTTTTGCCGTTTTGTAACGGTTGGCTCGTGAAGATCCTGTACGAAGATACCACTCGGGACATCTGCCCGAGTGGCTCCCATCTTCGCCAGCTCGTCTGCTGCCTCATTATTGCGGCGGAGGACATGAACCAGCTCCAGACCGTCAAACTTGCCTTCCAATTCTCGGACTTCTTTGGCAAGATGCCGTCATGGTCTGATCCACGCACGACCGATCCTTCGTACTTGATTCACCACCAACTGGAGTCGCCACGAACCGCCACCGGATTCGAAAGTGATGTGGCGTCTGAAGCCCATGGATGAGGGCCTCGTACTCCGCGGCATTGTTTGAGGCCGGGAAGTGAAGCCGAAGGACATACTTCAACTTGTCGCCCTTAGGCGAGATAAGGAGGATTCCCGCCCCTGCTCCTCCGAGCATGAGAGATCCGTCGAAGTGCATGACCCAATATTCTGGCTCTTCTTCCGCGTGGGGAGTCTGGGATTCGGTCCACTCGGCCGTGAAGTCGGCCAAAGCCTGGGATTTGACGGCGGTACGCGGCTTGAACGAGATGTCGAAAGCTCCGAGCTCGGCTGCCCACTTTGAAATTCTTCCAGTAGCTTCCCGATTACGGAGGACCTCTCCCACGGGAAAGAAGTCACTACTTGAAATCGAATGTCCTTGGAAATAATGCTTCACTCCGTGACGAGATCAAAATGGCGTACAGCAGCTTCTGGATTTGAGGATATCGTGTCTTGGACTCGCCTAGCACTTCACTGACAAAATAAACCGGGCGCTGCACGCCGTAGCGGTGTCCAGATTCTTCCCGCTCCACAATTATCACGGCCGACTACATGAGTGGTCGCCGCTATGTAAAGCAGAGAGGTTCACCTGGCACCGCGAGACTAGAATTGGCGGGGTGGAGAGGAAAACCTTGAGCTCTTCAAAGGCTTGCTTGTGCCTCCGCCGTCCATTCAAAGCAGTCGTGCTTCTTGAGGAGCTTGAAGAAAGGCATTCCCGGACTCCCAACCGTGAGATAAACCTCGCCAAGCGCTACCATGCATCCAAAGTGAGCTTTTGGACCTCTTTTGGTTGGTAGGCGGGGCCATCCTCATGATGGCCCCGATTTTCTCCGAGTTCGGCTCGATCCCACGATAAGAGACAATGAACCCGAGTAGCTTCCGGAGGAAACTCCGAAAACACACTTCTCGGGGTTTAGCCTCATCTGGAACGCCCTCAGACTTGTGAACGTCTCGGCCAGATCAGAGGTGAGGCTGTCTTCTGCCTCGGTTTTGACCACTATATCATCGACATAAGCTTCCACGTTGCGTCCAAGCTGATGGTGAAAACACCGCTGTATCGCGCGCTGATAAGTCGCGCCAGTATTCTTCAGCCCAAACGGCATGGTGATGTAGCAATATGCTCCGAACGGGGTGATAAACGAGGTCTTCTCGCAATCCTCCTCTCGAAGCCGGATTTGATGATAGCCCGAGTAGGCGTCCAGAAAACTAAGTAGTTGGGATCCGGTAGTGGAGTCTACCACCTGATCAATACGAGGGAGACCAAAGGGATCTTTCGGACAAGCCTTGTTGAGGTCGGTGTAATCAACACACATGCGCCAGCTTTTATTCTTCTTCTGGACAAGTACAGGGTTTGCCAACCAGTCGGGATGATACACTTCTTTGATGAAGCCTGCGGCTAGCAGCTTTGTAATCTCCTCCCTGATAGCCTGTCGGCGGTCTTGGGCGAATCGTCGCAGCCTTGGCTTGACTGGCCTGGCCAATTGGTCTACATTCAACGCGTGCTCGATCACCTCCCTGGGAACTCCGGGCATGTCCGACAGCTTCCAGGCGAAGACGTCTTTATTCGCCCGCAGGAAAGTGACGAGCACGTCCTCCTATTTGTTCCCGAGCCCTGTCCCGATCAAGGTGGTTCGCGACGGATCGGACGGGTCGAGGAGGATTCTTTTGGTACCTTCTTCGGGGCCAATCCCTGGGCTTCGCGCTTTGCGGGTGGGGACGCCGCCTTCCGGCTTCTCGGAATCCGCTTCTCGCCGGATCCCCTCCCGACCTGCTAGCGCCTCCAGGGACTCGGCCATCTCGCAGCCTTTCCTCACACAGAAAAAGATCGCTTCATGTCACATGCAGAGCGATGATACCACTCGGCCCCGGCATCTTCAAAGTCAAATATGTGTAGTGGGGTACTGCCATGAACTTGGCCAGCGCTGGTCTCCCCAAGATGGCATGATATGCTGTTGCGAAATCCGCCACCTCGAAGCTGAGGTTCTCTGTCCGGTAATTCTCCCTTGCGCCGAAAGTGACCGGCAGAGTGATTTGTCCGAGTGGTGTCGCTGAAGTCCCAGGTATGACACCGTGGAAAGGCGACGATCCGCGCTTTAGCTCCGAGCGTGGAATCCCCATATCGTCTAGGGTTTTGACAAAGAGGACGTTGAGCCCGCTTCCGCCGTCAATCAATACCCTCTTGAGCTTGATGCCGCGGACGACGGGCGCCAAGACGAGAGGATACCTGCCGGGGAACGGGACGTGATCTGGGTGGTCCGAGCGGTCGTAGGTTATCGCGACCTCGGACCAGCGTACATATTGGGGCGTTTCCGGCTGCACCGCGTAGATGTCCCGGGCGGTGAGCTTTTGCTTCCGCTTGGACTCATACGCAGCTGAGCCCCCGAATATGTAGTTGAGCTCGAGATCGGCTTCCTGATAGTCCTCCTCGGCTTCGGGGGGAGGTGGCTTGTTGGCGGCGTGTCCACTCGGACCTTGTCCAGCCTGCTTCTTGCTCTCGCGGGCGAACCTCTTTAGGGTGAAGCAGTCCTTGGCGGCATGCCTCCCCTTTGGATGGAAAGGGCAGGGTGAGTTCATAACCTTATCGTATCCATCCTCTTTGAGGGCGCGAGGGTGAGTTGATGCAGCGACTGCCACCAGCTCTTCGCCCTTGCGCTTCTTTTCTTTCCGCCGGGGGGGTTCAGCCTGATCCTTCCCCTCGTCACGTCGTTCCGCCAGAGCCTCGGAGGCTGAAGCGTAACGGTCCGCTAGGGCGAACAGCTCCCGGACCGACGTGGGTGGCTTCCGGGACATCTTCTTGATGAGGTCGGGGTCGCTGACCCCTTTCTGGAAGGCAGCTATCACAATCGCATCCGTGACATCCCGAACGGTGCTTTTCCTGTGCATGAAGCGCTTGACGAACTCCCGGAGGGGTTCGTTCCTCCTTTGGTGTAGCCGGTATAGGTCCCAAGGGGTGCACTGGCGCTCATAAGTGCCTTGGAAATTTGAGATGAATCTGCTCACCTGAGATCTCCCGAGGAATCTATAGAGTTCGCTGGAAGTCCGGTGAGCCATGCTTGGGCCAGGCGAGAGGGTAACCGGCAAGTAGTTTGCCATTACTTTCGATCCCCGGCTGCCCCCGCCAGAGCGTATACTTGTAACCAAGCCTCAGGTCCCTCTCACCGTCGAACCTAGTGATGCCTTTAGGATTAAATCCATCAGGCCAAACCACTCGGCGTAGGTGAGGGGTAAACGTGCGAACCCCTTCGATGACCCCGCGACACCCCCCGGGTGGTGATCGACGTGGAGGGGATCGCGCTTGGCGTACTTCGCGGTCTCGCGGAAGGATGCCGTAGCGTTCATATTCATCGGCTTGACGGCGTTGTTCCTCCCTTTCTGGCCGCGGCGCTGGCGTCGAGGTCTGAACGGAGGTCGCGGTGATCTTTGTGTCGCAAGTCGTCTCCGCGAGGTAGAACATGATGTGTATGCAGTGGGCTTCTGACCTGGCCAGGCTGGTTTGTGCAGGTCCTCGCCGGACCACGTGACAGCTCCTTCGTCGGCTGGTCGGTTTGGGCCTGCTGGATAGTTGCCGCCGTCACCATGGCCTTTACTTGGGCCATGATCGGGCAATCGATCACCCGCCCAAAGATAGGGTCGTGGTATCCAGGAGTGTCTTGGAGGCGATGATATTCTCTTGTGGGTACGAAACAGCCTGGTCCCCATCTTGGCTTGCATGTCTTCATTGGCCGCCCGCGCGGTCTCGAGAGTACGCCCGTAGCGTCGGAGTTCAGTCGCTCGGCCACCTTCCAAATCGGCGGCGACTGAGGTGTCGAGGCGCTGCTGCGAATCTGCCTGCGAGCCTTCGATTACACAGACTCTACGAAAATTCCAGCAGCTCTCTAGGCTTTCTTCTGACTCGGCCGCTGAGGTGGGTGAGTCTGGAGAAGATAAACCTAGGCGCTCGGGGGTGCCGAGTGGCTTGGCGGTGAGAACCCCCACCCTTCGTGCCTCGGCGTCCTCGAGCCTGACTCCCCGGCCGGAACGGGTCTTCGGATCCCCACTCGGCACTTTAGGGTACGAGACAGGGGGACCTTCCGATCGGCGCGGAAGTCGTGACGATGGATCGCCGAAAACCTCACCGCGCTGCAGCACGGTTCCCTTAGAGAGGGAAAGGCTTCCGAGGTCGTTGGAGATGAAGGTCAGGCTTCCGAAACGGAAGACCTAGCCCGGGAAGAAGACTGTGGAGACTTCGCTCGTCGCAGCCATCAAGCTTGACGAAGATCTTGACACAAGCCCCTACCTGGCGCGCCAACTGTCGACGATCGGTTTCGCCGGCAATAAGATTTGTGATTCTAGGGGATTTGTGCGGGATCTGAGCTTGATGGTAACACAGGATGCGGGGGCAATCTATTTTAGACAGGTTCGGGCTCTCTCGGAGGAGATAATACCCTAGTCCTGTGTTCTTGGATATATTGTGTGTGTCCTCTCTTTCTTGTTTCTCCCTCCTCCCCTTATATACTGGGGGAAGGATACACGATAGAGGGGCGCCACTGCCCTGAACATGGTGGCCTGGGCGACATGTCCCTTGTCCTTATCCGCCTTCGGCGCTACGTCTTGGAGAGGTGGTTATGCTTTCCCCGACCCACGCTGCCGCCTTGTCGAGTTCCGGCATCCATGAGCTCTGGCGATGTCGATCGCTGCGTGCCCGTTCTGGCGGGTTGTTAGGGCGTGGCGAGAAGCTTCCCCGAAGGATCAGGAGTTGCCTTGGGGAGCAAGCCGAAGGTCTCCTCTGGGCCCGTCGTGGTGCTTCTGGGCTTTGGGCTTTCTACTCCGCCTGTCAGGCCCAGTCGGGTGTAGGCCCTTCTTGTGGGACCCCTGTCTCTGACATCCCACACCAGTAAAATAACGAAATCAAACACCACGTACTACTACAAAGCCACAGAACTTCAGCCCTGACAGCCAGGTCTGGCACAACTCCGCAATAACTCCTTTAACCTCAGAGAAAGACAAACACAGGGATAAATTGAATGCTTGTTCCCCATAATGCAATCAACAGGCATCAAAACTAGAAAGGCGCCCAAAAGAAGCGCAACACTAGTCTCCTCTTCTTCGTCTTCAACCAAGGAAGAGAAAACCACACACCGCATACGGAACGATCCGCGAAAACCCAACACTTTTCATTTGATTCAAATCTACTAAAGCCAAGAAAAGCAAAGAACACCGACCGTCAGAACGGCAAAGAACATACGAAGGAAACCACCATTAACTCTTCTATTTGACTCCAGTCAACTACCCGATCAACGACAGAAAGGATAAGCACGCTTCTCCTACAGGGGTCAATAGTTCTTCGGTGGTGGCGCTAACCGGCCACACCGTCAAACCTCACCCTTACTATGAAATAAGAGAGGTGGCCGAAACCCTTCGGCACCAAAACCCCACTTTTACCACCACAACAGGAATAATTCAATCATTTATCTCATAGACATAGCAACATACTATATCAAATATAGCATTTAGCAACAAGGCTTAAGTACAACATTTAAGCGTAAACAACGATACCCATACCCTTCCCATCAGTGCATCCATGTGTGTCAAATTTTAGATTAGTTATACCACTTTTGCAAGTTTCAATGTTGCTATCCAATGACAAAATTTTAGTAAAAACCTAAGCCATGTTTCTAAGTTATTCCACATCACATTTTAGTTGTACCCTATAGCATGACACTAAAAATACACATTCCAAGGACCTACAGCCGCTCGATACCAATCAGAATAACACCCCGGCATTTAATATGCCCGAATGCTACCAAACATAAGCTAAACAACATCTAAGTACCACAATTAAACATAAATTCCAGCAAAGGTTCATATGCTAAAAACCGATATTTCGGCAGCATCTCCTTTGTTTTTCCATGAATTAACACAATCTCAATATCATGGCAAGATATATATCATAGCACACGACATCTAAAACAACAACATAAATGGACATAACATCAAGTTACGCCAATAATACCACGCTTAACCACTTCATAAACTATAACGAAGCAAATAAGGATTCACAAGCATGCTAGATTAAACCATACATTAAGTTTAGGACACAACTCTTAATATCATGTCTCCAAGTTGTTAATTATGGACTATGATGGTGGAGCTACGTGTAGAAGTGTAGCTAGATCCCTTTTTCCCGCATGCCGATCTCAAAGTACCTAAAAACAACATAAAACACAAGCGTGAGTTCGAAAACTCAGCAAGCATATTGTAATGGACAACAAGATCATTTACAAGACAATAATACCTCACATCACATATAACATCTCATACTTGAGCACATAACAACATCATCATCATTAAAAAAAATGTATTGCAATGCAATGCAATGCAATGCAATGTTATGCTCATATCTCCATGGAAACTCATACCGGTATGGTTGAGTACACACCCGTCGGTGTGCACCCTCTCCCCCCTTCCATCCCGAAGATGGAGGGTGCCTATTCCTCGCTTCCACAACCCACGGTAGATGGAATCACGATGTAGGACTTACTCTAATGGCTCTCCGGATTAGTCATAACTTTCTCACCGACCTTCCCGGATTAGTTAATGACTTTCTCACCGCCCGGGCCATGTAACATGTCATGCATGCAACTATGCCAATTATCATATTTC
Organism: Rhipidocladum racemiflorum; assembly: GCA_036346355.1. NCBI lineage: Eukaryota > Viridiplantae > Streptophyta > Magnoliopsida > Poales > Poaceae > Rhipidocladum > Rhipidocladum racemiflorum. The sequence goes on along the minus strand of CM070589.1, from coordinate 36,303,773 downwards.
ACATGTACATAAACATATGGCAACTCATCATGACAAATATAAACACATGGCATCGAACCATGATAATCATACTCAATATTTCATTGGAAAACAGCAAGCATGGCAAGTGAGCATAGCAAGTGTTCAATCTTTCACCCAATATCAACAAACAACCTACAATCCGCTATACATTACAACACACTTGCCTCAACCATGGCGACGGATTTGTGGGACGTAGAGGGCACTCCCGGTGTCACACCACCTGCACATAGGCATCACACACTCACAATAATGCCCGAAAAACAGTACACAAATCCCCATCTAACCCGACATTGCCCACTACTTGCAAACCTAAAAACAGAGGTTCTGTCCCGGCGGGACAGCAGCCTTGCAAAGGCCATAACTTGAGTTCTGGGACTCCAAATCGGTCAAACCAGTACACCATCACGAAGCTTAGGAAATTTCCTACCTTTTTCTAGTTATACGGAAAGACTGATTCGGACTCTAAAATTGTTTAATCTACAGATTACTACGATCTGTTCCAATCGCGTCACAGATTTTAACACGCTCGGTAAAACAGCCATAACTTTCAAATGGCTGATCGGATTTTAACGTGCTTTATGTCCACGGAAAGATAATTAAATTATCTACAACTTCTTTTAAGTCCGTATGGACAGATTCGGATTCTAAATCGACGAAAACTCAAACCCTAGCCCGACTGCTCAATCTGCCCGAAAATAGAAACGTGGCAACGTCTAGATCTAACCCAAAGAACTCCAATCCAGCACCACCAATTGATCTAAAAACTTGATAATCACCCTAAGAACAGTACCTAGATAAATTCCAAGGATCCCCATGATCATACCTTTGCCCAACGAACGAATCTCCAATAGATCTCCTCGCGGATCGCTCCTCGCTCCACGCTCCTCGCTCCTCGCTCCTCGCTCCAACGGATGGATCCACAAGGTGCAGAGGTGTGGAGACCACCCTAGGGCAGCAAGGGGGTGGAGGAGAGGTGGTGGAGAGGTGGGGAGCATTGGGGAAATGGGGGTGGTGTTGGCGCAAACGTGGGAGAGGGAGAGGGGGGGGCCGCTAGGGCTTAGGAGGGGGAGGTGGGGGCGCCAAGGGCAGGGGGAGCACGCCCAAAGGCTGGTGGGGAGCCCTTTTACCAGCCCCACACCCAATCCTAGTCCGTTACGAGACCTACTCCATCCCACCAAAGCCCACCAAGGCCCAAACTCCCGGGAAGGCCCAAACCCTAAACGCCTAAACGCCCGGAAAAGCTATTAACCTCCATATCCTATAGTTTTAATCTTAATTCCACATCTCATAATGTTATTAACCTTATCATGCACGTTAAATAAGGTTACGACACTCCGTGGCGACATAACTCTTCAACCGGCCCAAAAACGCGAGAAAACCCTAAGCCGAAAGGTTTTATTCTCTAGTTTCACCTTCTATAACGTCACACCAAACCATAGTGTCACATTGTTCCCCCCTTCAACAGGATTCGACCTCGAATCCGAAGGACGCCAAAAACAACAACAAAGTCCCCAAGGGACAAAAGGCTTCTCTGCAGCACAAAACATTCGCACAACGACTAGAACCGGAAACAAACGACAAACGAGTTCCCAAAACCAACACTTAAAGAAAAAGTGTTGATCTAGCTCAACTAAGGGCAACCGCTCACAGTTCAACTTTCAATCCAAATCCCAAACAGAATCTGCGTTTCAACCTCGAAGGGCTTCAACAACCCAAAACGCTTGAATCCTCACGACAAACACCTCACCCTTCTATCACAACCTACCTGACTACACACTGCAATAAACTCAACATGACAAAGTCAAAGGAAGTCACAATTCCTTTAACAACCTCTCTTCATTCCCGAAAGTTTCCATCGAGGGGAATAACTCATTAAGGCACACTAGCCCTTCCGATACACGATCATACTAACATTTTATTCCATCCTTTCCCAGGCAAGACTCAAACCCAAAAACAACTAGTGAAGACAACTGCTCACGGCAGGGCAATTATCACCGATCTACCGTCAACTTCACTTCCACCCATCGCTACTCTTAGTAAAGGTTAAACCCATACATCATCAACCTCCATCACAAACCACCCTTATACCACTAAGGTTCGACACCTAGCCCAAGCTAGGATCGAAAACCTTACCAAACCACAATTGGTTCCTTTCTTAAGAGGGTCTCGCCCTCACACAAAAACACTTAGCTATCAAGCCCAAGTGTACACACCACAACTCAAACCCAAAGCGTTAACAACCATTTTGGAAAGAATTCGGCAACATCCAAGCCAAAACACAAAGGAAGCATAAATCCCCTACATCACAACCAACATACCAGAAATTGTTCATTGCTTCTTTTCATACTAGAAAGCAAGGGAAATCTCGTTTCATGACATAAATGCACACTCTTCAGGAGCACTCCGGATTAGTCATATCTCCATATATGACTTTCTCACCGACCTGGCTCAATGACTCTTTTATCATTTAACATGTAAAAACGATGTCATGTTTACTTTTCACCATTCCCTCATCATGTAACCACACTACCGAATAGTCATTCACATGATGACTTTTGCCTCGGTATCATATAAATAAATCTCGAATAACATCGAGAGTTGCGCTAATTCATAAAAACTATGACGGCAACATCGTTAATCAACAAAACACCACATCGTGTGAAAACCCATCTTCGATTTAACACTAGCTTTGCAACATCTCGCAAAATCAAACTCAACCCTTTGGAACAGAACATCGACTCCAAAATCAAACATCTGCAGACACAAGCGCCATAAATTTTTATCAAAAGAGAGGGAAACTCAATCCAAAAAGAAAACTCTTCACTAACCAAATTCACTTATGAAACATTCATAAAAATCCAGACTTGTAAAACACCCAAGACACCGTATTAATATTTTCCAAATGACTCAACTCTAGTCAAATAGAGTTACACATCAAGGGCTTAACTCAAAAGTTTTTCCAACACAACCCTTTATGACCATCTGCTTCCTTTTAAAATTAATTCCAAAGATAAATCGGTCTGCGAACGCCGAAGGGCGCGATCCACTCAAAAACTTTTGGATGTAAACTCAAACGCACAACACGAACTAAACAAATTCGCCCAAACCAAAGCTCGATACCCACAACTACGAGTTTTCTCGAAACTATCAAACTCAACATAAGGAACACCTCAACCGAAAGCATTCAACCGAGATGGCAAACAACCAAACCAGTTTCAAAGGTTTTTAGACAACAGCTCAGCATGAAAGGAACCATCTCTAGTACTCCACTACGCTTTCCATTAAAGACTTCAATAATCACTATTTACTATCTGAGGAGCCCCAACACAATTCAACCGAAAGTTTCACAACAAATTCTTCCTCTAGTTACCATTCCCAACATTTTTTAATAAGGGTTTATGATGCTTATCAAAAAGGCACCCAACCAAGACTATAATGACATGATCCCCACGGCTCACCGAATCATAATACATCTTATTCTAAATTTGAAACACAGTACTTCCACAAATCTTTCAGCAAGATCAACCTATAAATTTCATACCACCTATATATTCACGTCTCGACAACCGAACCTTATTCAGTTAAACAACGACTTCAACATGTAAATATTATCTCTACAAGACAAAGTTCATAACTGGGATTCCAAGGCATACATTCATTAAGGATGAAATTGTACATCATGTTAATTATCCAAAGCTCACTCCATCGCAACATGTTAAAATTTTCCTCTATTTTAACCATGGTTTTCCAACGAATAATCTAAACAGTTACCACAACTACTTAGTCATCAATAACAACAAATGGGCATAATCATCAACCAACAACATTACTTTTCGCTACCCTATACATAGGTGATAACAAAATTACCACCACACAACATACTCCCACTATTTAAAATAGACTGAATACTAGCATTAACACTACCATTAACAACATCATTAACAATAAGTCTTATGTCTTCTCCATTGATATCAATACTAGCATTGTAGCGACACAAGCGCATACTTCCAAAGATGCTAGTAGTTTGCAACAACATAAATAGCAACTCTAATCAACATCCAAATTAAAGTCACTAGTCAACACGATTAAATTTCTCTATTAATCCATTAGATTAGAACATCTTTAACAACCGGAAAGTTTCTTTTACAATAACAGCATCTACATCATCTTAATGTTTTAACTATGCATCAAAGTTTAAACTTTTAACATTAACAAGGATCATAAGCACTTTTAAAGCAAGGCAACAGATTCTAAGCATGTACATTAACACATTTAATCATTCTCGCTAAGAGTAAACTGCAACACTAGTAGTCTATTTATTCTCAAGCTAGAGATATTAATCACATTGAATTGATTCAACTCAAAATTTAACTTAGCAACACATCAATCCATAAACCACATTGTTACCTACTACATAACATGCTAAACATCAATTCTTACTAGGGACAAACGATTTCAGTCAAAAGACTACTTTGTTTACAGCATTTTAGTTTTAAAACTCATCCTAAGTTCATAAGGAAAATTTGACTCTCAAAATTGCGATGAGACAAACCCAAACTTGGTCATGCAAAGGAATTCTCCAAAACACTTTTCAATCTCCAAGACTCCCACCGGAGGGAACCAACCGATCAAATAAACCTTTGCAAATAAATCCTTAGCACCAAACCCCAATCTTTCACGAAACAAGAAGGGTTTTTCAAAGATGATTTCTTAAACCAAGAAATAACGAAATCAAACACCACGTACTACTACAAAGCCACGTAACTTCAGCCACGACAAATGTGTCCGCACAACTCATAATAACTCCTTTAACCTCGAGAGAAAGACAAACACAGGGATAAATTGAATGCTTGTTCCCCATAATGCAATCAACAGCATCAAACCGAAAGGCGCCCAAAAGAAGCGCAACACTAGTCTCCTCTTCTTCGTCTTCAACCAAGGAAGAGAAAACCACACACCGCATACGGAACGATCCGCGAAAACCCAACACTTTTCATTTGATTCAAATCTACTAAAGCCAAGAAAAGCAAAGAACACCGACCGTCGAGCGGCAAAGAACATACGAAGGAAACCACCATTAACTCTTCTATTTGACTCCACCAACTACCCGATCAACGACGTAAAGAATAAGCACTCTTCTCCTACAGGGGTCAATAGTTCTTCGGTGGTGGCGCTAACCGGCCACACCGTCAAACCTCACCCTTACTATGAAATAAGAGAGGTGGCCGAAACCCTTCGGCACCAAAACCCCACTTTTACCACCACAACAGGAATAATTCAATCATTTATCTCATAGACATAGCAACGTACTATATCAAATATAGCATTTAGCAACAAGGCTTAAGTACAACATTTAAGCGTAAACAACGATACCCATACCCTTCCTATCATGCATCCATGTGTGTCAAATTTTAGATTAGTTATACCACTTTTGCAAGTTTTAATGTTGCTATCCTATGACAAAATTTTAGTAAAAACCTAAGCCATGTTTCTAAGTTATTCCACATCACATTTTAGTTGTACCCTATAGCATGACACTAAAAATACACATTCCAAGGACCTACACCCGCTCTCGATACCAATCGTAACACCCGGCATTTAATATGCCCAAATGCTACCAAACATAAGCTAAACAACATCTAAGTACCACAATTAAACATAAATTCCAGCAAAGGTTCATATGCTAAAAACCGATATTTCGGCAGCATCTCCTTTGTTTTTCCATGAATTAACACAATCTCAATATCATGGCAAGATATATATCATAGCACCCGACATCTAAAACAACAACATAAATGGACATAACATCAAGTTACGCCAATAATACCACGCTTAACCACTTCATAAACTATAACGAAGCAAATAAGGATTCACAAGCATGCTAGATTAAACCATACATTAAGTTTAGGGCACAACTCTTAATATCATGTCTCCAAGTTGTTAATTATGGACTATGATGGTGGAGCTACGTGTAGAAGTGTAGCTAGATCCCTTTTTCCCGCATGCCGATCTCAAAGTACCTAAAAACAACATAAAACACAAGCGTGAGTTCGAATACTCAGCAAGCATATTGTAATGGACAACAAGATCATTTACAAGACAATAATACCTCACATCACATATAACATCTCATACTTGAGCACATAACAACATCATCATCATTAAAAAAAATGTATTGCAATGCAATGCAATGCAATGTTATGCTCATATCTCCATGGAAACTCATACCGGTATGGTTGAGTACACACCCGTCGGTGTGCACCCTCTCCCCCCTTCCATCCCGAAGATGGAGGGTGCCTACTCCTCGCTTCCACAACCCACGGTAGATGGAATCACGACGTAGGACTTACTCTAATGGCTCTCCGGATTAGTCATAACTTTCTCACCGACCTTCCCGGATTAGTTAATGACTTTCTCACCGCCCGGGCCATGTAACATGTCATGCATGCAACTATGCCAATTATCATATTTCACATGTACATAAACATATGGCAACTCATCATGACAAATATAAACACATGGCATCGAACCATGATAATCATACTCAATATTTCATTGGAAAACAGCAAGCATGGCAAGTGAGCATAGCAAGTGTTCAATCTTTCACCCAATATCAACAAACAACCTACAATCCGCTATACATTACAACACACTTGCCTCAACCGCGGGCGACGGATTTGTGGGACGTAGAGGGCACTCCCGGTGTCACACCACCTGCACATAGGCATCACACACTCACAATAATGCCCGCAAAACAGTACACAAATCCCCATCTAACCCGACATTGCCCAATACTTGCAAACCTAAAAACAGAGGTTCTGTCCCGGCGGGACAGCAGCCTTGCAAAGGCCATAACTTGAGTTCTGGGACTCCAAATCGATCAAACGAGTACACCATCGCGAATCTTAGGAATTTTCCTACCTTTTTCTAGTTGTACGGAAAGACTGATTCGGACTCTAAAATTGTTTAATCTACAGATTACTACGATCTGTTCCAATCGCATCACAGATTTTAACACGCTCGGTAAAACGGCCATAACTTTTAAACGGCTAATCGTATTTTAACGTGCTTTATGTCCACGGAAAGATAATTAAATTATCTACAACTTCTTTTAAGTCCGTATGGACAGATTCGGATTCTAAATCGACGAAAACTCGAACCCTAGCCCGACTGCTCAATCTGCCCGAAAACAGAAACGTGGCAACGTCTAGATCTAACCCAAAGAACTCCAATCCAGCACCACCAATTGATCTAAAAACTTGATAATCACCCTAAGAACAGTACCTAGATCAATTCCAAGGATCCCCATGATCATACCTTTGCCCAACGAACGAATTTCCAATAGATCTCCTCGCGGATCACTCCTCGCTCCACGCTCCTCGCTCCTCTCTCCAACGGATGGATCCACAAGGTGCAGAGGTGTGGAGACCACCCTAGGGCAGCAAGGGGGTGGAGGAGAGGTGGTGGAGAGGTGGGGAGCAATGGGGCAAAGTGGGAGGTGGAGGCGCACAAGAGGGAGAGGGAGAGGGAGAGGGAGAGGGGGTGGCGGCTAGGGCTTAGGAGGGGGAGGTGGGGGCGCCCAAGGGCAGGGGGAGCACGCCCAAAAGGCTGGTGGGGAGCCCTTTTACCAGCCCCCACACCCAATCTTAGTCCGTTACGGAGACCTACTCCATCCCATCAAAGCCCACCAAGGCCCAAACTCCCCCGGGAAGGCCCAAAACCCCGGAAACGGCCCGGAAACGCCCCGAAAAAGCTATTAACCTCCATATCCTATAGTTTTAATCTTAATTCCACATCTCATAATGTTATTAACCTTATCATGCACGTTAAATAAGGTTACGACACTCCGTGGCGACATAACACTTCAACCGGCCCAAAAACGCGAGAAAACCCTAAGCCGAAAGGTTTTATTCTCTAGTTTCACCTTCTATAACGTCACACCAAACCATAGTGTCACACCGGTATGGTTGAGTACACACCCGTCGGTGTGCACCCTCTCCCCCCTTCCATCCCGAAGATGGAGGGTGCCTACTCCTCGCTTCCGTTCACCGCGGTGAATGGAATCACGATGTAGGACTTATTCATTGGCTCTCCGGATTAGTCATATCTTTCTCACCGACCTTCCCGGATTAGATATGACTTTCTCACCGCCCGGACCATGTAACATGTCATGTATGCAATTATGCCAACATCATATTTAACTCATATATTAACACATGGCATCATAACATCATAAACATGCTCATCATATCATTGGCAATCATTAAAGCATGGCAAGTGATCATATATCATGTAGTCAATTCCATCTATTCTCAACAAGCAACCTACAACTCGCTATCCATCACAACACACTTGCCTCAACCACGGCAATGGATTGGCGGGAAGTAGAAGGCACTCCTGGGGTCACACCACCTGCACATAGGCATCACACACTCACAATCATGTCCTAAAAACAGTACCCAAACCCTCATCTACCCCGACATTGCCAACTACTCGCAAATCCTAAAAACAGAGGTTCTGTCCCGGCGGGATAGCAGCCTTCCAAAAGGCATAACTTGAGTTTTGGGACTCCGAATCAATTAAACGAGTACATCCTCGCGTAGCTTAGGAAATTTCCCAACTTTTTCTAGGTATATGGAAAGACTGATTCGGAATCTAGAATTGTTTAATCTACAGATTACCGTGATCTGTTCCAATCGCGTCACAGATTTTAACACGCTCGGTAAAACAGTCATAACTTTCAAACGGCTGGACGGAATTTAACGTTCTTTATGTCCACTGAAATATAATGAAATTATCTACAACTTCTTCAACATCCGTACGGACAGATTCGGATTCTAAATTGGCGAAAACGTGAACCCTAGGTTGACTGCTCATGCTGTCCCAAAACAGAAACGTGGCAACATCTAGATCTAACCCAAATTACTCAAATCCAGCACATCCAATTGATCTAAAAACTTGATAAACACACTAAGAACAGTACCTAGATCAACCCCAAGGATTCCCATGATCATACCTTTGCCCGACGCACGAAAACTCCAATGGATCTCCTTGCTCCTCGCTCCTCGGTCCTCGGATGGATCCACGAGGATGCAGGGGTGGGGAGGCCACCATAGGGCAGCAAGGGGGTGGAGGAGAGGTGGTGGGGAGGTGGAGAGGGCAAGGGGCAAGGGTGCACGGCCAATGGGGGTGAGGGGGTGCGGCTAGGGGGCTAGGGGGAGGCGTGGCGGCGCATAGAGGGGAGGTGGGGCGCACATAAGGGCAGGGAGGCCCTCCTACCAGCCCCCAACAAGGATTCCTAGTCCTACAAGGACTCTTAATCCATCCCACCAAAGCCCACAACCCCCTCTTTAAGGCCCAAAATCCCCCGGAAAGGCCCAAAACCCCGGAAACGGCCCAGAAACGTTATTAACCTCCATACCCTATGGTTTTAACCTTATTTCCACATCTCATACTGGTTTTGACCTTATCATGCACGTTAAATAAGGTTACGACACTCCGTGGTGACACATCACTTCAAAAGGCCCAAAAACGCGAGTAAACCTCAAGCCGAAAGGTTTTAATCTCCAGTTTCACATTCTATACTGTTACACCATACCGTAGTGTCACAGTTGTTTAGCTTATGTTTGGTAGCATTCAGGCATATTAAATGTCGGGGTGTTACATTGTTTTTCTCCGAGGTTAAAGGAGTTATTATGAGTTGTGCTGCACTGGCCGCCGTAATGAAGTTATGTGGCTTTGTAGGAGTAAGTGGTGTTTGATTTCGTTATTTTGCTGGTTTAAAGAAATCATCTTTGAAGAACCCCTCTTGTTTCGTGAAAGTTTGGGTTTTGGTGTTAAGGTTTTATTTGCAAAGGTTTAATTGAGCGCTAGGTTCCCTTTCGAGAAAAGTTGTCTTTCAACCATTTTCCTCTATGGGAGTATTTGAGATTGAAAAGTGTTTTGGAGAATTCCTTTTGCATGAACAAGTTGGGTTTGTCTTATTGCAATTTTGAGAGTCAAGTTTCCTTATGAATTTGGGTTGAGCTTTAAAACTAAAATGCCGCAAACAAAGTAAGTAGTCTTTTGACTGAAATCGGTGGTCCCTAGTAAGAATTGCTGATTAGCATGTTATGTGGCATGTACCAATGTGGTTTTTGGGATGACGTATTGTTAAGTTAATTTGTGAGTTGAAACCATTCAATGCGGTTGTCATCTCTAGCTTGAGAATAAATAGACTACTAGTGTTGTAGTTTACTCTTAGCGAGAATGAGTAAATGTGTTAATGTACATGCTTAGAATCTGTTGCTTTGCTTTAAAAGTGCTTAGGACCCTCGATTATGTTCAAAGTTTTAAACCCTGATGCATAGTTAAAACATTAAGATGATGTAGACTGCTGTTATTGTTAAAGAAACATTGCTGGTTGTTTAAAGATGTTCTAATCTAATGGATTAATAGAGAAATTTAATCGTGTTGACTAGTGACTTTAATTTGGAAGTTGATTAGAGTTGTTATTTATGTTGTTGCAAACTACTAGTATATTTGGAAGTATGCAGTTGTGTCCCTTCAATGGTAGTATTGATATCAATTGAGAAGACATTAGACTTATTGTTAATGATGTTGTTAAGGGCAGTGTTAATGCTAGTATTCAATCTATTTTAAATAGTTGGAGTATGTTGTGTGATGGTAATTTTGTTATCACCTATGTATAGGGTAGCTAAAAGTAATGTTGTTGATTGATGATTATGCCATTTGTTGTTATTGATGACTAAGTAGTGGTGGTAAGGTGGTATGAAATTTATATGTTGATCTTGCTGAAAGATTTGTGGAAGTACTATGTTTCAAATTTAGAATAAGAAGTATTATGATTCGGTGATCCGTGGGGATCATGTCAATATAGTCTTGGTTGGGTGCCTTTTTGATAAGCATCATAAACCCTAATTAAAAGTGTTGGGAATGGTAACTAGAGGAAGAATTTGTTGTGAAGCTTTTGGCTGAATTGTGTTGGGGCTCCTCAAGGAGTAAATAGTGATTATTGAAGTCTTTAATGGAAAGCGTAGTGGAGTACTAGAGATGGTTATTTTTATGCTGAGCGTGTGTTTAAAAGCTTTTGGACTGGTTTGTTTGTTTGCCATTTTGGTTGAATGCCTTCGGTCAAGGTATTCCTTGTGTTGTGTTTCCCGAATTTCCCTAGAACCCGTAGCTATTGGTGTCAATCTTTGGTTTTAGCTATTTTGTTTAATTTGTGTTATGAGCATGGATTTACACCTAAAAGTTTTTGAGAAAATCGCGCTCCTTCGCGTGCACCCTGAATTATGTTTGGGAATAAATTTTAACGGAAGCAGATGGACATAGTGGGTTATGTTGGAAAACTCACGAGGTTTAATTTGTAATCCTTCCTTTACTAGAGTTGGAGTTATTTGGAAAAATCTGTGTAGAGTTTGCAAGTGCTTCAAAGGGTGGTTTATGTGGATGTTTCATCGGCGATGCTGTTAGTGAAGTGTTCTCTTTTGAAAATGAGTTTCCCTTTCTCTTTGAGAAAAGTTATGGCGGTTGTTTATGCAGATGTTTGAGTTTGGAGTCGATGTTCTTTTCCAAAATGTTGATTTTGGTTAAAATGCGATGTTTTGCAAGTTTAGCTATCTATCGTTGGTGGGTTCTGGTATGATGTGGTGCCTTACTGTTAACTATGCTGCCGTCATAGTTTATATGAATTAGCGCAACTCCCGATGTTATTCGAGATTTATTCGTGTGATACCGAGGAAGAAGTCGTCATGTGAATGACTTTTTGGTAGGGTTGTTACATGATGAAGGAATGGTGAAAAGTAAACATGACATCGTTTTTACATGTTAAATGATAAAAGAGTCGTTGAGCCAGGTCGGTGAGAAAGTCATATATGGAGATATGACTAATCCGGAGTGCTCCTGAAGAGTGTGCATTTATGTCATGAAACGAGATTTCCCTTGCTTTCTAGTATGAAAAGAAACAATGAAGAATTTCTGGTATGTTGGTTGTGGTGTAGGGGATTTGCGCTTCCTTTGTGTATTGGCATAGGAAATTAAAGTGTGTGCTCTTTGGATGTTGCCGGATCATTTCCAAAGTGGTTTTAGCGCTTTGGGGTTTGAGTTGTTGTAGGTGGACCAATTGGGTTCATGATTTTTTTGGTTGAGCTCACTCAATGATTATACTCTTTATCTTGGTCCATTGAGGGGAAGTTTGTTTGTTGACTCAATGCAAACCTTCTTGGAGAATTGTGTCGTTGAGATGTTTCTCGGTAGGGTTGATTAAATTATTAGTGGACCACTTGGTGGTTGCTAGTAATTGTTTTCCTTTTCAGAGTGTATTGGACCTTCCTGTTGCTGAGGTTGAACGAGGTTGTGTCAACCGTAGCGATTTTGTTTGGTTGTTACATTTTCTTGCGAGTTTAAGGACCCTGATTGTAAGGTGGGCCTTTTCCTTTAGGTGGTAGTGTTGGGTATTGGTGTTTTGTAAAAGAGCAATCCGTTGCAAGGTCTTAACCTCGTTTGTTCAAATAGTTGGTGGTCTTGGAGTGTATGTCTCACTTGGTTCGTCGTCGTTTTGAATATGGCGAACCACCGTAGAGAGGTTGAGGTGTGAAAACACGTTTGTGCGTGGGAGATGAAGAGGGTTCTAGAGGCTGGTACCGTGCCCTTCTGGAGAGTAGTTTCGATTAAAGGGATCAGGCACGTTAGTGCCAAGTAGGAATGGATGGAGGAGTGTGAGACCGTTTTCTTTCGTGGTCTATTTGGGAATTGAAGTGAAGATGGAATCGTGAGAGGTTGCACTCTGTTGAGCTAAATCAACACAAGTGTTGGTTTTGGGAGCTCGCTTGTCGTTTGTTCAGGTTTAAGTTTTTGTGTGAATGTTTTTGTTGCAAAGAAGTCCTTTGTCCCTTAGGGACTTTGTTGTTGATTTTGACGTTCTTCGGATTCGAGGTCGAATCCTGTTTAAGGGGGGGAGAATGTGACACTACGGAATATCGTAACCTTATAAAGTGTGACGGTTGAGATCAAAAACATTATGAAATGTGAAATTAAGGTTAAAACCATAAGGTATGGAGGTTAATAGAGTTCCCGGGCCGTTTCCGAGAGTTTGGGCCTTTTCGGGGAGTTTTGGGCCTAAGGGAATGGGTCGTGGGCTTTGGTGGGATGGAGTTTGAGTCCTTTTAGGAGTAGGAGACCAGTTTGGGCTGGTAAAAAGGGATCCCCTGCCCTTTGCTTGCGCCCCCACCCTCTTTTGTGCGCCCCCTCCCTCTCCCTCCATGCCCTAGCCGCCACCCCCATCTCCCCCTCTCCCTTGCATGCGCCTCCACCTCCCCCATTGCTCCCCATTGCTCCACCACCCCTCCACCACCTCTCCTCCACCCCTTGCTGCCCTAGGGTAGCCTCTCCACCCCTGCACCTCGAAGATCCATTCATTGGAGCGAGGAGCGAGGAGATCTAGTGGGTTTTCATGCGTCGGGCGAAGGTATGGCCATGGGACTCTTTGGGGTTGGTCTAGGTACTGTTCTAAGGGTGATTATCAAGTTTTTGGATCAATTGGTGGTGCTGGAATTGAGTAGATGAGAAGAAATCTAGAAGTTGTCACGTTCTCTGTTTCGGGCAGCATGAGCAGTCGACCTAGGGTTTCGGTTTTCGACAATTGAGAATCGGAATTTGGTCATACGTCTGTTGAAGATGTTGTAGGTAATTTCAATACCTTTCAGTGGGTATAAAGAACTTTAAATTCCGCCCAGCCGTTTGAAAGTTATGGCTGTTTTACCGATCGTGTTAAAATCTGTGACGTGATTGGAACAGATCACGGTATTTTGTAGATTAAACAACTTTAGAGTCCGAATCAGTCTTTCCATATACTTAGAAAAAATTAGGAAATTTCCTAAGCTACATGAGGATGTACTTGTTTAATCGATACGGAGTCTTAGAACTCAAGTTATGCCTTTTTGGAAGGCTGTTGTCCCGACGGGACAGAACCTCTGTTTTTGGGTTTAGCGAGTAGTGTGCGATGTCGGGGTAGAAGAGGGTTTGCTTACTGTTTTGTGGACATGATTGTGAGTGTGTGGTCCCTATGTGCAGGTGGTGTGACCTCGGGAGTGCCTTCTACTTCACGCCAATCCGTCGCCCGTGGTTGAGGCAAGTGTATTGAAATGGGTAGCGGATTGTAGGTTGTTTGATGGATTGAGATTGAAGTTTGAATATATGATATGTTCACATGCCATGCTTTAATGTTTGCCATTGATATGATGAATATGTTTATTATGTGACGATGCCATGTGTTAATGTACAAGTTATCCATGATGATGCCATGTGTTAATGTACAAGTTATTCATGATGTTGGCATATTTGCATACATGGCAAGATACATGGCCTGGGCGGTGAGAAAGTCATAACTAGTCTGGGGAAGGTCGGTGAGAAAGTTATGACTATTCCGGAGAGCAAATGAGTGAATCCTACATCGTGATTCCATCCACCGCGGTGTGGGGAAGCGAGGAGTAGGCACCCTCCATCTCCGGGATGGAAGGGGGGAGAGGGTGCACACCGACGGGTGCGTACTCAACAATACCGGTATGAGTTTCTAAGGAGATATGTGCATCGCATTGCATTACATTGCATTGCATTATTTGAGAATGTTATATGATGATGACATACGATGATGTTAATGATATGCTTACGCTATGAATATGAGATGCGTATGATGTTGTATGTGAAAAGTGGTGATGAAGGTATTAGTATTTTTTCTTGTTCCATTGCAGTATACTTGCTGAGTGATGAACTCACGCTTGTGTTTATGTTGTTTTTCTTAGGTACCATGAAACCGGCATACGGGAGAGGGAGCTAGTCACACGTCATCACTTAGCATCACACATATAAACAATGACATGTTCCTTCCTTTAAATTGTGATGGTTAATTCGTGTGCTTGGTTTCCTCATTTGCTTCGCTTGGCTCATGAGATGGATGGAATCTTTATTCTAGTCTTATACTGCTGCTAGAACCGTTATTATTGATGATTTAGATGTCATTCTTTATACTATATCCTGTGATCATATTATTGTTGCTTCAATTCATGGAAAAACAAGGGAGATGCTGCCGAAATATTCGGTTCTAGCTTTTACTCATTTGCTGTAATTTATCTTAATTATGGTATTTAGGTGTTGTTTAGCTTATGTTTAGTAGCATTCGGGCATATTAAATGCCGGGGTATTACATCTGCTTCCGTTAAAATTTATTCCGAAGATAATTCAGTGAGAACGCGAAGGGGCGCGACCCACTCAAGAACTTTTGGGTGTAATTCCATACTCATAGTACAACCTAAACAAGTTAGCCAAATCCAAAGGTTGGCATTAATCACTACGAGTTTTAGGGAAACTCTGAAACACAACAGAAGAAACATTTCGACCAAAAGTATTCAACCAAAATAGCATCCAACCAAACCAGTCCAAAAGGTTTTAGACACAAGCTCAGGATTAAACCCACCATATCTAGTATTCCACTTTACTTACCATTTAAGCATTCAATATACACTATATACTCATCGAGAAGCCTCATTATAATTCAACCAAAAGCTACATTACCAATTCTTTCTCTAGTTACCTTTCCCAACACTTTTAATTAAGGTTTAAGATGCTTATCACAAAGGCACCCAACCAAGACTACATTGACATGATCCCCACGGATCACCAAATCATATAACAACATATTCTATATTTCAAACATAGTACTTCAACAACTACTTGAGCATGGTCAACCTATCAATTTTATACTATCCATACGTCAAAATCTTGACAATTGAAACTTGTTCAATCAATATAATGACTTCAACAAATAAGAAATATCTCTACAAGATAAAATTTGTAAATAGGATTCTAAGATATGCATTCATTAAGATTAAAATCTTGCATCATGATTATTATCCATTGTTCATCCCATCACAACATGTACTCGACATAATACCACCATTTTACACTTTTTCTTCTATTGGATCAATGGTTTCCAACAATTAACAACACTACCAAGGCATCAATATCAATTCTTTGCATAATCATCAATCAACAACATTGCTTTTAGCTACCCTACACATAGGTTGCAACAAAATTTTCACTACACAACATACTACAACTATTAAATTAGATTTAATAAGTTAGATCAGCACAATGTTCTTAAAACAACAACCAGACCTATGTTTTTTCCCAATTGACATCGATACTAGCATTAACACTACCCTTAACAACATCATTAACAATAAGTCTTATGTCTTCTCAATTGATATCAATACTAGCATTGTAGAGACACAACTGCATACTTCCAAATATACTAGTAGTTTGCAACAACATAAATAGCAACTCTAATCAACTTCCAAATTAAAGCCACTAGTCAACATGATTAAATTTCCCTATTAACCCGTTAGATTAGAACATCTTTAAACAACCGGCAAGGTTTCTTTAACAGTATCATTAATTTACATCATCTTAATGTTCTAACTATGCATCAAGGTTTAAACTTTTAACATTAACGAGGATCATAAGCACTTTTAAAGCAAATCAACGGATTCTAAGCATGTACATTAACCCATTTAATCATTCTCGCTAAAGAGTAAACTACAACACTGGTAGTCTATTTATTCTCCAGCTAGAGTTGATAATCACATTGAATTGATTCAACTCAAAATTTAACTTAGCAACACATCATTCCATAAACCACATTGTTACCTACTACATAGCACAGACATAAACTTTTCTAAACACCTTCATGGGCACGAACTCTTGACAAACAGGATGCAACTCAACTTTTAAAGATAACCACAACTCAAGAACCAGAACGAACACCGATAGAAAATTTCTCCTTTCCAGGCAAGGAAGAAAAACAAAACTCCAACAGAAATGCAGGAGAGCTCAACTCTCAAATTCCCAAATTTGCCCACAAAACTCTGCAAGAAACCTCAAGATCTATACTTCCAAGAAGAAAGAAGGATGCACCAGGGAAAAATCAAATGTTCATTAAATCTTTTCCGATAAAAGATTCAAACTTAACTCCACCAACTCAAGGCCTGCACAAGGGGAAACTCCAACACTTTTTTTCTTAGATAGGGAGAACAACAACCACAAAAGTTTCCTCCTCAAGACAGTCCGTAATGACCAACAAAACCGGTGTGAAAGCAAAATTAGCGACCAACAGATGCGCAACACAAAACCTTTCTTCTACGTCTTCAACCAAGGAAGACAAAACCACAAATCGCCTACGGAACAATCCACGATAAATCAAATACCAAACACTTTTCTTTTGATTTCGATCGACTAAAACAAAGAAAACCAACCAAAACTGACCGTCAGAACGGTAAAGAACATCCATAGGAATCCACCACCAATCTATTCTATTTGACTCCAGTCAACTACCCGACCTACGATAGAAAAGGTGAGCACTCTTCTCCTATAGGGGTTAATACTTCTTCGGTGATGGCGTTAATAGGCCACACCGTCAAACCACACCCTTATTATGAACAAAAAGAGGTGACCGAAACCCTTCGGCATCACAACCCCACTATATCACAAATAACAAGAACAATTCAATCATTTATCTCATAGACATAGCAACATGCATTATCAAATGAAGCATTCAACATCAAAACTTAAATACAACATTTAAGCGTAAAGAAACGATACACATACCCTTTCCTACTGTGCAGCCATGTGTGTCAAATTTTAGATTAGTTATACTACTTTTGGAAGTTTTAATGTTGCTATCCTATAACAAAAGTTTATTTAAAACCTAAGCCATGTTTCTAAGTTATTCCACATCACATTTTAGTTGTAACCTAAGGTATGACACTAAAAATACACATTCCAAGGACCTACAGCACACTCTGATACCAACTGTAACACCCCGGCATCTAGCATGCCTGAATGCTACCAAACATAGGCTAAACAACATCTAAATACCATAAATTAAGATAAATTACAGAAAAGGAGTAAATGCTAGAACCGAAAATTTCGGCAGCATCTCCTTTGTTTTTCCATGAATTGAAACAACAACAATATGATCACAGGATATAGTATAAAGAATGACATCTAAATCATCAATAATAAGGGTTCTAGCAGCAGTTTAAGCCTAGATTAAAGATTCCAACCATGTCATGAGCCAAACGAGGCAAATGAGGAAACCAAGCACACAAATTAACCATAACAATTAAAGGAAGGAACATGTCGTTGATTATATGTGTGATGCTAAGTGATGACGTGCGACTAGCTCCCTTTCCCGCATGCCGGTTTCATGGCACCTAAGAAAAACAACATAAACACAAACGTCAGTTCATCACTCAGCAAGTATATTGCAATATAACAAGAAAATACATTCTAATACCATCATCACCACTTTTCACATACGACATCATACACATCTCATATTCATAGCGTAAGCATATCATTGACATCATCATATATCATCATCATATAACATCCTCATATAATGCAATGCAATGCAATGCAATGCGATGCGATGCACATATCTCCTGGAAACTCATACCAGTATGGTTGAGTACACACCCGTCGGTGTGCACCCTCTCCCCCCTTCCATCCCGAAGATGGAGGGTGCCTATTCCTCGCTTCCAAACACCGCGGTGGATGGAATCACGATGTAGGACTTACTCATTGGCTCTCCGGAATAGTCAAAACTTTCTCACCGACCTTCCCCGGACTAGTTATGACTTTCTCACCGCCCGGGCCATGTATCATGCCATGTATGCAAACATGCCAACATCATAAATAACTTGTACATAAACACATGGCATCATAACATAATAAGCATATTCATCATATCAATGGCAATCATTAAAGCATGGCATGTGAACATATCATATATTCAATTTCAATCTCAACCAATCTAGCAAACTACAACCCGCTACCCATTCCAATACACTTGCCTCAACCACGGGCGACGGATTGGCGAGAAGTAGAAGGCACTCCTGGGGTCACACCACCTGCACATAGGTACCCCACACTCACAATCATGTCCACAAAACAGTACGCAAACCATCTTCTACCCCGACATCGCAAACTACTCGCAAAACCGAAAAACAGAGGTTTTGTCCCGTCGGGACAGCAGCCTTCCAAAAGGTATAACTCGGGTTCTAAGACTCCGAATCGAATAAACAAGTACATCCTCATGTATCTTAGGAAATTTCCTAACTCTTTCTAAGTATATGGGAAGACTGATTCGGATTCTAAAGTGGTTTAATCTACAGAATACTGTGATCTGTTCCAATCACGTCACAGATTTTAATACGTTCGGTAAAATGAGCATAACTTTCAAACGGCTGGGCGGAATTGGACATTATTTATACCCACTAAAATGTATTGAAGTTACCTACAACTTCTGCAACAGGAGTCCGACCAAATTCCGATTCTAAATTGGCGAAAACTCAAACCCTTGGTCGACTGCTCATGTTGCCCGAAACAGAGAACGTGGCAAACTCTAGATTTCGTCTAATCTACCCAATTACAGCACCACCAATTGATCTAAAAACATGATATTAACCTTTAGAACAGATCCTAGAACAACCCCAAGGATCCCCGTGGCCATACCTTTGCCCGACGAACGAAAACCCAACGGATCTCCTCCCGGTTCGCGCGATCTCCTTCCTCGCTCCAAATCCTCCGGTTCTCCTCGTCGCGGAGCGCTCCAATGGATGGATCTTCAGGGTGGTGAGGTGGATAGGCTTCCCTAGGGCAGCAAGGGGTGGTGGAGAGGGATGGGGAGGAGAGGTGGTGCAATGGGGAGGAGGGAGGGGGTGCGGCGCACCAAGGGGAAAGGGGAGACGCCAAAAGGGAGGGGGGAGGAGAGGGGCGGCTAGGGCATGAGGGGGGCGCAATATGGCAGGGTGCAGGCTCCCAAGCGCTTAAATCTGGTCCCCCTCTTCCCACATGGGCCAAAACTATATCCCACTTGTAACACCCTAGTTTTCGCTTTCTGGAGAAAAACCTAATTTAAATAAATTAAATTCAAAACTTGGAGTTTCTTTGGTGTTTATATTAACCTGGCATCCATTCCCCTCCAAAATCGGGATTTGATTCCCCTCCGGTCGAAAAATCGAATTTTCCAGTTTCCGCCGGTACCCAAAATTTCACCCGAGTCCAAAAATGCTCCAAACATTCCCAAACCACTTCAATTGTGTTCCAAATACTCCAACATGATTTTTGAAACCATTCCCCGGATTTTTGAACCTCCGTTCCTATTTTATCTTGCGCGGCTTTTGTTTAATGCCTGCGATCCGCGCCCGAATGTTCAATTCCACAAAAATCATCCAAATTCAGCGGAACCAATTTTATTGGGTCCCAAATATTTTAAAATAGCCCTAGAAATTTTTCCGGAATTTTTAGGCCATTTTTCCTTATTTTTCTCAAGGGCGGATCAATCACGTAAAGGAGGACCAATGGGAGGGCGCCACGTGTCACATGAATAGTGTTCGTCTTCTACCTCCAGCCAACCCAAAACAACAGAGAAGAGCTTCAACTTGGTCCAACGGCTAGGTTTGATTCAAATGCCCATAACTTCCTCAAATCAACTCCAAAATGTGAACGGTCTATTGCGTTGGATCCGCGACGACGATCTCTTGCCATTCCCCACCTTCACTCGCCGCCAATCTCACCGAAAATGGTCGTGTTAATGAAAAACCGAAATCCACTCAAATGCCATTATCTCGGCCGTTTCACCTCCAAACGCCGCACCACCACCTCCATTCTCTTCGTATAAGTATCCCCGTTCCGGGAGTGTGCTCCTCCTTACATCTACCCCACCCATGTGCCCGTGAGATCAAGAAAACCGAAGTTGGGTTGAACTTTTTTCGGTGTTCGTCGAGTTCGTGCTTGTAGATCTTTCTCCGGTGAGCCATTCTTCGTGCCACTTGGTTCGTTGTGACCGTGGATGAGTTTAGAGTCTAACCAAATCATCAATTTTAGGTTGCATCAAGGATTGGCGACGAATTTCTCGGTTTTGTTCATTCGGCCGAAGCTCCGTTCGTCGTCGAATTCATCGCCTCCGGTGAGAATCAACTCAATTCCTTCCTTCTCTAGGTCCCTAAGGATGTAATCTAGTGGTTCTAGGCTTTTGTTTGACTCAAATCCATGCGAAAATGAGACCAAAATCAATTTTTGTTGGGAAAAAATGCTCTCTGTAGTATGGTTTTGGTCTCTGTCATTTTGGGCATGCTTGGGCTCGCCGACGGCTCGTCGGCCGGCCGCCGCGCCGCCGCCCGCCCGCCAGTTCCCAGCGCCCGCCGATGCGCCCTGCAGCGCTGCGCGTCTTGCGCCCACCAGCTGGCCGGCTCGCTGCCGGCCCGCCACGCCGCCAGCTCGCCCGGCCCAGCTCCACCCTTCCACCCCCTCCTTCCCAAGCTCCACTTCTCCATTCATGGCCTCCATGGCCAAACCAAGCTAGAAGATGAAGCTCACTCAATGACAAGTTGGCCCCACATGCCATAGAGACAAGACCAGTCAAAGCCAAGTCAACTGTTGACAAGTCAATGAAGGAATATTCCGAGAATATTCCTGATTTTCCAATTTTTCGAATTTCAGACTTCAGAAGCTCATATCTTCTCCGTCCGAACTCCGTTTGACTCCATTCAAATTTCTAAATTCATCTAAAATCATGATCTTCCTGCAAGTACTAATTTTGTAATATTTGGATTTATTTTATTTTCTTTTATTTATTTATTGCCTCGATTTGCGCGTAGCCAAGGACCCACGACGAGATCGCCGGTCCCGTCGCCGAACTTCAAAGAGTTCAAACATTCTCGCTGCGACCGAGGCAAGTCCCCTTGACGCATGTTGATCCTATGCTTTCTAAATGTTTTACCATGTTTTACAACTGGCATCGCTATTTATATTAAAGAATGATTTTAACGTTAGGTTGTTAGTTATACCAATTGTCCATCCCTCCTTGATATTGTTATTCGTGGTCCTTTGTCGCCCTAGTATAGTAATCCACCAATATAAATGTTTTTGGGAAAACAATCTTTGACTAGGGGAATAACTGCTTGGGAGGCCTTTTTGATGGAACCCCTAGTATGGAGTGTACATGGGAAATAGATGAATAGTAGTGATGATATGAGGGTTGGTGATAGGAAATGGATATATGAATGGTGATCATCGAATATTGGAACGTTGGATTGTGGTAGTAGCTCACAGTATAATGGATTGGGGGAATTTTTGGAGAATGTATGGTATTGTGGAGTATGCATGATGGATTAGATGGATCATTACAAGTAGATAACATGTTGACTTGGATTTCTTGGTTTGATAAAATAATATCAAAATGAGAATCAGAGTTAGTTGGATTATTAGCATCTATTGGGGATTATTATTAACGGACTGATTGAGAAATAGATGATTATGGAAATATAGATACGGGATAATTATTTATGGAGAATTGTGAATACTGTGAAATATGTGCGATTTATTTATTTAACTTAGTATCGTTGGGAAGGGAACTACTATTAACGATGAGTTGGTACAATCCTAAGTTTTATGAAGTAATGTTTGGTGGTTTAGTAAAGGGTGATAGTGTGAATTCTTGGTGGATTAAAGTAGATGATTTAGAGGTGATACTGTGAAGGATTAAATACAGGACACTACGAAGTATTATCGGTGGATTGTATCCTAGATGACTAGGGATGACATTGTGAAGTATTTCTGGTGGTTTAAATGGGTGAGTTTATGAAATATTCTTAGTGGATGATCAGATCGATTGCCATATGAGTGATGGATAAATCAATAATACAAGTTAGAGTTCAAGGGAAAGATTACATATCCAAACATGATTGAGGGTTAATATAATTTTGGAGTTATGATAGTACCAGGAGGTACTTACCACTTGTTGGATACTATATCGACTTGGATTATGCATATGATTATCAAATTATGGCAATAGAAGGATTATTGGAGATTATAAAATTGATTATAGGGATTGTAATCACACCCTGAACTTTGAAATTTTTATAAAATACACTATTGGTGGAATAGAATAGTACGGTAGAAATGCTTAGCCTCGCTATCGGTCAATATTCACCTATGGGTGGGAATTTCAATTATCTCTTGACAACTTGTATTGGAAGTTATAGGCAAGGAGTATTGCCAATGGTTTACAAAATAAAAATAAAATGAAAAATGGTTTTGGACTGGGGCGGAATGGTTTGTCTGGTGGGCGCGGATGGAGTGCTAGCTTTCATTGCGCAAGTACCGCCCCAAGTCAATTAAGGACCGACGCTTATGACTGTCTCCATTCTAAGCATAACCGTACAACCACATGTCAAAGTGGGCACGACCTGGCTAACTAATTTGTAGAAACCTGACTTAGACTCACCACTCGGTGGAATGTGGGAGCCGGAAAGAGGCATTGTTGATTTTCTCACACGGCGCAAGAGGGGGCTTCTGTACTGGGTGGATATAACCCTAACAGCGGTGAAACATTAGCGGGTGGGTCAGGTTAGGAGTATACATTGTAAAGGCCTTGTCATGATATCCCTGCCGGCACACCTAAGGAAGTGTGTTAATTGTACATGGCCTCAAGGGAATATCATGTCTTGTGGGTAAAGCTATACAACCTCTGCAGAGTTAAATCTATTCGAATAGTCGTGCCTACGGTCAAAGGCAAAGCTTGCTGAATGCTTTCATACTGGTAGACTTCGGTTTTTGGTTTCGAACTAAACAATGGTTTGTTTTGGGATCCAGGAGCGGTTAGAACTCTCAGGTGTGCTTCTGGCGACTAAAGCCAGGTAGGTGGAAGGAACCTGATTTTGTGAACTGTGGCAGATAGAGCCATGTGATTGGATTGAACCCTGATTTTGTTGAGATGTGGCGGATAGAGCATGTATATTAGTGAGTGGTGGTTAGAACCTTCACTGCAATATTACATAATTCAATTATTAAAAAGAATTGCTCAAATATGTTTTGTGAAATGTAACACCCCAAAATTTTGCTTCTCTTAAATTCATGTGTGATTTGGCACTTTGGTGAATTTTTGGAATTTTCTGGAATTTATTTGGATTTATTTGGAATTTATTTGAATTTATTCCATTTTGAAACAATTAAAGAATTTAATTTTGCAAATAAAATTTTGTTGGAAATATTTTATTTGAGTCCAAAATGATCCAAAATATTTTTCAGAATTTTTCTGGAATTTTTCTGAGTCATTTGCTATTTTTAATGAATTAAATGAATTACTGGGAATTATTTTAAATATTAAATCGCTGGAAATCCAAACCGAGTCGATTCTTGTTCATCCGACCAGAGCCGAGTCGGACTCGAGCTCGAGTCCGACCGAGCCGATTGACTCGATCAAACCAACTCAAAACCTAATCAATCCCAACCGTTGGATCAAGATCCAAGCGGTGAGATCCGCCGTCTGCGGTTCGAGCCGTATCCGGCCCGGATACGATCGCGTCCACGCGATCGTGGCCGTTGATCGTGCCACGTGGGCGGCCGTGAGTCATCGTCTCGCTCGACTCGGCCGGAGAGCTCCGCCGTGACCGAGCAGGACACGGCTAGGGTTCCGATTTGCACGCACGTCGAGGCCGTATTTAAAGCGTGAGACGTCCCCCGAGGTTGCCCTCATCCTTGCGCACCCGTTCCCCCGAGCCATCTCGCCTGAGCCGTCGCCGTTTGCCCGTACGAGTTCGCCGGAGTTGGAACTCTGTTGCGCCGCGGTTTCTTGCGCCCGTTTTCGCCCGCCGTCCGTCGTCTTCCGCCAGAAGGAGCCCGGATCAGGATCCGCGACGAGGCGCACCGAAGGATCTCTCACTTCAGCCGGGGCGCGCCCGAAGCTTATCGGCAAGGTCGTCGTCCTCACGCCCGGTGAGCAGCGCCGCGCAAGCCATCGGCCGGACCGCGAGCTCTCTCGGCCGTCCGATCAAGATCCAACGCTCGAGATCACGCCCACGTCATCGCCGCGGTGAGATTGCGTTACGATTTCGAGATCTAATCTCGACCATCGGATCTAGATCCAGCGGTCCGAAATCAATGCGTTAACCCAAGCGGCGTCAACACCGATCTAATCCGCGCCGTTGATTTTCAAATCAGCGGCGAGATCGAGCCAGCGTCAGGAAGTTGGGCCAAGCGGTGTCGTGGCCAGACGTGGCGTGAGGCGACAGCGTGTCAGAGGGCCCGCAAGTCAGTGGCTAAACCAGCCAAGCGCTGACGTCACCCATGACGTCACAGTGGGTCCCACATGTCAGCACCGTGGGCTGAGTCCCCGCTGACGTCAGCGATGACGTCACCCGAGTGGGCCCACATGTCAGTCTCACGTAGAGTCGTGGACCGAGTCCACGGTGGACCCGAGCCGAGCGTGGACCAAGTCCATGGACCGGTGGCGTCGACCAACCAATCGAAGGCTGCCACGTGTCCATCTTTGGCGCAATAATTAATTTCCGAAAAAGAAAATGATTTATTAATTCGAAATAATGATTTCAGATTTTGTTCAAACTTCAAACGCTTATAACTTTTGCGTTTCAACTCCGATTTGAGTGATTCAAATTTCTAAATTTGTATAAAATTGAGATCTACCTAAATATGAATTTTATTTAATTTTTGGACTAAAGTTTTTCTCTGTAAAATTATTTAATTGATTATTTGAACTCTAAATAATCATAACTTTTGCGTCTTAACTCCGAATTTGACGATTCCAGTTTCTAAAAATCCATAAAATTATGTTCTCTCTGTTTTTGGATTTTATTTGGAGTTTTGGGATGTTTTTGCCTATTGTTTATTTGTGTATTTGCTATTTGCACGCTTTCTGAGTAGACGTTGAAGTCTTGGGAAGGATTCGAAGGAGAAGTATTGACTCAGGATCCAACTCAAGACCAAGAGCAAGTACTTTTTGAAGGCAAGTTGTGCTTTGACCATGTTGATCCTATTTAAAAATCTATTTTGATTTAAACTATTGCATGCTAGTTCAATTAGAAAAATATTTGGTTTAAACATGGGGGTTAGATAAATACCAATTTGTTGTATGACACCTTGATTATTTAAGTATGTGCCATGACCCTTGTCACCTAGTTGTGGATTACTAGTTGGACATTATTAAATTGCCAACATGGGTTATAGGCCGTTGTAGTATCTTGCTTAGACACCTTTCGTGCTCATGACATGATTTTGGACAATCAAATGTTAATATTGACTTAATGATATATTGAACCTGTTTTGGAAAAGTATCATGTGATGTTGATGGCACGTGGTGCATGGTAATCAAGCGGGGTTTGATAAACGATTTCGGCCAGGGCATGTGGCAAGAGTAATCAGTGGGCCGGTTGTGGCATTGGGGATGTTGATTTGGTTCTTCGGGTAGTCTTGCCCTGGTCACTCTAAGGACTTAACCTTGCAAGCCTTTGAATCAGGTCATACTTGCAACCACATGGGTGGAATGGGACGGCCCTAGTTGACTAAGTCGCTAAGGACTCACTTGTGGAGCCTCAGGTGTCAATTACACCGTTTGTGTGATTGTGCGGGGGGCGTGTCGTGGCGTGGCCGATACCCATCTAACGGTGTGTTGGTCCCATACTTCGCCTTGGCTAAGGGAAGGGATGGTGTAGAGCACGAACCGGAGAGGACCACCTGTGTTGTTTGAGGCTTAGAAGGCTTTATTCACGAACTCGCCTTTGTGGTGTTTGACTGTATCTTGTGGGTAAAGTGCATAACCTCTGCAGAGTGTAGAATCTATTTGAATAGCCGAGTCCATGGTACTGGACAATGCTCGGGAATTACAGTCAAGGGTTAGATTTTCTCAAAAATAACTTTGGTTTGAAAAGTTGGGTTGGTTTAATAATGAAGATGATGGAAATGTGGTTTAGGATGGGAAAAATGTTTATTAAACTTCTTGAAAAGTTATTTACGCTTTATTTATTTCTACTGCTTTCGAATCTACTTATATTACTCGTCAAATGCTGTTTACTGCAAATATACCTTGTGCTATTCCTTTGTACTAAGCCATGCATATAGTATATTAGCTTGCATTCTGTGCATGACTTGCTGAGTACCAAGTACTCACCCTTGCCTCAACACAACACCAGTTGAAGAGGAGACTACGCCCGACTTGGAGGAGGAACTCCAAGAGGATCCGTCTACTTAGGGATGCGAGCCCGATCGATTACTTTGTGGTATACTTGGATGGCGCCATGAAGCTATTTGATTTTCCATTGCTATTATTTTTCTCTGAATAAGTTTAGCCTTACGAGGCATACATTTGTAACTTGACCATAAGGTCGAGTAACGATTTAGTTATTTAAATAAAGTACTTTGATAATATCGATGGTATGATTGTGATATTTACCAATGTTAAGACTGTGTGCACTAGCGCGTTCCTGGACTAGTGCTGAATACACAGAGGGTCCGGATTTGCAAATTCGGGGTCCCGACAGAGGTGGTATCAGAGCCATACTTGACCGTAGGCTCAACCCTAAGCTAGAATGGTCGTAGTGAGGATAAAACCTATTTTCTAAAGCTAAAAATTTGTGAAGACAAGAAATGACATCTCGACTTATCCCCTTCTCTCTTTTCTTGTCTCTTGCTGAAATTATCCCTTACCTTGTCACAATTTAAAAATTCCGAGTTCTTACGTAAGGCACTCTTGTGACAGATGGAGGAAGAGTTCAACTACGTTGATCTGGGAGTTGGTCACGCTGCAGAACTTTGGCATATGCTACAGACTCTCGGAGATTTTGAGAAGCCCCAATACCAAGTGGAAGTGATCAGACAAGCGAGGATTGATCAAGGCTTGTGGCGTGAGGATTGAGGTACCTGCTAGGAAAAGGGCCAGGCAATCGCCCGATACAACTGCCTTTGCCAGAGATCTACAATGCAGATGGGTATCCAAGAAGTATCACGACGAGCAATGCGGCACATTACCCGTATCTCGCCAGAGAATTGGAAATGCGGTGTTCCGTTATCACCAGCGCGCGATAACCTTCTTGACCCGAAGTAGATTCGGGATGAAGATGCCACGGTTACACGATTGGCACGCTTTGTCGTCGCCAGGAGGATGTACTAGATAATACAAGCAAGGAGCTACTGAAGGCCCGCAAGGAGATCACGACGGAGAAGAACGAGATGGCGGGAAGCTCAAGAGTATGTGGCACACCTTCTACGAAGGATTGGCGAGTTGGAGATGACCTTGTACGGACCGGACCGAGCCGATGCTCGAGCTACGAGCCAGATCCGGAGGAGTCGGATCTCGATGAGGACACAGCTTCTTCGACTACCATAGAGGACACGATTCTTTGGACATGGCGATCGTTTCGCGCCCATGCCACAGCACCCGTACCCAGGCCGTGGAGGTTTTCTCGATGAGTGAGCATAGGTTCTACAGTGAGACTCCTTCGCCGAGTCGCGTCATAGAATAAAGAGTCACCCTTTAGGCGTTAGACTCCAGAATTAGTTCGATTTGGATTTGCTTTGTTTGCTAAGTGTGCAGTATGTGTTGCCAGGCCCTTAGGCATTGTAAGCAACCATACCAAGTTATTAATATCAATAATAAAGTTGGACCTTAAGGTTACACCTTTCACCCCGCATAAGTTCCATATTACTTGTCTATTCTGTTTCCCTCTCATCTCTAAACCTAGAGCAAACCGACAGATGGTGAACACCCGTGGAAACTTTGGAAGCAATGGGAGTGGTTCTCGCCCAGCAGAAAACCCCAATGATGGAGCACCCGGCCACCGCCCTTTGGATATGCAGAATTTGGAGCTTTTCTTGCCGCCCGGACTCGATTGATGCATGCTATGATGCAACAAATGCAGCACGTCCTTTGCTCAGGCCACAGCCAATCAAGTTAATCGGGGACCACGCCAGAATACAAGACTATCAGAGTTCATGAGGACTCACCCACCCACTTTCTCTGGGAATGCCAATCCATTGGAGGCCGATGATTGGTTAAGATCAATCGAGAGGAAGCTACACATAGCTCAATGCATAGGAAATGAGAAGGTACTCTATGCTTCTCATCACTGGAAGGAACATTGCCGAATGGTGGGAGAACTTCGTGCCACGCAAGAGAACCCTCAAGATATCACTTGGGAAGAGTTCACAGTGCATTAGACAGTATCACGTGCTGAAGGAATCATGGACCTTAAGAAGGAGGAGTTCAGAGCATCAAACAAGGTAATCAGCCGGTGGGCGACTACGAACAAGTTCACACGGCTAGCACGCTCGCTTTGAGGATGTAGCGACGGATAAATCGAGGCAGTCGTTTTATGAAGGGACTCAACTCAGGATTGCAAGTAGGATTGATCACCCACACCTTTCCAGATTTCCAAGAGTTGGTGAATAAGGCGCTTATTCTTGAGGACAAGCGCAAGGAACTGGATGAGAACGAGAAGCGCGAGGATGCAACGGCAAGGATCACGCCAGGGAACGCATAGCACCTTTGAGAGTTGCACCAAATCAATTCTTGATTCCAACCACGAATGCGACAAGGACACCATCCCCGGCACCAAGACCTGCCAATCGTAACTACCGGACCCAGCCCCGCTAGAAACACTACTCGAGGCAACAAGAAGGAACGGTGAGACGCCGCTACAAGCGAGCAACGACTTTGCCAGGAGTTGTCCAAAGAAGACAGCGAGGAGTGACCCGGTTCGCTTCAACCTAGGAACCACCCAGCTAGGACGCCCGACACCAGAGCCACACCCCAGGCCGTGGTGAGAGGCCGAGTCAACCATGTCACCGCAGATGCACTGCGAGAATGCTACGGACGTCGTCTTGGGTAAGATACTTGTTAACTTCGATACACCTGTGATTTTGTTTGACTCGAGCTTCGCATTCGTTTGTTTCGCAAGGCTTTGCTACTGGAAATGATTTGAGAATTGCAAGACTTAAATGCATGCTTTTAGTTCAAACCCACAGTTCCGAACTCCGAGCGGAAGTAGGATGTTCGGGGTGAGAATACTAATAGATGGAATAGAGTTCCTAGCAAACCTTATAATTTTGGAAACCCGGACCCTAGGCGTTATATTGGGAATGGATTGGTTATCCAAGCACAAGGCCGTATTGGATTGTGGACGGAGGACTATCTCGATTGAGAGCACATGTGGGAAGAAAGTAGAATTTCAAGCCACTACAGATTAGAGATGGACAGTTGATGGTTAACGATACCAAGGCAATCAGCATAGAGGATGTCTCAAGAGTGAATGAGTACCCGATGTTTTTCCCGAAGATCTACGGTATGCCGCAGACGGGGACATAGAGTTTGTGATAGAGCTTGTACTGCACAAAGACCGATAGCAAAGAGACCCTATCGGATGTCCACCGAGGAGTTGGTAGAAATGAAGAAAGCAGCTAGAAGAGTTAATGGAGAAAGGATTTATCGAGGCCAGGAGTTCGTCGCCGTGGGGAGCACCAGTTTTGTTTGTCAAGAAAAAGGACGGAAGTTTCGGGATGTGCATTGACTACCGTGCACTCAATGAAGTCACCGTGAAGAATAAGTATCCGCTACCCAGGATTGATGATTTGTTTGATCGATTAAGAGGAGCCGGAGTTTTCTCCAAGATTGATGCGAGATCGGGATACCATCGATTGAAGATCCGATCGGAAGATATTCAAGACCGCATTCTCGTCAAGATATGGACATTACGAGTTTCTGATTATGTCCTTTGGGTAACGAATCGCCGGCTTATTTCATGAATATGATGAATAAGGTGTTCATGGAATATTTGGACAAGTTTGTCGTCGTGTTTATAGACGATATCCTAATCTACCCCAAGACAGAGGATGAACATGCCGAACACTTAAGGCGAGTTTTGGAAAAGGCGAGGAACGACAACTTTTAGCCAAGTTCGCAAGTGTGATTTTTGGAAGGACAAGGTGGAGTTTCTTGGACATGTAATGACCATGAAGGAGTCGCCGTAGATCCAAGTAAAGTAGAAGCTATGTTACATTGGGAACAGCCAAAGGCGGTGACCCAGTTCGGAGTTTCCTTGGAATGGCGAGGATACTACCGCCGCTTCATCGAAGGCTTCTCGACAATTTGCGAAACCTCTTACGCAATTGCTGAAGAAGGAAAAGAAGTTTGCATGGGCCTTGAATGTGAGAAAGGATTTCAGGAGTGAAGAAGCGATTGACATCGGACCGGTGTTAGTTCTAGGATGTTGCTCAAAGCCGATATTTATTGTGACGCATCGCGCCAAGGACTTGGATGTGTCTTGATGCAGAATGGAAAGGTCGCCGCTTATGCATCAAGGCGATTGAGGCCGCATGAGGAAAATTATCCGACACATGACTTAGAGTTAGGCTGCCGTAGTGCATGCTTTGAAGATATGGCGTCACTATCGATTGGAAACAGATGTGAAGTGTATACGGATCATAAGAGCCTTAAGTACATATTCACCCAATCGGATCTGAATATGAGGCGAGAGGAGATGGTTAGAGTTGATCAAAGACTACAATGTTGGAATCCATTACCATCCGGGAAGGCCAGCGTAGTAGCCGATGCCCTGAGTCGGAAAAGCCATCACCGTGAGTACGTTGCTAGCCACAATTCGGGATGAGTTATGTGAGGATTTTCAGAAAATGAAGATTGAGGTGGTACCTAGCGGATTCTTGGCCGCATTAGAAGTAAAGCCTACCCTAGAGGATCGGATCCGAGAAGGACGAAGGATGATGACAAGATCCGCAGGATTAAGTCCATCAAGGAGGAAGGCAAGGCAGAGGACTTCAAGTTGGATGAGCAAGGCACGTTGTGGATGAAGGATCGCATTTGTGTGCCTAACAAAAGGAGTTAAAGCGGTGATTACGGAAGAAGCCCATGACTCTAAGTACTCAATTCATCCTGGGCGCCAAGATGTATCGAGGATCTCAAGGAGAGATTCAGTGGCCGAGTATGAAGCGTGAAGTTGCCGAGCATGTTGCATTGTGCGACGTATGCCAGAGAGTCAAGGCAATGCATCAAAGACCAGCAGGATTGCTACAACCGCTGAAAATACCTGAGTGGAAGTGGGAGGAAATCGGAATGGATTTCATTACCGGTTTGCCGAAGACTCAAGGAGGTTATGACTCCATATGGGTTATAGTGGATTGCTTGACTAAAGTAGCCCATTTTATCCCCGTGAAGACCACTTACTCGGGAGATAAATTAGCAGAATTGTACATGATCAGGATTGTCTGTTTGCACGGAGTGCCAAAGAGGATTGTATCGGACAGAGGTACCCAATTTACCTCAAGGTTCTGGAATAAGTTGCATGAAGCCATGGGAACCCGTTTGAACTTCAGTACAGCTTATCATCCGCAGACGGATGGACAGACCGAAAGAGTCAACCAGATTCTGGAGGATTCTGGACACAATGGATCGAGAAACTAGAAACAAGTCAACCCGTTTCTGTAGAGTTCAGTGGAGCAACCATGAAGAAAGCGAAGCGACTTGGGAGCGCGAAGAGGATTTGAAGAAAGAGTTTCCAAACCTATTCCTTTAGTAAGCCCTGAATCTCGGGGACGAGATTCTATTAAGGGGGGGAGGTTTGTAACACCCCAAAATTTTGCTTCTCTTAAATTCATGTGTGATTTGGCACTTTGGTGAATTTTTGGAATTTTCTGGAATTTATTTGGATTTATTTGGAATTTATTTGAATTTATTCCATTTTGAAACAATTAAAGAATTTAATTTTGCAAATAAAATTTTGTTGGAAATATTTTATTTGAGTCCAAAATGATCCAAAATATTTTTCAGAATTTTTCTGGAATTTTTCTGAGTCATTTGCTATTTTTAATGAATTAAATGAATTACTGGGAATTATTTTAAATATTAAATCGCTGGAAATCCAAACCGAGTCGGTTACTGTTCATCCGACCGAGCCCGAGTCAGACTCGAGCTCGAGTCCGACCCGAGCCAGTTGACTCGATCAAACCAGCTCAAAACCCTAATCAATCCCAACCGTTGGATCAAGATCCAACGGCTGAGATCCGCCCGTACCGGTTCGAGCCGTATCCGGCCCGGATCCGATCGCGTCCACGCGATCGTGGCCGTTGATCGTGCCACGTGGACGGCCGTGAGTCATCGTCTCCGCTCGACTCGGCCGGAGAGCTCCGCCGTGACCGAGCGGAGACACGGCTAGGGTTCCGATTTACACGCACGCGTCGAGGCCGTATTTAAAGCGTGAGACGTCCCCGAGGTTGCCCTCATCCTTGCGCACCGTTCCCGAGCCATCTCGCCTGAGCCGTCGCCGTTTGCCCGTACGAGTTCGCCGGAGTTGGAACTCTGTTGCGCCGCGGTTTGCGCCGTTTTCCGCCGCCGTCCGTCGTCTTCCGCCGAGAAGGAGCCCAGATCCGGGATCCCCGCGACGAGACGCACCCGAAGGGATCTCTCACTTCGCCGGAGCGCGCCAGAAACGCCGTTGGCAAGGTCGTCGTCCTCCGCGCCGGTGAGCCAGCGCCGCCGCAAGCCATCGCCGGACCGCGAGCTCTCTCAGCCGTCCGATCAAGATCCAACGCTCGAGATCACGCCACGTCATCGCACGGTGAGATTGCGTTACGATTTCCAGATCTAATCTCGACCATCGGATCTAGATCCAACGGTCCGAAATCAATGCGTTAACCCAAACGCGTCAACACTGGATCTAATCCGCGCCGTTGATTTTCAAATCAACGGCCGAGATCGAGCCACGCGTCCGGGAAGTTGGACCGACGCGGTCAGCGCCGTACGCGCGTGACGCTGACACGCGGGGCCCGCGTGTCAGAGGGCCCGCAAGTCAGTGGCTAAACCAGCCAAGCGCTGACGTCACCCATGACGTCACAGTGGGTCCCACATGTCAGCACCGTGGGCTGAGTCCCCGCTGACGTCAGCGATGACGTCACCCGAGTGGGCCCACATGTCGGGCCTCACGTAGAAGTCGTGGGACCGAGTCCACGGTGGACCCGAGCCGGCGTGGACCAAGTCCATGGACCGGTGGACGTCAGCCAACCAATCGAGGCTGCCACGTGTCCATCTGACGCAATAATTAAGTTCCGCAAAAGAAAATGATTTATTAATTCGAAATAATGATTTCAGATTTTGTTCAAACTTCAAACGCTTATAACTTTTGCGTTTCAACTCCGATTTGAGTGATTCAAATTTCTAAATTTGTATAAAATTGAGATCTACCTAAATATGAATTTTATTTAATTTTTGGACTAAAGTTTTTCTCTGTAAAATTATTTAATTGATTATTTGAACTCTAAATAATCATAACTTTTAACGTCTTAACTCCGAATTTGACGATTCCAGTTTCTAAAAATCCATAAAATTATGTTCTCTCTGTTTTTGGATTTTATTTGGAGTTTTGGGATGTTTTTGCCTATTGTTTATTTGTGTATTTGCTATTTGCACGCTTTACGAGTAGACGTTGAAGTGCCGGAAGGATTCGAAGGAGAAGTATTGACTCAGGATCCAACTCAAGACCAAGAGCAAGTACTTTTTGAAGGCAAGTTGTGCTTTGACCATGTTGATCCTATTTAAAAATCTATTTTGATTTAAACTATTGCATGCTAGTTCAATTAGAAAAATATTTGGTTTAAACATGGGGGTTAGATAAATACCAATTTGTTGTATGACACCTTGATTATTTAAGTATGTGCCATGACCCTTGTCACCCTAGTTGTGGATTACTAGTTGGACATTATTAAATTGCCAACATGGGTTATAGACCGTTGTAGTATCTTTGCTTAGACACACTTTCGTGCTCATGACATGATTTTGGACAATCAAATGTTAATATTGACTTAATGATATATTGAACCTGTTTTGGAAAAGTATCATGTGATGTTGATGGCACGTGGTGCATGGTAATCAAGCGGGGTTTGATAAACGATTTCGGCCAGGGCATGTGGCAAGAGTAATCAGTGGGCCGGTTGTGGCATTGGGGATGTTGATTTGGTTCTTGGGTAGTCTTGCCCTGGTCACTCTAAGGACTTAACCTTGCAAGCCTTTGAACTGGTCATACTTGCAACCACATGGTCGGAATGGGACGGCCCTAGTTGACTAAGTCGCTAAGGACTCACTTGTGGAGCCTCAGGTGTCAATTACACCGTTTGTGTGATTGTGCGGGAGCGTGTCGTGGCCGTGGCCGAGATACCCATCTAACGGTGTGTTGGTCCCATACTTCGCCTTGGCTAAGGGAAGGGATGGTGTAGAGCACGAACCTGAGAGGACCACCTGTGTTGTTTGAGGCTTAGAAGGCTTTATTCTGAGGAACTTCGCCTTTGTGGTGTTTGACTGTATCTTGTGGGTAAAGTGCATAACCTCTGCAGAGTGTAGAATCTATTTGAATAGCCGAGTCCATGGTCTTTGGACAATGCTCTGAATTACAGTCAAGGGTTAGATTTTCTCAAAAATAACTTTGGTTTGAAAAGTTGGGTTGGTTTAATAATGAAGATGAGGGAAATGTGGTTTAGGATGGGAAAAATGTTTATTAAACTTCTTGAACAGTTATTTACGCTTTATTTATTTCTCTTTGCTTTCGAATCTACTTATATTACTCGTCAAATGCTGTTTACTGCAAATATACCTTGTGCTATTCCTTTGTACTAAGCCATGCATATAGTATATTAGCTTGCATTCTGTGCATGACTTGCTGAGTACCAAGTACTCACCCTTGCCTCAACACAACACCAGTTGAAGAGGAGACTACGCCCGGCCGGAGGAGGAACTCCAAGAGGATCCGTCTACTTAGGGATGCGAGCCCGATCGGTTACTGTGGTATACTGGATGGCGCCACGAAGCTATTTGATTTTCCGCTGCTATTATTTTTCTCTGAATAAGTTTCGCCTTACGAGGCATACATTTGTAACTTGACCATAAGGTCGAGTAACCAGTTTGGTTATTTAAATAAAGTACTTTGATAATATCGATGGTATGATTGTGATATTTACCAATGTTAAGACTGTGTGCACTAGCGCGTTCCTGGACTAGTGCTGAATACACAGAGGGTCCGGATTTGCAAATTCGGGGTCCCGACATGAAACTTATTAACAAGTATGATTTGATGAAACTTGGCTTTATGCAAAAGAACCATATTAAGCCATCTTTGGATAGCCTACATTGTGCATAATTTCCCAGACTTGCTGAGTACTTTATGTACTCACGTGCTACATTCTAATCCTCTCTCAGAAGTGAAAGAAGCTGTTCAAGGAATTCCAACGACTAGGGTGCGCTCCCCACTCGATTGCCTGTGGGCATTTGGATGGGTCGCTTTGGTGTTTTCGTCTTCCGCTACAGTTGTTCTAGTTGTTCTGCTGTTCAGGCCGTAATGGTAAACCTTGACCATAAGGTCTTTGCTTTTATTCGGTATTATTCTTATTTACTTATATGTATTCGTGATATGGTTGTTGATTCATCACTTTTTGGCTGTGTGTACTAGCTATTGATCTGGGACTAGTACAGAAATACACAGGGGATTCTGGATAGCCGATCCGGGGTCCTACAAAGGTGGTATCAGAGCCATATCGACTGTAGGACGTGCCCTTAGTTAGAATGGTCGTTTTTTGGAAGCTTCAAAACTTATGTTCTAAAAAGAAAAAGAAAAAATAATGTGCTATTCTCGTCTTTTCTCTCTTCCTATTTTTACCTTCCCCGGCGGTTGCTTCTTCACCCTTTCAAAATGTGAATTGGACTATACCTCCCTTAAAAACCTCTATACTAGGGTAATCGAGTTCCCACTTCCGACTTCGAGATGTGACGACTCAAAAGGAGCAATTTGAAAGGTTGTTACTGAAGTGTGCGTCTTCATGGTGAGGATCCAACCGTTGATCGGGGAAGACCAAAGAAGCAAGGCTGATCTTAGGCTAACCCTATAGGTTAAGTGGCCAAGATTCGTTCTGTGTTTGAGCCACCTTGTTCCGTAGAGTGGGTAGTTTTATCGAGTAGACGAGTTGATTTGCTTGGTGTTTAAAACGTTTTGATTTTTCGTGGTTTCTGGTGTTGTTAGAAGCTCCCATGCTTCTCTCGTCTGTGCTTTTCCCTCTCATCTGGAAGTTTTGTTCTGCCGTCAGATGGAGAAGAACTGCAGTGCTAACCTCAACCAAGAAGCTCAGTCATCAAATCCCAATGCTATGGCCAACAACAATGCTACCACCAGGGAAGTTCCGGCTGTTAATGTCAGTGCTACTGCCGAGCGTAACCAGCAACCGTCCGAGGTGATAACAGCATTTCTTCATAATATGAATCAGTTCATGGTGACTCAGACACAGCTCATGCAATTGATGATACAACAACTGGACAGTCAAGCCTCTGTGGTCCCTCCAACTATAACTCCTCAGCAGTACCCTTTTGATGAGTTACGGAAGACCAACCCTCCAGCAGTATTATGTGGAGACGATGGCATTAGCAATACCCCTCTGGTAGACCTTCACTCAGGGGAATTGGTCATCTGTTATCGATGTGGTGAAAAAGGACATGTTGCCTATGAATGTCCCCAAAAGAGTAAGACTAAAGAAAATACCCATTGTAGGCACTGCAACAGAAATGGACACCAATTCCGTAGGTGCCCTCGAAGGAAGAAGATTCAGTACAAGGTTTGCAACTTTTGTGGTAAGGAAGGGCATTATGTGAAACAATGTCCCTTGGGAAAACAAAAATTCTTATCACCACAACCAGTTCCAGCATCAGGAGTCAGTGCGGAAGTACCTCATAAGCTGCATCAAGTAGCGAAGATTCATCAACCTAGCCAAGGCAAAGCACTTTCCCTGGAAGACAACTGTCGTCAACCGGATTTCCGCAAAAGGAAGGTAGTAAGTCAAGAGCAACATGTAGCCAGGAGTCCTCGGCTTCGTGTGAACCAATTTCAACTCAACCAAGCACCAGAAGTAGCCTTAATCAAGACCCCAGGATCAGAAGTGCAACCAGTGATGCAAGGACATTAAGCGTCTACTTCCAACCCCAACATTCCAGATGCTGTTCTCCTTCAGACTATAACCCCAGCCGCAGGTGGTAGGCGCAATCGGGAACTTCTGTCACAGGTTCTGCGGTATCGGATGTCAGGTCTGCCTATGATCCAAGAAGTTGAAGAAGAGACACCTGGAACTTGATGTTATCAATAACTGCTAGGGGGTGGTACATTCAGTAGCACCATACCTCTTCTAAGGAATAAAATAAAAGAGTTGTGTAATGATCAGTCTGTAAGATGTAAGCGTCAGTATTGTTATCAATAAAGGTTTGGAAGAATTATAATTGTGGAAGTGGATTTCTGTTGATAGTTCTTGAAACATAATTGTCTTTGGGCACCAGTACTGGGATGTTTAAAGGATGGCAGTAAAGCCATAGTTCTTATCTAAACCCTGAAAAGATTTGTTGAATTCGAAGTTACCCGGATTGAAAGGCATCAGCTAATCTAGTTAAGAAACAACAACCTCCAGATGAGTGTGGTAGGCTTGCCACGAGAATTAAAGTCTCAAGGTACTAGAAGCCCCAAACGTAAGTTGAACCTCAAGCAAATACTAAATACCAGCTTAGCCAGACCGGACATTCAAGATTTATTGAGCGTCAGGCAAGAGGCCATGCTAGCAAGTTGAAGGGATTAGCCGAACATCGGAGACCAATTGGAATGCTATAACTCTTGCCGATTTTGTTTGGAAATGGGAAGAAAGAAAAAGGAATTTCCCCCTTGTACCCTTTGGAACTGAGTCCGGGTATGATTCTTTCTAAGGGGGGTAGTGGGGACAGGTTGACAAAAGTTGCACACTTTGTTCTGTGGAGGATAACCCCTAGTTGGTGATAAACTTGTGGAACTTTGCGTGGCTAAAGCAGTGCATTTTCAGTGTGCGCCCAAGGAGGACGTGTCAAATCGAGGTTCTCAGTTCCCCTCGAGGTTTTGACAGAAGTGGTATAAAGTTTTGGGGTACGAATGGGAATTCCTGTGTTGCTTACCATCCCCGACCGATGGCCAGACGGAAAGAATCAATCAGATCTTAGAAGATGCGTTGGGAGCGTGTGCGCTGACATGTCAAGGTTCGTGGGATCAGAATAACAACAGTCTCCGACGAAGCTGAAGATGGTGCCTTTTGAAGCTCTGTATGCAAGAAAAGGCGGAATACCCTGGTATGGGAAAGAGACCGATAATGGACAAATCAGTAGACCTGATATTCTGAAAGAGGCCGAAGAGCAGGTCAGACAGATCCGTGTAAATCTGAAGACTGTCCAGTCGAGATAGAAGAGCTATGCTGATAACAGCCATCAGGAATCAAGTGTAGTGCAGTGCCAGAGCATGAGAGGTTGTTTAAAGATATGGAAACTAAAAGACGACCTGTCATGTCCTGGGTACCCCGTCAGAATTTTGGTTGAAGCTGAGCGTCGAACTCGAAGTCGTGTGACCAAGTTCTGTGAGGATTCAGGGGAGCGAGAAGAAGATCTTCGAGCAGAATTTCACGCTCTTCTTCCTTCTCCGTCTGAATCTCGGGGACGAGATTCTTTCTAAGGGGGGTAGGTTTGTAACACCCTAGTTTTCGCTTTCTGGAGAAAAACCTAATTTAAATAAATTAAATTCAAAACTTGGAGTTTCTTTGGTGTTTATATTAACCTGGCATCCATTCCCCTCCAAAATCGGGATTTGATTCCCCTCCGGTCGAGAAATCGAATTTTCCAGTTTCCGCCGGTACCCGAAATTTCACCCGAGTCCAAAAATGCTCCAAAAATTCCCAAACCATGTCAATTGTGTTCCAAATATTCCAACATGATTTTTGAAACCA
Organism: Rhipidocladum racemiflorum; assembly: GCA_036346355.1. Taxonomy (NCBI): domain Eukaryota; kingdom Viridiplantae; phylum Streptophyta; class Magnoliopsida; order Poales; family Poaceae; genus Rhipidocladum; species Rhipidocladum racemiflorum. The sequence continues at coordinate 36,264,074 of CM070589.1, read as the reverse complement.
TTCCCCGGATTTTTGAACCTCTGTTCCTATTTTATTTCGCGCGGCTTTTGTTTAATGCCTGCGATCCGCGCCCGAATACTAAATTCCACAAAAATCATCCAAATTCAGTTGAACCAATTTTATTGGGTCCCAAATATTCTAAAATGGCTCTAGGAATTTTTCTGGAATTTTTAGGTCATTTTTCCTTATTTTTCTCTAGGGCGGATCATTCACGTAAAGGAGGACCAATGGGAGGGCGCCACGTGTCACATGAACAGTGTTCGTCTTCTACCTCCAGCCAACCCAAAACAACAGAGAAGAGCTTTAACTTGCTCCAATGGCTAGGGTTGATTCAAGTGCCCATAACTTCCTTAAATCAACTCCAAAATGCAAACGGTCTGTTGCGTTAGATCCACAACGACGATCTCTTGCCATTCGCCACCTTCACTCGCCGCCAATCTCACCGGAAACGGCCGTGTTAATGAAAAACCAAAATCCACACAAATGCCATTATCTCGGCCGTTTCACCTCCAAACACCGCACCACCACCTCCATTCTCTTCGTATAAGTATCCCCGTTCCGGGAGTGTGCTCCTCCTTTCATCTACTCCACCCTTGTGCCCATGAGATCAAGAAAACCAAAGTTGGGTTGAACTTTTTTTGGTGTTCGTTGAGTTCGTGCTTGTAGATCCTTCTCCGGTGAGCCATTCTTCGTGCCACTTGGTTCCTTGTGACCGTGGATGAGTCTAGAGTCTAACCCAATCATCAATTTTAGGTTGCATCAAGGATTGGCGACGAATTTCTCGGTTTTGTTCATTCGGCCGAAGCTCCGTCCGTCGTCGAATTCATCGCCTCCGGTGAGAATCAACTCAATTCCTTCCTTCTCTAGGTCCCTAAGGATGTAATCTAGTGGTTCTAGGCTTTTGTTTGACTCAAATCCATGCGAAAATGAGACCAAAATCGATTTTTGTTGCGAAAAAATGCTCTCTGTTGTATGGCTTTGGTCTCTATCATTTTGGGCATGCTTGGGCTCGCCACCGGCTCGCCCGGCCAGCGGCCAGCCCGCCCGCCGCCGCTCTGCCGGTTCCCCTCGCCCCGCCCAGCGCGCCAGTGCACCCTGCAGCGCCAGACGTCTTGCGCCGCCAGCGCCATGTTGGCTCGCCGGCCGGCTCCGCCATCCGCCCCCTCGCCGACCAGCTCCATGTGACACTACGGTATGGTGTGACATTATAGAATGTGAAATTAGAGAATAAAACCTTTCGGCTTGAGGTTTACTTGCGTTTTTGGGCCGTTTGAAGTGATGTGTCACCACGAATTGTCGTAACCTTTTAAATGGTGCATGTTAAGGTCAAAAACTTTATGAAATATGGTATGGCAGGTTAAAACCATAAGGTATGGAGGTTAATAACGTTTCCGGGCCGTTTTCGGGGTTTTGGGCCTTCCCGGGGGAGTTTGGGCCTTAAGTGGGCTTTGGTGGGATGGAGTAGGTCTCCGTAACGGACTAGGATTGGGTGTGGGGGCTGGTAAAAGGGCTCCCCACCAGCCCTTGGGCGTTCACCCCTGCCCTTTGTGCGCCCTTCCCCCCACTTGCCCTTTGTGCGCCCTTCCCCCCACTTGCCCTTGCCCTAGCCGCCTCCCTCCTCCCTTGGCCGTGCGCCTCCCCCTCCCTTGCCCCTTTGCTCCCCACCTCTCCTCCACCCCTTGCTGCCCTAGGGTGGCCACCCCACCCCTGCACCTCGTGGAATCATCCCGTGGAGCGAGGAGCGTGGAGCGAGGAGCGAGGAGCGAGGAGCGTGGAGCGAGGAGCGATCCGCGAGGAGATCGATTGGAGTTTTCGTTCGTCGGGCAAAGGTATGATCATGGGGATCCTTGGAATTGATCTAGGTACTGTTATTAGGGTGTTTATCAAGTTTTTAGATCAATTGGAGGTGCTGGATTGGAGTAATTTGGGTTAGATCTAGATGTTGCCACGTTTCTGTTTTCGGGCAGATTGAGCAGTTGGGCTAGAGTTCTAGTTTTCGTCGATTTAGAATCTGAGTCTGTCCGTACGGATGTTGAAGAAGTTGTAGATAATTTAATTATCTTTCCGTGGACATAAAGCACGTTAAATTCCGATCAGCCGTTTGAAAGTTATGGCTGTTTTACCGAGCGTGTTAAAATCTGTGACGTAATTGGAACAGATCACGGTAATCTGTAGATTAGACAACTTTAGAGTCCGAATCAGTCTTTCCATATACCTAGAGAAAGTTGGGAAATTTCTTAAGCTACGCGAGGATGTACTCGTTTAATATATTCGGAGTCCCAGAACTCAAGTTATGCTTTTTGCAAAGCTGCTGTCCCGTCGGGACAGAACCTCTGTTTTTAGGTTTTGCGAGTAGTGGGCAATGTTGGGTTAGATGGGGGTTTGCGTACTGTTTTGTGGGCATGATTGTGAGTGTGTGATACCTATGTGCAGGTGGTGCGACCCCGGGAGTGCCTTCTACTTCCCGCCTTTCCGTTGCCCGTGGTTGAGGCAAGTGTGTTGTAATGAATAACGAATGTTATGTTGCTTGTTGAGACTAGATGAAAGATGGATTTCATGATATGATCAATTGCCATGCTTTAATGTTTTCCTATGATATGATGAGTATGCTATGATGCCATGTGTTAAATATACAAGTTTATGATGATGATGGCATATTTGCATACATGACATGTTACATGGCTCGGGCGATGAGAAAGTCATAACTAGTCCGGGAAGGTCGGTGAGAAAGTTATGACTAATCCGGAAAGCCAATGAGTAAGTCCTACATCGTGATTCCATTCACCGTGGTGAACGGAAGCGTGGAGTAGGCACCCTCCATCTTCGGGATGGAAGGGGGGAGAGGGTGCACACCGACGGGTGTGTACTCAACCATACCGGTATGAGTTTCCAAGGAGACATGAGCATTGCATTACATTGCATACATAATGATGATGATACTGTTAAGTGTTCATGAATGAGATGATATACATGATGGGTGATGTTATTGCCATGATATTGTTCTTGTTGTCCATTACAATATACTTGCTGAGTTTGAACTCACGCTTGTGTTTTATGTTGTTTTTTTAGGTACTTTGAGATCGGCATGCGGGAAGGGAAATAGTCACACGCCCACACGTAGCTTCACCTTAATGATTCCACAAGTCATTCTATTAGTTTGATAATAAATTGCGTGTGATGATCATTGCTTTAGTGTTTAGCTTTACTATTTGAGAGCTTATTTGTTCTTTTGACACTTGGAGACATTAAGTGCTTGATGTTAGTCTTATATTGTCGTTAAGACTCTATTTATTGCTGTTTTAGATGTCGTGTGCTATGATATATCTTGCCATGATATTGATATTGTGTTAATTCATGGAAAAACAAAGGAGATGCTGCCGAAATATCGGTTTTTAGCCTATGTACCTTTGCTGGAATTTTATGTTAAATGTGGTATTTAGATGTTGTTTAGATTGTGTTTGGTAGCATTCAGGCATATTAAATGCCGGGGTGTTACAGTTGGTATCAGAGCGGGCTGTAGGTCCTTGGAATGTGTATTTTTAGTGTCATGCTATAAGGTACAACTAAAATGTGATGTGGAATAACTTAGAAACATGGCTTAGGTTTTTACTAAAATTTTGTCATAGGATAGCAACATTAAAAGTTGCAAAAGTGGTATAACTAATCTAAAATTTGACACACATGGATGCACAGTAGGAAGGGTATGGGTATCGTTGTTTACGCTTAAATGTTGTATTTAAGCCTTGTTGCTAAATGCTATATTTGATATAGTACGTTGCTATGTCTATGAGATAAATGATTGAATTATTCCTGTTGTGGTGGTAAAAGTGGGGTTTTGGTGCCGAAGGATTTCGGCCACCTCTCTTATTTCATAGTAAGGGTGAGGTTTGACGGTGTGGTCGGTTAGCGCCACCACCGAAGAACTATTGACCCCTGTAGGAGAAGAGTGCTTATCCTTTCTGTCGTTGATCGGGTAGTTGACTCGAGTCAAATAGAAGAGTTAATGGTGGTTTCCTTCGTATGTTCTTTGCCGTTCTGACGGTCGGTGTTCTTTGCTTTTCTTGGCTTTAGTAGATTTGAATCAAATGAAAAGTGTTGGGTTTTCGCGGATCGTTCCGTATGCGGTGTGTGATTTTGTCTTCCTTGGTTGAAGACGAAGAAGAGGAGACTAGTGTTGCGCTTCTTTTGGGCGCCTTTCCAGTTTTGATGCTTGTTGATTGCATTATGGGGAACAAGCATTCAATTTATCCCTGTGTTTGTCTTTCTCTGAGGTTAAAGGAGTTATTGCGGAGTTGTGCCAGACCTGGCTGTCAGGGTTGAAGTTCTGTGGCTTTGTAGTAGTACGTGGTGCTTGATTCCGTTATTTTACTGGTTTAAGAAATCATCTTTGAAAAAAAAAAACCCTTCTTGTTTCGTGAAAGATTGGGGTTTGGTGCTAAGGTTTTATTTGCAAAGGTTTATTTGATCGGTTGGATCCCTCCAGTGGGAGTCTTGGAGATTGAAAAGTGTTTTGGAGAATTCCTTTGCATGACCAAGTTTGGGTTTGTCTCATTGCAATTTTGAGAGTCAAGTTTCACAACAAATTTGGGGTGAGTTTTAAAACTAAAATGTTGCAAACAAAGAAAATAGTCTTTTGACTGAAATCGTTTGTCCCTAGTAAGAATTGATGTTTAAGCATGTTATGTAGTAGGTAACAATGTGATTAATATCTCTAGCTTGTGAATAAATAGACTACTAGTGTTGTAGTTTACTCTTAGCGAGATTGATTGAATGCGTTAATGTACATGCTTGGAATCTGTTGCTTTGTCATAAAAGTACTTATGACCCCCGATCATGTTTAAAAGTTTTAAACCCGGATGCATAGTTAAAACATTAAGATGATGTAGACTGCCGATATTGTTAAAGAAACTTTGCTGGTTGTCTAAAGATGTTCTAATCTAATGGATTAATAGAGAGATTTAATCGTGTTGACTAGTGACTTTAATTTGGAAATTGATTAGAGTTTCTATTTATGTTGTCGCAAACCATTAGTATATTTGGAAGTATGCGATTGTGTCCCTTCAATGCTAGTATTAATATCAATTGAGAAGACATAATACTTATTCTTAATGATGTTGTTAAGGGCAGTGTTAATACTAGTATTCAATCTATTTTAAATAGTTGGAGTATGTTGTGTGGTGGTAATTTGGTTATCACCTATGTATAGGATAGCTAAAAGCAATGTGTTGATTGATGATAATCAAATTTTTGATATTGATGACTTAGTAAGTGGTGGTAGTTGTGTAGAATACTTGTTGGAAACCATTGATTAAATGGAGGGTATTGTAACCTGTGGTGATGGAGTGAACCATGGATAATTAACCTGATGTAGAGTTTTATCCTTAATGAATGTATGCCTTGGAATCCTAGCTATGAACTTTGTCTTGTAGAGATAATATTTACATGTTGAAGTCGTAGTTTAACTGAATAAGGTTCGGTTGTCGAGACGTGAATAGATAGGAGGTATGAAATTTATATGTTGATCTTGCTGAAAGATTTGTGAAAGTACTATGTTTCAAATTTAGAATAAGATGTATTATGATTCGGTGATCCGTGCGGATCATGTCATTATAGTCTTGGTTGGGTGCCTTTTTGATAAGCATCATAAACCCTTATTAAGAAATGTTGGGAATGGTAACTAGAGGAAGAATTTGTTGTGAAACTTTCGGTTGAATTGTGTTGGGGCTCCTCAGATAGTAAATAGTGATTATTGAAGTCTTTAATGGAAAGCGTAGTGGAGTACTAGAGATGGTTCCTTTCATCTTTGGTATGTTGTCTAAAAACCTTTGAAACTGGTTTGGTTGTTTGCCATCTCGGTTGAATGCTTTCGGTTGAGGTGTTCCTTATGTTGAGTTTCAGAGTTTCCCCAAAACTCGTAGTGGTTGGTGTCGACCTTTGGTTTTGGCGAATTTGTTTAGTTCGTGTTGTGAGTTTGAGTTTACATCCAAAAGTTTTTGAGTGGATCACGCCCTTTCGCGTTCGCACTGATTTATCTTTGAAATTAATTTTAAAAGGAAGCAGATGGTCATAAAAGGTTGTGTTGGAAACTTTTGAGTTAAGCCCTTGATGTGTAACTCTGTTTGGCTAGAGTTGGAGTCATTTGGAAAATGTGTCTGGTGTGCGGATGTTTCACAAGTCTGGATTTTTATGAATGTTTCATAAGTGAATTTGGTTAGAGAAGAGTTTTCTTTTGGGATTGAGTTTCCCTCTCTTTTGATAAAATTTATGGCAGTTGTTTGTGCAGATGTCTAACTTTGGAGTCAATGTTCTTTTCCAAAACGTTGATCTTGGTTAAAATGCGATGTTTTGCAAAGTTTAGCTATCTATCGTTGGTGGGTTCTGATTTGATGTGGTGCCTTACTGTTAATTATGTTGCCGTCATAGTCTATATGATTTAAGCGCAACCGTCGGTGTTATGGGTATTTCAATCATTTGATACCGAGGAAGAAGTTATTTGGTGAATGACTATTCGATGCCGTTGTTCCATGATGAATGAATGGTGAAAAGTAAACATGACATCGCTTTTACATGTTAAATGATAAAAGAGTCGTTGAGCCGGATCGGTGAGAAAGTCATATATGGAGATATGACTAATCCCAGTGCTCTGAAGAGTGTGCATTTATGTCATGAAACGAGATTTCCCTTGCTTTCTAGTATGAAAAGAAACAATGAACAATTTACGGTATGTTGGTTGTGATGTAGGGATTTATGCTTCCTTTGTGATTTGGCTTGGATGTTGCCGAATTCTTTCCAAAATGGTTGTTAACTCTTTGGGTTTGAGTTGTTGTGTGTACACTTGGGCTTGATAGCTAAGTGTTTTTGTGTGAGGGAGACCCTCTTAAGAAAGGAACCAATTGTGGTTTGGTAAGGTTTTCGATCCTAGCTTGGGCTAGGTGTCGAACCTTAGTGGTATAAGGGTGGTTTGTGATGAAGGTTGATGATGTATGGGTTTAACCTTTACTAAGAGTAGCGATGGGTGGAAGTGAAGTTGACGGTAGATCGGTGATAATGCCCTGCCGTGAGCAATTGTCTTCACTAGTTGTTTTTGGGTTTGAGTCTTGCACAGGAAAGGATGGAATAAAATGTTAGTATGATCGTGTATCGGAAGGGCTAGTGTGCCTTAATGAGTTATTCCCTCGATGGAAACTTTCGAATGAAGAGAGGTCGTTAAAGGAATTGTGACTTCCTTTGATTATGTCATGTTGAGTTTAATGGAGTATGGTAGTCAGGGTGGTTGTGATAGAAGTATGAAGTGTTTGCCGTGAGGATTCGAGCGTTTTGGGTTGATGGAGCCCTTTGTGGTTGAAACGCAGATTCTGTTGGGGAATTGAAGTGAAGGTCGATTTGTGAGGGGTTGCCCTTAGTTGAGCTAGATCAACACTTTTTCTCTATGTGTTGGTTTTGGGAACTCGTTTGTTGTTTGTTCCGGTTTTAGTCGTTGTGTGAATGTTTTGAGCTGCAGAGAAGCCTTTTGTCCCTTGGGGACTTTGTTATTGATTATGGCGTCCTTCGGATTCGAGGTCGAATCCTGTTGAAGGGGGGAAGAATGTGACACTACGGTATGGTGTGACATTATAGAATGTGAAATTAGAGAATAAAACCTTTCGGCTTGAGGTTTACTTGCGTTTTTGGGCCGTTTGAAGTGATGTGTCACCACGGATTGTCGTAACCTTTTAAATGGTGCATGTTAAGGTCAAAAACTTTATGAAATATGGTATGGCAGGTTAAAACCATAAGGTATGGAGGTTAATAACGTTTCCGGGCCGTTTTCGGGGTTTTGGGCCTTCCCGGGGGAGTTTGGGCCTTAAGTGGGCTTTGGTGGGATGGAGTAGGTCTCCGTAACGGACTAGGATTGGGTGTGGGGGCTGGTAAAAGGGCTCCCCACTAGCCCTTGGGCGTTCACCCCTGCCCCTTGTGCGCCCTTCCCCCCACTTGCCCTTGCCCTAGCCGCCTCCCTCCTCCCTTGGCCGTGCGCCTCCCCTCCCTTGCCCCTTTGCTCCCCACCTCTCCACCACCTCTCCTCCACCCCTTGCTGCCCTAGGGTGGCCACCCCACCCCTGCACCTCGTGGAATCATCCCGTGGAGCGAGGAGCGAGGAGCGAGGAGCGTGGAGCGAGGAGCGATCCACGAGGAGATCGATTGGAGTTTTCGTTCGTCGGGCAAAGGTATGATCATGGGGATCCTTGGAATTGATCTAGGTACTGTTATTAGGGTGTTTATCAAGTTTTTAGATCAATTGGAGGTGCTGGATTGGAGTAATTTGGGTTAGATCTAGATGTTGCCACGTTTCTGTTTTCGGGCAGATTGAGCAGTTGGGATAGGGTTCTAGTTTTCGTCGATTTAGACTCCGAGTCTGTCCATATGGATGTTGAAGAAGTTGTAGATAATTTAATTATCTTTCCGTGGACATAAAGCACGTTAAATTCCGATCAGCCGTTTGAAAGTTATGGCTGTTTTACCAAGCGTGTTAAAATCTGTGACGTAATTGGAACAGATCACGGTAATCTGTAGATTAGACGACTTTAGTGTCCGAATCAGTCTTTCCATATACCTAGAGAAAGTTGGGAAATTTCCTAAGCTACGCGAGGATGTACTCGTTTAATTGATTCGGAGTCCCAGAACTCAAGTTATGCTTTTTGCAAGGCTGCTGTCCCGTCGGGACAGAACCTCTGTTTTTAGGTTTTGCGAGTAGTGGGCAATGTCGGGTTAGATGGGGGTTTGCGTACTGTTTTGTGGGCATGATTGTGAGTGTGTGATACCTATGTGCAGGTGGTGCGACCCCGGGAGTGCCTTCTACTTCCCGCCTTTCCGTTGCCCGTGGTTGAGGCAAGTGTGTTGTAATGAATAACGAATGTTATGTTGCTTGTTGAAACTAGATGAAAGATGGATTTCATGATATGATCAATTGCCATGCTTTAATGTTTTCCTATGATATGATGAGCATGCTATGATGCCATGTGTTAAATATACAAGTTTATGATGATGATGGCATATTTGCATACATGACATGTTACATGGCTCGGGCGGTGAGAAAGTCATAACTAGTCCGGGAAGGTCGGTGAGAAAGTTATGACTAATCCGGAAAGCCAATGAGTAAGTCCTACATCGTGATTCCATTCACCGTGGTGAACAGAAGCGAGGAGTAGGCACCCTCCATCTTCGGGATGGAAGGGGGGAGAGGGTGCACACCGACGGGTGTGTACTCAACCATACCGGTATGAGTTTCCAAGGAGACATGAGCATTGCATTACATTGCATACATAATGATGATGATATCATTAAGTGTTCATGAATGAGATGATATACATGATGGGTGATGTTATTGCCATGATATTGTTCTTGTTGTCCATTACAATATACTTGCCGAGTTTCAACTCACGCTTGTGTTTTATGTTGTTTTTTTAGGTACTTTGAGATCGGCATGCGAGGAAGGGAAATAGTCACACGCCCACACGTAGCTTCACCTTAATGATTCCACAAGTCATTCTATTAGTTTGATAATAAATTGCGTGTGATGATCATTGCTTTAGTGTTTAGCTTTACTATTTGAGAGCTTATTTGTTCTTTTGACACTTGGAGACATTAAGTGCTTGATGTTAGTCTTATATTGTCGTTAAGACTCTATTTATTGCTGTTTTAGATGTCGTGTGCTATGATATATCTTGCCATGATATTGATATTGTGTTAATTCATGGAAAAACAAAGGAGATGCTGCCGAAATATCGGTTTTTAGCCTATGTACCTTTGCTGGAATTTTATGTTAAATGTGGTATTTAGATGTTGTTTAGCTTGTGTTTGGTAGCATTCAGGCATATTAAATGCCGGGGTGTTACACTCCACCCCTCCACCCCCTCCTTCCCAAGCTCCACTTCTCCATTCATGGCCTCCATGGCCAAACCAAGCTAGAAGATGAAGCTCACTCAATGACAAGTTGGCCCCACAAGCCATAGAGACAAGACCATTCAAAGCCAAGTTAACAGTTGACCAGTCAACGAAGGAATATTCCGAGAATATTCTCGATTTTCCAATTTTTCGAATTTCAGACTTCGGAAGCTCATAACTTCTCTGTCCGAACTCCGTTTGACTCCATTCAAATTTATAAATTCATCTAAAATCAAGATCTTCCTGCCAGTACTAATTTTTTAATTTTTGGATTTATTTTATTTTCTTTTATTTATTTATTGCCTCGATTTGCGCGTAGCCGAGGACCCCGACGTGATCGCCGGTCCCACCGCCGGACTTCAAAGAGTTTAAACATTTTCCCTGCGATTGAGGCAAGTCCCCTTGATGCATGTTGATCCTATGCTTTCTAAATGTTTTACCATGTTTTACAACTGGCATCGCTATTTATATTAAAGAATGATTTTAACGTTAGGTTGTTAGTTATACCTATTGTCCATCCCTCCTTGATATTGTTATTCGTGGTCCTTTGTCGCCCTAGTATAGTAATCCACCAATATAAATGTTTTTGGGAAAACAATCTTTGACTAGGGGAATAACTGCTTGGGAGGCCTTTTTGATGGAACCCCTAGTATGGAGTGTACATGGGAAATAGATGAATAGTAGTGATGATATGAGGGTTGGTGATAGGAAATGGATATATGAATGGTGATCATCGAATATTGGAACGTTGGATTGTGGTAGTAGCTCACAGTATAATGGATTGGGGGAATTTTTGGAGAATGTATGGTATTGTGGAGTATGCATGATGGATTAGATGGATCATTACAAGTAGATAACATGTTGACTTGGATTTCTTGGTTTGATAAAATAATATCAAAATGAGAATCAGAGTTAGTTGGATTATTAGCGTCTATTGGGGATTATTATTAACGGACTGATTGAGAAATAGATGATTATGGAAATATAGATACGGGATAATCATTTATGGAGAATTGTGAATACTGTGGAATATGTGCGATTTATTTATTTAACTTAGTATCGTTGGGAAGGGAACTACTATTAACGATGAGTTGGTACAATCCTAAGTTTTATGAAGTAATGTTTGGTGGTTTAGTAAAGGGTGGTAGTGTGAATTCTTGGTGGATTAAAGTAGATGATTTAGAGGTGATACTGTGAAGGATTAAATACAGGACACTATGAAGTATTATCGGTGGATTGTATCCTAGATGACTAGGGATGACATTGTGAAGTATTTCCGGTGGTTTAAATGGGTGAGTTTATGAAATATTCGTAGTGGATGATCAGATCGATTGCCATATGAGTGATGGATAAATCAATAATACACGTTAGAGTTCAAGGGAAAGATTACATATCCAAACATGATTGTGGGTTAATATAATTTTGGAGTTATGATAGTACCAGGAGGTACTTACCACTTGTTGGATACTATATTGACTTGGATTATGCATATGATTATCAAATTATGGCAATAGAAGGATTATTGGAGATTATAAAATTGATTATAGGGATTGTAATCACACCCTGAACTTTGAAATTTTTATAAAATACACTATTGGTGGAATAGAATAGTACGGTAGAAATGCTTCGCCTCGCTATTGGTCAATATTCACCTATGGGTGGGAATTTCAATTATCTCTTGACAACTTGTATTGGAAGTTATAGGCAAGGAGTATTGTCAATGGTTTACAAAATAAAAATAAAATGAAAAATGGTTTTGGACTGGGGCGGAATGGTTTGTCTGGTGGGCGCGGATGGAGTGCTAGCTTTCATTGCGCAAGTACCGCCCCAAGTCAATTAAGGACCGACGCTTATGACTGTCTCCATTCTAAGCATAACCGTACAACCACATGTCAAAGTGGGCACGACCTGGCTAACTAATTTGTAGAAACCTGACTTAGACTCACCACTCGGTGGAATGTGGGAGCCGGAAAGAGGCACTGTTGATTTTCTCACACGGCGCAAGAGGGGGCTTCTGTACTGGGTGGATATAACCCTAACAGCGGTGAAACCTCTGCAGGTGGGTCAGGTTAGGCGTATACATTGTAAAGGCCTTGTCATAATATCCCTGCCGGCACACCTAAGGAAGTGTGTTAATTGTACATGGCCTCAAGGGAATATCATGTCTTGTGGGTAAAGCTATACAACCTCTACAGAGTTAAATCTATTCGAATAGTCGTGCCTACGGTCAAAGGCAAAGCTTGCTGAATGCTTTCATACTGGTAGACTTTGGTTTTTGGTTTCGAACTAAACAATGGTTTGTTTTGGGATCCGGGAGCGGTTAGAACTCTCGGGTGTGCTTCTGGCGGCTAAAGCCAGGTAGGTGGAAGGAACCTGATTTTGTGAATCAGGCGTATAGAGCCATGTGATTGGATTGAACCCTGATTTTGTTGAGATGTGGCGGATAAAGCCTGTATATTAGTGAGTGGTGGTTAGAACCTTCACTGCAATATTACATAATTCAATTATTAAAAAGAATTGCTCAAATATGCTTTGTGAAACTTATTAACAAGTATGATTTGATGAAACTTGGCTTTATGCAAAAGAACCATATTAAGCCATCTTTGGATAGCCTACATTGTGCATAATTTCCCAGACTTGCTGAGTACTTTATGTACTCACGTGCTACATTCTAATCCTCTCTCAGAAGTGAAAGAAGCTGTTCAAGGAATTCCAACGACTAGGGCGCGCTCCCCACTCGATTGCCTGTGGGCATTTGAATGGGTCGCTTTGGTGTTTTTGTCTTCCGCTGCAGTTGTTCTAGTTGTTCTGCCTGTTCAGGCCGTAATGGTAAACCTTGACCAAAAGGTCTTTGCTTTTATTCAGTATTATTTTTATTTACTTATATGTATTCGTGGTATGGTTGTTGATTCATCACTTTTTGATTGTGTGTCCTAGCTACTGATCTGGGACTAGTACAGAAATACAAAGGGGATTCTGGATAGCCGATCCGGGGTCCTACACCACTAAAGCCCACGACTCATCCCCTTGGGCCCAAACTCCCCCGGAAAAGGCCCAAACTCCCGAAATCGGCTCGGAAACGCATTTAAACTCCATAGCGTAAAGTTTTTAACCTCCATATTCACATCTTATAATGTTTTGACCTCAACATTCACATTTTATAAGAATATGACACTCCGTGGTGTCACAACAGTGGTGAGTGGCGAGGTTAGGGCTAAGGTTAGGAACGGGTGATGTATATACGGTGGGTTTTCAGTGTCGGTTCTATTAAAGAACCGGGACTGAAATGATATTTGTGTTGGTTCCAATAAAGAACCGGCACTGAAATGATATTTGTGCCGGTTTTATCCACGAGCCGACACTGAAAAGTGTCTTATTTGTGACGGTTTAAGGATAAAACCGACACAAATACTATTTTCGTACTTCCTATATTATATTTCAGTGTGGGTTTTTTGGTATATATTTTATTTAAAATATAGGATTTGTTGTTTTTTGATATATAATAGGTATATATTTTATTTACAATATAGGATTTGTAGTTTTTTGATATTGTAAAAATATTCCAAAATTGTAATCATCATGAGAATAACAACAAAAAGTCCACATAAATATATAATAGGTATATATTTTATTTACAATATAGGATTTGTAGTTTTTTGATATTGTAAAAACATTCCAAAATTGTAATCATCATGAGAATAACAACAAAAAGTCCACATAAATATATAATAGGTATATATTTTATTTACAATATAGGATTTGTAGTTTTTTGATATTGTAAAAATATTCCAAAATTGTAATCATCATGACAATAACAACAAAAAGTCCACATAAATATATAATAAGTATATATTTTATTTACAATATAGGATTTGTAGTTTTTTGATTTTGTAAAAATATTCCAAATTTGTAATCATCATGAGAATAACAACAAAAAGTCCACATAAATATATAATAGGTATATATTTTATTTACAATATAGGATTTGTAGTTTTTTTGATATTGTAAAAATATTCTAAAATTGTAATCAACACGAGAATAACAACTAAAAGTCCACATAAATGCATATTTTTTACTTCATATTTACATTATATTTTTTTACATCACATTGACATTACTGCTAGCTAATTTTCTTTAACAATTTGCCCTTCTTCATGATCATCGCGATGATATGTAGCTTCTTCCTCAAAGGGTTTCTTCATCTCGGCTTCGATGCTTCCATCTACGAAAGGTGGCAACTCGTCAAACTGGTTGTACTCGTCCTCATCCATGACATTCTCAACTCCGACGATTCTTCTTTTTCCGTGAAGAATAACATGACGCTTCTTATCTGCCGGGTCGATTACGTAAAAGACTTGTGCTACTTGCTTCGCAAGTACGAATGGTTCATTTGTATATCCGACATGTTCAATGTTCACAATAGTGAAGCCATACTTGTCCACCTTCACACCCTTTGGGAGTTGGATCCAACGACACCGAAACATCGGGATCTTGAAAATACAATAGTCGAGCTCCCAAATCTCCTCTATGAACCCATAGAAGCTGCTCTTCTTACTGCCTGTGCTGTCATAAGCATCTATGCGAACACCACTGTTTTGGTAAGTGCTTTTGCTATCTTGACCTCTAGTGTAAAATGTATACCCATTTATATCGTATCCTTGCCATGTCACGATTGTACCTGATGGCCCCTTTGCCAACCACCTCAATGTAACACTCGTTTCTTTCCCAGTCATGTGTTCCTTAAACCAATGATTGAACAAACGGTTGTGCTCTTTTGTTATCCAAACCTCTGATCGTCCTTGGTTTTCCCTCCGTAGCTCATCCTTGTGCAAGTCCATATACGAGGACACCTCAACTGATTGTTGCAAGACTGTGAAATGTGCTTGCTCGAACAAAACATGATCGTAAGTATTTATTGATTTCTTTCCGATGACCCCTTTTCCGGCTAGCCTACCCTCATGTCGAGATACAGGCACACCAACCGGATCGACATTGTCCATGTAATCAACGCAGAACTCGATAACCTCTTCAGTTGCATAACCTTCTACAATGCAGCCCTCCGACCGAGATCGATTACGTACATATTTCTTTAGAACAGCCATGTACCTCTCGAACGGGTACATCTGATGCAAGAATACAGGGCCGCATATCTTTATCGCATTCACAATATGAACAATGAGATGGACCATGATATCAAAAAATGATGGAGGAAAATACATCTCTAGTTGGCATAGAGTCTTCACCACATCATCCTGCAGTTCACATAGTCCAACGGGATCGATGACCTTCTGTGAAATTGCGTTAAAGAAGAAACATAACCTCATTATTGTCTCTCGGACTTTGTCAAGCGAAATACCTCTAATTGCAATAGGAAGCATTTGTGTCATCATCACATGGCAATCATGAGACTTCATGCCAGTTAACTTCAAATCTTTCATCGAAACCAGTTTTTTGATGTTTGCGGAATACCTGGACGGAACTTTCACACTATGTAAGCACTTGCAAAGTTCTGTTCTCTCTTTCTTGGATAGAGTGTAGCAAGCTGGGGGAAGATAAAGTCGGCCTGACCCGGTGTCTTGAGGATGTAGGTCGGATCTGATTTTCATATCTTCTAGGTCCTTTCGTGACTTGAGTCCATCCTTGGTTTTGCTAGGAATATTCAATAAAAGACTAATCAAACTGTCACATACATTCTTCTCTACGTGCATGACATCGATGCAGTGTCGAACTTCTAAGTCTTTCCAATAGGGCAAGTCCCAAAATACCGATCTCTTCTTCCACGTGGTCTTCTCAGTTCGGGATCTTGAAGTATTATTACTACCTTTTCCAAGTATAACATTAATATCCTTAACCATATCATATACTTCTTCCCCACGACGAGGCCTTGGAGCTAAACCTTCTCCTTTGTTCCATCAAATTGTTTCTTCATATTGCGATAGGGGTGATTCCTTCGAAGGAACCTATGGTGACGCATATACACAGTTTTTCTTGAGTTGTTGAGCCACACACTATCTGTTTCATCCAAGCACTGTGGACATGCTTTGGCCCCTTTTATAGTACGACCAGATAGGTTACTTAGGGCGGGAAAATCATTGATGGTGCAAAACAATAATGCATGTAGAGTGAAGTACTCCCGTTTGTACTCATCCCATACCTGCACACCTTCATTCCACAGTATCAGAAGATCTTCCACCAATGGTTGCAGGTATACATCAATATCGTTGCCAGGTTGTCTCGGCCCTTGAATAAGCAGCGACATCATAATGTATTTTCGTTTCATACACAACCAAGGAGGAAGGTTGTAGATACAGAGAGTCACGGGCCAAGTGCTATGAATGCTACTCATATTACCGAAAGGATTCATTCCATCTGTACTCAATCCAAACCTTATATTCCTAGGTTCATTTCCAAAGTTGTTCCTGAAGAGCCTATCGATAGTTCTCCACTGGGCAGAATCAACAGGGTGTCTCAGCTTTCCATCCCTCTTATGCTCTTCTGAGTGCCATCGCAACAATTTGGCGTGCTTTTTGTTTCCAAATAAACGCTTCAACCGAGGGATTACTAGCAAATACCATACCACTTTAGCAGGAGGTCCTTTCTTCACCTCGCCGACATTGCTGTCATCACTCTTACGCTTGTATCTTGATGCTTTGCATACCGGACATACATGCATGTATGAATACTCTTTGCGATAGAGTATACAGTCGTTTGGACATGCATGTATTCTTTCTACTTCCAATCCCAAGGGATATACAACCTTCTTTGCAAGATATGTGGTTTCAGGCAATACGTTTCCCTCTGGAAGCATATCCACTAAGAGATGTAACAACGCCGTGAAACTCTTATTGGACCAACCATTGCTTGCCTTCAATTTTAGTAGTGAAAGCACGGTGTGCAATTTTGTGTATTCCTCCTTGCAACCCGGGAACAAAGATTTGTCTCAGTCCTCCATCAAACGCTGGAATTGATTAAACTCTCTCTTACTAGTGTAGTTCCCTTCTGCATCGCGAACATCTGAGCCAGATTATTTTCATCATCGACGAGCAACCTATCCTCATCGGATCCGTAACCGATGTCATCTACTTCATTGATGACGTTATCTCCTTCATGTATGATCTCTTCTTCACCATGCCTTGTCCAATATGTATAGCCAGGTAAAAAAACCCCTTCGAATCAAGTGCAAGTGGATATGCTCTTTATCTGAAAACATCTTCTCATTCTTGCAATCAATACATGGACAATGAATGTATTCCTTTTTCTTTTGCAACTTGTCCTCCTCGGCGAATCTTAGAAAAGCAGAGACGCCGTCGATGTATTCTCGACTGTAACGGTCTGCATTGTACATCCATCTCCGATCCATCATTAATTAACATAAACAATTATCAAATTAACCTTAATTGAACTAGGTCTAAACATTAAATTACAACTAGAATCCACAAATCAATGCTTATTAAAATGTAATATCTTAATTAAATAAATTAATCATCTACAATATGGTAGGTCAATAAAAACAGACTAAAAATAAACCTTTAATTTTAATTAAATCACCATAAATCAATGCTTAATTTGAACCACATATAAATTAACCTTAATTGAGCTACATGTACGCATTAAATTTTAATTAAATCACCATAAATCAATGCTTATTCAGGTTTAATTTAATATCTTAAATTTAATATATGTTTGATAATAATTAATTAACTAACAATAATGGATGGACATAACTTTAATCTATATTATATAAAGCTAAGCCAAATTTTGTCTAATGGAGCTAGGTAATAAATTCATCATCTACAAAATGCTAGATCAAAAAAAAGAAACTAAATCTAAACCATAATATGAACTACATATACATTAACCTTAATTGAAATAGATGTAAACATTAAATTTCAACTAGATCACTACAAATAAATGCTTATTAAAATTTAATATCTTAAATTTAATATATGTTTGATAATAATTAATTAGCTAACAATAGTAAATAGACATAATTTTATTCTATATTATATAAAACTAGACAAAAGTGCATCTATTGGAGCTAGGTACGTAATAAATTCATCATCTACAAAATGCTAGATCAATAAAAACATATAAATTAAACTTAATTGAACTAGATATAAACATTAAATTTTAACTAGATGGCGTTCAAATCATTACTTACTGAAATTTGATATATGTTTGATAATAATTAATTAGTTAACAATAGTAGATGGACATGATTTTAATCTATATTATATAAAGCTACGCAAAAGTTCATCTAAAGGAGCTAGGTAATAAATTCAACATCTATAAAATGTTAGATCAATAAAAACAAAATCAATCTAAACCATTATTTGAGCTCATATAAATTAATCTTCAGTGTACTAAATCTAAACATTAAATTGCATCTACATAAACACAAATTAAGAGAGGAGAACAATTTACTCACCTTGAAACACTTAGAGGGAGTACAAACACTCAAAAATGCATCAAATCAAATTGCATTAATGCGCTGGTTTGCAGTCGGGATGAGGTAGGTGACGGGAATGGAGCAGGAGCTGCGATCGTTCGGGAATGGAGTAGGAGCTGTGTCGGGACCCCGAATTTGCAAATCCGGACCCTCTGTGTATTCAGCACTAGTCCAGGAACGCGCTAGTGCACACAGTCTTAACATTGGTAAATATCACAATCATACCACTCGATACCAATAAAGTACTTTATTTAAATAACCAAACTTGGTTACTCGACCTTATGGCCAAGTTACAAATATATGCCTCGCAAGGCGAAACTTATTCAGAGAGAAAGAATAGCAGCGGAAAATCAAATAACTTCGTGGCGCCATCCAGTATACCACAGTAACCGATCGGGCTCGCATCCCTAAGTAGACGGATCCTCTTGGAATTCCTCCTCCGGTGGCGTAGTCTCCTCTTCAACTGGTGTTGTGTTGAGGCAAGGGTGAGTACTTGGCACTCAGCAAGTCATGCACAGAATGCAAGCTAATATACTATATGCATGGCTTGGTACAAAGGAATAGCTCAAGGTATATTTGCAGAAACAAAGATTTGAAAAGTAATATAAGTAGATTCAAAGCGGTAGAAATAAGTAAAGCGTAAATAACTTTTCAAGAAGTTTAATAAACATTTTTCCCCATCCTAAACCACATTTCCATCATCTTCATTATTAAACCAAACCAACCTTTCAAATCCAAGTTATTTTCGTAAAGTCTAACCCTTGATCAGTAATTCCCGAGCGATGTCCAGTACCGTGGACTCGGCTATTTAAATAGATTCTAAACTCTGCAGAGGTTATGCACTTTACCCACAAGATACAATCAAACACCACAAAGGCGAGTTCCCGTAACAAAGCCTTTCGGAAGCCTCAAACAACACAGTGGTCCTCTCCAGCCAGGCTCTACACCATCCCTTCCCTTAGCCAAGGCGAAGTATGGGACCAACACACCGTTAGATGGGTATCTGGCCACAGCCCACGATACGCTCCCCGCACAATCACACAAACGGTGTAATTGACACCCTGAGGCTCCACAAGTGAGTCCTTAGCGACTTAGTCAACTAGGGCCGTCCCATTCCACCATGTGGTTGCAAGTATGACCAGTTCAAAGGCTTGCAAGGTTAAGTCCTTAGAGTGACCAGGCAAGACTACCCAAGAACCAAATCAACATCCCCAATGCCACAACTGGCCCACTGATTACTCTTGCCACATGCCCTGGCCGAAATCGTTTATCAAACCCCAGTTGATTACCATGCACCACGTGCCATCAACATCACATGATACTTTTCCAAAACAGGTTCAATATATCATTAAGTCAATATTAACATTTGATTGTCCAAAACCATGTCATGAGCACGTAGCAGGTCTAAGCAGTATACTACAACGGTCTAAAACCCATGTTGGCAATTTAATAATGTCCAACTAGTAATCCACAACTAGGGTGACAAAGGGTCATGGCACATACTTAAGTAATCAAGGTGTCATACAGCAAATTGGTACTTATCTAACCCCCATGTTTAAACAAAGTATTTTTCTAATTGAACTAGCATGCAATAGTTTAAATCAAAATAGATTTCAAAATGGGATCAATATGGTCAAAGCATAACTTGCCTTCAAAGAGTACTTGTTCTTGGTCTTGAGTTGGATCCTGAGTCAACACTTCTCCTTCGAATCCTTCCGGCACTTCAACGTCTACTCGTAAAGCGTGCAAATAGCAATACACAAATAAACAATAGGCAAAAACATCCCAAAACTCCAAATAAAATCCATAAACAGAGAGAACATAATTTTCTGGATTTTTAGAAACTGGAATCTGAAGGATCATTGTTTTTGATCCATGTGTTTTTGATGATGAGTATTTGAATATTCGAAAAGATTTGAATTTGGTTTAAAGATTTGAAAAGAGCAGAAATCAGGTTGGTTATCCGAAAAAGATTTGAATTGGCGAACTCATTTTTCCCATGTATGACAGACCAAACTCTTTGGTCTGTCATACACATGTTTTAAGTGAACTCATTGAGCCAAACTCTTTCTTTCCAAGAAACCAGTAAGTTCCACATCCACACCGGACAAGTTTTCTTTCTGCATGCGTGAATGTGTTTGCTTTAAGGTCTCGTTCGGATCATGTTGTTTTTGAAACCGAGTGTGGCACATTTGCGCCGACAAGATTTTTTGTCCGTCGTGAACATGAATTTGAAAGCGTTTTGAACCGAGACTTTTGCATGTACGACGGACCGATTTTGGTTGTCCGTCGTAAACATGTTTTTGCTTAATGTTTTTTCTTTTGGAACCAAGAATTTTCCTTGTACAACGGATGCACTTTGTTGGTCCGCTAGAATCGCTTTCTAGGGTTTCACTTGGCATTTGCGCCGGATGGTTTTGTTGTCCGTCGTAAATAGGATTTGCTCAATCAGGGTTTTGAGCGATTTTGAGATTGAAATTTGAATTTGATTTTGAGATTATAAAATTTGTGATAATTTCATGATACTTGTTTTGAAGTGGACTTTATGCAATACTCGAGTGAGTATTTGCATGGTTTGATGTGAGTCAGGTCGTGGACTTGTACTCGGAATTGTTTTGTGTTTTTGATTCATGTGCAGGTGTTGCTTGAGGTCGAACATGGTCGATGACGGGACCGAGACTAGGTTCAGGGAGGAACTGAGGTCGTGAAGGTCAAGGATGTCATGCGAGATGTTTGGACTAGAGAACAAAGGCACGTGTGGTTGAGATCGTTGCGGCTAGCGGCGATCGAGCCGTATGGGTGCATGCTGCATGTGTGTGTGCATGCAAACTTGTGTCGTGTGTATGCAGGTCTACGGGAGTCGATCAAGGACACGGCAGAGCCAGCCGATTCGCAGGTTGTCCGAGAGATGTCCGGAGCAAGCTGTCCGATACGTTATCCGAGAGGTTTTCGGCTGGATGGTTGCTGTCCGGTTTTTACATGAATACTGATTGTTTGATTCGAATACAAGATGGAAGCGGTGGCTGTGGATTCCTTTAAATAGAGGGTTCTAGGGGTTTAGAACTCATTCAATCCAATGCAAAGGGCAAGAAGCAAAAGGTGCCTACAACAAAGAAGAGCTTGTGTGCTCTATCTAGTTGGTTTATAGTAGAGTTTTCTAATCTTTTGAGATTAGAAGATTTTTGGTGTCATCATGTGGAAGATGGCTTTGGAATAAAGAAAAGGGTTATACAATTCTTTTATCCTTTTTGCTTTGATTCTTGATTAGAAAATTTGTTCTTCTTTTGTTAGAACTAGTTTTGATTTATGTTCGATTTGTCTCGCTAATTAATCTAGGGTTTTGTTCTCTACGATATTAGATATTCTTCCGCTATTTAGGGGTCTTTAATTTTCCGAAAGAAATAGTTGAATTTTATTCGGCATCTATTCACCCCCCCCCTCTAGTTGCCTACTCGGTCCTACAAGTGGTATCAGAGCCAGGCTCTACTAATTCATCTTAACAGGTGATTAGTAAACGGTAAGTTATGGCAACAGAGAAAGACTCAAACCAGCCGCCAATCTTCGATGGCAATGCATTTCCCCCCAATCGGGCGGATCCTGATGATCGCATATCTTCAAGCTCAAGGTAACACGATTTGGCGCAAGGTAAAAATTTACGTCTGAGCTTCCTTCTAATGATGATATTGATAAAATCGAGTTTGAAAAAGATGTTGAAAATAATAATAGAGCTAGAAACATATTGCTTCAAGGACTTGCTAGAAAAGAATTCGATAGAGTCTGTCATTTACTCACCGCTTCATGAAATTTGGAAATCTCTTCAAGATTATCATGAGGGCAATCGACTGTAAAAGAAGCTAGACAAGATCAATTTAAAAGGAATACACTAGATTTGAAATGAACTCTGGAGAATCTCTAGATGATTGTTTTGCTCGCTTTAATGTAATCTTAAACAATCTTAGAGTCAGTAGATGTAAAGTACACTCGACTCTGAAAATGCTAGACATTTCCTATCATCTCTTGATCTTAAAATCTGGCAAATGAAAGTGACTGCTTTTAGGGAAGCTCATAAGATGAGTGAAATGACTTTGGATAAACTATATTCTAGTCTCAAGACTTTTGAGATAGACATTGTTTCAAGAACTTCCAATGATAACTCTATGGCTCTTAATGCTAATTCTTCATATGATAATAGTTCTTCATCATCATATTCCATTACTGCTTTGAGTGCTCTTAGTGATGAACAGCTAGATCAAATACCAGAAGATACACTTGCTCTTCTTTCCAAGCGTGTCAATGCAGCGTACATGAGATCAAGGGAGAGAAGAGGAGCCTCCATCCACTGCTACAACTGCGGCAAGGCAGGGCACATCCGTGCTAACTGTTTCAAGAACAAAGACAGAGAGGAGAAGGAGCAAAGCAACTCCTCCAAGTCCTTCCGGCCAAGAGAGAGCAAGGATAAAAATAAACAACGGACAAAGAAGATGCTCAACAAAGTCTTCGAGGCAATTGGTCGCTTAGACTTAAGCGACATTGATGATTCAACTGACGATGAGAAGGAAGCGAAGCAAACTAAGCTGAACGAGAAAGATTTCACCGGACTGTGCTTCATGGCGAAAGGGAACACTAGTGATTCTTGTGACAACGACAGCACCTCCAGCGACGGTGATGAGGTAATACCTTCGTATGATGAGCTTTGTGAAGTTTTAGTCATATTGAGAAAATCTTTAAGAAAATCTTCACTCAAAAATAAAAACTTAGAGAAAGATCTATCCATGCTGAAAACTGAAAACTTTGATCTTAGAAATTCAAATTCTGAAAAGACATGTGATTCTTGCTTAGATCTCAAATTTGAAATTAACTCTCTAAAAGAGGAACATATGATTAAACTAGAACAAGTTTATGCCAAAAATGAAAAACTTGTGAAAAATGTTGGTTGCTCTACTGATGGTTTACATGGTCAAACTTCTTGTTCTAAATGTCCCATACTAGAATTGAAGTTGCATGATGCAGATGCTAAGATTACTCAATTGTTTAATGATTTGCTTACACATGAAGTTCTTTCATGCTCAACTTGTCGCAAGCAAAAAGAAAAAGTAGATGTTTCCTGTAATAATTGTTTAACACTCTCTCGAAAAATTGATTACTTGGAAAAGTCTTTAGAACGTTTTACTAAAGGAAAGAAAAATCTAAATATGATTTTGGATCAATCAAAAGTCAGCACTCATCACAAAGGTTTAGGTTTTGATCCTTATGCTCATCACAAATCATATGCTCCTACTATTGTTAAAACTCTTGAAAGTGGAAAGTTTGAAATTGTCAAAGAACACGAGAAAACTGTCTTCAAATCTGCTGAATTTTATCTTCTACTATGATGAATGCAAATGTTGCTTTTGCTTCTAAAGACAAACCATTTGTTAAGTACAATTGCACTCATTGTGGAAAAGATGGTCATTTGATGAATTTTTGTTTTAGACTAGCCAAACAACAGAGAAAGGAAAATTCAAAGGCTAAGTCTAACTTTAGACAAACACGTATCATTTCTCCACATGTTCCGCTAGTGAAAGCAAACAAAATACCTGGAAATTCATTTACTTTGCATTCACAAGCTTTTGTACGATCACCTCCTCGTCGAAAGTGATTCGGATCTTTGGATACCTAAATCATATTTCTCTAACCCAATTGAATCCTCAACATCTTCTGTTCATAACATGTAGGTGGTACGAGAAGGGAAGGAGAACATCTGGGTTGTTGATTCAGATGCTTTGTCAACACATGACAGCAACCCAAGTTGGTTCTCCTCCCTAACAAAAGCATCTGGGAACGAAGCGATCACTTTTGGAGATGCTACTCTTTGGGCCGTCATTGCAAAAGGTACTTGTGAAGGTGAATGATCACTTTACTTTAAAGAATGTCTCTTTGGTGTCTAAACTGAAATTCAACCTTCTTTCAGATCTCAATTGTTGGATGAAAACTTTGAAGTGAGTTTTAAACCAAATGCATGTAGAGTACTCGATGCTTCCGAAACTTGACTCTTGAGATATCTAGACTTGGAAAAATTTTCATAGCAAATTTTAGCAATGCTTCAAGTTCACATTGTTTTGTTGCTTCAGAATCAAGAAATCTCAATTTTTGGCATCGTCGGTTAGGTCACATGGGCTTTGATCTGTTATCTAGATTGAGTGGTCTAGACTTAATTTGTGGCTTGCCAAAATTAAAATCTTGCAAAGACATTGTTTGTGCTTCCTGTCGACATGGTAAGATGGTTGGAGCCCCACATGCTCCTGTCTCTACTGTAATGACCACTGGCCCCGGTCAACTTCTTCACATGGATACAGTAGGACCATCTCGAGTACAATCGGCCGGAGGTAAGTGGTACTTTCTAGTAATAGTTGATGATTATTCGAGATACTCTTGGGTGCATTTTCTGTCTTCAAAAGATGAGATTTTTGGACTCTTTCATGTCATTTTCTTGGCACTTCACTTGTTTCTTGGTCTTCTAAGAAACAGTCCTCAGTTGCTCAATCTACTGCTGAAGCTGAATACGTTGCAGCCGCTAGTTGTTGTTCACAAATTCTTTGGATCACTTCAACTCTTAAAGATTACGGCATTAACTTTAATAGTGTTCCACTTCTTTGTGATAATACTAGTGCAATTCACATCGCTAAAAATCCTGTTCAACATTCAAGGACTAAACACATTGATGTTCGATATCATTTTCTTAGAGATCATGTTGAAAAAGGAGCTATTGAACTGAAATTTGTTGATTCGGATGCTCAAATTGCTGATATTTTCACTAAGCCGCTTGATTCTTCTCGCTTTGCTTTCTTACGCGGTGAACTTGGGATCATTCATCCCCATGGGTTGATTTGAGGGGGAGTCTTGACTTTAACTCTTTCATCTGTGTTACTTGGCTTTAGTTATTACAAGGAGCTATTTTGCCGTTACACTTAAAGAAAACTCCCCTGTTTTCATTGCATCATGTAGTACAAAGCTTTGTTGACTATTCTTGTGTATATAGTCAAATTATTGCTACATTGCTTCACTTCTTATTAAAAGACTAAAAGACTAAAAGAACTCAATTTGAGATGCTTTTCGAGAATATTTTGGCTCTTGTACATTATAGTATGGCATTTGTGAAATAGACTTAAAAGTTTCTTGTCATCTGCTTGAAAGGCTAGAGCTGATTAGAAACTATGTGTGAGCTTTTGTTGGACTTCAAATGATCATTATGAGTCTCAAGCAAAATCAGTGTTTTAAATGATAAAAGCAAGTTGAAAAAGATGCAAGCAAAGCTACTTGGCTAAACACAAGTTTAGTACAATGTGCAACTTCCTTGCCAGGATTTAAATTCAAAAGATGCAAGCAAAGGCTACTTGTCTAAACAAAAGTTCAGAACAATGTGAAGCCACTTGCCAATATAAACTAAGAAAGATACAAGAAAGAACTACCTACTCATACACAAGTATGGGCTAGTGTGCGATTACTTGTCATCCTCATGATCACAAAGCAAAATTGTCAAACTTGCTAAAAGAGAAAAGGAAATTCAATTTTTGAAAAAGGCTTGAGATAAATATTAGTGAATTTGAAAGTCTCTCTTTGCTCATGATAGATTTCTTTTTAGCTTTGGCAAAATCAGTTTATGACATTTTACTTGTTTGCTCTAATTTGCATATCGACAACTACTCTATGTGTTAGAGCCTTCATATTCTCACGATTTGCCTTCTCATTGGATAAATTGACCAAATGCTTTATTTTGATTATATACCTTGAATATACTTCAAAGCTTGAGATCTGCATTCATTAAGGGGAGTTTTGAGATCTTGATGACTATTTTGTCAAAAAGGGGAGAGCAAGATAAGAAGAAGAAAAATATAAAGAAAGGAGAAATTCAAATGCTGTTTGAAAATTTGGGAATTTGGATTTACTTGGTCTTGGAATCTTTTTCTATACCTTTGTCAAATCTTATATTATGTTTTGTCAAATTACTCATCAAGGGGGAGATTGAAGGATCATTGTTTTTGATCCATGTGTTTTTGATGATGAGTATTTGAATATTCGAAAAGATTTGAATTTGGTTTAAAGATTTGAAAAGAGCAGAGAATCAGGTTGGTTATCCAAAAGATTTGAATTGGCAAACTCATTTTTCCCATGTATGACAGACCAAACTCTTTGGTCTCATACACATGTTTTAAGTGAACTCATTGAGCCAAACTCTTTCTTTCCAAGAAACATTAAGTTCCACATCCACACCGGACAAGTTTTCTTTCTGCATGCGTGAATGTGTTTGCTTTAAGGTCTCGTTCGGATCATGTTGTTTTGAAACCGAGTGTGGCACATTTGCGCCGGACAAGATTTTTGTCCGTCGTGAACATGAATTTGAAAGCGTTTTTAACCGAGACTTTTGCATGTACGACTTACCGATTTTGGTTGTCCGTCGTATACTTGTTTTCGCCGGTATGTATTTTCTTTTTGATCCATGATTTTTACTTGTACAACGGACAGAGTTTGTTTGTCCGTCGTGAATCTATTTTCTAGGAGTTTCACTTGGCATTTCTTGTGGATCGGTTTTGTTGTCCGTCGTAAATAGGATTTGCTCAATCGTGGTTTTGAGCGATTTTGAGATTGAAATTTGAATTTGATTTTGAGATTATAAAATTTGTGATAATTTCATGATACTTGTTTTGAAGTGGACTTTATGCAATACTCGAGTGAGTATTTGCATGGTTTGATGTGAGTCAGGTCGTGGACTTGTACTCGGAATTGTTTTGTGTTTTTGATTCATGTGCGTGTGTTGCTTGAGGTCGAACATGGTCGATGGACGGACCGAGACTAGGTTCGAGGAGGAACCGAGGTCGTGAAGGTCAAGGATGTCATGCGAGATGTTTGGACTAGAGAACGATTGCACGTGTGGTTGAGATCGTTGCGGCTTAGCGGCAATGAGCCGTATGGGTGCATGCTGCATGTGTGTGTGCATGCAAACTTGTGTCGTGTGTATGCAGGTCTACGGAGTCGGTCAAGGACACGGCAGAGCCACCGATTCGCGGCAGTTGTCCGAGAGATGTCCTGAGCAAGCTGTCCGATACGTTATCCGAAAGGTTTTAATTTGGATGGTTGCTTTGTCCGGTTTTACATGAATACCGATTGTTTGATTCGAATACAAGATGGAAGCGGTGGTCGTGGATTCCTTTAAATAGAGGGTTCTAGGGGTTTAGAACTCATTCAATCCAATGCAAAGGGCAAGAAGCAAAAGGTGCCTACAACAAAGAAGAGCTTGTGTGCTCTATCTAGTTGGTTTATAGTAGAGTTTTCTAATCTTTTGAGATTAGAAGATTTTTGGTGTCATCATGTGGAAGATGGCTTTGGAATAAAGAAAAGGGTTATACAATTCTTTTATCCTTTTTGCTTTGATTCTTGATTAGAAAATTTGTTCTTCTTTTGTTAGAACTAGTTTTGATTTATGTTCGATTTGTCTCGCTAATTAATCTAGGGTTTTGTTCTCTACGATATTAGATATTCTTCCGCTATTTAGGGGTCTTTAATTTTCCGAAAGAAATAGTTGAATTTTATTCGGCATCTATTCACCCCCCCTCTAGTTGCCTACTCGGTCCTACAGAATCGTTCAAATCGGAGTTAAAATGCAAAAGTTATGATTTATTAAAGTTTAAATAATCAATTAAATAATATTACAGAGAAAAACTTTAGTCCAAAATATAAATAAAATTCATATTTGAGTAGATCTGAATTTTATACAAATTTAGAAATTTGAATCACTCAAATCGGAGTTGAAACGCAAAAGTTATAAGCGTTTGAAATTTGGAACAAAATCTGAAATCATTATTCGAATTAATAAATCATTTTCTTTTTCGGAAATTAATTATTGCGTCGGCCCTAGACACGTGGCAGCCTCGATTGGCGGTGGCGTCGGCCGGTCCATGGGCGTGGTCCACGCTTGGCTCGGTCCACCGTGGACTCGGTTCATGGCTCACGGCCGCCGACAGCGGGGCCTACAGATGACGTCATTCTTCGGCCGACGCCAAGACATCTGGGCGCGACAAGCGGGCCCCCACCGTGACGTCAGCGATGTCGTCATGGTGCGGTTCCATTGTCACCGACGCAGCGGGCCCGCTGTCGGCGTCTCACGCGCTGGTGCCGCCGCGGCGGTCAAGCTTCCGACGCGTGGCACAATCTCGGCCGTTGATTCGAAAATCAACGGCCCGGATTGATCGGGTGACGACGCGTTACGGGGTGAACGTGGCCAATCTGGACCGTTGGATCTAGATCCAACGGCCGATTAGATCCGAGGATCTAAACGTGATCTCACCGTGACGGCCAGATCTTGATCGGACGGCCGTCCGAGTTCGCGAGGGTGATGGCGCGCGGCGTTGGCTTGACCGAGACGAAGACGACGACCTCCCGTCTTGGCGTTTCCGTGCAACTCCGGCGTGAAGGCTGGCACTCAGCGCGGCGCGACAGCGATCTCGATTCACTGGGCTTGGTGGCGTCGGAGAAGCGGCGAGGCGGCGAGATCAACGAAAACGCGGCGGAAGACTTCCTCTACTCCGGCGAGCAATTGCGGACGACGGCAGGCTCGAGCGAGGTGAGAAGGGGCTCGAGTGCGTCTGATTTGTGCGCTTCCGATGGCGGTGGCGGCGTATTTAAAGGGGCCTCGGCTTAGTGTAAGCGCGAAACCGAGGTTGACACTGATGGCGGCGGAGAACTCCGGCCGGATCCGGCGGAGACGACGAAATCGCGGCCATCCACGTGGCGCGATCGGCCGGCGAGGATGGCTCGGCGCTGCCGTTATCCGCAGCGAAATGATCCTGACCGTTGGATCTGGATCCAACGGTTGGGATCGATTGGGGTTGAACGGGTTCGGTTGGGTCAACTGGCTCAGGTCGGGTTCGGGTCGGACTCGAACTCGAGTCTGACTCGGGCTCGGTCGGATGAACAGTACAAACCCACTCGCATTTTCTAGCAATTTAATAATTAAAATAATTCCCAGTAATTCATTTAATTCATTTAAAAATAGCAAATGACTCAGAAAAATTCCAGAAAAATTCTGGAAAATATTTTGGATCATTTTGGACTCAAATAAAATATTTCCAACAAAATTTTATTTGCAAAATTAAATTCTTTAATTATTTCAAAATGGAATAAATTCAAATAAATTCCAAATAAATCCAAATAAATTCCAGAAAATTCCAAAAATTCACCAGAGTGCCAAATCACACATGAATTTAAGAAAAGCAAAATTTTGGGGTGTTACAAACCTCCCCCCCTTAATAGAATCTCGTCCCCGAGATTCAGGGCTTACTACAGAATAGGCTTGGGAACTCTTTCTTCAAATCCTCTTCGTGCTCCCAAGTTGCTTCACTCTGTATGGTTGCTCCAATCGAACTCTCTGAAACGGGTTGACTTGTTCCTAGTCTTTCGATCCATAGTGTCCAAAATCCTCACGGATGCTCCTTGTAAGTCGATCTTCTTGCGGCTCGATTGATTCCAAGGGCGTTTGCTCCTCGGCACTCGAAGACACTTCTTTAGCCGGGACACGTGGAACACGTCATGTACTCCTCGCTAACGATCGCGGCAACTCTAGGTGGTAAGCAACTTCGCCTTTTGCGGCTCAAAATCCTAAATGGTCCAACATAACTGGGTGCGAGTTTCCCTTTGGCATGGAACCTCTTAACTCCCTGAAAGGCGTAACTCGAGGTATACAAAGTCTTACGGTTCAAAACTCAAGTCTCGCGGACGATTGTCAAGATAACTCTTCATCGAGATTGGGCTATCTTCAACCTTTCCTAATCATGGCGATCTGCTCTTGACCTCTTGAAGAATATCAGGCCCAAAGACACGGCGCTACACGGTCTCATTCCAATTCAATGGCGTCCGACAGGTCGACCATACAAAGGCCTCAAAGGTGACATCGTAAACTAGCACGATAACTATTGTTGTAATCGAACTCGGCATACGGTAAACTCTTATCCCAAGAAGTAGCATAAGCTAATGCACAAGCTCTCAACATATCCTCCGAATCTGGTTGACTCTTTCGGTCTGTCATTCGTCTGTGGATGATAAGGTCAGATCAAGTTCAAAGCGGGTTCCCATGGCTTCATGCAACTTATTCCGTAACCTTGAGGTAAATTGGGTACCTCTGTCTGATACAATCCTCTTTGGCACTCCGTGCAAACAGACAATCCTGATCATGTATAATTACGCTAATTTATCTCCGAGTAAGTGGTCTTCACGGGGATAAAATGGGCTACTTTAGTCAAGCGATCCACTATAACCCATATGGAGTCATAACCTCCTTGAGTCTTTGGCAAACCGGTAATGAAATCCATTCCGATTTCCTCCCACTTCCACTCGTATTTTCAGCGGTTGTAGCAATCCTGCTTTGGTCTTTGATGCATTGCCTTGACTCTGGCATACGTCGCACAATGCAACATGCTCGGCAACTTCACGTTTCATACTCGGCCACCAGAATCTCTCCTTCAGATCCTGATACATCTTGGCGCTTCCAGGATGAATTGAGTACTTAGAGTCATGGGCTTCTTCCAGAATCGATTGCTTTAACTCCTTTTGTTAGGCACACAAATGCGATCCTTCATCCACAACGTGCCTTGCTCATCCAACTTGAAGTCCTCTCGCCTTGCCTTCCTCCTTGATGGACTTAATCCTGCGGATCTTGTCATCATCCTTCATCCTTCTCGGATCTGATCCTCTAGGGTAGGCTTTACTTCTAATGCGGCCAAGAATCCCCTAGGTACTACCTCGATCTTCATTTTCTGAAAATCCTCACATAACTCATCCTGACTTGTGGCTAGCAACGTACTCACGGTATGGCTTTTCCGACTCAGGGCATCGGCTACTACATTGGCCTTCCCGGGATGGTAATGGATTCCAACATTATAGTCTTTGATCAACTCTAACCATCTCCTCTGCCTCATATTCAGATCCGACTGGGTGAATATGTACTTAAGGCTCTTATGATCCGTATATACTTCACATCTGTTTCCAATCAGATAGTGACGCCATATCTTCAAAGCATGCACTACGGCAGCTAACTCCAAGTCATGTGTCGGATAATTTTCCTCATGCGGCCTCAACTGCCTTGATGCATAAGCGACGACCTTTCCGTTCTGCATCGGCACACATCCAAGTCCTTGGCGCGATCGTCACAATAAATATCGAAGCTTTGAGCAACATCCGGTAGAACCAACACCGGTCTTGGCGTCAATCGCTTCTTCACTCTGAAATCCTTTCTCACATTCTCAAGCGTCCATGCAAACTTCTTTTCCTTCTTCAGCAGCTGCGTAAGAGGTTTCGCAATTGTCGAGAAGCCTTCGATGAAACGGCGGTAGTATCCTGCCATTCCAAGGAAACTCCGAATGGGTCACGATCTTGGTCGCTCCCAATGTAACACAGCTTCTACTTTGCTTGGATCTACTGGCGACTCCTTCTGCGGTCATTACATGTCCAAGAAACTCCACCTTGTCCTTCCAAAAATCACACTTGCTGAACTTGGCGAAAAGTTCTTTGTTCCTCGACTTTTCCAAAACTCGCCTTAAGTGTTCGGCATGTTCATCCTCTGTCTTGGAGTAGATTAGGATAACCACTATGAACACGACGACAAACATGTCCAAATATTCCATGAACACCATATTAATCATATTCATGAAATAAGTGGCGCATTAAATCGGCCCAAAGGACATAATCAGAACTCGTAATGTCCATATCTTGACGAGAATGCGATCTTGAATATCTTCGACCGGATCTTCAAGCGATGGTATCCCGATCTCGAGATCACTCTTGGAGAACACTCCGGCTCCTCTCAACTGATCAAACAAATCATCAATCCTGGGTAGCGGATACTTATTCTTCACGGTGACTTCATTGAGTGCACGGTAGTCAATGCACATCCTGAAACTCCCGTCCTTCTTCTTGACAAACAAAACTGGTGCTCCCACGGCGACTAACTCGGTCGATAAATCCTTTCTCCATTAACTCTTCTAGTCAAGTTTCTTCATTTCTACCAACTCCTCGGTGGACATCCGATAGGGTCTCTTAGCTATCGGTGCTATACCCAGTACAAGCTCTATCACAAACTCTATGTCCCCTGTCGCGGCATACTGTAGATCTTCGGGAAAAACATCGGGTACTCATTCACTCTTTGGGACATCCTCTATGCCGATTGCCTTGGTACTGTTAGCCATCAACTGTCCATCTCTAATCTGCAGTGGCTTGGAATTCCACTTTCTTCCCACACGGGCTCTCAATCGAGATAGTCCTTCGTCCACAATCCAATACGGCCTTGTGCTTGGATAACCAATCCATTCCCAATATGACGTCTA
Source organism: Rhipidocladum racemiflorum (assembly GCA_036346355.1). NCBI lineage: Eukaryota > Viridiplantae > Streptophyta > Magnoliopsida > Poales > Poaceae > Rhipidocladum > Rhipidocladum racemiflorum. The sequence continues at coordinate 36,231,353 of CM070589.1, read as the reverse complement.
AGGTGCAGGTCTCCAAAATTATAAGGTTTGCTAGGAACTCTATTCCACCTATCAAGATTCTCACCCGGAACATCCTACTTTCGTTCGAGTTCTAACCAGGGGTTTGAACTAAAAGCATGCACTTAAGTCTTGCAATCCTCAAATCATTCCTAGTAGCAAAGCCTTGCGAAACAAACGAATGCGAAGCTCCAGAGTCAAACAAAGCTGTGCAGTGCTTGAGTTAACAAGTAACTTACCCGATCTGACGTCCAGTAGCATTCTGCAGTGCATCTGCGGTGACATGGTTGACTCGGCCTCTCACCACGGCCAGGGTGTGGCTCCTGGTCTTTGGCGTCCTAGCTGGGTGGTTCCTAGATTGAAGCGAATCGGGTCACTCTGCTGTCTTCTTTGGACAATCTGTTGGCGAAGTGTCCTGGCTCGTTGCGATTGTAGCGGTGTCTCACGGTTCCTTCTTTATTGCACGAGTAAGCGTTTCTAAGCGGGCGAAGTGCAGTAGTTACGATTGGCAGGTCTTGGTGCTTTGGGGATGGTGTCCTTGTTGCATTACGTGGTTGGAATCAAGAATTGATTTGGTGCAACTCTCGGTATTGCGTTCCACTGGCGTGATCCTTGCTTTGTTGCATCCTGCGCTTCTGTTCTCATCCAGTTCCTTGCGCTTGTCCTCAAGAATAAGCGCCTTATTCACCAACTCTTGGAAATCTGGAAAGGTGTGGGTGATCAATCCTACTTGCAATCCTGAGTTAAGTCCCTTCATAAAAGCGAGGCTGCCTGGATTTATCTGTCGCTACATCCTCGGTGCGTAGCGTGCTAGCTGTGTGAATTTGTTTAGGTAGTCGGCCCTTTGGCCGATTACCTTGCTTGATGCTCTGAACTCCTCCTTCTTAAGGTCCATGATTCCTTCAGCACGTGATACTTTGTCGGAATGCAAATGTGAACTCTTCCCAAGTGATATCTTGAGGGTTCTCTTGCGTGGCACGAAGTTCTCCCACCATTCGGCCATTGTTCCTTCCGGTGATGAGAAGCGTAGAGTACCTTCTCATTTCCTATGCATTGAGCTATGTGTAGCTTCCTCTCGATTGATCTTAACCAATCATCGGCCTCCAATGGATTGGCATTCCCAGAGAAAGTGGGTGGGTGAGTCCTCATGAATTACGATGATGCAGTATTACGGCGTTGTCCATGATTAACTTGATTAACTGTGGCCTGAGCAGTGACGTGTTGCATCTGTTGCATCATAGCATGCATCAACTGAGTCTGGGCAGCAAGAAAAGCTCCGAAATTCGGCATATCCAGTGGCGGTGCTGGTGCTCCATCATTGGGGTTTTCTGCTGGGCGAGAACCACTCCCATTGCTTCCAAAGTTTCCACGGGTGTTCACCATCTGTCGATTTGCTCTAGGTTTAGAGATGAGAGGGAGACAAGAATAGACGAGTAATATGGAACTTATGCGGGGCGAAAGGGGTAACTTTAAGGTCCAACTTTATTATTTAATAACTTGGTATGGCTGCTTACAATGCCTAAGGGCCTTGCAACACATACTGCACACTCAGCAAGCAATGAAAATCCAAATCGAACTAACACTGGAGTCTAACGCCTAAAGGGTGACTCTTTATTCTATGACGCGACTCGGCGAAGGAGTCTCGCTATAGATCCTACGCTCACTCATCGAGAAAACCTCCACGGCACGGTGCAGGTCTTTGTGGCATAGGCGCGAAACGATCGCCATGTCCGGCAATCGTGTCCTCTATGGTAGTCGAAGAAGCGGTGTCCTCATCGAGATCGACTCCTCTGGATCTGGCTCGTGTAGCTCAATCTTGGCTCTGGGTGCAGTCCGTACAAGGTCATCTCCAACTCGTCAATCCTTCGTAGAAGGTGTGCCACATACTCTTGAGCTTCCCGCCATCTGTTCTTCTCTGTCGTGATCTCCTTGCGGGCCTTCTGTAGCTCCTTGCTTGTATTATCTAGTACATCCTCCTGGGCGACGACAAATCGTGCCAAGCGTGTGTAACCGTGGCATCCTCATCCTGAATCGCCTTCGGGTCAAGAAGGTTATCGCTGCGCGGATGGTAACGGAACACCGTACTCTCCAATTCTCTGGCGTAGATACGGGTAATGTGCCGCATTGCTCGTCGTGATACTTCTTGGATACCCATCTGCATCGTAGATCTCCTGGCAGTGCAGTGTATCGGGCGATTGCCTGGGCCCTTTTTCCTAGCAGGTACCTCAATCCTCACGTCACAAGCCTTGATCAATCCCGCTTGTCTGATCACTTCCACTTGGTATTGGGGCTTCTCAAAATCTCCGAGAGTCTGTAGCATATGCCAAAGTTCTGCGGCGTGACCAACTCCCAGATCAACGTAGTTGAACTCTTCCTCCATCTGTCACAAGAGTGCTTTACGTAAGAACTCGGAATTTTTAAATTGTGACAAGGTAAGGGAAAATTTCAGCAAGAGACAAGAAAAGAGAGAAGGGGATAAGTCGAGATGTCATTTCTTATCTTGACAATTTTTTTTAGCTTTTAGAAAATAGGTTTTATCCTCACTACGACCATTCTAGCTAGGGTTGAGCCTACAGTCAAGTATGGCTCTGATACCACCTCTGTCGGGACCCCAAATTTGCAAATCCGGACCCTCTGTGTATTCAGCACTAGTCCAGGAATGCGCTAGTGCACACAGTCTTAACATTGGTAAATATCACAATCATACCACTCGATACCAATAAAGTACTTTATTTAAATAACCAAACTTGGTTACTCGACCTTATGGCCAAGTTACAAATATATGCCTCGCAAGGCGAAACTTATTCAGAGAGAAAGAATAGCAGCGGAAAATCAAATAACCGTGGCGCCATCCAAGATACCACAGCAATCGACCGGGCTCGCATCCCTAAGTAGACGGATCCTCTTGGAATTCCTCCTCCGTGGCGTAGTCTCCTCTTCAACGGTGTTGTGTTGAGGCAAGGGTGAGTACTTGGTACTCGACAAGTCATGCATGAATGCAAGCTAATATACTATATGCATGGCTTGGTACAAAGGAATAGCTCAAGGTATATTTGCAGAAACATTTGAAAAGTAATATAAGTAGATTCAAAGCGGTAGAAATAAGTAAAGCGTAAATAACTTTTCAAGAAGTTTAATAAACATTTTTCCCCATCCTAAACCACATTTCCATCATCTTCATTATTAAACCAAACCAACCTTTCAAATCCAAGTTATTTTCGTAAAGTCTAACCCTTGATTGTAATTCCGGCGATGTCCAATACCGTGGACTCGGCTATTTAAATAGATTCTAAACTCTGCAGAGGTTATGCACTTTACCCACAAGATACAGTCAAACACCACAAAGGCGAGTTCAGTAATAAAGCCTTTGGAAGCCTCAAACAACACAGGTGGTCCTCTCCGGTTCGTGCTCTACACCATCCCTTCCCTTAGCCAAGGCGAAGTATGGGACCAACACACCGTTAGATGGGTATCTGGCCACAGCCACGATACGCTCCCCCGTACAATCACACAAACGGTGTAATTGACACCCTGAGGCTCCACAAGTGAGTCCTTAGCGACATAGTCAACTAGGGCCATCCCATTCCAGCCATGTGGTTGCAAGTATGACCCAGTTCAAAGGCTTGCAAGGTTAAGTCCTTAGAGTGACCAGGGCAAGACTACCCGAAGAACCAAATCAACATCCCCAGTGCCACACCGGCCCACCTGATTACTCTTGCCACATGCCCCGGTCGAAAACTGTTTATCAAACCCCAGTTGATTACCATGCACCACGTGCCATCAACATCACATGATACTTTTCCAAAACAGGTTCAATATATCATTAAGTCAATATTAACATTTGATTGTCCAAAACCATGTCATGAGCACGAAAGCGTGTCTAAGCAAAGATACTACAACGGTCTAAAACCCATGTTGGCAATTTAATAATGTCCAACTAGTAATCCACAACTAGGGTGACAAAGGGTCATGGCACATACTTAAGTAATCAAGGTGTCATACAGCAAATTGGTACTTATCTAACCCCCATGTTTAAACAAAGTATTTTTCTAATTGAACTAGCATGCAATAGTTTAAATCAAAATAGATTTCAAAATGGGATCAATATGGTCAAAGCATAACTTGCCTTCAAAGATTACTTGTTCTTGGTCTTGAGTTGGATCCTGAGTCAACACTTCTCCTTCGAATCCTTCCGGCACTTCAACGTCTACTCGTAAAGCGTGCAAATAGCAATACACAAATAAACAATAGGCAAAAACATCCCAAAACTCCAAATAAAATCCATAAACAGAGAGAACATAATTTTCTGGATTTTTAGAAACTGGAATCGTTCAAATCGGAGTTAAAATGCAAAAGTTATGATTTATTAAAGTTTAAATAATCAATTAAATAATATTACAGAGAAAAACTTTAGTCCAAAATATAAATAAAATTCATATTTGAGTAGATCTGAATTTTATACAAATTTAGAAATTTGAATCACTCAAATCGGAGTTGAAACGCAAAAGTTATAAGCGTTTGAAATTTGGAACAAAATCTGAAATCATTATTCGAATTAATAAATCATTTTCTTTTTCGGAAATTAATTATTGCGTCAGCCTAGACACGTGGCAGCCTCTGATTGGGCGGCTGACGTCAGCCGGTCCATGGACGTGGTCCACGCTTGGCTCGGTCCACCGTGGACTCGGTTCATGGCTCACGGTCGCTGACAGGTGGGGCCTACAGATGACGTCATTGCTGACGTCAGCACACTGCTGGGGCAGCTGCTGACAAGCGGGCCCCCACCGTGACGTCAGCGATGTCGTCATGGTGCGGTTCCGCTGTCCCGCTGACGCGCGGGCCCGCCGTGTCAGCGTCTCACGCGCGGGTGCGCTGACCGCGGCGGTCAAGCTTCCCGACGCGTGGCACAATCTCGGCCGTTGATTCGAAAATCAACGGCCCAGATTGGATCGGGTGACGCACGTTCTGGGGTGAACGTGGCCAATCTGGACCGTTGGATCTAGATCCAACGGCTGGGATTAGATCCGAGGATCTAAACGTGATCTCACCGTGACGGTCAGATCTTGATCGGACGGCTGTCCGAGTTCGCGAGGGCTGATGGCGGCGCGGCGGCGTTGGCTTGACCGGAGACGAAGACGACGACCTCCCGTGCGGCGTTTCCGTGCAACTCCGGCGTGAAGGCTGGCACTCCAGCGCGCGCGACACGGCGATCTCGCCTGGGCTTGGTGGCGTCGGAGAACTGGCGAGGCGGCGGGGATCAACGAAAACCGCGGCGAAGACTTCCTCTACTCCGGCGAGCAATTGCGGACGACGGCGGCTTAGGCGAGGTGAGAAGGGGCTCGGTGCGTCTGGTTGTGCGCTTCCCGATGGCGGTGGCGGCGTATTTAAAGGGGCCTCGGCTCCGTGTAGAGCGCGAAACCGAGGTTGACACTGACGGCGGCGGAGAACTCCGGCTTCGGATCCGGCGGAGCAGCGAAATCGCGGCCGTTCACGTGGCGCGATCGACAGCGGGGATGGCTCGGGCGCTGCCGTTGTCACGCGCGAAATGATCCTGACCGTTGGATCTGGATCCAACGTTTGGGATCGATTGGGGTTGAACGGGTTCGGTTGGGTCAACTGGCTCAGGTCGGGTTCGGGTCGGACTCGAACTCGAGTCTGACTCGGGCTCGGTCGGATGAACAGTACAAACCCACTCGCATTTTCTAGCGATTTAATAATTAAAATAATTCCCAGTAATTCATTTAATTCATTTAAAAATAGCAAATGACTCAGAAAAATTCCAGAAAAATTCTGGAAAATATTTTGGATCATTTTGGACTCAAATAAAATATTTCCAACAAAATTTTATTTGCAAAATTAAATTCTTTAATTATTTCAAAATGGAATAAATTCAAATAAATTCCAAATAAATCCAAATAAATTCCAGAAAATTCCAAAAATTCACCAGAGTGCCAAATCACACATGAATTTAAGAAAAGCAAAATTTTGGGGTGTTACAAGCTGCGAGCTGCATTGGTAGTTATAGGTGGGATTATTAGTGTTGGTTAGTAAATGGACCCGACACAAATAATACTTATTAGTGTCGGTTCTATTTACAAACAGACACTAATAATCCGAAAAAATATTTGTGTCAGTTTTTAAATAGATCCGGCACCAATAAAAATTCATTAGTGTCGGTTGTAATGACAAACTGACACAACTAATATTTGTTTCGGTTTTAATAACAAACCGATACTAATAATTAACTATTAGTGTCGGTTTCAATTATAAACCGACACAAATAGTCTTCTCCCCGATTTGGATTTACGAACCGACACAAAAAACTTTATTGTGTCGGTTCGAAAAAAACCGACTCCTATTTGGTGTTAGTAGTAGTGCGTGACCCTCATACCGCAGTCGCCTAAACTCGAAAACGGCGGCAGCTACCTCAAGCCACCATACTTCTGGGACGCTTCGACATAACGACTACCCGAAGCGCCTAGAAGATCTTCGAGATCGCATTCCCCACAACCGGTGGGACTTGCGCCTTGTACTACGCAATCGACGGGAAGAACAAGCCCGCGAAGAGCAAGAGAGAGGAAGTTTTTCTCCTAAAAGACGTCCAAGTGAGTCCTTCCAACCGACCAGCCGATCACCGGTCAGAACCAGAAGTCCTCGACCAGGGAGAAGATATCATCAACGACAGACTTTGCCCAATGATATGGACGAAGGATGCCAGGCTTTTGCTCCTGAGCTCTGATCCATCAGATGGTCGGACAAGTTCAAGCCTGGACCTGTCAAAAAGTACTCTGGTAAGATTAACCCAGTTGAATGGCTATAGATCTACACTACTGTCATGAGGGCAGCTGGCGGGAATGAGAAGGTGATGGCCAATTACCTGCTCACTACCCTCAATGGTGCAGCAAGGTCTTGGCTACTCAATCTCCCTCCTCAGTCCATATCCTCATGGGCTGAGCTGCGAGCATAGTTCATCGCCAACTTCCAGGGCACATACAAACGCCTTGGGACCTGTAGCGACCTGCATCGAGTAATCCAAGAACCCACCGAGTCGTTGCGCAAATTCATCAGGCGCTTCAGCAGCAAGCGCAACATGTTCCCTGACATCTCCGACGAAGCCATGATTATGGGCTTGGAAAATGGAGTCAAAGACCGCGAGCTTAAGGGAAAGCTCGCCACCCGAAAGATTCGAACCACTCGTGAGTTGTTCGAGTTAGCCGATAAGTACGCCATCCATGCCGAAGCCCGCGACTTCCTCGGCAACCCCAAATCTGAGCACGACAAGCCTAAGTCATCCAAACAAGGTGCCAAGAAGAGCAAGAACCATGGAGAAAAGCGGAAAGGTGATTCCACTGTGGCCACAGTCGATAGGAGCAAAACACGGAACGTCGGTGACAACAAGGGCCGGAGCCATGGTGGCAAGAAGTACTGCCCCGTTCATCATACATACAAACATGACTTCGACGAATGCCAAGTTATTGGCAAGAAGGTCAAAGAAAAACTAAAGGCAGCCCTCGCCGAACGCGGCCTCGAGCAAACCAAGGAAAAGGCCAACGAAGATGAGCCCGAGTATCACGAAGCTGAACACAAGGTGGCCCATATCTTCGAAGGATCTACCACGTACGAGTCCAAACGACAGTATAAGGCAGTTGAAAGAGTGGTTAGTTTAATAACCCCACCTTTTCCTCAGTTTCTCAAATGGTCGGAGGCACTAGTCACCTTCGACCAGCGAGATCACCCAGCCGTGGTTCCCAAACCTGGTCGATACGTTGTGGTGGTCGAGCCCACCGTACTTAACATCTGAGTGGCGCGAGCCCTAGTCGATGGAGGAAGTTCTTTGAACCTCATCTTCACCAAAACGTTGGATAAGATGGGTGTTTCCCGAGCGAAGATCAAAGCCAGAGAGAAACTTTCCACGGTATAACTTTGCACTCATCGTCAATACCGCTTGGACAGATCTAGCTACCAATCATGTTTGGCACGCCGAAAAATTTCCGTACCAAAGAGCTCCTCTTCGACATCGCGGACTTTGAAACCGCATACAACGTGATCTTGGGTCGCCCCATGCTGGCAAAACTCATGGCAGTGGTACATTACCCTTACTAGATCATAAAAATGCCAGCGCCCAAGGGGGTCCTCACTGTAAAAGGCGATGCACGCTCCGCGGTAAGGTACGATAAGAAGAGCTTAGAGATGGTCAAAGCGTTTCGCCCCAGTAATCCCGTCAGTCCGGACAAGCACCAGAAGCATCTGAGCACTGCCAGCAATCCATCAATCAACAGCATCGACAGCGAGGCCAGCAAAAAAGATGGAAGGGAAATCAAGGTTGTCCCTTTGGACGCGTCAGAACCTTCCAAAATGGTCAAGATGGGTGCCAACCTCAGCCCTAAATAGGAACTCGAGCTTGTCACCTTCCTCCAGGCCAACCGTGGCGTCTTTGCCTGGCAATCGCCCGACATGCCTGGAGTCCCCAGGGAGGTGATTGAGCATCGACTAGCAGTGGACCCCAGCATCAAGCCGGTGGTCCAGAAGCAGCGCCGCTTCGCAGAAGACCGAAAGTAGGCCATATAGGAGGAGATCGGCAAGCTTCTCAAAGCCGGCTTCATCCGTCAAGTTCGGCATCCTACGTGGCTGGCTAACCCGGTCCTCGTCAAGAAACCCAATAGCAAGTGGAGGATGTGCGTCGACTACACCGACCTCAATAAAGCATATCCCGAGGATCCTTTTCCCCTCCCCCGCATCAATCAGATTGTAGACTCGATGGCGGGCTATGAATTGTTAAGTTTCCTAGATGCCCATTTAGGGTATCACCAAATTAGCATGTCCACAGAGGATGAGGAGAAGACCTCCTTTATCACCCCGTTGGGTGTCTTCTGTTATGTAAAAATGCCCTTCGGGCTTAAATGCGTCGGGGCTACATATCAACGATGTATACAAAATTGTCTGAAATCCCAGATCAGGCGCAATGTTGAAGCTTACGTCGATGACATCGTAGTCAAATCTAGAACCAAAAATTCGCTAGTAGAAGACCTTCGAGAAACATTCGACAATCTCAGGAAGTATTGAATGATGCTAAATCCCAAAAAATGCATGTTCAGCGTCCCGTCCGGAAAGCTTCTCGGGTTCCTGGTATCTAGTCGAGGCATCGAGGCCAACCCGCGCGAGATCAAAGCCATCGACCAGATGCGCTCACCACGGACACTAAGAGAGGTGCAAAAGCTCACATGATGCATTGCGGCTCTCAGCCAGTTCATCTCTCGAATGGGCGAACGAGGGCTCCCTTTCTTCCAATTGCTCAAAAAACAAGAAAAGTTCGAGTGGACTAAAGATGCCGTAGAAGCGTTCCAAGAGCTCAAAAGGTACCTATCCTCTCCCTCTATTTTGGTATCCCCTAACAAAGGAGAAGATCTTTTCTTGTATGTTGCAGCAACCCCACAGGTAGTAAGCACTGTTTTAGTAGTCGAGCGGGATGACCCCGACAAAAAGACGAAAGTACAAAGGCTAGTCTACTATGTGAGCGAAGTCCTGCACGACACAAAACTTCGATATCCCCATATCTAGAAAATGCTTTATGCAGTCTTGATGACGTCCAGAAAGTTGCGACACTACTTCCAGGCGCACAAAATCACCGTGATGATGACTTTTCCGCTCAAGGAAGTGATCCAAAATCGGGAAGCCACCGAACGGGTAGGTCAATGGGCCGTCGAGCTAAACGAGTTTAGGTTCGACTTCGCCCCAAGAACCAGCGACAAATCGGGAATCCTAGTGGACTTCGTGGCAAAATGGACGCACGTCGAGGAGAAGAAGCCAGAAACCTTCGACGACTACTGGACGATGTTCTTTGATGGCTCGCTCAGCCTGCAAGGCACGGGCTCTAGCATCTTTTTCAAATCTCCATCAGGTGAGGAACTTAGGTATGTTATCCAGCTCGATTTTCAAGCTTCGAATAACGTTGCAGAATACGAGGAACTGGCCAACGGGCTTCGGATAGCCGCTTTGCTTGGGATAAACGACTGCTCATGAAAGGGCACTCACAGCTAGTTGTAAACCAAGTGCAAAAATATTACCAGTGTGTGGATGACAACATGGCAGCATACCTAAATGAGGTTCGCAAGCTAGATCACAAGTTCGAAGGCTTGGAAGTAAAACACATCCGACAGGATGATAACTCCATAGCCGATGAACTTGCCAGGCTCTCTTCGTCTCGATCACCTGCTCCATTAGGGGTCTTCGTAGAGAATATCCTCAAACCTTCTGCCTCCCCCAAATAGGAGACGGAAGCCGCCCAACTCGACCAACAGCCTGGTCAAGTCAGCGAGGCGGAACCTGCATACACGGAAGCTGCACTACTCGAACGCGAGCCGACTTGGATGACCCTGTTCCAAGCCTATCTCGAAGGTCGAGAGGTCCCTGACGATGATACCTCAGCTGAGAAAATTGCCCGTAAGTCCAGGTTGTACACGTTGGTAAACAGCAACCTCTACCGAAAGGGGAGCAACGGAATATTAATGAAGTGCATCACTCAGGAAGACGACAATAAAATATTGCTTGATATCCATGGAGGCTTCTGTGGCAACCATGCGTCCTATCGCACCCTGGTCAGAAAAACCTTCTGGTAAAGGTTCAACTGGCCAACTGCCCTCCAAGATGCTTGCGAGCTGGTGAAAATGTGCGAAAGCTACCAATTTTTTGACAAGCAAACCACCAGTCCAGCCCAGGAACTGCAAACTATTCCTCTATCTTGGCCTTTCTCTGCCTGGGGCTTGGACATCTTAGGACCTTTCCCTAGAGCCCAAGGAGGTTACAAATTCCTGTTTGTGGCCATTGACACATTCACCAAATGGATCAAAGCCAAACCCGTCAGGAATATCACCTCAGAAGCGCCTAGGAAATTCATGAGGAGCATAGCTACCCAATTTTGCATCCCGAATCGGGTAATAACAGATAACGGTTCCCAGTTCACAAGCAGTGCCTTTATGGTCTTTTGTAAATAACTAGGGATAAAACTCTGTTTCGCTTCAGTTGCTCATCCTCAGAGTAATGGCCAGGTCGAACGAGCCAATGGTCTCATCCTGCAGGGAGTCAAAACCCGCATGTTCGATACGCTCAAGGCCTATTCAACTCGATGGCAAAGGAGTTATCCTCAGTGCTATGGGCTATTCGAACTTCGGCCAGTCGAGCCACCGGTGAAATGCCATTTTTCTTGGTCTACGGAGCCAAAGCCATGCTCCCAATTGAGTTAACGCACGGGTCACCTAGAGTGGATAACTACTCGGAAAAGGAACAAGAGCATGCACATGCGGATGATGTAAATCTACTCGAAGAATATCGATATCGAGCTGCGCTTCAAGTGGCCAAGTACCAGCAAGCGTTACGAAGGTATCACAGTCAAAGGATCCGCGAAAGAGTACTCGCTGCAGGAGATCTTGTACTATGAAAGGTTCAGAAGAATGATAATCGTAACAAGCTATCACCTAAGTGGGAAGGTCCCTATCGGGTCGTAGAAACAACTCGACCCGGATCCGTACGACTATCTACCCTCGATGAAATAGCTCTAGGCAATTCTTGGAACATCGATCAGCTCAGAAAGTTTCATACGTAAACTCAGTATGAGGCATATAACAGGTGAACCCCTTCATTTCCACAATTTAATTTACATTAACTAAATATTTTTTCCTAAGTACAGGAAGATGCCCTACGAGCTCTTGCTCCGTTTTGGGCCATCGTCATGCTTGTCCTTCACCCGCGGTAGCTCGAAGGAGGACGAGATCGTCCCTAGGATCTTCCTCCGCCTTTGGGAGGGGCCAGCAAAAACTCGGTCATGCGTGGACGATGAGAACAGCAGCTTGATCGGCCCAGGCCTCGAGGCGCCGGTGAACTCCAAGCTGCCGGCGAGGGAAGGAACTCTGTCGCCCTCCTGGGCATTGCTCGTGTCCCCTGGTCCATCGGCGATAGCCGCAGTGCCCTCCCACTGTGTGAGGGAGAAAGGCCCCGGGAGAGGGGCGGCGTCAAGCCTCCTCTTCTCTGGTGGCGGCAAAGGCATCCCTTCCGTAGAGGTCCTCGAGCCACTAGGGACCCACTACCCACCGGCAGCCTCCTTTTCCGCCCTCGCCCTCTTCTCCTCCTCCATGGACTCCTCCTCCGCCTCACGTTTGAGGGCTTCCTAGTCGATCTCGTCGTCGTCGTTTGATGAAATATCGATCAGGGGAGAACAAGGTGGAGGAGATGTCATGAGTGTGCTAAGTACTACGAGCGCAGAAGCAAGAGAGTGCAGTGGCAGATGAAGACTGATGGCGATAAGTACAACGAGTCTCGTCTACTTATAAGCCTGCAACCGCGTCACATCAAGCCATTCCAAATTCCCAGGAAGAACAGGAAACGGCGTAAGGCACGAACATTGAAACGACACCCAAGTCATCATAAAGTCTAACAGTCACACGAAAGTCAAAGCAATATTTACGCTCAAGTACCGACCCAATGCATCCATCAGGTCGAGACTAGGGGGCTACATCGCGCGCTTTTGATGCTTATGCTCAAGTCCCGACCCGATGCCAACATCAGGTCGAGACTCGGGGGCTACATCGCGCTCTTTTTTGATGCTTACGCTCAAGTACCGACCCGATGCCAACATCAGGTCGAGACTCGGGGGCTACATCGCGCGCTTTTTCGATGCTTACGCTCAAGTCCCGACCCGATGCGTCCATCAGGTCGAGACTCGGGGGCTACATCGCGCGCTTTTGATGTTTATGCTCAAGTCCCGACCCGATGCCAACATCAGGTCGAGACTCGGGGGCTACATCGCGCGTTGTTTGATGCTTACGCTCAAGTCCCCACCCGATGCCAACATTAGGACGAGACTCGGGGGCTACGTCATAAGAGAGCGGAACAACAAATCAAGAAAAGTCTGTAATGTCCAGGTAAGAACAAAATTTTCATTCAAATTATCAAAACTTAAAATATTACATTGCAGGTAACTACTATTGCTGTTCGGAGTCGGCACACCGCGGTGGCGATGAGGGATCTTCGGCAGGGCTCCGTTGAGCCTCCCCTTCATCTCCCTCTGCTTCCACAGCGACAGCACGGGGAGCGTGATCAAGAGATGAAACTTCAGAAGAAGCTTCACCCTCTCCCCTCGCGCCATTGGCCCCAGAGTAAGAAGGATAAGCGCCTGCCTCATCGACTATTATCCGCAGTGCGCTAGTAACCTCCTCCTCCTCGTATGCAACTACTTCCTCCTCCGCTCGCCGGTCTTCTTCTGACAGCTCCCGCGCATGGGCATCCCAGTCAATCCCACTGTTCGCATTCGCGGAAGCGGTAGATTGGGCGGGAAAAACCATAGCCAGGGGCATAGGATCTGACATTTCGGAAGAGAGTGAGGAATGCGCATCGGAAGCCATAAAAAACTTCAAGGCCGAAGGTCTTCGCACTAGCATAGACGAAAGAGGAAGATGAACTAAGCAAAAGCCCTCAACATGAGTCCGGTCTATTTATAGCACCAGGAACGGTTGAGGCGTGACGCTTGGGATATCGAAACACCCGTTCGCATTCTGCGACAAAAATAAATGAGCAGTAGATAATGAGGAGTCATACAAAAAATGAAGTGTTACCAGGGCAAACTGCCCAGCAAGCAGTAGACAAAAACCACAACAATGCATGGTTCGACCCGGTTGCCCGATCGACAATATCACGCACTTTTTGCGGTGCTTACACTCAAGTCCCGACCCGATGCCAACATCAGGTCAAGACTCAGGGGCTACATCGCGCACTTTTGATGCTTACGCTCAAGTCCCGACCCGATGCATCCATCAGGTCGAGACTCGGGGGCTACATCGCGTGCTTTTGATGCTTACGCTCAAGTCCCAACCCGATGCATCCATCAGGTGGAGACTCGGGGCTACGTCGCGCGCTTTTGGTGCTTACGCTCAAGTCCCAACCCGATGCCAACATCAGGTCGAAACTCAAGGGCTACATCGTGCGCTTTTTGATGCTTATGCTGAAGTCCCGACCCGATGCCAACATCAGGTCGAGACTCGGGGGCTACATCATAGAATCACTAAGCTAAGCTCAACCCTCTACTAGATGCGGTCCTCGAGAAGAGGGTCAGGGGCTACACTCTAGTTACACCATCAAGGAAATACAAGGACAACATTGCAGACAAAACAAAGTCTCAATAATCAGATGCATACATTTCCATTTCAGTTAAAGCCATCAAAGATGGTCGTTACACAACAGATAGTTACAATTACTATTCTCTCTCAAAATCGTTACTTCGCTTCGACAAGAAAGAAGACCTTTCAGCAAAGCTCGGTTAAGCCTCTCTTTTACTCTCCCCTGCTCTTACGGCAGCAATCCTCGGAGCACAATGAAGAGATGAAATCCCAGAAGAGGAAACTTCACCTTCTCCAGCTCACCCCGTGTCGAGCTCCCAGAAGCTGATATTTCACCTTCTTCTCATGCGCCTTTATCAGCTCCGGAGCAAGAAGGGCAAGAGGCGCCTCATTTCCAGGATCACACGCAAGAGATGAAGTTCCAAGAAAAAGAATTCCGCCCGGCTCTCCTCGCATGCCCTGGATGGAGAGAGGGGAGGAAGCGCTTCTTTCTCCAGAGGTACGCGTAGGAGATGAAGATTCCAAGAGATGGAACTCCACCTGGGTCTCCTCGCATGCCCCGAAGAGAGAAGGGGGAGAAGCACCTTATGTCCCTCGCCAATAACCCACATACATTTCCTTCACATGTAACCGTTTCTTTCTCCGCTCGTTGATCTTTCTCCCCTGCCTCCTGGGCGGCAGATATCCCAATCGGTCCCATCTTCCTGGGCGGAAGTAGGAACCCGAACAAGGATAACCATGACCAGAGGAGCAGGGGCTGGATGGACTCGAGTCTTTTCTTCATAGGAAGGAGGAGGAGGCGTCGGAAGCCATGGAAACCTTACTTCTCTAGCTAAGCAAAAGGGCCCTCGCACCCTAAGCATTGAGAGAATGAGGAAGGGAAGTGAGATAGAAGAACTTCATCACAAGTCCCGTCTATTTATAGCATGAAGAACGGATAAGACGCAACATTTGGAGTACCAAAGCGCCAGCTCGCATTCTGCGCTAATTGAGGTAGATGAGGAGACGCTAGGTAAATGAAATTCCAATGGTCAGCGTGCCACGCAAGAGTACCACCTAGGTCGAACTCTCCACTCGGCATAGCCGCTATCGGATACTACCCGAACGCTCCACCTAAAAGAAGTTGAAAATTGACCTCCAAGGTTATCAAGTCTCGGAGTACAGGTAACCCAATAAAACCTCAGGTACTATTTCCTTGCTGAAATTCTATTTTTCCTTTGGCCTGGCCCTGGACCTACGGTTCTTTGACTACATTTATTCGAGCACGTGCTTAGTACATAAGCAAACCAGACCAAAGAACCCCCGTGTTTAAGCCCAACCACGAGAAAAATCTATCTCGCGCACATACGGGTAACAGATCGTCAGGCATCTAACACCCTACGTCCAGCGAGAGACGAGGCCTCTAGTAAGCTTCTCACGTGTGGTCCAGTGGGTTCGAGTACGCTACGCAGCTTAAGTAAAAGGCGTCGATAAAGGTGTGCAAAAACCATATGCTTCGGGTTAACGCATAATTTTATCTCTGTCCGACACCTCAAGTGTTTACTCGAAGGCGTCTCGACCTAACAAAAGTTTCTAGGAAGTATGCAGGTACAAGTCCCAGTGCAGTGACCAAGGGGATAGCTCGAAAAGAGTTGGGACAGTGTTAAAGCAAATTTGCACCTAAGATGCGTGACCTTTTCTCATCAATAAGGAGAAAGCAGGACAAAAACACACTAGTTAAACCATTGATAAACATGCAACATTACAAAAAGAAAAACATGGGTCAAGCACGTTATGGATCTGGGAGCGTGTCATCCACATCCTCGAACGACATACTCATCATGTCCACTAACATCCCAGCTAAGCCTCTGAAGGATTCTATGTGGTCAGCGGCTTTGGCTGGGCTGCCCGCAAAACCCTCGTTCAAGCAGCGGTAATCGAGGCCCGGATGTGACTCTTCACCAGGCTGAGCGCGAATGCAACGGCCTCCCAAGCTGTGTATGTAGTGTACTGGCTAGGGTCCAACCGCAATTGAGCACGCAGGGTCTCCACCTGGGCTTCGGCTTGTCCCTTCTCGGCCATCGCCTTCTCCGCTTTGACGCGCGCCACCTTCTCCTGGGCTTTGGCTTGTTCTTTCTAGATGACCTCCTTCCCCGCCTCGACATGGGCCACCTCCAGTTGAACCCAGAGGGTCGGTAGCTCAGCTCTCGCGTTGGAAGCCTCCTGGCAGGCAATCGCGAGCTGCTGACAGGACCATTCGAAGAAGGTCCAGAGCCCAAGCAAGGCATCTTTCACCTCAGGCTAGTCCCGGGCAAGCGCTGGAAGCAAGGAGAGGTTTGGGGTTGGAGATGAAGGAGCCAGGGAGGCATTTAGTCTTTGTAGAAGGGGCAATTTAGTCTTTCGTACATGCCCAAAGCCTATAAATACCGATGTAACCTCATTTGGAACTTGAACTCTCTTGAGCAATAAAAAAGCAAATTCAAACTAGTGAGCCCTCGACATAGTTAGAACTAATCGATTAGCCGCGCTCGCAGTTATGAATACTTGGTAAAATCATCACTTAGTTGATGACCAAATTTGCTTTCAATCTATTTTTTAGTATTTACATTTCAAATTAGCTTTACATAAAAATAACCATGCAACCCTTCCTATTGATATAACCTGCATATATTTAATGGTTTGCAAACACTCCAAGTCTTGCGAGTATGCAATGTACTCAACTTGCTATCTTTGTTGTTTTAGATGAAGAAGAAGAATACCCGATGATTTATATATTGATGCAGGTTCGGTGATAATAACGCCGATCTTTTCTAAGGTCTTCCACCGTATGTTCTTTTGGTTTGTAATAATTATGTAATATTGCTTCTGCTTTATAATGAAAGAAAATTTTGCGTATGGTTGTGATTTCAATTTGTGAAAGTGCTTGCTAGCTACTAATCATGAGAATAGTACAATATACACTTTAGAACCTTTCTTTCATAATGCACTATATCATAAAAGGGAGGATCTCACACATTATGATTTGAACCTTCGTACATCTACAACTCTACCATTGTATTATGAGATGGTTCGGTGTATTAGATTTCATTATACATGCAAATAAAAATGTACTAACACTACTACAGACAAGCTCATCTGTGTCGGTTCAGAACCGACATTAGTGTCAGTTTTCAAACCGACACAGATGTAGCGACAGTGATAATTGGAGATTATCAGTGTCGGTTTACAAAACGACATAAATAACATTATCAATATCGGTTCTAAATACGAACCGACATAAATAGTTGTACTATCAGTGTCGATTCCTTTTAGATTGACACAAATAGTCAACATATCAATGTCGGCTCCTAGAAAAAACCGATACAAATAGTCAACATATCAGTGTCGATGCGCACCAAGTACCGACACAAATAGTCAACATATCGGTATTGGTTCCCAGAAAGAACCGACACACATAGTTCACCTATCAGTATCGGTCCCATCCATCAATGTATTGCACCGGTTATAAATTTTACAAAATTTAGGTGCGTTAGATTTCAATACACATGGAAATAAAATGTACTAAAATTTAGCACCGCTTGCAAAGTAATGTACTCTCACAATTTTTTCGGTGTAATGTACCATCCAAAATATTTGTCGCGCGCTTCAGTAAAAGTTTTCCCTCCAGTAATCCCAACTTTTTTAGTTAGAAGGCAAAATACATTTTGACAGACGACCTATTTCCCAATCGCGTATACCTAGGGAAGAAAATGAAACGGCAACCCAGTCTCGGCTCTTGCCCGAGTCCCTCTCGATCCCGTGACGGGATTCCCGTCTAACACGCTGGCCGCAGCGACGCCGCCCCCCACCGACGCCCTCCACCATGGCGTCTCCCCTAGTCCCCCACCGCGTCGCGCCCCACCACGCGCACCCCCACCGGCGGCCTCCCCCGACCGCGTCTTCCCAGTCTTTGACGCACCCGTGAGCTGGGAGAGCTCAAGCGCGGGCATTGCACGGGTGTTGACCGGCGAACGCTGGCCACCACGGCGACCTAGTTCGCCGACCACTACGACCTCGTCGACCTCCCCGCCCATCTCTCCTCCTGTTGAGGTATGGAACCAAAATCTATACATTTGTCAGGCATCAGCAATATTGAATCCGAATATGAGTAAGAGACATCTTTATTTCAGACAAGGGACGGCTGAGATTTCAAGGTACCTCTTCGATTAAGGAAATCGTGTGGAGAATAGACTTCAAGAAGATCGGGCGGCTGCTAAGGATGGAGAGCGCTCTGTTTTGATTCAACGCTGGAAATTAGAAGTAGTAATTACTATAGATGGTAATTAGAAGTTACAATTCACAGAGTTGAGTTACCCGAGTTTGTCTCTTGTGGTAATTAACTGGAGGGATGTAATAAGAGAGATGAGGGTTGTTGAGAATACGCACTTCGTAGTTATCCAATGCTATCCAGTTCTACCTTTGGCATCTTTTCTGCTCTTCTTTCCCCTTCCTGCGTTTATGCTTCAGATTTACTTTAGAACTTGATTTTCCTTTGTTGGTTTTAATCTATCTCAATACCGTGTCTTGTCGGATTGATTTTGGGGTCTGACAGTTATTGGTATCAGAGCTTCGCTGTTCTTCGGCTGTGGGAGTGATTGCTAGTCGCACAGGTTCAGGAACTAGTTTCCTGTGTAAAATCCCTGCGCTATTGAGTAGTGATGCCGAAACTGGGGAAATCCAGTGAAGAAGAGTCTGGTTCCTTGTTGATGGATGATGTTGAGGCGTTGAAGAGAGAGGTGAATCGTTTAACTCAACAAATGGATGAGAACTCAGTGGCCGCCAAGGAACAGATGGAATCATTCCAGAAACAGTTGACAGGTAATTCAGAGAAGATAGATCAAGTGATGGAGATGCTGAGTTTGTTGGTGGAGAAGTCTGGAGACAAGGAAGTCAATAGTACTCTGGCCATGTTGGGAAATCAACGAGACTCATTAGGCCAAATGGGAAGCAGGATGTTTGCTCCAGGGGAAAATCAATATGGAACTCCTGGTACGGGCCATTCTTTTGCACCAAATCCACTGATGGGGCAAAGTCATATTAACACACCTCCTATACCATTTAACATAACCAGTGGACAGACCAGTCAAGTTGCACTACATATTCGTTCAGATGAAAGTGAAATATCAAGGGTTGGAACTTTCGGGTTCAGTGTTTATCCTCCCGTAATGGCTTGTGGAACATTTGTCCCTCAGTATACGACTTCTACTCCACCTGCCATACCTCATTACAGAGCACCGTTTAGTCATTCACTTCAGCCAGCCACCCACATGCAAGGTGCATATCCAGATTATCAATGGGGATTTTCCATGCCAAGAGGACCTGAATTATTGCCTTATTCTCAGGAAGAGGAATCAGTATACAACAAATTTTAGTAAAGGTCCTAAAGTGGATTTTCCAAGGTTTGATGGAGATAATCCGGAGGCTTGGATCAGGAAGGCTGAGAAATGCTTTGAATTAGGTAAGACTCCAGAAAATCAGAAGGTGGCTATTGCAGAGGTATATCTGACAGGAAGGGCTGATCAATGGATGAGTAGTAATCGAATTGATACTAGAAACATTAATTGGAAACAATTTTGTGGAATGATTTGCAACAGATTTGCTGCAGAAACTCGAGTGGAAGTGATGGATAACTTCAGAGGATTAACTCAAGTGGGATCAGTTGAGAGTTACATTGATAAATTTGAGGAAGTAATGAATTTGGTTAAGAGAGACCATACGGAGTTGACCGAAAAATACTTTCTGGACTGTTTCATTTCAGGATTAAAAAATCACATCAAAGTGCCATTGAAATCTTTGTGCCCCAATTCTTTAGTGGAAGCTTATGCTCATTCACGGAATTATGAGAACTTATCTTTTAAGAAGTATACTCTGTGAAATCCTAGTGGGTCAGGCAAGACCAATCAGAAAGGGGAGAATGTACAAGCAAAGAAGGGAATGAATGATAATACAAAATCTGCAAGTAGCAATAAGTGGAGTGGTGGAAAATGTTACAAATGTCAAGAACCATGGGTGCCGGGACATAGTAAGGTTTGTAAGTTCCAAAAACAGTTGTATTTAGTCGCTGTGGAGGATGATGAAAAAGAAGTTGAAACTAAGCTAGAGGGAGAATTCAGCACACCTCCTGGGAGTCCTATACACAAGAAAGAGGAAGAAGAAGCATTTCAACTGATCATGCTTTGGCAGGAACTAGTTCAGCAAAGACAACATTTACCGTGAAAATGAAAATTGGGAAGATCGGTGCCATAGCATTAGTTGATAGTGGTAGCACAGCCACTTTTATGACGCCAGAAACAGCCACGAAAACAGGATGCAGAATAGAGAATTTTCCTTCGATACAAGTGACAGTGGCTAATGGATCACAATTGCAGTGTAATTCTATATGCCTGGACTGCCCTTATTCAATTCAAGGAGAGCTGTTTGCATCAAATTTTAGAGTGTTAACCCTTAAAGGATATGATGTGATTTTGGGGGCTGATTGGATTTATCAGCACAGTCCTATTAAATTAGATTTGAAAACAAGAGAATTCAGTATTCTTAAGGATGGAGAGAAGGAAATTAAATTCAGGGATGAAACTGCTCCTGAAAGGCATTGTATTATCAATGAGCAAAAGTTAACCAAACTGTTGGAGAAAGGAGTTGTAGGGGCAGTAATATATGCCAAATCCATCTACATTAAGGAAGAGGAGTCAGAATTAAAAATTAAGGAAATTGAGGAAGTATTGGATGAATATACTGATGTATTTGCGGAACCTACAGTATTGCCACCTTCTAGGCATTGTGACCATCAAATACCTTTAGAGCCCGGAGCAAAACCTGTGAATATCAGACAGTATAGATTACCTCATTACAAAAAGGATGCTATGGAAGAACTTGTTGAGAATCTATTGAGAACTCAGATAATTAGGCCAAGTGTAAGTCCTTATTCATCACCTGCCATATTAGTTAAGAAGAAAGATGGAACTTGGAGGTTATGTATTGATTACAGGCAGTTAAACATGAATACCATCAAAAACAAGTATCCCATACCTGTCATTGAAGACCTGTTGGATGAGCTACACGGTGCAAAATATTTTTCCAAGATGGATTTGCGATCTGGGTATCATCAGATTAGAATGAGTTCTAAGGACATTTACAAAACGGCTTTCAGTACACATTCTGGACACTATGAATTCTTAGTAATGCCCTTCGAGTTGACTAATGCCCCCGCAACCTTCCAGGCCCTTATGAATGATCTCCTGGCAAATTTCTTGAGGAAGTTTGTACTTGTATTCTTCGATGACATCTTAATATACAGTTCAAACTTGAAAGATCACAAGAAGCATTTGCAACAAGTTTTAGAGGTCCTCCGAGTAAATCAATTGTATGCAAAAAGGAGCAAATGTGTGTTTGGTCAATTGCAAGTGGAATATCTAGGGCACACTATCAGTAGCAATGGGGTGGCAACTACTCAGGAGAAGATCATTGCAGTACAGAACTGGCCTGAACCTACGAACATCACACAATTGAGGGGTTTTCTGGGTCTAGCAGGCTATTACAGGAGATTCATCCAAAATTTTGGAATTATTTGTCGGCCATTATTCACTGCCTTGAAAAAGAATGGGTTTCAGTGGGGAAAATCACAGCAACAAGCCGTCGTTGAAATTAAAAAGGCTCTTACGAATGCTCCAGTTTTAGCTCTTCCTGATTATTCTCAACCGTTTGTATTGGAGACTGATGCTAGTGGAAATGGTTTGGGAGCAGTATTGATGCAATGTGGAAGACCAATCTCATATATGAGTAAGGCTATAGGGCCAAGGTCAGCAGCACTGTCAACATACGACAAAGAGGCATTAGCTATACTTGAAGCTCTGAAGAAATGGAAGCATTACTTAATTGGATCTACTTTGATTATCCGGACTGACCAGCAGAGTTTAAAATTTATAAATGATCAAAGGCTGATGGAGGGAGTACAGCATAAGTTGCTTCTCAAGTTGCTGGGATACCACTATAAGGTGGAATACAAGAAGGGGAGAGAAAACAGAGCTGCAGATGCTTTATCTAGGCGTCCACCAGTTGAGGATATTGAAGCCATTACGATGGCCATACCGGAATGGGTGTCAGAGGTGATTCGCAGTTATGAAGGGGATGAACAATGTAAGGACATTGAATCAAAATTAAGAGTTAATGCATCAAGCGTACCATCATGTACCTTGCACAATGGAATCTTGAGATATAAAGAAAGGATATATGTGGGAGTAAGTACTCAATTGAGGGAGCAATTATTGGACTCATTTCATAAGTCAGCTCTGGGAGGACATTCTGGGGAGAGGGCTACTTATCAGAGGATCAAGCTTTTATTCTATTGGCCGGGATTGAAGGCTAAAGTTACAGAATATGTGAAGTCATGTGCTGTCTGTCAGAAGAGTAAATATGAAAATGTTCCCTATCCTGGGTTGCTGCAGCCCTTACCAGTTCCGGAGATGGCATGGACCCATATTACGATGGATTTCATAGAAGGGTTACCTAAATCTGAGGGTAAAGATGTGGTCTTAGTGGTTGTTGATCGGTTTACTAAATATGCTCATTTTCTCTCCTTATGCCATCCTTTTTCAGTCCAAACTGTGGTAGATTTATTTTTAGATAATGTTTACAAGTTACATGGGCTTCCTATGATGATCATTTCAGATAGAGATCGAATTTTCACTAGTTCATTGTGGACAGAGCTTTTCAAAGCCTTGGGAGTTAAGATAAGGTTTAGTAGTGCTTATCACCCTCAAACGGATGGTCAAACTGAAAGGGTTAACCAATGTTTAGAGAATTATTTGAGATGCATGGCTTTTGCTAAACCAAAGAAGTGGCATTCATGGCTGTCTCAAGCCGAATGGTGGTATAACACATCCTTCCATACCTCTTTGAAGATGACTCCATTCCAAGCTTTGTATGGCATGAAACCTCCAATGGTGATGGAAAATATACTCTTTAATGTGGAAAATGAAGAAGTGAAAAGTAGATTGTTAGAAAGACAGTCCGTTTTTGAAAGTATCAAGATGAATTTAAAAAAGGCAAGCTCTCGCATGAAGCAATTTGCTGACCAAAATCGAGTTGAGAGGAATTTGGAACTTGGAGACATGGTTTATCTCAAGGTACAACCTTATAGGCACAATGCACTTGGACTACATAAGGTCCTTAAGCTGCATACCAAGTTCTATGGACCTTTTAGAGTCATTAAAAGGGTGGGAAAAGTAGCTTACCAATTTCTATTACCTGAGGGTTGTCAAATTCATCCGGTTTTTCATGTAAGTCAGTTGAAGAAGCATATTGGGCCAACAGCCATTCCTAGTCCAGAATTGCCTTTAGTTGATGCCAAAGAGAACATATTGACAGAACCTGAAGCTCTCTTAGAAAGAAGGATGATTCCTAGGAACAATGAGCCAGTGGTTCAATGGAAGATTAAATGGGCAAATTTATCACCAGATGATGCAACCTGGGAGGATGCTGAATTTATATCACGGATCTTTCCTGAATTTAATCCTTGAGGTCAAGGATTTTAAATGGGGGGAAGTATTGTCAGGCATCAGCAATATTGAATCCGAATATGAGTAGGAGACATCTTTATTTCAGACAAGGGACGGCTGAGATTTCAAGGTACCTCTTCGATTAAGGAAATCGTGTGGAGAATAGACTTCAAGAAGATCGGGCGGCTGCTAAGGATGGAGAGCGCTCTGTTTTGATTCAACGCTGGAAATTAGAAGTAGTAATTACTATAGATGGTAATTAGAAGTTACAATTCACAGAGTTGAGTTACCCGAGTTTGTCTCTTGTGGTAATTAACTGGAGGGATGTAATAAGAGAGATGAGGGTTGTTGAGAATACGCACTTCGTAGTTATCCAATGCTATCCAGTTCTACCTTTGGCATCTTTTCTGCTCTTCTTTCCCCTTCCTGCGTTTATGCTTCAGATTTACTTTAGAACTTGATTTTCCTTTGTTGGTTTTAATCTATCTCAATACCGTGTCTTGTCGGATTGATTTTGGGGTCTGACAACATTGGGGATATTTACTTAGTAGGTTCACCATAACGGCGTAGTCCACAGCATTGGCCTAATATGGCATCCAACCCTGGAAGGTACTACTAACATAGGCACGATAGTTCCTATTTGCTAGATAAGAAAATTTCTGTCAATTGTGCCAATGTTTGTAATGTAAACTATTATTTAAAAAAAAACTATGCTATTACATGTTTTCTAAATAAAAAACATGGATAAAACGTTAAACTAATGCAGCAGAACCTCATTGAGTTGTGTTGGAGTTTATACTGCATGAATAACACCAGTGCTATAGTTGTCTCTAATTGATAATTATTTGTCAATTGTTTTTGTTAGTAACTAGTTGTTGTTTTTTCCCCTTGCATAATGTTTTATCACTTATCAATCTGTTGGAATGACACACTTATTAGTCTGACCAAGTGTTTTATGTCTGATTACTATTTAGTTCTTATGTCTGATTACTGTTGAGTTGCATACAGCCATACATGCATTACTTTCTCAGCTGACCTCCTTGCGTTGCATTTTGAAGGCAACTTCAGAAATAACTGGTCCCATGGTTGTGGAAGATGTTGTTTATGAAAATGTTGATGGAGACCAAAGTTGCATGTCTGAAAAATTGTTCTGGCGCCTTATTTTTATGTAAATTTTATGTAAATTTAAATTTGCAATGTACTGTTATGGTGCTATTGTTTGCTATCCTCCTGGCTGGAATAATCCATGCCTTTCCATGGGTTCGTTGGTTTGAGTTGATTTTTTCCCCCTATGTAGGGCCTGTTGTTGATCTTCATGTTTCTATGCAATATGATAGTCGTGTTGCTCTTTTCTTGATAAATAATAGAGTTACAATCAAAATGTTTCTATTTGCTAGTAACCTAGTTCTTGCATTCCAAATATGGTTGATTTAGTATTTTACATATCGTGGAGAGCACTTCATGTGTGGAATTATTCTATATAATTTGCACTTTCTTTCCAACTGCTGTAACTATTTTTCGTTCTACATGTTTACTTTGAGAATATTTGGTTACCTGCCCAATGAGCTATTTAGCATGCAACCACTATTTAAATTTGAAGTGCAGACTCATCTGATGGTGGTGGATGTATGTTGATCTTTTCTGCATCTATTACTTGTTGGGAGTTTCAGAAATTTTGACATGAGTAATTCTTAAGCTTGCCAAAAGTCCAGAAATTTTGCAGATTCTATATGATTTTGCTGCATTTTCACTTGTAATGCTAGTTGATCATACATGCTGTTTTAACCTGAGCTGTAAGCATTAGTCAATGTACCTGTTCTCACCGCCCCTCAGTCTGGTCACTGAAACAAGAAATGATCAGTTCCCTGGTGCTCTTATTTTTTGCTGTTGGAATAAGGTTTTCAAATCTCAACCGACCGGTACAGTAACTGGTTTTCCCGGTGGGTACCTGGAGAACAGAAACATTTAAATTTAAAATTTTGAATTCAAATTGATGAACACTAAAGTTTGCATGAAAGTTCTATAGATCAAAGTGCTCAGGAAATAGCCTAGTTCCTGCCGGTAAGTTGCCAGGAACTGGTACTGTATGTCATCTGGGATTGTTTTGCGGACCCAAAATTTGAAACTATGGTTGGAATCACTATGGTTTGCCTGATTCTTAATATTTCTACACCTATTTATGTTAGTGATCTGCACTAATGAAATAAAGTAATCAAAATTAGGTATCACTTTACATTTTACCGTTTATAATGAATAGAGCTATAGAGTCATACAATGCTGAAAATGGAATGCTCTCTTAGAGAAATCAGTTTGCTTAGAGATGATACCTTGCATGATGCATCTCTTTTATTCATCATGGTTGCTATTTGGAAATTCTTCTAGTTATTCTTTGCAATATGTCTCTCTGATGATTTTTTTGGGTGCAATGGAACTAACCTTGCTGAAACCCTTTCCTTAACTGTTTGATATTAGGTGGTAGAGGTTTCAGATCCTTTGAAGACATTCGTGAAGGTTATTTTGAGCCAATAAGAGAAACTATAGACAATAGGCATTGCTATGCTTGCCTTCCTGAGGTGAAGCAGCCAGACGGTGCTCTTTATGGGATGGGTCATACTGCTGATTCGCGGTTTTATTATATAGACTGAAGAATCCAGCGTTGTTGCACATTTGGGAGACGTGCGCAAAGCTGATAGCATGATATGTTAATTATAATATGTTATCTATATATGTATCATGTTATTATGTCATCTATGTACTAAGTAATCATTAGTGGTATGGTTTGCGACTCTCAACTTTGCAAAAGAAATCTGCTTGATATGTTAATTGTAATAAGTATATGTTATTTATACATGCACCATGTTATTATGTCATCTATGATCCAAATGTTGTGCTTCTCAGAGTTCTCAGTTGATGATGTGCAACTTATTTTGTTTGCATAGCTACGAGTGCTCCTGCGGTAAATCACACAATTAAGATTTCTGCTATTCATATATCTTATTCCATACTGATGATAAATGGAGGGAATGCCAGCATAGCAAATTGGGTTCGCTGGATCAAAGATGTCACATATAAAGCTGAAAACATCATCTAATATATCATGATGAGACTTCTATGTAATTTTTGGACTTTATTATTGTGCTAATTACTTGGATGTTCAATATATTGCATGATTCTAGTTTTCATTTTCTCGTATCTCACAAGTAATCCACACAAATACAAAGGGTCAATTTACAAATACAAGTTAGCTATTTGCAATAATTTTTTTATAACATTTTTGTACTCCAATTATTGACATGTGGGTTTTATAGCAACGATAGGGAAAAGATATAAAAATGATAAAATTTGCTGGACACGAGAAACCAACAATTGATAGGGAACCAAGTGTGCCGATCACCATCGCACTAGCTTCATTGATATGGTCAAATGTGATGGTTGTGGTTTCTTTTATGGTAGTTTAGTACGAAAAATTCTGGTCACCATCATTTACCGGATATGTACAGCTTGGTGATCCTCTATATGTATTTTTTAAAATGAGGTAGTTTACTGTGTGACAAAGCACCATGCAACCTAAATGTAAAAAAAAAAAAATCAATTTGGCAACCTATGATTAGTAAAATATACGATAAATTCACATGAGTGTCATGCTATTCAAAACAACCAGCATATGTTTACTTTTTTACATATGTGAAGTATAGCATACGTGTCAAACAAATTTAGTTGACAATAGAAAGGTTGTTGGTTCAAACGTTTTATTGCAATTAAGTCATGTGTTACAATGTGCCTCTATATGTGTTACTGTAGTATTATTCTATAACACATTCACACCTTACAACCATGTGTTGCAATATTCCTCTGTAACATATATTATGTGTTGTTGTTGTAGTTCCCTGCAACACTTTTCACAACTCACTAAGTATGTGTTACATCATGTCTTTGTAACACAAATTACATGTTACTACAAAATCTTTTTGTAACACATTGTTCAATGTGTTACACGAATGTGTTACAGAAGATATGTTTTGTAGTAGTGGCAGTGGCACCGGTCACGGCGCCAGTGGGAGCAAGAGTTGTTCTGGACAAACTCCCATTTGTCATCCCCCTACAAGATGATTTTGGTTGTCAGAGTAGCAGGAGAATGCCAAGAAAGCGAAAGAAGACGGGAACTCACTTGGCTATGGGATAGCGAATTCGTATTCTCTTCTTTGGAAGTTTTTGTGCCAACGATTGAGTTGGAGAGGCGACCACGACAGGAGCTAGCACGGCATCCTCTTGTTCGACCTGCAAGCCGAGCAAATAACCAACCAACTACGACCAAACAATAAGCAATTACGCACAGTGTTAGAGGTACCTGCGTGCTAGCTGAAGGGAGCTCTGATCGAGGCGACAATGGCGGGGGCGTAATCGACCTCTGAAGATCATCCCTCAGGGCACTCCGCTGTTCATCCACCAGTTGTCGAATGAATTCGGGGCTAAACTCGTAACATCCAAGCAAGGAGTTGAAGATCACCTGAGCGGGCGATCGTGTTTGAGTCTATTTAGGGGGCTGAGAGAGCCCAAGGAGCAAAGACTCCTCACTTTGAGGAGGGATCTCGGGCTCTTGGCCTTCAGCATCTCCATCCCCACCAGAGGTAGCTGGAGGTGGCTCTTGTTCGGGCGCAAGAACGACCAACGGAGCCTCCAGAGTGGCTTCGTCCCTTCCGAAAGTAATGGCTGCGGAGTCCAGATCGTCACCTTCAAGGATGATGGTTCCCTCCGGTACGTCACCTTCATCTCCAAGCATCGGCTCCTACAAGTGATGTCAATTAGCAGCAAGCAACATATGCACGAGCACGAACGATGCATTGCAAAGCCAAAAAACAGCACTCACTTGTGGTCGAGGGAGGGTTTTGGAAAAACCCACTATGTCACTGCAGCCCTGGTGGGAACCATGAAACAGTTTGCTCAGATGGGCACCGATGCCTGCAGGCAACAAAACTATGAGGAAAAATCAAGTATCAGTACAATGCCACCCGGAGCAAAAATAGACGATGCATCATCAATCCTTACTGGCAGAGGAGCCCCTAGTCGTATCTTTGACCCCCCTCATAGTCCCAAGCCAAGTGATCATGACTCTTGAGGGAACTGATCCGCCGGGTGATGAAATCGTGCGCGACATCCCAGCCTGTCAGAGCCCACTTCGCCAACTTCGCGATCTCCTAAACGTAATGCACATTGCGGGCGGTTGAAGGAGTTTGGGACCAGAGATCAGTGGGATAGATCAGAAGGTTGCGGTAGAAAATTGGACAATTGACAGTGTTCGGGGAAGTGAGGTAAAACCATTTTTTCTTCCAGTCAGATTGCCAAGAGGAGACAACAGGAACTGAGATGTAGGATATGCCAGATCGAAGGCGAAAACTGGCGCCTCCCACCACCTCTTTGCTTTACTCTTGTCAAAATATAAAAGTGGCGGAAAAGATTAAGGCTACAAGATGTAGGTATGGGCCCGCTGGCACAAGGTTGTCCCCAGTCAATTTTGCCGCTTCAACATACTCATAAAAATGTATATCCCTGTGCTCATCAGATGAATCATCCTCCTGCCATTGACCAAATTTCCATTGTAAACTAAGAATTTCTGGGTCAAAGCCAGATGCAGTCACATATAAGCCTGCAAAAAACTATGCCTTTTCAGCCAATACCAGTAAAAGGGAGAAGACAGATATTGATATCATGAAAAGCTCAAGTGGAAGGTATGATTTGGAATATACCACCAAGAGGATCTGATGAGATAGGCATCTGAATACGGCTGAAGTGGGTAACTCCGTATAATTTTTGCTGAACATTGTTATTATGTTGCTTAATGCCAAGTTGTAGTATCTGCAAAAGATAAATTGAGGTGATATCATGAACCACTCTAAAATCCCTCTTTTCTTTATGCAAGTCTGCAGTGCTATTTGAAAATCCATGACATTTCTTAGTCTAAATATATTCAAAGCTTGATAAATTGGCCGGTGTGTTTGCATTTATATACATGCAAGAAAAAGAACAAAAGAGATATGAAACAGATTCACACTATATTCGTGATCGAAGGTGCTTGATACATATAACTATTGGACAATCAAAAGCCAACTCAGAAAGCACATATTATACATATTTGCAGAAAAACAATTGACCGATCCATGCTCTATCAAAAAGACAAGAAGGTGGTGCGGTTCACAAATTCCACAAAATTCAATGACAATTCAATCATAAAACTTATTTCGAAGTTTTACCAGTTCTTACAGACCGGCAAGTGGCAACAGGCCAACATCTAAAGAGAAACTAAACCAGCAGAGAAAGTTCAGAGTCAATAATTGATCTTTCATTTCAATTTAGAACAATGCTGTATATCAAAAGTTAATGATACCACCAAAGTATCTCAGATCTACTCAGTAAATCAAACTACTTAGGCAGAAATCAAATCAATCAGACAAAAGAAATCTATGTAGAATCAGAACTCAATATTAAAATAGTCATACATGGTGAGCAGCTTCATTTCTCAAAATTTCAAAATGAATATTAAGAGTAAATATAGTAATTCAACACACACACACAGGGGCGGAGCTAGATCAGGCTCAAGCCCCGGACTGGACCAGCTGATCTTAGATTAAATATCTATTTTCAATGATTTTTCAATAGTTTTTCGTAGAATTTTAGTAGGCTTTTGGTACCAGGCCTTATGCTACAGCCTACTCTGCCCAGGGCCTAGATCCGCCCCTGCACACACACACAAAAGCAGTGATACGCCACACTAACATGATTGGAGACTGGGAGCAATTCCCATAGCAGAAGTTACTTCAGCACAACATCAAACTTACAAACTATACAAGTCTCATAGCATGGAAACATGACTTCACAGGCATCATTCGTTGTACACCCACATCCAAAAAACAAAAGAGCAAGCGCCTCTGAACTATTTTGAATACAAGTCTGATAAAATACTTATGATTAGCACGGGCATTTATGTAGACGTGATTGGTACTAGATGTTTTATTTCATTACCAAGCAGTAATCTTTTCTCATGGAGGCTCATTCCTTTCCATTTTTATAGGTAGCAATGTAATGCAATAGTAGGTACGCATGAGGTTTTCTAACCGATTTCCAAACGACCAATCCTACTGGGTCTATATGTTAGCCAGCAGTCAAGATTATCCTGTCGATTTGCAATATGTAGCTTACAATCGATAACTTTTTGACAAAAAAAGATCCCTCTTGGGAAAAAAAGTGAGTTTTGGGAAGCAAAACACAATACCCACGCAAGAGGGAAGTCCACTACGACAAAACCGGGCATCACAACCGATCTATTAGAAACGGTTTGGTGCGACCCAGTTGTAATGCTCGCACCAGAAGCGATTTGTGGCAACAGGCCGGAGGGGATCTCTAGAAGCGGTTCGTGGCACGAACCCCTTCTAAAGCCCCACCTTTAGAAGTGGTTCGTGACACGAAGCCCTTATAAAGATTTTTACAAGCGGTTCGTGTCCCCAACCGCTTCTAAAGCTGGGGCTTTAGCTTCTAAAGACCCCCTTCAGAAGGGGTTTGTGTCACGAACCGCTTGTAGAAACTCAGTTTTAGAAATAATAAAAGGATTGCGTGCCCTATTCTATCAGAGAGCACGCGTGGGTGGGTTGGCTAGATGGATGAGGCGGGTCACGAGGATGGAGTGCAGGTCGTGGGTTCGAATCCCATTCCCACGATATTATTACCGCATTTTACCGCTTGGTGTCGCACCACCATAAGCGGTTCCAAGAACCGCTTGTGATACCCCTCGGGGTATCACTCACGGTTGCTTAGAAGCGGTTGTAAAACCGCTTCTGGAGGTGGTTTTCAACCGCTTGTGAAGCGCGGTTCTGTAGTAATAGTCACACCTACTAGATGATCTGAGAGCTATTCTTGTTCGGTGCTGTAAAAGGAAGAACAAAACAATACAACATTAAAAAATGCAATGTGTAATTATGCTACCAAAATAAGTCAAACCATCAGACGGTGAAGACAGAATGTGACTCAGTATAGCTAGTGTTAAACCCCAAATTTGCACGACTGGTTGTGAGAAATTCGTAGACAAGCTAATGCCATCCGATACAAATCTCTGCAACCACCTCTATCTAATGATGAAAAACAACAAAAGTTTTCCTAAGTTGGTACAGATCTAGATGAGCGAGACTAGGCCCGGAATTCATACTCTCGGGGCTATCACTGTCAGAGAACTCCTTGTCGAGCACGCGACCAAACATCTCCGCGATGCTATCCTCCCCGGAGGCGTTGTAGGTGCCGTTAGTCACCAGGCTCCTGTAGAACTTCTCCCGTGTCTCCTTGTCGGGCCTCCCCACCTCAAATGGGAGCTGTGAGGTAAGGGCGAGGCCTACGGCGACGGTGAAGACGGGGGCGGTGAAGCGCCATCAAGTAGAGGAATCCAATCTCGGCGGGCGGTGGGCGAGGGCGGAAGCCGGAACTGGGGACTGCACCGAGCGGATGGGCACCGGGAGGGGGCGGTGGTGGGGACTGGGATCCTGGGGACCGAGGCACCGAGCAGACAGCCGGGACAGGCGCCGCCGCGCCGGGGTGGGGAGGAGATCCAGGGATGGCGGTGCCGGGTGGTGGGGAAAAAACAGCGGGAACTAGGGTCAGTCGGGCAGGAGCTAGGGCCAATCGGGTGGGCGAAAAAAACAAAGAGAGTCCTTATTTACGTTGGCCTGCCAGGCCGACGTAAATAACCGCCATGTGGCCTATTTACATCGGCCTGGCCAGGCTGACATAAATAAACACCACGTGTAGAACTTGGCCGATGTAAACATGTCTGTTGGATTTTTAAATTTTTTTGGGCGCGCTTGGGCGCTATTTCCGTCGGCTTGGCCGACGTAAATAGCATTATTTACGTCGGTTTAGTATAGCCGACGTAAATAGAACCATATTTACATCGGTTTTTTTTAGGCCGACGTAAATAGATCGGATTCGTGTAGTTGAGGTGGCGATTGTTTGATTCTAGAATGAGTGAAAGATGAGGAATGGGGCTGAGGAAAGAATTAGGGTTAGGTTGGTGGGAATGAAGGGTTGAGATAGAGTAGACATTGATCTGACGGCCAATAGAGATAGAGTTATCAATGGCGTTTTTTCTTAAAATCCGCCACAGATAATTCCAAAAGTATTTATGGTAGTTTTTGAAGGACCATGTGGAGGTCTATCCATATATTGTGATGAGTATTTGACTTTATTTGAGCAAGGTGTGCTCAGGTTTGAGTTTGATTTGAATTGGAATTCTAAATGAAGCAATTTGAGTAGTGCTAGCTTCTTGCAGTACTACCAGCCTATGGCTGGCGGTAGTACCGACATAATGAACGAGACATATTAATTAAATGCAATTGAATGATAATTGCATATTATTAGACATTGCTATGTGATGGGTTTTCCTTGCCTTTGATGGTTGCAGGATGATGGTGCTAGATCATGGTGAGGCAGAGGAGGACCGGGACTAGGCAAGGTGCGTCGAAAGTCCAGACGGTCGAAGATCGTCGGAAGATGATCAGAGATGGAGTCCAAGAAAGTCAAGAAGACAGGGAAAGGTGATGATACTAGCAAGATACTGCAAGGATCGATGAGGGCCATTGGATCGCGATCTAGTTGATAGGTTAGTGGGTCTAGATAGTATGCTTTCAAAATCGTGCAAGAAAACACATTATGTGTGTGGGTTTTGGGTTGCCCTTGCATGGATGTGTGAATGGGTTAATCCTAGCCCTTGGTGGAGTGCTCTAGGGTTGAAGGACTCATCCAAGGGTGGTAGGTGGCCCAAAAGTAGTATAAATGGAGGGGGAGGTTGCCCTCCCTCATTTGAAGGTTTGAGTTGCTCCTTTGAGCTTTGCCCACATGAAGTGAGGTTTTGTAAACCTTCCATCCAGAAAATACAAAGATTTTTTTTCTATTCTTGTGAATTTAAATTGCGCATTTACATTATGTCTTTACTTTACACAATTTAAATTCAGCATTTACTTTCCCGCATTTAAATTCCCGCAATTTACTTTTCCGCAATTTGGACTTGCCTCCTCTCCTTCTAAATGCTGTTGATCAAGGATGTCTTGAGGGTTCTGTCGGGACCCGAATTTACAAATCCGGACCCTCTGTGTATTCAGCACTAGTCCAGGAACGCGCTAGTGCACACAGTCTCAACATTGGTAAATATCACAATCATACCACTCAATACTAATAAAGTACTTTAATTAGATAAACAACTGGTTACTTGACCTTAGGGTCAAGTTACAAATATACGCCTTGCAGGGCGAAACTTATTAAAAGAGAAATAATAGCAGCGGAAAATAAGATAACATCGTGGCGCCATCCAGTATACCACAGGCAACTGACTGGGCTCGCTCCCTAAGTAGACGGTTCCTCTTGGAGCTCCTCCTCCAAAGCTGGTGTAGTCTCCTCTTCAACTGGTGTTGTATTGCGGCAAGGGTGAGTACTTGGTACTCAGCAAGTCATGCACAGAATGCAACTAATATACTATATGCATGGTTTAATACAAAGGAATAGCTCAAGGTTTGTTTGCAGTGAACAGCATTTTAACAAGTATCATGAGTAGATTCGAAAGCAGTAGAACAAGTAAAGCATAAATAACTTTTCCAGGAGTTTAATAAACATCTTTCCCATTCCTAATCCACATTTCCCATCAAAACCAAACCCAACCTTTCAAGTCCAAGTTATTTTTGAGAAAGTCTAACCCTTGACTGTAATTCCCGAGCGATGTCCAATACCGCGGACACGACTATTCGAATAGATTTTACACTCTGCAGAGGTTATGCACTTTTCCCACAAGATACAGTCAAACACCACAAAGGTGAGTTTCCGTAACAAAGTCTTTCGGAAACTTTTAACAGTACAAGTGGTCCTCTCCGGTGTTGCACACTAACCCTTCCCTTAGCAAAGGCGAAGTTTAGGTCAATCCACCGTTAGATGGGTACCTGGCCGCAGCCCCGGTACGCTCCCCCGTATAACATACACAAAGGGTGTAGTTGACACCCAGAGGTCCCATAGGTACGTTATTAGCAACTTAGTCAACTAGGTCCGTCCCATTACAGACATGTGGTTGCGCGCTTGACTCAGTTCAAAGGCTTGCAAGGTTAAGTCCTTAGGGTGACCAGGGCAAGACTACCCGAAGAACCAAACCAACATTCCGGTGCCACAATGGCCCACTGATCATTCTTGCCACATGCCCCGGTCAAAAGCTATTTATCAAACCCCAGTTGATTACCATGCACCACGTGCCATCAACATCACAACACATGATACCTTTCCAAAACAGGTTCAATATATCATTAAGTCAATATTAACATTTGATTGTTCAAAAATCATATCATGAGCACGTAGCCGGTCTAAGCAATATACTACAACGATCTACAAACCCATGTTGGCAATTTAGTAGTGTCCAACTAGTAATCCACAACTAGGGTGACAAGGGGTCATGGCACATATTTAATTAATCAAGGTGTCATACAGCAAATTGGCATTTATCTAATTCCCCGGGATTAAATAAAGTATTTTCTAATTAAACTAGCATGCAATAAATTGAATCAAAATAGGTTTCAAAATGGGATCAACATGGTCAAAGCACAACTTGCCATCAAAAAGTACTTGTTATTGGTCCTGAGTTGGCTCCTAGGTCAACACTTCTCCTTCGAATCCTTCGGGCACTTCGACGTCTACTCGTAAAGCATGCAAATAGCAAATAATAAATAAATAGTAGACAAAAATTGTCCAAACATCCAAATAAAGTTCACAAACAGAGAGAGCATAATTTTATAAATTTTTAGAAACTGGAATCGTCAAATTCGGAGTTTAAATGCAAAAGTTATAGCATTTTGAAGTTTAAATAATCAATTAAATATTTATACAGAGAAAAACTTTGGTCCAAAAATTAAATAAAATTCATCATTAGGTAGATCTCAATTTTATACAAATTTAGAAATTTGAATCACTCAAATCGGAGTTAAAATGCAAAAGTTATAAGCGTTTGAAGTTTGAATCAAAATCTGAAATCAATAATTCGAAATAATAAATCATTTTCTTTTTCAGAAATTCATTTATTGCGTCAGCATGACACGTGGCAGTCTCTGATTGGTCAGCTGATGTTAGCCGGTCCATGGACGTGGTCCATGGTTTGGCTCGGGTCCACCGTGGGCTCGGTCCGCAAGACCGACGACAGCGGTGGGCCCTCGGTGACGTCGGCCAGCGTCACCGCACGAGCTTGTGGCCGCTGACAAGCGGGCCCGGCGTGTCAGCGACATGCACGTGGGTGCGCTAGCCGCGCTGACCGCGGCGGTCAGCCTTCCTGGACGCGTGGCACGATCTCGGTCGTTGATTTGAAAATCAACGGCCCAGATTAGATCTGGCTTTCACGCGTTTGGGTTAACGCGTTTGATTCGGACCGTTGGATCTAGATCCAACGGTCGAGATTGGATCTAGGGTTTTGGATCGGAATCTCACCGGTGGCGACGTGGCGCGATCTGGACCGTGCGATGGAGATCCGACGGCTGAGAAGCTTCGAGATCCAGCGATGGCTTGCGGCGGCGCTGGCCGGGCCGAGTCGAGACGGCGACACGGCAACGCGCCGCGAGGCTCCTCCGGCATGAAGGCTTGCACTCCCGAACGCCGTCTCGACGCGGAACTCGGATCTGGGCTTGACGGGCACCGAGGACGACGGAGACGGCGGCAAACGGCAAGGAGGCGCGGCGGAGACCTAAACCAACTACGGCGAGCGATTACGGGCGAACGGCGGCGGCTCGGGCTTGAAGACTAGGGCCAACGGGTGTGCACGGGAGAGAGCTCCCCGAAGGTGGCGGCGGCGCATTAAATAGAGGCCTCGGCTTTCGTGAATCACGCGGAAACCGAGGTTGACACTGGCCACAAGCGAGTCCGGCGGGGACTCGGACTAGGTGACGTGGGCGCATGTGAGCCGTCCATGTGGCGCGATCAATGGCGGAGATGGGTCGGGCGCGGCCGTGCTGTGCGCAGATTGATCTTGACCTTTGGATCTTGATCCAACGGTTGGGATCGATCGGGGTTGGGTGCGGTGCGGTATAACGCGGGCTAATGTGGGCCGTTGGATCTTGATCCAAGGGTCCACGGATTAGGGTTCTAAGCAGTCCGACCGGAGCAGCGTGGCGCGGTTGGGTCCGGTCGGACTCGGACTCGAAGTCGACTCGGGCCGATCGGTGGAACAGTACAAACCGGTTCGCCTTTTTCCAGCGATTAAATAATTCGATTAATTCCCAGAAATTCATTTAATTCAAGAAAAATAGCAAAAGACTCAGAAAAATTCCAGAAAAATTCTAGAAAATATTTTGGAAAATTTTGGACTCAAATAAAATATTTCCAACAAAAT
Source organism: Rhipidocladum racemiflorum (assembly GCA_036346355.1). Classification (NCBI taxonomy): domain Eukaryota; kingdom Viridiplantae; phylum Streptophyta; class Magnoliopsida; order Poales; family Poaceae; genus Rhipidocladum; species Rhipidocladum racemiflorum. The sequence continues at coordinate 36,194,355 of CM070589.1, read as the reverse complement.
TTTATTTGCAAAGTTAAATTCTTTAATTATTTCAAAATGAAATAAATTCAAATAAATCCCAAATAAATTCCAGAAAATTCCAAAAATTCATCAAAGTGCCAAATCACACATGAATTTAAGAAACGCAAGATTTTGGGGTGTTACAGGTTCTCATTTGGTTTTACATCTCTATTGCACCCTAGGATAGACTAGAGATCAAGTTTATATCAAGACTGCAAATCTGTCCTGAACTTGTTCTTTGCGCAGCAGTCAGTCTTTGATTTTTAGAAAAATCTAAAAAAATTCCTTTTTGGGTGATTCTCATTGTAGAAGGTGCATGACTCATATATCCATCTATGAAAAAATTTTGGAGTCCACTGGTTGCACCGTTTGGGCGTTATGAGGTGAAAACCAAGCCCCAAACTTTCTTATCAAAGTTCATAACTGTCTGTAGTTCTTCATTTTTCCTGATTTTTATACAAGGCTTTTTGAGGTGGTTTTTGGTGGAGTGTTTCATGACTCATTTTCTCATAGGGAGAAAAATTCCCAAATATGTTAGACCAATATAAAAATTCCCAAAAATATTATAGCAACATAAATCCACCAACCATCTGCTCCAATTGAGGACAATTCCTGAGAAATCTGCTTTCACTTTTCTAAAAGAGACTTTGGTGATTCGGCTTGATCTCTTTTAGAAAAGTATTTGAATTGGTTCCTTTTTATTTGGACACTTGACAACCATGATTGTGATTGAAAAATCTATCACATGTTTCATGGCTCTCATCCATGCAAGCTAGGGGTACACATAGTTGTCTTGTCATTTCGGTTTTTGCGGGTTTCCAAATCTAAGGAGCACCAGTTTGAAGGAAAATCTTTGGGTGTTTCAGATTTTTATTGCCGGATTGTTTGGAGTACTTTGAGTGCGGGAATTTTATTTGGGATCATTCACCCCCCTCTGATCGCCATCTCGATCCTTCAGTTTCACAGAAAAACCGTTACAAATACTCTGTTATCAATGACGATTTTTCTTAAAAACTGCCACAGATAATTCCAAAAGTATTTGTCCTGTTAAGTGTGTGACCTTGTAGGTTCATGCACATTCGGCCATGGCCTGAAAACTCCTTTTGGCCTATAAGTCGGCAGTGACCCCTAGCATGGCATAACGACTTTCAAATATACACAAAGATTATATCGGTAGAACCTATATAGTACTCATGTACTGATCCTGTTGCCTCACGATACTAGATCGAAATCAAGGAGAGAAACATGCACCCTATGATAACTAGATTCTTCACTCGTTCTGTAGTACACTACTTAGTTGCAATTGACCTCAATCACATTCGGTATGGCCATGCATTTCTTAATCCAACCACATCGAGGGGTCCATAGATATCTCTCTGTTATATAGGAGGGGCAAATTCTATCTTAATCGCTCATATTCATCTGCATGTTTCATAGTAAACCTGAAAGGTACCTTTATGACTACTCAGTTACAGAGTAGCATTTGGAAACCCCCTAAATATACTATTAAACAAGTACGAAACCGTGATTTATCTCAGGTCTAAGGATCCCACATACACTATGTATGACACCAACTGATGACACCTAAGAATATAATAATTTCCATAGTGTCTCATGTTGGGTCACTCCAACGCCATGTTCTCCAACATGTGTCCACAATATTGATTTGATATCCCTATATCCATGAACTGTGAAACATGCTCATCAATCAATACATGTGCTAACCTATAAATCATAATTGTCTCATATGATGATATAAGGTAGGGATAATTCAGAATAAAATCAAAACATAAACTAAGAGTTTCATGAACAAGTCACGTACTTGTGGATCGACACTAATGATATTTATTCAATTGACCAAATAATCATATTATTCCATAAATATGACCTGATACTGTGACACTACGGAGTGTCGTAACCTTATAAAATGTGAATGTTGAGGTCAAAAACTTTATGAAAAATGAAATTGGAGGTTGAAACCATACGCTATGAGGTTTATTTATGCGTTTAGGGCCGTTTCCGAGTTTGGGCCTTTCCGGAGTTTGGGCCTAAGGAAAGGTCCGTGGGCTTTGGTGGGATGGTGTTTGAGTCCATTTAGGGTAGGAGTCCTGTTTGGGGCCCTCCTCTTGCCCTTTTGGGCGTCCTCCCCTGCCCCTTGCGCCCCAAGTGCCCTAGCCGCCTCCCACACCTCCCCACCTCCTCCTTGGGCGCCTCCACCTCCCCCAAGCATCTCCCCTTGTGCCACCACCCTCTCCACCACCTCTCCACCTCCCTTGCTACGCCTAGGTGAGTTCTTGACTTCACCACCTCGAAGATCCATCCATTGGAGCGCTCTGCGACGAGGAGATCCGGTGGATTTGGAAGCGAGGAAGGGGATCGCGCGAACCGGGATCTATTGGGTTTTCGTGCGTCGAGCGAAGGTATGGCCATGGGAATCCTTGTGGTTGGTCTAGGTACTGTTCTAAGGGTGATTATCAAGTTTTTAGATCAATTTGTGGTGCTGGAATTGAGTAGATTAGATTAGATCTAGAAGTTGCCACGTTCTCTGTTTCGGACATCATGAGCAATGACCTAGGGTTTGGGTTTTCGCCAATTTAAAGTCGGAATTTGGTCGTACAGATGTTGAAGAAGTTGTAGGTAATTTCAATACCTTTCAGTGGATATAAAGAAAGTTAAATTCCGCCCAGCCGTTTGAAAGTTATGCTTGTTTTACCGAGCGTATTAAAATCTGTGACGTGATTGGAACAGATCACGGTATTTTGTATATTAAACCACTTTAGAATCCGAATCAGCTTTTCCATATACTTAGAAAAAGTTAGTAAATTTCCTAAGCTATGCAAGGATGTACTTGTTTAATTGATTAGGAGTCTTAGAACTCAAGTTGTGCCTTTTGGAAGGCTGTTGTCCCGACGACAGAACCGCTGTTTTGGGTTTCGCGAGTAGTTGGCAATGTCGGGTAGAAGAGTGTTTATGCGTACTGTTTTGTGGACTTGATTGTGAGTGTGTGGTCCCTATGTGCAGGTGGTGTGACCCTGGGAGTGCCTTTTACATGTCGCCAATCAGTCGCCCTTGGTTGAGGCAAGGTTATTGGAATGGGTAGCGGGTTATGGTTTGCTAAATCGATTGTGATTGAATTTATTACATGATATGTTCACATGCTATGCTTTAATCATTGCCAATGATATGATGAACATGCTTACTATGTTATGATGCCATGTGATGATGTACAAATGATTTATGATGTTGGCATGATTGCATACATGACATGATACATGGCCCGGGCGGTGAGAAAGTCATAACTATTCTGGGGAAGGTCGGTGAGAAAGTTATGACTATTCCGAGAGCCAATGAGTAAGTCCTACATAGTGATTCCATCCACCGCGGTGTGAGGAAGCGAGGAGTAGGCACCCTCCATCTTCGGGATGGAAGGGGGGAGAGGGTGCGCACCGACGGGTGCGTACTCAACCATACCGGTATGAGTTTCCAAGGAGATATGAGCATCGCATCGCATCGCATTGCATACATAATGATGATGATAATGATTTGTGTTCATGAATGAGATGATATACATGATGTGAGTTGTTGGAGCCATATGATTGTTTATGTTTGTACCATTGCAATATACTTGCTGAGTGATGAACTCACGCTTGTGTTTTATGTTGTTTTTAGGTACTTTGACACCGGCATGCGGGAAAAGGGCTTAGCGGCACTTCATCACATAATTTTCCACACATTTAGACTATAATTACCCTTCGGAGTTGTGATCATGGATCTAGTGTGATGCAACTAGGATTATGGTTTGTTTGTGTGCTTGATTACATCCTTTACTTCGTATTAGTTCATGAGATGGTTAATTCCATTATGGTAGACTTAAATTGCTACTATATTATCCATTGATGCTGCCTTGGATGATTTTCCATTATGATATATCATGTGATATTTTGTTCTTTGCTCCGAATCATGGAAAAAACAAAGGAGATGCTGCCGAAATTTTCGGTTTTAGCATATGCGCCTTTGCTGTAATTTATGTTTAATTGTGGTATTTTGATGTTGTTTGGTCCATGTTTGGTAGCATTCGGGCATATTAAATGCCGGGGTGTTACAGATACAATCATGTCCAAGATTGCCTCAAGGGCACATCACTAACACCAATCATCGGCTTTCCCTCACCACAATCGCCACCTCCCTCTCTATCACCAACGTGTCCTCCTCTACCACGAACATGATCTTCTCTAAGCTTGCCACCACCATTACTTTCTCGGAGGACGCCACCGTCAATTCGGCTAGCCAGTGTATAGTTCTAGTCAGATTGGGCTAGATCCAGCTAGATCAAGCATTCCTTTCCTCGTGTACATCACTCTCATCAAGCCAATCGCCATCGCATCCTCCATTCACCGTCGTCGATCCAACCACCATCACGTCATACATCAGCCTCCATGTTGTCAAATCTTGTGCCGTGCCACCTACATCTGCGATTCGATGCGGCCGGATCTGCTGCCTATACCCTCTAGCATTTCGGTGAAGGTGGTGGCTAACGGTGGTCGGGAAAAGATCGAGTGGCGGCAATTGGTAGGTGGTTACGTCGAAGGAAGAAGGTCTCCTCCTTGAGTGATGGAGAGATGTGTAACATCCCAAAATTTGGGTTTTCAAAATTTTTTTGTTTAGTTTAGCTTCCCAAAAATTTCTGTTGTTTTTCTCGCGTTAATAAAACTTAATTTGGAATTTTTTAAATCTAAAATAATTTAATTTGACTATTTTATAATTCAAATAAAAGAAATTTGGAGTTTTAGTTGGGTTCCTTGTGCTTCAAGGAATTTTTCTGTATTTTCTGAGATTTTTTGGAGCTCGTTTGCTATTTATCGGTGTGGGATGTCAGAGACAGGGGTCCCGCAAGAGGGGCCTACACCCGACTGGGCCTGACAGGCGGAATAGAAAGCCCAAAGCCCAGAAGCACCACGACGGGCCTACACCTACGAAGCCGCAACACTCGCAGAAAAGGGGCTCGCCATCATCCGGGACATCATCATTACCTTCCTCTGTGGAAAAAGGGTTAGCAGCAACGGTGAGTACACGTATGTACTCGCAAGACTTTAGTGTATGGAAATATAAATAAATGCAGGCTGATTCAACAGGATAAAGCTTCTACCCTGGGTTAATTGCAGAAAGCTGGATTTAAAACAGTTCATCGAAAAGTGATACATAATTTGAAAGACAGCAGTTTGAATAAAACATATTTACAGTATATGTAACAACTGAGCTCCACAGCTGCCACCATCCATGGTCGCAGCTGGGATACGAATCGACATCCATACATACTCATAAATCCTCCAAGTTTCGTATTCACATATCCATAAATCCATCAAGTACCATATTCAACCACATACTTTATGTCGACTCCGAAATAATTTTCATTTTCAAAACCAAACCAAATTTCTATACTTGATGTGATTAAAGAAGATTTGCTCATAACCGTGAGCACGGCTAATCGATTAGAATTATTTGATACTCTGCAGAGTTTGCGCACTTTACCCAAACACAACTCAGACTTGCATCCCTGTCATCCAGGGTACACGCGATACACGAGGTATCCGATATACAAGAATGATCTATTCTTTCCCATCGTTGAGGTTATAGCCACACCTCAAAGACCGTGACGGTAAAACCCACTGCTATGGCGATAAGAGGCCAACCACCACTCAGGCGGCCATGGAATACCCATCGTGACGACGGCGAATTGTTTGCCGCGGCATTATCCCATAGCAAGGCGTACACCGTTGTATCAACAAACATGAACTGGAGCGATTCCCCGCAGCAAAAGTACAAGCGCACTCACGAAGGTGCATACGGCGGGTCGTGAGGACACACACACCGCGCTTGACTGCTCAACACGAGAGAAAAGGTCCACACTTCGGCCTACCAACAGGCATGGCTATCCTCACACTTCAAGTACTAGAATAGGCTGCCCCATCCCAGCGTTGCCAGTGCCTGCACTGTTCATTCAAAAACCGTCACAAGTTCGGTCCTTATATTTTTACCTAATGACTCAAGCGGGGAACTCCACTTAACTCGCCAACCAATCGCCACCATGTTTAACTAGCACATATTATACCTCCCGCCAAGTCTAATTACCAACTAGACACTGCACATTTTTATCAAATTACCTTTACAAGTCACATTTCCAAAACCGATTACAATTATCATAAGTTTTGAGCATTTGGTAAATGACTGACTTTGCTCATCTCTATTGCAGTGTCTAAGCATATGCATTTACTAAGTCGTTTATACCCAAGTGACATTTTATTAATTGTCCAACCCTACTAAGGCTATCAATGAACTCGGGAATTTAATTGAGGAAAAACCACCAAATCGGGTATATCTACCATTCCCACAAACTAGCACTTTCTTGAATATAAACAATGCATATAGTTTGAGAAATCAAAGTAAACATCGTGAAATATAGGTTTCAAGATGGTCAAAGGAGGTGCTTGCCTTGTTGTTGCACTTCGGTGATGTCCGGATGATGTTGGTCGATCGAGGCGAAGCCCGACTCGCTAGCCTCTAATCGATCAAAGTAACAAAACGATGTAAAGAAATACAACTTAGCAAAAGAAAGATTTAAATGCACAACAAAATGCATGCCATGCGAAAAGAAACAACAAAAACACCGCAATTTGCAAAACCCTCAACCGAACAGACGGAGGAACCTGACAGTCCGGTATTTCATCCGGATACCGGCTAACCCGACACTCCGGCCACACATACCGGATACTCAGCCGGACGGACACTCCGGACTGGGGTCCGGACACTCCGGCCCAGGCGCATCTCACCTAACTAACACGAGGGATCGAGGTACCACCAAGCTCTACGGCACTACGAGACCCCGATCAACGACTTTCCTACACGCGGCTAAGCCGGAGAAGCTCCTAACTAGCTTATTTCACGAGAAAAGACACTAGTCCAAAGAACCACTAACCAACCCTAATCAACCCTTGGATCGGCATTACCACTACCCGATCTACCTCACTAGTACCCACATTCTTCAATCCAAGCCCCAAATCAATCCCTAGAACCACTACACCCAAAACCCTAGAGCTTAAGATCCAACTCCAAACTTCAAGTCTAAACCTAAGCTCTAACTCCCACCATTGATGACCCTAGAACCCAAGAATCTCACGAATCAACCCTCGAGAGAGAGACCTACCTCCAAGGAAGATGGAGGAGAAGCAATGTTGGGTGGAGGAAGGAGGATGCCGGCGTGAGGACGAGCTAAAGGACGCCGGGGAGGAGCCACGAAGGTCGCCGGCCGGTGGGGCTCGCCGGAGTGGAGCTAGGAGATGGTGGAGACGCACGGGAGAGGTGGGAGAAGGACCAAGTGAGGTGGGGTGAATGGGGACCACGAAATGGGACTTTTATACAAAACCCCGCAAATACCGGACTCTCCGGGCTCTAACCCGGAGACTCCGGGTTAGGTCTTGAGATAGCCAACCCGGACACTCCGGCGTTTGGCCCGGACTCTCCGGGTTGGGGTGTTCTGTCAGCATAACCCGGATACTCCGGACTTTTATCCGGACATTCCGGGTTGGATCCGGACTCTCCGGATGTGGATCCGGATACTCCGGATGTCCCAGAAATCTTGAACTTAGGGCCATGACACCTACCTCGCTAGAACTCCGACAAATCGAAAACCTAGCGAGAGCATGCTCGATTTTGAAGATGGCTAAAAACCAGGTCAACAGTAGAGTTAAACTGACCTAACGATGACCACGACCAAAGTTCACGAGCTCCGATTAAATAGATCCCTAACTCCTTTTGAAGATTTTTAAGTTCCCCGGTAAACTAGGTAATTTGTATTTCAAAAGGACAGAGGAGTGAGTATTTGGATCAAAGGCTAAGACATCATGGCAAGAGCTCGAAAACTCGATTCAATCACCGAAATCACTTGTCGGCGATTTAAATGGGAATTTGATTTTGGGCAAAGTTAATTAAGTTGAAGGGTTATTCTTGATCCCATTTAAGTATACACACTCAAATTGCGTAGTACACAAGGACAAGTGTATTCTTGAGCAGTGTTTGAGTACAATTGTACAAATGACTCAAGTATAGAAATACTCGGGATATTACAGTCTACCCCCTTACAAAAATCTCGCCCTCGAGATTGCTAATCCTCTCGAAGAAAGTCGGGGTATTCTCGCCTTTGAATATGGTCTTCACGCTCCCACGTGGCTTCATCTTCTCGAATGGTTGCTCCTTTGGACCTTGAGCATCTTGATAACCTGATCATGCGAGTGTGACGCCAAATGTCTCGAGAATACAGATCGGATACTCTCGATACGTAAAGATCAGGCTGCAAATTAAGATGGTCCAATTGGGTAACTTCCGATGGAACCCAAAGACTCTTCTTCAATTGGGACACGTGGAACACATCGTGAATGTCCGAAAGATGTGGCGGTAGCTCAAGCCGATAAGCCACAACACCAACCTTCTCAAGAATCCGGAACGGACCGATGTATCGCGGGGCTAGCTTCCCGCGGACTTGGAATCTGCGAGTACCGCGGAGTGGTGAGACCTTGAGGTAGACAAAGTCACCCACCTCAAAGCTCAACTCGCGGCGCCGACGATCAGCATAGCTCTTCTGACAAGACTGAGCTTCTCTCAACCGGTCCCGAATCAAGCTGACTTGCCTTTCAGCCTCTTCAATCATGGCTGGCCCGAAGAATTGCCTCTCACCAACCTCGGACCAAAACAAGGGCGTCTGCACTTCTTGCCATAAAGAGCCTCGAAGCGACATCTCAAGACTGACTTGATGATCGTTGTTGTAGGAGAACTCAAAGAAATGGCAAGCATTTCTCCCACGACTTGTCAGAGCACAGACACAAGCTCTTAGCATGTCTTCAAGGATTTGGTTTGCCATTTCCGTCTGTCCGTCGATTTGGGGATGGTAAGCGATCTTGAAGGATAGCTTAGTGCCAAGAATGGACCTGCAAAATCTCCCAAAATCTGGAGGTGAACTGCGAACCACGGTCGAGAGATTATGACTTTTGGAACTCCATGGAGCCGAACAATATTCTCGCAAATAGAGTTCCGCTTAGCTTGGCCTCCGAATAGGCGGTATGAACTGGGACAAAATGAGCTACCTTGGTCAGACGGTCAATGATCACCCAAATAGAGTCGTGACCGGCGGAGGACCTCGGTAGGCCAGTAATGAAATCCATCCCAATCTCTTCCCACTTCCACTCAGGGATCTGCAATGGCTGAAGTAATCCGGCTGGCCTTTGATGTTCAGCCTTGACACGCTGGCACACATCACAATGTGCCACATGAGCCGCGATCTCCTTCTTCATACCTGGCCACCAGAATTGCCTGCGAAGGTCCTGGTACATCTTGGTGCTGCCAGGATGAACAGAGAGAGGGGTATCATGGGCTTCTGACAGGATCAACTCCTTGATCTCTATATCATCTGGGACATACATCTGCTGCCCATGCATGATCAGCCCATCGGACCTCTCAGAGAAACCTAGAGATGCGCCATCTTCAGTCAACTGGCGTCTAATCTCAATCACAGCATCATCCTGGAGTTGAGCTGCCTGAATCTGAGACTCTAGAGTGGGTTGTACGGCTAAAGCAGAAATGTAACCATACTCAACCACTTCTAGATTGAGCTTCTGAAACTCTTCAACCAGCTGAGACTGGCCAATGACACCCAAGGCATTCACTGTGTGCAGCTTGCGACTGAGGGCATCTGCAACCACATTCGCCTTGCCAGGATGGTAATGAATACCCAAATCATAGTCTTTGATCAGCTCTAGCCATCGACGCTGTCTCAAATTCAGATCTGGCTGCGAAAAGAAGTACTTTAAGCTTTTGTGGTCGGTGTAGATCTCACATCTGTTTCCTATGAGATAATGTCGCCACAGCTTGAGAGCATGAACAACAGCTGCAAGCTCCAAATCATGCGTCGGGTAATTGGCTTCATGAGGCTTTAGTCGCCGAGAAGCATAAGCAACCACTTTGCCCTCCTGCATCAACACACAACCAAGTCCAAGACGGATGCATCACAATAGACATCGAAGTTCTTGTGAATGTCGTGAAGGACCAACATCAGTGCGATGGTGAGTCTATTCTTCACTCCAAACTGGACTCACAACCAGGTGACCACTCAATTTCTTCTCCTTCTTGAGTAGTGTCGACAATGGTTTAGCAATTTTGGAGAAATTCTCGATAAACCGGCGATAGTATCCGGCAAGACCAAGAAAACTCCGAATCTCAGGGACATTGCGGGCTGCCCTAACCGAAGTACATCCTGCACCTTGCGTGGATTAATCGCTACCCCACCTTTCCGACAGACATGCCCCGGAAACTCCACTTGCTTGAGCCGAACTCGCACTTATCGAACTTGGCATACAACTGTTGCTCGCGATGCTTGCTAAGCACCATATGCAAGTGAAGTGCGTGCTCATCATCATTCTTAGAGTATATGAGGATGTCATCAATGAACACAACCACAAATCTATCAAGGAACTCCATGAAGACTTTGTTCATCAGATTCATGAAGGTGGCTGGTGCATTGGTGAGGCCAAATGAAACAACTGTACTCATACAGGCCAGTAGCGAGTAGTGAATGCGGTCTTCACGATGTCCTCCGGACGGATCTTGAGTTGAAAATAGCCGGATCTCAAGTCTATTTTGGGGAAGACTCGAGCTCCGCCTAATTGGTCAAACAAATCGTCGATCCGAGGGAGAGGGTACTTGTTCTTGGACAGTGACCTCATTCAAAGACCTAATCAACGCACATGCGAAGAGTGCCGTCTTTCTTCTTCACAAACAGAATCGATCGCCTGTGGAGAAGAATCGACGAATGAACCCTTCTCTAATCGCTCCTTGAGCCGAAGTCTTCAACTCAATCACTCATCGGCAGCATCCTGTCACGGACGCTTAGAAATTGGAGAAGTGCCAGGTAAGAGATCGATGATGAACTCCAAATCACGATCGGTGGCAAACCCGCAACTCATCGAGGAACACATCGGGTACTCACATATCACCGGTGCACTGATCGTCCCCGAATGTAAAGAGCACTGAGCAAAGGCTGCTGCTCTGCTGGAACAGAAGAAAAGGTGACAGCAATGCCATCAGGGTTGACTAATGAAATGGATCTCCTGGCACAATCAATATGCCCTTGATGCTTGGACAACCAGTCCATACCCAGAATCACATCAAGACCTGATGTCTCAATGTTGATAAGATCACCCCGAAAATCTACCCCGTTGATCTCAATTCTAACCCCTGGACTCACGAGCTCGGCAGTCAAAACAGATCCAGGCGAACGAATCAACAAGTACTTCTCGAGGTACAAAGAACAGACCTCATGCTGAACCACAAACTGTAAAGAAATAAAGGAATGCGACGCTCCAGAATCAAATAATACCAAGGCGGGTACGGAATGAACAAACAACGTACCCAACACCACATCTGGAGCTGCTGCTGCCTCCTCTGCGGTGGCCACATTCAGCGCCATGGCCCGGCCAAGTCGCTGAACCGGGCGCCCCGACCGCCACTTCCCACGCCCACCGGTGACCGACTCGGGACAGCCGGTGCACTCGAAGCCGTCATTGCCGCCGCCGCTGCCGACACCGCAAAGTGGCCCTTCTGGCCGCAGGCGAAGCATGTGATATGGCCAAATGGGTTCTGGGACCCCAACCGCCGTGATCTGGCGGCTAGGTGACTGCACCGAACTCTGGGCAGGGCGAGGAGGCAAGCCCTGGGACCTCTGAGCTGGCGGCGCTGAAGGCTGGGAGCCAGACTGAGTGAAGGTGCGAGTCCTAGAAGGTCTGCCACTGACTGGCCGCTGAGCTGCCCACTTGCGCTTGCAGCTCTCCATAAGCGCCTTGGCGCCATCCTCAATGCTAATGGCCTTGCCCACCAAGACCTGCAGGCTAGGAATGTCATGACCGGCGAGCTGGAAACGGATCTCCTCGGTGAGGTGTTCCTTGAACAATGTCACTCTCCTAGCCTCAGTGGTCACCTCATCAGCAACATAGCGTGACAAATGGTTGAAGCGGTGGAGGTAGTCCATCACTGTCATAGTCCCCTGGTGAAGGTCGTAGAACTCCCGCTTCTTGATCTCGATCAAGCCCGCTGGAACATGGAAGGAGCGAAAGGCAGTCTTGAACTCTGCCCATGTGGTGACCTGATCTGCAGGGCGAACAGCCTTGAAGCTGCTCCACCACGAAGCTGCTGGCCCCTGGAGGTAGTAGGCGGTGTACTGAACCTTCTCCGCATCGGTGCAACCGACTAACTCCAACTTCCCCTCCATGTCGCTAAGCCAATCCTCTGCCTCCATCGGATCTGTAGCTGAAGAAAAGCTCGGCGGTCGAGTTCGCTGGAACTCTGACAACCGAGGCTAACTGCTTTCTTCTTTGCATTCTTCTTTGCCCACTGAAGCGACTGGACCATCGGCTCCATGAGCCGAGCCTGCCCGCAACATGAGTGCAGCCATGTCGGGAGCGAGGAGGAGGTGGAGGGAGCTCCTCGCTCTGGGCATGTAGCCGAGATCGAGCCCAGGTGACCCACCAAGAGGGACTCGCGATCGCTGGGCCCCCGCACCATTTACCTTTGCCACGCTCCCGGCATCATCATTTCCGGGCCGAAGCGCATTTAACCGCTCTCCTTCGGGGAGGCATCCTGAAATGCACAGTTGAGTCAATTAACTGTGCAAAACAAGTGTCGAATGATTGATCCCGAAGGTTGCACTCATAAACACAAACATACTAAAAGCATTCATTCGAAGAAGCATAAGAACCAATTCAAAAACCAACTCAGGGAAACGATAAAATAATCCCTAATTACAATCACAGACATCTAACCTTATCCCATTCTGAGCTAAACCCGCGTTTCCCCCTAATTCTTTTGAACGAGATAGAAGAAGGAAACAATTTTTGAAATTTGGATTAAGATCAGATTCATTTTGAAGAGTAGATAAGTGAAAAGCTATAGAATGGACAAGAATAGCATTCTACACTTTCAAAATAGAGTTTTGTACTTCAAAATAAATTTTTAGAAGAAAAATCTGTTCCTAAGTCTAACGACCAGGCTAACTAAGTCCTCCTGCAAATCAATGGCTCGATACCAACGCCTGTGAGGACCCTCTTCCTATACCATACTCAGACGCCTCTTGTAGCGTATAGCACCTTATAGCAACAGGAAGCCTCGTAACAGAAATTCTGACCCTAAAATTTCGATCGACGGGATCGAACCCTTAGCTTCGGTCCCGGTGCTCATGCGCGCTCGATCTATCCCTGGATCAGTAGCCCAGTATCGCGTACCCACAACCCGAGTATCAATGCACGAAAAGATAAGCTAAGCTAATTTACATAACTGGGTGTAAATCTTGAACAAGAGTATTACAGAAACCAAAAGGAGTAAAGCGACAGCGGGAACAAAAGAAAGACAACCAGCACAGCGGGCCTGACCACCCCACAGGCTACTGACTGGAGGGAGGGACTACGAAGCCGCAACACTCGCAGAAAAGGGGCTCGCCATCATCTGGGACATCATCATTACCTTCCTCTGTGGAAAAAGGGTTAGCAGCAACGGTGAGTACACGTATGTACTCGCAAGACTTTAGTGTATGGAAATATAAATAAATGCAGGCTGATTCAACAGGATAAAGCTTCTACCCTGGGTTAATTGCAGAAAGCTGGATTTAAAACAGTTCATCGAAAAGTGATACATAATTTGAAAGACAGCAGTTTGAATAAAACATATTTACAGTATATGTAACAACTGAGCTCCACAGCTGCCACCATCCATGGTCGCAGCTGGGATATGAATCGACATCCATACATACTCATAAATCCTCCAAGTTTCGTATTCACATATCCATAAATCCATCAAGTACCATATTCAACCACATACTTTATGTCGACTCCGAAATAATTTTCATTTTCAAAACCAAACCAAATTTCTATACTTGATGTGATTAAAGAAGATTTGCTCATAACCGTGAGCACGGCTAATCGATTAGAATTATTTGATACTCTGCAGAGTTTGCGCACTTTACCCAAACACAACTCAGACTTGCATCCCTGTCATCCAGGGTACACGCGATACACGAGGTATCCGATATACAAGAATGATCTATTCTTTCCCATCGTTGAGGTTATAGCCACACCCCAGCACTGGTGACGGTAAAACCCACTGCTATGGCGATAAGAGGCCAACCACCACTCAGGCGGCCATGGAATACCCATCGTGACGACGGCGAATTGTTTGCCGCGGCATTATCCCATAGCAAGGCGTACACCGTTGTATCAACAAACATGAACTGGAGCGATTCCCCGCTGCAAAAGTACAAGCGCACTCACGAAGGTGCATACGGCGGGTCGTGAGGACACACACACCGCGCTTGACTGCTCAACACGAGAGAAAAGGTCCACACTTCGGCCTACCAACAGGCATGGCTATCCCCTCACACTTCAAGTACTAGAATAGGCTGCCCCATCCCAGCGTTGCGCGGTTGCACGGTGTTCATTCAAAAACCGTCACAAGTTCGGTCCTTATATTTTTACCTAATGACTCAAGCGGGGAACTCCACTTAACTCACCAACCAATCGCCACCATGTTTAACTAGCACATATTATACCTCCCGCCAAGTCTAATTACCAACTAGACACTGCACATTTTTATCAAATTACCTTTACAAGTCACATTTCCAAAACCAGTTACAATTATCATAAGTTTTGAGCATTTGGTAAATGACTGACTTTGCTCATCTCTATTGCAGTGTCTAAGCATATGCATTTACTAAGTCGTTTATACCCAAGTGACATTTTATTAATTGTCCAACCCTACTAAGGCTATCAATGAACTCTGGGAATTTAATTGAGGAAAAACCACCAAATCGGGGTATATCTACCATTCCCACAAACTAGCACTTTACTGAATATAAACAATGCATATAGTTTGAGAAATCAAAGTAAACATCGTGAAATATAGGTTTCAAGATGGTCAAAGGAGGTGCTTGCCTTGTTGTTGCACTTGGTGATGTCCAGGGATGATGTTGGTCGATCGAGGCGAAGCCCGACTCGCTAGCCTCTAATCGATCAAAGTAACAAAAACGACAGAAAGAAATACAACTTAGCAAAAGAAAGATTTAAATGCACAACAAAATGCATGCCATGCGAAAGAAACAACAAAAACACCGCAATTTGCAAAACCCTCAACCGAACAGACCAGGGGAACCCGGACAGTCCGGGTATTTCATCCGGACAGTCCGGCTAACCCGGACACTCCGGCCACACATACCGGATACTCCGAGCTGGGGCGGACACTCCGGACTGGGGTCCGGACACTCCGGCCCAGGCGCATCTCACCTAACTAACACGAGGGATCGAGGTACCACCAAGCTCTACGGCACTACGAGACCCCGATCAACGACTTTCCTACACGCGGCTAAGCCGGAGAAGCTCCTAACTAGCTTATTTCACGAGAAAAGACACTAGTCCAAAGAACCACTAACCAACCCTAATCAACCCTTGGATCGGCATTACCACTACCCGATCTACCTCACTAGTACCCACATTCTTCAATCCAAGCCCCAAATCAATCCCTAGAACCACTACACCCAAAACCCTAGAGCTTAAGATCCAACTCCAAACTTCAAGTCTAAACCTAAGCTCTAACTCCCACCATTGATGACCCTAGAACCCAAGAATCTCACGAATCAACCCTCGAGAGAGAGACCTACCTCCAAGGAAGATGGAGGAGAAGCAATGTTGGGTGGAGGAAGGAGGATGCCGGCGTGAGGACGAGTTAAAGGGACGCCGGGAGGAGCCACGAAGGTCGCCGGCGGTGGGGCTCGCGGAGTGGAGCTAGGAGATGGTGGAGACGCACGGGAGAGGTGGGAGAAGGACCAAGTGAGGTGGGGTGAATGGGGACCACGAAATGGGACTTTTATACAAAACCCCGCAAATCTGGACTCTCAGGGCTCTAACCGGAGACTCGGGTTGGGTCTTCAGTATAGCCAACCCGGACACTCCGGCGTTTGGCCGAACTCCGGGTTGGGGTGTTACATCGGCATAACCGGATACTCGGACTTTTATCCGGACATTCCGGGTTGGATCCGGACTCTCCGGATGTGGACCCGGATACTCCGGATGTCCCAGAAATCTTGAACTTAGGGCCATGACACCTACCTCGCTAGAACTCCGACAAATCGAAAACCTAGCGAGAGCATGCTCGATTTTGAAGATGGCTAAAAACCAGTCAACAAAGAGAGTTAAAGCGACCTAACGATGACCACGACCAAAGTTCACGAGCTCCGATTAAATAGATCCCTAACTCCTTTTGAAGATTTTTAAGTTCCCCGGTAAACTAGGTAATTTGTATTTCAAAAGGACAGAGGAGTGAGTATTTGGATCAAAGGCTAAGACATCATGGCAAGAGCTCGAAAACTTCGATTCAATCACCAAATCACTTGTCGGCGATTTAAATGGGAATTTGATTTTGGGCAAAGTTAATTAAGTTGAAGGGTTATTGTTGATCCCATTTAAGTATACACAGCTCAAATTGCAGAAGTACACAAGGACAGTGTATTACTGAACAGTGTTTGAGTACAATTGTACAGCGACTCAAGTATAGAAATACTCGGGATATTACAGTTCATCTCAAATTTCCAAGGCACTTACGAGCGCCCAGGAACCGTTGGGACCTATACCAGCTACACCAAAGGAGCGAATCCCTCCGGGAGTTCGTCAAGCACTTCATGAACAGGAAAAGCACCGTTCGGGACGTCACAGATGCGATTGTGATAGCTGCCTTCCAGAAAGGAGTCAGCGACCCCGACCTCATCAAGAAGATGTCCCGAAAGCCACCCACGTCGGTCCGGGAGCTGTTCGCCCTAGCGGACCGTTACGCTTCAGCCTCCGAGGCTCTGGCGGGCAGCGTGATGAGGAAGGATCGATCTGAACCCCTCGGCGGAAAGAAAAGAAGCGCAGAGGCGAAGAGCCGTGGCAGTCGCTGCACCAACTCATCCTCGCGCTCTCAAAGAGGATGGATATGACAAGGTTATGAACTCACCCTGCCCTTTCCATCCGAAGGGGAGGCATGCCGCCAAGGACTGCTTCACCCTAAAGAGGTTCGCCCGTGAGAGCAAGAGGCAGGCCGGACAAGGTCCGAGTGGTCACGCCGCCGGCAAACCGCCTCTCCACTGGTGAGGAAGACTATCGGGAAGTCGACCTCGAGCTTAACTACATATTCGAGGTTCGGCCGCATATGAGTCCAAGCGGAAGCAAAGCTCACCGCTCGGGACATCTGTGCGATGGCCGAGACCCCCGATATGTCCGGTGGTCCGAGGTCGCAATAACTTATGACCGCACGGATCACCCAGATCGCGTCCCATTCCCCGGTAGATACCCGCTGGTCATGGCGCCGGTTGTCCGCGGCATCAAGCTCAAAAGGGTGTTGATTGACGGTGGGAGTGGGCTCAACGTCCTCTTCGTGAAGACACTCGATGATATGGGGATCCCGCGGTCTGACCTCAAACGCGGGTCGTCGCCTTTTCATGGAGTGATACCGGGCGTCGGCGATACCACTCGGACAAATCACTCTGCCGATCCACGTTCGGCGCAAGGGACAACTACCGGATCGAGAGCCTTAGCCGAGGTGGCGGACTTCGCGGCAGCGTATCACGGCATCTTGGGAGACCCGGTGGCCAAGTTCATGGCGGTGCCCCACTACGCCGTATTTGATGCTGAAAATGCCGGTCCGAAAGTGGTATTATCACTCTGCTTGTGGCGATGTTAAGCGATCTTTCTCTTGCGACAGGGAGAAGCTGTGAAATGGCCGAGTCTCTGGAGGCGCCGGGTCGTGAAAGGATTCGTCAAGGCGGATTTCGACAAGCCGGAAGGCGATATCCCTACCCATAGCCGCAACTCAGGATCGGCCCGAGGAAGGCACCAAAAGGATTCTCCTCGACCCGTTCGATCCGGCACGAGCCGTCTCGATCGAGACAAGGCTCGGGGATGAATAGGAAGACGCGCTCGTCACCTTTCTGCGGGCAAACCAAGGCGTCTTTGCACGGAAGCCGTCCGACATGCCGGGGTCCCCAGGAGGTGATCGAGCACGCATCGAATGTAAACCAATCCGCCAGGCCCATAAAGCAAAGGTAACGACGGTTCTCTCAAGATCGTCGAGAAGCCATCAGAGAGGAGATCACAAAGCTGCTAGCCGCAGGTTTCATCACAGAAGTGTATCATCCCGACTGGTTGGCGAACCCTGTACTCGCCCGTAAGAAGAATAAAAGGCTGGCGCATGTGTGTTGATTACACCGACCTCAACAAGGCTTGTCCGAAAGATCCCTTTGGTCTCCTCGTATTGATCGGTGGTAGACTCCTTTGTCGGATCTCTGCTCGGCTTTTTGGGCGCCTATTCAGGCTATCATCAAATCCGGCCGAGAGGAAGATCATGCGAAGACCGTTTATCACTCCATTCGAGCATATTGCTATATCACCATGCCGTTCGGACTTAAGAATGCCCGGCCGCCAGCGTGCAGTAGCGCCGTGCAAAGTGTTTTCACCATCGGCTCGGGCGCAATGTGGAAGCTTATGTGGATGATGTGGTAGTTAAAACGCAGACACGAGATAGCCTTACCTCCGACCTGGCCGAGGCGTTCGCAAGTCTAAGGGCGTTCGGATGAGGCTAAACCCCGAGAAATGTGTTTTGGAGTTTCTTCCGGAAACTACTCGGGTTCATCGTCTCTCATCGTGGGATCGAGCCGAACCCGAGAAAATTGGAGCCATCATGAAAATGGCCCCGCCTACCAGCCAAAAGGAGGTCCAAAAGCTCACCGGATGCATGGTAGCGCTTGGCGAGTTTATCTCACGGTTGGGAGTCCAGGAATGCCTTTCTTCAAGCTCCTTAAGAAGCGAGATCGCTTTGATTGGGCCAGCGGAGGCACAAAGCAGGCCTTGAAGAACTCAAGGTGTTTCTCTCCACTCCCCAGTCTTAGTCTCGCCGCGCCAGTGAACCTCTTCTTCTGCTCTACATAGCGGCAACATCTCATGTAGTAAGTGCCGTGATAGTTGTGGAAGCGGGAGGAATCTGACACCGCTACGGCGTGCAACGCCGATTTATTTTGTCGGTAATCTTGGCGAATCCAAGACAAGATATCCTCAAATCCAGGCTGCCATGCGCCATTTTGATCTCGTCACGGAAAGTGAAGCATTATTCCAAGGACATTCGATTTCAGTAGTCACTTCTTTCCCCGTGGGAGAGGTCCTCCGTAATCGGGAAGCTACTGGAAGAATTTCAAAGTGGGCAGCCGAGCTTGGAGCTTTCGACATCTCGTTCAAGCCGCGCACCGCCGTCAAGTCCCAGGCTTTGGCTGACTTCACGGCCGAGTGGACCGAATCCCAGACTCCCCGCACGGAAGAAGAGCCAGAATATTGGGTCATGCACTTCGACGGATCTCTCATGCTTGGGGAGCAGGGCGGGAATCCTCCTTATCTCGCCTAGGGGCGACGAGGTTGAAAGTATGTCCTTGGATTCACTTCCCGGCCTCAAACAATGCCGCGAGTACGAGGCCCTCATCCATGGGCCGTATCGCCACATCACTCGGAATCCGGCCAATTTGGTGGTTCGAGGCGACTCCCTGGGCTGGTGGTGAATCAAATGCTGAAGGACTGGTCGTGCGTGGATCGAACATGGCGGCATACCGCCCAGAAGTCCGAGAATTGGAAGGCAAGTTTGTGAGTGCAGGTGGTTCATGTCCTCCGCCGCAATAATGAGGCAGTGACGAAGTGGCTAAGATGGGAGCCACTCAGGCGAGATGTCCCAAGTGATATCTTCGTGCAGGATCTTCACGAGCCAACCGTTACAAGCGGCAAAAGCCAAGCGAGGGTCACTGGAACCGGGTCCTGCTCATCGATCCAGGTGGACTACCCGTACCTTGATTACCTCCTGAAGGACAAACTCCGGAAGCAACCACTCGCGGAGCGCGTCTCCCGACAAGCCAAATCCTATGTGGTGGTGGGCGGCAGGCTCTTCCGAAAAAGTGCCTCGGGTGTCCTCAGGCGGTGCATTCCGGGACAAGTGGGAAGAGAGCTGCTCCAAGAAATCCACTCGGGGATGTGTGGCCATCACGCGGCATCAAGCGCCTTGGTTGGGAAAGCCTACCGACAGGGTTTCTTCTGGCCAGCAGCGTAACGGATGCCAAGGAGATAGTTCGAACCTGCGAGGGCTGCCAATTCTATGCAAGACAGACACACTTGCCGGCACAGGAGCTACAGACTATACCCATTTCTTGGCCTTTCGCAGTCTGGGGGCTCGACTTAGTGGGCCCGCTCAAGAAGGCTCAAGGCGGTTTCGCTTACCTCTTCGTGGCCATTGACAAGTTCACCAAGTGGATCGAAGCCAAGCCAGTCGTCACTATCACTGCAGTTAAGGCCAAGGAGTTCTTCCAGGATATTGTGGTCAGATTCGGAGTGCCCAACCGGATCATCACGGACAACGGCACCCAATTCAGGAGTGAAGAATTCCAAGAATGGTGCGAAGGCGTCGGGATCAAGATCTGCTTCGCCTCGGTGGCTCACCCACGAAGCAATGGGCAGGTTGAGCGAGCTAGCAGTGCAGTCCTCCAAGGCCTCAAGGCCAGGATCTTCGACCGCCTCAAACCATACGCTGCTCGATGGGTGAAGGAGCTACCGTCGGTACTCTGGGGACTCAGAACCACTCCCAGCCGAGCGACTGGCCAAACCCCCTTTTTTCTGGTCTATGGCGCAGAGGCGGTTCTGCCGACCGAGCTGGGATTCGAATCCCCGAGGGTTCGGAATTACAACGAAGCCGAGTCCGAGGAAAGCCGAATGGTGGAGCTTGATCAACTCGAGGAGGCTCGGAACGTTGCAGCCCTCGGTCGGCTAAGTACCTCCGGGGACTCCGGCGCTACCACTCGCAAGCGTCAGTAGAACCTTTTCGGAAGGAGATCTGGTCTGCGGAGGAACCAAAAGCGAGCACAAGCTCTCTCCAATTTGGGAAGGTCCGTACATCGTCTGCGAGAAGACAATCCGGCCAGGTGCTTATCGACTCGAGGCGAGAAGGCGGCGAGGTTACAGCGAATACTTGGAACGCCGAACAACTCGTCGGCTTCTACGCATGAGTTATGTATCCTACTCTCACACATTAAATAAAATGGTGGTCCGTCTTATTTTACGAAGTTACGTGTAATGCTAGCCCCGAGTGGTCATTACCGGCGGTGTGGTGCCTAACCCTGGTCGTGCCAATATAGAGTGCACGGAAATAACAAGCCGCGATGAGCACAAAGCCTCGGCCGGTTTACACCCGGCCAGCGCTGTGAGCGGGTACAAAGCACTAACCACTCGGGGACTGCAATTCGCAGCACCAGAATCTAACCGAGATTCGCCTGATCGCGAATTTCTAGCCGCCAAAAGCTCAAGCCCCAACGCCTCGTTGCTGGCACTGGAGCAACTGACTAGAATAAGTTGATCAGGCGGAACCACTAAACTCGAATTAAATATGATGGCACAGATGGACCAAATTTAGCATTGCATTAGTAATGTTAATAATTTACATTCTTGACTTTCTTTTTCTTTTCTCGCTAAAAAAAAAAAATCGCCGATGCTCTTTGGTGCTTCTTTCTTTCTGCTCTTCTTTGCTCTTGGTCTTTGATCTTTGATCTTTGGTCTTGGCCTTGGGAGGCCGGAGGCGAGATCGTTGAGGTTAGACGCGATCCACGCGACCCAAAGCTGCCAGAATCTCGTCCTCAACCACCCACAAGGGGGGTATAAGGCGGACGAGGGTCCTGACGGCAAGGTCGTCGCGGCGATCGCGACCAACCATCTCGAGGATGACCTCCGCCACCTCGTGGAGCCCCGGTGCGGCCTCCAGCAAGGTGGCCACGCACTGGCGGCGTCCTCGCGTCCCCCTCCTCTCCTTCCGCCTCCAGGATGGCAAAATCATGCTCCTCCCATGCTTGGCCTCCTCCCGGTGTGCAACATCCTAAAGAACATTGGCGAAAGAATGCAGCGTATGGGCAGCGAACTTCCTCGTGTTAGACATGAAGGAATCTTTGGAAGAGAAGAAGAGGACGAGGCAAAAGGAAATGGGCGATCGCTCATCGGCGGTGGCGCCCTATTTATAAGCCACCCCAGCCGAAATCGAAGCATCTCCAAAGGCAATCAAATCGCCACCTACGCAATCAATGAAGCGCGAAAAACAAAGCGGCGGTCACGAATACCGAAGAAGACCGGCACCTTGAACAAAATCAAGGAGAATTTCACCGGACACGTGTAAATGGCGGTTCAAGCTCGTTCGGCTTTCTCGCTAATTATACCAAATTAAGCGCCAAAAGCCGAAGTGGAGAGCTAGCAAGCGATGCAAGCTTGGGGGCTAAACCACTCGGCCAGGTGGCCTAACGTAAGTCCCGATGCTCGAGAGTGCCGCACGCCACCTCTCGGAAAAGCGTGTCTGGGCAAGAAAGCCACGGGCCAAGGCCCTGGCGTTTGGGAGCCATACTAGTCGGTGAAACTCACCGGAAAGGCGCAACAGGATCCAAAAGGCGCGGGCCTATATTCTAACAACTCGACTAGAGGAGAAAGAGCGGAAGAGGTGAAGACCACTTTCGGCGGAAGACAATACAGGCAAATCATATTGAAGTAAGAAGACACAATATCTCAAACAAGGAGGCGAGCACTCGGCATCAAGGCCCACATCGAAGTCGAATTCTAGATTCTCCAACAAGGCTGCGATGCACCTGACACCTCTTCGAGGAGCGCGTTGGCCTTGTCTTCATCACAGCAAAACCTTCTTTCCACGGCTTCGAGGTCAACT
Organism: Rhipidocladum racemiflorum; assembly: GCA_036346355.1. Lineage (NCBI taxonomy): Eukaryota > Viridiplantae > Streptophyta > Magnoliopsida > Poales > Poaceae > Rhipidocladum > Rhipidocladum racemiflorum. The sequence goes on along the minus strand of CM070589.1, from coordinate 36,171,516 downwards.
CTCGGATAATGAGACTTGACCACCGCCAATGCCTGGTTCGCACTCATTGCTGCGGACTCTTTGGCGTAAGCTCGATCCTGTCGGCTCCTCCCGAGAGAAGTGGAACAAGATCGTCCCCACGGCGGCGTGACTCCTTCAATAGCGTAAGGTGCAGGACTGGCTCGCAGCGACGCAGCTTCAGTCCGACCTGTCGGCAATGCCATCTTCTCCTTGCACTCTGCAACAAAGTCAAGCGGCCATCAAGAGCACACCCGACGCCAAGTATGTTCAACCCAAGTCAAAGAAATTTACCCTTCGGCTCATTGCATCCTTTCCAAGGCGACTCGAGCTTGAGGCCGTAGTTCTCTGAAGCCTCGGTCGGGCCTCGGCTCGACAGCGGTCGAGTCGCTCTCAAACACGAGTGTCATCATCCTCTCCAACCATCCAAAAGACATCCAAACCGAATCGAGGGAGAATCTCACCTTCGAGCATATGCTCAAGCTTCGTCTTCTCCTCCGGATCGTCATACACTCGCCCGAAGCCCATGGACTTCTTTCCATCTGTCGCGCTGATCTCGTGAGCTTGTCCTGCATGCTTACGCTCCTTGAGCTTAGGAGCACCTTCCGAAAAACGCGACCTTTGCTCCGAAGCGCTCCCCATGTCCTAGGTAACAGGCGTAATCTCGGGGAGAAGTCAAGAGGCAATGATTGAAGACAAGAAACTCACCACGACGAGCGTGCTACACTGACGGTGAGCTCATAAAGCTCCGTCAGAGCCGCTCTCTCCATCTCGTCGTCCTCTTCCATCCCTTTCCGGTGGAACCCCTTCCCACCATACGGTCCGATTCAGGGCTTCGGTAGAGGACCCGGCGGCGGTGGCTCTCGAGGCACTTCCTCCACTCCGGAGACGGTGCGGGTCGATCTCGTCGGCGGACGGACCACCGGATGGATTCGATCGTTAGGCGCCGGCGCCCGTGGCGACGCCCGGCGGTCGGCGGCGACGGTGACCTGGCAGCGCGGCGGGGGCTCCCCAGGAAGCCTCACCGCTGGGACTCCTTTTCAGGAGACCCCTCCAGGGACGTCCATAGCGAGAGTCCTGAATCAGCAAAGGAAGACACCTCGATGCAAGACGGTAACAAAAGACAAGGATCGCCCAAAGAATACCTTTTGGATTTCTTGAATTTCATCCCGAGTCTCATCCGAGACCCAACACCACTCGGAGGAAGTTAGCGCTGCGGTGGGGCTACCCTCGGGACAAGGCGTGGCTCAGTAGCCGTGATCCGGGAGCATCGGAGGTCGAAGGCCCGGTGCCGACGAAGACCGCGACCTCCTCCGCCGACTCCGGCGGCTCGTCGACCGAGGTGTCGACCACTCGCTTCGCTGGCGTGTTTCGAGAGAGGCCGACAACCGAAAGCGTCGAGAGAAAGGAAGGGCAGCGTTCTGAAAAAGGAACGATCGCACCCTGTTTGAATCACACATCAGTCAAAGAAATCATGGAACAGCCTTTCGAGAGAATAGTGCACTCACAGGAGGGGGAGGCCTTGCCGTCGAAAATTTATGAGGGCAGCCCCTGTTGGTGATTATTGTGCCAGGCACGAAGAGATCAACTACCGTCTTTGCCAGCGCCTCCATCGACAGGGCCACGTCCGTCTCCCGCGTGGGGTCCAAAGGCCCGTTGTATTGGAACCCCAAATGGACTCTCTCCTTCAAGGGCTGCACTCGGCGCTTCACAAAACTGATCGCGATCCCGGGACCCGTCAGCCCTCGGTTCTTCAGATCGTCAATCAATGCCAGAAGCTCGGGGATTTGCGCCAAACCTCCTCCGTCCGGGGCGTCGCTCCAGCATCGGGAAGCTTTAGGAGCACGGCCGGCAAAGGGGGCGAGGAAAGGATCAACATTGGCACAATAGAACCACTCCCGCCTCCAACCTTTGAGGGAGGTCTTGAGAGGAACGACAAAATACTGCTTCTTCGAGCCCTCCCAAGGGCCGAGGCGCCCCCAACGACGCGTTGGGAGCGGCCGGTTCGGATGAGGCTTCAGCAAGAAGAAGGAGCGGAACAAATCCAAATGAGGGCGTATCCCAAGATACGCCTCATGAGCTGGACGAAGATGGCAATGTGAAGAATCGAGTTGGGGTTCAAATTGATCAACTCGATTTCGTAGAAGTGGAGGAGCCCCCGGAAGAAGGCGCTCCCAGGAATGCTAAGTCCCCGCCAGAAGAAGGACTCAAACACCACAATCTCATTCTCTAGAGGTGTGGGGTAAGGGTCACCTGCGGCGGGATGGGCGGAGATCAACTCCAGCGGAGGGAGGGGCCGGCGCGACCATCCCCTCAAGCGGGACGTCGTCGTGATGGAAGTCTCCCACCTGCCGTCGCAGGGTCGGCGCTACCCTCCGATGGCGAGGAAGAAGACATTGCGAAGAAGAAGACTGGTGGGAAGAACCGCCGCAAGCCAAGGGCGCGAAACCGTAAAACCCTAAATCGCCAAAGGAGGTTTGAAGGTTTCGCAAGTGGTGGGGAAGGTGCAAGGAGGCCGTTGCTCCAACGAGGGTCCTTCCGACTTATAAGAAATGGGCCCCAATTTCCACCTTACGGTGGGAAGAAACGAGGGCCCTCTGTTCAGTCGGGCGAGATCGAGGCACGCCCCATGACGGGCCAATAGGCTGCGTCGCAAGAAAACGCGGCCAGTGTCAAACCTGGTCCAAAGTTTGGGATAAAGTCGCCCCACGACGGGCCTGAGCGCCCGGCCGCCACTAAGCTTGGGGCTGGGCACTTTCCGAACATCCTCCGACGACACACCCCATAATTTGGGGTCAATTGCTGGTCGCTATCTCACAATGCGATTGGGTGTCGCGGGAGGATCTACAACCAACATGGTCTTGAGAATGCGCCCATGAGGGTCTAAAGCGATCTTGGCCGTGGCGAACGCAGGCATTACTCTGTATGACCAAGGTATGCCCCATGAGGGTCACCGAAGCGACTAGCCTGGCTGTCACAAGCATCAGAACGGGCGCGGTGCCGCCGACCGAGCCAAAAGACCAAGGTATGCCCCATGAGGGTTAGCGAGCGACAAGCCGGTTGCAGCGCCGTAAGCGAGCGCGGGTACCACTCGACCACGAGCCAAAAGACCAAGGTATGCCCCATGAGGGTCACCGAGCGACAAGCTTCTGCTGTCGCAATCGTAAACCGGGCGCTGGTACCACTCGACCCACGAGCCAAAAAGACCAAGGTATGCCCCATGAGGGTCGTACCGGCGACAAGCGGGTTCTGCGGTCGCAAATAGCGGGCGCTGGTACCACTCGACCCACGAGCCAAAAGACCAAGGTATGCCCCATGAGGGTCGGTAGAAGCGACAAGCCGATTCTTGTGCACCGTAATGTGCGCGGGTACCACTCGGCCACGAGCTAACCAACCACGGTGGCTTCATACTACAAGTTCTTTATGATCTCTCTCCCGCATAATCCTCATGACGTGGGCGCATGTGAGCCGTCCATGTGGCGCGATCAATGGCGGAGATGGGTCGGGCGCGGCCGTGCTGTGCGCAGATTGATCTTGACCTTTGGATCTTGATCCAACGGTTGGGATCGATCGGGGTTAGTGCGGTCTTGTATAACGCGGGCTAATGTGGGCGTTGGATCTTGATCCAAGGGTCCACTGATTAGGTTCGAAGCGGTCCGACCTAACAGCGTGGCGCGGTTGGGTCCGGCCTGACTCGGACTCGAGTCTGACTCGGGCCCGGTCGGTGGAACAGTACAAACCGGTTCGCCTTTTTCCAGCGATTAAATAATTCGATTAATTCCCAGAAATTCATTTAATTCAAGAAAAATAGCAAAAGACTCAGAAAAATTCCAGAAAAATTCTAGAAAATATTTTGGAAAATTTTGGACTCAAATAAAATATTTCCAACAAAATTTTATTTGCAAAGTTAAATTCTTTAATTATTTCAAAATGGAATAAATTCAAATAAATCCCAAATAAATTCCAGAAAATTCCAAAAATTCATCAAAGTGCCAAATCACACATGAATTTAAGAAACGCAAGATTTTGGGGTGTTACAGGTTCTCATTTGGTTTTACATCTCTATTGCACCCTAGGATAGACTAGAGATCAAGTTTATATCAAGACTGCAAATCTGTCCTGAACTTGTTCTTTGCTTGTGATCGATCTTTGATTTTTAGAAAAATCTAAAAATTCCTTTTGGGTGATTCTCATTGTAGAAGGTGCATGACTCATATATCCATCTATGAAAAATTTTGGAGTCCACTGGTTGCACCGTTTGGGCGTTATGAGGTGAAAACCAAGCCCCAAACTTTCTTATCAAAGTTCATAACTGTCTGTAGTTCTTCATTTTTCCTGATTTTTATACAAGGCTTTTTGAGGTGGTTTTTGGTGGAGTGTTTCATGACTCATTTTCTCATAGGGAGAAAAATTCCCAAATATGTTAGACCAATATAAAAATTCCCAAAAATATTATAGCAACATAAATCCACCAACCATCCGCCTCCAATTGAGGACAATTCCTGAGAAATCTGCTTTCACTTTTCTAAAAGAGACTTTGGTGATTCGGCTTGATCTCTTTTAGAAAAGTATTTGAATTGGTTCCTTTTTATTTGGACACTTGACAACCATGATTGTGATTGAAAAATCTATCACATGTTTCATGGCTCTCATCCATGCAAGCTAGGGGTACACATAGTTGTCTTGTCATTTCGGTTTTTGCGGGTTTCCAAATCTAAGGAGCACCAGTTTGAAGGAAAATCTTTGGGTGTTTCAGATTTTTATTGCCGGATTGTTTGGAGTACTTTGAGTGCGGGAATTTTATTTGGGATCATTCACCCCCCTCTGATCGCCATCTCGATCCTTCAGTTTCACAGAAAAACCGTTACAAATACTCTGTTATCAATGACGATTTTTCTTAAAAACTGCCACAGATAATTCCAAAAGTATTTGTCCTGTTAAGTGTGTGACCTTGTAGGTTCATGCACATTCGGCCATGGCCTGAAAACTCCTTTTGGCCTATAAGTCGGCAGTGACCCCTAGCATGGCATAACGACTTTCAAATATACACAAAGATTATATCGGTAGAACCTATATAGTACTCATGTACTGATCCTGTTGCCTCACGATACTAGATCGAAATCAAGGAGAGAAACATGCACCCTATGATAACTAGATTCTTCACTCGTTCTGTAGTACACTACTTAGTTGCAATTGACCTCAATCACATTCGGTATGGCCATGCATTTCTTAATCCAACCACATCGAGGGGTCCATAGATATCTCTCTGTTATATAGGAGGGGCAAATTCTATCTTAATCGCTCATATTCATCTGCATGTTTCATAGTAAACTGAAAGGTACCTTTATGACTACTCGATTCTGAGTAGCATTTGGAAACCCCTAAATATACTATTAAACAAGTACGAAACCGTGACGATCTCAGGTCTAAGGATCCCACATACACTATGTATGACACCAATCGATGACACCTAAGAATATAATAATTTCCATAGTGTCTCATGTTGGGTCACTCCAACGCCATGTTCTCCAACATGTGTCCACAATATTGATTTGATATCCCTATATCCATGAACTGTGAAACATGCTCATCAATCAATACATGTGCTAACCTATAAATCATAATTGTCTCATATGATGATATAAGGTAGGGATAATTCAGAATAAAATCAAAACATAAACTAAGAGTTTCATGAACAAGTCACGTACTTGTGGATCGACACTAATGATATTTATTCAATTGACCAAATAATCATATTATTCCATAAATATGACCTGATACTGTGACACTACGGAGTGTCGTAACCTTATAAAATGTGAATGTTGAGGTCAAAAACTTTATGAAAAATGAAATTGGAGGTTGAAACCATACGCTATGAGGTTTATTTGCGTTTCCGGGCCGTTTCCGGGAGTTTGGGCCTTTCCGGGGGAGTTTGGGCCTAAGGGAAAGGTCCGTGGGCTTTGGTGGGATGGTGTTTGAGTCCATTTAGGGTAGGAGTCCTGTTTGGGGGCCCTCCTCTTGCCCTTTTGGGCGTCCTCCCCCTGCCCCTTGCGCCCCCAAGTGCCCTAGCCGCCTCCCACACCTCCCCACCTCCTCCTTGGGCGCCTCCACCTCCCCCAAGCATCTCCCCTTGCGCCACCACCCTCTCCACCACCTCTCCACCTCCCTTGCTACGCCTAGGTGAGTTCTTGACTTCACCACCTCGAAGATCCATCCATTGGAGCGCTCTGCGACGAGGAGATCCGGTGGATTTGGAAGCGAGGAAGGGGATCGCGCGAACCGGGATCTATTGGGTTTTCGTGCGTCGAGCGAAGGTATGGCCATGGGAATCCTTGTGGTTGGTCTAGGTACTGTTCTAAGGGTGATTATCAAGTTTTTAGATCAATTTGTGGTGCTGGAATTGAGTAGATTAGATTAGATCTAGAAGTTGCCACGTTCTCTGTTTCGGACAGCATGAGCAGTCGACCTAGGGTTTGGGTTTTCGCCAATTTAAAGTCGGAATTTGGTCGTACAGATGTTGAAGAAGTTGTAGGTAATTTCAATACCTTTCAGTGGATATAAAGAAAGTTAAATTCCGCCCAGCCGTTTGAAAGTTATGCTTGTTTTACCGAACGTATTAAAATCTGTGACGTGATTGGAACAGATCACGGTATTTTGTATATTAAACCACTTTAGAATCCGAATCAGCTTTTCCATATACTTAGAAAAAGTTAGTAAATTTCCTAAGCTATGCAAGGATGTACTTGTTTAATTGATTAGGAGTCTTAGAACTCAAGTTGTGCCTTTTGGAAGGCTGTTGTCCCGACGGGACAGAACCGCTGTTTTTGGGTTTCGCGAGTAGTTGGCAATGTCGGGGTAGAAGAGTGTTTGCGTACTGTTTTGTGGACTTGATTGTGAGTGTGTGGTCCCTATGTGCAGGTGGTGTGACCCTGGGAGTGCCTTTTACATGTCGCCAATCAGTCGCCCTTGGTTGAGGCAAGGTTATTGGAATGGGTAGCGGGTTATGGTTTGCTAAATCGATTGTGATTGAATTTATTACATGATATGTTCACATGCTATGCTTTAATCATTGCCAATGATATGATGAACATGCTTACTATGTTATGATGCCATGTGATGATGTACAAATGATTTATGATGTTGGCATGATTGCATACATGACATGATACATGGCCCGGGCGGTGAGAAAGTCATAACTATTCTGGGGAAGGTCGGTGAGAAAGTTATGACTATTCCGGAGAGCCAATGAGTAAGTCCTACATAGTGATTCCATCCACCGCGGTGTGAGGAAGCGAGGAGTAGGCACCCTCCATCTTCGGGATGGAAGGGGGGAGAGGGTGCGCACCGACGGGTGCGTACTCAACCATACCGGTATGAGTTTCCAAGGAGATATGAGCATCGCATCGCATCGCATTGCATACATAATGATGATGATAATGATTTGTGTTCATGAATGAGATGATATACATGATGTGAGTTGTTGGAGCCATATGATTGTTTATGTTTGTACCATTGCAATATACTTGCTGAGTGATGAACTCACGCTTGTGTTTTATGTTGTTTTTAGGTACTTTGACACCGGCATGCGGGAAAAGGGCTTAGCGGCACTTCATCACATAATTTTCCACACATTTAGACTATAATTACCCTTCGGAGTTGTGATCATGGATCTAGTGTGATGCAACTAGGATTATGGTTTGTTTGTGTGCTTGATTACATCCTTTACTTCGTATTAGTTCATGAGATGGTTAATTCCATTATGGTAGACTTAAATTGCTACTATATTATCCATTGATGCTGCCTTGGATGATTTTCCATTATGATATATCATGTGATATTTTGTTGCTGCTCCGAATCATGGAAAAAACAAAGGAGATGCTGCCGAAATTTTCGGTTTTAGCATATGCGCCTTTGCTGTAATTTATGTTTAATTGTGGTATTTTGATGTTGTTTGGTCCATGTTTGGTAGCATTCGGGCATATTAAATGCCGGGGTGTTACAGATACAATCATGTCCAAGATTGCCTCAAGGGCACATCACTAACACCAATCATCGGCTTTCCCTCACCACAATCGCCACCTCCCTCTCTATCACCAACGTGTCCTCCTCTACCACGAACATGATCTTCTCTAAGCTTGCCACCACCATTACTTTCTCGGAGGACGCCACCGTCAATTCGGCTAGCCAGTGTATAGTTCTAGTCAGATTGGGCTAGATCCAGCTAGATCAAGCATTCCTTTCCTCGTGTACATCACTCTCATCAAGCCAATCGCCATCGCATCCTCCATTCACCGTCGTCGATCCAACCACCATCACGTCATACATCAGCCTCCATGTTGTCAAATCTTGTGCCGTGCCACCTACATCTGCGATTCGATGCGGCCGGATCTGCGCTGCCTATACCCTCTAGCACAGCTCGGTGAAGGTGGTGGCTAACGGTGGCTGGGAAAAGATCGAGTGGCGGCAATTGGTAGGTGGTTACGTCGAAGGAAGAAGGTCTCCTCCTTGAGTGATGGAGAGATGTGTAACATCCCAAAATTTGGGTTTTCAAAATTTTTTTGTTTAGTTTAGCTTCCCAAAAATTTCTGTTGTTTTTCTCGCGTTAATAAAACTTAATTTGGAATTTTTTAAATCTAAAATAATTTAATTTGACTATTTTATAATTCAAATAAAAGAAATTTGGAGTTTTAGTTGGGTTCCTTGTGCTTCAAGGAATTTTTCTGTATTTTCTGAGATGTTTTGGAGCTCGTTTGCTATTTATCGGTGTGGGATGTCAGAGACAGGGGTCCCGCAAGAGGGGCCTACACCCGACTGGGCCTGACAGGCGGAATAGAAAGCCCAAAGCCCAGAAGCACCACGACGGGCCCAGAGGAGACCTTCGACTTGCTCCCCAAGACAACTCCTGATCCTTCAAGGAAGCTTCGTGCCCCGCCCTAACAACCCGCCAGGAACGAAGCATGCAGTCTGACACTGCCAGAACCTGCGGATGCTGGAACCTGACAAGGCGGCAGGCGTGGGTCGGAGAAAGCATAACCACCTCTCCAGGACGTAGAGCGTGAAGGCGGATAAGGACAAGGGACATGTCGTCCAGGCCACCATGTTCAGGGCCCGGTGGCACCCATCTATCATGTATTCTTCCCCAAGTATATAAGGGGAGGAGGGAGAAACAAGAAAAAGGGAGACACACACGATATATCCAAGAACACAGGACTAGGGTATTATCTCCTCCGAGAGAGCCCGAACCTGTCTAAAACAGATTGCCCCCGCATCCTGTGTTACCATCAAGCTCAGATCCCGCACAAATCCCCTAGAATCACAAATCTTATTGCCGGCGAAACAGATCGTCGACAGTTGGCGCGCCAGGTAGGGGGCTTGTGTCAACATCTTCGTCAAGCTTGATGGCTGCGACGAGCGAAGTCTCCACAGTCTTCTTCCCGGGCCAGGTCTTCCGTTTCGGAAGCCTGACCTTCATCTCCAACGACCTCGGAAGCCTTTCTCTCTCTAAGGGAACCGCGCTACAGCGCGGTGAGGTTTCCGGCGATCCATCGTCGCGACTTCCGCGCCGATCGGAAGGTCCCCCTGTCTCGTACCCTAAAGTACCGAGTGGGGATCCGAAGACCCGTTCCAGCCGCGGAGTCGGGCTCGAGGACGCCGAGGCACGAAGGGTGGGGGTTCTCACCGCCAAGCCACTCGGCACCCCCGAGCGCCTAGGTTTATCTTCTCCAGACTCACCCACCTCAGCGGCCGAGTCAGAAGAAAGCCTAGAGAGCTGCTGGAATTTCCGTAGAGTCTGTGTAATCGAAGGCTCGCGGGCAGATTCGCAGCAGCGCTTCGACACCTCAGTCGCCGCCGATTTGGAAGGAGGCCGAGTGATCAACTGACGCTGGCGGCGTACTCCGACCGCGCCGGGCTGTCAATGAAGACATTCTCAAGCCAAGATGGGGACCAGGCTGTTTTTCGTACCCCACGCCAGAATATCGCCGCCTCCAAGACACTCCTGGATACCACGACCCCATCTTTGGGGCGGATGATCCGATTGCCCGATCATGGCCCAAGTAAAGGCCATGGTGACGGCGGCAACTATCCAAAGATGCCCAAACCGACCAGCCGGCGAAGGAGCTGTCACGTGGTCCGGCAAGGACCCAGACAGCCAGCAGCCGGTCAGGTCGGGAAGCCCGCCAGACACATCATGTTCTACCCCGCGGAGACGACTTGCGACACAAAGATCGCCGCGACTGCTCGCACCTCGACGCCAGGCGCCGCGACCGAGAAAGGGAGGAACAACGCCGTCAAGCCGACGAATATGAGCGCTACGGCATCCTTCCGCGAGGCCGCGAAGTACGCCAAGCGCGATCCCCTCCGCGTCGATCACCTCCCGGAGGGTGTCGCGGGGTCATCGAAGGGGTTCGTGCGTTTACCCCTCACCTACGCCGAGTGGTTTGGCCTGATGGATTTAATCCTAAAGGCATCACTAGGTTCGACGGTGAGAGGGACCCGGAGGCTTGGCTACAAGTATACGCTCTGGCAGTCAGGGCCGCCGGGGGGGATCAGAAAGTAATGGCAAACTACTTGCCGGTTACCCTCTCGCCCCTGGCCCAAGCATGGCTCACCGGACTTCCAGCGAACTCTATAGATTCCTGGGGAGATCTGTGTGAGCAGTTCATGTGAGGACCCCTCTTCCTATACCATACTGTACGCCGTCTACTGTAGCGTATAGCACCGTATAGCAACAGGAAGCCTCGACACCGAAAATCTGAACCTAAAATTTCGATCGACGGGATCGAACCCTTAGCTTCGGACCCGGTGCTCAGACGATCTGGACATCGATCCCTGGATCAAGAGCCCAAGATCGCGTACCCACAACCCGAGTATCAATGCACTAAAATATAAGCTAAGATAATTTACATAACTGGGTGTAAATCTTGAACAAGATTATTACATAAACCAAAAGGAGTAAAGCGACAGCGGGAACAAAAGAAAGACAACCAAAGACAATGGCCCGACCACCCCACAAAGCTCTTGGCGGAGGGAGGGACTACGGCCGCAACACTCGCAGTAAAAGGGGCTCGCCATCATCCGACATCATCATTACCTTCCTCTGTGGAAAAGGGTTAGCGACAGAATCGGTGAGTACACGTATGTACTCGCAAGACTTTAGTGTATGGAAATATAAATAAATGCAGGCTGATTCAACAGGATAAAGCTTCTACCTGGGTTAATTGCGTAAAGTCGGATTTAAAACAGTTCATCGAAAAGTGATACATAATTTGAAAGACAATAGCTTGAATAAAACATATTTACGATATGTAACAATCGAGCTCCACAAATGCCACCATCCATGGTCGCAGCTGGGATACGAATCGACATCCATACATACTCATAAATCCTCCAAGTTTCGTATTCACATATCCATAAATCCATCAAGTACCATATTCAACCACATACTTTATGTCGACTCCGAAATAATTTTCATTTTCAAAACCAAACCAAATTTCTATACTTGATGTGATTAAAGAAGATTTGCTCATAACGCGTGAGCACGGCTAATCGATTAGAATTATTTGATACTCTGCAGAGTTTGCGCACTTTACCCAAACACAACTCAGACTTGCATCCCTGTCATCCAGGGTACACGCGATACACGAGGTATCCGATATACAAGAATGATCTATTCTTTCCCATCGTTGAGGTTATAGCCACACCTCAAAGACCGGTGACGGTAAAACCCATCGCTATGGCGATAAGAGGCCAACCACCACTCGGCGGCCATGGAATACCCATCGTGACGACGGCGAATTGTTTGCCGCGGCATTATCCCATAGCAAGGCGTACACCGTTGTATCAACAAACATGAACTGGAGCGATTCCCCGCTGCAAAAGTACAAGCGCACTCACGAAGGTGCATACGGCGGGTCGTGAGGACACACACACCGCGCTTGACTGCTCAACACGAGAGAAAAGGTCCACACTTCGGCCTACCAACAGGCATGGCTATCCCCTCACACTTCAAGTACTAGAATAGGCTGCCCCATCCCAGCGTTCTTGTGATTGCACGGTGTTCATTCAAAACCGTCACAAGTTCGGTCCTTATATTTTTACCTAATGACTCAAGCGGGGAACTCCACTTAACTCACCAACCAATCGCCACCATGTTTAACTAGCACATATTATACCTCCCGCCAAGTCTAATTACCAACTAGACACTGCACATTTTTATCAAATTACCTTTACAAGTCACATTTCCAAAACCAGTTACAATTATCATAAGTTTTGAGCATTTGGTAAATGACTGACTTTGCTCATCTCTATTGCAGTGTCTAAGCATATGCATTTACTAAGTCGTTTATACCCAAGTGACATTTTATTAATTGTCCAACCCTACTAAGGCTATCAATGAACTCTGGGAATTTAATTGAGGAAAAACCACCAAATCGGGGTATATCTACCATTCCCACAAACTAGCACTTTACTGAATATAAACAATGCATATAGTTTGAGAAATCAAAGTAAACATCGTGAAATATAGGTTTCAAGATGGTCAAAGGAGGTGCTTGCCTTGTTGTTGCACTTCGGTGATGTCCGGGATGATGTTCGGGTCGATCGAGGCGAAGCCCGACTCGCTAGCCTCTAATCGATCAAAGTAACAAAAACGACAGAAAGAAATACAACTTAGCAAAAGAAAGATTTAAATGCACAACAAAATGCATGCCATGCGAAAGAAACAACAAAAACACCGCAATTTGCAAAACCCTCAACCGAACAGACCAGGGGAACCCGGACAGTCCGGGTATTTCATCCGGACAGTCCGGCTAACCCGGACACTCCGGCCACACATACCGGATACTCCGAGCTGGGGCGGACACTCCGGACTGGGGTCCGGACACTCCGGCCCAGGCGCATCTCACCTAACTAACACGAGGGATCGAGGTACCACCAAGCTCTACGGCACTACGAGACCCCGATCAACGACTTTCCTACACGCGGCTAAGCCGGAGAAGCTCCTAACTAGCTTATTTCACGAGAAAAGACACTAGTCCAAAGAACCACTAACCAACCCTAATCAACCCTTGGATCGGCATTACCACTACCCGATCTACCTCACTAGTACCCACATTCTTCAATCCAAGCCCCAAATCAATCCCTAGAACCACTACACCCAAAACCCTAGAGCTTAAGATCCAACTCCAAACTTCAAGTCTAAACCTAAGCTCTAACTCCCACCATTGATGACCCTAGAACCCAAGAATCTCACGAATCAACCCTCGAGAGAGAGACCTACCTCCAAGGAAGATGGAGGAGAAGCAATGTTGGGTGGAGGAAGGAGGATGCCGGCGTGAGGACGAGCTAAAGGACGCCGGGGAGGAGCCACGAAGGTCGCCGGCCGGTGGGGCTCGCCGGAGTGGAGCTAGGAGATGGTGGAGACGCACGGGAGAGGTGGGAGAAGGACCAAGTGAGGTGGGGTGAATGGGGACCACGAAATGGGACTTTTATACAAAACCCCGCAAATACCGGACTCTCCGGGCTCTAACCCGGAGACTCCGGGTTGGGGTCTTCGGTATAGCCAACCCGGACACTCCGGCGTTTGGCCCGGACTCTCCGGGTTGGGGTGTTCTGTCAGCATAACCCGGATACTCCGGACTTTTATCCGGACATTCCGGGTTGGATCCGGACTCTCCGGATGTGGATCCGGATACTCCGGATGTCCCAGAAATCTTGAACTTAGGGCCATGACACCTACCTCGCTAGAACTCCGACAAATCGAAAACCTAGCGAGAGCATGCTCGATTTTGAAGATGGCTAAAAACCAGGTCAACAGTAGAGTTAAATTGACCTAACGATGACCACGACCAAAGTTCACGAGCTCCGATTAAATAGATCCCTAACTCCTTTTGAAGATTTTTAAGTTCCCCGGTAAACTAGGTAATTTGTATTTCAAAAGGACAGAGGAGTGAGTATTTGGATCAAAGGCTAAGACATCATGGCAAGAGCTCGAAAACTCGATTCAATCACCGAAATCACTTGTCGGCGATTTAAATGGGAATTTGATTTTGGGCAAAGTTAATTAAGTTGAAGGGTTATTCTTGATCCCATTTAAGTATACACAGCTCAAATTGCAGAAGTACACAAGGACAGTGTATTACTGAACAGTGTTTGAGTACAATTGTACAGCGACTCAAGTATAGAAATACTCGGGATATTACAGTCTACCCCCCTTACAAAAATCTCGTCCTCGAGATTGCTAATCCTCTCGAAGAAAGTCGGGGTATTCTGCCTGAATATGGTCTTCACGCTCCCACGTGGCTTCATCTTCTGAATGGTTGCTCCACTGGACCTTGAGCATCTTGATAACCTGACTGCGAGTGTGACGCTCAGCTGTCTCGAGAATACAGACTGGATACTCTCGATACGAAAGATCAGGCTGCAAATTAAGATGGTCCAATTGGGTAACTTCCGATGGAACCCAAAGACTCTTCTTCAATTGGGACACGTGGAACACATCGTGAATGTCCGAAAGATGTGGCGGTAGCTCAAGCCGATAAGCCACAACACCAACCTTCTCAAGAATCCGGAACGGACCGATGTATCGCGGGGCTAGCTTCCCGCGGACTTGGAATCTGCGAGTACCGCGGAGTGGTGAGACCTTGAGGTAGACAAAGTCACCCACCTCAAAGCTCAACTCGCGGCGCCGACGATCAGCATAGCTCTTCTGACGAGACTGAGCTTCTCTCAGCCGGTCCCGAATCAAGCTGACTTGCCTTTCAGCCTCTTCAATCATGGCTGGCCCGAAGAATTGCCTCTCACCAACCTCGGACCAAAACAGTGGCGTTCTGCACTTCTTGCCATAAAGAGCCTCGAAAGGCGACATCTGAAGACTGACTTGATGACTGTTGTTGTAGGAGAACTCAGCAAATGGCAAGCATTTCTCCCACGACTTGCTGTAGCACAGCACACAAGCTCTTAGCATGTCTTCAAGGATTTGGTTTGCCATTTCATGCATCGTCAGTTTGGGGATGGTAAGCAGTACTGAAGGATAGCTTAGTGCCAAGAATGGACTGCAAACTCTCCCAAAATCTGGAGGTGAACTGCGAACCACGGTCAGAGATTATGACTTTTGGAACTCCATGGAGCCGAACAATATTCTGCAAATAGAGTTCCGCTAGCTTGGCTCCAGAATAGGCGGTATGAACTGGGACGAAATGAGCTACCTTGGTCAGACGGTCAATGATCACCCAAATAGAGTCGTGACCGGCGGAGGACCTCGGTAGGCCAGTAATGAAATCCATCCCAATCTCTTCCCACTTCCACTCAGGGATCTGCAATGGCTGAAGTAATCCGGCTGGCCTTTGATGTTCAGCCTTGACACGCTGGCACACATCACAATGTGCCACATGAGTCGCGATCTCCTTCTTCATACCTGGCCACCAGTATTGCCTGCGAAGGTCCTGGTACATCTTGGTGCTGCCAGGATGAACAGAGAGAGGGGTATCATGGGCTTCTGACAGGATCAACTCCTTGATCTCTATATCATCTGGGACATACATCTGCTGCCCATGCATGATCAGCCCATCGGACCTCTCAGAGAAACCTAGAGATGCGCCATCTTCAGTCAACTGGCGTCTAATCTCAATCACAGCATCATCCTGGAGTTGAGTGCTGAATCTGAGACTCTAGAGTGGGTTGTACGGCTAAAGCAGAAATGTAACCATACTCAACCACTTCTAGATTGAGCTTCTGAAACTCTTCAACCAGCTGAGACTGGCCAATGACACCCAAGGCATTCACTGTGTGCAGCTTGCGACTGAGGGCATCTGCAACCACATTCGCCTTGCCAGGATGGTAATGAATACCCAAATCATAGTCTTTGATCAGCTCTAGCCATCGACGCTGTCTCAAATTCAGATCTGGCTGCGAAAAGAAGTACTTTAAGCTTTTGTGGTCGGTGTAGATCTCACATCTGTTTCCTATGAGATAATGTCGCCACAGCTTGAGAGCATGAACAACAGCTGCAAGCTCCAAATCATGCGTCGGGTAATTGGCTTCATGAGGCTTTAGCTGTCGAGAAGCATAAGCAACCACTTTGCCCTCCTGCATCAACACACAACCAAGTCCAAGACGGGATGCATCACAATAGACATCGAAGTTCTTGTGAATGTCAGGAAGGACCAACACTGGTGCAGTGGTGAGTCTATTCTTCAGCTCCTGAAAACTGGACTCACAACCAGGTGACCACTCGAATTTCTTCTCCTTCTTGAGTAGTGCTGACAATGGTTTAGCAATTTTGGAGAAATTCTCGATAAACCGGCGATAGTATCCGGCAAGACCAAGAAAACTCCGAATCTCCGGGACATTGCGGGGCTGCTCCCAACTGAGTACATCCTGTACCTTGCGTGGATCAACTGCTACCCCACCTTCTGACAGGACATGCCCCAGAAACTCCACTTGCTTGAGCCAGAACTCGCACTTACTGAACTTGGCATACAACTGATGCTCGCGAAGCTTGCTAAGCACCATATGCAAGTGAAGTGCGTGCTCATCATCATCCTTAGAGTATATGAGGATGTCATCAATGAACACAACCACAAATCTATCAAGGAACTCCATGAAGACTTTGTTCATCAGATTCATGAAGGTGGCTGGTGCATTGGTGAGGCCAAATGAAACAACTGTGTACTCGTACAGACCGTAGCGAGTAGTGAATGCGGTCTTCACGATATCCTCCGGACGGATCTTGAGCTGAAAATAGCCGGATCTCAAGTCTATTTTGGAGAAGACTCGAGCTCCGCCTAATTGGTCAAACAAATCGTCGATCCGAGGGAGAGGATACTTGTTCTTGACAGTGACCTCATTCAAAGACCGGTAATCAACGCACATGCGAAGAGTGCCGTCTTTCTTCTTCACAAACAGAACTGGACTGCCCCAGGGAGAAGAACTGGGACGAATGAACCCCTTCTCTAACTGCTCCTTGAGCTGAGTCTTCAACTCAATCAGCTCATCAGCAGGCATCCTGTACGGACGCTTAGAAATTGGAGAAGTGCCAGGTAAGAGATCGATGATGAACTCCAAATCACGATCAGGTGGCAAACCTGGCAACTCATCAGGGAACACATCGGGGTACTCACATATCACCGGTACCTGACTGGTCCCCGGAACAGAAAGAGCACTGAGCAAAGGCTGCTGCACTGCTGGAACAGAAGAAAAGGTGACAGCAATGCCATCAGGGTTGACTAATGAAATGGATCTCCTGGCACAATCAATATGCCCTTGATGCTTGGACAACCAGTCCATACCCAGAATCACATCAAGACCTGATGTCTCAATGTTGATAAGATCACCCCGAAAATCTACCCCGTTGATCTCAATTCTAACCCCTGGACTCACGAGCTCGGCAGTCAAAACAGATCCAGGCGAACGGATCAACAAGTACTTCTCGAGGTACAAAGAACAGACCTCATGCTGAACAACAAACTGTGAAGAAATAAAGGAATGCGACGCTCCAGAGTCAAATAATACCAAGGCGGGTACGGAATGAACAGACAACGTACCCAACACCACATCTGGAGCTGCTGCTGCCTCCTCTGCGGTGGCCACATTCAGGCGGCCATGGCCCGGAGCTGAAGCTGCTCGGGAACCGGGGCGTCCTGACTGCCCACTCCCACGCCCACCAGACTGACCCTGGGGACGGGCTGGTGCACCCTGAGCTGTCCGCTGCTGCTGCTCGCCGACAGCATCGCAAAGTGGCCCTTCTGGCCGCAGGCGTAGCATGTGATATGGCCAACTGGGTTCTGGGACCCCAACTGCTGCAATGGGCGGCTAGGTGATCACCGAACTCACAGGCGAGGAGGCAAGCCACAGGACCTCGAGCCGGGCGGCGAAGGCCGGGAGCCGATCGAGTGAAGGTGCGAGTCCTAGAAGGTCTGCCACTGACTGGCCGCTGAGCTGCCCACTTGCGCTTGCAGCTCTCCATAAGCGCCTTGGCGCCATCCTCAATGCTAATGGCCTTGCCCACCAAGACCTGCAGGCTAGGAATGTCATGACCGGCGAGCCGAAAGCGGATCTCCTCGGTGAGGTGTTCCTTGAACAATGTCACTCTCCGAGCCTCAGTGGTCACCTCATCAGCAACATAGCGTGACAAATGGTTGAAGCGGTGGAGGTAGTCCATCACTGTCATAGTCCCCTGGTGAAGGTCGTAGAACTCCCGCTTCTTGATCTCGATCAAGCCCGCCGAACATGGAAGGAGCGAAGGCGCCTTGAACTCTGCCCATGTGGTGACTGATCTGCAGGCGAACACCTTGAAGCTGCTCCACCACGAAGGCTGGCCCCCTGGAGGTAGTAGGCGGTGTCTTGAACCTTTCTCCGCATCGGTGCAACCGACTAACTCCAACTTCCCCTCCATGTCGCTAAGCCAATCCTCTGCCTCCATCGGATCTGTAGGCGAAGAAAAGCTCGGCGGTCGAAGTTCGGGAACTCGACAACCGAGATCGGCCGCTGCTTCTTCTTGCCGCCGCCGCTCGAACAGCCTGGACCATCAGCTCCATGAGCTGAGTCTGCCGCAACATGAGTGCAGCCATGTCGGGAGCAGGAGGAGGTGGAGGGAGCTCCTCGCTCTGGGCATGTAGCCGAGGATCGAGCCCCACCGACTCCACCAAGAGGGACTCGCGATCGCCTGGCCCCGCACTCCATCAGATCGCCACGCTCCCAAGATCATCACGAAGCGCACGAACTGCTCTCCTTCGGGGAGGCATCCTGAAATGCACAGTTGAGTCAATTAACTGTGCAAAACAAGTGCCGAATGATTGATCCCGAAGGTTGCACTCATAAACACAAACATACTAAAAGCATTCATTCGAAGAAGCATAAGAACCAATTCAAAAACCAACTCAGGGAAACGATAAAATAATCCCTAATTACAATCACAGACATCTAACCTTATCCCATTCTGAGCTAAACCCGCGTTTCCCCCTAATTCTTTTGAACGAGATAGAAGAAGGAAACAATTTTTGAAATTTGGATTAAGATCAGATTCATTTTGAAGAGTAGATAAGTGAAAAGCTATAGAATGGACAAGAATAGCATTCTACACTTTCAAAATAGAGTTTTGTACTTCAAAATAAATTTTTAGAAGAAAAATCTGTTCCTAAGTCTAACGACCAGGCTAACTAAGTCCTCCTGCAGTCAATGGCTCTGATACCAACGCTGTGAGGACCCCTCTTCCTATACCATACTGTACGCCGTCTACTGTAGCGTATAGCACCGTATAGCAACAGGAAGCCTCGACACCGAAAATCTGAACCTAAAAATTCGATCGACGGGATCGAACCCTTAGCTTCGGACGGTGCTCAGACGCATCGATCGGATCCCCTGGATCAAGAGCTCCAAGATCGCGCACCCACAACCTCGAGTATCAATGCACGAAAAGATAAGCTAAGCTAATTTACATAACTGTGTAAATCTTGAACAAGAGTATTACGTAAAACCAAAAGGAGTAAAGCGACAATGGAACAAAAGAAAGACAACCAAAGACCTGGCCGACTGACCACCCCACAAAGCTCTTGATCGAGGGAGGGACTACGGCCGTAACACTCGCAAAGGGGCTCGCCATCATCTGGGACATCATCATTACCTTCCTCTGTGGAAAAAGGGTTAGCGACAGAACGGTGAGTACACGTATGTACTGCAAGACTTTAGTGTATGGAAATATAAATAAATGCAGGCTGATTCAACAGGATAAAGCTTCTACCCTGGGTTAATTGCAGAAAGCTGGATTTAAAACAGTTCATCGAAAAGTGATACATAATTTGAAAGACAGCAGTTTGAATAAAACATATTTACAAAGATATGTAACAATCGAGCTCCACAGCTGCCACCATCCATGGTCGCAGCTGGGATATGAATCGACATCCATACATACTCATAAATCCTCCAAGTTTCGTATTCACATATCCATAAATCCATCAAGTACCATATTCAACCACATACTTTATGTCGACTCCGAAATAATTTTCATTTTCAAAACCAAACCAAATTTCTATACTTGATGTGATTAAAGAAGATTTGCTCATAACCGTGAGCACGGCTAATCGATTAGAATTATTTGATACTCTGCAGAGTTTGCGCACTTTACCCAAACACAACTCAGACTTGCATCCCTGTCATCCAGGGTACACGCGATACACGAGGTATCCGATATACAAGAATGATCTATTCTTTCCCATCGTTGAGGTTATAGCCACACCCCAGCACCGGTGACGGTAAAACCCACTGCTATGGCGATAAGAGGCCAACCACCACTCAGGCGGCCATGGAATACCCATCGTGACGACGGCGAATTGTTTGCCGCGGCATTATCCCATAGCAAGGCGTACACCGTTGTATCAACAAACATGAACTGGAGCGATTCCCCGCAGCAAAAGTACAAGCGCACTCACGAAGGTGCATACGGCGGGTCGTGAGGACACACACACCGCGCTTGACTGCTCAACACGAGAGAAAAGGTCCACACTTCGGCCTACCAACAGGCATGGCTATCCCCTCACACTTCAAGTACTAGAATAGGCTGCCCCATCCCAGCGCTGATTTGCACGCAGTGTTCATTCAAAAACCGTCACAAGTTCGGTCCTTATATTTTTACCTAATGACTCAAGCGGGGAACTCCACTTAACTCACCAACCAATCGCCACCATGTTTAACTAGCACATATTATACCTCCCGCCAAGTCTAATTACCAACTAGACACTGCACATTTTTATCAAATTACCTTTACAAGTCACATTTCCAAAACATTTCCAAAACCAGTTACAATTATCATAAGTTTTGAGCATTTGGTAAATGACTGACTTTGCTCATCTCTATTGCAGTGTCTAAGCATATGCATTTACTAAGTCGTTTATACCCAAGTGACATTTTATTAATTGTCCAACCCTACTAAGGCTATCAATGAACTCTGGGAATTTAATTGAGGAAAAACCACCAAATCAGGGTATATCTACCATTCCCACAAACTAGCACTTTATTGAATATAAACAATGCATATAGTTTGAGAAATCAAAGTAAACATCGTGAAATATAGGTTTCAAGATGGTCAAAGGAGGTGCTTGCCTTGTTGTTGCACTTCGGTGATGTCCGGGATGATGTTCGGGTCGTTCGAGGCGAAGCCCGACTCGCTAGCCTCTAATCGATCAAAGCAACAAAACGACAGAAAGAGATACAACTTAGCAAAAGAAAGATTTAAATGCACAACAAAATGCATGCCATGCGAAAGAAACAACAAAAACACCGCACGTTGCAAAACCTCAACCGAATAGACCGGGGAACCGGACAGTCCGGGTATTTCATCCGACAGTCCGGCTAACCGACACTCCGGCCACACATACCGGATACTTGAGTGGGGCGGACACTCGGATCGGGTCCGGACACTCCGGCCCAGGCGCATCTCACCTAACTAACACGAGGGATCGAGGTACCACCAAGCTCTACGGCACTACGAGACCCCGATCAACGACTTTCCTACACGCGGCTAAGCCGGAGAAGCTCCTAACTAGCTTATTTCACAAGAAAAGACACTAGTCCAAAGAACCACTAACCAACCCTAATCAACCCTTGGATCGGCATTACCACTACCCGATCTACCTCACTAGTACCCACATTCTTCAATCCAAGCCCCAAATCAATCCCTAGAACCACTACACCCAAAACCCTAGAGCTTAAGATCCAACTCCAAACTTCAAGTCTAAACCTAAGCTCTAACTCCCACCATTGATGACCCTAGAACCCAAGAATCTCACGAATCAACCCTCGAGAGAGAGACCTACCTCCAAGGAAGATGGAGGAGAAGCAATGTTGGGTGGAGGAAGGAGGATGCCGGCGTGAGGACGAGTTAAAGGACGCCGGGGAGGAGCCACGAAGGTCGCCGGCCGGTGGGGCTCGCCGGAGTGGAGCTAGGAGATGGTGGAGACGCACGGGAGAGGTGGGAGAAGGACCAAGTGAGGTGGGGTGAATGGGGACCACGAAATGGGACTTTTATACAAAACCCCGCAAATACCGGACTCTCCGGGCTCTAACCCGGAGACTCCGGGTTGGGGTCTTCGGTATAGCCAACCCGGACACTCCGGCGTTTGGCCCGAACTCTCCGGGTTGGGGTGTTCTGTCAGCATAACCCGGATACTCCGGACTTTTATCCGGACATTCCGGGTTGGATCCGGACTCTCCGGATGTGGACCCGGATACTCCGGATGTCCCAGAAATCTTGAACTTAGGGCCATGACACCTACCTCGCTAGAACTCCGACAAATCGAAAACCTAGCGAGAGCATGCTCGATTTTGAAGATGGCTAAAAACCAGGTCAACAGTAGAGTTAAACTGACCTAACGATGACCACGACCAAAGTTCACGAGCTCCGATTAAATAGATCCCTAACTCCTTTTGAAGATTTTTAAGTTCCCCGGTAAACTAGGTAATTTGTATTTCAAAAGGACAGAGGAGTGAGTATTTGGATCAAAGGCTAAGACATCATGGCAAGAGCTCGAAAACTCGATTCAATCACCGAAATCACTTGTCGGCGATTTAAATGGGAATTTGATTTTGGGCAAAGTTAATTAAGTTGAAGGGTTATTGTTGATCCCATTTAAGTATACACAGCTCAAATTGCAGAAGTACACAAGGACAGTGTATTACTGAACAGTGTTTGAGTACAATTGTACAGCGACTCAAGTATAGAAATACTCGGGATATTACAGTTCATCTCAAATTTCCAAGGCACTTACGAGCGCCCAGGAACCGTTGGGAACTATACCAGCTACACCAAAGGAGGAACGAATCCCTCCGGGAGTTCGTCAAGCACTTCATGAACAGGAAAAGCACCGTTCGGGACGTCACAGATGCGATTGTGATAGCTGCCTTCCAGAAAGGAGTCAGCGACCCCGACCTCATCAAGAAGATGTCCCGAAAGCCACCCACGTCGGTCCGGGAGCTGTTCGCCCTAGCGGACCGTTACGCTTCAGCCTCCGAGGCTCACGGAACGGGCGTGATGAGGAAGGATCGATCTGAACCCCTCGGCGGAAAGAAAAGAAGCGCAAGCGAAGAGGTGGTGGCGCCGCTGCACCAACTCATCCTCGCGCTCTCAAAGAGGATGGATATGACAAGGTTATGAACTCACCCTGCCCTTTCCATCCGAAGGGGAGGCATGCCGCCAAGGACTGCTTCACCCTAAAGAGGTTCGCCCGCGAGAGCAAGAGGCAGGCCGGACAAGGTCCGAGTGGTCACGCCGGCCAAGAAACCGCCTCTCCAAGGCGAGGAAGACTATCAGGAAGTCGACCTCGAGCTTAACTACATATTCGGGGGTTCGGCCGCATATGAGTCCAAGCGGAAGCAAAAGCTCACCGCTCGGGACATCTGTGCAGTAGAGCCGGAGACCCCCCGATATGTCCGGTGGTCCGAGGTCGCAATAACTTATGACCGCACGGATCACCCAGATCGCGTCCCATTCCCCGGCAGATACCCGCTGGTCATGGCGCCGGTTGTCCGCGGCATCAAGCTCAAAAGGGTGTTGATTGACGGTGGGAGTGGGCTCAACGTCCTCTTCGTGAAGACACTCGATGATATGGGGATCCCGCGGTCTGACCTCAAACGCGGGTCGTCGCCTTTTCATGGAGTGATACCCGGAACGTCGGCGATACCACTCGGACAAATCACTCTGCCAGTCACGTTCGGCGCAAGGGACAACTACCGGACTGAGAGCCTTAGCTTCGAGGTGGCAGACTTCGCGACAGCGTATCACGCCATCTTGGGGAGACCAGCGCTGGCCAAGTTCATGGCGGTGCCCCACTACGCGTATTTGATGCTGAAAATGCCGGGTCCGAGTGGTATTATCACTCTGCGCGGCGATGTTAAGCAGTCTTTCTCTTGCGACAGGGAGAGCTGTGAAATGGCCGAGTCTCTGGAGGCGCTGGCGGGTCAGGAAAGGATTCGTCAAGAGGCGGATTTCGACAAGCCGGAAGGCAGTATCCCTACCCGCAAGCCGCAGAACTCCGGGATCGGCCCCGAGGAAGGCACCAAAAGGATTCTCCTCGACCCGTTCGATCCGGCACGAGCCGTCTCGATCGAGACAAGGCTCGGGGATGAATAGGAAGACGCGCTCGTCACCTTTCTGCGGGCAAACCAAGACGTCTTTGCCTGGAAGCCGTCCGACATGCCCGGGGTCCCCAGGGAGGTGATCGAGCACGCACTGAATGTAAACCAATCCACCAGGCCCATCAAGCAAAGGTTACGACGGTTCGCTCAAGATCGTCGAGAAGCCATCAGAGAGGAGATCACAAAGCTGCTAGCCGCAGGTTTCATCAAAGAAGTGTATCATCCCGACTGGTTGGCGAACCCTGTACTCGTCCAGAAGAAGAATAAAAGCTGGCGCATGTGTGTTGATTACACCGACCTCAACAAGGCTTGTCCGAAAGATCCCTTTGGTCTCCCTCGTATTGATCAGGTGGTAGACTCCACTGTCGGATCTCGGCTGCTCAGCTTTTTGGACGCCTATTCAGGCTATCATCAAATCCGGCTTCGAGAGGAAGACTGCGAGAAGACTTCGTTTATCACTCCATTCGGAGCATATTGCTATATCACCATGCCGTTCGGGCTTAAGAATGCCGACGCAACGTACCAGCGCGCCGTGCAGCGGTGTTTTCACCATCAGCTCGGGCGCAATGTGGAAGCTTATGTGGATGATGTGGTAGTTAAAACGCAGACACGAGATAGCCTTACCTCCGACCTGGCCGAGACGTTCGCAAGTCTAAGGGCGTTCCAGATGAGGCTAAACCCCGAGAAATGTGTTTTCGGAGTTTCTTCCGGGAAACTACTCGGGTTCATCGTCTCTCATCGTGGGATCGAGCCGAACCCGGAGAAAATTGGAGCCATCATGAAAATGGCCCCGCCTACCAGCCAAAAGGAGGTTCAAAAGCTCACCGGATGCATGGTAGCGCTTGGCAGGTTTATCTCACGGTTGGGAGTCCGGGGAATGCCTTTCTTCAAGCTCCTTAAGAAGCAGGATCGCTTTGATTGGACTGGCGAGAGGCACGAGGCCTTCAAGAACTCAAGGTGATTCTCTCCACTCCCCCAGTCTTAGTCTCGCCGGCGCCAGGTGAACCTCTTCTGCACTACATAGCAGCAACATCTCATGTAGTAAGTGCCGTGATAGTTGTGGAGCGGGAGGAATCTAGACACCGCTACGGCGTGCAACGCCCAGTTTATTTTGTCGGTAATCTTGGCGAATCCAAGACAAGATATCCTCAAATCCGTAAGCTGCCAGACGCCATTTTGATCTCGCTACGGAAGTCAAGCATTATTTCAAGGACATTCGATTTCGTGAGTCACTTCTTTCCCGTGGGAGAGGTCCTCCGTAATCGGAAGCTCTGGAAGAATTTCAAAGTGGGCAGCCGAGCTTGGAGCTTTCGACATCTCGTTCAAGCCGCCGCCGTCAAGTCCAGGCTTTGGGTGACTTCACGGCCGAGTGGACCGAATCCTGCACTCCCTTGCGGAAGAAGAGCGAGAATATTGGGTCATGCACTTGACGGATCTCTCATGCTTGGGGAGCAGCGGGAATCCTCCTTATCTCGCCTAGGGGCGACAGGTTGAAGTATGTCCTTCGGATTCACTTCCGGCCTCAAACAATGCCGCGAGTACGAGGCCCTCATCCATGGGCTTCAGATCGCCACATCACTCGGAATCCGGCCATTTGGTGGTTCGAGGCGACTCGATTGGTGGTGAATCAAGTACGTAGGACTGGTCGTGCGTGGATCGTAACATGGTGGCATACCGCCGGCAAGTCCGAGAATTGGAAGGCAAGTTTGACGGTGCAGGCTGGTTCATGTCCTCCGCCGCAATAATGAGGCAGCAGACGAGCTGGCTAAGATGGGAGCCACTCGGCGAGATGTCCCAAGTGATATCTTCGCATGCAGGATCTTCACGAGCCAACCGTTACAAAGCGGCAAAAAGCCAAGCGAGGGTCCTGGAACCGGGTCCTGCTCATCGATCTAGATCGACTACCCTGCACCTTGATTACCTCCTGAAGGACAAACTCCGGAAGCAACCACTCTGGCGTAGCGCGTCTCCCGACAAGCCAAATCCTATGTGGTGGTGGGCGACGAGCTCTTCCGAAAAAGTGCCTCGTGTCCTCAGCGGTGCATTTCGAGACAAGTGGGAAGAGAGCTGCTCCAAGAAATCCACTCGGGGATGTGTGGCCATCACGCGGCATCAAGCGCCTTGGTTGGGAAAGCCTACTGACAGGGTTTCTTCTGGCCAACGGCGGTAACGGATGCCAAGGAGATAGTTCAAACCTGCGAGGGCTGCCAATTCTATGCAAGACAGACACACTTGCCGAGACAGGAGCTACAGACTATACCCATTTCTTGGCCTTTCGCAGTATGGGGGCTCGACTTAGTGGGCCCGCTCAAGAAGGCTCAAGGCGGTTTCGCTTACCTCTTCGTGGCCATTGACAAGTTCACCAAGTGGATCGAAGCCAAGCCAGTCGTCACTATCACTGTAGTTAAGGCCAAGGAGTTCTTCCAGATATTGTGGTCGATTCGGAGTGCCCAACCGGATCATCACGGACAACGGCACCCAATTCAGGAGTGAAGAATTCCAAGAATGGTGCGAAGGCGTCGGGATCAAGATCTGCTTCGCCTCGGTGGCTCACCCACGAAGCAATGGGCAGGTTGAGCGAGCTAACGGTCTGGTCCTCCAAGGCCTCAAGGCCAGGATCTTCGACCGCCTCAAACCATACGCTGCTCGATGGGTGAAGGAGCTACCGTCGGTACTCTGGGACTCAGAACCACTCCCAGCCGAGCGACTGGCCAAACCCCCTTTTTCCTGGTCTATGGCGCAGAGGCGGTTCTGCCGACCGAGCTGGGATTCGAATCCCGAGGGTTCGAATTACCACGGCCGAGTCCGAGGGAAGCCAAATGGTGGAGCTTGATCAACTCGAGGAGGCTCGGAACGTTGCAGCCCTCCGCCGGCTAAGTACCTCCAGGGACTCGGCGCTACCACTCTCGCAACGCCGAAGTAGAACCTTTTCGTAGGAGATCTGGTCCTGCGGAGGAACCAGAAAAGCGAGCACAAGCTCTCTCCAATTTGGGAAGGTCCGTACATCGTGCAGAAGACAATCCGGCCAGGTGCTTATCGACTCAGACGAGAAGACGGCGAGGTTCTGGCGAATACTTGGAACGCCGAACAACTCCGTCGCTTCTACGCATGAGTTATGTATCCTACTCTCACACATTAAATAAAATGGTGGTCCGTCTTATTTTCTGAAGTTCTGTGTAATGCTAGCCCCGAGTGGTCATTACCCGACTGGTGTGGTGCCTAACCCTGGTCGTGCCAATATAGAGTGCACGGAAATAACAAGCCGCGATGAGCACAAAGCCTCGGCGGTTTACACCAGCGCGCACAACGGAACGGGTACAAAGCACTAACCACTCGGGGACTGCAATTCGCAGCACCAGAATCTAACCGAGATTCGCCTGATCGCGAATTTCTAGCCGCCAAAAGCTCAAGCCCCAACGCCTCGTTGCTGGCACTGGAGCAACTGACTAGAATAAGTTGATCAGGCGGAACCACTAAACTCGAATTAAATATGATGGCACAGACTGGACCAAATTTCGCATTGCATTCCGTAATGTTAATAATTTACATTACTGACTTTCTTTTTTTCTTTTTCTCGCGCTAAAAAAAAAAAAATCGCTGCGATGCTCTTTGGTCTTTCTTCTTGCTTTCTTCTTCTTCTTTGCTGTCTTTGGTCTTCTTTGGCGACTTTGGGAGGCCCGGAGGCGAGATCGTTGAGGTTAGACGCGATCCACGCGACCCAAAGCTGCCAGAATCTCGTCCTCAACCACCCACAAGGGGGGTATAAGGCGGACGAGGGTCCTGACGGCAAGGTCGTCGCGGCGATCGCGACCAACCATCTCGAGGATGACCTCCGCCACCTCGTGGAGCCCCGGTGCGGCCTCCAAAGAAGGTGGCCACTGCCGGCGGCGTCCTCGCGTCCCCTCCTCTCCTTCCGCCTCCAGGATGGCAAAATCATGCTCCTCCCATGCTTCGGCCTCCTCCCAGCTGTGCAACATCCTAAAGAACCACTGGCGAAAGAATGCCGCGTATGGGCCGACGAACTTCCTCGTGTTAGACATGAAGGAATGCCGAAGAGAAGAAGAGGGACGAGGCAAAAGGAAATGGGTGATCGCTCATCAGCGGTGACGCCCTATTTATAAGCCACCCAGCCCGGAAATCGAAGCATCTCCAAAGGCAATCAAATGCGCCACCTACTTAATCAATGAAGCGCGAAACAAAGCGGCGGTCACGAATACCGAAGAAGACCAGCACCTTGAACAAAATCAAGGAGAATTTCACCGGACACGTGTCGTAGCGATTCAAGCTCGTTCGGCTTTCTCGCTTAATTATACCAAATTAAGCGCAAAGCCCGGGCCGAGAGCTAGCAAGCGATGCAAGCACTGGGGCTAAACCACTCGGCCAGGTGGCCTGGCGTAAGTCCCGACGCTCGAGAGCTGCACGCCAGCCTCTCGGAAAAGCGTGTCTGGGGCAAGAAAGCCACGGGCCAAGGCCCTGGCGTTTGGGAGCCATACTAGTCGGCTGAAACTCACCCGGAAAGGCGCAACAGGATCCAAAAGGCCGCGGGCCTATATTCTAACAACTCAGCCAGAGGAGAAAGAGCGGAAGAGGTCTGAAGACCACTCAGCGGAAGACAATACAGGCAAATCATATTGAAGTAAGAAGACACAATATCTCAAACAAGGAGGGCGAGCACTCGGCATCAAGGCCCACATCGAAGTCAGAATTCTAGATTCTCCAACAAGGCCTGCGATGCACCGGACACCTCTTCGAGGAGCGCGTTGGCCTTGTCTTCATCACAGGCAAAACCTTCTTTCACAGCTTCGAGGTCAACTCTCGGATAATGAGACTTGACCACCGCCAATGCCTGGTTCGCACTCATTGCTGCGGACTCTTTGGCGTAAGCTCTGATCCTGTCGGCTCCTCCCGAGAGAAGTGGAACAGCATCGTCCCCCTGGCCCGGCGTGACTCCTTCAATACGCAGAAGGTGCAGGACTGGCTCGCAGGCGACGCGCAGTTCAGTCCGGCCCTGTTCGACAGCGGCCATCTTCTCCTTGCACTCTGCAACAAAGTCAAACGGCCATCAAGAGCACACCCGACGCCAAGTATGTTCAACCCAAGTCAAAGAAATTTACCCTTCAGCTCCCGCTGCATCCTTTCCAAGCTGACTCGAGCTTCGAGGCCAGAGTTCTCTGAAGCCTCGGTCGGGCCTCACCAAGAACGGTCGAGTCGCGCTCTGAAACACGAGTGTCATCATCCTCTCCAACCATCCAAAAAGACATCCAAACCGAATCCAGGGGAGAATCTCACCTTCGAGCATATGCTCAAGCTTCGTCTTCTCCTCCCGGATCGTCATACACTCGCCCTGAAGCCCATGGACTTCTTTCCATCTGTCCGCGCTGATCTCGCTGAGCTTGTCCTGCATCGCTTCGCTCCTTGAGCTTCGGGAGCACCTTCGGAAAAACCGCGACCTTTGCTCCGAGCGCTCCCCATGTCCTAGGTAACAGGCGAGAATCTCGAGGAGAAGTCAGCAGCAAATGATTGAAGACAAGAAACTCACCACGAAGGCGTGCTACACCTGACGGTGAGCTCATAAAGCTCCGTCCGAGCCGCTCTCTCCATCTCGTCGTCCTCTTCCATCCCTTTCGGTGAACCCCTTCCCACCATACGGTCCGATTCAGGGCTTGGTAGAGGACCGGCGGCGGTGGCTCTCGAGGCACTTCCTCCACTCCGAGACGGCAGTGCGGGTCGATCTCGTCGGCGGACGGACCACCGGATGGTTCGATCGTTGGGCGCCCGGCGCCGGTGGCGACGCCCGGCGGTCGGCGGCGGCGGTGACCTAGCCGACGCGGCGGGGCTCCCCTTGGGAAGCCTCCGCTGGGACTCCTTTCAGAGACCCCTCACCGGACGCCCATAGCGAGAGTCCTGAATCAGCAAAGGGAAGACACCTCAAGATGCAGGCAGTAACAAAAAGACAAGGATCGCCCAAAAGAATACCTTTTGGATTTCTTGAATTTCATCCCAGGTCTCATCCGAGACCCAACACCACTCGGAGGGAAGTTAGCGCCTGCAGCTGGGGCTACCCCTGGGACAGAAGGCTGTGGCTCTGTGCTTCGTGATCCGGGAGCATCGGAGGTCGAAGGCCCGGCTGACGAAAGACCGGCGACCTCCTCCGCCGACTCCTGCTAGCTCGTCGACCGAGGTGTCAGCCACTCGCTTCCGCTGGCGTGTTTCAGCAGAGAGAGGCCGACAACCGGAGCGTCAGAAAGGAAGGACGCGCGTTCCTGAAAAAAGGAACGATCGCACCCTGTTTGAATCACACATCAGTCAAAGAAATCATGGAACAGCCTTTCGAGAGAATAGTGCACTCACAGGAGGGGGAGGCCTTGCCGTCGAAAATTTATGAGGGCAGCCCCTGTTGGTGATTATTGTGCCAGGCACGAAGAGATCAACTACCCGTGCTGCCAGCGCCTCCATCGACAGGGCCACGTCCGTCTCCCGCGTGGGGTCCAAAGGCCCGTTGTATTGGAACCCCAAATGGACTCTCTCCTTCAAGGGCTGCACTCGGCGCTTCACAAAACTGATCGCGATCCCGGGACCCGTCAGCCCTCGGTTCTTGGATCGTCAATCAATGCCGAAGCTCGAGGATTTGCGCCAAACCTCCTCCGTCAGGCGTCGCTCCGCATCGGGAAGCTTTAGGAGCACGTAGGCAAAGGGGCGAGGAAAGTTTCAACATTGGCACATTAGAATAACTCCCGCCTCGAACCTTTGAGGGATGTCTTGAGTGGAACGACAAAATCGCTTCTTCGAGCCCTCCATGGTGGGCCGGCGCCCCTAACGACGTTAGGAGCGGCCCGGTCGGATGAGGCTTCAGCAAGAAGAAGGAGCGGAACAAATCCAAATGAGGGCGTATCCCAAGATACGCCTCAGAGCTGGACGAAGATGGCAATGTGAAGAATCGAGTTGGGGTTCAAATTGATCAACTTCGATTTAGAGAAGTGGAGGAGCCCCGGAAGAAGGCGCTCCCGGGAATGCTAAGTCCCGCCCGTAAGAAGGACTCAAACACCACAATCTCATTCTCTAGAGGTGTGGGGTAAGGGTCACCGCGGCGGGGCCGCGAAGATCAACTCCGGCGGAGGGAGGGCCGGCGGCGACCATCCCCTCAAGCGGGACGTCGTCGTGATGGAAGTCTCCCACCCTGCCGTCGCAGGGTCGGCGCTACCCTCCGATGACGAGGAAGAAGACATTGCGAAGAAGAAGACCTGGTGGGAAGAACCGCCGCAAGCCAAGGGCGCGAAACCAGAAACCCTAAATCGCCAAAGGAGGTTTGAAGGTTTCGCAGCCGTGGTGGGGAAGGTGCAAGGAGGCCGTTGCTCCAACGAGGGTCCTTCCGACTTATAAGAAATGGGCCCCAATTTCCACCTTACGGTGGGAAGAAACGAGGGCCCTCCTGTTCAGTCTGGGCGAGATCGAGGGCACGCCCCATGACGGGCCAATAGCTGCGTCGCGCAAAACGCGGCCAGGTGTCAAACCTGGTCCAAAGTTTGGGATAAAGTGCGCCCCACGACGGGCCTGAACGCCGGCCGCCACGGAAGCTTGGGGCTGGGCACTTTCCGAACATCCTCCGACGACACACCCCATAATTTGGGGTCAATTGCTGGTCGCTATCTCACAATGCGATTGGGTGTCGCGGGAGGATCTACAACCAACATGGTCTTGAGAATGCGCCCCATGAGGGTCTAAAGCGGTCTTGGCCGTAAGCGGCACGAGGCATTACTCAGATGACCAAGGTATGCCCCATGAGGGTCACCGAGCGACTAGCCGGTTGCAGCGCCATCAGAACGGGCGCGGTGCCGCCCGACCGAGCCAAAAGACCAAGGTATGCCCCATGAGGGTTAGCCGAGCGACAAGCCGGTTCTTGTCGCCAAATCCGGGCGCGGTACCACTCGACCCACGAGCCAAAGACCAAGGTATGCCCCATGAGGGTCACCGAGCGACAAGCGGTTGTCGCGTGCACCGTAAATCCGGCGCGGTACCACTCGACCACGAGCCAAAAGACCAAGGTATGCCCCATGAGGGTCACCGAGCGACAAGCCGCTGTCGTGCACCGTAAACGAGCGCGGGTACCACTCGACCACGAGCCAAAAGACCAAGGTATGCCCCATGAGGGTCACCGAGCGACAAGCGATTCTTTGTGCACCGTAAACGGGCGCGGGTACCACTCGGCCACGAGCTAACCAACCACGGTGGCTTCATACTACAAGTTCTTTATGATCTCTCTCCCGCATAATCCTCATGACGTGGGCGCATGTGAGCCGTCCATGTGGCGCGATCAATGGCGGAGATGGGTCGGGCGCGGCCGTGCTGTGCGCAGATTGATCTTGATCCAAGGGTCCACGGATTAGGGTTCGGAAGCGGTCCGACCGGAACGCGTGGCGCGGTTGGGTCCGGGTCGGACTCGGACTCGAGTCTGACTCGGGCCCGGTCGGTGGAACAGTACAAACCGGTTCGCCTTTTTCCAGCGATTAAATAATTCGATTAATTCCCAGAAATTCATTTAATTCAAGAAAAATAGCAAAAGACTCAGAAAAATTCCAGAAAAATTCTAGAAAATATTTTGGAAAATTTTGGACTCAAATAAAATATTTCCAACAAAATTTTATTTGCAAAGTTAAATTCTTTAATTATTTCAAAATGGAATAAATTCAAATAAATCCCAAATAAATTCCAGAAAATTCCAAAAATTCATCAAAGTGCCAAATCACACATGAATTTAAGAAACGCAAGATTTTGGGGTGTTACAGGTTCTCATTTGGTTTTACATCTCTATTGCACCCTAGGATAGACTAGAGATCAAGTTTATATCAAGACTGCAAATCTGTCCTGAACTTGTTCTTTGCGCAGCAGTCAGTCTTTGATTTTTAGAAAAATCTAAAAAAATTCCTTTTTGGGTGATTCTCATTGTAGAAGGTGCATGACTCATATATCCATCTATGAAAAAATTTTGGAGTCCACTGGTTGCACCGTTTGGGCGTTATGAGGTGAAAACCAAGCCCCAAACTTTCTTATCAAAGTTCATAACTGTCTGTAGTTCTTCATTTTTCCTGATTTTTATACAAGGCTTTTTGAGGTGGTTTTTGGTGGAGTGTTTCATGACTCATTTTCTCATAGGGAGAAAAATTCCCAAATATGTTAGACCAATATAAAAATTCCCAAAAATATTATAGCAACATAAATCCACCAACCATCTGCTCCAATTGAGGACAATTCCTGAGAAATCTGCTTTCACTTTTCTAAAAGAGACTTTGGTGATTCGGCTTGATCTCTTTTAGAAAAGTATTTGAATTGGTTCCTTTTTATTTGGACACTTGACAACCATGATTGTGATTGAAAAATCTATCACATGTTTCATGGCTCTCATCCATGCAAGCTAGGGGTACACATAGTCGTCTTGTCATTTCGGTTTTTGCGGGTTTCCAAATCTAAGGAGCACCAGTTTGAAGGAAAATCTTTGGGTGTTTCAGATTTTTATTGCCGGATTGTTTGGAGTACTTTGAGTGCGGGAATTTTATTTGGGATCATTCACCCCCCTCTGATCGCCATCTCGATCCTTCAGTTTCACAGAAAAACCGTTACAAATACTCTGTTATCAATGACGATTTTTCTTAAAAACTGCCACAGATAATTCCAAAAGTATTTGTCCTGTTAAGTGTGTGACCTTGTAGGTTCATGCACATTCGGCCATGGCCTGAAAACTCCTTTTGGCCTATAAGTCGACAGTGACCCCTAGCATGGCATAACGACTTTCAAATATACACAAAGATTATATCGGTAGAACCTATATAGTACTCATGTACTGATCCTGTTGCCTCACGATACTAGATCGAAATCAAGGAGAGAAACATGCACCCTATGATAACTAGATTCTTCACTCGTTCTGTAGTACACTACTTAGTTGCAATTGACCTCAATCACATTCGGTATGGCCATGCATTTCTTAATCCAACCACATCGAGGGGTCCATAGATATCTCTCTGTTATATAGGAGGGGCAAATTCTATCTTAATCGCTCATATTCATCTGCATGTTTCATAGTAAACCTGAAAGGTACCTTTATGACTACTCAGTTACAGAGTAGCATTTGGAAACCCCCTAAATATACTATTAAACAAGTACGAAACCGTGACGATCTCAGGTCTAAGGATCCCACATACACTATGTATGACACCAACTGATGACACCTAAGAATATAATAATTTCCATAGTGTCTCATGTTGGGTCACTCCAACGCCATGTTCTCCAACATGTGTCCACAATATTGATTTGATATCCCTATATCCATGAACTGTGAAACATGCTCATCAATCAATACATGTGCTAACCTATAAATCATAATTGTCTCATATGATGATATAAGGTAGGGATAATTCAGAATAAAATCAAAACATAAACTAAGAGTTTCATGAACAAGTCACGTACTTGTGGATCGACACTAATGATATTTATTCAATTGACCAAATAATCATATTATTCCATAAATATGACCTGATACTGTGACACTACGGAGTGTCGTAACCTTATAAAATGTGAATGTTGAGGTCAAAAACTTTATGAAAAATGAAATTGGAGGTTGAAACCATACGCTATGAGGTTTGTTTGCGTTTCCGGGCCGTTTCCGGGAGTTTGGGCCTTTCCGGGGGAGTTTGGGCCTAAGGGAAAGGTCCGTGGGCTTTGGTGGGATGGTGTTTGAGTCCATTTAGGGTAGGAGTCCTGTTTGGGGGCCCTCCTCTTGCCCTTTTGGGCGTCCTCCCCTGCCCCTTGCGCCCCAAGTGCTCCTAGCCGCCTCCCACACCTCCCCACCTCCTCCTTGGGCGCCTCCACCTCCCCAAGCATCTCCTTGCGCCACCACCCTCTCCACCACCTCTCCACCTCCCTTGCTACGCCTAGGTGAGTTCTTGACTTCACCACCTCGAAGATCCATCCATTGGAGCGCTCTGCGACGAGGAGATCCGGTGGATTTGGAAGCGAGGAAGGGATCGCGCAACCGGGATCTATTGGGTTTTCGTAAGGTCGAGCGAAGGTATGGCCATGGGAATCCTTGTGGTTGGTCTAGGTACTGTTCTAAGGGTGATTATCAAGTTTTTAGATCAATTTGTGGTGCTGGAATTGAGTAGATTAGATTAGATCTAGAAGTTGCCACGTTCTCTGTTTCGGACAGCATGAGCAGTCGACCTAGGGTTTGGGTTTTCGCCAATTTAAAGTCGGAATTTGGTCGTACAGATGTTGAAGAAGTTGTAGGTAATTTCAATACCTTTCAGTGGATATAAAGAAAGTTAAATTCCGCCTAGCCGTTTGAAAGTTATGCTTGTTTTACCGAACGTATTAAAATCTGTGACGTGATTGGAACAGATCACGGTATTTTGTATATTAAACCACTTTAGAATCCGAATCAGCTTTTCCATATACTTAGAAAAAGTTAGTAAATTTCCTAAGCTATGCAAGGATGTACTTGTTTAATTGATTACGAGTCTTAGAACTCAAGTTGTGCCTTTTGGAAGGCTGTTGTCCCGACGGGACAGAACCGCTGTTTTTGGGTTTCGCGAGTAGTTGGCAATGTCGGGGTAGAAGAGGGTTTGCGTACTGTTTTGTGGACTTGATTGTGAGTGTGTGGTCCCTATGTGCAGGTGGTGTGACCCCGGGAGTGCCTTCTACATGTCGCCAATCAGTCGCCCTTGGTTGAGGCAAGGTTATTGGAATGGGTAGCGGGTTATGGTTTGCTAAATCGATTGTGATTGAATTTATTACATGATATGTTCACATGCTATGCTTTAATCATTGCCAATGATATGATGAACATGCTTACTATGTTATGATGCCATGTGATGATGTACAAATGATTTATGATGTTGGCATGATTGCATACATGACATGATACATGGCCCGGGTGGTGAGAAAGTCATAACTATTCTGGGGAAGGTCGGTGAGAAAGTTATGACTATTCCGGAGAGCCAATGAGTAAGTCCTACATAGTGATTCCATCCACCGCGGTGTGAGGAAGCGAGGAGTAGGCACCCTCCATCTTCGGGATGGAAGGGGGGAGAGGGTGCGCACCGACGGGTGCGTACTCAACCATACCGGTATGAGTTTCCAAGGAGATATGAGCATCGCATCGCATCGCATTGCATACATAATGATGATGATAATGATTTGTGTTCATGAATGAGATGATATACATGATGTGAGTTGTTGGAGCCATATGATTGTTTATGTTTGTACCATTGCAATATACTTGCTGAGTGATGAACTCACGCTTGTGTTTTATGTTGTTTTTAGGTACTTTGACACCGGCATGCGGGAAAAGGGCTTAGCGGCACTTCATCACATAATTTTCCACACATTTAGACTATAATTACCCTTTGGAGTTGTGATCATGGATCTAGTGTGATGCAACTAGGATTATGGTTTGTTTGTGTGCTTGATTACATCCTTTACTTCGTATTAGTTCATGAGATGGTTAATTCCATTATGGTAGACTTAAATTGCTACTATATTATCCATTGATGCTGCCTTGGATGATTTTCCATTATGATATATCATGTGATATTTTGTTGCTGCTCCGAATCATGGAAAAAACAAAGGAGATGCTGCCGAAATTTTCGGTTTTAGCATATGCGCCTTTGCTGTAATTTATGTTTAATTGTGGTATTTTGATGTTGTTTGGTCCATGTTTGGTAGCATTCGGGCATATTAAATGCCGGGGTGTTACAGATACAATCATGTCCAAGATTGCCTCAAGGGCACATCACTAACACCAATCATCGGCTTTCCCTCACCACAATCGCCACCTCCCTCTCTATCACCAACGTGTCCTCCTCTACCACCAACATGATCTTCTCTAAGCTTGCCACCACCATTACTTTCTCGGAGGACGCCACCGTCAATTCGGCTAGCCAGTGTATAGTTCTAGTCAGATTGGGCTAGATCCAGCTAGATCAAGCGTTCCTTTCCTCGTGTACATCACTCTCATCAAGCCAATCGCCATCGCATCCTCCATTCACCGTCGTCGATCCAACCACCATCACGTCATACATCAGCCTCCATGTTGTCAAATCTTGTGCCGTGCCACCTACATCTGTGATTCGATGCGGCCGGATCTGCGCTGCCTATACCCTCTAGCACAGCTCGGTGAAGGTGGTGGCTAACGGTGGCTGGGAAAAGATCGAGTGGCGGCAATTGGTAGGTGGTTACGTCGAAGGAAGAAGGTCTCCTCCTTGAGTGATGGAGAGATGTGTAACATCCCAAAATTTGGGTTTTCGAAAATTTTTTGTTTAGTTTAGCTTCCCAAAAATTTCTGTTGTTTTTCTCGCGTTAATAAAACTTAATTTGGAATTTTTTAAATCTAAAATAATTTAATTTGACTATTTTATAATTCAAATAAAAGAAATTTGGAGTTTTAGTTGGGTTCCTTGTGCTTCAAGGAATTTTTCTGTATTTTCTGAGATTTTTCGGAGCTCGTTTGCTATTTATCGGTGTGGGATGTCAGAGACAGGGGTCCCGCAAGAGGGGCCTACACCCGACTGGGCCTGACAGGCGGAATAGAAAGCCCAAAGCCCAGAAGCACCACGACGGGCCCAGAGGAGACCTTCGACTTGCTCCCCAAGACAACTCCTGATCCTTCAAGGAAGCTTCGTGCCCCGCCCTAACAACCCGCCAGGAACGAAGCATGCGATCGACATCGCCGGGACTGCGGATCTTTGGAACCTGACAAGGCGGCAGGCGTGGGTCGGAGAAAGCATAACCACCTCTCCAGGACGTAGAGCGTGAAGGCGGATAAGGACAAGGGACATGTCATCCAGGCCACCATGTTCAGGGCCCGGTGGCGCCCATCTATCATGTATTCTTCCCCCAGTATATAAGGGGAGGAGGGAGAAACAAGAAAAAGGGAGACACACACGATATATCCAAGAACACAGGACTAGGGTATTATCTCCTCCGAGAGAGCCCGAACCTGTCTAAAACAGATTGCCCCCGCATCCTATGTTACCATCAAGCTCAGATCCCGCACAAATCCCCTAGAATCACAAATCTTATTGCCGGCGAAACAGATCGTCGACAATCGGATATATTCGGAATAGATTTGAATTAAGTTCTTTATGGGAATTAATTAAATATTTGGAAAGTGTAACATCCCCAATTTTGGTATTATGTAAAAAGCTAATTTAAATTAATTAAATTCAAAATTTGGATTTTCTTGGTGTTCTAATTTACCTGGCATCCTTATCCTTCCGAAATTGGAGTTCAATCCTCCCTTGTCCAAAAATTTTGAATTTTCGAATTCCGGTCTGTACACGAAATTCTACCCGAGTTCGAAAATTCTCCAAAAATCCCGAAACCTATTGCATTATGTTCCAAATATTCCGAAAATATTTTGGGAATTTTCTCAAGATTTTTGGAAACTCTCTAGTATTTTATCACTCGCGCCCTTTCATCAAAAGCCCTTTAATCGTCCTAGAATTTTCTAAATTCCAAATTTTAGGCAAATTCCGTGAAATCAATTTTATTGGGTTTCAAATATTTCCTAGTATTTTTACGAATTTTTCCGGAATTTTTAGACCCTTTTTGCTATTTTTTCTTTAGGGCGTTGCTTTTACGTAATTTCCGGCCAACCAGGCACTGATACGCGGCGGCACTGTAGCGTCAGGGTATTGTAGCATCACGGTACTGTAGCATCATCGTCTCCAGCGATTTGTTTCTTCTGGAGCACGACGTTGTCTCTTCCCGTTCTTGGTTTTAGGACTTCAATCCTTTATAACTTCCTCATTTCTCCACCAAAATGCGAACGGCCAGATCCGTTGGAAAGGTATCGATGAGGAGAGCCCATCCCCCATGATCATGCACCTTCAATCACGCCGGAAATGGCGCTCTCGACCAAAAAAAGAATTTCATTCAATCCGCAATTACTCGGCCGTTTCTTCATGGATTGGAGCGCTTCCACCTCTCAAACTTTCGTCTTGGACTCCTTCTTCCCGTGCTCACACCCTCCCACTGCCACTCCTCTCCATTCGGCCGGGATCTCGAGAAAACCGACGCCGAGTGTCCTCCGTCCACGCCGCCGTGTCATCTTCCAATCCGGTGAGACAAACTCGAATCCGATCACGTCGTTGTGTTCGCGTCGACGTCCCGAGCAAAAGCCCTCAACTAATTTCACTTTTCGTTGTAGGACGACGACGAATTTCACCGTTGAAATCTTCGTTGGGAGCTCGGTTTTTCGTCGATTACTCTCAATCCGGTGAGCTACTCTCGAATCCGGCCACACCATTGAGTTCATCTCGTCGAGACCTACGCGGTGCTCACTTCCTTTTTGCCGTTGCGTGTTCCGAAATTTTATTTAATTACTTGGGATCACTATTCATTTGCCGGTCGCCAGTCACCCTTGCCACGCCATGTTCCGGCCGTCCCACCGTGCGCATCGCGTTCCTCTCACCACGCCGCACCTATTTCCGGTCTCGACCGCCGCCGGCCGTTCCCCTCCCGTCCTTGCACCGTGCGCTCCGGCCGACCACCACCCGTGCTCGCCGCACCGTCAGCTCGGCCCTCCCTAGCCTCGGTTGACCGGCCGGTCACCTTCCTCGCACCACTGCGCACCTGGTGCGCGCCTCACACGACTGCCATCGCCGCTCCACCGGCCCGGCCGTCTTGTGCCCGCTTCGCCGCCCGCGAATGCCGCCCTGTCGCTCCGGCCCTCCGGACCGCGCACCGACCTGCCCGGTCGGGTTCTCGAGCCGGCGCGGCGGCAGCGCCTTGCCCGGCCTCGGTCGGTCCCCTAATGCCGTCTTGCCCGCACGCCGCACGAACCACCTCCGCCGCGCCGTCCCTTGCCCAACGTCGCCGGCCTCCGCCGCCCCTTCCCCATTGCCGCTCACGGTTCTTGCTCGCCTCCATCGCCCGGTATACGGAGGAGGTTCAAGCTCCTCTGTTCTTCAACGGGGAAGAATCCCAGTGCCAATGACACTTTGACCCCACTTTCCATACACACCACAAAATCAGAAATTCCAAGAAAAGAAAAGATGCTTGGAATATTCCCTCGTTTATCTTTTTCCAGAATTTTTAGTATTCGAACGCTCATATCTTTTGCATCCGAGCTCCGATTCACTCCGTTCAAATTCCTAAATTCATCTAAATTCAAGATCTACTTGCCAGTATAACTTTTGTAATTTTTGGATTTTATTTATTTGGTTGTACCGTTTTGCGCGTAGTCGAAGAACTCACCGGAGCCGTCGATGTCATCGCCGAACTGCAAAACGTTGAGACTTTCGCTGCGACTGAAGGCAAGTCTCCTTGACGCATGTTGATCCCATGATTTATAAATGTTTTACAATGTTTTACAAATTGCATTGCTATTTATATAAAAGGATGATGTTAACGTTAGGTTGTTAGTTATACCTGTTGATTATACCTCCTTGATATTGTTATCCATGATCCTTTGTCGCCCTAGTACAGTAGTCCACCATAATAAATACTTTTGATAAAATATTCTTTGATTAGGGGAATGACTATTTGGAGGACAGTTTGGAAGGAACATACTAGTATAGAATGTAGATTGGAGCTAGAACCCAACCTGATTAGAGATTACATGAATAATAGTGTTGATGGGGATTAGTCATTATGAAATTGATCTATGAATGGTGATAGTTGAACTATTAAAGAGTTGGATTGTGATGGCAGTTCGCAATATAATTGGTATGGATTGGAGGAATATTGAAAGATGTATGATATTAAGAATAATAGTCGGTAAAATTAAATAAATAATATTGAGAGTCATACTTGTGGATCAAATAGAATAAGTGGTGAATTATATTTCGGTGGATTTTAACAAGCATACTGTAATACCGCCCCTGAATTTAATCCTTTGTTTTGCCGATTTTGAATTTTATCGGTTAATCTTTAATTCTCTTAATTAGCGAAGCGGTTGTTTCTATCATGATTGAATTTGCATTTCTATGTGGAAATTATTTTCTTGCATCCTTATTATGTGAAAGTTTATTTTAGTGTTTGGAGAGAGAGAGAGAGAGAGAGAGAGAGAGAGAGAGAGAAAGTTAAGTGCTTCTCTTGTTTTCTTCTCCCACCAAAGCAAAGAAGTAGAAAAAAAATTCAGCATTTCCTCTCCAACCAAAGCAAGGGGAAGCCCTCTTCCTCTCTTGGCAGCCTCCCATGGTCTCCTCCCACTCCATTGGAGCTCCCCTTGGCGCCTCCTTGCTGCTCCAAGCCGCAGCTTCCAAGCTGGCGCCTCTCCTCCAAGCTAGCAGCAACTTCCCCCTCCTTCCCCTCCTCTAGGTGAGTGCTCCACTTCTTGTTTCTTGTTTGTGAGCTCAGATCTGAGGTTCCTAGGCTGGCTTGTAGAGGTTCTAGGGTTCTAGAGTTGAAATTTGTGGAGGGAAAGCAAGTTCTTTTGGAGGGAATCCAGTTTCTGTTTTCGTGCAGATTCTGTGCTGTTCTTTGATCTGTGATTCAAGCTAGTTAGAAGCATTTTCTGGGGGTCCGTATATTGCGAAAGTTGTAGATAATCGAATTACCTTTAATTGGAGCACAAGAAGTCGAAAATCCATCCAGCCGTTTAAAAGTTATGAGCATTTTACTGCAGACTATCCCGAATTGTTTGTTCTATGAGCTGAATTGTTCAACTGAGATTTTGAGCTAGCTGCAGGCTGAATGGGCTTTTCCATTTGCCTAGAAAGTTGTGGGAAATTTCCTGTTGTTTAATGAAATGTACTCGTTTGTTTTATTCCAGTTCAATAATCGAAAGTTATGTTGTTTTGAACATGCTGCCCAGAAATCTGTTTTTTTCTGGAAGTTCAGAATTGGGTTGAATGTTCAGAGGTTGATTAGGGGCTCTTGGAGCCATCTCCTGTTTATTTGGTTGCTAGATAAGTTGTATATAATGCTCTCAAGTTTCTGTAGAGCTCAAGAACACTCAATTTGAATCAACCATTTAAAAGTTATGCCCAAATTACTCTCTGCTGTACAAGTTGTGAACTAGTAGTAGATTCAATTTTGTTCGATTCATTTGGGCAAGTTGCAAGCCGAATCAGTCTTTCCATTTGCCTAGACATATCTAGGAAATTTTGTGTAGATGAATAAAATGTATTTGGTTGCTTTTTTTGCATTATTTAATCATAAGTTATGCATTGTTGAAGTAGGCTCCCCGAAACTGCTATTTGTCTGAAATTTCAGAAATGAGGTTCTTTTCGGGTAGAGTACTCTCTTGAAATCTTGTAGTGATTGGGGAAGAAACAACTTGAATGGGCTTTATTTATGGATACATGGTTGTCTTACGGTCGATTAGAGTCCAAGAACATGAAATTTCGTTCAACCATTAGAAAGGTATGCAAGTTTTACCTCTTTGCTGTCCAAATTGCGACTATTAGTAGTTTCAATTTTGAGTTGTGATTTAGAGTAAGTTGGGGGCCGATTTGGAATTTCCATTTGCCTGGAGATAGGTAGAAAATTTTATGTAGATCATGAAATTGTCTTCGTTTGCTCAATTTGAAGTTGTATAGCAATTTTTATGCTATGGCAAAGTAGGCTACCCAAATCAGTTTTGCATGAAAATTCAGAATTGGGGCAAATTTGATTTAGGGAGTATTTATGTGG
This sequence comes from Rhipidocladum racemiflorum, assembly GCA_036346355.1. Taxonomy (NCBI): domain Eukaryota; kingdom Viridiplantae; phylum Streptophyta; class Magnoliopsida; order Poales; family Poaceae; genus Rhipidocladum; species Rhipidocladum racemiflorum. The sequence goes on along the minus strand of CM070589.1, from coordinate 36,128,763 downwards.
TTTGTTGTTGTCTGTTGACTCTAGAACTTGTGAATTTGAGTATGTAATTATGTTTCCAGATGGAGTAGCTTCGGAAGTGACTTCTTCTTCCCGCCACTCCATTTCCTCTCGGTAGAAGGCAAGTGTATCAAATAGCATGTTGCTAGGATGTTGTTTCTTGATAATCATTATGAATATACTGTGTTAATCATGATGATAGATTTGTTAGTATGTTTTGGGGGTTGACATTTATGATTATATTCATGATTAACCATAACGGCAAAGTTTGGAATATGCTAAATGTTGAAAGAGAAACATTAAGTGGTTATGGGTATGTTGTGATGATGAAAATGGTAAAGTAAATGATAATGTGCATGTGTATGTATGTTTTATTGATGAAATGGTGGTTGATTGGAAAAGGAGTGCATTTTTGTGATTTAATCATGTTAAATTGCATATGTGCATTCATAATGGAAGAGGCGACCCATTCTGATGCGGGCCTCTGTGTTCACGCGTAGTGAACACGAAAGTCCTACCTCGTAGTCCCATTCATGGAGGTGAATGGGAGCGAGACAGTAAGAGTAGGCACCTTCCACGGGATGGAAGGGATGTTAGGGTGCACACTGACGGGTGTGCACTCGGCAGTACCGGTACGTGCATCGAAAAGGGCATTCATGTCGCATTGCATCATAATGATGATTTTGAGTTAAATGGAAATGTGCAGAGTTGGGATCGAGTCGTGAACTCATCCAAAAGATTTAAAGAGGTAAGTGCTAAGAATAGATGCATTCATGTTGCGTTGCATCGATAACCTTTATTTGTGCTAATGGAAATATGAGGTGTTGGGATCGAGTCGTGGACTCCCCCAATAGTTGAATGAGGTATGTGTGTGAAGTAAGAAAATGAGGTAAAGGAGGTAAAATGTATTGATACTATTGTTTTATGTATTTGTTAACTTGGATAAGAATTGTGCTCATATTGTCGATTTACTTGTGTAACATGGCTTTTGATGCACTTTGCTGAGTCTTCAACTCACGCTTGTTATTTAATGTTTTTAGGTACTCTGAAGAGCAACTTGCCGGGTTTGGGGCTTAGCTGCACTTCCACTGATGCTCACGACAGAATAAAGGAACTTAAATGTTAATTGGTTTACTTTGGCAACTAGTTGAATTCATGTAATAACTTGTTGTAGTTATTGCTCTCTCTTTGATGTAAAAGGTTAATCGATGTTAGAAGTTAAACTGCTAGAATGTTTCTTTTGGATACCATGACCCTTTGCTTGTGCTTAGCGGGCCATGATGGTTAGTTCATAGTTGTTACTTTAAGTTGATATAATTGTCATCTCTTTGCCTGCTGAGTGGATGTCCACTTAGCAGGGGAGGTCTTGCCGAAATTTTTAATTAGTTCGGCAACCTCCTAGCTGTTAGATAGGTTTGGTAGCACTTTGGGCACGTGTGGTGCCGGGGTGTTACACATACTATGTGATTTAGAGATGACAATGTGAAGGGTTACAATAGGTGATATTGAGAATGATACTCGATGATTTAGTCAATAATATTATCAAATATACTCGATGGAGTAAGTGGATAATATTGAGGATCATACTCGGCGGTTTAGTGGATGATTTTGTGAAATATGGTCTCGTGATAACCATTTATGTGGAATTATGAATAATGTGGATTATGTGTGATTTGTTTAGTCGATCTGGTGTCACTGTGTATGAAAATCATTATAGTCAATGAATTAATAAAATCTTGGTTTAAGGGATCTTTGTTGAAAGATGCTTGGGGATGAGATTAGGAATTATTCTTGGTGGATCAAGTAGATTACAAGATTAGTCGATGTATGGATGATGGGTAATCAATAAGGAGACTTATATTTTCAGGAGATTGTTTCATATGCAATAATGTCAGTAGCTTAGAATGATTTTGGAGTCATGATTGCATATGTCAAAGACTTTACTTGTTGGATTACTAAATTGGGCTGGAATATGTAATGCCATGATAGTAGTGAGGATCTTGGTGATTTGATGAATTTTGGAGGGTACATAGTTAATTATAATAATTTTTATCAACGCTAAGAATTGAAAATTTTAAATAAGTTGATGGTGGAATAAAATAGTTTGGTAGAAATGCTTAGTCTCACAATCGGTCGGTATGCACCTATGGGTGGGAATTTCTTATGACTCTTGAAAACTTGTGTTGGAAATTATAGGAAAAAAAGTATTGCCGTTGGTTTGCAAAATAAAAATAAAAGGAAAAATGATTTGGACTTGGGAGGATTGGTTTGTCTGGCGGGTGCGGATAGAGCACTGGTCCTGGTTTGTGCAAGTACCGCCCCAAGTCAATTAAGGACTTACCGTACTACCACATGTCTATAATGGTACGACCTGGCTAAATAATTTGTAGAAACCTAACTTAGACTCGCCAGTTGGTGGAATGTGGGTGCCAGATAGAGGCAAGTTGTACTCCCCACACGGCGCAAGAGGGGGCTTCTGTACTGGGTGGATAGAACCCTAACAGCGGTGAAACCTCAGCGGGTGAGTCGGGTTAGGCGTATACATTGTAAAGGCCTTGTCATGATATCCCTACCGGCACACCTAAGGAAGTTTGTTAATTGTACATGGCACTAAGGGAATATCATGTCTTTTGGGTAAAGCTGTACACCTCTGTAGAGTTAAAACTATTCGAATAGCCGTGCCTACGGTCAAAGGCAAAGCGAAGAATGCTTTCATATTGGTAGACTTTTGTTTTTGTTTTAAACACTGATCTTTTGGGATTCGGGAGTGGTTAGAACTCTCGGGTGTGCTTCTGGCGGCTAGAGCCAGGTAGGTGGATTGAACCTATTTTTGTGAACCATGGCAGACAGAGCCATGTGGATGGATTGAATCCTGATCTTTTTGAGATGTGGCGGATAGAGCCTGTATACTAGTGATTGGTGGCTAGAACCTTCACTAGAGTTATTAATAATTTCAATGGTACAAATAATTGAAAAAAATGGCTTTGTGAAAATATTCCATGTAAAGTTTTTGAAAGTGTTGCTTTGTGCAAAAGAACCATAATATGCCATCTTTGGACAGCCTGCATTATGCATTTTTTCCAGACTTGCTGAGTACTTTATGTACTCACATGCTACATTCTAAACAATCTCAGAAGTGAAGGAAGTTGTCAAAGGAGATTCCAAGGACTAGGACACGTACCCCACTCGATTGCCTGTGGGCATATGGATGGGTCACCACTTGGTGTTATCTTCTTCCGCTGCAGTTATTCAAGTTGTTCAGCCTGTTCAAGCCGTAATGGTAAACCTCGATCATAAGGTCTTTGCTTTTATTTGGTGTTATTATTATTTGGTTATATGAAATCGAGTTATGGCTGTTGATTCATCACTGTTTGACTGTGTGTACTAGCTACTGATCTGGGACTAGTACAGAAATACACAAGGGATTGCGAATAGCCGATTCGGGGTCTCACAGAAAGTTTATATAAAGTTTTGTTGAAAATATTTTATTTGAGTTCAAAATGTCTCAAAATATTTTCTAGAATTTTTTTTTGTATTTTTATTGCCCTAAATAATTAGTTCTACTTTCTAGATTTATTTTAATTGGAAAAGCTTGAAAATCCAGTTTGGCATTGGGCCTAATCCTTCCTCTCTCCTCCCACTAGGCCACCCCGCCATCCAGGCTGCTGCCGCCATGCCACGCCGCCTCCGGCCCACCTCGTGTGCGCTAACCCACTCCACCGCGCAAGCGCGGGCGCCCGCCTGGGCCGCCTCGCGCTGGGCCACGCGTCGCCCCACGGGCCAGTCATGTTCCCACCCTGATCCAAGCCACCCGCAACTGATCCGACGGCCAGGAAAGCGACACTTCACCAATTTCCTATGCAGTGCGCGCCAGGTGCTCGATCCGAGTCCTATTCAACCCAAACTCCTCTAAAACTTGATTTTTCTGACCTAGCCGCCTCTCCAACCCTTGGTAGACCTGCCATGACTCTCTCCCACGCTGGAGCAACCTCCAGGACATCCTCCAAACCTTTGAGCCACCGTCGCCCAACGTCGGCCGAACTTTGCATCGTGTTTCCTGTTAGCTCGTCGACTCTTCTCAAGATCCGTCCATGTCATGGTGAGCCATGAAGGCCCATCTGTCTCCCCTCTAAATTTGGTGCAATTTCGTCCACGGAATCAAAAGTTATGCCCGTTTCAATCTCAGAACTTGTCGAGGCCCGTTCTCTCTCGTTTTTGCGAGTTTGACCATGAAATTTTTACTGTAGACTCATCTTGATATTCTCTAAATGGTTCTCATCCTAACCCATGGTTTTGCCCTCAGAATTTGCATAGAAAAATTCTTTCCCCCGATCAGAGTGCGTTGCAGACAGCCGAAAACTTCCTCACGTGTTCCCCGTTGATCGAAAAGGTAAAACTCAAATCCACTCACGTCACTTTGTGCATTAGAGTCCCAAATACATCTTTGTAAAATTTGTTTAGGTTCCGTGTATTATTCTAAAAGTTATGGCCGTCTGATCTTTGGCTCCGAAAGCCGTTCATCGGCAGTTTGTGATCAATCCGTTGGGTCAACACAAAATCCGCCTATACCGTTGAGTTTGTCTCATCTCGTTCTACGTGATAGACATTTCCCCTTTGCTGTCCCATCCTTTGAAAAAAAATTATTCGTCGGCGCAGCCTTTTTGCCTCCGCCGCGCGCCGTCTTTTGCCGCCAACTATCCTAGTCCACCGTGGCCATGTTGTCGTATCCGGTGGGTCATCATTCACTGTTTTGGTCCATACCTAGAGTTATTTTGGTCTCCATTTGCCGTCAGAGCCTTGTTCCAGCTTAAAACCATCGTCTTTCGATCTAGCCCCTTCGGTATCAGATCCTATCTCGGTTAGCCATCCTTTGTAGCATTTTATCGCGGCCATGTCATTGAACCGACGGTCGATACCTTGTTTCATGATCGTCCTGTAATCGCTTCACCTTCGACGTTAACATCCACCGTTAACGTTCCATTGCCTTATTGTGATCTAACCCCATCCCTTGTGAGTCCAGCCTCATCCTCTCATCATCTGCAAGGCCAAACCAAAACCTAACCTAAGACCGGTTCAATGGACTGAGTTCATCGTGAGCCATGTTGCCATCATTGCGATCTTTCTCGTTGTGTCAACCGTAGTAAGATATTTGTGCTCTGTCTTATTATATATCGTCATCGCCTTGTCATCATCGAGTCTCCTCATCGATGTATGACAAAACCCTAGATCGGATCGCAGTGGATGTCGATCCCTTCTGTCCACGTCTTATCCCTGAAAATCTAATCAGTCTATCTCTCTTTTGTTTGACTGTGTATCTGTTTAGTCAACAAAAGTCAATGCCGAGCCTCATCTCAGTTCATTGTGAACTAACATATCCTTATGGACCCGGTCTATAGATCGAGAGCTCATATGTCATTGTCTGTCCAATCAAGATAATAACTTCAGAAGAAATATTCTTTGGAATATTATTCTTCCTTTCTCAGTTATTAATCTTTTCCTTTTCGATGTTTTCCGAAAGCTCGTTCTCTTTTGTCTACTCTTTGATCTAATTCAATCAAGTTCCTGAAATCATCCAAGCCATTCTGCCCAATGCTATTCGTTCTTAATTTGGAGTTTACTTGATTTGCCTTTTGAGTTTTGTTGTATTTGTGTTTCCTTATCGTTAGACGCGTCGTCTGGAAGTCGCTCGAAGGAGCCGAGGATCAAGAAAGTGGAGATTAAAGATCGAAGATCAAGAATCAAAGATAAAAGAGTAAAGAACAAAATTGCAAGGGCCAGGCAAGTTGTGCTTTGACCATATTGATACCATGTTTCAAAATTATGTTGTTTCAAAATTATTGCATGCTAGTTTAAGTCAAACTGATTTTAATTAAATTGGAATTAGATAATCAACCTATTGTTATTGCCACCTTGTTACTATTCGTATGCCATGATTCATTTGTCACCCTAGGTTGTGGAATATTGGACATATTTGTATTTGCCAACATGGGTTAATAGATCGTATGTAGTAAAGTTTAGCCCTGTAACGTGTCAATGATATCATTTTGGAAATACAAAGGTCAATATTGATTAATGGAATATGCAATGTATTTTGAAATGGTGTGACGTATTGCCGACATAATGATGTTGATATGTCGAGGCCTTCGTGCTTCTTCAAGGATGTTGAGTTGTTGTTGGCATTGTGTTGTGCAATAATCAACTGGGGTGATAAAATGATTTAGACTGGGGCAAGTGGTAAGGATTATGGTGGACCAGATTGGCGGTTGGGATTGTATGAAACATGATATATTTATGAGTGATGGTGAGATGGTTTTCTATGAGAGTATTGATGGAAGTCTTGCCCTAGTCACTTTAAGGACTTAACCTTGCAAGAATTTGAACTGAGTCTAACATACAACCACAAGTCTGGAATGGGATAGACCAGCCGATTAATTTGTGATGTCTAGATTTCGGTACTGTCGTGGTGGTGTGGGTTCCGGGTTTGCGGGTAGACTCACATGGCGCAAGAGGGGGGCCCTGAGTGTGGTAACCAGTCCTTCCAGTGTTGAAACCTCAGCGGGCAGCACTGGGTCTAGAAGGATCATTGTAAAGGCTTTGTTATGATCGCTCATTCGCATACTCTTGTATGGCGATTCACGGCTGACGTGGTGAGTTGATTGTATCTTGTGCGTAAAGTGTATGACCTCTGCAGAGTGTCCAAACTATTCGAATATCCGTGTCCGCGGTATTGGACAATGCTCGGGGATTATAGTCAAGGGTTAGATTTTCATGAAAATGAACTTGGGCTTGGAAGCAGTTTACCTGTGGAAAAGTGATAACTGGTTAAGGATGTGGAATGTTTTACTTGTGAAATAACTATGAAATCTATTACTGTTATTATTTGTTTTACTGCTTTACAATCTATTATGTTTATTTGTGAATGTTGCTTTACCGCAAAATAACCATTCAGCTTATCACTTGGAATAAGCCATGCATATAGTTATTAGACTTGCATTCTATGCATGACTTACTGAGTGCTTTATGTACTCACTGTAACACCCCGGCATTTAATATGCCTGAATGCTACCAAACATAAGCTAAACAACATCTAAATACCACAATTAAACATAAATTCCAGCAAAGGCGCACATGCTAAAAGCCGAGATTTCGGCAGCATCTCCTTTGTTTTAACATGAATTAACACAATATCAATATCATGGCAAGATATGTCATAGCACACGACAAATAAAACATCAACATAAATGAATATATCATCAAATTACGCCAATAAAAGCATGCTCAACCACTTCATAAGCTATAACCAAGCAAATAGGGAATCACAAGCATGCTAAATTAAACCCTACATTAAGTTTATGGCACAACTCTTAATATCATGTCTCCAAGTGATTAATTATGGACTATGATGGTGGAGCTACGTGTAGAAGTGTAGCTAGACCCCTTTTTCCCGCATGCCAGTCTCAAAGTACCTAAAAACAACATAAAACACAAGCGTGAGTTCGAAAACTCAGCAAGCATATTGTAATGGACAACAAGATCATTTACAAGACAATAATACCTTACATCACATATAACATCTCATACTTGAGCACATAACAACATCATCATCATTAAATATGTATTGCAATGCAATGCAATGCAATGTTATGCTCATATCTCCTTGGAAACTCTACCGGTATGGTTGAGTACACACCCGTCGGTGTGCACCCTCTCCCCCCTTCCATCCCGAAGATGGAGGGTGCCTACTCCTCGCTTCCACAACCCACGGTAGATGGAATCACGATGTAGGACTTACTCTAATGGCTCTCCGGATTAGTCATAACTTTCTCACCGACCTTCCCGGATTAGTTAATGACTTTCTCACCGCCGGGCCATGTAACATGTCATGCATGCAACTATGCCAATTATCATATTTCACATGTACATAAACATATGGCAACTCATCATGACAAATATAAACACATGGCATCGAACCATGATAATCATACTCAATATTTCATTGGAAAACAGCAAGCATGGCAAGTGAGCATAGCAAGTGTTCAATCTTTCACCTAATATCAACAAACAACCTACAATCCGCTATACATTACAACACACTTGCCTCAACCGCGGGCGACGGATTTGTGGGACGTAGAGGGCACTCCCGGTGTCACACCACCTGCACATAGGCATCACACACTCACAATAATGCCCGCAAAACAGTACACAAATCCCCATCTAACCCGACATTGACCACTACTTGCAAACCTAAAAACAGAGGTTCTGTCCCGGCGGGACAGCAGCCTTGCAAAGGCCATAACTTGAGTTCTGGGACTCCAAATCGATTAAACGAGTACACCATCGCGAAGCTTAGGAAATTTTCTACCTTTTTCTAGTTATACGGAAAGACTGATTCGGACACTAAAATTTTTTAATCTACATATTACTACGATCTGTTCCAATCGCGTCACAGATTTTAACACGCTCGGTAAAACGGCCATAACTTTCAAACGGCTGATCGGATTTTAACGTGCTTTATGTCCACGGAAATATAATTAAATTATCTACAACTTCTTTTAAGTCCGTACGGACAGATTCGGATTCTAAATCGACAAAAACTCGAGCCATAGCCCGACTGCTCAATCTGCCCGAAAACAGAAACGTGGCAACGTCTAGATCTAACCCAAAGAACTCCAACCCAGCACCACCAATTGATCTAAAAACTTCATAAACACCCTAAGAACAGTACCTAGATCAAACCCAAGGATCCCCATGATCATACCTTTGCCCAACGAACGAATCTCCAATAGATCTCCTCGCGGATCGCTCCTCGCTCCACGCTCCTCGCTCCTCGCTCCTTGCTCCAACGGATGGATCCACAAGGTGCAGAGGTGGAGGAGAGGTGGTGTGCAATGGGGAGCAATGGGGGCGCCATGGGGGCAAGAGATGGGGCGGCTAGGAGGTGGAGGGAGGAGGAAGGGTGGCGGCTAGGGTTAGGGGCGCATGGGGCAGGGGTGAACGCCCCAAGGGCTGGTGGGGAGCCCTTTTACCAGCCCCCACACCCAAACCTAGTCCGTTACGGAGACCTACTCCATCCCACCAAAGCCCACAAAGGCCCAAACTCCCCCGGGAAGGCCCAAAACGGCCCGGAAAAGCTATTAACCTCCATATCCTATAGTTTTAACCTTAATTCCACATCTCATAATGTTATTAACCTTATCATGCACGTTAAATAAGGTTACGACACTCCGTGGTGTCACAACACTTCAAAAGGCCCAAAAACGCGAGTAAACCTCTAGCCATAAGATTTTCTTCTCTAATTTCACAATCTGTAATGTCACACCAAAACGTAGTGTCACATTCTTCCCCCCTTCAACAGGATTCGACCTCGAATCCGAAGGACACCAAAAACAACTACCAAGTCCCCAAGGGACAAAAGGCTTCTCAGCCGCACAAAACAATCGCACAACGACTAAAAAAAAAAATTGGAACAAACGACAAACGCTTCGCACTTCTATCACAACCAACCTGACTACCACACTCCATCAAACTCAATCATGACACATAATCCCATCTCTTCCAATTATTTGACCCTTTTCACAAAGAATCAAAATTAGTAATGTCATCTACGTACATAGCCTTCATCGACAAAACTTTTCTTTTCTTCCACAAACCACGCTACACTTTCATTCTACCCCCTCCCAGGCATAACACACACCCAGGGACAACTAGCTACGACAAAGTTCACAACAGATCACAATATTTCAAATTATCATCACTTTTTAACAATCCAACCATATTCTCAACAAGGTTTGGACCGACATCACCAACTTCCAACATGACCACCCTTCGAACCACAACCAAAGTTCTACGCCTAGCCTAAGGTAGAGCTGTAAATTATTACCAAACCTCAACTGGTTCTTTTCCTATGAGGGTCTCGCCCTCACACTTTTTCACTCAAAAACTACCAAACCCATGAGTATAATCCTCCATTATGCTCAACAATTCCATAGACATTTCTATTCACATCTCAAACGAGAATGCCAACAAAGAGCAACTCCCTTAGTCGGATGAACCACATTCATCAACTCGAACCCAAAACACAACAAATCACTTGGAACAAAGGTTTGACAACCTCGAAATATCACTCGATCTCTTTTCCTAAGTCAAGTCGCAAAGGAAAAACTCCAATCTCAAATCAATGCGATACATCTCACATCGGGGACCACTCAAACAAAAGGAGAGACTCCACACAATTCTTTGTCAGAAATTCTCAACAATCAATGACAACTCGACTCACTTTCACCACAGCCAAGCATCTCATAAAAAACAACATTGTGGAAGAGAAAACCGATTCTCAAACCAATCGAAAGAATCCACAACCGCCATAATAACTCTCAAGGAAACAAGGAAACCCAATCCTCTTACAACAAAGCCAAATGCCAGGAACTCTTCACACTTTCTTTTCATGCTAAAGAGCAAATGGAAATCTAGATTCATGACATGAATCCAAGCTTTTCGAGAGCACACCGGATTAGTCATATTTCCCTATATGACTTACTCACCGACCTGGCTCAACGACTCTTTTATCAATAGACATCTATAAATGATGTCATGTTTCTTTTTCACCATTCATTCATCATGTACAACGCTACCAAATAGTCATTCACAAGACAACTTCTTCCTCTGCATCACATGATTAAAAACTTGGATAGCATCGATGATTGCGCCCAATCATAAAACTATGAGGGTAACACCATTAACAGAAAACACCACGTCATACATAACCCGTCGACAATTGAAAGCCAAATTTGTAAAGCATCGCGTTTTAACCGTAATCAACATTTTGAAAGAGAACATCAATTCTCAAAGAGAAATGGGAGACTCATTTTCCCAAAATGAGAACACTTCACCAACCCGAATCACTTATAAACATTCACAAAATCCACCCTTTTGAAACACTCGCAAACACCACATGACCTTTTCCAAATAAATCCAGTTCCAATCAAATAGACTTACAAATTAAATCTCAAGAATTTTCAACACAGCCCACTATGTCCATCGGCCGATTTTAAGATTTACTCCAAGTATGCTTGGTCTTGACGCGAAGTAGCGTGATCCACTCAAAGGCTTTTGGGTGCAAAATCAAACTCATAGCATAAACTGAACAACTTAGCCAAAACCAAAGATGGGCACCAACCTCTACGAGTTTTAGGGAAACTCGAAAATGCAACATAAAGAACACCTTGACCAAAAAAAACATTTAACCAAGATAGCAAACCACCAACCTGCACCAAAAGGTTTTATACACAAGCTCGACATGAGACTCACCATAACCAGTGTCCCACTATCCTTAACATTTAAGCATTCCATAATCACTATTTACTTATCGAGAAAACCCATCTTAAATCAATCCATACTACCTCCTCAAGAACCCCACAAACCAACACATCATAAAACAACGTATTCTATATTTCAAGCGTAGTACTTCAACGAGATACTTAAGCATGATCATCCTATCAATTTTTATACCATAAATACGTCAACATCTTGACAATCAAAACTTATTCCATTAACAAATGACTTCAACATACAAATAGTATCTCCATAAGACAAAGTCGAAAATTATGATCCTAAGATACACCTTCTTTAGGATACAATTCTATATCATGCTAAAATATCCATGGTTCACTTCATCGCCACATGTTATAATAATCTCTATTTTACAATGGCTTCCAAAAGTAATCCAAATAATTACCACCACTACTAAATCATCAATATCCATAAATAGGCATAATCATAAAAACAACTACATTGTTTTTAGTTACACTATCCATATACCATAACAAATTGTCACTACACAACATACTCCAACTATAAAAACAAATTTAATAGGTTAGACCATCCCAATGCTTTAGCAATAACATAAACAAAGAAAGCCTATGTCTTCATAATTGACATCGATACTAGCATCGTAGGAACACAACTGCATACTTCCAATTATACTAATGGTTTGCGACAATATAAAAAGCAACTCTAATCAACGTCCAAATTAAAGTCACTAGTCAACACGATTAAATCTCTCTATTAATCCATTAGATTAGAACATCTTTAGACAACCAAAGAAAGTTTCTTTTACAATATCGGAGTCTACATCATCTTAATGTTTTAACTATGCATTAGGGTTTAAAACTTTAAACATATTCGAGGGTCATAAGCACTTTCAAAGCAAGGCAACAGATTCTAGGCATGCACATTAACATATTTATTCATTCTCATTATAGGGTAATCTGCAACACTAGAAGTTCATTTAATCTTAAGCTAAGCACAAATATTACTTTTAAGCGATTCAACTCACCAATTAACTTAAGAACAAATCATTTCCAATAACCACATTGTTACATACTACATGACATGCTAAACAACCATTTTCACAAACAGGATGCAACTCCACTTTTAAGGACAACCACAACTCAAGAACCGTAATCTAACATCGATAGACAATTTCTCCTTTTTCCAGGCAAGGAAGAAAACAAAACTCTAACAGAAATGCAGGAGAGTTCCACTCTCAAGTTCCCAAATTTGCCCACAAAACTTTTCAAGAAATCTCAAGATCCATACTTCCAAGAAGGAAGAAGGATGCACTAGGGAAAACAAAATGTTCAACCAAACCTTTTCCGATAAAGTTACAAAACTTAGCTCCACCCAACCTAAGGTCGGCACTAGGAGAACTTCAACCCTTTTCTCAGTTAGGGAGGACAACAACCACATATGTTTCCTCCCTAAGACAATCCACAATAACCAGCAAAACCGGGTGTCAAAGCAAAGGCGACTAAAAAGGCGCAACTCTAAACTCTTCTTCTTCGTTTCCAACCAAGGAAGACCAAAAACCACAAATCGCATACGGAATGATCCGCGAAAAATCCAATACCAAACATTTTTCTTTTAGTTTCCATCAACTAAAACCAAGAAAACCAACCAAAACCAACCGTCGAGCGGTGAAGAACATCTGAAGGAACCCACCACCAAACTCTTCTATTTGACTCCCATCAACTACCCGATCTACGACAGAAAGGGTAAGCACTCTTCTCCTACAGGGGTTAATAGTTCTTCGGTGATGGCGCTAACCGGCCACACCGTCACACTTCACCCTTACAATGAATAAAGAGAGGTGACCGAAACCCTTCGGCACCACAACCCCACTTTAACATAATAACATGAACAATTCCATTCAATTCTTTCATAAACATAGCAACATACATAAACAAATGTAGCATTCAACATCAAGGCTCAAATACAACATTTAAGCGTAAAGCAACGATTCCCATACCCTTTCCTACTGTGCATCCATGTGTGTCAAATTTTAAATTAGTTATACCACTTTTGCAAGTTTTAATGTTGCTATCCTATAACAAAGTTTTAGTTAAGACCTAAGCCATGTTTCTAAGTTATTTCACATCACATTTTAGTTGTACCCTATAGCATGATACTAAAAATTCACATTCCAAGGACCTACAGCCCGCTCTGATACCAATCAGTAACACCAGGCATTTAATATGCCTGAATGCTACCAAACATAAGCTAAACAACATCTAAATACCACAATTAAACATAAATTCCAGCAAAGACGCACATGCTAAAAGCCGAGATTTCGGCAGCATCTCCTTTGTTTTAACATGAATTAACACAATATCAATATCATGGCAAGATATGTCATAGCACACGACAAATAAAACATCAACATAAATGGATATATCATCAAATTACGCCAATAAAAGCATGCTCAACCACTTCATAAGCTATAACCAAGCAAATAGGGAATCACAAGCATGCTAAATTAAACCCTACATTAAGTTTATGGCACAACTCTTAATATCATGTCTCCAAGTGATTAATTATGGACTATGATGGTGGAGCTACGTGTAGAAGTGTAGCTAGACCCCTTTTTCCCGCATGCCGGTCTCAAAGTACCTAAAAATAACATAAAACACAAGCGTGAGTTCGAAAACTCAGCAAGCATATTGTAATGGACAACAAGATCATTTACAAGACAATAATACCTTACATCACATATAACATCTCATACTTGAGCACATAACAACATCATCATCATTAAATATGTATTGCAATGCAATGCAATGCAATGTTATGCTCATATCTCCTTGGAAACTCATACCAAGGTATGGTTGAGTACACACCCGTCGGTGTGCACCCTCTCCCCCCTTCCATCCCGAAGATGGAGGGTGCCTACTCCTCGCTTCCACAACCCACGGTAGATGGAATCACGATGTAGGACTTACTCTAATGGCTCTCCGGATTAGTCATAACTTTCTCACCGACCTTCCCGGATTAGTTAATGACTTTCTCACCGCCCGGGCCATGTAACATGTCATGCATGCAACTATGCCAATTATCATATTTCACATGTACATAAACATATGGCAACTCATCATGACAAATATAAACACATGGCATCGAACCATGATAATCATACTCAATATTTCATTGGAAAACAGCAAGCATGGCAAGTGAGCATAGCAAGTGTTCAATCTTTCACCCAATATCAACAAACAACCTACAATCCGCTATACATTACAACACACTTGCCTCAACCGCGGGCGACGGATTTGTGGGACGTAGAGGGCACTCCCGGTGTCACACCACCTGCACATAGGCATCACACACTCACAATAATGCCCGCAAAACAGTACACAAATCCCCATCTAACCCGACATTGACCACTACTTGCAAACCTAAAAACAGAGGTTCTGTCCCGGTGGGACAGCAGCCTTGCAAAGGCCATAACTTGAGTTCTGGGACTCCAAATCGACTAAACGAGTACACCATCGCGAAGCTTAGGAAATTTCCTACCTTTTTCTAGTTATACGGAAAGACTGATTCGGACTCTAAAATTGTTTAATCTACAGATTACTACGATCTGTTCCAATCGCGTCACAGATTTTAACACGCTCGGTAAAACGGCCATAACTTTCAAACGGCTGATCGGATTTTAACTTGCTTTATGTCCACGGAAAGATAATTAAATTATATACAACTTCTTTTAAGTCCGTACGGACAGATTCGGATTCTAAATCGACAAAAACTCGAGCCATAGCCCGACTGCTCAATCTGCCCGAAAACAGAAACGTGGCAACGTCTAGATCTAACCCAAAGAACTCCAACCCAGCACCACCAATTGATCTAAAAACTTCATAAACACCCTAAGAACAGTACCTAGATCAAACCCAAGGATCCCCATGATCATACCTTTGCCCAACGAACGAATCTCCAATAGATCTCCTCGCGGATCGCTCCTCGCTCCACGCTCCTCGCTCCTCGCTCCTTGCTCCAACGGATGGATCCACAAGGTGCAGAGGTGTGGAGACCACCCTAGGGCAGCAAGGGGGTGGAGGAGAGGTGGTGTGCAATGGGGAGCAATGGGGGCGCCATGGGGGCAAGAGATGGGGCGGCTAGGAGGTGGAGGGAGGAGGAAGGGTGGCGGCTAGGGTTAGGGGCGCATGGGGCAGGGGTGAACGCCCCAAGGGCTGGTGGGGAGCCCTTTTACCAGCCCCCACACCCAAACCTAGTCCGTGACGGAGACCTACTCCATCCCACCAAAGCCCACCAAGGCCCAAACTCCTCCGGGAAGGCCCAAAACCCCGGAAACGGCCCGGAAAAGCTATTAACCTCCATATCCTATAGTTTTAACCTTAATTCCACATCTCATAATGTTATTAACCTTATCATGCACGTTAAATAAGGTTACGACACTCCGTGGTGTCACAACACTTCAAAAGGCCCAAAAACGCGAGTAAACCTCTAGCCGTAAGATTTTCTTCTCTAATTTCACAATCTGTAATGTCACACCAAAACGTAGTGTCACACTCACCCCTTGCAACAAACAAATCACCAGTGAGAAGAAGTCTACACCTTCGAAGATGGAGTTCCGCGAAGAGGCGATTATCTAGGAGTTAAAACCTGTCAGTTGCCTGTGGCATATTGATGGGATTCACCGACGTTCTTCATTCCGCTGCTGCTTATTTGGAGTTGAAATCATCAAGGCCTCACAAATGTAAGGTTGACTTTAAGGTCGTTCAATAGTTTATATTCTATAATTGTGTTATTTTTATTAATCAGCTGTGTATGATTGTGATATTTCATCTATGTTGAGACTGTGTGCACTAGCGTGATCCTGGACTAGTGCTGAATACACAGAGGGTCCGAATTTGCATATTCGGATCCCGACAAGATGAGAGAGAGAGAGAGAGGGAGAGAGGTGGGAGGAGGATGGTTTTTGGGCCGTGGGGTGCACGGAGGAGAGATTGCCCAATTTTTTTATTCCGTGATGTAAGCACAGGAAGAAGAGAGGACAGACGATCACTATTAAATTGTATTTATAAGTGGTAGAGATATGCAACTACTAGTATTGGGCAGGCAGGCAGCCTATTGTTTCTCTGTTGCTAAACGCCACCATGTTGTCTCAAGAGGATACGGCCATCCTGGGCATCTACAGATCAACCTATTGTTCCTCTATTGCCAAACGACACCACGTTACCGTGCATCTCGTCTGGAGGATATGGCGCCCATACAGGGCATCTACAGATCTACTACCTTTAGTAAAGATGACTAATACGATATATGCTTTTTTGACATCTCTGAGTCAACAGCCGGCCGAGTGAGCTTCGGCCTCTTACCGGTAGCAGGTAAGTTCTAAAGCTAGCATTGTCTCACTTACATCTGATCCATAGATCCACCTATCAATGACATATGGAACAGCAAATCCTAAAATAAAAAGAATGGCAAGTACTTAAATATTCGTCTGTTTGTATATACTTTTCCGTTTATGAATATATCATGTTTTAGTATTTTACACTTTAATCAAGATATGCAAAGAAATGACTATAAATTGTCTTTCTTTGTTAGCTCACTTATTGCTTTTGAAAGGCGTGTGTTACTCTATTATATAGTAATAAATAATATTGGAAATAATGAATAGTAGAGAAATATAAAGAAAAAACAGTTCAAATTTATTTCAAAATTATAGAATGATATTTATTTCAAAATAAAATTTAAAAGTCGAAATAGTATATATTAAGAAATGGAGGGAGTATCACCTATTAGTCATTGCAGCGTGCTCTTCCTTACCCATGAAAGGATGGAATTTTTTTTAGAAATAATCATTTTTTATTTGCTTAATACAATAATATACTAACAAATTTTTTTATTTCAGAAGTGTGCTCATTTCGCGCCAGGTCACCGCGAGAGGTAGGTTTTCGCTCCACGTCAGCGCGAAGAGCTCATTTCGCTCCACGTCCGCGCGAAATAGCATCCAATTCGCGCCACGTACGCGCGATATGCCACGTGGACGCTGTCGGGACGAAGCGGTGTCGGGCGTTGCCACGTGGCGCTGTCGGGAGGAAATCGCGCCATGCTGGCGCGATGTGAGTGGCCTTTTCGCGCCATGCTGGCGCGACGCGCGAGCACACCCTCGTGCGCACAGGGCCGGCCGGGCAGAGCGGTACCCTCGTGCAAATTTTTATTCTTGTTGTATATTTCTGATATTTATTATTTATCAGATGTATATTTGAGCATTTTTTGGGACTACTCGATACCACTAAGGGTTATTGCGCTAGTGCATTTTAGATGCAAACAACGGTTTAGATAAAATATTTTTCCTTAATATGCTAGCCCACATATCAAATAGCAAATCGCATCAATTCTTACAAAAAATTACCGCTAAACACGATATTTTACGGACTACCGAAAATGCTTAAACGCTGTAGTTTCTGAGTACTAGATAAATGGGTATTTACGGTAAACTTAGTTTGTACATTTCAATTTCACATGCAACATTATACTTTATGTGAGATATTACGAATACTTATATCTCAATAAAAATTTTGAAAGTTATTTCGTTCGATTCGGAGGTTCAAAAATAACAAAACCCGTGAACCCTAAATATATCTTTAAGTAAACTTGATTTAAACAATTTAGATATAGATGAACCGTAGTTGTTTTTTTTCATATAATCTTAATCCTTACATCTTCATACAAATTTATAAAATCATTTCATTATTTTAGATTAATCTATTTATTTCTGCAAATTTCAAAAAATATTAACGGAAAATTTCCCCAGCTGAAAACCTTTTTTTTTCCTTTTCCTCTCTTTCTTTCTTTCCTTATTTTTCTTTCTTTTCCATTTTTCTTTTCCTCTCTTTCTTCCTTGTTTTGACGTTGCCAGCACTGGTCTTTTTTTTTCCCATTTTCCACTCTTTCTTTCTTTCCTTTTTTCTTTCTTTCCATTTTTCTTTTCTTCTCTTTCTTCCTTGCTTTGTCGTTGCCAGCATGTCGTTGGGTCTGCCCGGTCTGCCCGTCGCGTGGGGGAGGCGCGAATTCACCCCCCATCGCGCCAGCATGGCGCGAACTGTGCCCACGTGGCATGTCGCGCGGACGTGGCGCGAATTGGATGAATTTCGCGCGGACGTGGAGCGAAATGACCACTTCGCGCTGACGTGGAGCGAAAACATACCTTTCGCGGTGACCTTGGCGCGAAATGAGCACACTTCTGGAATAAAAAAATATGTTAGTATATTATTGTATTAAGCAAATAAAAAATGATTATTTCTAAAAAAGATACAGGAGTTCATTAATTAGTTGCTGTCATGTCAAATACAAGCCCCTAGGCATTCGTGTTACTCCTTGTTACGTCCCATTAAAGCACGACTACGTGAGACGTCAAGAAAATTGCTCTTATGGATTAGTAAATGCAAGTCGCGCGCATCCGCCCGTGTTTGCTGCACCTCGTTAAATAAACAGCAAGAATCTTTCGGATATCGGAATCAGTTTTTTGGATTAGTAAATGCAAGTAGCATCCGCGTCAGCAGAATCTTTCCGATATTGGAATCAAAAAACTAAATGCAAGTAGCATCCGCGTCAGCAGAAATCTTTCCGATATTGGAATCAGTTTTTTGGATTAGTAAATGCAAGTAGCATCCGCGTCAGCAGAATCTTTCCGATATTGGAATCAAAAAACTAAATGCAAGTAGCATCCGCGTCAGCAGAAATCTTTCCGATATTGGAATCAGTTTTTTGGATTAGTAAATGCAAGTAGCATCCGCGTCAGCAGAAGTCTTTCCGATATTGGAATCAGTTTTTTGGATTAGCAAATGCAAGTCGCATCCGCGCGTGTTTCGGATGCGCTGTTTGCTGCACCGACGACACGTTCGCCTTTCACGCCCATACCACCGCATGTGCCTGTAACGTGGACCGTGCCGACGACACCATAACTTTCCATGGTCCACACGACAACCACTTGCATGGGAGACAAGAGATTTAATGTATCTTATATTTACATTAATTCCAGCTATCATATCTCTTCTAGAATTTATGAAAAGGCCTGTGCTTGATCTTTAAGAAATCTTTATCATGCTGTAAAAATGTCAGCCCCAAATATTGCGTATAAAAATTACTCCCTCCGTTTCTTTTTATAAGGCGTATTTGGTTTCGTTAGGACAAGACTTTGACCAACAATTACTCTATTAGCATATAACTTTTATGACACAAAATTGATATTAGCAGATTTGTATTCAAAAGTACTTATATATAATTATGATTTTGTATTGCATAAATGATATATTAATGAAGTAATCGTTGGTCAAAGTCTTGTCCTAACGAAACCAAATACGCCTTATAAAAAGAAACGGAGGGAGTATAAAAATTCTGACAATCTCTGTGTCCAAATTACTCTCTTTGCTTTTGATTTTTCTAACATTGTTAGAAATTTTTGAACCTTTGTATGGGGTTCATTATGCTTTAAGGATGCTACTATAAAATTTTGAGATGAAGGACACTTGCATTTATTTTATTATAATTCTACCATTGAATTTATGGAATTTCTAGGGTTTCAGTTTTTCGAATTTTTAAGGGCATCAAGTTAAGTTTATTATATTTGATAATTTTTTGTAGAATAATGTACTCATGTAGGTGACAAGGTAAAATTTTTAGATGAAGATAAGGTTCACATATTTTTAGTAAATTCTGACAAAATTACTATTGCTAGTCCAAGGTTACTGTTTTTAATCCCTTATCTATATTAAATGTGTTCATAGGATTTGATAAGATGTTCCAAAGATTTATTATATTTTAAATATGATTTTGGCATATTTTGTTATCATATGATTTTATATTTCTTAGTTTAAAATTTAAAAATCAAATACTAAAAATGTTTTTCAAAGAAACCAAAAAATGCAAGAAAATACAGAAAAGAGAAATAAATCAGATTAAAACACAATGTCAAATACTCCCTCCGTTTCTTTTTATAAGGCGTATTTGGTTTCGTTAGGACAAGACTTTGACCAACGATTACTTCATTAATATATCATTTATGCGATACAAAATCATAATTATATATAAGTATTTTTGAATACAAATCTGCTAATATCAATTTTGTGTCATAAAAATTATATGCTAATAGAGTAATTGTTGGTCAAAGCCTTGTCCTAACGAAACCAAATACGCCTTATAAAAAGAAACGGAGAGAGTATTTTTTTTTATTCTATTCACTTTTGAATTTTCATATGTTACAGATACTCGTCAATTCTCCCAGGTATGGGAGACAATAGCATAGATAACTATCATATGAATGGTACGGAGCGTATCGAGGATGTCTCTTACCTTCCCGAGGGGCTGATCTTCATGCCGAACTCTGATGCCATTATATCGCTGTAAGCAATGGCCGGAGGCTCCGCCAGTCAATAGGCATGGTGCTGGTAACATATTGATAGAATCATCGAAATAGGGAATAGCATGAGGTAGCGTATACTATTTATGAATATTGTCAAGTTAAATTATCTGCACGTGCACGTAGTATAACATGTCATCTCAAGCAACTAGCGGACACATGCTTGAAGAAGATATTGACTAGACGTAGGCCTAGCGAGGGCATACAAATCCAACTTCATTTCAACATTGATGGTTCGGTATGCGCATGAATATACACATTGATGTAGTTAGAGAGGAAATTGCAAAGTACATTGTTATCGTAGATCTTCCACATAGAATAGGAGAGCTCTTGTCTTAAAAAAAATGATCCAACGTGGTTTTTGCCCATAATACCAACACGTTAGTAGGAGAACAACTACACGTGAATATACACAGTGTACAAACATAAACTAGCAAGCTTGAAAGATAATTTCACGAGAGTTAGTTTTTTCTTTGCTTTGAACTCAGACATATGGACTTCATCCCACCAAGGGACAGCATATCTTGGTGTTGGTGTACATTACATGGTCGATGACTACACCCTAAACAAAAAGGATGACAGGGTTTAGGCTAATCGATGAGGCATACACAGGAAAGGCTATTGCTACACGTGTATTCGAGGTTATTAGTGAATTTAAAATAGAAAGTAGAATTATTACCATAACTCTTGACAATGCATCGCTAATACGACTGTCATGGAGCATCTCTGAGTACACCTAGAGACTTATATTCGAGGTTCCATACTCCACTAAAGATGCATATGTCACATCATTAATCTCATCATGAAGGCAGGTTTGAATGTAATCAAATCTAGATTGGAGCAAATACACAATGATATCCAATTTATTACAACTTCGACTGTATGATACATCCAATTCGTGGAGTTCTTTAAGGCTAACAATAAGAGGCCAATATGATTCAACCTTGACATCAAGACTAGTTGAAACTCTACATATACTATGCTGGAGCGGTGCAACAACTATGAGCACACTAGCACTATCTTCATCCATTGTAATTTTGGTAAGCAGTTGGTTAATGATGAAGATTGGGAAGTTGTTAGTGTTTGTCATGATTTTTTTTAAAGTTTTGTACGAAGCAACCAATCTTTTATTCGGTGTGTACTACTGAAATTCTTGGTTAGTCATCGAGTGGCTTTTGACTTTTGCTAATTCTTTCAAAGAAAATAAAGGTAATTCTGTTTTACAAACGATTCTTCAACCAATGCAGAAAAAATTTAAAATATTTTACAGCTATTCCACAAATATATTGTTTTGGTATCATTTTGGATCCTTGGAGAAAATTATTTGATTTGTAGGGAGCGTTCGAGACAATCATTAATGCATTTAATCTTGATTTTTCTGAAGCTTATACTTTCATAATGAGTTTTTCATAGTTTTTGACAAAATATTATGAAAAGTTTGAAAGTAGAAGTGAAGCAAGATTAACTGCATCAACAATGCAACATCTACGACATGATTCGATCCCTTCAAGTGTGTGGAAGAAGCTGAAACGAAATGCGTCTAGTGTTGGGGAACAGGTAGGCTATTATAGCATAAAATCAAAAAATTCTACCACATAACTCAGGAACCGCTACATGTAATAGATCATAGAATTACTACTAGACGCATAGACCCGTAGCGGAAGTAGAGCCGATGTAGTGCGTCCCTCACCGACCATCTCCAACCAACTCCAACCAGTTCGCCAATTAGGTCAAATAAGCTCCGGCCAGCTTCTCGACCAGAAACTATTAGCACCGACTAGTCTGCCGACCAAATCGAATCAACCCCGACCAGTATATCAACCAAACGATGTAGACTTGTGCCTCTTTCATGAACCTTTCGTGATGGACTCAAGTTGCGGATCATCCTAAAGTTGAAGCATTGCAGCAACACCTCCAAGGTATCTGTAATAACTCAGAGAGGAATGACGAGATTTGTGGTGTGTTTTTTTCCTGTCGTGGGTGGGGTTGTCTCGATTGGCTATTTTCGGGCCTCGAGGGATTGTTTTTGGGCAATCAGTCATTGGTGTTGGCCCTTCACTAGTACATAATAGCATATATGCGATGGTTATATTTAATTATTCGAGACGGTTTTGAAATGTCTCATATAACTCGAGTCGCAAAAGATATCTGTTATATAAGACAGCTCTAAACCGCCTCATATGGTTTTGTAAATAAGACATTTTATAAATAAAACCGACTTATATATCTCTTCTGTAGACATCCCCTTGCATTGCAACCATCTTATTTGAGTAAGCATTTAAGACAGTTTGTATATACAAACATCGTATATGTCTTAGCTAAGACACTCCCGTTCTTAGAAACCGTCTGTTATGATGTAATATAAGAGACGATTAAAGCCAAACCATCACAAATGGGGGGTGTCTAAAACAACGGTCTTAATTTGAATCGACTTATAGGTATATATTCATATAGAAATTGCCATCCAAACACATACATATAATTGTCTTGAAGACATGTTAGATATCAGCATAAAAAGAACAAGTAGTAAATGATCTACCAATTGTCACAACTTGTCTTGCATTTTTACATAATAAAATATGTCTAATTCACTAGGGTATATAAACTGAAAACTAGCTATAAATCAACCTTCCAGTCCATCTTAATAAACCACCTGCAAAAGAAAGAAAGCAAAGGAATAAGAGCGTAGACAAAAGAGAAAAATATATGTGGAGGCTAAAGGATTGATTCAATTATTTGCAGAAAATATAGGTATATTGAAACTTCCCGACTTTAGAACTCAGTTATTGCTCCATTACACAAAGCATACACACATTAGCATTGACTACTAAGTACATGATAATAGCAGCTGATTTAGTATTGAGCTACATCTACTTGCAAAAGGCTGATGCAGTGTAAAAGAAGTTCCAAAAATAAGAACCAACAAAAGTGCTGGAAAATAACTAACCTTGAATGATATGAAAGGATATAAATCGCAATAGTATGGAAAATAAGAACCAACAAAAGTGCTGGAAAATTTTGAATATTAACCACCATTCCAGATTTATTAACAAATCCTATTGTCACTTACTTTTCCTCCTGCCAGTTCTTAGAACTTTGAGCATCTCTTCTCCAGACACAGGTCTGGCCTGAAAGGATATAAATCGCAACAGTATTGAACTGTCACCTGACACTATTGAACCTTGAGTATATCTTCTTCAGGCATAGATGTTCCTTTGCATTGAGAATTATCTTGGGCAAAGGAACATCTTATAAGCTCCAACCTATTGAACCGTCACCTGACATGGGAGATTGTCTGATTGATTTTTTTTTTGAAGGTGAAAATTGAACTTATAAGGCCTATCTTTTAGTGATTAAAAAATGAGTAAAACAATCTAGGTAACCCACAGTTTATAACACACCTAACAAAGCTTAATATGATTCCTTCAATAGTCTACCAATTGCATTTTTTATTCCTTGCAACCTCATTATTCATCTTGATAAGTACATGTGACCAACTAAAATTATACTTATATCCCTCCAAGACTATTTTCTCATATGTTAGGCAAATAAACAAATATACTTTACCAAGACATAGATTCATAACAAAAAAAAACATAAAGCTTGGATTTTCATGATAGACATCTATCTCCTGGCCATATATATTTGTTGCATGATAGACATTTGCCTGCACAGAAAAACAAAAGATGAATCAATTGCCACAGGTAACATTGAGGAGTTGAATCCGCATACCTCCATGGGAGTGGCGTAGATGTGCGAGGCGAGATTCTGGGTGCGGTTGGAGAGCCTCCAGTGGTCGAGAAGGCAGTAGGGGGTCAGGCCAAGCCATCGGGGCTCTCCACGGCGTCCAGCAGCCAAGGGATTCGCCCACGTCGGGGTCGGAACACTCCTCATCCTCCTCCTCCGTCGCGGATGGTGTGCGATCGACGCGGGCAAGGGAGGGATCGGGAGGATGGGGAGGAGGAGGCGAGGGGAGGGGAACGGCGGCAAAGGCGAGGGGACGGGGACAGCGGCTAGGAGGAGGCGGCGGGGGGATCGAGGGATGGTTCGAGGGCTTGAAGGAGCAGTCGCTCCTATCCTTGTGGCGCGACAAGGGAGGGAGACAGCGAGCCCTCGAGAGGGCCGATTGGAGAGCGGCGCCGCGGGTAGGATGGACGAGCTCGGCGCAGGCCGCGGGTGGACGAGAGGTGTGGTCGCCGGTCGCGTGGAGAGCTAGATCTGGTTCGGGAGTTCACTAGAGGGTCCGACCATCTAGGCCTCTAGGAATTTTTTAAGTAATATTTTTTTAATAAAAGTTTACAGAAATAATAGGTTGGTTAAAAAATAACAAAACTATCCCTCTATAATCATTTAAAAATAACAGACAGTCGCCAGCTTTCGCCATTTAAAATAGCGACATAGGCTAGAAGTGCAATGGACATCTCTCTATTGCCATTTGAAATGACGATCAAGAGATTTATCCCTTTGATCACGTCATCTCGCCATTCATTCACCGAGCGAACCAGGAAACAAAGAAAAAGAAAGAAAGAAAAAAAGAAAAAAAGAATTAGGTTGTAAGTAATTAGCTAGTAGAGTAGCAATGATTATTTAGATAGATGACTTAACGATCAGATTAATAAGGTTTGTAAGTAATTAGCTATGTAGAATAGATCAAAAAAAAAAAGGAACACAACAAACACGAACACAAGATCACGACGGATTGCCAGCTTGAACGAGATCACAAGTAGTATATGCGACATTTCTTTAATATATGCGATGTTTCTTTAGGAACCATCTTTTAGAGACGGACTCCAACTCATCTCGCATATGAAGTAGTAAATTGAGTCGGTTTCAACAACCAATCATCACATATGAAATAGTAATTTGAGACGGTTTCAACAACCAACCATCGGTCATCACAACAGACGGTTGTAACCTACAAACCGTCGTATAATACCTAGACATCAAAGACACTTCTTAGTACTAAACCGTCTCTTTTGTTTATAATCTTATATGCGACGGTTCTAACTATGGAATCGTATCAAAGCTAACAGTCATATAAGACGGTTAAAATTGAACCGCCTCCTATGCATAGTCTATCGGGCCTTCCGCCACAATTGAAGACGGCTTTTATTTATGCAGGTTGAAACCGCCTCAAAAGATGTGTCTTATATTGCTCATTCTGTAGTAGTGCTTGTGGGACAGAGGTTCTTTGTTTTTGTGTCCAAAGCACTTCACCCCTGCCCTTTTTCCCCAACCAGCCGAACAACAACCAACCCCTCCTCCTTTTTTCTATTCAGTTGAGCTCTCCTCCTCCTGTCTTCTCCCCCATGTTGCCTCCTCCTCCTGACTTCTCCTACCATGGCGCCTACTTCTCCCTGGCCGGGCTCCTCCCATGGTGCCTCCCCCTAGCTACAGTTCCTCCCCAAACGAAGAAGGTAACCTAGAGGGGATGGTTGCTGTTTTAGAGGGTTTTGTTCATGCTTGCTAATGCTTAGAGAGGTCTTGTTAGGGTTCTTGGACTTAGAGTTGAGATTAGTTAGGATTTTGGGGGGATTAGGGCTGAATAGGTCATTTGTTATTTTCGAGCTAAATCAAACCCCTCTGTTAGGGCTAGTTTTAGAGGACTTTAGAGGCGTTTCCTGAGGGTTTGACTGTAGAGAAAGTTGTAGATCTCTATCTTGCGATTCATTAGAGACCAAGATCACTCGTTTTGGTTCAGCCGTTTAAAAGTTATGACTATTTGATTGCATTTTGTCTTGTTTCTGTTGCTGTTGGTAGCAGTTGTGGGGATTTGCAGTTTAGGGCTAATTATGGCTGAATTAGAATTTTTCAATACCTAGAAAAAGTTAGGAAATTTTCTGTAGATTCTGAAAATATCTTCATTTGCATGATTTGGAGTTGTATAGCAGTAGTTATGCTCAGTTGAATACGCTGTCCAGAAATAGCCTCTCTGCTGGAATTTTAGGTTTGGGGCATTTTGCTGATTCGAGGTTCAGATCGAGATTTTGGGTCCTTTTGTTTAGTTCCAGAGATGTTGGTTGCTTTAAAGTTGTAGATCTCTGTCTTAAGTTTAATTAGAGATAAAGAACATGATTTTTGGTTCAACCGTTTAGGAGTTATGGACATTTTAGTGCCTGCTGTCCAGATTTCGCTGCTACAGACAAAAGATTCAGTGTTGTGCCGTTAGGGGCTATTTAGAAGCCAAATTAAATTATTTCATTAAATGAGGAAAGTTAGATAATTTCCTTTAGCTTTCAAAAATGTCCTAGTTTACTTATTTTGGAGTTGTATTCTTTGAGTTATATTGTTTTGAAGTGGATTGTCCAGCGGGCAGTCAGTGCTATATTAAATGTGTTCATAGGATTTGATAAGATGTTCCAAAGATTTATTATATTTTAAATATGATTTTTGCATATTTTGTTATCATATGATTTTATATTTCTTAGTTTAAAATTTAAAAATCAAATACTAAAAATGTTTTTCAAAGAAACCAAAAAATGCAAGAAAATACAGAAAAGAGAAATAAATCAGATTAAAACACAATGTCAAATAAATTTTTTTATTCTATTCACTTTTGAATTTTCATATGTTACAGATACTCGTCAATTCTCCTAGGTATGGGAGACAATGGCATAGATAACTATCATATGAATGGTACGGAGCGTATCGAGGATGTCTCTTACCTTCCCGAGGGGCTGATCTTCATGCCGAACCCCGATGCCATTATATCGCTGTAAGCAATGGCCGGAGGCTCCGCCAGTCAATAGGCATGGTGATGGTAACATATTGATAGAATCATCGAAATAGGGAATAGCATGAGGTAGCGTATACTATTTATGAATATTGTCAAGTTAAATTATCTGCACGTGCACGTAGTATAACATGTCATCTCAAGCAACAAGCGGACACATGCTTGAAGAAGATATTGACTAGACGTAGGCCTAGCGAGGGCATACAAATCCAACTTCATTTCAACATTGATGGTTCGGTATGCACATGAATATACACACTGATGTAGTTAGAGAGGAAATTGCAAAGTACATAGTTATCGTAGATCTTCCACATAGAATAGGAGAGCTCTTGTCTTAAAAAAAATGATCCAACGTGAGCATTGAGGTGATTATGATAATCGGTGGTGGTATGTTTTAAAGTATTACGGTTCTATGTGCTCGTTGATTTCAATTAAGAAAAAATGGTTATGCTATGGTTTCAAATGTGATCAATAATTATTATTTTTATTCATTGTACTTTGCTGAGTCTTGGACTCACGCTCGTTGTTTAACGTTGGTACAATGAAGCCGGCATGCATGGATGGGAGTAGTAGCACAATCATGATTATTTTTTGTGTCACCACATTATCATCTTGTTGACCTATAGCTTCTGATCATAAAAAGCTCGTGGGAGTAGTTTGTTATTACTACCCCACATTCTTTACTTGGGAGTATCCTTTAGTTGAAAGTTAATGTTGTAAATGATTAGTTAATTGTTAGAAGGGCTATAGTTAGTGGCATTCTGGGCATATGGAGTGCCGGGGTGTTACAGTGTACTTAGGCTTGTGGTTCCAAGTTCTTTTTATTGTATGTTTGTTCTTATATTGATTATTATTATGTCTTTGTCTGCTGAGTGGATGTCCTTTTAGTAGGGGAGATCTTGCCGAATTTTTTGTCTCTCTTAAGGAATTAGGAAAACTTGGTATGGCATTTGTTTTTTGGTGACACTCTGGGCATGTTAGGTGACAGGGTGTTATAGTATCCACATGTACAGGGAGGAACACCACATGTCAGAATACTAGTTCCGGCCGTGCGGATTAGATGAGAAGGGAGAGCGGTGGCTAGGGTTTTAGGAGTTTCGAAATCCTGATGTATCTAACACAATTATCCTTTTTTTCTTCTTCTTTATCAGCCAACACCCCTCCCTTTATATAGATGTACCATAATGGGATTTATATTAGAGGCCCATTACAAACTCTATACTCAGACAAACTCGGATCACCATACAAATTTTGTTTCAACTCTGATCACCATCAGAGTTTGGTTCCAACCCCTTAAGCGTGCGACCCCATAGGTTCAGTGTACTTGGACATGGCCCGAGTACCCGTACTCGAGCAATAATCAGTAGCGATCCCTAGTAGAATGTGCCGACACCCAAGTATACGTAAAGATCACATTGGACGAACTTTAACAATGTTCAGTCATATGCATTTCCCTTTGCCTCAAGATATCGGTCAAGCTCAAGGCAAGTATATGTCATCCTTATTTGGTTAGCTCTGACCACTCTTTCTCGATCTGAGACTCGGAATCCCCAACCACGGTTAACTCTTAACCACAAGTAGCATGGCCATGCATTTCCGGAATCTGATCACTTGAGAGGCCAAGAGATATCTCTCTCGTTGTACGGAGGGGCAAATCCCATCTTGACCGACCACATCTTGCAGGATGCTTCATGATAAACCCGAAAGCTCCCTTTATAACTACCCAGTTACGGAGTAGCGTTTGGCAACCTGTCGGGACCCGAATCTGCAAATCCGGACCCTTTGTGTATTCAGCACTAGTCCAGGAACGCGCTAGTGCACACAGTCTCAACATTGGTAAATATCACAATCATACCACTCGATACTAATAAAGTACTTTAATTAGATAACCAAACTGGTTGCTTGACCTTATGGTCAAGTTACAAATATACGCCTCGCAGGGCGAAACTTATTAAAAGAGAAATAATAGCAGCGAAAAAATAAGATAACATCGTGGCGCCATCCAGTATACCACAGGCAACTGGCTGGGCTCGCTCCTTAGTTAGACGGTTCCTCTTGGAGCTCCTCCTCCAAAGCTGGTGTAGACTCCTCTTCAACTGGTGTTGTATTGCGGCAAGGGTGAGTACTTGGTACTCAGCAAGTGATGCACAGAATGCAAGCTAATATACTATATGCATGGCTTGATACAAAGGAATAGCTCAAGGTATATTTGCGATGCTTGACATTTAACAAATAATATAAGTAGATTCGAAAGCAGTAGAAACAAGTATATCAATAATAACTTTTCCAGGAGTTAAATAAACATCTTTCCCGATTCTAATCCACATTTCCATCAACATCATTATTAAACCAAGCCCAACCTTTCAAGTCCAAGTTATTTTCAAGAAAGTCTAAACCTTAACTGTAATTCCCGAGTGATGTCCAATACCGCGGACACGGCTATTCGAATAGATTTTTACACTCTGCAGAGGTTATGCACTTTTCCCACAAGATACAGTCAAACACCACAAAGGCGAGTTTCCGTAACAAAGTCTTTCGGAAACTTCTAACAGCACAAGTGGTCCTCTCCGGTGTTGCACGCTAACCCTTCCCTTAGCGAAGGCGAAGTTTAGGCCAAACCACCGTTAGATGGGTACCTGGCCGCAGCCCCGGTACGCTGCCCCGTACAACTTACACAAAGGGTGTAGTTGACACCCAGAGGTCCCACAGGTACGTTATTAGCAACTTAATCAACTAGGTCTGTCCCATTACAGACATGTGGTTGCACACTTGATTCAGTTCAAAGGCTTGCAAGGTTAAGTCCTTAGGGTGACCAGGGCAAGACTACCCGAAGAACCAACACAACGTTCCTAGTGCCACAACTGGCCCACCCGATCATTCTTGCCACATGCGCCGGTCAAAAGCTATTTATCAAACCCCAGTTGATTATCATGCACCACGTGCCATCAACATCACATGATACCTTTCCAAAACAAGTTCAATATATCATTACGTCAATATTAACATTTGATTGTCCAAAAATCATGTCATGAGCACGTAGCAGGTCTAAGCAATATGCTACAACGATCTAAATTCCCATGTTGGCAATTTAGTAATGTCCAACTATTCAAACCTCAACTAGGGTGACAAGGGGTCATGGCACATATTTAATTAACCAAGGTGTCATACATCAATTTGGCATTTATCTAATTCCCCAGAATTAAATAAAGTATTTTCTAATTAAACTAGCATGCAATAGTTTTAAATAGAAATAATTTGAAATTGGGATCAACATGGTCAAAGCACAACTTGCCTTCAAAGAGTACTTGTTCTTGATCCTGAGCTGGCTCCTGGGTCAACACTTCTCCTTCGAAGCCTTCGGGCACTTCAACGTCTACTCGTAAAGCGTGCAAATAGCAATAAATAAATTAACGGTAGACAAAAAGTGTCCAAACATCCAAATAAAGTTCACAAACAGAGAGTGCATAATTTTATAAATTTTTAGAAACTGAAATAGTCAAATTTGGAGTTGGAACGCAAAAGTTATGGCATTTTGAAGTTTAAATAATCAATTAAATAATATTACAGAGAAAAACTTTAGTCTAAAAATTAAATAAAATTCATCATTAGGTAGATCACAATTTTATACAAATTTAGAAATTTGAATCACTCAAATCGGAGTTAAAATGCAAAAGTTATAAGCGTTTGAAGTTTGAATCAAATTCTGAAATCAATAATTCGAATTAATAAATCATTTTCTTTTTCGGAAATTCTTTTATTGCGTCAGCATGACACGTGGACCAATCGGGTGCCGCCACGTCGCCTCGGGTCCATGGACCGCCAAGACGGGCGCGGCTCGATCCGTGGGCCTTGATCCCACGGCTCACGTGTCTCGGCCGACAGCGTGGGCCCTCGGATGACGTCGGCGGTGGCGTCATCACGCACGGCCGGTGACGGTGGGGCCCCACCGTGAGCGTCAATGTGACGTCATGGTGCGATTGGGCGGCCCGGCGGTGGGCCCCATCGACATCGGGCCCGCGTGTCGAGACACGCTCCACGCGGCGGCGCCGCGACGATCGGCCTCCGGCCACGTGGCGTGATCTCGGCCGTTGATTTGAAAATCAACGGCCCGGTCGAATCTGGCTTAACGCGTTAAGAAACTACTCCGCTGATCTGGACCGTTCGATCTTGATCGGACGGTCAAGATCCAATCTAACGAAAACAACGTGGGTTAACGCTAACCGTTCGATCTAGATCTAACGGCTGAGATCTATTCTAGCTTGGTGCAGTTTAGGCTATGTGGCACGATCTAAACCGTTGGATCTAGATCCAACGGTTGGAAATAGATCTGAGGAAAGCACGTGGGATCTCACCGGGGTGTGACGTGGTGCGATCTGAGCCCTTGGATCTGGATCGGACGGCTGGTGGAGCTCGATCGACGGCGATGGCTTGCGGCGGGGCTGGTTCACCGGAGACGAAGACGGCGACCACGGCGACGGCGTTGCGGGGCTCCTCCGGCGAAGTGAGTGGTCTCCTCTGGCGCGGCTTGACCTCGCGGTTCTGGATCTAGGCTCAACGGCGGCGGAGGACGGCGGACGGCGGCGGAAACTGCAATTGAACGCGGCGGAACGCTCCTCCAACTCCGGCGAGCGATTGCGGCGCAACCACGGCGGCTCTGGCAGCGTGAGCTAGGGCTACGGGTGCGCACGAAAGTCGGCGTCACGGCAGCGGTGGCGGCGCATTAAATAGGGCCCTCGGCGTCCGTGAAACGCGCAGAAACCGAGGCCCACTCCGTTGCGGCGGCGGAGTCCGACGGCGACACAGAGAGGGTGACGTGGCTCAACGTCAGCCGTTGGATCAAGATCCAACGGTCACGCGAGTTGGACTCGGGTCCGACTCGGTGAGCTGGCTGGCTTGGTCAGGCTTGGGTCCGGGTGACGTGGCTCAATCTCGGCCGTTCGATCTTGATCGGACGGTCAAGAGGGTTAGGGCTCGGTTGGGTTCGAGTCGGACTCGGACTCGAGTCTGACTCGGGCTCGGTCGGTGGAACAGTACAAACCCACTCGCTATTTTCCAGCGATTAAATAATCTAATTAATTTCCAGAAATTCATTTAATTCATTAAAAATAGCAAAAGACTCAGAAAAATTCCAGAAAAATTCTGGAAAATATTTTGGAACATTTAGGACTCAAATAAAATATTTCCAATAAAATTTTATTTGCAAAGTTAAATTCTTTAATTAAATCAAAAGGGAATAAATTCAAATAAATTCCAAATAA
Source organism: Rhipidocladum racemiflorum (assembly GCA_036346355.1). Lineage (NCBI taxonomy): Eukaryota > Viridiplantae > Streptophyta > Magnoliopsida > Poales > Poaceae > Rhipidocladum > Rhipidocladum racemiflorum. Next base: position 36,096,059 of record CM070589.1, on the reverse strand, counting down.
ATCCAAATAAATTCCAGAAAATTCCAAAAATTCACCAAAGTGCCAATTCACACATGAATTTAAGAAAAGCAAAATTTTGGGGTGTTACACAACCCCTAAGTAAATCATTACACATCTCAAGAACATGCGTCAATCTCAGGTCTAAGGATATAGCATACACATTGTTTTGAGATCAACTGATGATAAGAAGAATACAACGTTCTCACAGTGTCTCAGGGTGGGTCGATCCAACTCCATGTTCTCTGACATAAGTCCAAATTATTGGTTTGATATCTCCATATCTATGACCCGTAAAACATGATCATCAACCAGTACATATGCTAGTCTATACATATATGTCCTCATATGACTATCGACTAGGGATTACTTTAAAATAATCATCATGTGGTCATTATAGAGTTTCACCAACAAGTCACATACTTGCTAAATCAATAATGATGAGATTATTCAAGGAACAAGATGATAAATCATGAACATTAGGAAATATAATAATCTCTATGATTGCCTCAAGGGCATATTTCCAACATCTAGTTCATCTTCTGATGCGCAGACCGAGTCGCAATGGAATTCAAGAGTAGAGATCAATCACTATCTAGACATGTCTTTTGCGGAGATCAAGCTTGACCACATGGATGGCAATAAACTCAACCTGCTCTTGTGGTTGAAGAATCACCAACGTATTTCTCTTGTTCTATCGCAATTTGCAAAAGATGTGGTTCTGGTATCGACTATCTCATCGAAAAGCCAATTTTAGTTCAGTCGGGAGGATACTTGAGTCAAATAGGTCGTCTACCACGCCTGAGATGGTTAAGACAATCACATGTCTCAAACACTGGGAGTGTGTAGATGAGAGAACACAACATCAAACTGAGGATCCGGAGATCGCCGAGGCGTTAGCTGACCTTGACCATCTTGACTTCGAGTAGTATATGTATATTTATACTTACTGTACTCTTTTCCTTACTGGAGGTACCCCACACTGGATACTAAGGTTTTTAACGAGATAGTAACTTTGTACCTGTTCAAGAATTCATAAAAGTTAGTTCTTTTCCCTAAATAATTGTGCCCATTGTATGTTACACTTTATAAATGATCCATATTTACTTTTCTTACTCTCTCTAGCCTTCGGCCCTCAACGGTGAACACTTAAGTACTCAACATAAGTACACAACCCGCCCCCCTTCGCCCTAGTACCCCATGGTCCCTAGCGCCCTAGGCCCCACTCCCCACCCTCCCTCCCCAAGGATGCCTGATCCCTACCCCACCAGGTCTACACCCCAGAGACCACCTTTTTGGCCTTCGCCCAGTTGGCATATTGGGCACTTACGTCTGTATGTCGTGTCTCTTCCCTCTCACTCTTCGTCTCCCTCAAGGCCTCCACCGAACCCACCTACACCACCATGCCCCTCGCTCCCTTTCCCTCCACCGAACCCTCCCCAAGCTGTTGCCACCATCCCGCCCCATCACTTTTTCTCCCTCCACAGCTCCATACAACCCAACCGGCGCCACCATCCCGCCCCCCTCACTCTCTCTCTCTCCGCATCGGCCATCAACCCATCAACCGGAGGCCGATGCACCCTGTCCTTGGCCGCCTCCATTGTCTTCATTTCTGGTACCGCCAGTTCTGGCCGTCCCTAGACGCAGCTCCACCGAATTTGATCATCCCTGGGTGCGGGTCGACGTAATGATGGTGGTGGGTCGACACGATGATAGCGACCATGATGACAGTGACGACGACGACGTCCATATGGCGGGCGACTCATAGGCCACAGGCCAGTTGGGCATTCCCCAACCGCTCCCACAATAAGATAGGCCCGTGCTTGAGCCAGTACGATCCTAAGAGTTCTTGTGTGAATTCGGACCGTGCCTGAGCTCACCGGACGCAAAGTGAGCCAGATCGGCACGGCGGGTTGGCTGAGCCTGATCACCACGGCATACGGCACAATCCTAACCTACGGCGCATCAGAGTCGTGCCATTCCGGCCGGAATGGCCCAATGCCGTGGTCTACTCTCCAAAGTCTGAACAAACCTCGTGGAAGTGTTGGAATAAGTGGGCTTGGCCCAAATGAACTAATTCCTAAAGAAAATCTCAAAGGCCCATGTGGGAGCATGAGGATGGTAGAATCCTTTAGTCCCATATTGCTAGGGGAAAGGGGAGGAACACCTTTGGCTCTCTATATAAACCACCTAAAGGCCACCACTAGGAGTGTGCAAAAGTGTTTGGTGCTTGAGGCTTGAGAGGGGTTAGAGTTTTGCCACCTCTCATTTGTTCTTCTACCACCGTAGCCTTCTCCATTCCGAGCGCCGGTGTGCACCAGCGATCGGAAGAGCAGGTCTCCGGAACCCTTCGCCTTCGAGATCCTGCACCGGGAGAGGGCGAATAAGGTTTTTGGGAAGCGCTTCGCGCGACTGCTCAAGATCTTCACCACGGGTCGCCTTCCTCTTTTTACTGCTAGGCGTCGTAGTGAACGGCTCCTGCGACATGCTGGCAATAACGTCGTCAACGTCAACGTCGCGACTGCACCAGCCACGGCATCTGCATCTTCTTCTGTTCAGTACGTTCAATCTGTCCTATTCTAGTGGTTAATTATGTTTAACCAGATGGTCATGTTGTTCGTGCTGTCTAGTATGGTAGAGAAATACATGCTAGTTTCTGTGATTCTGTTCATGATTTACATTCGGAATTTAATCTGGAAATTGTCTAATTACTCAACAATCCAAAAACCTTATTATAGACAACTTCCTGAATTAACAATGGCTGGTTTTGCCGACGCACTGAGGCCGGAGATTAAATTCTCTGGTGTGCACTTTAAGAGGTGGCAAGTCAAGGTCACGCTCTGGCTTACGGCTATGGGATGCATTCTTAGCGTTCTTGCCGACCGTCTGTGTGATGTGTACATGCACATAACAGATGCGAAGGTCTTGGGGATACACCTGAGCGCCAAATTCGGTGCATCGGATGCGAGCGATGTTGTATGTCATAGAAAACTTTCATGACTATAAGATGGCTGATAATCGCTCTGTTGTAGAGCAAGCCCATGAGATACAGTGCATTGTCAAGGAACTTGAACTCCTGGAATCCGTCTTACCTGATCCTTTTGTGGCCGGTTGCATCATTGCAAAACTGCCTCCCTCGTGGAGGAGTTTCGGCACTACTCTAAAACATAAGAGGACAAAGATATCAGTCGAAAATCTGATAGCGTCCCTTGATGTTGAAGAGAATGCTCGGGCTAAAGACTTCAGTGGTAATGGAGCTGAGGGCTAGTCCAGCACCAATATGGTTCAGAAAAACTACGGCAAGAACAAAAGGAAGAACAAGCCTAATAAAACTACCAATTTCAAGAAGAAGAAGATGAACAAGGCTGAGATGCCCTGCTTCGCATGTGGTGAAGTCGGGCCTTTTTCCAAGGAATGCCCAGATCGGGCATACCGTCGAGGGAAAAAGGCCAACAATGGACAGGCGTCCAAGGCTGTCAACATAGTGACCGCTAGCAACACTGGAGACGCAGGGTATAGTAATTTACCTTCTGTGTTTTCAGTATTTCAGTCTTCCAGTTGGTGGATTGATACGGGTGCTAATGTTCATGTGTTCTGACATTAATATGTTCTCTTCTTATCGAATTCGCCGATTCCTCTGTCTTAATGGGGAATGGGTCACATGCTTCTGTTCATGGCACTGGCACAGTGGATCTGAAGTTTACTTCGAGAAAGATCGTGCAGCTAAAGAACGTGCAGCATGTCCCTTCTATGAACAAGAATCTCGTTAGTGGCTCCCTTCTATGCAGAGATGGGTTTAAGGTAGTGTTAGAGTCCAATAAAGTAGTTGTGTCGAGGTATGGACTATTTAATGGTAAAGGCTATAAGTGCAAAGGCTTGTTCTGCTTTTCCCTTTCAGATTTCAGTAATAAGTCCGTGAACTACATTTGTGGTAGTGTTAATGATGAGGCGAGTATTTGGTACTCTCGTTTATGCCATATTAACTTTGGTCTTATGAATCGGCTTTCCAGCATGAGTTTAATTCCGAATTTCACTATTGCCAAAGGTTCTAAGTGTCATAGTTGTGTGCAATCAAAGCAACCTCGAAAGCCTCACAAGGCGGCTGAGGAGAGGAACTTGGCACCTCTAGAACTCATACATCCTGATCTGTGCGAGATGAATGGTGTGTTGACAAAGGGTGGAAAGAGATATTTCATGACATTGATTAATGAAGCAACTAGATTTTGCTATGTTTATTTGTTGAAAGCTAAAGACGAGACACTACACTACTTCAAAATCTATAAAGCTGAAGTTGAGAATCAACTGGAGAGAAAGATCAAACGCCTTAGGTCGGATCATGGTGGCGAATATTTTCCCAAAATCTTTGATGATTTCTGTGCGGAACATGGTATTATTCATGAGAGGACACCTCCCTACTCACCCGAATCAAACGGGATTGCCGAGAGGAAAAACCGCATGCTGACTGACTTGGTGAACGCCATGTTAGACACGGCTGGTTTATCTAAGGCATGGTGGGGGAAAGCTGTGTTGACTTTATGTCATGTCCTGAATAGAGTTCCTAACAGAAACATGGAGAAGACCCCTTACGAGAAGTGGGTTTGGAGAAAACCATCACTTTCTTACTTACGCACGTGGGGATGCTTGGCGAAAGTCAATGTACCAATTAACAAAAAGCGTAAGCTCGGGCCTAAGACAGTGGATTGTGTCTTTCTGGGATATGCTCAGCGGAGCATCGCTTATATATTTTTAGTAGTTAAATCTGATGTGCCTGATATGTATGTTGATACTATTATGGAGTCTCGCGGTGCTACATTTTTTGAGAATATATTTCCGATGAAAGATATGCATAGCACTTCTAGATTTTCTTCTGAGATAATTCCTGAAACTATTATACCTACTGAGTCTTCTGAGCAACCATCTGAGAAAGTCCTAGAGGAGGATGACAATGAAGCTCTTAGAAAGAGCAAGAGACAGAGGATTAAAAATCCTTTGGCAATGATTTCATTGTGTACCTCGTGGATGATACTCCTATGTCCATTGCAGAGGCATATGCATCTCCAGATGCAAACAATTGGAAAGAAGATGTCCAATGAGATGGACTCGATTCTCGCCAATGGGACTTGGGAGGTAACTGAACGACCCTATGGTTGTAAACTTGTGGGTTGTAAGTGGGTGTTCAAGAAGAAGCTTAGGCCTGATGGTACTATTGAAAAGTACAAGGCTCGGCTTGTGGCTAAGGGTTACACCCAAAAGGAAGGCGAAGATTTCTTTGATACTTATTCACCTGTTGCTAGAATGACAACCATTCGAGTATTACTTTCCCTGGCTGCCTCGTATGGTCTTCACGTTCATCAGATGGACGTGAAGACAGCTTTCCTTAATGGAGAGTTAGATGAGGAAATTTACATGGAACAGCCTGATGGGTTTGTAGTAAAGGGTCATGAGAGCAAGGTGTGTAAATTATTGAAATCTTTGTATGGCTTGAAATAAGCACCTAAGCAATGGCATGAGAAGTTCGACACCACTATCGCTATGGTGGAGGTGTAGGAGTTATTTTGTGCCTTTATGTGGACGATATACTGATCTTTGGCACAAATATTGATGTGATCAATGAGGTCAAGTCTTTCCTATCAGAGAAATTTGATATGAAAGATCTGGGAGAAGCTGATGTAATTCTGAACATCAAGCTTATTAAGGATGAGAGTGGGATTACTCTTTCGCAATCCCACTATGTGGAGAAGATCTTGAGCCGGTTTGGCTTTATGGACAGCAAGCCCTCTCCCACTCCTTATGATCCCAGTGTGACACTGAGAAAGAATAAGAAAATTGGCTTAAACCAGTTAATATATTCTCAGATTATAGGTTCACTGATGTATCTTACTGGTGCAACGAGACCTGATATATCATTTGCTGTGAGCAAATTGAGTAGGTTCATGTCAAACCCGGGTTCTGATCATTGGCATGCACTTGAAAGGGGTATGCGCTATTTGAAAGGTACTACGAGTTATGGGATTCACTATTCAGGGCACCCTGCAGTGCTTGAGGGATATAGTGTCTCGAACTGGATTTCTGATGTTGATGAGCTCTATGCTACCAGTGGATATGTATTTTACCATTGGTGGTGGTGCGTGTCATGGAGGTCTTGCAAACAGACCATTTTGACAAGGTCAACCATGGAGGCAGAGCTCACTGCTTTAGATACAGCCACTGTAGAGGCAGATTGGCTGCGTGAGCTCTTGATGGACTTGCCGGTGGTTGAAAGACCAATACCGGCTATCCTTATGAACTGTGATAATCAATCTGTGATTGCTAAAGTGAACAGTGCTAAGGATAATGCGAAGTCATCAAGACACGTTAAAAGACGATTGAAGTCTGTCAGGAAATTGAGAAACTCCGGAGTTATAAGTGTGACTTATATTCAAACAGACAAAAACCTGGCAGATCCCTTTACAAAGGGACTATCACGGAATGTGATAGAAGGTGCATCTAGGGAGATGGGTATGAGACCCATATAAGTTGCCATTGTGGTAACCCAGCCTTTGTGATCGGAGATCCCGTGAATTAGGTCCTGGGTAAAACAAGCAATTGGCGAACTGAGGAGAGTAATCTGTTGCCCTCTCCAAGTGAAGATGCAATACTCTCAGAAGGCTGTAAGGCAGGATGGCGATATGCCTTAATGTGTTTCTGTTGGCTTTAACTAGCGAAGATGCTGTCCTACAGAGCATTCTTGAAAGAACACACCTATATGAGCCCGACTGTCTAACGTCGCAGTCTATGAGACCTGGGTGATCTCTAGTAAGCTCATGAAGAGACCATGGAGTACGACGCATATGCTCCACCCGCGGAGGAGGCTACTGGCAGCCAGGTATCAGTTATGACTTTGAGTGAAACCTGTTCACACAAAACTTGCAATTCAAGGCGTAGTCCATTGTTCAAGTTGTGAATAGGTGTAACTTGGAGCTCTAGGCAGAAGTTCAACTTAACGATCTCTTTGAAACGCTGGTATATCAAACAGTAGTGAGTATTGGCAAATCTCTAAATGGGCATTTGAGATCTGGTGGGGGATTGTTGGAATAAGTGGGCTTGGCCCAAATGAACTAATTCCTAAAGAAAATCTCAAAGGCCCATGTGGGAGCATGAGGATGGTAGAATCCTTTAGTCCCATATTGCTAGGGGAAAGGGGAGGAACACCTTTGGCTCTCTATATAAACCACCTAAAGGCCACCACTAGGAGTGTGCAAAAGTGTTTGGTGCTTGAGGCTTGAGAGGGGTTAGAGTTTTGCCACCTCTCGCTGTTGCGCTACCACCGTAGCCTTCTCCATTCCGAGCGCCGGCGTGCACCAGCGATCGGGAGAGCAGGTCTCCGGAACCCTTCGCCTTCGAGATCCTGCACCGGGAGAGGGCGAATAAGGTTTTTGGGAAGCGCTTCGCGCGACTGCTCAAGATCTTCACCACGGGTCGCCTTCCTCTTTTTACTGCTAGGCGTCGTAGTGAACGGCTCCTGCGACATGCCGGCAATAACGTCGTCAACGTCAACGTCGCGACTGCACCAGCCACGGCATCTGCATCTTCTTCTGTTCAGTACGTTCAATCTGTCCTATTCTAGTGGTTAATTATGTTTAACCAGATGGTCATGTTGTTCGTGCTGTCTAGTATGGTAGAGAAATACATGCTAGTTTCTGTGATTCTGTTCATGATTTACATTCGGAATTTAATCTGGAAATTGTCTAATTACTCAACAGGAAGTACGTAACCTGCGTGCTCTCAGCTTCTATAAAGGGCACCTTTTATTGTGTGTTTGGTTAGTGGGATGAAGTGGAATGGAACCATTCCATCCCACTAATTCTAGTGTTTGGTTAGAGAGCTGAGGATGACTTGGTTCCAGAAAAGAGAATATTCTCTCTAGATTCAGGATGGTCAGGTTCTACAAATTTTCTGGAACGTAACCATCCCACTTGGAATATGAGAGTGACAGTGGGTCCTGTCTGAGAATCTAGGATGGAATCATTCCATCGCTGAAATCTGGGATGAAGCCATTCCATCCTAAAATCTGGGATGGAACCATTCCATTCCACTTCACTCAACAACCAAACACACAATTTGAGTTGCCTGCTTGTCCACACGCACTAATTACCAACAGATCAACGATCGATCGATCGGCACCATGTGGAGGCTAAAGATCGGCGAAGGGGGAGGCCCGTTGCTGCAGTCGCCCAACAACTTCCTCGGCAGGGAGGTGTGGGAGTTCGACCCGGACGCCGGCACGCCGGAGGAGCGCGCCGAGGTCGACAGGCTCCGCCGCGAGTACACACAGCGCCGCTTCACGCACAGGGAGTGTGGTGACCTCCTTATGCGCATGCAGGAACGTACATAATAACAATGCTATCTATCAGACGCTTAGTTTGCATGTTTATTTCTATCAGACGCTTAATTTGCATGTTTATTCCATTACTTGCTGACTTGTTGTATGCTGGCCCCACACTAACGTGTTTTCTTATATTGTTTCAACTATTATTCCTATAATTCATGCAACTCTTACATGAGTCTTATAGTGTATCATGATCACTCGCGCAGTATGCAAGACAAAATCAGCACCAAAAATACATTCCGGGCATCAAGCTTGAGGGGAATTCAGAAGTCACGGAAGAAATTATATTAACTGCGTTGAGGCGCGTTCTTAATCAATATTCTACTTTGCAAGCACACGACGGACATTGGCCCGGTGGTTATAGCGGGGTTTTGTTCATCCTCCCTCTCATGGTATGCATTTTATTAATTGAAGGGGATATTTGCTCAATAACATGGCAAAAAAATAAAAAATTAGGAAAATAGATCCGGAAAGAAATGTAAGAAATGACATCATAATAACTACTTATTTTGGGCAATAACAATCCTTTGGTTCCAATGATGTTTTTCCCTTCTGGCCTTTCTCAAGTCGCAAGAGATCCATGGTACTTGTGACATAATTTTTTTAAAAAAAGAACTGAAGGGATACTCCATGATAGTGTCATTTGACATAATAAACGGTGGTTGTGACGTGATTTGAGCAATCACGATTCGTTGTGATCCTAATTTCTCTCGTTTCACATTTTTGCAATACAAGACCGAGCGTTTGCTTAGGTGATGAGGCACGTCAGTGTGCGATCCACCCGCCAGCATTTGAGCTTGCTCGACACACGCGCTAGTGACAGCTGATTTAGTCTAGCTGTTATTCTCTCTTCTTAAGCGAATGCACTATATGATGATGCACTATATGCCCTTTTATGTTGACCTAGTGAATGTTAGAAAACACTGTATGCTTGCAATATCACTCAACATAGTGTTCCCCGCTCTCGTGCCAATAAAAATATATTTCACACATATGCTTCGATTGGTCTAATTTTAACCCTAAACTATTTGTGTCACAAGTTTATGAGAGAAAAAACTGAGAATTTTCGATGATAGTGTTATTTTTCCATAATAATAAAACTTAACTGATGATTGTGATGTGATTGATTAGTTATGATTCTTTGTGGTCCTATTTCTTTGATTTCACATTTTTGTGATGTAATCGAAGTAATTGTTTTTATATTTATTGAAATATGATGCATTATGGTCTATTATGCTGACCTAGTTAATGTTAGACCTTAGAACCATGATCAAAATCCCGGTCAAATCTCGGATTCCCCGAGATTCATAATCTGGTGGAATAAAAAATAGAAAAAATTCAAATTGCTACAGTATTATCAAAAATTTCGGATATTTTGATCGGAATTTATGTTCTTTGGACCGATTTTCATGTTAATTGTTTGAACTAGATTTGGCGTCAGATTTTATTTTGAGAATTATAATGCCATTTATAAGTAATACACGTGAATAATTTACAATGAGCACTTTAGTTGAGTTGGTGGAGAGGAGGGATAAGGTTTGTGAGATCCCTCCCTGTTTGAAACCTAGCTGTCACCAATTTTTTTATTTATTTGCGTGCTCACTGCTATTGCTAAAAAAATGCTTAATTTAATGGGACCATGGGGCTCGAACCCAGGAGTAAGGACCAGAGAATTAAGAGGCTTGAACTCTAATATTAGCTAGTGCTTGATCAGGTAACTCCCATGTGGTGCTAGAGTCACTGACCGAGCTCACTGTCCCCACTCCATTCTCCCTTTGCTTACTCCTGAGTCACTTTCCCCACTCTCTGTCCTTAGTCAGTTTCATCACTCAGCTCACTTTCCTCACTGAGACAACATTGGCCGGCGAGCTCCTGTCCAGATCCGGCGACTCAAAAGTATCTCCGGTCAGCAGAAAGTCCAGTCTCGGTCTTGAAGACCGAAATCTCGGCTAAATAGAGCGAAGTCTTAGCTTGTCACTTCGCTATCGAACCCGGGGTTAGCCTCCTGCAGTTTTCCTTTCTTGATGGCTCACCGTACGTTCTTGTCTTCATGCCTACCTCTCACTTGGTTCAGACTTATAACGGTGACTGAAGGAATAGAGTATGGCATGCAGAGAGTAGGTAAGCACGTAGGCTAAGCTTAGATGCTAGCTAGACAGTGGCCATAGCCCATAGCTCTTAGCTTAGATGCTAGCTAGACCCTTAGCTCAGTGCATACTGATATTTTTTTAAAAAAAATTCTAGCCTTGAAGAACATTTCAAATGAGGTCGAAAATCAACGAAATTGATTTCGGTCGAAGTCTCAAAAATTCCAATTCAAAAATTACCGGATTTTGCCTAAATTTCGATCGAATTTTATCCAAAATTATAAGATTTCACCAAAATTTCGGATTTCAACCAATGAGAACCGAGCTTTGGCTCAGTGGCCAGAGCATTGTTGTGGCACGCTGGTCACCTGGGTTCGAGCCTTACTCGCTCGGGTAATCACAACGCTGTGCTCTTTCGTGTGGTGTGAGTGCGTGTGCGTGTAAGGTGTGTGCGTTCACATTTGTAACTTAGCAGTTGTTCTCTCCTTATATAGTAAATACCAAAGCTTCTGACCAATTTTTCTTAAAAAAAATGTTGCTTAGAACACACAATATGCTAGTTTTAACCCTTACTATTAATTTCTCATAACTTTTCAAAAAAAAACATTGAAGGGACTTTACTAATGTTATTTAACATAATAGTGATTTTTATGTGACTTATCGGTCTGAATTTTTTTGATCCTATTTCTTGGGTTTCACATTTTTGCGATGGTGTAAAATATATTCGACCTATTAGTTTGGTAGGCTGTAGTTTATTTAGAGTTGTGATGGGATTAATCTTACAATATTTTTATCTAAAATGAGTTGTATTAGTATGTAATGTTTTCTGGGTCCAAACGTAGTACCTTTAGGTTATTTCTTTTACACAAACAATAATGAAAATGTAACACCCCGGCACCTCCCGTGCCCGAAGTGCTACCAAAACCTATCCAAATTTTCTAAAAAAACGGCAAGATCTTCCCTGCTAAATGGACATCCACTCAGCAGGCAAAGAGATGATAATCAACATAATAGTAACAATAACAACATGTCATGGAATCAATCAACCATCATGACATGTAAGCATAATCAACTACAATAACAAGTATCAAAAGACAATTACTATGCATCATAAGAGAACTACTGACATAAACACATACATCTAAGCATAAGATCATCAATCATCAATTAAGCTTAACTACAACACGATTACACAATGGATTCAACTAGTTAACAAGGTGAACCGATTAACCCAACAAACTTAGCAAAGTGCATCATAAAAACCAATTAACACAATTAAATCAACAGTAAGAGCATATTGTTATCCAAATGCACAAATTCATAAAACAATAATATCAACAACATTTACCTCTTTTCACTTCATTACTTAATTTTTACACATACCTCTTTAAAGCTTTTTGGATGAGTCCACGGCTCGATCCCAACTCTACACATGTCCATTTAACTAAAAATCATCATTAGGATGCGATGCACATGAATACTCTTTTCGATGCACGTACCGGTACTGTCGAGTACACACCCGTCGGTGTGCACCTTCACGTCCCTTCCATCCTGTGGAAGGTGCCTACTCTTACTATCTTGCTCCCATTCACCTCGATGAATGGGACTACGAGATACGAATTTCATGTTCACTACGTGTGAACACAGAGGTCCGCATTAGAATGGGTCGCCTCTTCCATTATGAATGCACAAATGTAATTAACATGAATACATTTGCAACTTCATTCATCTTTATCACTTTCATAGCCAAGCCCAATTTCATAAACATCAATCAATTCATCCATCCATGAATTTACCATTCTTGTTAGTCTAATCAAATTCAAGCAATAAGCATGATAGCACAATATATCATATGTATATTCACAAGCAAACAATCAACATTAATTCTAATACCCTTTTACTTGATACACTTGCTTTTTAACCTCACAAAGAGATGTGGCGCGAGGTTGAAGCCACCACCGAAGCCACACCTCCTGAAATAAACACTGTGCATTCGTTTTCATACAATCTATAGCCAACAACAACAACAAACAACACTTTTTACTCACTACAACAAAATTTGCCCCAAACTCTGAATTTCATACAAAACTGGTTTGGGTAGCCTACTTCGCCAAAGCATAACTATTGCTATACAACTTTAAATTAAGCAAACGAAGACATTCTACGCATCTACACGAAAATTTCCATTTATCTCTAGGCAATTGGAAATTCCAACTCGGCCTCTAACTTGTTCTAAAGCACAAAACAAAATTGAATCTGCTACTAGTCATAATTTGGACAGCAAAAAGGTAAAATTCCAATGACTTTTTAATGGTTGAACCAAAATTCAAGTTCTTGGACTCTAAATGAGCACAAGAGGATAACCTAGAGTTACCCCATAGCCATTTGTTCATCAACTCAATTTAAGGTCCCCAAACTAAAATCTGAAACTCAGACCAAACTCTGAACTTCCAGCATTACACCAGTTCTGGACAGCAGCTTCACATCAACATAACTTTTGATTCCTAACTCCAAATCAAGAAAACAAATACGTTTTATAAATCTACATGAAATTTACTACATTTCTCTAGGCAACCAAAAACCTTAATTCGGCTGTAGCTATGTCTAATCTTCAATTGAACATTTCAGCTAACACGAAATCCAAATCTGTACAACCAGCACTAAAAATAGCATAACTTTCAAATGGCTAATCAGATTTTAGTGTTGTTATACTCAAATTAAAGGGGAATGGATAATCTATAACTTCTTCTACATCCAAATAAACATGAGACCCCTCTAACTACCTCAAAATTGAGCTGCAAAAACAGGCAGAAATTTGCTCGAAAATAGTAAGTGGTTCCCTCCAATGTAGAGCTAGTTTTCCTCCAAAAATTTCAACCCTAGAACCACTTCTAACTAGGCTAGGGACTCCAGATCTAAGCTCACAAGGAGTATCCATTGGGGGGAAAAACACTAACCATGGAGGGAGGCAAGGAAGGAGCTACTGCTGCCGGCTTGGAGGAGTGGGCGCCATTGGAGGAGCTTTGGCTTGGGGGGGGGGAAGCTGCAGCCACCAAGGGGGAAGAGGAGGCGCCATGGAGCTGCTTGGAGCCTGGAGAGGGGAGGATGAAACAATGGGAGGAGCTGCTGCCCAAGGCTTGAAGCATGGAGGGAGGAGAGCCAAGAGGAGGAGTTTAAAATGCTGAAATTAGGTGGGGGAAACCAAGAAAAGTATTTAAGTGAAACAACCTCTCTCTCTCTCTCTCTCTCTCTCTCTCTCTCTCTCTCTCTCTCTCAAACACTCCAAATGAAAAGAGAGATGAAAGAAAATCACCTCCTCCAAGAAATAAATTTAAACTTGCAAGAAACAACCACTTCGCTAATTAGGGGGGAAAACAAAATTGGATATCGACCATTAAATCAAAGACAGGAAGGGAAACAAATGTTTAACTGCAGAAGCAGTATTACAAAAAATGTAAATAAAATACTACATGTGCGTGAGACAGCACCACAATTGAGCAGATTTAAGGCCAGGCTGTTAAAGATGGTTAGACTCAACCCTCACTGTAAAGGAGTATGTGCATGTGGGCATGTGGAGAGTGTGGAGAGTACACAATATAGATGTGTACTCAGCGGTGATTCTCAGTATTTGTTGTATATATAGTGTGTTGACGAGAGTGTCAATCTTGGAAAAAAAAACTCAATAGGACTCGAATCAAAATTGCTTCTTTTACAATAGTTAATGAGCTCAAAACTGAAATGAGACCATGTTAAACAAAAAATGTTAATGTGGTTTGTTAGCTCGAATTTAAAATAACCACTTAAATGATAAATAAAATAATTTTATATAAAATTATGTTAATTTCAAAAGAAGCTAAATAATAGCTTGTTAAGTTTGACAGACAGCTCTAATCTTTTGGAGTTGTCTATTGATAAGTTGTTTGATTTGTTTTTCAATCTTAGACACTTTTTTGAGTAAGAGGATTTACATCTGATAACTACTATGTTTTATCCACCTCTCACTTCTACAAAATACAAAAACATAAATAAAAAATTTCTAACCTAGACAATAATAAAGCAAACTTATGTGAACCACTACAAAATGCAAAGAAAAATTCTAACCTAGAAAAAATAAAGTAAACCTAGGCGAGCTCTACAAATATAAAAACAAATAGAAATAAAAGTTGCAATAGAATTGTACTAAAATTATACACTACTTAGCACTTCAATTTTAGGCTCAGTCTTATGCAATTTTAGGTTACTGAGATAAGAAAATTCTAGACAACTGAGAATTAGCAAACCCACAATCTTTAAGGGAGTGATTGTAATACTTCAGTCTATTAATGTGGTGGCAAGTGTGGCCAATGTGGAGTTGTGATAGGATTAATTCTACAATATTGCTTGTATAAAATGAGTTATAGTAGTTTATAATGCTTGTAAGATTTAATCGTAGTATCTTCAAGTTAACCATTTTATATGCAACGAGAATAAAAGTATAAATGATGTGCTATGTATATGTATGCCTACTCTATAGTGAACTAGGATTTGAGTGAATTTTATGGCAAAGTGTTACAGATGTAACTGAAATATTTTTTGTGTCTATTTAAATACGAGCATTATGGCCGTTACGCTGACCTAGTGAACCTAGCTTTGAACACCTAATATGCTTGTAGTAATAGTAAAGATGTAATTTTTAAGGAAAATAGGCATTTTAACTCTAGGATTCCATTATTAGGAGGTAAGTAAACCACCGGAAAACACAGAAATTACACATAAGTCCTACATACACAGGAAAAGGACTCAAAAATAAAATATAAATTGCAGCGAAGCCCTCGGAAGAATTTCCGAATTTCCTGGTAGTCTTTTCGTTATGGATGCCCCGTGCTTTGGCTTGCACACCAGGTCGGCGGAGGAGACGGGACCTCCCTTGATTGAAGGTTGAGAAGGGGTCTCGAGGATCAGCGGCGTATGACGGGCGATGCACTCGAAGACCCACGAGCCACCGGGGAACATCTGTTTTGGTGGTCTTCAAACCTGGTGGCTTCCGATCTTGCACGGAAGTGTACGTAGCGGCCGGTGGCTCTCGGAGCTTGGATCCAGTGTAGATGGTGGGGTTGGGCGGGGGGGGGGGGGGGTGAGGGGATGCACAACGGCCGGACTAGCAGAGCCGAACGGCCGCGAGCTTGAATGCTCCAACTGCTTGACGGAGCAATGGAGGAACAGGACTGGCCAGAAGCAGATCCGGCCTTTCATATAGCCATTATGGCATCTGCAATAGTGTAGTTAGGGGTGAAAATGGTACGTATAATTTTCGACCGATCGAAGCGTCTCGGATAGTGATTCGAATAATTTTTCGGATATCCGGATATTTTGTTCGGATATGGATCGGATACGGATAAAGTGTCACGAATACGGATGGCCTGACTGATGCTTAGTGCCATGCATATGCTTTGTTACTTTTGTATACTTCTATGAATAGTGTGCAACTTTTATGGATGATGTACAATAGTACATGTGCAATTATGAGATGTGACTCAGTGTATTACTATAAACTGTATGGTTTTAATGGTCTTGATCTCTCAATGTCATATACAATGTATGTTGGTTTTCTATCGATAATATTCGTTGTAGTCCATCACTCCATTTGTATTTAGTGTTCACACATATTATTCGAAAAATATCCGTTCCGATGATTATCCGAACTTATTTTATCCGTATTCGTTCGAATATTATCCATATCCGTATCCAGCACTATCTGTGTCCGAATCCGTATCTGGCACTATCCGTGTCCGAATCCGATCCGATAAAATTATATGGATCAAATACAATATGAGTGGTTTTCGATTCATATCCGATCCGTTTCACCCCTACTTCCATACGAACGACGACTAGCAAGCAGACGAACTGAGTTAATCTTTTTACACCAAAGCATGATAAGTGCAAGTGATGTGCTAAGTATATATGGATCCAGCCCACGAAGGGCTAGAAACATTGAGCAAAATTTAAGCCAAGATGTTACACATAGTATGAACCTTCGAAGGCATGTGTGGGATAGGAGTGAGTATACGGCACATAGCATGTGTGAGCTCGTAGTGAACACACGGCATGGTATATGCACCGGTACTAGATGCACGGACATGTACAAGGGATGTTTTTGGGTATCTACCGCGTGTATGGTGTGCTGTCAAGTGTATCAGCCCTTAGGAGTGAGTGTAATACACTGGCCCGTTAGTGTGAATGCCCATGTCATGCAGCGATGGTGGAATTAGTCTAAAGTGAGTTGTAGTAGTATATAATACTAATTAGGTCCAAGCGTAGTACCTGCGGGTTAAGTCATTTATACGAAGCCAAGGACAAAAGTGTAAATAAGGTGCTATACATACATAGATTTGCCCCATGATGAACTAAGATATTGAGCGACATTTAGGTCACAGTGTTACAGGTAACCTATAGATCTACTAGGGATGGGACCCCTCACGCTCAATGCTATTGATTAACCGGGGAGGAGATAGGGAAGAGGCCGGAGAAAGTACTACAAGAGGTTTGGAGAAGAAAGGGATGCAGAAAATAAGAGAAGGGAAATAGATCAGTTAGGTTATCTTTATAGATATAGGTCTCGTTTGGAATTGATTTTGATTGTGCAGATTCTGGATTATACAAGAATCAGTTGACAACCAACTCTGATTCTATGTAGAAGCGCTGATTTTGATTGTGAAGAAACTATCCAGAATCTTTCTGTTTAGTAAATAATCCACTTTTTCTTTAAGCAGAAGTTGTCCCAAATAAACCAGAGTTTACACCTTAGTATTGAATCCATCCTGTTTTCATCTGACGTGACGGCCGATGTATCAATGGTTTCGACATGTATGCATGCTTTTTTTTTTGCTAAGGGTATCTGCAATGGTACCACTTCAGCTTACTATAAGGGTGCTAACTCAGCATTTTATTTAAGTGGATGAGAAAAGGAAGAGAGAGATATAGACTGACTACTAACTTATAGTCAGACTATAGCTGATTCCAAGGCATTTATCACCTCTTACATATGGGTCCATATTTAATTTTGTAGATAATGCTATAGCTAGTTCATTGGAGAGATTGCCTATTAGCTATCTATAGATGACATGTACATTTTTTATAGCTAGTAGTTGACTACACTATTGCAGATGCCCTAATATGGCATGACGGTCAGAATTCACGGGCGGCCTACACATAAACGCGCACACACGAAACACCAAGGATCCACCAATCACAACACAAAAAGTATCGTGACGCCGATGTATCAATTGTTTTCAATTAATGTTGTATTGAAGTCTCTCTTTATCTTCTAAAATGATTCGGATTTGTTTCTATCAGGATTTTCATACCATGTTTCTCAGCTGTATTTCCCTAAGGGACAACTATTAGTGCCAATAGATAAATGGTGCACCTTCAACTGTTCCATTTCAGTTACTTTTTACTTCAATTCACTAGCTAGTTCCGTCTATGAGTTCATACCATCATCCTCGTAAAAATGCTTTGATTTGGGAGACACAAATGTTACATTCACAAATACTGCCATTTGTTTTTTTTTTTTTTTTTTGATCTCCTACAGATATTTGGTTTACATGTCACTGGATCACTTAATGATGTGCTATCATCCGAGCATATGCGTGAGATATGTCGTTACATCTACAACATCCAGGCATGCATGGCAATGTTTTCTTATGGTTTCAGTATATATAACAACCATTTTTTATGTTAAAATCAAAGTATAACAAATTTTATAAAAAAATGTAATACATGCAGAATGAAGATGGTGGGTGGAGCACAAACACTCTAGGCCCGAGCTCCATGTTTGGCTCATGCGTAAACTACGCTACCTTAAGGCTCCTAGGCGAGGAGCTTGGTGGAGAGAACGATGCATTATCTAAAGGGCGTGCTTGGATTTTATCTCATGGAAGCGCGACTGCTGCACCACAGTGGGCAAAGATATATCTCTCCGTATGGATTGTGACAAAATAAATGACAAGAACTAAATTTTAAGCTACCACCATGAAAAGTGAAATGAAATTTGAACCTAATTATAATTACATGAGGTTCTTTGAACAGATGGCCAATGCTTCCTGTTTTAGATTTACCAAATTAATTACTCACTTTATCCTGAATATCATGGAAACGTTATTGACCACTAGCTGCACCAAAATACTCACGTAGAGGCATATTTCTATAGAACTTTTTTTATTTGTCTCTAGAAATTGCTATAACATATTGTAAAGATTTTTTTTTTGGTTTTTTAGAACGTACCTTAAATAAAGAGTCGCTATTTTGAAATATTTTCAATAAAGAACTTGGAATGTGGACCTTAGAGACGTTTTTGAGGCCTTTTTAAATTGGCAAAAAAAATCGTATAGAGAAATTTTTGAGGCACTTCTTAAATTGACCTTATGTCCTAAAGACATTATTTGAGGTTTTTTTTTTTATTCTATAGAGACATTATTTTAGGTGTTTAAGCCATGTTATGTACTACTGTAAGAATTACGTTATGAGTATAAGCAAGTGATGTGAGGTTAAGATGGTTAGTTAGGCTACAAGTTTATCCAAAATGTCTCGATTTCAAAGATTGGTTCCAACATATTTTTAGAATATATTTTCCATTCTCTAGAGGGTGCTAGAGAGTATAGATACACAATATAATGCCTTTACAAAATGTCTTATATAGAATGTAAAGACATTTCAATAAATGCTTCTTTTTTTTTGCCGTAGTGACATTGCTCATAAAGATATCATTGTAGCATTTTGAAAGATGCCTTCAAAACCATATAGAGACATCAAAGTATGTCTCTACGTACAATAAAAACAACTACAGTATGTTTTTGCTGTAGTGGACTAATCTGACAAAACAATTGTTACCTTGTGCCTCTTTAATATATGATATAATTAAGCTCCATTCCTTCTTCATTTGAGTGAAATTAATTCAAACCATCTTCTTTTTAACCGAAGGTAATCGGTGTGTATGATTGGTCAGGGAATAATCCAATTATTCCTGAGTTATGGATGGTTCCACATTTTCTTCCAGTTCATCCAGGTATTTGTTCCGAGCCTTGCTCTAGCTAGGACAACAATTTGACATTTTGTCAGAGAAAAACTATCCCCATTCTGTATTTTTTTTTTGTTCTATTATTATGTCGCCACTTTTTTTTTGTCTAGCAAATATGTTCAAATTAACGCATGGATATACTTTTTTTTTTATGCATGGATATATGTACTTTATGCCTACACATTAAAGTAAAATTTGTTGTTTTTAGGAAAATTTTGGTGCTTTTGCCGGATGGTTTACATGCCAATGGCTTATATTTATTCGAAAAAATTTGTTGGGCCCATCACTCCAACTATATTAGCAATACGAGATGAGCTTTACAATATACCATACAATGAGGTCAATTGGAACAAGGCTCGGAGTTCATGTGCCAAGGTTTGTTACTATATCCTTTGAATCTCTAAAACTGTACTGATTCAAGGTATAATCCTGTTTATAGTATGCATATCTATGATTATTGTTGAGCAAGCCATTAGGGAGAATTTTCTATCTACCGCTACAATGTTGTTTAGTGTTGAAACTACCTTCAGCACACTTTTGTTATTTTTGTATAGCAAAATAAGACTTTAGCAGGTTTTGGTATATACTACCATTGATCGTTCAGCATGACAATTTCAATAAATAGCAAAATACCCTTAATTTGGAGTTGCATTGTGTAGGCATATTTTGAAACTTATATATGAGAAGAGGTCATGGGATCAAATATCCAAAAATAAAGATCCCAACAAATTGTTCCACTAGCACACATAAGAACATCACATATGGTTAAAAACTGTATTCACATACGGTTAACGAACCATCTGCGAAAAGAGTAAGTAATAATTAGAGGTCATCACAAACGGTTTTTTAATCATCTGTAACAAAAAATTATAGACAGTTCATTACCAATAAACCGTCTGTGTATAGTAAATATAGCTTGATAACTGCCATCAGTCAGAAGCCCCAACCCAACATCGCTGTACTCTACCATAAAAACTGATTTTAGCGATATAACATAAGATTTATAGAGATAACGATAAGAGTTTTTTTATGTTTTATACTGAAAATAAGTTTGTTGGGATAACAGGTTTTTTCTATTTTATAAGAAATATATTTATTCCTGAATTAAAGCTTGATTATCTTTACTTTTATCCCTATAGGATGACCTTATCTATCCCCCTTCGTGGGTGCAAAAGATGGCCATTCTTTGTTTGAATAATTTTGTGGAACCAATGTTAAATTGGTGGCCAGTGAACAAGTTAAGAGAAAGAGCATTGAGCAATCTTATGGAGCATATCCACTATGAAGATGAAAACAGCAATTACCTTGGATTATGTCCTGTTAACAAGGTAATGTCCTATTATCCGTTTGAAGTTAAGGTTAGGTTGTATTATTCTTTCCTAAAGTGATTGTTTGTTGATTATGCTACTGCCCAGCCCCTAGTAAACTTCATATGAAATTATCTACTCGGTTCTTTTCTGAATTTTGGTTTCTAACTTGGATTTTGGTTGACTTATAAATGTTCCTGGGTGCCGCACTTAGGGATACATATGAGTGCTGATTTATTTTTAATCAGATAATGTGTGTGCTCTGTTACTTAGTTTAGAATAGCAGAACCATAAATAAATACACATACCTCTTGTTTATCTAGCCGCCCCATCGATAGGTGCCTACATGCACAGCTTAAATTAATACATCACTACTGCGAAATGGAGTTTCCCAAATGTCGGAAACACGTGGAAACTATTTAAACACAGAATCATATATACCCACAAAAAGTGCTATGCATAAACCGGCATATAAAATTATTATAGTTAAAATAAAGTATGAAACAAATACGCAGCTAAGGGTACTCATTGTTATTTCTACTTGTTACTAAGGTCTTGCCACATTAGATTTTTTGTGATACGCAGAACAAAGTGAGAGAGAGGAGAGAGAGCTTGTTACTTGCGTGAGTAACAAGCTGCGTACATGGACAAGAAAAGGCAAGAGAAGTTGAGGACGTTGGAGAGAGACAGAGTGAAAGAAGGATGGCATGTCGATCCTCTTTAATAATTAATTGTTTTTAGTCTTTTTTTAAAAAACTTTATAATAAATTGTTGGAGTGTTTGTATCTAAATCCTCTATCTCCTCTCTAATAGCAAGCTTAAGACCCTGTTTGTTTTAGCTGAGGATTGTAGAAAGCAGCTTTTAAAATCTGAATTGTAAAAGATGGATTATTAAAAACTGGAGGTTGAAAAGCTGATGGCTATTTGGCAATCCAGATTATAGTGTGTTTGGATTGCTATTTCTGCATGGCAAAAGTCTGTAGTACTCTCGATTATAGGTTGAAAAGTCTGTGTGAACAGTGGGGGGCAATGGTGGGTAATTTTTACTGAAGTTGGATGGGTATTGTCTTTTGCAAAAAAAAAAAAAAAAAAAAAAAAACTGAGGAAAGCTCCTCCAGAGTGGATTGTGGGATTGCTACAATCTGGCCTCAAGATTATTACACTACTACAGATCAGACCTTCTATACCGGCCCATCAGTCCCGGTTGGATTTGAACCCGAACTGATGAGGGCTTCAGTACCGGTTCATTAGCTACAGGATCAAGCCGTGGGCTTTAAGACGGTTCGTTACACGAACCCGATCGATGCCTTCACATCGCATCTGGTTTGTGTTATGAACCGGTATTGAAGGTGGGGTATATTAGTACCGGTTCGTTACACGAACCGGTACTGATGCCCTCACATCAGTACCGGTTCGTGTTATGAACCGGTACTAATGAGGGCTTCAGTACCGGTTCATATTACGAACCGGTACTGATACCTCGTTTTAGGAAAGCTTAAAAGGAATGAACATTCTATGTATATCAGTACGCGATGGTGGGTGGGTTGGTTAGAAGGATGAGGCTGGAGTCACGAGGTTGCGGGTTCGAGCTCCGCTTCTTCCATACACCCTCGATATATTTTGAAACATTTCTAGTCCCATCAGTACCGGTTCCACCAACCGCATCGATGCCATTGAGCATCGATCCGGATGCCCTGCATCGTTCAAAACCGGTACTAATGGCTGTTGCCAACCGGTACTGATGGGCATATATGTAGTAGTGTTACAATCCAGATTGAAAGTTTCTTGTTTGTTAACCTTCCAGCTTTTAAAAGCTGCCTTCTACAATCCCCAGCTGAAACAAACAGAGCCTAAGTAACAGACTTTGAGAGTGCCCTAACCTGGCCACACTACTACAGAATCGCGCTTCACAAGCGGTTTTACAACCGTTTCTAAGCAACCGTGAGTGATACCCTGAGGGGTATCACAAGCGGTTCTAGGAACCGCTTGTGGTGGTGCAACACCAAGCGGTAAAATGCAGTAATAATATCGTAGGAATGGGATTCAAACCCACGACCAGCACTCCATCCTCGTGACCCGCCTCATCCATCTAGCCAACCCACCCACGCGTGCTCTCTGATAGAATAGGGCACGCATTCCTTTTATTATTTCTAAAACGGGGTTTCTACAAGCGGTTCGTGACACGAACCCCTTCTGAAGGGGGTCTTTAGAAGCGGTTCGTGGTACGAACCCCTTCTAAAGCCCCAGCTTTAGAAGCGGTTCGTGACACGAACCCCTTCTAAAGATCTTTACAAGCGGTTCGTGTCTCCAACCGCTTTTAAAGCTTTAGAAGGGGTTCATGCCACAAACCGCTTCTAGAGATCCCCTCTGGCCTGTTGCCACGAACCTCTTCTGGTGCGAACATTACAACTGGTTCGCACCAAACCGTTTCTAATAGACCAGTTGTGATGCCTGGTTTTGTAGTAGTGCCATGATCATAAGACAACGTGTGTGCATGTGATTGGAAGAATCCCGTTGGCAGTACGTTGGCGTCCATTAGACCTTCGCTTAGAAGAACTTTTTACCTTTTCTCATAAGGCTTGTGTTTAGCTCTTATCAATCCGTCATTTATAAACGTCTACTACCAAGTTGTGGAGTTCGAATGAGACAAGTGTGTGTAGCGAACTTGAAATGCTCCTTTATCATCTTCGATACACTCATATACTAATTATAAGATATTTCAATGAGATCCACATAAAAAAAATTCAAGAGAGTACATAGTTTTTAGCCTATTTAGCAAATACCTTCATATACACATATAAAAAGAAGTATGTCTAAAAAGTGTACATACCACCTCTGAAAAAATATAAATACCACCTAGATGATCTTATATACTTATATATTACACGTACATACACTCCGTTGCGCGAGATACTCCTTATATTGTGAGATACGACATATGAAGTAATTACTCCCGAGAGTAGAAAAGAGGTTTCATATATATATATATATATATATATATATATATATATATATATATATATATATATATATATATATATATATATATATATATATATCACCCTTTGCCACACCGCCGTTGGTGGCAAGGGAAAAGTTTATTTACCACACCACTTATGGTGGTACGGTGGATATGGTTTATTTCAGTGATACATTATGAAGGGGTTTTTAAAATATTGTCAAATTGTATATGATAATAAAAATAGTTTGCACCAATAATGTATTTGAAAGTTTGTTGCCCGATAAAGAGCTATATATATATATATATATATAGACACACACACTTCTAAATTAACGTTGACATGTTATTTTTTCTTGAAAGGGTTCTAAGTTTCTTTATTAAGGAAAGGACATCCAAATTATATCTTTGTATTACAATCTAGATAAGTTGAAACTAATTGCTTACTCGATTCTTTTGTGATTAGGTATTAAATATGATTTGCTGTTGGATAGAAAAGCCAAATTCCGATGAATTCAGGAAACATCTTCCAAGGATTTATGATTACCTGTGGCTTGCAGAAGATGGAATGAAGTCGAAGGTAGTGTTTGTGCAAGTCTGTGTTCTTCGATGTGCTTTGATATGGGCGTATCTAATCAAAGGAAGCCGCAGTTAATCAAAGGAAGCCGCAGTTAATTATTCATAAGTTCTATTTTACTTGGCATCCTATAATACCTGACCTCGATTTAAATCTATCTAGATTAGTTATACAAAAATTAAATTATTAGATTTGTCATTAAAAATATTTTCATCATATAGCAATTCTATAATTAGTACATATCTTAATGTGTAAAAATTATAAAAAATAATTGAACCATAAAAACTTAAAAATGTCAAAGTAAAAAAGAACCGAGTGAGTAGCACTCATCCACCCATGTTCCACAAACCGCTGTGGTTCTCGTGGGTTTTTCCCTAGCAAAAGATATTGTCGTTTTAGACATAGATACAATCAAACTTTCGAAACTTTGACTGCAATATCTTGTTAAATATTCATTAGATACATGAAAAATTATATGTGTAGATTTATGAAAAAAAAGTAATTAATTTCGTAATATTATAATCTTATTGGATTTTATAAATACATTATAATAAAAATTAATTAGTTAGCAACACTGTGTTTTAGAGATTATGTCGATGTCTAAAATGATTACTATTTATAACCGGAGGAAGTATATCGAAACTTTCACATGAGAATAAGCGTACTTTCTACTAATACAAACACTTGCATACTGATATATATACTATATCCGCACCCCCACCCCGTGCGGCCGCCAACTCGCTCTTTCTCTCTCTTCCTATTCTTCCCAATGATGTGCTGACAAATTATGTGTTCCATTTCTTTGCTAAACTAGATATATGTCGGCTGCCATACCTGGGAGACGGCGCTTATAGTTCAGGCCTTTTGCTCAACAGGCCTTATCGAAGAGTTTGGTGCAACAGTAGGAAAAGCACACGAGTTTTTACAAAAAGCACAGGTTTATTGAGTGTGGTCGTCCCTTTTGTTGAAACATATTACATCAGTGAGTTGACATTGATGTTCTTCTTGAAGGTTACTCATAATCTTCCTAGTTACAAAAGTTATTACCGTGAAAGAGCAAAAGGTTCATGGACTCTCGCAAATGGAGAGAACGGCTGGGCTGTTGCTGATACCACTGCTGAAGCCCTTAAGGTTATCTTTTATTTATCACTAATCCGAAGTTAATTTCGATTAGGACACTGAACTCGCAAAATGCGGGATTTAGACCGCATATGTCAGCGAGATAACTGCCTGGAAAAAATATCCCCTTTATTGACCAAGGCATGTTAAGAGCATCCACAATGTACTTCGCAACAAAAATAGAAATTAAACTAACTCATACTTATTAGATGTTTAAGTTGGCATGTATTTTACTTAAAAACGCTTACTGGTCAATGTGGATTTTATGCTCATAGGTAAAATTCTGATCAATCTTTTGTATTTCATTTCTTCAGGCAATATTGTTGTTGTCAAAGATTCCTTCAAACCTCGTAGGGGATCCAATAAAAGAAGAGAGGTTGTATGATGCTGTTGATTGCCTCCTCTCATTTGTGGTACGAGAACTCTAAATTATATTATATATCTAATTTGACTTATCTAGAACAGTATTTTATAGGAAAAAGTATTTCTAAACTGTTGGTCGGGTGAGTCTAAATACCCTCTGAACCTACCTGAGGTAGTTTTGCAGGTGATTTTACCATGGTAGCGAATCACGTGACTATATACATGATAATGAATTATCAAATCAAATATATAAATATGTCTTAGAAAATAGTCACACGTACCCGTGACTAAACTTCTTCATTCTCCTTTTCCTCCCCCTCTTTCTCCTCCCAAACCGTTTCCCAATCTTCTCTACCCCTTGTTTTGGCCAAGGGCTGTAGTGGCGGCCCTACAGTATGTACAGAAAAAACACCTTTCTATCTCTATCATCTCAACCTGATCCCCAATCCTATCCGCTCCAATACACGCAATCAGCCCCTCCAGATGGCTTCAAGCAGGGAGGAGGTCCATAGCCACACATAGGGGTGAAAATGGTACGGATAATTTCCGACCGACCGAAGCATCTTGGATAGTGATTCGGATAATTTTTCGGATATCTGAATATTTTGTTCAAATATGGATCGGATACGGATAAAGTGTCACGGATACGGATACGGATACGGATATGGATATCTCGGATAATATCCAAGCATTTTTTCGGATACTATCCGCCGGATAATATCCGAATTCCCGCCTCTTTAGCTTAGCCCGGCTTGGCCCATATGTCACCGGCCGGCCCATCTAGACTTGAGTTGAAGTGGAACCCTAGGTCCCTAGCTGACTAGCTGTCACTTTAGTTCCCTCATTCTCTGCCTGGCCCTTACCTATTCAGTCCACATCTCCAAGACTCTAACTCCAGGTCGTGGCGGCGGCTAATGGCCATGGCCCCTAATGGCCTGACTGATGCTTAGTGCCATGCATGTGCTTTGTTACTTTTGTATACTTCTATGAATAGTATGCAAGTTCTATGGATGATGTACAACAGTACAGGTGCAATTATGAGATGTGACTCAGTTTATTACTATAAACTGTATGGTTTTAACGGTCTTGATTATCTCTCAATGTCCTATCCAATTTATGTTGGTTTCCTATCGACAATATTCGTTGTAGCCCATCACTCCGTTTTTTTAGTGTTTACGCGTATTATTCGAAAAATATCCGTTCCGATGATTATCCGAACTTATTTTATCCGTATTCGTTCGAATATTATCCATATCCGTATCCGGCACTATCCGTGTCCGAATCCGTATCCGGCATTATCCGTGTCCAAATCCGATCCGATAAAAATATATGGATCAAATACAATATGAGTGGTTTTCGATCCATATCCGATCCGTTTCATCCCTAGCCAAACAGGAGACAGGGGGAGAAGGGAAGGATGGAGAGTGCAGATAGAAAGGAAACACATCCACGGTGGCAAAACCGCTCTCAACCATGATGCACCAATAGACTAGCAAACATAAACAGAAGCACACACGATATAGAGAACCAAAAGTGTTCTCTCTTTTTATTAGATTCATTCTCTTGTACAAGGGATGTCATTTATAGTAGAAGTCAACAAGAGATATTCGAATTCGCCTACAATGAGATAGAGTCCAAACGTATTTGAACAACTAAGACTCAGAGTCCAACTATATCTCAACCCTCCCCTTGGACGAATACCGCATAATGCACATATCTCATCAAAAACTCCTTCAAAAAATCAATAGAAAAAAGATGGAGAAAAGAGCACATTGAACTCGCACACTATTACACGAGTTGCCTCATTACAAACTTTATGTGAAAAAACTTTATAAAAAACTCACTAAGGGAAAAACAGTACAACTTAGAATTTTCTGGATTTAAAGTAGGATCTTCAAGATAATGTTAAGGGCCAAGGTTCAATGATTTACCCTCCCTAAACTATGTCTATCTAGATTTTGGCAAAAACATAGTAAATAAATCTTTAAGATTTTCACATGACTTAGTTTACAATATCTTTACCTCACCATTCTTTTGGAGTTCATGAGGATGGAAAACTTTAGGGGCAATATGCTTCATATTGCTTTTAACATAATCCATTTGCATTTGTGCAACGTAAGCAACATTATCTTCATTGATAATCGTGGGCTATTAATGATATTGATGCCACATGACTTTTGGATATGACTAATCACACGTCACAGCCAAACACACTCACCTGAGGCTTCATATAATGCTATAATCTTCAAATGGTTGGTAGAAGTAGCTACGAAGGTCTGTTTAAAAGACCTTTAAGAAACAGCTGAACCACCAAAGAGAAAATCAAAAACAATATGAGATTTAGCATTGGGGATCAGACAGATAGTTAGCATCCGTATATCCCACCATGGTTAAGTATTGGTCCTTCCGATAAAATAATCCAAGACCATGAGTACCTTCGAGGTATCTGAGTAAAATCTTGACACTAGCCCAATGTCTTCTGGTTAGAGTTGCACTTTATCTTGCTAGCAAATTTAATGTGAATGCAATATTAGGCCTTGTGCAATTCGTAAGATACATTAGTGCTCCGATGGCACTTAAGTATGGGACTTAAACCCTAAGACT
The DNA here is from genome assembly GCA_036346355.1 of Rhipidocladum racemiflorum. NCBI lineage: Eukaryota > Viridiplantae > Streptophyta > Magnoliopsida > Poales > Poaceae > Rhipidocladum > Rhipidocladum racemiflorum. Next base: position 36,067,623 of record CM070589.1, on the reverse strand, counting down.
TCCCCATTTTTCATATTCGATCTGAAAAGGTCTTTATTCACTTCAAGGGATGTTACTACCATGGGGTTTTTAAAGAATGAGATTTATCCATATTAAATCTTTTCAATACCGTTTTGGTATAGGTAGACTGGTGTACAAAAAAATTCCTTCTAAAAAATACTCTAGCTTCCTTTATCTCCTCTGTGATTCCAATGATATTCCGATCATCAACATAACCTCAGATGATATAGAATCCATTCAAGTATTTCTTTATGAACACACAGGGATAATCGTCATTATTAGAGTATCCTTTCTTTATGAGGAACTCACTAAGTCAGTTATACCACACTCTCCTCGACTGTTTTAATCTGTATAACGATCTCTACAATTTGATGCTATACATATTGCGATTTCCTTTATTAGGATACAAAATTTTTGACTACTTTAGGGAATCTCATATAAATATCTGCATCTAGTGACCCATATAAATATGTTGTTACTACATCCATCAACAACATTGGTATATTTAAGCTAGCTGCCATTGAAATTAAATATCGAAACATTATTCCACTGATTACAGGAGATTAAGTTTTATCGTAATTGATGTCGAGTATCTGCATAAATCCTTGTGCTATAAGCCTTGCTTGATATCTCACCAATTGATTATTTTCATTTCTCTTCCGGATGAAAACTCATTTTGATCCTACAAGGAATACTTTAGGAGATGTTTAGTCAACAAGACCAAATACCTTCCTCTTGTTAATCGAGCACACCTCTGCTTCAATTTCTTATTTCCATTTAACCCAATCTAAGCGCTCCTAGCACTCTACCATAGATTTTGGTTTTGGATCCAGCTCAAGTGTTTTAGCAATTTTAGAGGTAGAATATATATCAACAATTGTAGTCTTTCTTTTATACAACTCTCCTGAATCCACATAATTAATGGACATCTCTTCGTTAATTTCTTCCAGCTTCTCGTGATTGTGAGTCTGGGTGTTCCGACTTTCCAGCATTAGATTGTACGTGCAAATATTCGTTTGAGTTATCATCTTCAGGATGGATCACTTTAGAGATGCGGTTACCATCTCCAGGATGGCTCACTTTAAGGATTTTCTTAACATCAGGTTGAGCTTCTTCCATTATCTTAGATAGTGTTCTCACTTGATCAGTTTTCTATTTCTAGGATGTGTTCGTGGATTTAAGCCCCGTGCACCTGAAGGCTTCCCCTTCTTTTTATCACGAGGGGCAAGAGTGAATTCAATATCGTTCTAGGGTATTTCTACTCTTTTAGGTGTATTTACTGCAGGCATATGAGATATTGTTACATCCTTATGATTAGTAAAAGCATCTGACAGATTATTAGCTATTTGTTGCAGATTTATTATCCTTTGAAATCCATGTTCAAATCCTTTAGTGTGTGGGTCAAGGGCTAAATACCAGTGACATTCCAATCTATTTCCTGGCATTATTTAATGTGGTACTTATCTCCCACTAATGCCCAAAAATTATCTTTATAAAAAATACAATAAGTGTACCGAGCCGTGTCCAGATCCCTATCATAGTCTCTAGGTATTTAATAATTGATGAAGATTTATAACATACATAGATCCCCAACTTCCGGTGAGGACCCATGATTATATGTAGGGATGAAAACGAGTCGGATAATTCTCGCCCGATACGGGACCGGATCCGGTCGGGACCGGATACGGGATCGGATTTTACTATCTGGTCGGATCCAGGACCGGATCCGGATATTTGAATTCGGATACGGGATTGGATACGGAACAACCAATATCCGATAAATACGGGACGGGATCCGGATATTCGGATATCCAGATTTTTCCTATTCGAATTGGATATCCGGATTTCCTATTCGGATATCAGCAAGGCCTAGCCCATATCATCTTCTTTTTTTCCCATAGAGATCCCATTTATATTGACAATGAGTTGGCTCTATTAATCCTAAAGTAGCATATTCTTTCTATGACGTATATTGGGTTTGACTGATATATATAACTTGCTACTATGGTCATGTACTCGTCCGGTTTAATTCAAAATATATTACTCTATATATGCATGCATTATCCATATATATTTATCCGTTTCTGATCCGAATCCGTCACATATCCGTCCTGTATCCGTATCCCGATTAACCCAAATTCGTATCCGTATCCGGCTAGCCCGTATCCGGTTCCGAATCCGGAAAAAAAATATGGGTTAGGATACGGGAAGAGCAATATTCGTCTGTATCCGACCCATTTTCACCCCTAGTTGTATGCTGTGGTGGAAAGATTGGACGTACTTGGTTCATAAACGTACTTGGTTCTTTCCACTACTACACAAAAATTCTTCACAGACGGTTCATAAACGTACTTGGTTCTTTACACTACTACGCAAAAAGTCTTCACACACGGTTCAAAAACATTATCACAAACGGTTTTCCGAACCGTCTGTAACCATGTGTCGGTGATAATAACGACGCACACGAATCTGTGATAAGCACCAATCACTAAAATCTGCATATAATAGACAATTCTATAACATTCATTGATAAGCACCTATCACAGAAATTTGCATATATAATGTATAAGCGCCTGTTCTTTGGCAGGCTATTCAATGCATGAGTGAACACAAATAGGAGTGGAATAAAGCGCCATAGACAAATCAATAAAAACTTTTGATTTGTGGAAAGTGTCATTACCTCTAGTTCTTGCTTTAGTGTTGTTACTTGTCCGTCTCTACCATGTTTCGATTCCCTTGCAGCCTTTATTTCAGCCTGTGGACAAATAAATAGAAAGAATTGCAATAGTAGAAATTTGCATATATAATATATAAGCGCCTGTTCTTTGGCAGGCTATTCAATGCATGAGTGAACACAAATAGGAGTGGAATAAAGCGCCATAGACAAATCAATAAAAACTTTTGATTTGTGGAAAGTGTCATTACCTCTAGTTCTTGCTTTAGTGTTGTTACTTGTCCGTCTCTACCATGTTTCCATTCCCTTGCAGCCTTTATTTCAGCCTGTGGACAAATAAATAGAAAGAATTGCAATAGTAGCGTTAAAGTGTTGGCTAATGGATAAGAAAGTTTCTCTTCAACTGTTCAGTTCATAACAGCTTGTAAAATTTATAATACGTACTTTCATATGTTGCTCGGCAAGCGGACGAGCTTGCGCTCGGATGGCTAGCAACGCTGATGTGCGAAGCTGCCTGTCCGGGTTCGAGTCCTCGACTCGCCCGGGTGCGCACGGGTCGGGTGCAACGCGTGTGTGTGCGTGCGTGGGTGTGTGTGCGTTTGTAGCTCGGCTGTTGTTGTTCTTTCTTCTTCTTTAGTGAAATGCTAGAGCTCCTGGCCAAAAATTCGAAAAAAAATATGTTGCTCGGCAAAACTTTGAAATGGAACACAAGAAGAAAAACTAACCTCCTCTGTTTAGGTGCTGCTTCCTTCCTGCCAACATTCATGTAAATGTTATGCTATGACCAGTTCTGGGTTTGTGAAACATGCATATTTAGGCATGGAACAAACCAGTTTCTCAAACTCCTTGGCTCTAGCTTCTTCTTCCTCACATCTTCTTCAGCAAGTCGTAACTGTTGATCAAGATTCAGAAATAACTTATTAAAGCCTGGCATAAAGACGATTACTAAATTGCACTATATGGTGATGATATTTGCTATATTGCCTTTTCTAGAACGCTCTCATTCTCCTCGCTGTAGCATATCAAGCTGTAGGACTGCATTGCATTAGTCTTCAAATAGCTGATATGCAAGCAACTAGTTTCTAGAGAAGGAAAACCTCATCTTGAAGTGCAGATGCCTCTCTTTGTGGCGCTGATCCTCTATAGTTAAGATGCCCTGTATCAAACCCAGGGGCGGATGTACATTCATTTACCCAGTGTCACAGGACATCGGGTCAAAAAAAAATTAGTGTATGTTAGCTTATATATATAAAAAAATTATTGTATGTTAGTCTATATATAGAGTATATGTGAACCCCCTTCATCTGAATTTTGTGATACCGGGAGGCAAATAACAAGCAAATAGTAAGAATAATAAGTTGTTATGACATATATGATGAAGTGGTGAACCCCGATAATTTTTTCTCTAGCTCCGTCCTGATCAAACCTGAAGAAAAAAGGGTGAACAAAAACTATACGTGGTGCCTGTTCTCTGGAAACAAATAAAAAAAGGATGAAAAAAGAAACTTTGATGTCAGGCTGGCTGAGAGGCATACTCACAGTCCAGCATAGCACAGTAATGTCAAGCTGGCTGAGAGGCATACCCACAATGTTGACCTACCGATTTAATTATATATCATAATTCATAATTTTGATGAGAGATTAAAATTTCAGTCAGATATTAACCATTGAGTACCTTAGCACATACAACTGAACTCAAAATTTCAATTCCATTAGACAAAAGTTTGGAGGCTCTCTGCTGTAACAGCCAAAATTAAACACAAAACTTGGTGTCGATTCGACCTTACGATACCAATATCACTCCTAAAAAACTATCACTCGGAAGCACCTTAACATTTCTCGCTTATTTTCTCAGGTTGATTCATGGGCACCTCATGCTTTGGCTATACATTAATTGGGTGATACTTAAATTGATGTATCATAAATGGTAAGTCGAACTACGTAAATATATCGACCACATTTGAATTTCATGGGGCAAGTTCTGGAAAGATCTAACACCAAGTCCACTCAAACTAAGCCCATAGCAAGAACTGGCCTCCCGGCAAATGGAGGCACTAATCCAAAATTCCAATGCCCTAATCGCTTCTTCCAATTCTCTGAATTCAAAATGCAGCATTACTAAAAAAAAGACCTAGCATTAACGAATGGGAACTAGCTTCATCTGCAAATTCAACTACTAATTAAGCGTGCTTTCAAACCTATTTGACCTTGATTTGACCAATTAGGACTAGACTAGCTACAGTTCAAAACAGCCAATTCCGAGGTAGAGATGCAACGGGAAGTGCGAATAGCGAGAGATCCGGAAGCAAAATACCGTAGGGTAGGGATATCTCGTGGTGCAGCCGAGCAGGAAGACACTGTTGCTACCGTGCGCGGGCGCCGTTGCCGAACCGGGGGGCGGGGGGCGGGGGCGGTGGCGTCAGGGGGAGGAGGCATCGGAGTCAGTGCAAACGGAGGTGGCATCAGCGCCTAGGGAGGAGGGGTCGGGGGGAGGCGTTAGTGCCGAGGGAGGAGCCGGAGGCGTCGGCGAGGCATCGGGGGCAAGGTGTCCAGACGGGCGGTCTCACTATCTGGCTGTTTACCGGACGACACGGTTCAGCTTGTTTATCGGGCGGCACGTTCATTTAGGTAGTCTGTTTAGACTAATAAATAACTTGTGCAGTATTGTCCATTGATGTCAAAAAAATTCCAAATTTAAAAAAATAAAAAAATATTAGAAAAATAGAAAATAAAAATGTATGAAAAAATACATAAAAATTGAAAAAAAATAGGGAAAAGTTAGAATAATTAGAAAAAACTCAAAGCATGTAGGAAAACTTTTTAAAAATACATATAAATTGAGAAAAAGCTAAAAATATGAAAAAAAATTCTAAAATAAGACAAATATTTGGAATTAAATAATGACATTTATTTATATTTAGCTGCCTCGATAAAAATTTTGCCAAGTAAAAACTCAACATGATAATGTGTTGTAAAACGATGACGCCCACTTTGAATCAACCACGATGCACTAATAGCATAGCAAGCATAAAACAGGAGCGCACACACGATATAGGAAGGTAAAACTATTCCATCTTTTTATTAAATTAATTCTCTTGTACAAGGGATACTATATTTATAGTAGAATCCAACCAGAGATAGATTCAAATTCGCTCATAATGAAATAAAATCCAAACGTATTTAAACAACTAGGACTCAGAATCTAACTATATCTCAACAAGTATATGGTTTTCTACTTTAGGGTTAGAGCACACCACCTAATAATTCGGAGGGTCAAATATAAGTTTTCCTATTTATATATCTTTTGTTAGCAAGGGTACAAAAAAGGTAGTATAAACAAATGCTTTGATCGTAACGTATGAAAATTATTGCCATTAGCTTGACGGCTCAGTTACAAACAAATGCTTTGATCGTAGCGTATGAAAGCTTCAAAATAATATTAATTTTGATGTCCTTTATCAACCGAAATGATTGACTTTTTACTACAGAACGTTAATTTTACATGCCTTGAGAACTTATAATGCTAATAAAAAATTTAATTTTCTATGTGAATATGTGCAGTGTTAGACATGCCACATATATACAGCACACATTAACTTACACATAGGAGTATTTCTCTATACGGTTTTTTTTTTTTTGGAAAATTTTGTTTTTGTTACCAAGCAAACGTAAATTCTCAACTATGCCATAAAAATTTCCACTTCTCATTTATACCATCGGTCCGTTAGTGCACTTCTAAAAAAGGGCATTCCATCCAATATTCTATCCGCACAACCATATTTGATCATATGGTAATATGTAAAAAAAATCAAACAAATGAAGAAAAATATAATGAAATTCAGAAACAAATCATAAAAAATACATAAAAAATTAGAGATCACTTCTAAATAAAAACTGACACTAAATAAAATTCTAGCAATGTTCTAGAAAAGCTGAGCAAAGTTGAAACATTTGCCTAGTCTAATACTTTCGAGAAAATTTTGTAGTGTGATTTTTTAAAAAATATCAATTTTTGTTCAAAAGCGATCCTTTTTTTCATTTTTATGGTATTTTTATGATTTTTCTTTGACTTTTCTATGATTTTCTGGTATTTTTCTTCATTTGTTTGAATTTGTTTTACAAATTACTTAACCACTGAGCATTATTAGCCCAATGGAATGGCATTTTTGACAAGTACACTAACAGACTGATGGTGTAAATGAGAAGTGGAAAATATTAGTGGCATAGATGAAAATAGACATTTGCTTATTGGCAAAAACAAAATTTTCCTATTTTACATAATTTGGAGGTAGCTGCCTTGCCTATTTATTTCAGATGTCTACAACATGTACTTATGGCAGTGAAGAGCAGAACTAACAATCATATATATATATATATATATATATATATATATATATATATATATATATATATATATTGTCACAAATTCTATTCAAGTTGATCTTTGTGATGTTAGCTTTCCGTTCAAGTAGTTAACTAAATTTCCGTGGTGAATTTTATCAATTTAAGATTGCAAAAAAATTGTATTTTACATTTTTCTGAATGAAATATATTGGACTAACACAACTGATTTTGCCATTTGAAGAACAAAGATGGAACGTTGTCTTCAATTGAATCTAAAAGAACAACTTCATGGTTAGAGGTGAGTATCTCTAAGGTATAACTGTACATCAATCACCATATCATTTTTTTTATGTCGTAGTCACCTCTTCCGTTAGATGGCAGTTGAGGGAAGCAATTACATTTCACTCTGATTAAGCGGCTCATTAGGGCATCCTTAGCAAGGTTACCAGATTCTCGATTTTACTCATATGATCCTACGTTTCTTTGACCTAGATTGATTGGACCGATTACATCCTATGATAGTCTTAATTTGGTAGAATCTTAATATTAATATAATTCTAACAAAAAAATTGTAGGATAGTGATCAAAATTTTCATACGATCCTATCGGATTCTAGTGACTTATTATAAATAATTACTTGCACATGTCTCTTTATCTGTAAAATTTTACTTTTTATTTCTTCATGTCCATTATAATTTGAATACATAGTAGTACATGGTATTTCTTTTACACTACATTTTTGTAGACAAATGTTCTAAAAGTATAGTTTTGAAAATGGAGAAGTGTTAAAATACAAGGTAGATTTTAAAACTGTTTGGTTAGAATCGAATAGGATTTAAGATTCTACATTGATCATATGATTTGTGATCCTGCTGAAGAACCTCAAATCCTATTCAGGATCACGGTTCTGACCTTACCCTTAGAAGTGCTAAGGTGGACAATATCATTCTCTCTGTTTTGGTATTTTCATGGCTCTGCGCCTCTGCCTCCCTACCTTATCATCCACTTGTGCCTCTAATGTAGTAAGGTGGTAGTAAATTAACCTAGGATTTGATTAATCAATTCAAAACAAAAATTAGTCGTTAATCCCTTGTTAGCACATATGTTAGCATGACCTGATGCATGAATTTGAGGTTCAATGCAAGGCACTATGTGTTTAAATAATTTCGATTTACCTGTTGAACTATGTAACTTAGTCATGTTCACCGAGTACGAGTCTGTATTTGTTTCTTAAATTATGTAACTTAGTTGTGTTTACTGAGAGTTAGGGGCGGAGCCAGCCTGGGCCGCTGTTCTCGGGCCTAGATGAAGTTAGCCTGTAACATAAAACAATATAACTCATAGTGTTTTGATCACAGGCCTCGGGCCACGGCCTGAGTACCTCTATGTTGGATCACACGTATACACAACTACATCCACCAGAGGTCAAATCGTGATGCTCATCTTTACACAAACTACATCCACGGCCTTTCGGAGAAATTGTGAGGGCCAAGGCCGTTCCTGGGCATGGGCGAGAGGGATGACTGCCCAGGGCTCTAGGCCTAGACGGGCACATCGTGTACGCGTATAGGGATAGATCCGTTAATTACAAATATTCAATACATACACCTGTATAGTACTAGTTCTTAAAGTTCGATCCGGAAATAAGGCAACTTTTCATCACATAGTTGGTTCCTTATTAATTTTCATAGTTGTGGACTGTGGTCGTGGCCATTAATCTACACACCTTTTTTTTTAATGTGGTTGTCAATTGAGGCTAATGCAGCTACAATACTATTTTTCCAACATTCTTTGTTGGTTCCTCATTAATTTTCATGATACAAATTCTTTTAGTCTATGGAAATGCTAGTTCATTATGTTTATTTAGAGGGCTAGTTCACAATGTTTAACTGTACCTGTGAATGGATGATTAGAGAGTTAAGTTTTAACATTCGTGATTTGTAGAGTTCGTAGCAGCAAGATCGTCTTTAGCACCAAATTCCATGTTTCGACGGTTTTCTCCACTACAGCCCGCTATGGATGTGGCCCGGAATTTTCTCACTGGCCTTCCTATATGTGCGATTTTTTTGTGTTTTTTTTATTTTTGTATTTTTTTTTCTTATTATTACGCAAATAAAAAATTCAGAATACATGTGGTTTTCTTAACCTGTATTTTAATTATGTTATCATGGCACACCTCTCAGAGCAAGTAGCTCTCTTTTTATCATTGTCCTGGCAGTATGACTTTTTGTACCAGAATTTTCTAGCTACATAATACTAATTTGGATCTATTTGATGACCAAGTTTATCAATCCTTCTGAGAGTTTTCGAGACATCATCATCGATTATCCGTAAGAGATTCGACTACCTGCCCTATTCGAAGTTCTCACAAGTTCACTTTCCAGCTTACGTAAAAAATCTAATTCAAGTTATGCAACCACTATGCAGATACGTCGAATGCACATCATCATTAATTCAAGCACTTGTAATGTTTAAAGAGATACGTCCTGGCTACCGTCGTGAAGAGAGAGAGAAAATTATAAAAAGCGGTGCATTGTTCATAGAAAAAACACAACAAAAGGACGGCTCATGGTATGTAAGTGTGTGTTACTGAGTGTTTGCAAATTATATTGATCCTATATCTGATATAGTGCAAAATGAAATTAACAGGTATGGCTCTTGGGCTGTATGTTTCACTTACGCGACCTTTTTCGCTATAAAAGGATTAGTTGCTGCAGGAAGAACATATCAGAACAGTTTGTCCATCAAGAAAGCATGCAACTTCTTGCTGTCAAAGCAACAAAATACAGGTGGATGGGGAGAGAACCATGCTTGCTGCCAAACTGCGGTAATTCTTCTCTCCATTATGTCATGTAAACTTTGGAAATGGTCTTATCAATTATGCTGTAAAGTCGCGGCATTGTAGAGTTTAGCCAAAGATTGGTTGGCACTTGGCACACAATTGCACTTCTCGCATCATTAATTGTCTGCCGCTATGCTTGGCCTTTGAAGTAAGATCCTTGTTTGTAAAACTTCTAGACAACAACTAGTGTTAATGCAGTTTTTATCTTTTAAACAAAATTATTGACCCCAACAACGGCCATCAAACTAGAGACACAATTGAAATTTGCAAACCTATCCAATTGTTTGCAGAATGCGTAAGGAATGCAATTGTTGTAGCATTCCAGGCAATGTTTTTCCAACAAAGGAATGAGACATATTTATGCTTTTAACATAGGAAAATTAAGGACAATCATTTTTATTTTACTCTGCATATAGTTAATTACATCATAATCGAAGAGATCTAGGTTGTGATACTTAAAAGAGTGTAATAATTTACACTTAACATGTTTTCCCCTCTAAATTGAACAGGAGTATGTTGATAGTGGGAATCCTCATGCAGTGAACACTGCTTGGGCAATGTTAGGTTTAATTTATGCAGGACAGGTTTGGTTAATTTTTTTCCTGCTTCTTTGAATTTTCGTATTGATACTATGTCATTTTTTTTAATAAGTTTCATATGTACGCATGTGCTGCTATTTCCGAATCCTGGATACTGTGAGCAGACTAAACGAGATCCAGCACCACTATATCACGCTGCAAAAAAATTAATCAACATGCAACTGGACACAGGAGAATTTCCCCAACAAGTGAGTGTTGAATTTAGTTTGGCTCGTGATTTAATGTAGTGTTGCTACAAATAAATTTGGAAGGGTATACTTCGTAATTAGCAGAAACTGGATCATTAAATAGTTTTGAAAGTACTAAAATACTGCCTTTGTCAGGATTGAATTACTAAAATTGACACATGTAGTAATTTCTTTTTTCCTATCTTACGTCTAAAAAGCATTAACATATATAGATGAATAAATAGAGAATTCCAACTGGAAACAAATTTAGATAGCTGTCAAATATAAGTCTTGGCAATCGCAGTTATCGTACTATTGAGACTGACGTCCACTTCCATATTGTTTTCTTTTTATATAATTAGCTCTATCTGAACTCAATCAGCATCATTGTTGTATTTGCATCTTGATTTTAGGAAATCGTTGGAAACTTCAACTCCTCCTTCTTCTTCAATTACCCAAACTACCGAAACTTATTCCCCATGTGGGCTCTTGGAGAGTTTTACCGCCGACTTCTTGCAAAAAGGGGCTGAAGTGCATATTTACAATTATATTTATTGTAATAAAGGTGCCAAGGATACCGTGGCAAATACTTTACTGGTACATTGCAGTCCACGCATAAGTATCTACTTATATTGTAACAGAAAGGACTTTGGATACATTTGAGTGTAACCTCAGCATAATATTATTGGCACAACAATACTCACGTATATCCTCTTTTACAACAAGATATTCATAGAGTTATAAAAATATATGAGATCAAATAAATTAGAGTAAATTGTACTTTGCACTATATTAAGCTTTCATGTAACTAAAATAAAGTTTCAGTGTGCACTAGCGCAGCTGGTTTGGGTCAAACCGGCTCCCCTTTTCATTGGGATTGATCTCTCAGGCTCCCCTGTCACCTGGCACCGTTCCAACTGAGCTGCGAGGGACTATGGAATAAGTGTGGGTTGTGAACTTTCAGATATAACATGACCTGATGCATGGACTACCCTAAAGGAGTTTTGGCTATAAATATAGCACCTCATTATACAAGAGAATCAATCTACAATCAATTAAAAGAAAGAGAGTTCGACTCCTATATATTGTGTGTTTATCTTCACCATTGTTATTCTGGTTTCTCGATCCGTGCAATAGGATTGATCTACGGCAGTTGTCTCCATTATTCAACATGCTATTAACACGAAGCTATCCAAGGTTGAATGGTATGTCGTCAATCCCATACTAGAGAGGTGCTTATGTGCTTTTCTTTTTAAAAGTTGCACAAGTATTAAAGCATGAATGAAGTGTAGATGGTGATTACTTACCCCTTCGCTTACTTTAAAATTTATGCAACTTGTACTGGGGGATAGCATAGAAACACTGCTCTTAGATTAATTATTGTTTGCTAGATCCTAGATCATTTACTTGTTAATTATCTTTCTAGATAGGAAACTGTTCATACAGGTGAATGAAAGGGTGCTGAACACACCGTGAGAGCCCCTAACACTGCATACCCGCAACGCGTCGCGCACTGTCAGCACCCACCGCGTGCGCAGTCACCCCAGACACCAAAGCGTAGGCTAGCCGCTGTAACAACCCAATTTAAAAAGAAATGGAATTAAAAAAAAATAAATCTGAAATTTTGACATTAATTTGAATTTTCATCCTTTCCTAAATTTCTCATAATTTTTGGCAATTAAGAGAATGCTTTTTAATGGCCAAGACGTGGTTTCTAAATTTCAAAACGTGAAATCAAATAAACATAAAATTTGAAGAAAATTTATTTAAATCATAAACCATCCCCAAAACACCTCAAAAAGTTTTAGGAATTTTTGAATTGATTTAATGTCTCTAGAAAATCAAAAACATCAAATCCTTATAAAGATAGTAGCACCTCAGAACCTTGCATTGAAATTTTTATGGGAGCATCAGTACCACATCGGAACCTTATACAAAAATTTTCATAAATTTTAACTTTAATGGATAGCTCAATTAAATCCAATAAATAAAGTCTGCCAAAAATCAGACTCTGATACTTTGTGACCCTCCCTTTTATGATACAGTAATACCATAAAAGAAATGCTCTAATATACATATAGTACTAGTCCCATGTTCAGTGGCTAGCACACACATTCACAATGAAATCACATCCATGCACAACATTATATTACATTATACTGCGGAAGTAGTTTTACACATAATATTACACAAACCAAAATAAACTAGCAGTGGAAATAATTTATCTTGTAGTGTGCCATTAAACCCATTATTTCCACAAGCAACTGACAAGGTTAATCCTAGAAAAGCACATCATTATCTTCCCCGTATCTCGTGTTAAAGTGAGTATCATCGGGGAATTCTTATTCTTTACGTAAAAACAACAATAATAGCAAGATTGAGTACATTTCGTATTCAACAAGACTTGAGTGTTTGAATATGCAGGCTTTTACAGTTATTTTGCATAAAGCTAATTTGAAATGTAAATATGGAATAGTAAATTGAAAGCGAAATTTATGAAAGCAATTTGACAGATATATAAAGTAACAAGTACGTAAGCATACATATAACAACTCACAGTCCTCCATGACGTGGGCGACAATTTGAATCATTCCCATGCCAAAACATGGCATACAATCTAGTATTTGCCAACACATGGAACAACAACCGAAAACAAACTTGCCAACACATGGCAATGTATTGAATCATCTATAAGGTAAACTTATCCATCCAAATTTTTTTCCAATTCCATTCCATCTTTATGAAAATATGAAAACATCTAACTAAGTGATGACTTTACCAAGTGGCTTTGACGACGGGTGTGGCTTTTCAAAAAGTTTTAACTCTGTAGAGGTGTACTGTTTTACCCACAAGATATGATCAATTCTTTATGCCAAGCTATTTACACACTCCTTGGGTGTGCGACAGATTATCATAACATAACTATTACATTACTTAACCCTAACTTTGCACCGGCCTGGTGATGACAAACTCTTATTAATGGTGGCAGAAGATATTTGTACACTCTTGTATGATGAACGGTTTCACATCGCGTTGTCCCACTTCTCCTTATAATAAGGCGTACACCGTTACATTGGCAGGTGTTATTTGTCGGGACCCGAATTTGCAAATCCGGACCCTCTGTGTATTCAGCACTAGTCCAGGATCACGCTAGTGCACACAGTCTTAACATAGATGAATATCACAATCATACACAGCGGAATAATAAAAATAACTCAAAAGTAGAATATAAACTATTGAACGACCTTAAGGTCAACCTTACACTTGTGAGGCCTTGATGGCTTCAACTCCAAATAAAGCAGCAGCGGAACGAAGAACACCGGTGAATCCTATCAATATGCCACAGGCAACTGACAGGGTTCGACTCCTAGATAATCGCCTTCTCACGGAACTTCTTCTTCTTCGATGATGTAGACTTTTGCTCACTGGTGATTGTTTGTTTGCAAGGGGTGAGTACATAAAGCACTCAGCAAGTCATGCACAGAATGCAAGTCTAAGAACTATATGCATGGCTTATTCCAAGTAACAGGCTGAATGGTTATTTTGCAGAAAAGCAACAATCACAAATAAACATAATAGATTGTAAAGCAGTAAAACAAGTAATAACAGTAATAGAATTCACAGTTATTTCACAAGTAAAACATTCCACATCCTTAAACAGTTATCACTTTTCCACAGGCAAACTGCCTCCAAGCCCAAGTTCATTTTCATGAAAAGCTAACCCTTGACTGTAATCTCCGAGCATTGTCCAGTACCGTGGACTCGGCTATTCGAATAGGTTTTACACTCTGCAGAGGTTATGCACTTTACCCACAAGATATAATCCACTCACCACGTCAGCCGTGACTCGCCATACAAGGGTATGCGAATGAGTGATCATAACAAAGTCTTTCGGAAGCCTCTAACTACACAAGTGAACCTCTCCGGTTTTTGCCATACACCATCCCTTCCCTTAGCAAAGGCGAAGTATGGGACCGACATACCGTTGGATGGGTACCATGCCGCAGCCCTGGTACGCTCCCCCTTCAAGCCACACAAACGGTGTAGTTGACACCCCGAGGTATCACAAGCAAGTTATTAGCGACTTAATCAACTAGGTCCGTCCCATTCCAAACATGTGGTTGCACGATTGACTCAGTTCAAAGGCTTGCAAGGTTAAGTCCTTAGGGTGACCAGGGCAAGACTACCCAAAGAACCAAAACGATTTCCTCGGTGCCAACCATGGCCCACCAGCTCATTCTTGCCACTTGCCCCAGTCCAAATCATTTTACCACCCCAGTTGATTATTGCGCAACACAATGCCAACAACAACTCAATATCCTTGAAGAAGCACGAAGGCCTCCGCATATCAACATCATCGTGTCGGCAACACGTCACACCATTTCAAAATACATTGTATATTCCATTAATCAATATTGACATTTGTAATTCCAAAATGATGTCAAGGGTACGTTGCATGGCTAAGCAAACTACTGACGATCTAAATAACCCATGTTGGCATAGTATTTAGCTACCAACTATTAATCAACAATCCTAGGGTGACAAATGAATCATGGCACACAATCATTATAGGCAAGGTGGCGATAACAAGTAGGTTGACTATCTAATCCCAAATTAATTGAAATCAGTTTAACTCAAACTAGCATGCAATAATTTGAAACAACATAAGTTTCGAAAATGGGATCAACATGGTCAAAGCACAACTTGCCTGGCCCTTGCAACATTTACTGTTCTTTACTCTTTATCTTTGATTCTTGGTCCTCGATCTTCAGCTTCCACTTCCTCGATCCTCAGCCCGTAGAACGATTTCCGGACGACGCATCTAACGATTAAAGAAGAAGCAAATACAAACCAATTCAAAAGACAAATCGAATAAACTCCAAATTAAGAACAAACAACATTGGCCACAATGGCTTAGAAGGATTTGGGAACTTGAACGGATTAGATCGAGGAGTTGACAAAAGAGAATGGGCTTTCGGGAAAACACCGAAGAGGGAAAGACTAATAACTGGGAAAGAAAGAATAATATTCCGAAGAATATTTCTTCCGAAGTTATTATCTCGATTGAACAGACATTCACATATGTGCACTCGATCTATAGATCGGGTCCATAAGGATATGTTAGTTCACAATGAACTAAACTGAGGCGCAATGTTGCTTTCGTTGACTGAACGAAACACAGTCAAACAAAGGAGAGACGGATAGATCAGATCGGGCACAAGGGTATGACACATGGCCAATGGTCTATCGACCAAGTCCATGAACGAAGTATAGGTTAAAGGTAGATTAGATCTTCATGGTTAAGACAACACAAGTGTCTTACCACGATTGAAACAACGGGAAAGATTGCAAAGATAACAACGCGGCTCACGATGAACTTAGTTCATCGAACCGATCTTAGGTTAGGATTTTGATTCGGCTTTGAATATGATATGACGATGAGGCTAAGCTCACATCATGATGATAGAGAAGACGAGGACATCGCACTAGGGTTCTTGCACGAATGCACGCATGCGATGATAACAAAGCGATGAGAGCTAAGCGTTAACGATGAAGCGTTAACGGTGGAACGTTAACTGCGGAGCGTTAACGACGAAGCGTTAACGGTGGAACGTTAACGACGAAACGTTAACGGCGGAGCGTTAACGGGGAAACGTTAACGGCGAACGTTAACGGCAAAATGTTAACGGTGGATCGTTAACGGCGAACGTTAACGGTGGAACGTTAACGGCGGAGGTCAAACAATGATAGGATACTCATGAAACAAGGTAGCGACCATCGGTGCAACGACATGGCCGCGATAGAACGCTACCAAGGACGGTTAACCGATACACGAACCGGCAACAACGGGTTAAGCCGAAAACAACGGGTTTAGGCCGGAATTGGTTTCTCAGCAAACGGAGACCGCTTGGACCCTAAAGATGGACCAAAACAGTACATGATGATCCTCCGGACGCGACAACACAGCCGGAGCGAACCAAAATAGCCGGCGTCAAAAGGCGACGCGCGGCGACAGCTAAACGGTGGCCTAAATATATATAAAAAATTCCGGACGATGGGATGGCAAAGGGGGAATGTCTGCTGCGTAGAAGGAGGTGAGACGAACTCAACGGTATAAGCGGATTTTGCGGCGCCCCTCCGGATTAATCACAAACTGCCGTTTAACGGGTTTCGGATCAAAACTTTGGACAGCCATAACTTCTAGAATAATGATCGGAACTTAACGAAATTTGACCGAGAGCTAGATGGGACCAAGAGGCACACCTTTACATAGGTGGCTCGAAGAAATACCTTCTGGAACAGTGGGGAACGCGCCAGGAAGTTTGCCGCTGTTTGAAACGCAGTCTGATCGGAGAAATTATTTTTCTGTGCCAAATCCAGAGGGAAAAAACGCGGGGCAAGATGTGCATCACATATAGGACATCCCCAGGAGTCTAAACAAAAAATTTCACGGTCAAACTCAAGAAATTGAGGGAGTTATGGCATCGGCAAGATTCGAGATTGAAACGGCCATAACTTTTGATTCCGTGAGGCAAATTGGCTGAATTTTGGACAGAGAGCAGATGGTACCTTGTGACACACCATGGCAAAGACGGATCTCGAAAAGAGTCGATGAACTGCCCGGGACGCCGCTCCAAAGTTCGGCCGATGTTGGGCGACATCCGGAGGACATGGGATGGATTTCTCGGGTTTGGGGAAGATCCAAGGGGTGGCACCTGAGTGGGAGAGGCCATGGGATGTCTATACTGGGTTGGGGTGGCGGCTAGGTCAAGAAAAATCAAGTTTGGACGCGTTTGCAGCAAAAACGGATCTTATAGGCATTTTATCGAGCACTTTCCGTGCACGAAACGGATCCGAGCGACGTGGCAGGCTGTGGTCGCGACATGTGGCGGCGGCGGGGGCGCGCCCGCGTGGGCTGGCGCGGCTAGGCTGGCCCAGCGTGGGCGCGTGGCGTGGCCCATGTCTTGGCGAGGGGAGCGGTGGCCCGGTTGGCCGAGCTGGGCCGGAGGCGGGGGAGTGGGGGCGCACGGCCCGGGTGGCGGGGTGGGCTGCGGGAGAGAGGAAGGGGATGAGGCCCAGTACCATAAACCAGTTTTCCAATGATTTTCGAATTAAAATAATTCCACAAATTCAAATAAATCATTTGAGGCAATAAAAATACCCGAAAAATTCTAGAAAATATTTTGAGACATTTTGAACTCAAATAAAATATTTGCAACAAAACATTATATAAACTTTTCCAAATAATCAATTAATTTCAATAAAAGGGCTTAAAACAAATTAGTTCCAAATAAATCCGAAAAATAGCAAACGAGCTCCGAAAAACCTCAAAAATTACAGAAGAATTTCTTCAAACACAAGGAACCCAAATAAAATTAAATTTATTTTATTTGAGGTTTAGAATAATCAAATTAAATTGTTTTAGCTTTTAGAAAATTCAAATCAAGCTTTATAAATGCGAGAAAATCAACGAAAATTTTTGGGAAGCTAAAGTAAACCAAAATTTTTTGAAAACCCAAATTTTGGGATGTTACATTATTCCCCACAACTCCGTGAGGGCACCGGCCCCTTCGAGCAATCCAAAATGGAAGAGCCCATGCTACTACAGCCTTCTAATGTGCAAAGTTAGTTTTAAGTAACTTAATAGATTAAGGCTGTCCCATACCAACACTTGTGGTTGTAAGGTTATCTTGGCCTGATAACAACACATTAGTTCGGTCCTTAATCTGACCTGGGTGAGAAATCTCCCCCTATCAACCTGCAAATCCCATGCACTTCTGGCTATTGCCAATACTCGCCCACGTCAAAACTGTAACATCCTCAGTTTCGCTTTCTGGAGAAAAATCTAATTTAAATTAATTAAATTCAAAAAGTGGAGTTTCCTTGGTGTTTATATTAACCTGGCATTCTTTCCCATCCAAAATCGGGATTTAATTCCCTTCCGTTCGAAAAATTGAATTTCCAGGTTCCCGCTGGTACCCGAAATTTCACCCGAGCCCAAAAATGCTCCAAAAATCTCAAAACCACTTCAATTATGTCCCAAATATTCCAAAATGATTTTTGGAATGATTCTATGGATTTTTGGACCTTCGCTCCTATTTTATCTCGCGCGGCTTTTGTTTAATGCCCGCTATTCGCGCTTGAATATTTAATTCCACAAATTTCATCCAAATTCCGCGAAACCAATTTTATTGGGTTCCAAATATTCCAAAATAGTTCTAGGAATTTTTCCGGAATTTTTAGACCATTTTTCCTAATTTTTCTCTAGGGCGGTTTATTTATGTAATTCCCGGCCAATCCCGCGCTGCCACATGGCGCTACAGTGTCATCCCCTACCTCTTGCCATGGAAGAAAAGAGAAGAGCTCAAGCTTGTCTCCCACGGCTATCTCTCTCTTCAAACCTTCATATCTCCCTTCATACAACTCCAAATCAATCACGGCCGGATCCGTTGAATCCGTAACGGCGCGACCTTTCCATTCCTTGCCATCAATAGCCCAGGATCTCGCCGGAATTGACACCGCCGTCCAAAAACCAAAAATTGCATTAATGATCATAACTCGGTCGTTTCTTCATCAAAGCACGCACTTCCACCTCCCATATCTTCGTGTTGACGTCCTCTTCCCGGTGGTAGCACCCATTCTCCGCCTCTCCAACTCGTTCGCCCGTGAGATCGAGAAAACCAACGCCGTGTAGCCATTTTTGGAGTTCTTCGTGTTCATCCTCATAACTCTCTCTCCGGTGGGTTATTCTCAACTCCGATTGGTTCCTTGTGACCGTGAGGAAGTCTAGCATTTAACCTTTCAATCAATTTTAGGATCCCTCAAGAATTGGAGACGAATTTCGCGTTTTTGTCATTTCGGCCGGAGCTCCGTTCTTCGTTGAATTCGTCATCTCCGGTAAGTTTGGATCCAATTCCTTGCTCCTATAGGTCCCTTAGGATGTCCTCTAGATGATTCATGAATTTATTTCGTCATGTTTCATTCAAATTTGGGCAAAATTTGGATTTTTGAGCAAAAGTGGAGCTCTCTGTTCTTGGTCTCGTGCACGCTGAAGCTCGCGAGCCGCCGCTTACGCCCCACGGTGCCCGCCGCTTCCATTCGCTGGCGAGACGCCGGCTGCGGCGAGCGCTGCGGCGCCACCCACGCTGCCGCCACCGTGGTCCAGCCGCTTCACCGCTGCTCCGGCCTGGCCGCCGCCCCACCGGCATCGCCCGCTGGTCCGCGCCGCCGCTTCACGCCGGCGCCGCTGCCAGCCGCCGGGCCACGGCCATCCTCGCCGGCCACCCTTCCCCACTCCTTCCTGCTCCATGGCCTTAGAGCCATGGAGAAGAAGCTCTTGAGGGGATGACATGAGGACCCCACATGGCATAAGCTCCATCCAAACCCAAAAATCAGAAAAATAGAAAATGGAATATTCCGAGGAATATTCCCTCGTTTTCGATTTTTCAGGATTTTCGAACTTCGGAAGCTCGTAACTTCTCCGTACGAACTCCGATTTACTTCATTCAAATTCCTAAATTCATCTAAAATCAAGATCTACCTGCCAATACTACTTTTATAATTTTTGGATTTTATTTATTTTCTTGTATTTATTTGTTGTCTCGTTTTGTGCGTAGCCGAGGACCCCGCCGAGTCCGCCGACCCCGCCGCCGGATTTCAATCGTTCGACGATCTCCCCGCAACCGAAGGCAAGTCTCCTTGATTTTAAATGTTTGATCAACTTGCATGCTATGTTTATCATCGTATGTCAAATATAAGTGCATAGTTAATCCAAATTGTGACCTCCTTTGTTATTGACATCCATGTTACTTGTAACCCTAGGACATTTGCTAGGACATGTTTACCCTTATATGGAGCACTAGTTGCATTGTGCAAGTGCCGCCCCAAGTCAATTAAGGACCGACGCTTATGACTGTCCATTCTAAGCATAACCGTACTACCACATGTCTATAATGGTACGACATGGCTAACTAATTTGTAGAAACCTAACTTAGACTCACCAAATGGTGGAATGTGAGTGCCGGATGGAGGTAATGTTGTTTTTCTCACACGGCGCAAGAGGGGGCTTCTGTACTGGGCGGATGGAACCCTAACAGTGGTGAAACCTCAGCGGGTGGGTCTGGTTAGGTGTATACATTGTAACGGCCTTGTCATGATCTCTCTGCCGGCACACCAAAGGAAGTGTGTTAATCTGGAGGCAACAAGAGATGATCATGTCTTGTCGGTAAATCTGTACACCTCTGCAGAGTTAAAACTATTCGAATAGCCGTGCCTACGGTCAAGGGCAAAGCAAAGAATGCTTTCATATTGGTAGACTTTGGTTTTGGTTTTAAACTTAAAACGATGCTTTGTTTTGGGGTTCGAGAGTGGTTAGAACTCTCGGATGTGTATTGGCGGATTGAGCCAACCAGGTGGAAAGAACCTGTTTTATGCCTGGACGGAAGGAGTCATTGTGATTAAACTTGATCTTTTAAAAGTTGGCGGTTAGAGCCTTTATATTAGTGATGGTGGATAGAACCTTCACTGCAATATTAAATAATTCAATTGTTAAAAAGAATTGTAAAAAGATGCTTTGTGAAACTTATTACTGAAGTATGGTTTAATAAAATTTGGCTTGGTGCAAAAGAACCTTGTTAAGCTTACTTTGGAAAGCCCCACATAATCATACTTTCCCCGACTTGCTGAATACTTTTGTACTCACGTGCTACACAACTTGTCGTCATCAGAGAACTACCAGGACGCAGCTGAAGATGGTGAGTTCTACACTGAGGAGTTCGAGGAAGATCGCTTGGAAGACTAATTGTGTGTCTTGTCGTCGCCTGTGGTGTTTTGGTGTTTGCCTGTTGTCACTTTTGCTTCCGCTGTAGTGTCTCCGGTCTCGTGACCGAGTATTGTAATAAGTGGCCATGTGGCCCGTACTTTATGAATTATGTTACAATTTCGCTATGTTCGGCAATGAAGTATCACTGTTGACTGTGTGTACTAGCTACTGATCTGGGACTAGTACGGAAATATACAGGAGATTTCGGATAGCTGATCCGGGGTCTCACAAAAACCATAATTTTATTTTCATTTTTATTAAAATACCATTGATCACAATGTCCAACATTTATTTTCTAACACGAATAGTATAACCAGTCATTTGTGTTCCCAGTTCTAAAGTATACTAAGCAGATGCATGTATAAATGAGTATACCCATCATTGTGTGTCTATTCATAGTCTAGGGTTATCCCCTATTACTATTGATTAAGGAAAGCCATCAATGAAGTTATATCTACCAGTACCCATAATATAGCAATTTTATGAAACATATCTATGCATAGAAATATTTAACAAAACATTTTAAAATGTTGGGTTCTACATGAGGGTGTTTGCCTTGCTGATTATTGTCTTTGATGAAGTCGAGGTTGTAGTTGGTGTCGTCAGCGACAATATCGGAAGTGTCGGTATCTACACATCATTTAATGAGAAGCATAGCAAATAGCAAAAAAAAAAAAAATCAATAAGGGAAAAAAGAAATCAAATGTAAAATTAAATAAAATTTTCTACATAAAACAAGTGTGGTTTCGGGTTAGGGTTCCGTGATTTTACGAACAAGTATTTTAATCTAACATTTCACTTTATTATTGACAGTCCTAGGTTTTGGTACCACAAAGGCACTTTGTTTTTCATGATTGGTCTATTATTATTTTTTGAATTCAAAAAGCTAAGATTATTTATTTAAATATATTTTACTTTGAATTAGAGAGGCAGAATTATTTGGGTTGGAATTAATAAGACATAAAGTATCAGGGAAAGTAACATGTATAGACTCGACGGTATACCCTAAGTATTTTTGCATAATTGGTTGTTCACTATCTTATTAGCACATAGAAATTGACTGCATCCAATTTAGACCTTATTTGAACAAGTTATATACATATGAAAAATTAATACATTGGAATTAATCCTAATTGGAAAAAGATCTAAAACAACTTAAGAATTAATCCTAATTGGAAAAAGATCTAAAACAACTTAAGAATTAATCCTAATTGGAAAAAGATCTAAAACAACTTAAGAATTAATCCTAATTGGAAAAATATATAAAAACAAGTAAAAATAAAAAAAATGTATATTTGAGTTTCCGATGACATAAGGATTCTAACAAAATTAGTCTTACTCAATTTGGATTTGATTTGCACAAAATTTGTATGAGCACAATTCAAACCTTCTCTTTAAATTTGAATTTGAATTTTATCATTGGTCAAATTCAAAATATTTTTGCATATTCAGAAACTAAATGATTTATCATGAATTTAGAAATTTGTTTCATCTAATTTGGAGCTGTGTTTTAAAAGTTATGGCTATTTGAATTCAAATATTTGGAAAATACATGCAAAAATTGAAAATACACTTTTCATGTATTGAAATCACATTCTCCCTTTTTGCATGGGCTCTTTTGAATTTGTGCCAGTATCTAACCACTGGGACCCACTAGTTAGCGTCTGTGCATGAGGGGTGTACAACTGACAGCTTGGGCCCGCTAGTTCATGTGTATGCATAGGCTGACAAGTTGGGTCCACGGTTCAGTTACTCGAATAGGGCAGGTGACACTGTCAGCCGGGCCCTCTTGTCTATGGCGGTGAGCAGAGGAGCTACCGATGCAGTTTGCCGGTGCTGAGCCATTGCCGAAGGCGAGTGACTACCAACTCTGTGAGCAAGAGCTCAGTGAGGGGGATCCTAGGGCTGTGCTCGCGGCGACTGATGGTGGCCAAAGGTTAGCTCTCAGCGGTGAGGGGCGGAGATGAGGTCAATGGCAAGGTGTAGTGACAATTGGTAGTGCTTGAGCTTAGTGAGGCATCAGATGGGCTTCAGTGGGACCTAGTGATCCTTTTGCGGACTATAATCAAGAGAGAAAAGCATCGGGTTGAGTTCTCACTGTGCAAGGGGTGATAGTGGTGTGCAATGCACAGTGCATCAGTTGATGAGTGCACAAGACCTCAAATGGAGTGGGGGGTTTGGTTCTAAAGGTTATGAGATAACTCTAGGCCAAATCAATTTTGGTATGAATTTTCCCAGAGTGGCTAATTGGTTGGTTTCCCCTTTTCTTAGTTTTTCGCTGGACTCAGAGGAGACGGGTACAAATTAAATGGTTTCAAGTTGGCTCGAGGTCGTGGATGAAGGGTGAGTGGGACAACACTTATTGGTTTGGCCAAGGTTTGAATGGAGGGGGAAATCGGTGGTCGGTATTGTAGCTATGTGGCCGGAAAATGCGAGCATGGATTTGACCCTAGTATGGGCAAGTCGGCCAAGGTGGCAGCGGCTTGTCAGACCTCAGCCTCAGGCTTGCGAAATTGCGACAGGAATTGACAAAATCAGTGAGGCGGTGTGGCTGTGATATGAATTTTTTTTTTAAATAATACTTTTTTAAAATCAAATTGCGTTTTTAATATACGGAATAAAAAATTTGCAAAAATAATATGCCGTCGCCAAACGGCATGGCGAATACCCTATTTTCGCCTAACCGTGTGGCTAATACCCTTTTTTCGCCACAGGTTTCGGCGACAATACCCTAACCGCCGCAATTAAGCTGCTACACGGGTATCAAGGCTTTTTTCGCCAAATGGTATGGCGAAGATACTATTTTGAATCGGTGTGGCGAAAACCCTATTTTCGCCATACCATTTGGCGAAATTAGGTTGTCGCCGAACCGTTTGGCGAAATTAGCTCGGTAAAAAAAGGGCCCAGAGATCGATCGATCGATCTCTGCTGCGCCCAAAAAAAAAGAACAGAGCGCTCGCCCGCCGCCGCCGGTAGAAAAGAGAAGAGAGGGAGAGGAAGGAGAGGGAGAAGGAGAAGGAGAGGGAGAGGAAGGAGAGGGAGAAGGAGAAGGAGAGGGAGAGGAAGGAGGGAGAGGGAGAGGAAGGAGGAGGAGGAGAGAAGAAGAAGAAGAAGAAGAAGAAGAAGAGGAGAAGAAAAAAAGAAGAAGAGAAGAAAAAAGAGGAGGTAATACCGCGACTTTGTTTAATTTCATATTTTTCAATGTAGAGAGTGATTTACAGTAATGTAATTTAGATTAGCGATCTAGAGTAGCGCAATTTAGAGTAGCGATCTAGAGTAGCGCAATTTAGATTAGCGATCTAGAGTAGCGCAATTTAGATTAGCGATTGTAGTTGTTTAATGTAGAGTAGTGATATTAGTTAGACCCGATTAATTCCGGTTAATCGTTATGCCCAGTTTTTTGACCGTAAGGGAAAAAATGGAATATTTAGGTCTTCGATCACTAGCTAATCGGCTAATCGGCCGATTTTTCTGAACATTGCATATTAGTAGCAAATAGCCATGTTATACGTGCGCTATATTATTATAATATTATAGTATCGATATCCCGATAGGTAATTATCGTTGTTCAATTTACGGTACATATTTTACATTTTAGTAGGGATGCATAAATTTATTTTGTCTATGTCGTCGCAGTGATGTCGGAACCAGTGAAATTCAGGTATATTATGGCGATGGGGAAGTAAAATTGGGCGTAATGGAGTGGATTTAAGCCGCTGCGGTCACCATGGCCGAGCACTTGTCCCCGACATCGTTAGCATTCGTGATATAAAACTTTGGTTGACCCAATTTTTTCCCTGGATCCAAGTGTTTATTCTGTTAGCATCCAAATCGTATACACGCAGCGTAGCAAGGGTGACCCTACTGTGGGAGTTGAAGACAGATGGATCGAACACGCTTGTGGCGAGAAATGGTTAAGATGGTGCAAGGGATCTAGCCTCGATTGTGTGATCTTTGGTGCAAGCTTGCCCTAGGGAAGAGGTGAGTACTCTTGGTGTGAGCGAGAGCAAAGACATCGGCCATACTGAACAAGTTCAGCCAGCGGTGTCGATTGAGGCAGCAGCAGCGGGGGATGATCACATGGATGCAGCAAGCGCAGAAGGTCGGGCTGATGAAGGGGAGGATATCGATCAACTTGTAGATCAATTGGAACGAGACGACCGCATGGCGACAGAAGAGGAAGCCGAAATGTTGGACCCAGTCGATACCATCGGCGAAGATGATGACCGGTGTCGGGACCCCGAATTTGCAAATCCGGACCCTCTGTGTATTCAGCACTAGTCCAGGAACGCGCTAGTGCACACAATCTTAACATTGGTAAATATCACAATCATACCACTCGATACCAATAAAGTACTTTATTTTAATAACCAAACTGGTTACTCGACCTTATGGTCAAGTTACAAATGTATGCCTCTCAAGGCGAAACCTATTCAGAGAAAAATAATAGCAGCGGAAAATCAAATAACTTCGTGGCGCCATCCAGTATACCACAGGCAACTGACTGGGCTCGCTTCCCTAAGTAGACGGATCCTCCTGGAGTTCCTCCTCCAAAGCTGGCGTAGTCTCCTCTTTAACTGATGTTGTGTTGAGGCAAGGGTGAGTACTTGGTACTCAGCAAGTCATGCACAGAATGCAAGCTAATATACTATATGCATGGCTTGGTACAAAGGAATAGCTCAAGGTATATTTGCAGATAAAGATTTGAAAAGTAATATAAGTAGATTCGCAAGAGAAATAAGTAAAGCATAAATAACTTTTCAGGAAATTTAATAAACATTTTCCCCATCCTAAACCACATTTCTATCATCTTCATTATTAAACCAACCCAACTTTCAAACCAAAGTTATTTTTGAGAAAATCTAACCCTTGACTGTAATTCCCGAGCGATGTCCAATACCGCGGACACGGCTATTCGAATAGATTCTATACTCTGCAGATGTTATGCACTTTACCCACAAGATACAATCAAACACCACAAAGGCGAAGTTCCTCGTAACAAAGTCTTTCTAAACCTCTAACAATACAAGTGGTCCTCCCCGGTTATTGCGCACTAACCCTTCCCTTCGCTAAGGCGAAGTCTAGGCCAATCAACCGTTAGATGGGTACCTGGCCTCACTTCCCGACGCTCCCGCACAACTTACACAAAGGGTGTAGTTGACCTCCCGAGGTCCCACAGTGCGTTATTAGCAACTTAGTCAACTAGGTCCGTCCCATTACAGACATGTGGTTGCACGTTAGACCCAGTTCAAAGGCTTGCAAGGTTAAGTCCTTAGGGTGACCAGGCAAGACTACCCGAAGAACCAAAACATCACTCCCAATGCCACAATCGCCCACCTGATTACTCTTTGCCACATGCCCTGGCCGACAATCGCTTATCAAACCCCGCTTGATTACCATGCACCACGTGCCATCAACATCACATGATACTTTTCCAAAACAGGTTCGATATATCATTAAGTCAATATTAACATTTGATTGTCCAAAATCATGTCATGAGCACGTAGCGTGTCTAAGCAAAGATACTACAACGGTCTAAAACCCATGTTGGCAATCTAATAATGTCCAACTAGTAATCCACAACTAGGGTGACAAAGGGTCATGGCACATACTTAAGTAATCAAGGTGTCATACAAAGAAATTGGTACTTATCTAACCCCCTGTGTTTAAACAAAGTATCTTTCTAATTGAACTAGCATGCAATAGTTTAAATCAAAATAGATTTCGAAAGAGGATCAACATGGTCAAAGCACAACTTGCCTTCAAAAAGTACTTGCTCTTGGTCTTGAGTTGGATCCTGAGTCAATACCTCTCCTTCGAACCCTTCCTAAGACTTCAACGTCTACTCGTAAAGCGTGCAAATAGCAAATACGCAATTAAACAATAGGCAAAAAGTGTCCAAACATCCAAATAAAATCCACAAACAGAAAGAACATAATTTTATGGATTTTTAGAAACTGGAATCGTCAAATTTGGAGTTAAAACGCAAAAGTTATGATTATTTAAAGTTTAAATAATCAATTAAATAATTTTACAGAGAAAAACTTTAGTCCAAAAATTAAATAAAATTCATATTTAGGTAGATCTCAATTTTATACAAATTTAGAAATTTGAATCACTCAAATCGGAGTTGAAACGCAAAAGTTATAAGCGTTTGAAGTTTGAATCTAAATTTGAATCAATATTTCGAATTAATAAATCATTTTCTTTTTCGGAAATTAATTATTGCGTCAGCATGGACACGTGGCAGCCTCTGATTGGCCTGCTGACGTCAGCCGGTCCATGGACTTGGTCCACGCTCGGCTCGGGTCTACCGTGGACTCGGTCCACGACTCTACGTGTCGCTGACATGTGGGCCCACTCGGGTGACGTCATCGCTGACGTCAGCGGGGCTCACCACGATCTTCGACAGTGGGACCCACTGCGTGACGCCATGGGTGACGCCGCTATCGGGTCACCACGACATGCGGGCCCCCCTGACACGCGGGCCCCGCGTGTCAGCGTCACACGCACGCGCGCGTGGACGGCGCTGACCGCGTCGGTCCAACTTCCCGACACGTGGCGCAATCTCGACCGTTGATTTGAAATTCAACGGCCGCGATTAGATCCAGGGTTAACACGTTGAATCTACTCGATGATCGTGGGCCGTTCGATCTAGATCGGACGGTCCAGATCTAATCCTATAATAATCACTACTACGGCACGTGGCGATTGTGAACCGTTGGATCTTGATCCAACGGTCCGGCTCTAGTCGGGGTTGGACCACGTGAACTCACTCTCAACCGCACGATCAAGATCGGACGGCGCACAGAGTTCGCGAGGGCGATGGCGACGCGGCGGAGCTGCAGCCACCGGAGACGGAGACGACGACGAGCCCGACGGCGCTCCGGGGTCGTTCCGGCGAAGTGGGTGGTCTCTTCGGGTGCGTCTCGAAGCGGGGACTCCGGATCTGGGCTCCTTCTCGGCGGAAGACGACGGACGTCGGCGGAAAACGGCGCAAACCGCGGCGGTCACCTCCTCCAACTACGGCGAGCTCGCACGGGCAAACGGCGGCGGCTCAGGCGAGATGGCTCGGGGGAACGGGTGCGCAAGGATGAGGGCAACCTCGGGGCGTGACCAGGGCTTTAAATAGCCTCGGCGTTCGTGCCCGAGACGGAAACCTAATTCTACACGACGGCGGGCGCGCGGCGAGTCCGGCCGGACTCGGCGGAGACGACGACGCACACCGCCCACGTGGCACGATCAACGCCACGATCGCGTGGCGCGATCGGATCCGGCCGGATTCGACCGGCGATGCAGGCGGATCTCACCGCTGGATCTTGATCCAAC
Source organism: Rhipidocladum racemiflorum (assembly GCA_036346355.1). Taxonomy (NCBI): domain Eukaryota; kingdom Viridiplantae; phylum Streptophyta; class Magnoliopsida; order Poales; family Poaceae; genus Rhipidocladum; species Rhipidocladum racemiflorum. The sequence continues at coordinate 36,038,846 of CM070589.1, read as the reverse complement.
TGGTTGGGATCGATTAGGTTTTGAGTCGTTTGATCGAGTCACGTGGCTCGGGTCGGACTCGAGTCCGACTCGGGTTCCGACTCGGTCGGATGAACAGTACTCGACCCGAGTTGAATTTTCAGCGATTTAATATTTAAAATAATTCCCAGTAATTCATTTAATTCATTAAAAATAGCAAAAGACTCAGAAAAATTCCAGAAAAATTCTGGAAAATACTTTGGATCATTTTGGACTCAAATAAAATATTTCCAACAAAATTTTATTTGCAAAATTAAATTCTTTAATTATTTAAAAATGGAATAAATTCAAATAATTTCCAAATAAATCCAAATAAATTCCAGAAAATTCCAAAAATTCACCAAAGTGCCAAATCACACATGAATTTAAGGAAAGCAAAATTTTGGGGTGTTACAAACCTCCCCCCCTTAATAGAATCTCGTCCCCGAGATTCAGGGCTTACTAAAGGAATAGGTTTGGAAACTTTTTCTTCAAATCCTCTTCAAGGCTCCCTAAGTCGCTTCGCTCTCTGCATGGTTGCTCCATCGAATCCCTACAGAAACGGGTTGACTTATTTCTCGGTTTCTCGATCCATTGTGTCTAGAATCCTCACGGATGCTCCTTATAAGTCAAATCCTCTTGCAACTCAATTGACTCTAGCGGTGTCTGCTCCTCAGAACTCTGAGACACTTCTTCAACTGGGACACATGGAATACATCATGCACTCCCCGCCAACGATCGCGGGCAACTCCACCGGTAAGCAACTTCGCCTCTGCGACTCAAAATCTTAAATGGTCCAACATAACGGGGTGCGAGTTTCCCTTTGGCATGGAACCTCTTAACTCCCCTGAGAGGCGTAACTCTGAGGTAAACAAAGTCTTCTGGTTCAAAACTCAAGTCTCGGCGACGATTATCAGCATAACTCTTCTGTCGAGATTGGGCTATCTTCAACCTTTCCCTAATCATGGCGATCTGTTCTTCCGCCTCTTGAAGAATATCAGGCCCAAAGACACGGCGCTCGCCGGTCTCATTCCAATTCAATGGCGTCCGATATGATCGTCCATACAGTGCCTCAAAAGGTGACATCTGTAAACTAGCCTGATAACTATTGTTGTAACTGAACTCAGCATACGGCAAACTCTTATCCCAAGAGGTAGCATAAGCCAATGCACAAGCTCTCAACATATCCTCCAGAATCTGGTTGACTCTTTCGGTCTGGCTCCATCCGTCTGTGGATGATAAGTCAGATCAAGTTCAAACGGGTTCCCATGACTTCATGCAACTTATTCCGTAACCTTGAGGTAAATTGGGTACCTCGTCCGATACAATCCTCTTTGGCACTCGTGCAAACAGACAATCCGATCATGTACAATTACGCTTAATTTATCTCCTGAGTAAGTGGTCCTCACGGGGATAAAATGGGCTACTTTAGTCAAGCGATCCACTATAACCCATATGGAGTCATAACCTCCTTGAGTCTTCGGCAAACCGGCAATGAAATCCATTCCGATTTCCTCCCACTTCCACTCAGGTATTTTCAGCGGTTGTAGCAATCCTGCTGGTCTCTGATGCATTGCCTTGACTCTCCTGGCATACGCCGCACAATGCAACATGCTCGGCAACTTCACGCTTCATACTCGGCTACTGCATCTCTCCTTCAGATCCTCGATACATCTTGGCGCTTCCAGATGAATTGAGTACTTGGAGTCATGGGCTTCTTCCAGAATCGCTTGCTTTAACTCCTTTTGCTAGGCACACAAATGCGATCCTTCATCCACAACGTGTCTTGCTCATCCAACTTGAAGTCCTCTCGCCTTGCCTTCCTCCTTGATGGACTTAATCCTGCCGGATCTGGTCATCATCCTTCGCCCTTCTCGGACCTGATCCTCTAGGGTAGGCTTTACTTCTAATGCGGCCAAGAATCCCCTAGGTACTACCTCAATCTTCATTTTCCGAAAATCCTCACATAACTCATCCTGACTTGTGGCTAGCAACGTACTCACGGTATGGCTTTTCCGACTCAGGGCATCGGCTACTACGTTGGCCTTCCCGGGATGGTAATGGATTCCAACATTATAGTCCTTGATTAACTCTAACCATCTCCTCTGCCTCATATTCAGATCCGACTGGGTGAATATGTACTTAAGGCTCTTATGATCCGTATATACTTCACATCTGTTTCCAATCAGATAGTGACGCCATATCTTCAAAGCATGCACTACGGCAGCTAACTCTAGGTCATGTGTCGGATAATTTTCCTCATGCGGCCTCAACTGCCTTGATGCATAGGCGACGACCTTTCCGTTCTCGTGACAAGACACATCCAAGTCCTTGGCGCGATGCGTCACAATAAATATCGGCTTTGAGCAACATCCGGTAGAACTAACACCGGTCGATGTCAATCGCTTCTTCACTCCTGAAATCCTTTCTCACATTCTCAAGCGCCCATGCAAACTTCTTTTCCTTCTTCAAGATTGCGTAAGAGGTTTCGCAATTGTCGAAAAGCCTTCGATGAAACGGCGGTAGTATCCTGCCATTCCGAGGAAACTCCGAGTCCGGGTCACGCCTTCTACGCCTCCCAATGTAACACAGCTTCTACTTTGCTTGGATCTACGGCGACTCCTTTTGCGGTCATTACATGTCCAAGAAACTCCACCTTGTCCTTCCAAAAATCACACTTGCTGAACTTGGCGAAAAGTTGCTGTTCCCTCAGCTTTTCCAAAACTCGCCTTAAGTGTTCGGCATGTTCACTCCCTGTCTTGGAGTAAATTAGGATATCATCTATGAACACGACGACAAACTTGTCCAAATATTCCATGAACACCTTATTCATCATATTCATGAAATAAGTCGCGATTCGTTACCCAAAGGACATAATCAGAACTCGTAATGTCCGTATCTTGACGAGAATGCAGTCTTGAATATCTTCGATCGGATCTTCAATCGATGGTATCCCGACCTCGAATCAATTTTGGAGAAGACTCGGCTCCTCTCAACTGATCAAACAAATCATCAATCCTGGTAGCGGATACTTATTCTTCATCGTGACTTCGTTGAGTGCACGGTAGTCAATGCACATCCTGAAACTTCCGCCCTTCTTCTTGACAAACAAAACCGGTGCTCCCCACGGCGGCGAGCTCGGTCTCGATAAATCCTTTCTCCATTAACTCTTCTAGCTGTTTCTTCATTTCTACCAACTCCTCGGTGGACATCCGATAGGGTCTCTTTGCTATCGGTCTTTGTGCAGTACAAGCTCTATCACAAACTCTATGTCCTCGTCTCGGCATACCTGTAGATCTTCGGGAAAAACATCTCGGGTACTCATTCACTACTTGGGACATCCTCTATGCTTTGATTGCCCTGCATCAATTAACCATTAATCGCCCATCTCTAATCAAGTGGCTTGAAATTCCACTTTCTTCCCACACGGGCTCTCAATTGAGATGGTCCTTCGTCCACAATCCAATACGGCCTTGTGCTTGGATAACCAATCCATTCCCAATATGACGTCTAAGGTCTGGGTCTCCAAAATTATAAGGTTTGCTAGGAACTCTATTCCATCTATTAGTATTCTCACCCGGAACATCCTACTTTCGTTCGAGTTCTAACCAGGGTTTGAACTAAAAGCATGCACTTAAGTCTTGCAATCCTCAAATCATTTCTAGTAGCAAAGCCTTGCGAAACAAACGAATCTGAAGCTCAGAGTCAAACAAAGCTGTGCAGCGATTCTTGAGTTAACAAGTAACTTACCCGGACGACGTCCGTAGCATTCTGCGGTGCATCTGCGGTGACATGGTTGACTCGGCCTCTCACCACGCGATGCAGGGTGTGGCTCCTGGTGTTGGCGTCCTAGCTGGGGTGGTTCCTAGATTGAAGCGAATCGGGGTCACTTCTGCTGTCTTCTTTGGACAAGCTGTTGGCAAAGTGTCTGGCTCGTTGCGCTTGTAGCGGCGTCTCACTGTTTCCTCGACCGCACAGGTAGCGTTTCTAGCGGGGCTGGGTCCGTAGTTACGATTGACAGTCTTGGTGTGAGGATGGTGTCCTTGTTGCATTCTGTGGTTGTAATCTTAATAATTGATTTGGTGAAACTATACAGCGCTGATGCTTTCCCTGGCGTGATCCTTGCTGTTGCATCCTGCGCTTCCTGTTCTCATCCAGTTCCTTGCGCTTGTCCTCAAGAATAAGCGCCTTATTCACCAACTCTTGGAAATCTGGAAAGGTGTGGGTGATCAACCCTACTTGCAATCCTGAGTTAAGTCCCTTCATAAAACGAGACTGTCTGGATTTATCTGTCGCTACATCCTCAGGTGCGTAGCGTGCTAGCTGTGTGAACTTGTTTAGGTAGTCGGCCACTGGCTGATTACCTTGCTTCAGTGCTCTGAACTCCTCCTTCTTAAGGTCCATGATTCCTTCAGGCACGTGATACTGTCGGAATTCATATGTGAACTATTCCCAAGTTATATCTTGAGGGTTCTCTTGCGTGGCACAGAAGTTCTCCCACCATTCGGCGGCTGTTCCTTCCAGCTGATGAGAAGCGTAGAGTACCTTCTCATTTCCTATGCATTGAGCTATGTGTAGCTTCCTCTCGATTGATCTTAACCAATCATCGGCCTCCAATGGATTGGCATTCCCAGAGAAAGTGGGTGGGTGAGTTCTCATGAACTCCGATAGTCTTGTATTCTGGCGTGGTCCCTGATTAACTTGATTAGCAGTGGCCTGAGCGGTGACGTGCTGCATTTGTTGCATCATAGCATGCATCAACTGAGTTTGGGCAGCAAGAAAAGCTCTGAAATTCTGCATATCCAGTGGCGGTGCTGGTGCTCCCTCATTGGGGTTTTCTGCCGGGCGAGAACCACTCCCATTGCTTCCAAAGTTTCCACGGGTGTTCACCATCTGTCGGTTTGCTCTAGGTTTAGAGATGAGAGGGAAACAAGAATAGACAAGTAACATGGAACTTATGCGGGTAAAAGGGGTAACTTTAAGGTCCAACTTTATTATTAATAACTTGGTATGGCTGCTTACAATGCCTAAGGGCCTTGCAACACATACTGCACACTCAGCAAACAAAGCAAATCCAAATCGAACTAACTCTGGAGTCTAACGCCTAAAGGGTGACTCTTTATTATATGACGTGACTCGGCGAAGGAGTCTCACTATAGAACCTATGCTCACTCATCGAGAAAACCTCCACGGCCTGGGTACGGGTGCTGTGGCATAGGCGCGAAACGATCGCCATGTCCAGCAACTGTGTCCTCTATGGTAGTCGAAGAAGCGGTGTCCTCATCGAGATCTGACTCCTCTGGATCTGGCTCGTGTAGCTCGAGCATCGCTGGGTCCGTCCGTACAAGGTCATCTCCAACTCGTCAATCCTTCGTAGAAGGTGTGCCACATACTCTTGAGCTTCCCGCCATCTGTTCTTCTCTGTCGTGATTTCCTTGCAGGCCTTCTGTAGCTCCTTGCTTGTATTATCTAGTACATCCTCCTGGGCGACGACAAATCGTGCCAACTGTGTAACCGTGGCGTCCTCATCCTGAATCGCCTTCGGGTCAAGAAGGTTATCGCTGCGCGGATGATAACGGAACACCGTGCTCTCCAATTCTCTGGCGTAGATACGGGTAATGTGCCGCATTGCTCGTCGTGATACTTCTTGGATACCCATCTGCATTGTAGATCTCCTGGCAGTGCAGTGTATCGGGCGATTGCCTGGGCCCTTTTTCCTAGCAGGTACCTCAATCCTCACGTCACAAGCCTTGATCAATCCCGCTTGTCTGATCACTTCCACTTGGTATTGGGGCTTCTCAAAATCTCCGAGAGTCTGTAGCATATGCCAAAGTTCCGCGGCGTGACCAACTCCCAGATCAACGTAGTTGAACTCTTCCTCCATCTGTCACAAGAGTGCTTTACGTATGAACTCGGAATTTTTAAATTGTGACAAGGTAAGGGAAAATTTCAGCAAAAGACAAGAAAAGAGAGAAGGGGGTAAGTCGAGATGTCATTTCTTGTCTTCACAATTTTTTTAGCTTTAGAAAATAGGTTTTATCCTCACTACGACCATTCTAGCTAGGGTTGAGCCTACAGTCAAGTATGGCTCTGATACCACCTCTGTCGGGACCCCGAATTTGCAAATCCGGACCCTCTGTGTATTCAGCACTAGTCCAGGAACGCGCTAGTGCACACTGTCTTAACATTGGTAAATATCACAATCATACCACTCGATACCAATAAAGTACTTTATTTTAATAACCAAACTGGTTACTCGACCTTATGGTCAAGTTACAAATGTATGCCTCTCAAGGCGAAACCTATTCAGAGAAAAATAATAGCAGCGGAAAATCAAATAACCCGTGGCGCCATCCAAAGATACCACAGTAACCGATCGGGCTCGCTTCCCTAAGTAGACGGATCCTCCTGGAGTTCCTCCTCCAAAGTGGCGTAGTCTCCTCTTCAACTGATGTTGTGTTGAGGCAAGGGTGAGTACTTGGTACTCAAGAAGTCATGCAGAATGCAAGCTAATATACTATATGCATGGCTTGGTACAAAGGAATAGCTCAAGGTATATTTGCAGTAAACAGCATTTGAAAAGTAATATAAGTAGATTCGAAAGCAGTAGAAATAAGTAAAGCATAAATAACTTTTCAGGAAATTTAATAAACATTTTCCCCATCCTAAACCACATTTCTATCATCTTCATTATTAAACCAACCCAACTTTCAAACCAAAGTTATTTTTGAGAAAATCTAACCCTTGACTGTAATTCCCGAGCGATGTCCAATACCGCGGACACGGCTATTCGAATAGATTCTAAACTCTGCAGAGGTTATGCACTTTACCCACAAGATACAAATCAAACACCACAAAGGCGAGTTCCCGTAACAAAGTCTTTCGGAAACCTCTAACAATACAAGTGGTCCTCCCCGGTTATTGCGCACTAACCCTTCCCTTCGCTAAGGCGAAGTCTAGGCCAATCAACCGTTAGATGGGTACCTGGCCTCACTCCCCGACGCTCCCCGCACAACTTACACAAAGGGTGTAGTTGACCTCCGAGGTCCCACAGTAATGCGTTATTAGCAACTTAGTCAACTAGGTCCGTCCCATTACAGACATGTGGTTGCACGTTAGACCCGTTCAAAGGCTTGCAAGGTTAAGTCCTTAGGGTGACCAGGCAAGACTACCCGAAGAACCAAAACATCACTCCCAATGCCACAAGCGGCCCACTGATTACTCTTTGCCACATGCCCCTGGCCGACAACTGTTTATCAAACCCGCTTGATTACCATGCACCACGTGCCATCAACATCACATGATACTTTTCCAAAACAGGTTCGATATATCATTAAGTCAATATTAACATTTGATTGTCCAAAATCATGTCATGAGCACGTAGTGTGTCTAAGCGTATACTACAACGGTCTAAAACCCATGTTGGCAATCTAATAATGTCCAACTAGTAATCCACAACTAGGGTGACAAAGGGTCATGGCACATACTTAAGTAATCAAGGTGTCATACCAAATTGGTACTTATCTAACCCCCAGGTTTAAACAAAGTATCTTTCTAATTGAACTAGCATGCAATAGTTTAAATCAAAATAGATTTCGAAATAGGATCAACATGGTCAAAGCACAACTTGCCTTCAAAAAGTACTTGCTCTTGGTCTTGAGTTGGATCCTGAGTCAATACTTCTCCTTCGAACCCTTCCGGCACTTCAACGTCTACTCGTAAAGCGTGCAAATAGCAAATACGCAATTAAACAATAGGCAAAAAGTGTCCAAACATCCAAATAAAATCCACAAACAGAAAGAACATAATTTTATGGATTTTTAGAAACTGGAATCGTCAAATTTGGAGTTAAAACGCAAAAGTTATGATTATTTAAAGTTTAAATAATCAATTAAATAATTTTACAGAGAAAAACTTTAGTCCAAAAATTAAATAAAATTCATATTTAGGTAGATCTCAATTTTATACAAATTTAGAAATTTGAATCACTCAAATCGGAGTTGAAACGCAAAAGTTATAAGCGTTTGAAGTTTGAATCTAAATTTGAATCAATATTTCGAATTAATAAATCATTTTCTTTTTCGGAAATTAATTATTGCGTCAGCATGGACACGTGGCAGCCTCGATTGGCTCGCTGGCGTCAGCCGTCCATGGACTTGGTCCACGCCGGCTCGGGTCTATCAGTGGACTCGGTCCACGACTCACGTGTCGGCCCGACATGTGGGCCCACTCGGGTGACGTCATCGGCCCGACGTCGGCGGGGCTCAGCCACCAGTCGGCAGTGGGACTCCATGTGGCGTCATGGGTGACGTCGGCGCTTAGGCTGGGTCGGCCCGACATGCGGGCCCTCGACACGCGGGCCCGGCGTGTCGGCGTCCTGCCTGCCAGCGGCGTGGGCGGCGACCGCGTCGGTCCAACTTCCCGACACGTGGCGCAATCTCGACCGTTGATTTGAAATTCAACGGCCGCGATTAGATCCAGGGTTAACACGTTGAATCTACTCGATGATCGTGGGCCGTTCGATCTAGATCGGACGGTCCAGATCTAATCCTATAAAAATCACCACTACGGCACGTGGCGATTGTGAACCGTTGGATCTTGATCCAACGGTCCAGATCTAATCGGGTTTGGAACACGTGAACTCACCTCAACCGCACGATCAAGATCTGACGGCGCACAGAGTTCGCGAGGGCGATGGCGACGCGGCGGAGCTGCAGCCACCGGAGACGGAGACGACGACGAGCCCGACGGCGCTCCGGGGTCGTTCCGGCGAAGTGGGTGGTCTCTTTGGGTGCGTCTCGAAGTGGGGACTCCGGATCTGGGCTCCTTCTCGGCGGAAGATGACGGACGTCGGCGGAAAACGGCGCAAACCGCGGTGGTCACCTCCTCCAACTACGGCGAGCTCGCACGCGAATAAGCGGCGGCTCAGCGAGATGGCTCGAGGAACGGTGCGCAGGATGAGGGCAACCTCGGGGCGTGACCAGGGCTTTAAATAGCCTCGGCGTTCGTGCCCGAGACGGAAACCTAATTCTACACGGCGGCGGGCGCGGCGGCGGAGTCCGGCTCGGACTCGGCGGAGACGACGACGCACAGCCGTCCACGTGGCACGATCAACGGCCACGATCGCGTGGGCGCGATCGGATCCGGGCCGGATTCGACCGAAGCGGTACGGGCGGATCTCAGCCGTTGGATCTTGATCCAACGGTTGGGATCGATTAGGGTTTTGAGCTGGTTTGATCGAGTCACGAGGCTCGGGTCGGACTCGAGTCCGACTCGGGTTCCGACTCGGTCGGATGAACAGTACTCGACCCGAGTTGAATTTCCAGCGATTTAATATTTAAAATAATTCCCAGTAATTCATTTAATTCATTAAAAATAGCAAAAGACTCAGAAAAATTCCAGAAAAATTCTGGAAAATACTTTGGATCATTTTGGACTCAAATAAAATATTTCCAACAAAATTTTATTTGCAAAATTAAATTCTTTAATTATTTCAAAATGGAATAAATTCGAATAATTTCCAAATAAATCCAAATAAATTCCAGAAAATTCCAAAAATTCACCAAAGTGCCAAATCACACATGAATTTAAGGAAAGCAAAATTTTGGGGTGTTACAACCGGGAAGAAGATGATGAAATGCATGGTAGCACTCGCTCAGCGGAGGTACCCATCCCCGATGAATGGAACAGGCAGAACAAAGCGGGTATGGAAGCTTTGTGGGGCCATGACTCGCATTGTGAGTATGGTACTGGTGCCATTCGGCTGAATCAAATGTTCCCGAACAATTCAGAATTGAAGTTGGCAGTGAGCTTGTGGGCACTATCGCTGCAAAGAGAGTTTCGGGTTGTCCTATCTAGCCCAGATAAGTACACAGTGAAGTGCGTAATCGATGGTTGTGAATTTAAAGTACATGCATACAAGCCGAAGTGTGAGACATATTGGATTGCATCAAGAGTGGACGAGCACACATGCAGACTAGAAAATGTTCTTGTCAAACACCGTAACTTGAATGCGGCTGTAATAGCCAGCGTGATGTTTAATGAAATCATTGAGAAGTGGGATATCGAGTGTTCGTATATTCAGAAAGCAATGTTACGAACATTTAAGTATCAGATAAGCTACTCCATGGCCTGGCGTGCGAAGCAGAAAGCATTAGAGAAGAGGTTTGGCACATACGAGGCATCGTATTGCAACCTACCTCGTGTGCTTGAAGTACTGAAGCAAACCAATCCTGGCACATACACCGCTTTCAAAGAAAGCGAAGCAGATGCAAATGGGATCTGTACATTTCGTCGTGCTTTCTTTTCATTGGGGCCTTGCATTGCGTCATTCAGGTACTGTCGTCCATTGCTTTGTGTTGATGGCACATTTTTGACTGGAAAATACAAGGGGCAGATTCTAACAGCCATTGCAATTGATGCGAACAACCACATACTTCCATTGGCCTTTGCTTTTGTTGAGGGTGAGAATCGGGATAGCTGGCTGTGGTTTTTCAGACATCTGAAGGTGGGGGTAGTTGGTGATCGGCCCAGCATGTGCATCATTCATGATCGTCACAAAGGTATCCTCTCGGCAATCAAGACTCTACAGGAGGACCGAGATGAACCATTTTCGTGGCCTGACCTGCAGAACAGGTGGTGCATGAGACATTTGGGTGCCAATTTCTTCAGGCAGTTCAAAAGCAAGAAACTGATGAATCTGTTTAAGAGGTTATGCAAGCAGAATCAGGCACGTAAGTTCAACGCGCTATGTGCCGAGTTGGATAAGCACACCAGTGCGCATATCGAAGAGATGAAGAAGCAACCACCTACGCCGAACGAATGTCCACCCAAAAGGCTAACACCCCTTGGGGAGCTCGATCCTCCTAATATGAGGAGACGAACGTCAAGGAACATTAAGTGTTTCTCGCACTGGATAGAGGCTGAACCTCTAGAGAAGTGGGCATTGCTCCATGACACCGGAGGCGCCAGGTTAGTATGGTACATTAAAATATCAAAACAGCGCTAAACAATTTGGCCTGTTGCTCTAAACTGTTTTGCGTTGAACAGGTTTGGCGTGATGACAACGAACATAGCCGAGGTTTACAATTGGGTCATCCGAGGCCTCCGTCCGCTTCCGCTTGTGGCCATCCTTGAAGGCATGTTGCACGGCATCGTTAGCTACTACCAAAAAGGCATGCGGAAGCGGTACTTCATGCCTCCACATTGCAAACGCCGTATTGTTCGTGGATGATGACCTACATGGAGGAACGAACCATGAAAGCTCAGCAGCATATGGTGCGTAGCTACGGGGTCACTGAATACCGCTTCGAGGTGACTCTTCGGTGCAAAAGGGGATTGGGAACGGACACAACGGTTATTACGCACGAGGTTAATCTAGGCCAAGGGGCATCTGGATGGTGTGAATGCAGCTGCAATAAGCCAAGACTTCTCCATATTCCTTGCTCACACGTGATGGCTGCTTGTGGGCAAATTGGGATGAACACGTCGCAATACATGTCCCCTTTCTACTTGAAGGATCATGTTGTCCATATCTGGTCGGGTGAGTTTCGTGGTTTTCGTGCACACGGTGATTTCACTGCGATTAACAGAGATGAGGGCATCTGTTTGCCGGATCCAACCTTGCGGAGGTGTGCGGAAGGGCGATGCAGTCGCCCACGGACTAGGCGCATTCGCAACGACATGGATGAATCTGAAGTGGGTGGCCCTCTTAGGAGGTGTTTTGAGTCTGGCGAGTATGGTCACAAGGCAAACCAAAGGCACGTAGGGTGTATGTTACAAAGTGGTGGTGGCTATGTATCGAAATATGTTATTATATGCACGTTAGATGTTTTTTATTGTAATATTGACGCGATTGGGTGTCTTTTATTCATGTATGTTGTGTCTCTCACATGTTGTGTACTTTTATTTATGTTCACCCCTTATGTCTTTTATACATATATGTATTGTAATATTGACGTGATTGGTTGTCTTTTATTCATATATGTTGTGTATTTTATTCGGATATGTTGTGTTTGTCACATGTTGTGTACCTTTATTTATGTTCAACCCTCATGTCTTTTATTATTATACGTTGTGTACTTTTATTCACATATGTCGTGCTTGCCGTACGTTGTGTAGTATGATTTATGTTGAAACATTTCTATGTGCAGGGATGGAGCAGGTCGACTCATTCCTGGACCCTGTCTTGGATGCGCGGCACCGTGCGCACGTCCACACGACAGAGGGGAATGACAAGTTGCCCTTACTGCGGATTCGTGTGCCTAACAAGGCATGGTGCGTTGACGCTCGCTTCCACACCAGGTTAGTTGCAGTACTTGTACATGTTCCATTGTTCGTACAATTAGTGTTCATTACATTCAATTCATTCAACTCTGTGGTTCTTCGTTAGGCTTGCACGTGCCGGGCTGCTTCCGCTAGTCCGCATGGTGGAGGGTTCAGCTGACGAGCCCGTCGAGCACGACCCCCAGGCCGCAGGTGACGACCGCGGCGATCGCGGCGTTTCCGTCGACCACTCATTTGTTAGCGTGTTTGGTCGACCGGAAGGCCGGAGACGCACACTTTTCACCGCTGTCGGGAGATGACGGTGACGCTGCAGGACGTCGCCATGCTCACTGGATTGCCGATCGCCGGGCAGCGATCGGCCCCTCGGTGGCTCCTGTTGGGTGGGACGCGGACTTACTGCTGCGCTTCGCCGAGGTCGCGGAGATAGACCCGGAGATACCGTAGGCACGGAAGCACGGGCCATTGAGGAGGTGGTTGGCACAGTTCGAGGTTAGTGATTGTACATATTACTATGTTACTCCAGCTTTGCATAGCATTAACGTGATATCACACTCTTTCAATTGTTGCAGGTGCAGCGGATGGCGGCCGAGCCCACGGACTACCAGTTTGCTAGGCACCTCGAGGCCTATCTGCTTTGGTTGTTCGGCTGGGTGATGTTCACGTCGAGTCACGGCGACACCGTGGACGCGCGTTGGATAGCCTACGCACGGGCTATTGCGGACTCAGAGCCTGACGATGTACCGGCGGTATCCTGGGGTTCGGCGGTTCTTGCTTCCACGTACCGCGCCCTTTGCGACGCGTGCGTGAAGAAAGGCAGGAACTCCAATCTGACCTGGATGCCGCTTCTTCTTTAGCTTTGGTCATTCGAGCGCTTCTCCGTGGGTCAACCCCTGGTCGACCCTCGGCACTACACCGCCGACATGTACGGCGGTGATGCGCTGGACCGACCGACGATGGGCTCGCTCTGGACCAGGCGACGGGTACATGTTCTTACTCATTAATGCAATTGTAATTTCAATGCCATCTGCTTACAGTTATTTCTACTCTATTGCAGCCACAGTGGGCAGGTGTCCAGGTACGTGCGGCGTACCTCGCCTTCACGGAGGCCTTCACCACCGAGGGACGGAATGTAAATGCAGGACCCCTACAAATGACGAGCGTGTAGGAGAGAGAGCTGCGGGGGGCCTGTCCATGCTCTGTGACAGGGACCAGCCTTACTGGAAGACGAGGAGGAAGCTCGTCTTCGATGTCTTTGTAGAGGACTACGCGCCGCACCGAGTCCTCAGGCAGTTTGGACTACGCCAGGTGGTCCCTGTTCCTTTGGGGGAACGCGTGCCAGCGAAAGTGAACTCGTGAGTTACTCGCCACTACAGGAATGCTAAGTGCTTACGACATATTTGTACTAATGAGGTCTTTTGTGCAGGTTCTCCACCCAGGGACCCAAGAAGGCCATGGTGACCTTGCTGCAGAGGATGGCGCCGTGGCTTGCGCTGTGGGAGGGGGCGCTGGAGGACGTTGTCGAGGAGGTCGCGCCCTACGACCCCTCCTCCTACCAGGAGTACTTGTCCTGGTACGTGCCCCGGACCCGTACTCGTCTCCTACGCGAGGAGCAGCCGGCCCAGGTGTTTGCTGCTGGCATCGCAGACTTGTACTCGAGCCACGCAGGACTGGCACTGCACCAGATGGTAAGTCTCGTTGTATTTTTACTCATTAATGCAATTGTAATTTCAATGCTATGTCGTTATGTTTAATGTTTGTTTGTACGTGATAGGTGGACGAGGCGAGGGCTTGCGGCGATGTCGCCGACTTCTGTCTCAGGCTGCGAGGGACCACTTTCACAGCGCAGCAGCTATCAGAGGCCATGCGGCATGTCGAGCTGCACTCCCGACGGATCGTGGAGCTTGGTGCTGTTTGGCGTGCCCTGGCCCCGATCAAGCTTTACCGGCACCTCGTCTAGGCCGCCACCGGTCTCGGCTCACTGGACACCACCTTCTCGACCACCGCTCTGACCAGTGGTCCGGCTTCCACACCCAGTGCCTCCAGCTCGAGCACGGCTGGAGGATCCAGTTGGCGACGCCACCACGGGCCTACCATGGTCCCCACACCCGTGGCCGATAAACATTCGATTGATCCCGTTTGAATCTAATCTTCTCACTATAATTAAATGTTAATGTGCATCTTGTAGGCCTCGTGAGGACATGCCTCTACTGACACCCGGTCGAGGCACGGCGTCCACGACCATCGCCCGATCGATTCTTCGCAGGGCTTCGTTCACGCAGCCTCCACCACGCAAAGACACGCCGCCTCCTCCACCCACGCAGATCACGCAGCCTCCTGCAGACCGTTGCCTCCCGCTGCGTGTCCCGCCGGTTCGGTACAGCCCTTCGGACTACGGCCAGGCGGGACCATCGCTGGTGCCGCCCACGACCTCTCGACGATGCACCCCTTCGCCGGCGCGTCCGCCGAAGGAGAGCTAGGGGTCGTGGGCGAGTCGGGGCAGTCGTGAGTCCACCACCGGGGTGATCAGGCTTAGGATGTGCGTTATTTTTGGGTACTTTGTCCTATTATGCTTTACTATCTATTTTGTGTACTTCCTCATATACGTGGTCTATTATATATTTCTGTCATCTTTAGTCATATCAACCGCGTGTCATTATTGCTTTTTCAGCTTTTGCCATATCAACTTTTCCGGCCTTTGTCATTTCAATTTGCATAATGCCGCCAAAAGCCGGCTATGGCGTAGATTCCCTGTTTAAAGTTGTGGGCATAGCCACGCTCATGTCATCATGAGCTGCGAAGCATCCGATGCTCGCGGATTTGAAATACTCACTCAAGTCCGCGAGACTCTCCTTTGGTTGCCCCTTCGCGGCTCTTTATAAACTCCACCGAGGAGGGATATGTGCATCACACACCCATAACTTCCATAAACTTTAGTCTGCTTTTCCCACACACACACGGTAGGCCACGATGTCGTTCTACCGTCGCCTCTTGACAAGCGAAGGCTAACCCCAATACCGGATGAGAGTAGCGTTGACGCCCCGATTCTGCCGGAGTTGCCACGCCCAAATGTGATCGCAACTCGGGCGAGGGTTACGCAGCTCACGCACGGAGATACGGCCTCCGCGCTCACTCATTGTGCCCGCGGCTGGGTAAACCAAATGTTGTCCATACCCTAATTACGGTAATGTACCATTTTATGCATCGTTATTTGTTTTTAGGACGACGACCGTTGTTGCTTTTTCCAATGGATCGATGGGCCGAACGACGTGATTACAATTTCTCTACAATCGCCACGACGCCTACCCCACTTCGCCAGAGAACTTCACACGGTGGGAGAGGCCGCCGGGATATGTCCCCTACCTAGATCGACCAGGAGTTAAGGGCCGGTGGGCAAGGGACGAACCAATCGGTCGATTTCACGTGCCTCATGTTTCAGCTACGATGTACCGATTCTAAATCAATTCATCGCATACAGACTTCAAAAGAAGTTTGCAAAATGGCTCAAGTCAAGGCAAGAAAATCCTCCTCGGGGCCAACGCAAAGCCAGGAATCAGGCGACCACGGCCTCCAGGCGATGGTAGATACGGCGACGAGGATCTAGCGGATAGAAGATTCTACCGGTGCCCTTTGTCCGAGGATGCATGGTCTTTGGTACTTCAACTGGGTGGACCCGGAGACGTACCACCCACATCTCAAACTTCCCGTATTTGATAACTGGGGAGAGCAACCTCGCCGTGGTGCTACTACCTCCCAGAAAAGCCGGACCCCGAGTACGCAAACGGTATTCTCCAACCACCACAACGGGCATACTGCATTGACTGCAGGGCACGTTTTCGGTTGTACAACAAGAAGCCCAACACACACCTCCTGGACCATATCGTGGAGTGCGAGCCAAAACAGAGGAGGCGTCTCGGCAAGTCTCCGGAAGGGCAAGAGGGTTCGTCCTCTCGAATGGTACTGGATAAGGGGAAGCAGCCGGCCGAGGTCCGCAGTACGCAACAAATCCTTGACGCATTACAAAGGCCATCCGGCAACCCCGGTGGTATTAACATAGGGGGCGCCGGAAATCGGGAAGCCATGCCCATATGGGAGGGCAGGACTCCACAGAATGCACACAAACAAGTTACTTCTTACACCCCGGAGACGTATGGCATAGGCTAACCATTCGGCGACAACTGGAGCACTGCGCACGGCCATGGAGCTCTTTCATAAGAGAGATTGAGCGGTGTCCGAGAACAAATCGCACAAGATTGACAGGTGATGTAATATGTAGAAAATGTATGGCATCATTCCCACTCTACGAACATAGGCGGAACGATCACTTGTTCCACCATTACAATCAGTGTTATTGGCACTTCTCCTAGCAATGCCATCACTGTTTAATATCCGTTGTATCTGCCGTACTAAGGTTGAGTTTGCGTACTAAGATTGCTGGCTGCATCTACATGCTTTTGTTATTGTCCTTTCTCATATTATGTCTTACCATTTAATTCTATCAGCGTAAACAACGGCGTAGATGAAAAATTTTCCCATAATATGGAAGTCCATATATCAAAGAGCAAATCTGTGGTATTCGTGCCGAAAAATACATTCGAACGAGACATTTTACAGGCTGCCGAAAAGGCATAAAAGTTATTGTTGACAATAGTACTTAGGGTTATTGTGGCGGTATATTTTTGTAGTGAACAAAGACGTAGATGAAAATTTTTTCCATAATATGGTAGTCCATATATCAAAGAGCAAATCTGCGGTATTCGTGCTGGAAAATACATTCGAACGAGACATTTTACAGGCTGCCGAAAAGGCTTAAAAGTTATTGTTGACAATAGTACTTAGGGTTATTGTGGCGGTATATTTTTGTAGTGGACAAAGGCGTAGATGAAAAATTTTCCCATAATATGGTAGTCCATATATCAAAGAGCAAATCTGTGTATTCGTGCCGAAAAATACATTCGAACGAGACATTTTACAGGCTGCCGAAAAGGCCTAAAAGTTATTGTTGACAATAGTACTTAGGGTTATTGTGGCGGTATATTTTTGTAGTGAACAAAGACGTAGATGAAAATTTTTTCCATAATATGGTAGTCCATATATCAAAGAGCAAATCTGCGGTATTCGTGCCGAAAAATACATTCGAGCAGAGACATTTTACAGGCTGCCGAAAAGGCCTAAAAGTTATTGTTGACAATAGTACTTAGGGTTATTGTGGCGGTATATTTTTGTAGTGGACAAAGGCGTAGATGAAAAATTTTCCCATAATATGGTACTCCATATATCAAAGAGCAAATCTGCGGTATTCGTGCCAAAAAATACATTCGAACGTGACATTTTACAGGCTGCAGTATATTTTTGCAGTGAACAAAGGCGTAGATGAAATATTTTTCCATAATATGGTACGATACCTACATATTTTTGCATAAATGGAACATCCAACACTATATGCATGTGGTATAATTATTTTATTCCATATTTTATACATTTTCGCCGTACGGCTTGGCGACTACCTATTTTCGCCATACGGCTTGGCGAACTATATATTTTCGCCGTATAGTATGGCGACTACCTATTTTCGCCGAACGGTCTGGCGAATACCCTATTTTCGCCACAACGTACGGCGAAAATAGCCTAACCCATGTTTCTGAACAATTAATAGCGCAATTAGCCTATTTTCGCCGAACCGTCTGGCGAAAATAGGGTATTCGCCAGACGGTTCGGCGAAAATAGGGTGTTCGCCATACCGTTTGGCGACGGCACATTATTTTTGCAAATTTTTTATTCCGTATATTAAAAACGCAATTTGATTTAAAAAAAGTATTATTTAAAAAAAATTCGCTGTGATATGCTCGGCCGAGACAAAGAAAGAAGGGACGAGGAGAGGGATGAGTTGACAGTGGGGTCCGGGTTTGCGTGGAAGTGAGAAGGAGAGAGAGAGAGGGAAGAGAGGAGGCTAAGCAGTGGGACCGACGAATGAGAGGGCCCACCTAGCCAATTTGGGAGAGAGAAGTTAAATCCTGGCTAGCTAGGTTCAATTAATAGGGGAGGGGCCCACTTGTAATTGATTAGATGGTGCAATTCTAGTTTCTTCTTCTCTATCAATCTTAAAGAACAATTAAAGGAGTGTCCACCTTGCATTGAAACATTCTAAAAATATTTACTAGGGGTCTTGGATGAGTTTACTACCCTTAGTAAAAATTTGGAGTAAACATTCTCTGTAGAAAAATTTACAAAATTCTGACAAGGCTGACTGTTCAAAAATTTATTTTCAGCTTTGATTTAATTGAATATCTAAATTGTGTCAAGAATTTTTGGGAATTGTTGAAATGAATTGAAAATTTTCATATTTAAAACTTGGGTATTTATTTTCCAATAAATCTATCAAAATTTTTTTTAGAATTTCATATTTTTCATTTTATAATTTGAAAAGGTGTTAAATTTAATTATTAATTTTTGATATTTTTACTAAAGATAAATATTGATCTAAGGATTGAGTGGTAAAAATTTTAGCTAAAGGAATGCTTGGAAAATTTTATAAAATCTATCTTTGCACTTTTTGTAGTCAAATTACATTAATTTTAAATCTCTTATCAATAATTAATGCAGCCATAATTACTTTATCAGCAATAATTGTGCTCTAGACACTTCCAATAATTTAATATTATTTTTATACATTTTTTTGAATTTTTTCTTTTACCCTTTTACTTTTATCTTTTTACTAAATCAAATTAAATAGCTTTTCATTAAGGAAAATCATTAAAAAGGTTTATAGAATCATAAAATTCAAGATTAAAATAAAAGCACATTTTAAATTTTTATTTTATCTTTTATTCTAACTTTGGGATGTTACAGATTCTCCTCTCTCTCCTTTGTCTCCCTGCCAGGTGGGCCCACGCCCAAGCCATCCCCACATGGCCTAACCCTCCCCTCCCCTCCCCTCTCCTCTTTGTGCTGGTAGCTCCCCTCCTTTCTTAGCCCCACCTGCTAGCGCCTCTCCTCCACCGATTGCGCACCGCGATGCACAGAGAGCACTCGCGCCTGCACCTTGCATGCTCTGGCGTGCGCCAGCATGCCCCCACGCCTGGCCCACCATGCAATGTCACACCCCACCCCTACCGTGGCAAGCCTTCGCCTCATATTTCCCTCGATGTGGCATGAAAAGTCTCCGCTCTAGTACTTGAAGTGATGGAGGTACTTGTGCCGCCCCCATGTTGATGGACCCGCCGATGACTCTACTACTGCTCCTCTGCCCACACCATCCCTGACCATGCATGCACTCTCTCCTCGCTGGCTTCCCCTGCCTTGATACCGCTACTAATGTCCTCTTCCTCCTGTCGTTGAATCAAGCCCATTGACACCATGGCCACCTCCCATCCCTATTGGCTGTTTAAGCTGCGCATCGGCTGGCTTAGGCTTCCTGCACCACCATACTTCATTCCCCCACTAAGACCAAGCAAGCATTGCCTTGGCAAGGCATCTTTGTCATCGTAAGAGAAAAAAAGCTCGACTCCTTAACCATAGTAAGCCAATTTCCAATTCGACTAGGCAAGGGCACCTTTGGCATGCGTTGACACTTCCCTTCCCTAGTTTGTAGCTTAGAGAGGCCTGAGCACCGCCACCAGCTTGTAACATCCCAAAATTTGCTTTTAATATATTTAGTGTGTTTCTGGGATTATTTGGAACATTCTATAATTTATTTGGAATCCTCGAGGTTAATTTGAATTCAGGCTTATTGAACTAATCGCGTTAAATAAAGATCATGCATTTTTGCATAAGCATAAAATCTAAAATTTTGTTTATAATAAAGATAATTGGAAGACGAGAGTGTTCGCTTCAAATATTTTCGAAAAACATGTTTTATAACTTGAGTCGTTGATTTTACAAAAATCTGTACAGGTGTTTGATTCACTAAAAGATTTTTTTGCGAAAAATCTACACGTCGAAAAATCACGAAACCAACTTCGTTAGGTTCCAAATAGTTCCTAGTATTTTAGAGGAATTTTTTAGATTTTTAGAACCTCTCTGTTATTTTTTTTTTCTTCTCAACGCGTTTTGAGAACGCATACGCGTATACATGTATGCATGTACTCATGTGCATTTCCCTGCATACGATTCTAGTCGTTTCCATTACTAGCGCGCATGAATCCTTTCCTCTTCCAGCCGTTTTTCCCTACTAACAACGCATGCATGTCATTCAGTTCCTAAGCCACATACGAGTTTCCTTCCCAGCCATTTCCTAGCAGTTTCTCCACTTCACGTTCTGTACCTTTCCATTTTCCATGTGTGGATACATTAGTTGCCAGCTATTTCTACTCCTTGTCGTTTCCTATTTCTTGTATTTCACTAGAACGATTCCCATTTACTAGCAACCATTCACGAGTAAAACTTCCAGCCACTTCCATTTTCCAAGCAACACACATGTTCCTCCATTTTCTAGCAACACACGTTTCTCCATTTCCTGCACTCGCTGGAACTAGCAACGTCGTCGCCGCCGTTGACGTCGCCGCCGCTGCCGTCTCGTCGCTGTCACCGTCACCACCGCCATGTACACCGTCGCCGCTGCCATCTATGTCACCGCCGGCGCACTTCCCGACCTCGCCTTCTCTTACGACGACGGTCTGCGCTACTGCCGCCGCCGACCGGTACTCCTTTTATTTTCTTTTTTTTCGTGCGCTCTATCTTAATCAATCGGATGATTTTGTCACGTGTATTATGCATGTATAGACTTATTAGCGTTATATATGCTAGCACGGATATATAGATATATATTGAACGCATGCATAAGTTTATACATTCGTATGTATGTTAGGCGAGCGCATGTATTAATTGGATGATTCTGCCCATGTGTATTTGTGCATGTACGTGCGTGTATACTTGCAGATAAGTCCGGTTCGGATTTGTGTTAGGCTTGTATACGTACATATATATATATATATATATATATGTTAGTACTTTGTCTTGCATACATGGAAGTAATAGGATTATACGCATAAAAATACATAAATATATGCTAGATGTATGCGTGTTTACGTATATATGTTAGTCTGTATATGTATATACTAGGCGCATGCATGAATTTATAACAGTCGCAGCATGTATCTGTATATGTATACACTCTGCTGTACATATACATACGTATACATATAGATATACTCGAAAGCATGTATATATGTACATCATGCGTATATTAGAAAGCATATATATTCGGATGCATGCATTCATACTAACCGTAGCCAAGTTGCTCTTCCATAGCCTAGCCGAACAGATGAATACACATATACGCAGTGAATAGTACCATGCATGCAAAACCAAAGTTGCTTATACGTATTAATTTTCTGGAAATCGCGAATTTTGTCTTTTTCGCTACAATTTTGTTTTAAGTCCAAATCGCTTGCGATAAATTTTTTTAATTAGTACAAATTAATATCTTTCTACAGCAATTTTTATGAAATCTTACAAAAGAATTTATACTGTTAAATTATTCGCGGAAGTCCAAACTTACGAATTTTGTATCTCTTAAACTATACGTTCAAAAATTCCAAAATAAATTTTATAAATCTTAGAAAATGCTAAAATAATTATCTAGAAATTTGCATGGGGATTATAAGCTAGTTTGATTTGTAGCATTGTTTTCGAATGTGTGTTTATACGTTGTTCCGAGTGTTTATTTGGTTCTTTATTTGCTATGCGTAGACGTCGAGTTAGGTGACGCTGTCGGAAGTGAAGATCGGGACCAAGATCAAGCTTAGGACCAAGACCAGCTATTTTTCAAAGGCAAGTTGTGCTTTGACCATGTTGCTCCTAATTTTTGAAATGTATTTTGATTTAAATTATGCATTCTATGTTGTTAAAATGATTTAAATTAATTTGGGATAAAGTAGCTAATTCACCAATTTGTTAATTCCACCCTTGATGATATTATTTGTATGCCATGTATCCATTGTCACCTTAAGTTGGTTTATTTAGTTGGATGTCATATTGTGCCAACACGGGAGGCTAGACCATGAATAGTTGCTTAGCCATGCTTACGTGAAATGTGTTTCAAATGGCAAAATAATATTGACTAATGATATACGGAATGAATTTTGGAATTAGTGTAATCTTGCCACATGATGATGTGAAGTGTATGTACCTTTGTGGTTCTACATGGTAATTGATATTATTGTCGACAGTTACATCGGGGTAACTGTGTGGGGAGCGTACCAGAGCTACGGCTTGGTACCCTATCCAATGGTGATTGTCGGTCCTACACTTCGATCCTTCGTGGGGGAAGTGGTAGTGAAGGCAATACCGGAGAGGGTCATAGGTGGAGATCGAGGTTTCCGTAAAGCTTTGTTATGATCACTCATTCGCATACTCTTGTATGGCGATTCACGGCTGACGTGGTGAGTTGATTATATCTTGTGGGTAAAGTGTACAACCTCTGCAGAGTGTGTCAAAACAATTCGAATAGTCGAGTCCACGGTAATGGACAAAGCTCGGGGATTACAGTCAAGGGTTAGATTTTTCTAAAATAAAAATGTGGGAATGGGTGGCTGGGTGGCTGGGTGCCAGAGACAAATGCTAAAGTAATTTAGGGCGTTGTGCCAAACTGTTGAAAAGAGATCGGTAACTTATTATATAATAAGGTTTTACTGCTTTTGAATCTATTAAGATTATTTAATCAAAGCAAAATTCTATTCGATGCAAATTAACCACTTAAGCCATTCCTTTGGAAGAAGCCATGCGTATAGTAATAGGATTGCATCTCTGTGCATGACTTGCTGGGTATATTGTATACTCACCCTTGCTTTCAACACAATCATCAGTTAAGGAGAAGACTACAACTTCGAAGGAGGCGAAGTTCCACGAGGAGGCAATTATCTAGAAGTTGAACCTTGTCAGTTGCCTGTGGCATATTGATGGGAGTCACCGACGTTCCTCGTTCCGCTGCTGTCTATCTACTTGAGTTATTGTAAGCCTTGCGTGGCAGACTATTTGTAAGTTGGCCTTAAGGTCTTGCAACAAGTTTATTTAATGTTTGAAGTACTTTATTATTAATTCCACTGTGTATGATTGTGGTACTTCATCCATGTTGTTACTGTGTGCGCTAGCGTGATCATGGACTAGTGCAGAATACACAGAGGGTCCCGATTTGCAGATTCGGGTCCCGAAAGAGGTGGTATCAGAGCCATACTAACTGTATGTGTAACACCCCGGCATCTGGTATGCCTGAGTATTACCAAACATAGACTAAACAACATCTAAATACCACAAATAATGGAAAATTACAGCAAAGGAGCAAATGGCTAAACCAAAAATTTTGGCAGCATCTCCTTTGTTTTTCCATGGTACGGAGCATCAACAATAATATCATAAGATATATCATAATGGGAAGCATCTAAACAACAATAACTGGTGACATTGCAGCAATTTAAGTCTAGCATATCGAATTTAGCCATACCATGATCTAAAACGAAGTAATGGATGTAAACAAGCACACAAGTAAGGCATACTCCAAGTTCTCAACGCATTAACTTATAATCACAACTACGAATGGCAAAAGTTGTGTATGTCTTAATGAGTGATACTTTGTGAAGACATGCCACTAAGCCCTTTTCCTGCATGTCGGTTTCATGGTACCTAAAAAACAACATAAAACACAAGCGTGAGTTCAACACCCAGCAAGCATATTGCAATAGGTCATAAAGAATAAATCAAGGCCAACATCAATACATACCATACCTTAACATCATGATCAAATCATAATTTCATCCACAACATCATAGCCATGACAAAGCACATTGTTCACAACTCATTTTCATCATCATGTATGCGATGCGATGCGATGCACATGTCTCCTAGAAGCATATACCGATATTGCTGAGTGCACACCCGTCGGCGTGCACCCTCTTCCCCCTTCCATCCCGTAGATGGAGGGTGCCTACGCATCGCTTCCACTCACCACTTGGGTGGAATTATGAGGTAGGTCTTACAACCATGGCGCTCCGAATTAGTCATAACTTTCTCACCGACCTTATCGGACTAGTTATGACGTTCTCACCGACCGGGCCAGCTTTCAAGCCATGTATGCAACATATGCCATAAACATAAACAACTTGCATCAAACTGAACTAAACATGGCATATCATCATAATAGTCCATTTTCATCATAACATTGGCAAGCACTAATCATGGCAAGATATCACAACATGTAAGCAATTTGCATCTAGTCACAATTAGCAACATACATTACACTACCCATTACAATACACTTGCCTTAACCTCGGGCGACGGATTGGCGATAGGTTGAGGGCACTCCCGGGGTCACACCACCTGCACAAACATACCACACACTCAAAACGTGCCCCCAAAACAGTACGCAAAAGCTCGTCTACCCCGACTTCACAAACTACTCCCAAAACCGAAAAACAGAGAATCTGTCCCGCCCGGACAACAGACTTCAAACTATCATATCTTGCATTCTAGGTCTCCAAATTGAGTAAACGAGTACATCATCGCGAATCTTAGGAAATTTCCTAACTTTTTCTAAGTATTGGTAAAAGCTGATTCGGCCTCTAAAAGTGTTTAATCTACAAAACACTACGTTCTGTCCCAATTACGTCACAGTTTTGAATACGTTCGGTAAAACGACCATAACTTTCAAACGGCTAGGAAGAATTAGACATTCTTTATGTCCAATTAAAGGTATTGAAGTTACCTACAACTTCTTCAACAGGTGGATGACCAAATTCCGACTCTAAAATCACGAAAACTGAATCCCTAGGTCGGGTGCCCAATCTGCCCGAAACAGAGAACATGGCAAACTCTAGTTTTCATCTAATCTACCCAATCACGGCACCACCACTTGATCTAAAAGCATCCAAATACCCTCTAGCACAGTACCTAAACCAACCCCAAGGATTCCCCTAGCCATACCTTCGCCCGACGAGCGGTGAACCGACGAATCTCCTCCCGGTTCACGCGATCTCCTTCCTCGCTCCAAATCCACCAGATCTCCTCGTCGCGGAGCGCTAAAATGGTGAAAACAGTGGGTTGGAGAGTTGAGGGGCTCCCCTAGGGCAGCAAGGAAGGTGGAGGGGGAGGGGAGGGGTGGTGGTGCAAGGGGGAGGGGAGGCGCCCCAAGGGGGTGGCGGCTTGAGGGGGAGGGAGAGGGAGAGGGAGGGGCGGCTAGAGGGAGGAGTGGGGGCGCCCTAGGGCTGGAGCCCAAGGGGTTTTGCTTCCCTCCTCCACCTCCACTTGGGTCAGAACCTCTCCACCTTCGGCCCAACCAATCCCCCCAAGGCCCGAACTAGGTTTCTCAAGGCCCAAACCCCCGGAAACGGCCCAAAACGCGATAAAACACCACACCGTAAAGTTTTTATTCTCTAATTTCACATTTTATAAAGTCAAATTCTCTAATTTCACCTTTTATGGTGTCTCGACATCCCGTAGTGTCACAGTAGGTCTTCACCCTAGGTAGATTGGCCGTCTTTAGGAGCTTCAAAATTATTTTCTAAAGAGAAAAGTTTAACTTGAAAGAATAATAAGTTCTTGACTTATCTTATTCATCTACTCTTTCCTCTTTGCTGAAACTTCTATCCTTCCCTTCGATTTAAATGGAAATCTTACCTGAGTCGTCCCGAATAGTTAACGATGTTTCACACTTAAGAAGAAAGTACTGGATGCCGCTCTCAACCCTGAAGATCATGAAGTAAGGAATCATCGAGCTCGAAGAGAAGTAGATCGATGAAGTCTTCTCGAAGCTTGAAGAACTAGTGCTTTAGTAGTCAGTTGAGACTCATGTGTGAGAGTCGCGTCTATTAACATAGGAGGGTCACCCTTTTAGATGCTAGATTATTGTGTGCTTATGTCGGGACCCCGAATTTGCAAATCCGGACCCTCTGTGTATTCAGCACTAGTCCAGGAACGCGCTAGTGCACACAGTCTTAACATCGGTAAATATCACAATCATACCACTTGATACCAATAAGGTACTTTATTTAAATAGTCAAACTGGTTACTCAACCTTATGGTCAAGTTACAAATATATGCCTTGCAAGGCGAAATTTATTCAGAGAAAAAATAATAGCAGCGGAAAATCAAATAACTTCGTGGCGCCATCCAGTATACCACAGGCAACTGACTGGGCTCGCTTCCCTAGGTAGACGGATCCTCTTGGAGCTCTTCCTCCAAAGCTGGTATTGTCTCCTCTTCAACTGGTGTTGTATTTTGGCAAGGGTGAGTACTTGGTACTCAGCAAGTCATGCACAGAATGCAAGCTAATATACTATATGCATGGCTTGGTACAAAGGAATGGCTCAAGGTATATTTGCAGTAAACAAAGATTTGAAAAGTAATATAAGTAGATTCGAAAGCAGTAGAAACAAGTAAAGTATAAATAACTTGACAAGGAATTTAATAAACATCTTTCCCATCCTAATCCACATTTCCATCAACTTCATTATTAGTCCAACCCAACTTTTCAATCCAAAGTTATTTTTAGGAAAATCTAACCCTTGACTGTAATTCCCGAGCGATGTCCAATACCGCGGACACGGCTATTCGAATAGATTCCAAACTCTGCAGAGGTTATGCACTTTACCCACAAGATACAGTCAAACACCACAAAGGCGAATTCCCATAACAAAGTCTTTCAGAGACTTCTAACAATACAAGTGGTCCTCCCCGGTTATTGCGCACTAACCCTTCCCTTTGCTAAGGCGAAGTCTAGGCCAATCAACCGTTAGATGGGTACCTGGCCTCAGCCCGATGCGCTCCCCGCATAACTTACACAAAGGGTGTAGTTGACCTCCTGAGGTCCCACAGTGCGTTATTAGCAACTTAGTCAACTAGGTCCGTCCCATTACGGACATGTGGTTGCACGTTAGACCCAGTTCAAAGGCTTGCAAGGTTAAGTCCTTAGGGTGACCAGGGCAAGACTACCCAAGAACCAAATCAACATTCCCAATGCCACAACGCCCACTTGATCACTCTTGCCACATGCCCTGGCCGAAATCGTTTATCAAACCCCAGTTGATTACCATGCACCACGTGCCATCAACATCACATGATACTTTTCCAAAACAGGTTCAATATATCATTAAGTCAATATTTAACATTTGATCATCCAAAATCATGTCATGAGCACGTAGCAGGTCTAAGCAGTATACTACAACGGTCTAAACCCATGTTGGCGATTTAATAATGTCCAACTAGTAATCCACAACTAGGGTGACAAAGGGGTCATGGCACATACTTAAGTAATCAAGGTGTCATACAGCAAATTGGTATTTATCTAACCCCCATGTTTAAACAAAGTATTTTTCTAATTGAACTAGCATGCAATAGTTTAAATCAAAATAGATTTCGAAATAGGATCAACATGGTCAAAGCACAACTTGCCTTCAAAAAGTACTTGTTCTTGGTCCTGAGTTGGATCCTGAGTCAATACTTCTCCTTCGAATCCTTCCGGCACTTCAACGTCTACTCGTAAAGCGTGCAAATAGCAAATACACAAATAAACAATAGGCAAAAAGTGTCCAAACATCCAAATAAAATCCATAAACAGAAAGAACATAATTTTATGAGTTTTTAGAAACTGGAATCGTCAAATTTGGAGTTAAGACGCAAAAGTTATGATTATTTAAAGTTCAAATAATCAATTAAATAATTTTACAGAGAAAAAATTTAGTCCAAAAATTAAATAAAATTCATATTTAGGTAGACCTCAATTTTATACAAATTTAGAAATTTGAATCACTCAAATCGGAGTTGAAACGCAAAAGTTATAAGCGTTTGAAGTTTGAAACAAAATCTGAAATCATTATTTCGAATTAATAAATCATTTTCTTTTTCGGAAATTAATTATTGCGTCAGCATGGACACGTGTCAGCCTGTGATATTTCCATAGTGACCCGCTGACGTCACCACCGAACGGGTTCCGTGATGACGTCATGCTGACGTCAGCATGACACGTGGCACCACCCGGGTGCTACCACGTGTCCGGTCCATGGACTGGGTCCACGGGCGGCACGGGTCCACGGTGGATCCGGTACACGACGTACGGTCGCTGACATGCGGGCCCGCCCTGTCAGCGGCACGCCTCCACGCGCGGTGCGGTGGCCTGGCTACGTGGCACGATCCGAGCCGTTCGATTCGGATCGAACGGTTGAGATTGGATCCAATCCACCGCAACGTGGATTTCGTTGCGATGGCGTGGACGAGCGAGGGCCGTTGGATTTTGATCCAACGGTTGAGATCTAACCTGGTTCTACAGGGTTGGGGCGCACGTGGCTAACCTGGACCGTTGGATGAAGATCCGACGGCTATCCGAGCTTCGGCGGCGATGGCGTATGGCCGGCCGGTTTGGCCGGAGAGGAAGGAGACGACCTTCGCCATAGCGGCGTTTCTTCGCGATTCCGGTGAGATGAAGTGTGCGCCCAGGTTCGCCCTGCTCTGGGAGTCCAAATCCGTCTTCGGTTTCGACGAGCGCGCCGGTTTCTTGGCGAGAACGAAGAACACGGCGGCTATTCTTGACTTCGGCGAGCAATAGCGGCTAGGCAGTGGGGATCCTAGCGGCGCGAGCTAGGTTTCCGGGACCGCGTGGGAAAGCGATCCTCGGGCACCGATCCACTCTTTAAATAGGCTAGGTTTCCGAATCCAACACTACGGCGGAGATGAACAGCCTCGCCGGGAAATTGGAACGAGCACGATGCACGTGAGCCGTACACGTGTCATGATCCACGGTTCCGATTCGATCTGGCGCTACGCATCTACTCGGTCACCCACGGCGACGCTGACCACGCGGGCCGTTGGATCTTGATCCAACGGTCGCAGAGCTAGGGTTTCGGCCGACTCGGTTGGGTTCAAACGTGGTTCGAGTTGGGTTCGGTCGGACTCGAGCTCGGTTCGACTCGGGCTCGATCGGATGAACAAGACAAACCCACTCGCATTTTCCAGCGATTTAATATTTAAAATAATTCCCGATAATTCATTTAATTCATTAAAAATAGCAAAAGACTCGAAAAATTCGAAAAATTCGAAAATATTTTGGAACATTTTGGACTCGAATAAAATATTTCCAACAAAATTTTATTTGCTAAATTAAATTCTTTAATTATTTCAAAATGGAATAAATTCAAATAAATTCCAAATAAATCCAAATAAATTCCAGAAAATTCCAAAAATTCACCAAAGTGCCAAATCACACATGAATTTAAGAAAAGCAAAATTTTGGGGTGTTACAAACCTTCCCCCCTTAATAGAATCTCGTCCCCGAGATTCAGGGCTTACTAAAGGAATAGGTTTGGAAACTCTTTCTTCAAATCCTCTTCGCGCTCCCAAGTCGCTTCGCTTTCTTCATGGTTGCTCCACAGAACTCTACAGAAACGGGTTGACTTGTTTCTAGTTTCTCGATCCATTGTGTCTAGAATCCTCACGGGATGCTCCTTATAAGTCAAATCCTCTTGCAACTCAATTGACTCTAGCGGTGTCCGTTCCTCAGGAACTCGGAGACACTTCTTCAACTGAGACACATGGAATACGTCATGTACTCCTGCTAACGATTGTGGCAACTCCAGCTGATAAGCAACTTCGCCTCTGCGACTCAAAATCTTAAATGGTCCAACATAACGGGGTGCGAGTTTCCCTTTGGCATGGAACCTCTTAACTCCCCTGAGAGGCGTAACTCTGAGGTAAACAAAGTCTTCTGGTTCAAAACTCAAATCCCTGCGACGATTGTCAGCATAACTCTTTTGTCGTGATTGGGCTATCTTCAACCTTTCCCTAATCATGGCGATCTGTTCTTCAGCCTCTTGAAGAATATCAGGCCCAAAGACACGGCGCTCGCCGGTCTCATTCCAATTCAATGGCGTCCGACAGGGTCGACCATACAGTGCCTCAAAAGGTGACATCTGTAAACTAGCCTGATAACTATTGTTGTAACTGAACTCGGCATACGGCAAACTCTTATCCCAAGAGGTAGCATAAGCCAATGCACAAGCTCTCAACATATCCTCCAGAATCTGGTTGACTCTTTCGGTCTGTCCATCCGTCTGTGGATGATAAGTCAGATCAAGTTCAAACGGGTTCCCATGGCTTCATGCAACTTATTCCAGAACCTTGAGGTAAATTGGGTACCTCTGTCCGATACAATCCTTTTCGGCACTCCGTGCAAACAGACAATCCTGATCATGTACAATTCTGCTAATTTATCTCCCGAGTAAGTGGTCTTCACGGGGATAAAATGGGCTACTTTAGTCAAGCGATCCACTATAACCCATATGGAGTCATAACCTCCTTGAGTCTTGATAACCGGTAATGAAATCCATTCCGATTTCCTCCCACTTCCACTCGGTATTTTTAGCGGTTGTAGCAATCCTGCCGGGTCTCTCGATGCATTGCCTTGACTCTCTGGCATACGTCGCACAATGCAACATGCTCGGCAACTTCACGTTTCATACTCGGCCACCAGAATCTCTCCTTCAGATCCTGATACATCTTGGCGCTTCCAGGATGAATTGAGTACTTGGAGTCATGGGCTTCTTCCAAAATTAGTTGCTTTAACTCCTTCTTGTTAGGCACACAAATCCGATCCTTCATCCATAACGTGCCTTGCTCATCCAACTTGAAGTCCTCTGCCTTGCCTTCTTCCTTGATGGACTTAATCCTGCGGATCTTGTCATCATCCTTTTGTCCTTCTCGGATTTGATCCTCTAGGGTAGGCTTTACTTCTAATGCGGCCAAGAATCCGCTAGGTACAACCTCGATCTTCATCTTTTGAAAATCCTCACATAACTCATCCTGACTTGTGGCTAGCAACGCACTCACGGTATGGCTTTTCCGACTCAGAGCATCGGCTACTCGCTGGCCATCCGGGATTGTAATGTATTCCAACATTGTAGTCCTTGATCAACTCTAACCATCTCCTCTGCCTCATATTCAGATCCGACTGGGTGAATATGTACTTAAGGCTCTTATGATCCGTATACACTTCACATCTGTTCCCGATCAGATAGTGACGCCATATCTTCAAGGCATGCACTACGGCAGCCTAACTCTAGGTCATGTGTCGGATAATTTTCCTCATGCGGCCTCAATCGCCTTGATGCATAAGCGGCGACCTTTCCATTCTGCATCGACGACACATCCAAGTCCTTGGCGCGATGCGTCACAATAAATATCGAAGCTTTGAGCAACATCCTAGAACTAACACCGTGCCTGATGTCAATCGCTTCTTCGATTCCCGAAATCCTTTCTCACATTCTCAAGCGCCCATGCAAACTTCTTTTCCTTCTTCAGCAATTGCGTAAGAGGTTTCGCAATTGTCGAGAAGCCTTCGATGAAAGCGGCGGTAGTATCCTGCCATTCCAAGGAAACTCCGAATGCGGGTCACGATCTTGGTGCTCCCAATGTAACACAGCTTCTACTTTGCTTGGATCTACGGCGACTCCTTCTGCGGTCATTACATGTCCAAGAAACTCCACTTTGTCCTTCCAAAAATCACACTTGCTGAACTTGGCGAAAAGTTGCTGTTCCCTCAGCTTTTCCAAAACTCGCCTTAAGTGTTCGGCATGTTCATCCTCTGTCTTGGAGTAGATTAGGATATCGTCTATGAACACGACGACAAACTTGTCCAAATATTCCATGAATACCTTATTCATCATATTCATGAAATAAGCTGGTGCATTTGTCAATCCAAAGGACATAACTGTAAACTCGTAATGTCCATATCTTGACGAGAATGCAGTCTTCGGAATATCTTCTGATCGGATCTTCAACTGATGGTATCCCGATCTAAGATCAATCTTGGAGAAAACTCCGGCTCCTCTCAGCTGATCGAACAAATCATCAATCCTGGGTAGCGGATACTTATTCTCCACGGTGACTTCATTGAGTGCACGGTAGTCGATGCACATCCTGAAACTTCCGTCCTTTTTCTTGACAAACAAAACTGGTGCTCCCCACGGCGACGAACTCGGTCTGATAAATCCTTTCTCCATTAACTCTTCTAGCTGTTTCTTCATCTCTACCAACTCCTCGGTGGACATCCGATAGGGTCTCTTTGCTATCGGTCTTTGTGCAGTACAAGCTCTATCACAAACTCAATGTCCCCTGCCTGGCGGCATACCGTAGATCTTCGGGAAAACATCTGGGTACTCATTCACTCTTTGAGACATCCTCTATGCTGATTGCCTTGGTACTGTTAACCATCAACTGTCCATCTCTAATCGCAGTGGGCTTGAAATTCCACTTTCTTCCCACACGGGCTCTCAATCGAGATAGTCCTCCGTCCACAATCCAATACGGCCTTGTGCTTGGATAACCAATCCATTCCCAATATGACGTCTAAGGTCCGGGTCTCCAAAATTATAAGGTTTGCTAGGAACTCTATTCCATCTATTAGTATTCTCACCCGGAACATCCTACTTTCGCTCGGAGTTCGGAACCAGGGTTTGAACTAAAAGCATGCATCTAAGTCTTGCAATCCTCAAATCATTTCTAGTAGCAAAGCCTTGCGAAACAAACGAATCTGAAGCTCGAGTCAAACAAAGCGTTGCAGTAATCGAAGTTAACAAGTAACTTACCCAAGACGACGTCCGTAGCATTCTCGCAGTGGCATCTGCGGTGACATGGTTGACTCGGCCTCTCACCACGGTGCAGGATGTGGCTCCTGGTCTTTGGCGTCCTAGCTGGGGTGGTTCCTAGATTGAAGCGAATCGGGGTCACTCCTGCTGTCTTCTTTGGACAATCTGTTGGCAAAGTGTCCTGGCTCGTTGCGATTGTAGCAGCGTCTCACCGTTCCTTCTTGGTATCGTCAGAGTAGCGTTTCTAAGCGGGGCTGGGGTCCGTAGTTCGATTGATGTGTCTTGGTGCTTTGAGGATGGTGTCCTTGTTGCATTCTCGTGGTTGGAATCAAGAATTGATTTGGTGCAACTCTCAGCGCCATTGCGTTCCTGGCGTGATCCTTGCGTTGCATCCTGCGCTTTCTGTTCTCATCCAGTTCCTTGCGCTTGTCCTCAAGAATAAGCGCCTTATTCACCAACTCTTGGAAATCTGGAAAGGTGTGGGTGATCAACCCTACTTGCAATCCTGAGTTAAGTCCCTTCATAAAACGAGACTGTCTGGATTTATCTGTCGCTACATCCTCAGGTGCGTAGCGTGCTAGCTGTGTGAACTTATTCAGGTAGTCGGCCACTGGCTGATTACCTTGCTTGATGCTCAGAACTCCTCCTTCCTAAGGTCCCTGATGCCTTCTGGCACGTGAGACTGGCGGAATGCAGCGGTGAACTCTTCCCACGTGATAGCCTGAGGGTTCTCTTGCGTGGCACGAAGTTCTCCCACCATTCGGCCGTTTGTTCCTTCCAGCTGATGAGAAGCGTAGAGTACCTTCTCATTTCCTATGCATTGGGCGATATGTAGCTTCCTCTCAATTGATCTTAACCAATCATCGGCCTCCAATGGATTGGCATTCCCAGAGAAAGTGGGTGGGTGAGTTCTCATGAACTCTGATAGTCTTGTATTCTGGCGTGGTCCCTGATTGACTTGATTAGCAGTGGATCAAGCGGTGGCGTGTTGCATTTGTTGCATCATAGCATGCATCAACCGAGTGCAGGCAGCGAGAAAAGCTCAAATTCTGCACATCCAGTGGCGGTCTTTGGTGCTCCATCATTGGGGTTTCTGGCGGGCGAGAACCACTCCCATTGCTTCCAAAGTTTCCACGGGTGTTCACCATCTGTCGATTTGCTCTAGGTTTAGAGATGAGAGGGAAACAAGAATAGACAAGTAATATGGAACTTATGCGGGCAAAAGGTGTAACTTTAAGGTCCAACTTTATTATTAATATCTTGGTATGGTCGCTTACAATGCCTAAGGGCCTTGCAACACATAATGCACACTCAAGAAACAATGAAAATCCAAATCGAACTAACTCGAGTCTAACGCCTAAAGGGTGACTCTTTATTCTATGACGCGACTCGTGAAGGAGTCTCACTATAGAACCTATGCTCACTCATCGAAAACCTCCACGGCCTGGTGCGGGTGCTTTGCGGCATAGGCGCGAAACGATTGCCATGTCCAAAGAATCGTGTCATCTGTGGTAGTCGAAGAAGCGGTGTCCTCATCGAGGTCCGACTCCTCCGGATCTGGCTCGTGTAGCTCGAGTAATCGCTCGGTCCGCCCGCATAAAGTCATCTCCAACTCGTCAATCCTTCGCAGAAGGTGTGCCACATACTCTTGAGCTTCCCGCCATCTGTTCTTCTCTGTCGTGATCTCCTTGCGGGCCTTCTGTAGCTCCTTGCTTGTATTATCTAGTACATCCTCTTGGGCAACAACAAATCGTGCCAACTGTGTAATCGTGGCATCCTCATCCTGAATCGCCTTCGGGTCAAGAAGGTTATCGCTGCGCGGATGATAACGGAACACCGTGCCCTCCAACTCTCTGGCGTAGATACGGGTAATGTGCCGCATTGCTCGTCGTGATACTTCTTGGATACCCATCTGCATTGTAGATCTCCTGGCAGTGCAGTGTATTGGACGATTGCTTGGGCCCTTTTTCCTACCAGGTACCTCAATCTTCACGTCACAAGCCTTGATCAATCCCGCTTGTCTGATCACTTCCACTTGGTATTGGGGCTTCTCAAAATCTCCGAGAGTTTGTAGCATATGCCAAAGTTCCGCGGCGTGACCAACTCCCAGATCAACGTAGTTGAACTCTTCCTCCATCTGTCACAAGAGTGCTCTACGTAAGAACTCGGAATTTTTGAATTTGTGACAAGGTACGGAGAATTCAACAAGAGACAAGAAAAGAGAGAATGGGATAAGTCGAGATGTCATTTCTTATCTTGACAACTTTTTAGCTTTTAGAAAATAGGTTTTATCCTCACTACGACCATTCTGTCTTAGGGTTGAGCCTACAGTCAAGTATGGCTCTGATACCACCTCTGTCGGGACCCCGAATTTGCAAATCCGGACCCTCTGTGTATTCAGCACTAGTCCAGGAACGCGCTAGTGCACACAGTCTTAACATCGGTAAATATCACAATCATACCACTCGATACCAATAAGGTACTTTATTTAAATAGTCAAACTGGTTACTCAACCTTATGGTCAAGTTACAAATATATGCCTTGCAAGGCGAAATTTATTCAGAGAAAAAATAATAGCAGCGGAAAATCAAATAACTTCGTGGTGCCATCCAGTATACCACAGGCAACTGACTGGGCTCGCTTCCCTAGGTAGACGGATCCTCTTGGAGCTCCTCCTCCAAAGCTGGTATTGTCTCCTCTTCAACTGGTGTTGTATTGTGGCAAGGGTGAGTACTTGGTACTCAGCAAGTCATGCACAGAATGCAAGCTAATATACTATATGCATGGCTTGGTACAAAGGAATGGCTCAAGGTATATTTGCAGTAAACAGCATTTGAAAAGTAATATAAGTAGATTCGAAAGCAGTAGAAACAAGTAAAGTATAAATAACTTGACAAGGAATTTAATAAACATCTTTCCCATCCTAATCCACATTTCCATCAACTTCATTATTAGTCCAACCCAACTTTTCAATCCAAAGTTATTTTTAGGAAAATCTAACCCTTGACTGTAATTCCCGAGCGATGTCCAATACCGCGGACACGGCTATTCGAATAGATTCCAAACTCTGCAGAGATTATGCACTTTACCCACAAGATACAGTCAAACACCACAAAGGCGAGTTCCCATAACAAAGTCTTTCAGAGACTTCTAACAATACAAGTGGTCCTCCCCGGTTATTGCGCACTAACCCTTCCCTTCCTTAAGGCGAAGTCTAGGCCAATCAACCGTTAGATGGGTACCTGGCCTCAGCCAGATGCGCTCCCGTACAACTTACACAAAGGGTGTAGTTGACCTCCTGAGGTCCCACAGGTACGTTATTAGCAACTTAGTCAACTAGGTCCGTCCCATTACAGACATGTGGTTGCACGTTAGACCCAGGTCAAAGGCTTGCAAGGTTAAGTCCTTAGGGTGACCAGGGCAAGACTACCCGAAGAACCAAATCAACATTCCCAATGCCACAACTGGCCCACTTGATCACTCTTGCCACATGCCCCGGTCGAAAACTGTTTATCAAACCCCAGTTGATTACCATGCACCACGTGCCATCAACATCACATGATACTTTTCCAAAACAGGTTCAATATATCATTAAATCAATATTTAACATTTGATCATCCAAAATCATGTCATGAGCACGTAGCAGGTCTAAGCAGTATACTACAACGGTCTAAACCCATGTTGGCGATTTAATAATGTCCAACTAGTAATCCACAACTAGGGTGACAAAGGGGTCATGGCACATACTTAAGTAATCAAGGTGTCATACAGCAGATTGGTATTTATCTAACCCCCATGTTTAAGCAAAGTATTTTTCTAATTGAACTAGCATGCAATAGTTTAAATCAAAATAGATTTCGAAATAGGATCAACATGGTCAAAGCACAACTTGCCTTCAAAAAGTACTTATTCTTGGTCTTGAGTTGGATCCCGAGTCAATACTTCTCCTTCGAATCCTTCCGGCACTTCAACGTCTACTCGTAAAGCGTGCAAATAGCAAATACACAAATAAACAATAGGCAAAAAGTGTCCAAACATCCAAATAAAATCCATAAACAGAAAGAACATAATTTTATGAGTTTTTAGAAACTGGAATCGTCAAATTTGGAGTTAAGACGCAAAAGTTATGATTATTTAAAGTTCAAATAATCAATTAAATAATTTTACAGAGAAAAACTTTAGTCCAAAAATTAAATAAAATTCATATTTAGGTAGATCTCAATTTTATACAAATTTAGAAATTTGAATCACTCAAATCGGAGTTGAAACGCAAAAGTTATAAGCGTTTGAAGTTTGAAACAAAATCTGAAATCATTATTTCGAATTAATAAATCATTTTCTTTTTCGGAAATTAATTATTGCGTCAGCATGGACACGTGTCAGCCTGTGATTGGTCCACAGTGACCCGCTGACGTCACCACCGAACGGGTTCCGTGATGACGTCATGCTGACGTCAGCATGACACGTGGCACCACCCGGGTGCTACCACGTGTCCGGTCCATGGATTGGGTCCACGGGCGGCACGGGTCCACGGTGGATCCGGTACACGGCGTACGGTCGCTGACATGCGGGCCCGCCCTGTCAGCGGCACGCCTCCACGCGCGGTGCGGTGGCCTGGCTACGTGGCACGATCCGAGCCGTTCGATTCGGATCGAACGGTTGAGATTGGATCCAATCCACCGCAACGTGGATTTCGTTGCGATGGCGTGACGAACGAGGGCCGTTGGATTTTGATCCAACGGTTGAGATCTAACCTGGGTTCTACAGGTTGGGGCGCACGTGGCTAACCTGGACCGTTGGATGAAGATCCGACGGCTATCCGAGCTTCGGCGGCGATGGCGTACGGCGGCGCCAGTTTGGCCGGAGAGGAAGGAGACGACCTTCGCACGGCGTTTCTTCGCGATTCCGGTGAGATGAAGTGTGTGCCCAGGTTCGTCCCGCTCACGGGAGTCCAAATCCGTCTTCGGTTTCGACGAGCGGCCCGGTTTTGCGGCGGAGAACGAAGAACACACGGCGGTATTCTTGACTTCATGAGCAATAGCGGCTAGACGATGGGGATCCTAGCGGCGCGAGCTAGGGTTTCGGGACCGGCGTGGGAAGGCGATCCTCGGGCACCGATCCACTCTTTAAATAGGCTAGGTTTCCGAATCCAACACGGCGGCGGAGATGAACAGTCTCGCCGGGGAAATTGGAACGAGCACGATGCACAGGAGCCGTACACGTGTCATGATCCATGGTTCCGATTCGATCTGGCGCTACGCATCTACTCTGTCACCCACGGCGACGCTGACCCACGCGGGTCGTTGGATCTTGATCCAACGGTCGCAGAGCTAGGGTTTCGGCCGACTCGGTTGGGTTCAAACGTGGTTCGAGTTGGGTTCGGGTCGGACTCGAGCTCGGGTTCGACTCGGGCTCGGTCGGATGAACAGTACAAACCCACTCGCATTTTCCAGCGATTTAATATTTAAAATAATTCCCAGTAATTCATTTAATTCATTAAAAATAGCAAAAGACTCAGAAAAATTCCAGAAAAATTCTGGAAAATATTTTGGAACATTTTGGACTCGAATAAAATATTTCCAACAAAATTTTATTTGCAAAATTAAATTCTTTAATTATTTCAAAATGGAATAAATTCAAATAAATTCCAAATAAATCCAAATAAATTCCAGAAAATTCCAAAAATTCACCAAAGTGCCAAATCACACATGAATTTAAGAAAAGCAAAATTTTGGGGTGTTACAGCTTAGGTTAGTTTGGTTCTCCATTGTTTCTTGGGTGTGCAGTATGCGTTGCATAGCTTTTAGGCTTGTGTAAGCAACCATACCAAGTTATTAATAATGTTTGTATAAGTTTTTGGGTTAAACTTGCTTCCCTGCACTAGGATTCTTGAACCTTATCTTTGCTTTTCCCTCTTAACTAAACCTTGGTGTGTTAATAGATGGAAGGGACCGATCACACCAGTGTTTCTGAAGCAATTCAAGTCAATTCAATTGCTGCTACCGTTGCCAATGATAAAGCGGAGATTGACAAGTAGAATGGGCTAATAGGACCCTTGATCCAGAAAATGAGCGCAAGGAATTGGAAGACCACCGCAAGCGTCAGAAAGCTTGTCAGGATGGACCACCACAATGGCGAATGAAGAGTGCACCTCAACAACTCAGTTGCCATACCGCTCAGACCTTGTTCGAGACACTTTCCCCTGTGCCTCACCCCGATAGGCAGAGTTTCCAAATCACCAACCCGGTGAAAAGTTCTCAAGGTGGGAGCTTATTGCCTAGAGTTTGCTTTGTTTGTCGCCAGCCAGGACATTTTGCTAATCAATGCCCTCAAAAGGAAGTGATCATTTTGGACCGTGTGAATTTCAGCTCTGGCCCTACAAAGATTGGTGCCATGCCAAGAAGAAGCCAGCAGACGTCAGTCAAGCGCTGCTTCAGATGCAAAGAGCCGGAACACTTTGTCAACAGTTGTCCTAGGAGAAGAGGTGTTGTACATGTCCACTTCAACCCTAGTCCTTCACTTATCGAGACACCTACGCCAGGAAGTGAACGGTGAAGAAGTTCAGATGAAGCATTGCCGCAAGCGCTAGTGAAAGAGCAAGTCAACCACATTAAGACTGATGAAGCTTAGAAGCATTAGATGATGTACTTATCAAAAATCGTGTGTGATAAAGGATGTTGAGGGTTAAATTGTCTTTTGTTAATATTAAGTTTTTAATAAAGCTTATCATATTGGAAACCCATGCTTGTCATGTTATCACTAGAACTGAATTAGTGATGCGTGTGCAAGACGGTTTTGGTTTGCGATCACAGAAGTGTGAGGAATCTCAAGTAACCGTAGCTTAGGATGGCCAGTTGATAGTCAATGGTGCGGAAGCTGTTAGTCGAGAAGAAGTATCAGTAATTGGCGAATACTCAGAAGTGCATCCATAAGACTTACTTGGTATACCACAAGGCAGAGATAGCGAGTTGGTGATCAAATGGGTGCCAGTATTTTCCTAATAGCTAAGAAACTCTATCAGAGGGCCACAAATAAGTGGATAGAGATGAAGGAACCGATCGAGGAGGGGTGGGAATTAATCAAGGATTACAGCATAGGAATCCATTACCATTCTGGCAAGGATGACATGGAAGCCGATGCCTTGAGCCGGAAGAGTCACAACATGAATACATTGATCAAGGAGAGTCAGGACGAGTTATTTAAAAGTTTTCAGAATATGAAATTGGAAGTTGTGCTAGAAGGACTCCTGACCGCTTTAAAAGTAAAGCCTACTTTACAGGACCAGATCAGGGAAGGTCAGAAGGATGATAAAAAGATCAAGCAAATCAAGTATAAGATGGAGGAAGGCCTGGCCAAGGTTTCAAACTAGATGATCAAGGTACCCTATGGATGAAAGAGCGTATTTATGTACCTGATAGGAAGGAACTGAAGCAGTTAATCTTGGAAGAAGCATATGACTCCAAGTATTCGGTTCATCCAGGGAGTGCAAAGATGTACCATGACTTGAAGGAAAGGTTCTGGTGGCCAGGTATGAAAAGATAAGTAGCAGAGCATGTTGCATTATGCGACATATACCAGCGAGTTAAAGCTATGCATCAAAGGCCGGCAGGACTGTTACAGCCACTAAAGGTACTTGAGTGGAAGTGGGAGGAAATCGGTAAGGATTTCATAACCGGTTTGCCCAGGACACAAGCTGGTTACGATTCAATATGACTCATAGTGGATCGTTTAACTAAAGTTGCGCATTTCATACCTATGAAGATGACCTACTCAGGGGATCAATTAGCAGAATTATACATGTTAAGGATAGTTTGCCTGCGTGGAGTGCTAGAAAAGATAGTCTCAAACAGATGTACCCAATTTACCTTGAGATTTTGGGGAAAGCTGCAGGAGGCATTAGGAACTCGTCTAAATTTCAACACAGCCTATCACCCTCAAATAGATGGTCAGACTGAAAGGGTTCATCAGATTCTGCAGGACATGCTTAGAGCTTTCGCATTAGCTTATGCAACATCGTGCGACAAGTGCTTACCATACGCAGAGTTCAGTTGTAATAACAGCTACCAAGCCAGTTTGCAAATGTCGCCTTTTGAAGCACTGTACGGAAGACCTTGTTGAACACCATTACATTGGAATGAAACTGGTGAACGACGAGTGTTTGGACCAGATATACTGTAAGAAGCTGAGGAGAAGATAGCTATGATCAGGGAAAGATTGAAGATTGCTCAGTCAAGGCAGAAGAGCTATGCTGACAATCGACGCAAAGATTTGAGATTTGAGCCGGAGGATTACGTGTATCTCAGAGTTACACCCCTCAAAGGAGTCAAAAGGTTTCATGCCAAAAGGAAAATCGCGCCAAGATATGTTGGACCATTCAAGATCCTGAGTCGAAGAGAGTTTCTTATCAGCTTGGGTTACCGCAATCACTAGCAGGAGTTCATGATGTATTCCATGTATCACAACAGAATAAATGTCTGCGCGTACCTGAAGAACAAGCACCTCTGGAGGCAATCGATTTGCAAGAAGATCTGACATATAAAGAACATCCACTGAAGATTTTAGACACCATGGATCGTGAAACAAGAAACAAATCAACCCACTTCTACAGAGTCCAATGGAGTAATCACTCGGAAAGCTAAAAAGATTTGAAGGAGTTTCCAAACCTATTCTCTAGTAAGCCTCGAATCTCGGGGACGAGATTCTGTTAAGTGGCGGAGGTTTGTAACATCCCAAAATTTGCTTTTAATATATTTAGTGTGTTTCTGGGATTATTTGGAACTTTCCATAATTTATTTGGAATCCTCGAGGTTAATTTGAATTCAGGCTTACTGAACTAATCGCATTAAATAAAGATCATGATTTTTTCATAAGCAAAAAATCTAAAATTTTGTTTATAATAAAGATAATTGGAAGATGAGAGTGTTCGCTTCAAATATTTTCGAAAAACATGTTTTATAACTTGAGTCATTGATTTTACAAAAATTTGTACAGGTGTCTGATTCACTAAAAGATTTTTTGCGAAAAATTTACACGTCGAAAAATCATGAAACCAACTTCGTTAGGTTCTAAATAGTTCCTAGTGTTTTAGAGGAATTTTTCAGATTTTTAGAACCTCTCTGTTATTTTTTTTCTTCTCAACACGTTTTGAGAGCGCATACGTGTATGCATGTATTCATGTGCATTTCCCTGTATACTATTCCAGCCGTTTCCATTACTAGCGCGCATGAATCCTTTCCTCTTCCAGCCGTTTTTCCCTACTAACAATGCATGCATGTCCTTTAGTTCCTAAGCCACGTACGAGTTTTCGTCCCAGCAGTTTCTCCACTTCACGTTTTGTGCCTTTCCATTTTTCAGGTGTGGACGCATTAGTTGCCAGCCGTTTCTACTCCCTGTCGTTTCCCATTTCTTGTAATTCACTAGCAACGATTCCCATTTACTAGCAACCA
Source organism: Rhipidocladum racemiflorum (assembly GCA_036346355.1). NCBI lineage: Eukaryota > Viridiplantae > Streptophyta > Magnoliopsida > Poales > Poaceae > Rhipidocladum > Rhipidocladum racemiflorum. Next base: position 35,996,557 of record CM070589.1, on the reverse strand, counting down.
TTCACGAGTAAAACTTCTAGCCACTTCCATTCTCCAAGCAACACACATGTTCCTCCATTTTTTAGCAACACACGTTTCTCCATTTCCTGCACTCGCTGGAACTAGCAACGTCATTGCCGCCGTTGACGTCGCCGCCGCCTTTGCCGCCGCTACCGTCTCGTCGCCGTCATCATTGCCACCGCTGTGTACACCGTCGCCGCCGCCATCTACATCACCGCCGGCGCACTTCCCGACCTCGCCTTCTCTTACGATGATGGTCTACGCTACTGCCGCCGCCATCCGTTACTCCTTTTATTTTCTTTTTTTTTCATGCGCTCTATCTTTATCAATCGGATGATTTTGTCATGTGTATTATGCATGTATAGACTTATTAGCGTTACATATGCTAGCACAGATATATATGTATATATATTGAAAGACTGAGATGGCGATCAGAGGGGGGTGAATGATCCCAAATAAAATTTGCCCCACTCAACGTACTCAAAACAATCCCGCAAGGAAACCGGTGCTCCTCAAATTCGCGAAACCAGCAAAAACCGGAACGACTCAACAACTATGTGTATCCCGAGTTTGCATGGATGAGAACCATGAATCATGTGAGGGATTTGTAAATCACAATCCTGGTTGTTAAGTGTCCAAAATAAAGAGGAATTAATTCAAAGACTTCTTTTGTAAAAGAGATCAAGCATAATCACAAAAAAGCCTCTTTTAGAAAAGCAAAAGCAGATTTTTCAAGAATGGTCCCCACTTGGAGCAGGTGGTTGGTGGACTTCTGTTGCTCCAAAAGTTTTGGAAATTTTTCACCTTATGAGAAGATGAGTCATGAAGGACTCCACCAAAAATCAACTCCAAAATCCTTATAGAAAAATCATGAAACATCACGGACTACATATAGTCACGAACTTCCATCAGGAAATTTGGGGCTCGGTTTTCACCTCATATCTCCCTAACGGTGCAATCAATGGACTCCAAATTTTTTTTTCACGTATGGCCATATGAGTCACGCACATTCTCCAACAAGAATCAATCAAAAAGGATTTTTTTTAGATTTTTATAAAAATCAAAGACTAACTGCTGCGCGAAGAACAAGTTCTGGACAGATTTGCGATCTTGATAGAAACTTAACAAATAAACTCTTGCAGCATACAAACTTTGACAAATGAACTCGGTATTGAGCGAAGATCCAAATACAGTATAGAAGGAGGTGAATGGGATTCGCTCAAGTCAAGAACAAAATCCAGCAATCATAAATGTAAATGCTGAATTTAATACATGAAAGTAAATGCCGAAAGTAAAGCCATAATGTAAATTGCAAGAATTAAATTGCGAGAAAATAAATTTGGCTGTTGAAACTTCTATTTCATTCAGAGATGTGTGATTACAAAGCCTCACTTCATGTGGGCAAAGCTCAAATGAGCAACACAACAACTCCAAGAATGAATGGGCATGGAGGCCTCCCTCCACCCCTCTATTTATACTACTCTTGGGCCACCTACCACCCTTGGATGAGCTCCAAACCATAGGGCACTCTACCAAGGGCTAGGATTAACCCACTCATTCCACCATGCAAGGGACACCCAAAACCCTACACACATAATGGGTTTTCTTACACAGTTTTCAAAGTATACTACTAGACCCGCTATCCTATCAACTAGACCGCGATCCAACAGCCCTCATCGATCCTCGTGGCATCTAGCTAGTATCATCCCCTTTCCTTATCTTCTATGACTTGCCCGAACTCCGTCTCCGATCATCTTTTGGTGATCTCCAACCGTCTGGACCTTTAACGCACCTCGCACAGTCCCAGTCATCATCCGCCTCACCATGCCTGCAACCATCAAAGACAAGGAAAACCATCACATAGTATTGTCCAATAATATGCAATAAATATCACAAATGCTCAAAATTAATCATGTCTCATTCATCAGTCGGTTCTACCGCCAGCCAAAAGCCGGTAGTACCACAAGAGACCAACACAACCCAAATTACTTCCTTTTGAATTCTGATTCAAATCAAACTCAAACATGAGCACACCTTGCTCAAATAAAGTCAAATACTCATCACAAATATGGATGGACCTCCACATGGTCCTTCAATCTCCCCCTTGATGAGTATATTGACAAACCACACAAAAGGCATAATTTGAGTTTGAAAATAAAAGAGGAAAAGCAATTGGATTGCAAAAATCATATTTGGTCCAACTAAAATAGAAAGCAAGATCATGACCAAATAGATGAGAAGATTTTCAGAGCTTAACACAAGAAAGAACAATTTTTCGATAAAAGCTCAAAAACTAAGAAATCCTCCAAAAAGCTCTATATTACTCTTGATCCAAATGCAAGGACAATTTTTCAACATAATCATGAGAAAGCATTTTTTTTAATTTTCTTCCCTATAAGATGCCTTTTCTACGTTTTCTCCCCCTTTTGGCAATATAGGCATCAAGAGAGCAAAATTTTTTTTGAATGAAATGCAACCTAGAAGAGCTTTGAGGATTATGCAAGTGACCATTTAGACAAAGTATGACACCAAACTACTGAAGTTCAGAATATGTCATTCTAAGTCATATCCAAAGGTATATTCCAATTTTTGTTAACTAGCTCAGAAGAAATTATACTAATTTTGCATGATTTCAACAATAGCAACACTTAACACAATTTCAAGACTAGAATCAAAGCCAACCTAATGAGCAAATGGATATACTAGAGTTCAACCTATTCAACACTTTGGGAAGTTACAAGTCCATAAGAGAAGCCTCATGCTCAATCATCTCTTTAAATGCAAATTTTTAGATTAATGCTCATAAAGCGGTATGAGAGAGTTAGGCTTAGTGAAGCACATCCTCGACTAGGAGCCATCGACAAAGGCCTCCTACACTTCACTCTCCTCCGCAAACCTTTGAGGATTTAGAGAGTTTATCCTAAAGAAACACAACCTCGACTAGGTGCCATCGACATAGATCTCCTAGGCATCACTCTATTCCTTTAGTTCTTTTTGCATTTTTTCGGTGTATTGACCCAAGCCATTAGCAACCATCTCAAGCAAGAAGCTTAAAAGAGTGGTTTTGATCATACACACTTCATTCCAAGTTCATCCCAAGTGCAATGGGAAGCAGTCTCATGAATGAAGATTGTTGAGTTCAATTTTAGCACAAAAAGTCAATTTGTATATTCAGCACTTAGATTCATGAGCATTGTTGAGGATTCTAGAATGAAACAATGTAGCTAACCCAAGTTGCTCTAGGGACTCTAGTAGAAACCCACTATTTCAATAAGCAGGGCATAAATATCTAGTGAAGAAATATAGCAAGTAAAAGCCAAGCTTCATCAAGTTTTCAGGAAAGCTCAATTTAAAATGTTGGCTAGTTTCACATGATATACCAAATTGGATATGACCTAGATTGGCAAATATGTTCAGAAAAGTAGCTAGGTGCAACATATCTCAATTTTATCAATTGCATAATAGACAAAGCTCTTAAATGAAAAACAAGTGTATATGCAATGCAAGAGAGTCAATTCCAAGCTCCCCCTCAACAAGTGAGTCGATTAAGCACAAAATCTTTCAAGTTGAGTTATTAGCAATTTTAGATTCCAAAAAGACGAATTGAACTCAACTGAAACCAGAAGGACAAAAATGAGGAGAAGGAATCAAGAAACTGACAAATAGGTAATCTACGAGCATAGATAAGATGAAGCGAAACACTAACACTCAGACTCGCTCTCACCTGCCCATATGACTTATATAGGAAAGCTACATCTCCAACTCCAACCCAGGAGCAAACATAGACCCAATCTACCTAGGGGGCCCAACACCTGCTAGACCTAAAAGACTGTGAGTGAGCTCAACCGAGAAAAGAGAAGAATAGCACCCTAAAGCATAAGGTGAGAGGTCCATGCCGAGGCATGCCAGAAGTCTAGGTGAAGAGGACTCAACCAAAATGAAAAGAATCCCAAAAGAAACAGAAGCAAATGCTGAATATACACATATGAACATATAATACAGATCAGCTCTCCCTCAAGATATGCCATATGGGCTTATAAAGAGATACAAAAGAGAACTGATCAAGCTCAAGAACTAATGAGATCGTGAGTTCAAAGACTCAGTATTGGGGCAGATAAGAGCAGATATGGGAACCCAATACTGAGTGACACGACGAGCACAAGTACCAGTCACAAGGGTAGAAGACTGGACTCTGGTATCTCTCTGAGGTTCAAACCTCACAAGCTCAGAAACAGCCCCTCTAGGACGTCTGGGAGCTAGTGCTGGGTAGGTCCGCTGTCGTGCAAAGGCCGGTCCAACCTGGTGCTGCCCAGACCTCCTGCTGGAGGAAGCAAACTCACGCCGCTGATATCTACCTCGATGGGAAGAACGAGAAATATCATGAGGACGGCGGAAGGACTGACTCGAGACAGCTCCGGGGTGAAAACAAGAGGTAGAAGCCTGAAAACCAAGCCCCATACGCTGTCCAAAAACAGCTAAATCCCTAACCTGTCTAGAAGCAGTGGGTGCTTTAGGAGCACTCAAAATCTGGGGATGACCCTGAATACCCCTAAGGGAACTAACACGCTCACGCCGAATGATCTTGGTGCGTCTGAAGCAGAAATCAACAAGATGTCCATCCTTCTGACAGAAGGTGCATGTATACTTCGCCTTTGGGGCGGAAGCAACAGGAGAAGCACCCTTCACGTTAGAGATTCCGTGGACAAGTCCTGCTGACCTAAACACAGTGGTGCTCGTTTGAGGAGCAACCACGATCTCTCCACTCTTGGAGGCACGCAAAACTGTAGGTGGATGCGCCTGTGCGTGCTTCAAGGAATCAAATCCTAGACCTTGATTGAATCTGCTAATTTTGGATTGGTCTAAGATAGGATTGAGTTTCTTTTTGCCTACTACAAATTTCTCGAGGGTGCTCATAAGGTACTGGCACTCTCGAAAAAGTGAGGCATAAGAAGAGCAGGGGGAAGGAGTAGAAGAAGAAGAGCCGGATGAAGAGGAACGAGCAAGGCGTGAACATTTCTCCCTATAAAAAGCTGCCTCAATCTTGAGGGACTCGCAAGAAACACAAGGAGCATCTCTAATTCTACCGATTTGGGCCTCAAGCTTCTTCCTAAGCTCAGTGTGGACTCTATTCACATCCTCCTTAACCCCAACACACAGCAAGCAACTAGTTGGTGTCTTAACTAGTAAGTCCTTAGCAAATTTAGCACACTTGATAGTCAAAGCATCATTGTCAAGTTTTAGTTGCTTATAGCCCTCACATGAGCTGACTGGGTCCTTAGAAGCATATGATTCAAGTTCATCATTTCTAGCAGAAAGCTTCCTAAGGTGTGATCTCATGGCATCAACTTCAGCAAGCAATTTAGGGCAATTATCACAAGATGCAGTTGTGTGAGCATAAAGAAAATTAGCATCAGCAGGAATATGATCAACAGAACATGTGCTAGGATCCTTCAACCTAAGAGCCTCAAGATCAGAAACCACACTATCATGTAGGGTCCTTAGGTTCTCCAACTCCACAAGCAAAGCATCACAGAGAGTACAACTATCAGAGTCTTGGGAGGAACAAGATCTAAGTGAAGCTAACTCCCGAGACAAGGTACCTACTTCCTTCCCTAACTCTACACACTTAGCTCTAGCCTTGGAATGAAAGTTTCCTAGCTTGATAAAAGTATCATTAAGCTGGTCATAGGAAAGTACCTCCGCCATGTCGCTGTACATCTCGGAGTCGTCTACTTCTATGGCACTGGAGGCCATGGATCACATGCCGGAGAAGTCATCATCCTTCTCTTGCAGTTCATCCTCGTCCTTGTCGCTGTAAGTCTCCTTGTCAGAGAGATCAAGTTCGTCGAGCACGGTGAGTACGCTGTGAAAAAGCTTCTTGCTCTTGGCGTACTTGCGGTTCTTCTTCTCTCACACCGGCTCGCGAGCTGGAGACTTCTTGTTGTGGTTCTTGTCGGTATAGTCATTCTTGCTTGGACCGCCTTCATTTTTGCCATTCTCCAACTTTGGGCAATTTGCCCGAATGTGGTTGGGGCCACCACACTCAAAGCAAGTGATATTTCCACCTCTCTTCCTATCTCTCACTTTCTTGTAAATATTTGAAAACTTGCGAGCGACAAGAGAAAGCTCATTTTCTGGAAAGTGTTCCAGAATTTCATCGCTTACGTCGCAAAGAGCAAAAAGAGAGAAACCGAAAGAGAAGTCAAGAGAGGGTCTTGATGAGGAAGACCCAATAGGATCGGTAACCTGTAACACCCCGGCATTTAATATGCCTGAATGCTACCAAACATAAGCTAAACAACATCTAAATACCACAATTAAACATAAATTACAGCAAAGGCGCACATGCTAAAACCCGAAATTTCGGCAGCATCTCCTTTGTTTTAACATGAATTGAGCGATAGCAATAACAAGGCAGTTCATAGCAAAACATAAGGCATCTAAAACAGCAATATAAACAAATATAGCATCAACATAAGACAATAATACTAAAGCCATCCACTCCATAAACTATGGCTAAGCAAATAAGGATCACAAGCACACAAAAATTATTCCAAACACCTAATTCATGGCACTTATTATGAACTTGACTAAACAATAGTAAATGTGGCTGGACTACGTGAAGATGTGTAGCTATTTCCCCTTCCCACATGCCGGTGCCATGGTACCTAAAATAAACAACATAAACACAAGCGTGAGTTCATCACTCAGCAAGTATATTGCAATGGTACAAACATAAACAATTACATGGCTACAACAACTCACATCATGTATATCATCTCATTCATGATCACAAATCATTATCATCATCATTATGTATGCAATGCGATGCGATGCTCATATCTCCTTGGAAACTCATACCGGTATGGTTGAGTACACACCCGTCGGTGTGCACCCTCTCCCCCCTTCCATCCCGAAGATAGAGGGTGCCTACTCCTCGCTTCCCCACACCGCGGTGGATGGAATCACGATGTAGGACTTACTCATTGGCTCTCCGGAATAGTCATAACTTTCTCACCGACCTTCCCCGGACTAGTTATGACTTTCTCACCGCCCGGGCCATGTATCATGCCATGTATAACTTGTACATTAACACATGGCATCATTCACATAATAAACATATTCAAATTTCAATGGCAAACATTAAAGCATGGAATGTGAACATATCATATATTCAAATTTCAATCTCAATCAATCATACAAACCACAACCCGCTACCATTCCAATACACTTGCCTCAACCACGGGCGACGGATTGGCGAGAAGTAGAAGGCACTCCCGGGGTCACACCACCTGCACATAGGTACCACACCCTCACAATAATGTCCACAAAACAGTACGCAAACCCTCATCTACCCCGACATTGCCAACTACTCGCAATACCCAAAAATAGAGGTTCTGTCCCGCCGGGACAGCAGCCTTCCAAAAGGCATAACTCGGGTTCTAAAACTCCGAATCAATTAAACGAGTACATCCTCGCGTAGCTTAGGAAATTTCCTAACTTTTTCTAAGTATATGGAAAGACTGATTCGGACTCTAAAGTTGTTTAATCTACAAAATACCGTGATCTGTTCCAATCACATCACAGATTTTAATACGCTCGGTAAAATAGCCATAACGTTCAAATGGCTGGGCGGAATTGGACGTTCTTTATACCCACTGAAAGATAATGAAATTATCTACAACTTCTTCAACATTCGTACGACCAGATTCCGAGTCTAAATTGGCGAAAACCTAAGCCCTAGGTCGACTGCTCATGCTGTCCGAAACAGAGGATGTGGCAACTTCTAGATTTCATCTAATCTACTCAATTCCAGCACCACCAATTGATCTAAAAACTTGATATTGATCCTCAGAACAGTACCTAGCCCAACCCCAAGGAGTCTCATGGCCATACCTTCGCCCGACGAATGAAAAACCCACGGATCGCCTCCCGGTTTGCGCGATCTCCCTCCTCGCTCCGATTCCACCGGATCTCCTCATCGCGGAGCGCTCCAATTGATCGATCTTTAGGTTGGGGAGGTGGAGAACTCCCCCTAGGGCAGCAAGGGTGGTGGAGAGGTGAGGAGAGGGGTGGTGGTGCAATGGGGAGCAACAAAGGGGTGGCGGCTAGGGCAAAAAGGGAGAGGGAGAGGTGGGGAGAGGCTAGGGCACAAGGGGGCGCAATGGGGCAGGGGTGGGGCGCATAAAAGGGGCAGGGGAAGGCCCCCAACCTGGACTCCTCCTATTTGGACTCCCACTCCTTCCCACCAAAGCCCACGACCCTTTCCCTTAGGTCCAAACTCCCCCGGAAAGGCCCAAACTCCCGAAAACGGCCCGTAGACGCATGTAAACCTCATACCACATGGTTTTAACCTTAATTCCACATTTTATAATGTTCTTGCCCTCAACATTCACATTTTGTAATGCCACAATCTCTAATTTCACATTCTATAAAGTTTCGGCATTCCGTAGTGTCATATTCTCCCCCCCTTAAACAGGATTCGACCTCGAATCCAAAAAGACGCCAAAATCAACAACAAAGTCCCCAAGGGACAAAAGACTTCTCTGCAGCACAAAACATTCACACAACGACTCAAACCGGAACAAACGACAAGCGAGTTCCCAAACCAACACTTAGCGAAAAAATATTGATCTAGCTCAACTAAGGGCAACCTCTCACAGTTCGACCTTCACTTCAATTCCCAAACAGAATCTGCGTCTCAACCATAAAGGTCTCCATCAACCCAAAGCGCTCGAATCCTCACGACAAACACTTCACACTTCTATCACAACCAACCTGACTACCACACTCCATCAAACTCAACATGACGTAATCAAAGGAAGTCACAATTCCTTTAACGACCTTTCTACATTCCCGAAAATTTCCATCGAGGGGAATAACTCATTAAGGCACACTTGCCCTTCCGATACACGATCATACTAACATTTTATTCCATCCTTTCCCAGGCAAGACTCAAATCCAAGAACAACTAGTGAAGACAATTGCTCACGGCAGGACAATTATCACCGAACTACCGTCAACTTCACTTCCACCGATCGCTACTCTTAATAAAGGTTAAACCCATACATCATCAACCTCCATCACGAACCACCCTTATACCACTAAGGTTCGACACCTAGCCCCAAGCTAGGATCGTAAACCTTACCAAACCACAATTGGTTCCTTTCTTAAGAGGGTCTCGCCCTCACACAAAAACACTTAGTTATCAAACCCAAGGGTACACACGACAACTCAAACCCAAAGCGTTAACAACCATTTTGGAAAGAATTCGGCAACATCCAAGCCAAATCACAAAGGAAGCATAAATCCCCTACACCACAACCAAAATACCAGAATTTCTTCATTCTTTTCTTTTCATACTAGAAAGCAAGGGAAATCTCGTTTCATGACATAAATGCACACTCTTCAAGAGCATTCCAGATTAGTCATATCTCCATATATGACTTTCTCACCGACCTGGCTTAACGACTCTTTTATCATTTAACATCTAAAAACGATGTCCTGTTTACTTTTCATCATTCCTTCATCATGTAACAACACTACCGAATAGTCATTCACATGACGACTTCTTCCTCGGTATCACATGAATAAATCTCGAATAACATCGAGAGTTGCACTAATTCATATAAACTATGACGGCAGCATAGTTAACAGTAAGGCACCACATCATATCAAAACCCACCAACGATAGATAGTTAAACTCGCAAAACATCGCGTTTTAACCAAAATCAACATTTGGAAAAAGACATCGGCTCCAAAGTTAAACATCTGCGCAAACAACCGCCATAAATTTTATCAAAAGAAAGGGAAACTCAATCCCAAAAGAAAACTCTTCACTAACCAAATTCACTTATGAAACATTCATAAAAATCCAGACTTGTGAAACATCCGCACACCAGACACATTTTCCAAATGACTCCAACTCTAGCCAAACAGAGTTACACATCAAGGGCTTAACTCAAAAGTTTCCAACACAACCCTTTATGACCATGTGCTTCCTTTTAAAATTAATTCCAAAGATAATCCAGTGCGAACGCGAAAGGGCGCGATCGACTCAAAAAAACTGTTGGGGTGTAAATCCATACTCATAGCACCGACTAAACTAATTAGCCAAAACCAAATATTTGCACCAATTTCTACGAGTTTTAGGAAACTACAAACACAAAGATATGGAACACCTTGACCGAAAGCCCTTCAACCAAAATGGCAAACAACCAAACCAGTCCAAAAGCTTTTAAACACAAGCTCAGCATAAAAAGAACCATCTCTAGTACTCCACTACGCTTTCAATTAAAAGACTTCAATAATTACTATCTACTCCCTGAGGAGCCCCAACACAATACAACCAAAAGCTTCACAACAAATTCTTCCTCTAGTTACCATTCCCAACACTTTTAATTAAGGTTTATGATGCTTATCAAAAAGGCACCCAACCAAGACTATATTGACATGATCCCCACGGATCACCGAATCATAATACTTCTTATTCTAAATTTGAAACATAATACTTCAACAAATCTTTCAGCAAGATCAACATATAAATTTCATACCTCCTATATATTCACGTCTCGACAACCGAACCTTATTCAGTTAAACAACGACTTCAATATGTAAATATTATCTCCACAGGGAAGAATTCGTAAGTGAGGCTCTAAGTTATACATTCATTAAGGATAAAATCATTCATCATGTTAATTACCCAAAGTTCACTCCATCACCACATGTTACAAATTCCTCTATTTTAACCATGGTTTTCAACAAGTAATCTAAACAATTACCACCACTACTAGGTTATTAATGACAACCAACGAGCATAATCATCAACGACAACATTACTTTCAGCTACCCTATAGATAGGTTACAACAAAATTGTCACTACACAACATACTCCAACTATTAAATTAAATTTAATAAGTTAGACCAGCACAAAGTTCTTGCAATATCATCAAACTACAAAACCCATATCTTTCCAATTGGCCTCGACACTAGCATTTCAGGAACACGACTGCATACTTCCAATCATGCTAATATTTTGCAACAACATGAATAGCAACTCTAATCAACTTCCAAGTTAAGGTCACAAGCTAGCATGATCAAATTTCTCTACTAACATGTTTAAATTAGAACATCTTTAAACAACCAGCAAAGGTTCTTTAACAATATAAGCAGTTTACATCATCTTAATGTTCTAACTATGCATCAGGGTTTAAAACTTTAAACATAATCGGGGGTCATAAGCATTTTTTTATAACAAAGCAACAGATTCTAAGCATGTATATTAACACATTTACTCATTCTCGCTAAGAGTAAACTACAACACTAGTAGTCTATTTATTCTCAAGCTAGAGATGACAACCACATTGAATGGTTTCAACTCACAAATTAACTTAACAACACATCATTCCATAAACCACATTGTTACCTACTACATAACATGCTAAACAACAATTCTTACTAGGGACAAACGATTTCAGTCAAAAGACTACTTACTTTGTTTGCAGCATTTTAGTTTTAAAACTCATCCCAAATTCATAAGGAAACATGACTCTCAAAATTGCAATGAGACAAACCCAAACTTGGTCATGCAAAAGGAATTTTCCAAAACACTTTTAAATCTCAAGGACTCCCATAGTGGAAAATGGTTGAAAGACAATTTTCTCGAAAGGGAACCAAGCGCTCAATTAAACCTTTGCAAATAAGACATTAACACCAAACCCCAAATTTTCACGAAACAAGAAGGGTTCTTCAAGGATGATTTCTTCAACCAGCAAAATAACGAAATCAAACACCACTTACTCCTACAAAGCCACAGAACTTAAGCCCGGACAACCAAGTCTGGCATAACGCCGCAATAACTCTTTTGACCTTGAAGAAAGACAAACACAGGAATAAATTGAATGCTTCTCCCCGTAAAGCAATCAACAACTAAGCATCAAAGCTGGAAAGGCGACCAAAAGAGGCGCAACACTAGACTCTTCTTCTTCGTCTTCAACCAAGGAAGACAAAACCACATATCGCATACGGAACAATCCGCGAAAATCCAAGACCAAACACTTTTCTTTTGATTTCAATCAATTAAAACCAAGAAAACCAACCGAAATTGACCCTTAGAACGGTAAAGAGCATACGAAGGAATCCACCACCAAACTCTTCTTTTTGACTCCAGTCAACTACCCGATTTACGAAAGAAAGGGTAAGCACTTCTTCTCCTACAGGGGTTAATAGTTCTTCGGTGATGGCGCTAACCGGCCACACCGTCAAACCTCACCCTTACTATGAATAAAGAGAGGTGGCCGAAACCCTTCGGCACCACAACCCCATTTTAACATAATAACACGAACAATTCAATTCAATTCTCTCATACACATAGCAGCATACTGTAACACCCCAACAAGACAACACCCCAACAAGACAACTAAGGTCTATAACAAAAAAAAATTCGACATGACCTTTGCTAACAATAATGAAAGACACAAACAAAACATGGATCACAACATAGCGGAAGCATAAATAGTAAAACGAACATGCAAGAAAAAGTACTACAATATACCGAAACTCACAAGGCAACAAGATACTACCGACCCCAATTTAAAGTTTGGAACCATGAGCCATAAGTTACACGGTTTAACATGATTAAATAACCAACATAATTATTTTATTCTAAGTGAGCATGTGTAGAAAGTGCTGCTACGCCCCACCCTTCATGCTATGCTCCAATGAACGGCCTGAAAGAAATGAAAGAAGCGGTGAGATTGGATAATCTCAGCAAGTGAAATACACCAGACAGAATTAACAATCAAGCATTGTAAATTCGAACATTCTTCCTTTCTTTCTTTCTTAAAGAAGTAAACAGAACCTACAATCATACTTTCCTCTCTTTTCTTTCCACCACATATAAGCATTCACATAAGTTAGATAATGCATATGCTCATGATATGTTACTTCTCACCGTGCCCTTTCTCAGGAACACACGGTTACCATGCCCTTTCTCAGGAACACACGGTATTGTACCGGTACGGTCGCGGCGATCTTGCGGCGACATTCTTCCAATGCATGAATGCAAATGACATGATTCATGCATAAATAACTTCACATACATCTGAGCTATAATACATTCCATACTGATCGATAAGCAAAGAGGACAACAACAGTCTATGGAAAATCAGACATAAACAATTCAAACATGAACAAACAGAGCTATTCCACTTGTCTTTACCGATGAAGACAAAGATATTAATTGCGTACCGAAGTCGCACCACCTACACAAGCATTTTACCTCAGTACTTAAACATTTTTGAACTTGAATTGAACACAATTAAGCGTTCCCTACTCCCACGGCCCCCGAAACACAATATTCTACCAAGCTGTCCAGAAAAACAGATTGCGCAGGCCGGCTTGTTTATTTTGAAGCTATTTCTGTGATATGTATAAAATTCTACAAAAATTACAGAAGTTAGATATTGACATCTTCTACAACTTTCAAAGAGACCACAAATTTTAATTATTTAGTTAACTATGCCTAATCGACAGGTCTTTAGCAGGGTACAAGGATTAGCTACAAAATTCAGAAGCGACGCTCTTTCAACAGCTACGAGCAGACGGCAGCATCAAAAATTCCAAAAAAATTACAGAAGATAGATCTCGGCCATACCTACAACTTTTATATAGTGCAAATATTTTGATTCCCACTTTAAATTTTCCTAAAACATGGCTTAACACAGTAGACAGATTTAAGTTTCCAAACATAACAGCGGACTTACTACAGTCATATCTTCAAATCCATAACTCCAAAAATTATGAGAAAATTACAGAATACAGATATGTATGTGATCTACAACTTTCATATAGACCAAGAATTTTAATTCCTGACCCAAGTATTTTTAATCTACAGCCCTAATCTGAATACGCAATCTGTCCCCTCTCATCCTACAGCAGTTTTCCCATCGCGATTACTCCCAAACCACAACTCATAAAAATCTGAAAAAATTACAGGAGCTAGGTTTCGACGTTATCTACAACTTTTTAGTTATGCACTTTTCCAGTAAAAATCATTTTGGTTACGAAAACGCCCACGGAAGCAGTTCTGCACAGATTAGCCGAACAGAAACGAAAATCCCTCTCTAGTTTTTGATCTACTCATCCAAACTTGAACTTCCAAACATGCAACCACTCCCTAATACCCTCTAACACGAGCTTAGCCAACAATCACAGCGGAAATCATAAAAGAAAAAATACCTACACCCCGAAGAAATCGATGACAACCCCAAATCCGCGCCATGCTCGAATCCTCGCAATCCTACTCCTCCTCCGGATCTTCCTTGCGCAAATCCCCTCTCGGAATCAACAAGGCACTAGATCTGATTTTGGAGGGGAGGAGGAGGCATGAGAGGGAGGGGGTGGCGGCTACCAAAGGGGAAAGGGTTTGGGGGGGTGCGGCTGCCAAAGGGGAGGTGGGGAGGTGCGGCTTGGGAGGTGGTGGGGGCGCATGGGCTGGCCCAAAAGCCGGCCCAGGCCCAAGTGGTACAAGCCCTCGCCCAAAAAAGATACAATAATCCACACTTTATTGTTCCCGCTAAATAAAAAAACAACGCTTCCCGAAGGAATAAAAGAAATGGCTAGAGAAACGAATTCTGGGTATTACATTCTCCCCCCCTTAAAGGATTCGTCCCCGAATCTACTCCCATTGCGAACGAAGAAAAAGGAGACCAATAAGACAAAAACACAACAGGCGCTCACCTTCCTCGAAGAAATCGGGGTACTTTTTGCGCATCAACTCTTCCGGTTCCCAAGTTGCCTCCCCGCCACCTGATTAGTCCAAAGGACTTTCACGAACTTAATAACTCTATTCCTCATAGTCCGCTCGACATGTCTAAGATGCGCCGGTGGCACTTCAGGGTTAAATCTTGCTCAATCATATTGGCTCCAGGTCAATCTTTTGCTCGGGTCATGGAGGTACTTCCGAAGCATTGAGACATGGAATACATTATGCACTCCACTCATCGATTCTGGTAACTCCAAACGGTAAGCCAGACTACCCACTCGAGCCAACACCAAGAACGGACCAATATACCTCGGACTGAGCTTACCAGTGGTACCAAAACGAACAATGCCCTTCGAAGGTGACACTCGGAGGAGAACTTGATCACCCATAGCAAATTCCAAATCCCGCCTCCTCTTATCTGCATAACTTTTTTGACGGCTCTGAGCGGCCAATAGATTCTGTCGAATCAAACGCACCTTTTCATGAGTTTGTTGAACCCAATCCGACCTTGCACAGACTTCTCACCCAAAGAATCCCGGCATAACGGGAAACACACCTCCGCCATACAAAGCCTCGAACGGAGCCATCTTGATGCTAGACTGGTAACTATTATTATAAGCAAACTCCACCAAAGCTAGGTGGTCCTCCCATTACCCTTCCATGAAAGGATGCAGCACGCAAAGATGTCTTCCAAGGTCCGGATGGTACGTTACGATTGACCGTCTGCGGGGATGGAAAGCGGTACTAAAGAGAGCTTCGTGCCCAAAGCACCTTGCAAACTTTGCCGAAACGAGACACAAATTTAGAGTCCCGATCGTAAACGATCGACTTAGGCACCCCATGCAATCGACCACTTCTTTCATATACAAAGGAACCAAATCTCGAAATGAATTGGTCGTTTTCATTGGTATGAAAAGTGCAGACTTCGTGAGCCTGTCAACTACTACCCAAATAGCATCTCTACCTCTAGGCGAACGAGGTAAACCAACCACGAAATCCATCGTGATGTGTTCCCACTTCCATTCCGGAATTTCTAATGATTGCAGTAAACCGGCGGGCCTCTTGTGTTCAGCTTTCACCTGTTGGCACACACCACATGAGGCTACATACTTTGCAATGTCAACCCTCATTCTCTTCCACCAAAAACCTTGCCTCAAGTCTCGATACATCTTGGTCTCGCCAGGATGTACCGTATAAGGAGTACGGTGGGCTTCTCTCAGTATATCCGTCTTTACCTCTGATTTCTGTGGCACACAAAGTCGACCTCTAAACCGGATGGAACCATTATCGTCCAAGGAAAACTCTCGGGGCTTCCCGTCCAAGATCCTTCTCCGAACATTCTGGAGCAAACGGTCTTGGAATTGAGCCTCGCGCACCCGCTCGGGAATGGAGGATTGAATGATCAATTGAGCCTCCTCCTGCGCCACACCCGCAAAACAAAAGGAGACTTGCATATTGTTCAGCTCTGCTATCAAAGGCATCGCAGTTTTAGGGACCCCTGTTCTGCTCAAAGCATCTGCCACAACATTGGCCTTGCCAGGGTGATACTGGATGGTCAAGTCAAAATCCTTAATCAATTCCAACCACCTACGCTGTCTCAGATTCAACTCCCGCTGAGTGAAGATATACTTGAGGCTCTTATGATCCGTGAACATGTCACATGATTCACCATAAAGATAATGCCTCCAGGATTTCAATGCAAAGACCACAGCAGCCAATTCGAGATCATGGGTGGGATAGTTTTGCTCATGAGTCTTCAACTGTCTAGATGCATAGGCGATAACATGACCTTCTTGCATAAGCACACAACCTAGACCAATACGAGAAGCATCTGCGTACACCGTATAACGCTTGCCACTCTCAGGCAAGATTAGGACCAGTGCATTGATCAATTTACTCTTCAATGACTGGAAACTGACCTCACAATCGCCCGTCCAAAGGAAAGGAATTCCCTTCTGAGTGAGTCTTGTCAATGGTTTAGCAATGACAGAAAAGTTTTGCACAAAGCGCCGGTAGTAACCATTAACCCCAAGAAACTCCTAATCTCCGTCACACTTTGTTCGGTCTATGCCATCCGACCACAATGACAACATTCTTTGGGTCGATTGTGATACCTCTCTCGTTAATGACATGCCCAAGGAAACTCACTTGGTCAACCGTAAAGCACACTTCTTGAGTTTTGCATAAAATTTATTCTTCCTGAGAGTATCCAAGACCAAGCCCAAATGCACGGCATGCTCTTCCTTTGTCCTTGAGTAGACTAGGATGTCATCAATGAAGACGACCACAAAGACATCAAGAAACTTATGGAACATCCTGTTCATTGCCTCCATAAACACAATGGGGCATTGGTTAGTCCAAAAGACATAACCACGAATTCAAAATGTCCGTACCTCGTGTTGAATGCTGTCTTCTCAATATCCTCTTCTTTAATCCGTAACTGATGGTACCCAGACTGCAAATCGATCTTTGAGAATAACTTGGCACCCCTCAGCTGATCAAAAAGATCATCGATGCGGGGCAGGGGGTACTTGTTTTTAATGGTTACTTGATTAAGCGCCTGGTAATCAATACAAAGCCTTTTGGAGCCATCTTTCTTCTGCACAAACAAAACCGGGGCAGCCCAAGGGGAGGTGCTCGGTCTGATGAACCCCTTAGCCAGGAGTTCATCCAACTGCTTCTTCAATTCCGCTTGCTCAACCGGGGCCATTCTATAAGGAGTTTTAAAAATTGGTCTCGTATCCGGAACAAGTTCAATACGAAAGATTGACTCTCGCTCAGGTGGTAATCCCGGCAGCTCACTGGGGAAAACATCCGGATACAGACAAACCACATCGACATCCTCCAGACTAATCACGGTCTCCCGGCCTTCTACCATGGACCAAAGAACACCCGATTTTGACATCCGGGAGCTTGGGAACAACCGGCAAAGAAATGAAAGAGTAAGCTGAAGAGTACTGCTTTGGAAGACAACTTCTCGCCCCGAAGGAGCTTGGAGGGTGATCGTTTTCCAGGAACAGTCAATCAATGCTTGGTGCAAAGATAGCCAATCCATGCCAAGGATGACATCGAATGGCTCCAAAGGGATCACCAACAGATTCGCCACGAACTCCTCATCTGCTAAAAAAAGACGACAACTAGGACAAGATTACTGTGCAAGATATAATTCCTTGTGGTGAATTGACAACCACCAACCGCCCCACACTCGCACGTAAAGACCAGCCAGAGCAACAAAACCCATCGAGACAAGCGAAAAACTAGCTCCGAATCAAACAGAACACCGGCCTCGAAAGAATTCACTAAAAGAGTACTGTCACCCACGTCACCACGATCCACTCCCTCTGCTGAAGGCATAACATAAATCCGGAGTCAAGCGGGACGAAGCGGCTCTGTCTGGGAAAGAATCGGTGCAGTCCATGCTTCGTGCCACGACGAAGATGGAGCAAAGCAAACTGTGGGCACCAGTCGCCCCTGCGGCAGAGGGGTAGTGAAGAGGCCGACGGGCGCCGTAAGCACCTCGGGGTAGGAGCAGCAGCCAACATCTGAATGTAGCCCCGAGTTCACGCCACCGAAGGGGTCACTGCTCCCAACGTAGCTTGGAGTTGGGATTCTGTCTACATACCACATCCTTGTGATCCTCCCGACCACAAGTGGAGCATCTCCTTCCAAGAGCACTCACTACGGCGATGAGGGTCGCCGCAACGGAAACAAACCATGCCCAAGCCCGGCTTAGCAACAGCTCGATCTTGAGGTGCACCCCACCTGGGCACGCTGGCCGACCGAGCGGCCTTGATAGGGCTGATAGCGCCGATTCTTTCCCTTCTTATGGGTAGGGCCACCAGGTGGGCCCTTCTTCTCAACAGACCCTTGATCGCTCCCGCCAGATGACTTGCGAATCTCATCTGTGAAGTTGAGCTGCAACTCTATGCCAAGTGCCTGCTCAACCAAGGACCGAAAGTCGGTGATGGGAAAAGCACCTAGCATGTGGCGAATAGGCGGACAAAGCCCTCGACGGAAACGCCTCGCCTTCTCCATCTCATCACGCGCCACATGAGGCACAAATCGCACAATGCGATTGAACCCCAACTTCGTACTCAGCCACCGACTTCACATCCTGCGTGTAATCTTGTCCCAAGTCAATCTGCATCCTATCCAGAAGGTGGCGGGGTAGAACCTCCTCTCGAACTGCTTCACGAAGTCCTCCCATGAAGGACCGCCCTGCACAACTGACCTGGTGGCAAGCACGCCCCTCCACCAGATCTGAGCTTCTCCCTTCAGGAGTTGTGTCACAAAACGGACACGCTCCTGCATCTCTACCTCAAAAGCCTCCAATTGCTGCTCCACATAAGACAACCAATCCGCTGCCTGGGTCGGACTACCCGTCCCTCCGAAACTGTCCAACCTCATGCTGACCCACTCCCGCAGACGCAAGCCCACACCACGCGCCGCTGCAACAGGCTCCTGCCCAAAGAACAACAAAGCGAGGGGCAGCTCCAGCAGGAGTAGCCTACGCGCCCTGCCTCAACATCCTCAATTCTTCCTGCATTGCCTTCATAGCAGCCACTAACTCTGCTTGAGTTCCCTCTATCGTATTGGAGGATTCTCCGACCTCGGACCCCTGGCCAACCTGAGTTCCCGGCTGGGTCCTGGTCCGCGGTCTAGGCGGCATACTTGAAGCAGTTAACTACACTCCAAAGGCAACAATCAATAACGACAACAAATACAATACATGAAACAAAATTAGTAAAGTCAAGTATCGCATGCAATGCAATGCACCCGAACCAATCCTACAAGTGCAAGTGTGTCATTTTTCATCTTAACCAATTTCGAACATACCAGAACCTAAAACCTGGCTCTGATACCAACTGTAACACCCCAACAAGACAACACCCCAACAAGACAACTAAGGTCTATAACAAAAAAAAATTCGACATGACCTTTGCTAACAATAATGAAAGACACAAACAAAACATGGATCACAACATAGCGGAAGCATAAATAGTAAAACGAACATGCAAGAAAAAGTACTACAATATACCGAAACTCACAAGGCAACAAGATACTACCGACCCCAATTTAAAGTTTGGAACCATGAACCATAAGTTACACGGTTTAACATGATTAAATAACCAACATATTTATTTTATTCTAAGTGAGCATGTGTAGAAAGTGCTGCTACGCCCCACCCTTCATGCTATGCTCCAATGAACGGCCTGAAAGAAATGAAAGAAGCGGTGAGATTGGATAATCTCAGCAAGTGAAATACACCAGACAGAATTAACAATCAAGCATTGTAAATTCGAACATTCTTCCTTTCTTTCTTTCTTAAAGAAGTAAACAGAACCTACAATCATACTTTCCTCTCTTTTCTTTCCACCACATATAAGCATTCACATAAGTTAGATAATGCATATGCTCATGACATGTTACTTCTCACCGTGCCCTTTCTCAGGAACACACGGTTACCGTGCCCTTTCTCAGGAACACACGGTATTGTACCGGTACGGTCGCGGCGATCTTGCGGCGACATTCTTCCAATGCATGAATGCAAATGACATGATTCATGCATAAATAACTTCACATACATCTGAGCTATAATACATTCCATACTGATCGATAAGCAAAGAGGACAACAACAGTCTATGGAAAATCAGACATAAACAATTCAAACATGAACAAACAGAGCTATTCCACTTGTCTTTACCGATGAAGACAAAGATATTAATTGCGTCCCGAAGTCGCACCACCTACACAAGCATTTTACCTCAGTACTTAAACATTTTTGAACTTGAATTGAACACAATTAAGCGTTCCCTACTCCCACGGCCCCCGAAACACAATATTCTACCAAGCTGTCCAGAAAAACAGATTGCGCAGGCCGGCTTGTTTATTTTGAAGCTATTTCTGTGATATGTATAAAATTCTACAAAAATTACAGAAGTTAGATATTGACATCTTCTACAACTTTCAAAGAGACCACAAATTTTAATTATTTAGTTAACTATGCCTAATCGACAGGTCTTTAGCAGGGTACAAGGATTAGCTACAAAATTCAGAAGCGACGCTCTTTCAACAGCTACGAGCAGACGGCAGCATCAAAAATTCCAAAAATTACAGAAGATAGATCTCGGCCATACCTACAACTTTTATATAGTGCAAATATTTTGATTCCCACTTTAAATTTTCCTAAAACATGGCTTAACACAGTAGACAGATTTAAGTTTCCAAACATAACAGCGGACTTACTACAGTCATATCTTCAAATCCATAACTCCAAAAATTATGAGAAAATTACAGAATACAGATATGTATGTGATCTACAACTTTCATATAGACCAAGAATTTTAATTCCTGACCCAAGTATTTTTAATCTACAGCCCTAATCTGAATACGCAATCTGTCCCTCTCATCCTACAGCAGTTTTCCCATCGCGATTACTCCCAAACCACAACTTATAAAAATCTGAAAAAATTACAGGAGCTAGGTTTCGAGTAAAAATCATTTTGGTTACGAAAACGCCCACGGAAGCAGTTCTGCACAGATTAGCCGAACAGAAACGAAAATCCCTCTCTAGTTTTTGATCTACTCATCCAAACTTGAACTTCCAAACATGCAACCACTCCCTAATACCCTCTAACACGAGCTTAGCCAACAATCACAGCGGAAATCATAAAAGAAAAAATACCTACACCCCGAAGAAATCGATGACAACCCCAAATCCGGCGCCGCGGCTCGAATCCTCGCAATCCTACTCCTCCTCCGGATCTTCCTTGCGCAAATCCCCTCTCGGAATCAACAAGGCACTAGATCTGATTTTGGAGGGGAGGAGGAGGCATGAGAGGGAGGGGGTGGCGGCTACCAAAGGGGAAAGGGTTTGGGGGGGTGCGGCTGCCAAAGGGGAGGTGGGGAGGTGCGGCTTGGGAGGTGGTGGGGGCGCATGGGCTGGCCCAAAAGCCGGCCCAGGCCCAAGTGGTACAAGCCCTCGCCCAAAAAAGATACAATAATCCACACTTTATTGTTCCCGCTAAATAAAAAAACAACGCTTCCCGAAGGAATAAAAGAAATGGCTAGAGAAACGAATTCTGGGTATTACATTCTCCCCCCCTTAAAGGATTCGTCCCCGAATCTACTCCCATTGCGAACGAAGAAAAAGGAGACCAATAAGACAAAAACACAACAGGCGCTCACCTTCCTCGAAGAAATCGGGGTACTTTTTGCGCATCAACTCTTCCGGTTCCCAAGTTGCCTCCCGCTCAGTCTGATTAGTCCAAAGGACTTTCACGAACTTAATAACTCTATTCCTCATAGTCCGCTCTGACATGTCTAAGATGCGCACTGGGTGGCACTTCAGGGTTAAATCTTGCTCAACTGTTATTGGCTCCAGGTCAATCTTTTGCTCGGGGTCATGGAGGTACTTCCGAAGCATTGAGACATGGAATACATTATGCACTCCACTCATCGATTCTGGTAACTCCAAACGGTAAGCCAGACTACCCACTCGAGCCAACACCAAGAACGGACCAATATACCTCGGGTGAGCTTACCGGTGGTACCAAAGCGAACAATGCCCTTCGAAGGTGACACTCGGATGAGAACTTGATCACCCACATCAAATTCCAAATCCCGCCTCCTCTTATCTGCATAACTTTTTTGACGGCTCTGAGTTGCAAATAGATTCTGTCGATTCAAACGCACCTTTTCATGAGTTTGTTGAACCCAATCTGGACCTTGCACAGACTTCTCACCCAAAGAATCCCAAAGCATAACGGGAAACACACCTCCGGCCATACAAAGCCTCGAACGGAGCCATCTTGATGCTAGACTGTAACTATTATTATAAGCAAACTCCACCAAAGCTAGGTGGTCCTCCCAGCTACCCTTCCATGAAAGGATGCAGCACGCGACATGTCTTCCAAGGTCCGGATGGTACGTTACGATTGACCGCCCGTCTGGGATGGAAAGCGGTACTAAAAGAGAGCTTCGTGCCCAAAGCACCTTGCAAACTTTGCCAGAAACGAGACACAAATTTAGAGTCCCGATCAGAAACGATCGACTTAGGCACCCCATGCAATCTGACCACTTCTTTCATATACAAAGGAACCAAATCCTGAGCTGAATTGGTCGTTTTCATTGGTATGAAAAGTGCAGACTTCGTGAGCCTGTCAACTACTACCCAAATAGCATCTCTACCTCTAGGCGAACGAGGTAAACCAACCACGAAATCCATCGTGATGTGTTCCCACTTCCATTCCGGAATTTCTAATGATTGCAGTAACCGGCGGGCCTCTTGTGTTCAGCTTTCACCTGTTGGCACACACCACATGAGGCTACATACTTTGCAATGTCAACCCTCATTCTCTTCCACCAAAAACCTTGCCTCAAGTCTCGATACATCTTGGTCTCGCCAGGATGTACCGTATAAGGAGTACGGTGGGCTTCTCTCAGTATATCCGTCTTTACCTCTGATTTCTGTGGCACACAAAGTCGACCTCTAAACCGGATGGAACCATTATCGTCCAAGGAAAACTCTCGGGGCTTCCCGTCCAAGATCCTTCTCCGAACATTCTGGAGCAAACGGTCTTGGAATTGAGCCTCGCGCACCCGCTCGGGAATGGAGGATTGAATGATCAATTGAGCCTCCTCCTGCGCCACACCCGCAAAACAAAAGGAGACTTGCATATTGTTCAGCTCTGCTATCAAAGGCATCGCAGTTTTAGGGACCCCTGTTCTGCTCAAACCATCTGCCACAACATTGGCCTTGGCATGGTGATACTGGATGGTCAAGTCAAAATCCTTAATCAATTCCAACCACCTACGCTGTCTCAGATTCAACTCCCGCTGAGTGAAGATATACTTGAGGCTCTTATGATCCGTGAACATGTCACATGATTCACCATAAAGATAATGCCTCCAGGATTTCAATGCAAAGACCACAATGACCAATTCGAGATCATGGGTGGGATAGTTTTGCTCATGAGTCTTCAACTGTCTAGATGCATAGGCGATAACATGACCTTCTTGCATAAGCACACAACCTAGACCAATACGAGAAGCATCTGCGTACACCGTATAACGCTTGCCACTCTCAGGCAAGATTAGGACCAGTGCATTGATCAATTTACTCTTCAATGACTGGAAACTGACCTCACAATCGCTCGCCCAAAGGAAAGGAATTATTCTGAGTGAGTCTTGTCAATGGTTTAGCAATGACAGAAAAGTTTTGCACAAAGCGCCGGTAGTAACCAGCTAACCCCAAGAAACTCCTAATCTCCGTCACACTGTTCGGTCTATGCCATCCGACCACAGCAGCAACATTCTTTGGGTCGACTGTGATACCTCTCTGGTTAATGACATGCCCAAGGAAACTCACTTCGGTCAACCAGAAAGCACACTTCTTGAGTTTTGCATAAAATTTATTCTTCCTGAGAGTATCCAAGACCAAGCCCAAATGCACGGCATGCTCTTCCTTTGTCCTTGAGTAGACTAGGATGTCATCAATGAAGACGACCACAAAGACATCAAGAAACTTATGGAACATCCTGTTCATTGCCTCCATAAACACAGCAGGGGCATTGGTTAGTCCAAAAGACATAACCACGAATTCAAAATGTCCGTACCTCGTGTTGAATGCTGTCTTCTCAATATCCTCTTCTTTAATCCGTAACTGATGGTACCCAGACTGCAAATCGATCTTTGAGAATAACTTGGCACCCCTCAGCTGATCAAAACTTGAACTTCCAAACATGCAAAGACATAACCACGGAAGCAGTTCTGCACAGATTAGCCGAACAGAAACGAAAATCCCTCTCTAGTTTTTGATCTACTCATCCAAACTTGAACTTCCAAACATGCAACCACTCCCTAATACCCTCTAACACGAGCTTAGCCAACAATCACAGCGGAAATCATAAAAGAAAAAATACCTACACCCCGAAGAAATCGATGACAACCCCAAATCCGGCGCCGCGGCTCGAATCCTCGCAATCCTACTCCTCCTCCGGATCTTCCTTGCGCAAATCCCCTCTCGGAATCAACAAGGCACTAGATCTGATTTTGGAGGGGAGGAGGAGGCATGAGAGGGAGGGGGTGGCGGCTACCAAAGGGGAAAGGGTTTGGGGGGGTGCGGCTGCCAAAGGGGAGGTGGGGAGGTGCGGCTTGGGAGGTGGTGGGGGCGCATGGGCTGGCCCAAAAGCCGGCCCAGGCCCAAGTGGTACAAGCCCTCGCCCAAAAAAGATACAATAATCCACACTTTATTGTTCCCGCTAAATAAAAAAACAACGCTTCCCGAAGGAATAAAAGAAATGGCTAGAGAAACGAATTCTGGGTATTACACATACTATATCAAATATAGCATTTAGCAACAAGGCTTAAATACAACATTTAAGCGTAAACAACGACACCCATACCCTTCCTATTGTGCATCCATGTGTGTCAAATTTTAGGTTAGTTATACCACTTTTGCAAGTTTTAATGTTGCTATCCTATGACAAAATTTTAGTTAAGACCTAAACCATGTTTCTAAGTTATTCCACATCACATTTTAGTTGCAACCTAAGGTATGACACTAAAAATACATATTCCAAGGACCTACAGCCCGCTCTGATACCAACTGTAACACCCCGGCATTTAATATGCCTGAATGCTACCAAACATAAGCTAAACAACATCTAAATACCACAATTAAACATAAATTACAGCAAAGGCGCACATGCTAAAACCCAAAATTTCGGCAGCATCTCCTTTGTTTTAACATGAATTAAGCGATAGCAATAACAAGGCAGTTCATAGCAAAACATAAGGCATCTAAAACAGCAATATAAACGAATATAGCATCAATATAAGACAATAATACTAAAGCCAACCACTCCATAAACTATGGCTAAGCAAATAAGGATCACAAGCACACAAAAATTATTCCAAACACCTAATTCATGGCACTTATTATGAACTTGACTAAACAATAGTAAATGTGGCTGGACTACGTGAAGATGTGTAGCTATTTCCCCTTCCCACATGCCGGTGCCATGGTACCTAAAATAAACAACATAAACACAAGCGTGAGTTCATCACTCAGCAAGTATATTGCAATGGTACAAACATAAACAATTACATGGCTACAACAACTCACATCATGTATATCATCTCATTCATGATCACAAATCATTATCATCATCATTATGTATGCAATGCGATGCGATGCTCATATCTCCTTGAAAACTCATACCGGTATGGTTGAGTACACACCCGTCGGTGTGCACCCTCTCCCCCCTTCCATCCCGAAGATGGAGGGTGCCTACTCCTCGCTTCCCCACATCGCGGTGGATGGAATCACGATGTAGGACTTTCTCATTGGCTCTCCGGAATAGTCATAACTTTCTCACCGACCTTCCCCGGACTAGTTATGACTTTCTCACCGCCCAGGCCATGTATCATGCCATGTATAACTTGTACATTAACTCATGGCATCATTCACATAATAAACATATTCAAATTTCAATCGCAAACATTAAAGCATGGCATGTGAACATATCATATATTCAAATTTCAATCTCAATCAATCAAACAAACCACAACCCGCTACCATTCCAATACACTTGCCTCAACCACGGGCGACGGATTGGCGAGAAGTAGAAGGCACTCCCGGGGTCACACCACCTGCACATAGGTACCACACCCTCACAATCATGTCCACAAAACAATACGCAAACCCTCATCTACCCCGACATTGCCAACTACTCGCAATACCCAAAAACAGAGGTTCTGTCCCGCCGGGACAGCAGCCTTCCAAAAGGCATAGCTTGGGTTCTAAAACTCCGAATCAATTAAACGAGTACATCCTCGCGTAGCTTAGGAAATTTCCTAACTTTTTCTAAGTATATGGAAAGACTGATTCAGAACCTAAAGTTGTTTAATCTACAAAATACCGTGATCTGTTCCAATCACGTCACAGATTTTAATACGCTCGGTAAAATAGCCATAACTTTCAAACGGCTGGGCGGAATTGGACGTTCTTTATACCCGCTGAAATATAATGAAATTATCTACAACTTCTTCAACATCTGTACGACCATATTCCGAGTCTAAATTGGCGAAAACCTAAGCCCTACGTCGACTGCTCATGCTGCCCGAAACAGAGGACGTGGCAACTTCTAGATTTCATCTAATCTACTCAATTCGAGCACAACCAATTGATCTAAAAACTTGATATTGATCCTTAGAAAAGTACCTATCCCAACCCCAAGGAGTCCCATGGCCATACCTTCGCCCGACGAACGAAAAACCCACGGATCGCCTCCCGGTTCGTACGATCTCCCTCCTCGCTCCGATTCCACCGGATCTCCTCGTCGCGGAGCGATCCAATGGATAGATCTTCAGGTTGGGGAGGTGGAGAACTCCCCCTAGGGCAGCAAGGGTGGTGGAGAGGTGAGGAGAGGGGTGGTGGTGCAATGGGGAGCAACAAAGGGGTGGCGGCTAGGGCAAAAAGGGAGAGGGAGAGGTGGGGAGAGGCTAGGGCACAAGGGGGCACAATGGGGCAGGGGTGGGGCGCATAAAAGGGGCAGGGGAAGGCCCCCAACCTGGACTCCTACTCCTATTTGGACTCCCACTCCTTCCCACCAAAGCCCACGACCCTTTCCCTTAGGCCCAAACTCCCCCCGAAAGGCCCAAACTCCCGGAAACGGCCCGAAGGCGCATGTAAACCTCATACCACATGGTTTTAACCTTAATTCAACATTTTATAATGTTCTTGCCCTCAACATTCACATTTTTTAATGCCACAATCTCTAATTTCACATTTTATAAAGTTTCGGCATTCCGTAGTGTCATATAACCAATGCCATCGACTAAGATTTCGTCTTGCGAGCGATGATGTCTAGCTCATGAGTCTTGAAGCGGGAGTACAACCTGTCAAAAGTCAAGGTCGACAAGTTAGTATGGTCCGTGATGGTGGTTACCTTCATCTCCCAAATCCTCAAATCGAGTGCTCTCAAAAAGTGTCTAGCGTTCTCCGAGTTAGAGTGTGAGCAACCAACTGACCGGAGATTGCTTAGAATCATAGAAAATCAAGCAAAGCATTCATCGAGGCTCTCACCACCGTGTTGTTCGAACTTGTTGTAGTCATGCTTGAATTGGTCCTGCCTCACTGACTTAATCTGAGTGGTACCCTCATGGTAAGCATTGAGGGTCACCCAGATCTGGTGAGCGGACCGAAGGTTAGAAACCCGATCATACTCACTGCAGCTAAGTCCCTGTATGAGAATGTTCCTAGCCTTAGTGTTTGCCTCAACATCAGCCAAGTTCGTGGCATTGACATTCTTATCGGTCGGAACCTCATACGGGAGTTTCACCTTCTGCCAGATCATAAAGCCCTAAGCAGTGATGTATGACTCCATTCACATTTTCCAGAATGGATAATCAAATCCAGCAAAAATTGGAGGCTTAAAAGAGTATCTGTCTGTCGCCATGGCTCTTGAGACCGGTGAAGATCTATGAAAGAGCAAAACCGGCTCTGATACCAATTGAAAGACTGAGATGGCGATCAGAGGGGGGTGAATGATCCCAAATAAAATTTTCCCCACTCAAAGTACTCAAAACAATCCCGCAAGGAAACCAGTGCTCAAATTCGCGAAACCCGCAAAAACCGGAACGACTCGACAACTATGTGTATTCCGAGTTTGCATGGATGAGAACCATGAATCATGTGAGGGATTTGTAAATCACAATCCTGGTTTTTAAGTGTCCAAAATAAATAGGAATTAATTCAAAGACTTCTTTTGTAAAAGAGATCAAGCATAATCACTAAAAAGCCTCTTTTAGAAAAGCAAAAGCAGATTTTTCATGAATGGTCCCCAATTGGAGCAGGTGGTTGGTGGACTTCTGTTGGTCCAAAATTTTTGGAAAATTTTCACCTTATGAGAAGATGAGTCATGAAGCACTCCACGAAAAATAACCTCCAAAATCATTGTAGAACAATCATGAAAAATCATGGACTACATATAGTTAGGAACTTCGTTCAGGAAATTTGGGGTTGGGTTTTCACCTCATAGATCCCAAACGGTGCAATCAATGGACTCCAAAATTTTTGCACAGATGTACGTATGAGTCACTCATGTTATCCAATAAGAATCAATCAAAAAGGATTTTTCTAGATTTTTATAAAAATCAAATACTGACTGCTGCGCGAAGAACAAGTTCTGGACAGATTTGCGATCTTGATAGAAACTTGACAAATAAACTCTTGCAGCATACAAACTTTGGCAAGTAAACTCGATCTTGAGCGAAGATCCAAATAGAGTATAGAAGGAGGTGAATGCGAATCGTTCAAGTCAAGAGCAAAATCCAGCAATCATAAATGTAAATGCGGGAATGTAAATGTTGAATTTAATACATGAAAGTAAATCCCGAAAGTAAATCCATAATGTAAATTGAAAGAATTAAATTGCGAGAAAATAAATTTGGCTTTTGGAACTTCTATTTCATTCAGAGATGTGTGATTACAAAGCTTCACTTCATGTGGGCAAAGCTCAAATGAGCAACACAACAACTCCAAGAATGAATGGGCATGGAGGCCTCCCTCCACCCCTCTATTTATACTACTCTTAGGCCACCTACCACCCTTGGATGAGCTCTGTGGGATGATCGATACCAGGGTCTCGCAAAGAAGCCCATGGCCGACTGGGCTAGGACGGTGCTCCGGTCCTAAAGTTCAGGAGCGCCACAAAGAGCCCTTAGCCAGGGCCCAACTTCTTCTCCATGGCAGCAGGTTACCTCCACGACGAAGCTTCATCTCTCGACAGGACAAGTCCGCCTAAAGTAAAGCCTGCAGCCTGGCATCTGCAGCCTGCAGCCACCAGACCCTGGCGGATCGGCAGGCGCGGGTCGGGAAAGAGACGACCAAATCTCCTGGCAATAGTTGGGTTCGCTAGACAGAGACAAACAAGAAACTCATGAGTCCCCCTGGTCCAAGGCCAGGGGGCACCTGTCGGGACCCGAATTTGCAAATCCGGACCCTCTGTGTATTCAGCACTAGTCCAGGAACACGCTAGTGCACACAGTCTTAACATTGGTAAATATCACAATCATACTCAACGAAATATAAGGTACTTAATTAGTTAATCAAACTGGTTGCTCAACCTTAAGGTCAAGTTACAAATATACGCCACACAAGGCGAAAACTTAATAAGAGAGAAATAACAGCAGCGGAAAATAAGATAACTCCGTGGCGCCATCCAGTATACCACAGGCAACTGACTGGGCTCGCTCCCTAGTTAGACGGTTCCTCTTGGATCTCCTCCTCCAAAACTGGTGTAGATTCTTCTTCAACTGGTGTTGTATTGTGGCAAGGGTGAGTACTTGGTACTCAGCAAGTCATGCACAGAATGCAAACTAATATACTACATGCATGGCTTAGTACAAAGGAACAGCTCTGGGTATAATTGCGGTAAATAACATTTGACAAGTAACATAAGTAAGTTCGAAAGCAGTAGGAACAAGTTAAGTGCAATAACTTTTCCAGGGATTAAATAAACATCTTTTCCAATACTAACCCACATTTCCATCAACATCATTACTAAACCCCAAACCCAACCTTTCAAGTCCAAGTTATTTTCAAGAAAGTCTATCCCTTGACTGTAATTCCCGAGCGATGTCCCATGCCGCGGACACGGCTATTCGAATAGATTTTACACTCTGCAGAGGTTATGCACTTTACCCACAAGATACAGCCAAACACCACAAAGGCGAGTGTCCGTAACAAAGTCTTTCGGAAACTTCTAACAGCACAAGTGGTCCTCTCCGGTGATTGGCCAATCCACCGTTAGATGGGAACCTGGCCGTAGCCCCGGTACGCTCCCCCGTACAACTACACAAGAGGTATAGTTGACACCCCGAGGTCCCACAGGTACGTTATTAGCAACTTAATCAACTAGGTCCATCCCATTACAGACATGTGGTTGCACGTTTGACTCAGTTCAAAGGCTTGCAAGGTTAAGTCCTTAGGGTGACCAGGGCAAGACTACCCGAAGAACCAAAACAACGTTCCCGGTGCCACAACTGGCCCACCCGATCATTCTTGCCACATGCCCCGGTCGAAATCTATTCATCAAACCCCCAGTTAATTACCATGCACCACGTGCCATCGACAACCACAACACATGATACTTCTTTCAAAACAGGTTCAATATCTCATTAAGTCAATATTAGCTTTTGATTGTCCAAAGCATTTCACGTGGCAAGGCTAAGCATACTACATCGGTCCAACTACCCATGTTGGCAATTTAATAATGTCCAACTAATAATCCACAACTAGGGTGACAAGGGTCATGGCACATATTTAATTAACCAAGGTGTCATACAGCAAGTTGGCATGTATCTAATTTCCCAAAATTAAGTAAAGCATTTTCTAGTTAAACTAGCATGCAATAAATTAAATCAAAATAGGTTTCAAAATGGGATCAACATGGTCAAAGCATAAATTGCCTTCAAAGAGTACTTGATCTTGGTCATGAGATGGCTCCTGGGTCAACACCTCCCCTTCGAAGCCTTCGGGTACTTCAACGTCTACTCGTAACACGTGCAAATAGCAATAAATAAATAAACAGTAGACAAAAAGTGTCCAAACATCCAAATAAAGTTCATAAACAGAGAGAGCACAATTTTATGAATTTTTAGAAACTGGAATCGTCAAATTCGGAGTTTAAATGCAGAAGTTATAACCGTTTAAAGTTTAAAGAAAACATTAATTAAATATAAACAGAGAAATATTCATAATCAAAAATTAATTAAAATTCATATTTGAGTAGGTCTCATTTTTATGAAAATGTAGAGAATCACTCAAATCGGAGTTGAAACGCAAAAGGTATAAGCGTTTGAAGTTTGAAATCATATTTGAATTCATTAAACCGAATTAAATAAATTATTTCTTTTTCGGAAAATGATTTATTGCGTCAGCAGTGACACGTGTTAGCGCCTGATTGGTCCACGTCAGCCCTGCTAACGCCGTCGGCACGTCGAACCCCACGATGACGTCGGCGCCATGACGTCATCGTGCCACGTGCGCGCTCACGGTGCTGCCGCGTTGGCTCGGTGCATGGACCGGTCCACGCCGCCGCGTCGGCCAAATCAGCGGACAGCGGGCTGCCACCTGTCGGCGGCTTCGGAGTTCACGCCCGTAGCGTGGGTGACGCTGAGCCCTCTAATACACGGGAACTGCACGGCTGATCTGGGCCGTTCGATCTGGATCGGACGGTCCAGATCCGTTGGAGTTTCGCCGCGCCTCGGGACGACGTGGCATGTCCCGGGCGGCGACACGTGCACGAGTCTCGACCGTTGGATCTAGATCCAACGGTTGGAATCTATCCTAGGTTAACGCAGTTACGGTTAACGCGGCGATCGTGGGCCGTTGGATCTTGATCCAACGGTCCAGATCTAATCTGGTCTCTACGGTTTGGGAAACACGTGGCTTACCACAGCCGTCCGATGGAGATCTGACGGTCCACCGAGCTCGCGGACGACGATGGCACGCGGCGGCGCGGGTTCACCGGTGCCGAGGGCGACGACCACGGCAGCGGCGCTTCGGGGCTTCTCTGGCGAGGTGGGTGGTATGCCTGGATGCGTCTTGGCGCGGGGAGTCCGGATCTGGGGTCAGCCGCGACGGAGAACGGCGGACGGCGGCGGGGCGAGGTAAGAACCGTGGCGGAGAGAGAGATGACTACGGCGAGCAATCGGGGTGACTATGCGGCGGCTAGGGCTGCGGGAGGTGGGGCGAACGGCGCGGATGGAAAAGGCAATCCTCGGGCATGCTTCCGGGCATTAAATACCGGCCCGAACGTCGAGATCCCCGCGGAAATTGCGGCGAAGCCGGTACGGGCGGCGGAGTCCGTCCCGGACATGGTGAGGTGACGTGGACGCACGCAAGCCGTCCACGCAGCGCGATCGACGGCCGAGATGGCTCGGGGGTCCAACGGTCCACGGGGTTAGGGTTCGTCCGGCCGGGTTCGGTTCGAACGCGGTTTGAGTCGGGCTCGAGTCTGACTCGGACCCGGACTCGATCGGATGAACAGTAAAACCAACTCGGTTTTTCCAGTGATTAAATTAATCCAATTAATTCCAAAAAAATCATTTAATTCATTAAAAATAGCAAAATACTAAGAAAAATTCCAGAAAAATTCTAGAAAATATTTTGGAACATTTTGGACTAAAATAAAATATTTCCAACAAAATTTTATTTGCAAAATTAAATTCTTTAATTAATTCAAAAGGGAATAAATTCAAATAAATTCCAAATAAATCCAAATAAATTCCAGAAAATTCCAAAAATTCACCAAAGCGCCAAATTTCATTTAAATTCATGAAAATAAAAAATTGGGGTGTTACAAACCTCCCCCCCTTAACAGAATCTCGTCGCCGAGATTCAGGGCTTTCTAAAGAATAGGTTCGGAAACTCTTTCTTCAAATCCTCTTCGCGCTCCCAAGTTGCCTCACTTTCCGCATGGTTGCTCCATTGAACTCTACAGAAACGGGTTGACTTGTTTCTCGTCTCTCGATCCATGGTGTCCAAAATCTTGACGGGGTGTTCCTTGTAAGTTAGATCCTCTTGTAGCTCGATTGACTCTAGCGGTGTCTGCTCATCAGGTACTCGGAGACACTTCTTCAGCTGGGACATGTGGAACACGTCATGTAATCCTGCTAGTGATTGCGGTAACTCTAGCTGGTACGCAACTTCCACTCTGCGACTGAGAACATTGAATGGTCCAACATACCGCGGCGCGAGTTTCCCTTTGGCATGGAATCTCTTAACTCCCTTGAGTGGTGTGACTCTGAGATACACGAAGTCTTTCGGTTCAAAACTCAGGTCTTGGCGACGGTTATCGGCGTAGCTCTTCTGTCTTGACTGTGCTATCTTCAGTCTTTCCCAGATCATGGCAATCTGTTCTTCGGCCTCTTGAAGAATGTCCGGTCCAAAGACACGGCGCTCACCTGTCTCGTTCCAGTTCAACGGTGTTCGACAGGGTCGGCCATACAATGCCTCAAATGGCAACATTTGCAAACTGGCTTGGTAGCTATTGTTGTAACTGAACTCCGCATACGACAAACTTTTATCCCAGGAAGTGGCATAAGCTAACGCACAAGCTCTTAACATGTCCTCTAGAATCTGGTTAACTCTCTCGGTCTGTCCATCCGTCTAAGGGTGATAAGCTGTACTGAAATTCAAGCGGGTTCCCATGGCTTCATGCAAGTTATTCCAGAATCTTGAGGTAAACTGGGTACCTCTGTCCGATACAATCTTCTTCGGCACTCCATGCAAACAGACGATCCTGGTCATGTACAATTCTGCTAACATATCTCCCGAGTAAGTGGTCTTTACTGGAATAAAATGGGCGACCTTAGTCAAGCGGTCCACTATAACCCATATGGAGTCATATCCCCCTTGAGTCTTGGGTAAACCGGTAATGAAGTCCATTCCGATTTCCTCCCATTTCCACTCAGGTATCCGTAACGGTTGCAGCAATCCTGCGGGTCTCTGGTGCATTGCCTTGACTCTCTGACATATGTCGCACAGCGCAACATGCTCGGCAACTTCACGCTTCATGCTCGGCCACCAGAATCTTTCCCTTATATCCTGATACATCTTGGCACTTCCCGGATGAATTGAATACTTGGAGTCATGGGCTTCTTCTAGAATCAGCTGCTTCAGCTCCTTCCTGTTTGGCACACAGATTCTATCCTGCATCCATAACGTGCCTTGCTCGTCCAGTCTAAAGTCCTTTGCCTTGCCTTCATCCATTTTGGACTTAATCCTGCGGATCTTCTCATCATTCTTCTGTCCTTCTCAGATCTTATCCTCTAGTGTAGGCTTTACTTTTAATGCGGCCAAGAATCCTTCTGGTACTACTTCAATCTGCATTCTCTGGAAATCCTCACATAGCTCATCCTGACTCGTGGCTAGCAACATGTTCACCGTATGACTTTTTCGACTCAGAGCATCGGCCACCACGTTGGCCTTTCCGGGATGGTAATGGATTCCAACATTATAATCTTTGATCAACTCTAACCATCTCCTTTGCCTCATGTTCAGGTCTGATTGGGTGAAGATGTACTTAAGACTCTTATGGTCCGTGTATACTTCACATCTGTTTCCAATCAAATAGTGACGCCACAACTTCAAAGCATGCACTACGGCAGCTAGCTCTAGGTCATTTGTCAGATAATTCTCCTCGTGTGGCCTCAACTGCCTTGATACATACGCGACGACCTTTCCGTTCTGCATCAACACACATCCAAGTCCTTGGCGCGATGCATCGCAATAGATATCGAAGCTCTGATTAACATCCGGTAAAACCAACACCGGGGTTGATGTCAACCGCTTCTTCAGCTCTTGGAAACCCTTCTCGCATTCCGGCGTCCATGCAAACTTCTTCTCCTTTTTCAGCAATTGCGTGAGAGGTCTAGAAATTGTCGAAAAACCTTCAATGAAGCGGCGGTAGTAACCTGCCATACCAAGGAAACTACGAATCTTGGTCACGGTCTTCGGCTGCTCCCAGTGTAACACAGCTTCTACATTGCTTGGATCAACAGCGACTCCTTCTGCGGTCATCACATGTCCGAGGAACTCCACCTTGTCCTTCCAAAAGTCACACTTGCTGAACTTGGCGAAAAGTTGTTGTTCCCTCAGCTTTTCCAAAACTCGCCTCAAGTGCTCTGCATGTTCATCCTTTGTCTTGGAGTAGATTAGGATATCATCTATGAACACAACGACAAACTTGTCCAAATATTCCATGAACACCTTGTTCATCATATTCATGAAATAGGCTGGCGCATTCCTCAAACCAAAGGACATAACTGTAAACTCGTAATGTCCGTATCTTGACAAAAATGCGGTCTTCGGAATATCCTCTGATTGGATCTTCAACTGATGGTATCTCGATCTCAGATCAATCTTGGAGAAAACTCCTGCTCCCCTCAGCTGATCAAACAGATCATCGATCCTGGGTAGCGGGTACTTATTCTTCATAGTGACTTCATTGAGTGCACGGTAGTCAATGCACATCCTGAAACTCCCGTCCTTCTTCTTGACGAACAAAACTGGCGCTCCCCACGACGACGAACTCGGTCTGATGAATCCTTTCTCCATCAGCTCTTCAAGTTGCTTCTTCATCTCTACCAATTCTTCGGTGGACATCCGATAGGGTCTCTTTGCTATCGGGGCTGTACCAGGTACAAGCTCTATCACAAACTCTATGTCTCTGTCTGGCGGCATACCAAGTGATCGAGCATGCGCTGAATGTAGACGAGGCGGCCAAGCCCGTAAAGCAGGGGTTGCGTCGATTCGCCCAGGATCGCCGAGACACCATCAAGGAGGAGATCACGAAACTGTTAGCCGCAGGCTTCATCAGAGAAGTGTATCACCCCGACTGGTTAGCAAACTCTATACTCGTCCGCAAAAAGAATAAAAGTTGGCGCATGTGTTTTGATTACACCGACCTCAAGAAGGCATGCCCAAAGGATCCTTTCGGGTTACCTCGTATCGACCAAGTGTTAGACTCCACCGCCGGGTGTGAACTCCTCAGCTTCCAAAACGCCTATTCAGGCTATCACCAAATCCAGCTTCGAGATGAAGACTGTGAGAAGACCTCGTTCATCACTCCGTTTGGAGCGTATTGCTATGTCACGATGCCGTTTGGGCTGAAAAACGCTGGTGCGACTTATCAGCACACGATACAGCGGTGTTTTCACAATCAGCTCGGATGCAACGTGGAGGCCTACGTGGACGACGTAGTGGTCAAGACGCGAGCGAGGGAAAGTCTTACCTTTGATCTGGCCGAGATGTTTGAAAGCCTAAGGGCGTTTCGGATGAAGCTGAACCCGAAGAAATGTGCTTTCGGAGTCTCCTCCGGGAAACTACTCGGGTTCATTGTCTCACATCGCGGGATAGAGGCAAACCCGGAAAAGATCGAAGCCATCATGAGAATGACATCTCCTTCTAGTCAGAAGGATGTCTAGAAGCTTAAAGGTTGCATGGT
The DNA here is from genome assembly GCA_036346355.1 of Rhipidocladum racemiflorum. Taxonomy (NCBI): domain Eukaryota; kingdom Viridiplantae; phylum Streptophyta; class Magnoliopsida; order Poales; family Poaceae; genus Rhipidocladum; species Rhipidocladum racemiflorum. The sequence continues at coordinate 35,959,774 of CM070589.1, read as the reverse complement.
GGCGCTCGGTAGGTTCATCTCCCGACTGGGGACTCGGGGGCTACCCTTCTTTAAGCTCCTCAAGAAGCAGGAGCGTTTCGAATGGACGGCGGAGGCGCAACAGGCTTTCGAGGAGCTCAAGGTGTTCCTTTCCACCCCTCCGATCCTAGTCTCGACGATGCCAGAGGAGCTTCTCCTGCTTTACATAGTGGCAACGACCCATGTAGTCAGCGCCGCGATAGTCGTGGAGTGGGAGGAGCCAGGACACCGCTACGGGGCGCAACGCCCGGTCTACTTCATCAGCGAAAGTTGAAGCATTACTTCCAGGGGCACCATATTTCAATAGTAACCTCAAGTCGAGAAGTTGCTGTACGATGTGCTGATTGCGTCGCGGAAGTTGAAGCATTACTTCCAGGGGCACCATATTTCAGTAGTAACCTCCTTCCCGCTAGGAGATATTCTCCATAATCGGGAAGCTACTGGGTGAATTTCGAAATGGGCGGCCGAGCTTGGAACCTTTGATATCTCATTCAAGCCGCGCACTGCCATCAAGTCACAGGCCCTAGCCGACTTCACGGCTGAGTGGACCGAGTTCCAGGCCCCCCTCGTCGAACAGGAGCTAGAGTATTGGACGATGTATTTCGACGGATCTCATGCTCAGCGGCGCAGGAGCCAGAATTCTACTCATTTCGCCAAAAGGAGATCAGCTCAAGTACGTCCTCTGCATCCATTTCCCAGCCTCGAACAACGCCGCAGAGTACGAGGCACTCATCCATGGGCTCCGCATCACCATATCGCTCGGAATCCGACGATTGACGGTTCATGGGGATTCCCAATTAGTAGTGATCCAAGTGCAGAAAGACTGGTCGTGTGCTGATCATACTATGACGGCGTATTGTCAGCAAGTCTGAGAATTGGAAAACAAGTTCGATGGGTTGGAGTTGGTTCACGTCCTGCGCCGTAACAACGAAGTGGCAGACGAGCTGGCTAATATGGGGGCCACTCGGGCGGAAGTCCCAAGTGGCGTGTTCGCCCAAGAGCTTTATGAGCACACGGCGACCAAACGACGAGAGCTGAGCAAGGTCCCTGAGGCGAAAGTCCTAGTCATTAATCCCGACTAGACGACCCCGTATTTGGATTATCTCTTGAAGGACACACTTCTCGAAACTTCCACCCTGGCGGAGCACATCTCACGACAAGCCAAGTCCTACGTAGTGATCGGAGAAGAGCTCTTTCGAAAGAGCGCCTCCGGTGTCCTCAGGCGGTGCGTTTCAGAGCAAGTGGGAAGGGATCTGCTTAAGGAAATCCACTCGGGAGTGTGTGGCCATCATGCCGCGTCGAGTGCTCTGGTTGGCAAGGCCTACCAGCAAGGTTTCTTCTGGCCCACGGCGGTAACAGATGCGAAATAAATCGTCCGCACGTGTGAAGGCTGCCAGTTCTACGCCCGACAGACGCATTTGCCGGCGCAGGAGCTGCAAACTATCCCTATCTCCTGGCCCTTCGCAGTTTGGGGGCTCGACTTAGTCGGACCCCTGAAGAAGGCCCAAGGTGGTTTCTCCTAGCTCTTCGTTGCCATCGACAAATTCACCAAGTGGATTAAAGCCAAACTAGTCACCACAATCACGGCGGTCAAGGCCAAGGAATTCTTCCAGGATATTGTGGTCAGATTTGGCGTGCCGAACCGGATCATTACGGATAATGGCACACAATTTCGGGTGAACAATTTCAAGAGTGGTGCGATGACATGGGACTTAAGATCTGCTTCACTTCAGTAGGACATCCACGAAGCAACGGGAAAGTCGAGCGGGCTAATGGCCTAGTCCTTCAAGGTCTAAAAGCCAGAATCTTCGATCGCCTCAAACCATACGCGGCGCGATGGGTAAGAGAGTTGCCATCAGTGCTCTGGGGGCTCAAAACCACTCCTAGTAGAGCAACTGGGCAAACTCCCTTTTTCTTGGTGTACGGGTCAGAGGCGGTCTTACCGACGGAACTGGAATTCGGGTCCCCAAGGGTCCAAAACTAAAAGAGGATGAGTCAGAGGGGAGCCGATTGGAAGAGCTTGATCGACTCGAGGAAGCCAGAAATGTTACAGCGATCCAGTCGGCCAAGTATCACCACGGCCTCCGGCGCTACTATTCTCGCAATGTTCGAAGTCGTACCTTCTCCAAGGGATATTTGGTTCTCAGGAAGAGCCAGAAAAGTGAGCATAAGCTCTCCCCGATCTGGGAAGGCCCTTACATTGTCGAGGAGGTAGTTCGCCCGGGAGCTTATCAACTCAAGTGTGAAGACAGCGCGGTCCTGGTGAACACTTGGAATGCCGAACAGCTACGCCGCTTCTACGCCTAAGTTTCTCGCGCTAAAAAAAAGGGCGGGTACTGAGGAGCAAATGCAGAGGAGCCAGTGCAGAGGAGCCAGTGCTGAGGAGCCGGTGCTGAGGAGCCAGTGCTGACTAGTCAGTGCTGAGGAGCCAGGTGCAGGGAGCTAGCCGCGATGCGCGCGGCCCAGGGCCTCGCGGATCAGGTCCGCGACCACCCAAAGTGAGGGAACAAGCCGAAGAAGATCCTTCACGGCAGTGGCGTCGCGACGCTCCCGCCCAAGGATCGCCTTCAGCACGTCCGTCACCTCCCCCAGTGCCGGCACGGCCTCGACGAGGGCGGCAATGGCTGCCGCATCCTTCGCCGCAGCCTTCTCCTCCTCCAGCTCCATCACCGCAAAATCATAATTCAGCCAAAGCTCCGCATCTTCTGGATCATTATACATCTCATAGAAGCGATGGCGAAAGAAAGCCGACATCGAAAGTGACATTGCAGAAGATCTCAGAGAAGAGGGGGAAGGCTTGAGAAAAGGACGATCGCTTTACGAGCGGTGACGCCCTATTTAGAAGCCAACCCAGCTACGAAAATCGAAGCGTCATGGCTATTCAAGCAAAGCGTCGCGCAATCAATGAAGCACAGAATACAAAGCAACTTCATAGATATCCAAGAAGATCAACACGTCGAACAAAGTCAAAAGATATTTTGCAAGACACGTGTCAAATTTGCCTTCCCGCTCACTTGGTTCAACTAAGCAGCAAGCCGGGGGCTATACGACTATACGACCTACAGGAACCCACAGGCACCTACAGTCATCTACAATGGCGAGCCTCAGCCAGACGACGAGCCTCAGCCACTCAGAAAAGCATGTCTGGGACGAGAAGGCCATGAGCCAAGTCCCGGCGCTCGGGGGTTGGACCAGATGTCTACAACGGCGAGCCTCAGCTAGACGACGAGCCTCAGCCACTCGGGAAAGCGTGTCTGGAACGAGAAGGCCATGAGCCAAGTCCCGGCGCTTAGGGGCTGGATCAGTCGTCTACAACAGCGAGCCTCAGCCAGACGACGAGCCTCAGCCACTCGGGAAAGCGTGTCTGGGACGAGAAGGCCATGAGCCAAGTCCCGACGCTTGGGGGCTGGATCAGTCGTCTACAACGGCGAGCCTCAGCCACTCGGGAAAGCGTGTCTGGGACGAGAAGGCCATGAGCCAAGTCCCGGCGCTCGGGGGCTGGACCAGTCGTCTACAACAATGAGCCTCAGCCACTCGGAAAAGCGTGTCTGGGGCGAGAAGGCCATGAGCCAAGTCCCGGTGCTCGGGGGCTGGAACAGTCAGCTAGGACAGCGACTCGGGTAAGTGCTAGCCCGAGTGGCTGAGGCTAGCTAGAGAGAGCATTAAAACAGTCATTTGGCCCAACAAAGTGCAAATGAGACAAATCATGTGGAAATATTGAACAATGCCTCAGACAAGGGTCAGCGTTCGACATGAGAATTTACATCAAACTTAGAATTCAAGGTTTTCTAGTAAAGCCTGCGATGTACTAGAGACCTCTTCAAGGAGCGCGTCGGCTTTGTCTTCGTCACAAGCGAAACCTTCCTTAACAGCCTCAAGGTCAACTCTCGGATAATGAGATTTGACCACTACATGCGCCTGATTCGCACTCATGGTCGCTGACTCCTTCACGTAAGACTTGATCTTGTCAGCTCCTCCCAAAAGAAGCGGAACGGCTTCGTCCCCCTGGTCCGGTTCGGCTCCCTCGACGCGCAGAAGGTGTAGGACTGGCTCACAGGCATCACGGAGCTCGGCACGGCTTCGTTCGGCAATGGTCGCCCTCTCCTTGTACTCTGCGCGAAAGCCAAGCTGTCACCAGAGAGCGCGTCCGGCTTAAGCAAGTCGAATCGGAATTGGGTAGCTTACCCTCCAGTTCTCGCTGAGTTTCCTCCAAGCTAGTCCGAGTTTGAAGGTCAGAGTTTTTTGAGGTTTTTAGCTGCGCTCTGAGCTCGGCAATTGTCGAGTCATGCTCTGAAAACACGGGAAGTCAGTCGTGCCTCCAACCCCTCAAGAAGAAAGCATCCGCGCCAGGCCCGAAGAGACTCTTACCTTGAAGTGACCACTTAAGTTCCGCCTTTTCCTCGCTAAGGGCCAGGCATTGAGCTTCAAGCGCGTGAACATTCTCCCACCTTTCCCGACTGAGCTCATTTATCTCGTCCTCATACTTCTAGTGATCCTTGAGCCTGGATAGCACCTTCTTAAAGAAGTCAGATCTCTTCTAGGAGCGGGTCCCCATATCCTGGGCGTCATAGCAGAGTACCGGTAAGGGGTTTGCACTTCAAAGATATGCTGAAGAAGGGGAGATCGGAAGACTTACCCGGACCAACCGGCTACGCTTCACTGTGAGTTCATAAAGCTCCGTTCGGGCTGCTACCTCCGCTTTCTCATCCTCCTCCATTCCGTCCCAACTGGAATCTCCTCCCCACCACATTGTCCGAGTCGGGGGCTTCGGGAGAGAACCAAGCGGTGGGGGTTCATGGTGAATTTTCACTGCTTCAGGGAATGAAGGACCAGCAGCTCCCTCGTGTCCGGGGCCCCCGGACGACTCAGCGGTCGAACACGTCTCCTCCGCTGGTGCATCCCCTGCCTGTGATGCAACGGGTGAAGCAGTCCTCCCCGGAGAAGTCGACTTTGGAGCTTCCCTCTCAGAAGATGCCTCCACTGGAACATCCGTGGAGGGAGCTCTGATTCGCCAAAGGGCGAGCGTGTCGGGACGGATGCAAAGAGACAAAAACAAGAGTCAAGACGTAGCATACCTTTTGGACTTCTTGAATCTCATCCTAGGCTTTCTAAGGACCCCAGCACCACTCGGAGGGGGGCCCAAGTCAACGCCAACCTTCGGGGCTGGTGCCGGCTCGGAAGACGGAGCTCCGGAATCTTGCTCCCCAGAGCTAACAGCAGTTGATGGCCCAGTCGGGGAGGGAGCATGAGCCTCCTCCACTGATGTTTTTTCCCTCTTAGAAGATCCCTGCTACTCAGCCAAAGAGTCAGCCGGCCGTTTGGTCGGAATATTCCTCAGTGTAGGACCCCGGATCGACTATCCAAAATCCCCTGTGTATTTCTGTACTAGTCCCAGATCAGTAGCTAGTACACACAGTCAAACGGTTATAAATCAACAACCATATCATGAACACATATAACCAAATAAGAATAACACCAAATAAAAGCAAAGACTTTATGGTCAAGGTTTACCATTACGGCCTGAACAGGCTGAACAACTTGAACAACAGCAGCGGAAGACGAAAACACCAAGGCGACCCATCCAAATGCCCACAGGCAATCGAGTGGAGAACGCGTCCTAGTCGTTGGAATTCTTGACAGCTTCTTTCACTTCTGAGATATGATTAGAATGTAGCACATGAGTACATAAAGTACTCAGCAAGTCTGGGAAATTATACACAATGTAGGCTATCCAAAGATGGCTTAATATGGTTATTTTGCATAAAGCCAAGTTTCATCAAATCATACTTGTTAATAAGTTTCACAAAGCAGATTTAAGCAATTCTTTTTAATAATTGAATTATGTAATATTGCAGTGAAGGTTCTAACCACCACTCACTAATATACAGGCTCTATCCGCCACATCCCAACAAGATCAAGGTTCAATCCATTCACATGGCTCTATCTACCACGGTTCACAAAATCAGGTTCATTCCACCTACCTGGCTTTAGCCGCCAGAAACACACCCGAGAGTTCTAACCGCTCCCGGATCCCAAAACAAACCATTGTTTAGTTTGAAACCAAAAACCAAAGTCTACCAGTATTAAAGCATTCAGCAAGCTTTGTCTTTGACCGTAGGCACGGTTATTCGAATAGTTTTAACTCTGCAGAGGTGTACAGCTTTATCCACAAGACATGATAATCCCTGAGTGCCACGCGATTAACACACTTCCTTAGCTGTGCTGGCAGGGGTATCATGACAAGGCCTTTACAATGTATACGCCTAACCTGACCCACCCGCTGAGGTTTCACCGATGTTAGGGTTATATCCACCCAGTACAAAAGCCCCCTCTTGCGCCGTGTGAGAAAAACAACATTGCCTCTATCCGGCGCTCACATTCAACCATTTGGTGAGCCTAAGTTAGGTTTCTACAAATTAGTTAGCCAGGTCGTACCATTATAGACATGTGGTTGTACGGTAATGCTTAGAATGGAGATAGTCATAAGCGTCGGTCCTTAACTGACTTCGGGCGGTACTTGCACAATGAAAGCTAGCGCTCCATCCGCACCTACCAAACAAACCATTCCGCCCAAGTACAAACCATTTTTCAATTTTATTTTTATTTTGTAAACCAACGGCAATACTCCTTGCCTATAATTTCCAACAAAATTTTTCAGGAGATAAATGAAATTTCCCACCCATAGGTGACTACTGACCGACTGCGATTCGAAGCATTTCTACCGAACTATTCTATTCCACCAATAGTTTATTTTATAAAATACAAATCCCCGGGTTTGATTACAATCCTTATAATCAATTGTGTATTCTCCAATAATCCTTCTATTGCCATAATTTTATAATCATAAGAATAATCCAATTCAATATAGTATCCAACAAGTAGGAAGTACATCCTGGGACCATCATAACTCCCAAAATCATATTACACTACAATCATGTTCGTACATGAAATATTGCCCTTGAATCATAATTTCTATTACTGGCTTATTCATCATTCATACGGTGATCAATCTTATCATCTGCTAAGAATATTTCACTAAATCACCTACTAAATCACCGAGAATACTTCACAATGTTATCTCTAATCATCTAGAATACAATCCACCGATAACACTTCATAATATCATACATTTAATCATTCACATTATCACCTCTAGATCATCTACTTTAGTCCTCCAAGAATACGTACTATCATCATTTACTAAACCACCAAATATTATTCCATAAAACTAGGATTTTACTAATTCATCGTCAATAGTAATTTCCATTAACACCGATACCAAGTTAACTAAATAAGCTACACATATTCGGTATTATCCATAATTCCACATAAACGGTTATCGCGACACCATATTTCAGAAAATCATCCACCAAAGCCCCGAGTATGATCCTCAATATTATCCACTTACTCCGTCGAGTATATTTGATAATATTATTGACTAAATCATCGAGTATCATTCCCAATACCACCTAGTGTAACCCTTCACATGGTCGTCTCTAAATCTCATCGTATGCTTGTTAAGATCCACCGAAATATGATTCACCATTTATTCTATTTGATCCACCAGTATGATTCTCAATATAATTTATTTAACGGTACCGACTATTATCCGTAATGTCATACCTCTTCCACTACTCCGTCGACCCTTACTAATCATATTGCGAACTGCTATCGTAATTCGACTTCTCAGAATATTTCAACTATCACCATTCATAGATCAGTTTCATAATGGCAACCCCCACATCATCACTAATATTCATCTAACTCCGATTTGCATTCCATACCATTTGTTCCATTGAACAAGTCTTCCAAATAGTCTTTTCCCCTAATTAAAGAATATTTTTCCAAATACATTTATATTGGTGGATTACTATACTAGGGTGACAAAGGATCATGGATGACAATATCAAGGAGGTATGAACAACAGGTATAACTAACAACCTAACGTTAACATCATTCTTTAATATAAATAGCGATGCAATTTGTAAAACATGGTAAACCATTTATAAATTGTAGGATCAACATGCGTCAAGGAGACTTGCCTTCACTGACGAGGAGAGACGCGTCGCTCTGCTGGACTAACTTTCTTCGGCGGCGACAACGGCTTCTTCGACTACGCGCAAAACGGAGCAACAAATAAGTAAAATAAAATAAAATAAATTGAAAAATTATAAAATTAGTACTAGAATATAGAGGGTGATTTTAGATGAATTTAGAAATTTGAATCACTCGATTCGGAGGTACGACGGAAGAGAACGAGCGTTTCGAATCTCCCGCCGGACTAGGAAAAGAAATGGCTGCCAGCGGAGCTCTGTTAATCAAATTGAAAATCTGATTTTACTGAAGGTAGAGGACACCAAGAGGGAGCTCCAGTAAAAATTTCAGGGCGAATAGAGGTCGGGAGTGACCGGGAGAGCTTGCCGAAGTTTTGAAAAGAACGGCTTCTACAGGAAGATCCGTATGTCGGATTGGAGAAATTCCAATTGGGTTGTGTAGGGAATGATGAAAGTGTTCTGGGGTTCAAATTGTAGGACAATTGGACTAGCGGATCATCGGGAAAAGCTTGCCGGGTTATGATCAGTAAGTGTGGCAAATGGGCCGGGGCGACATGCGGTGCCACGATGCACAGGTGCGCGGGCTGGCCACGGGCAGCCATGAGGCCAGTAGCGGCCACGGCGCTGGGGAGCCGGGCTGGCCCGGCTCGCCGCCGTGGAGGGTCCGCGCGCGGCGCGACAAGGAGCTCGGCCGGCCGACCATGGCGCCTGCGCCGGCTCGGCTTCGAACGAGCATCGGCGCGGCCGAGGACCGGGAAAGGAGCGGCATGACACGAGGAACATGATGCTCACCCGGTTGCCGGCGGATCGCGGAGCAGCGCGGTCATGGACGAGTTTGGCCGGCGGCCATGAATAGTGATCCCAAATAATAAAAAAAAATTCGAAACACGCAACGACAAAAAGGAAGTGAGCACCGCGTAGGTCTCAATGAGACGAATTCAGCGGTGTGGCCGGATTCACGAGGAACTCACCGGATTGAAAGTAATTGACGAAAAACCTAGCTCCCAACGAAGATTTCAATGGCGAAATTCGTCGTCATCCTACAACAAAAAGTGAAATTAGTTGAGGGCTTTTGCTCGGGACGTTGACCCGAACACAACGACGCGATCGGATTCGAGTTTGGCTCATCGAAAACGAAGATATGACGAAGAACGCGAAGAACACAAAAAACGTGTCCCGACGCCGGTTTTCTTGAGACACTGGCCGAATGGAGAGGAGTGGTGTAACACCCCAAAATTTTGCTTTTCTTAAATTCATGTGTGATTTGGCACTTTGGTGAATTTTTGGAATTTTCTGGAATTTATTTGGATTTATTTGGATTTTATTTGAATTTATTCCATTTTGAAATAATTAAAGAATTAAACTTTGCAAATAAAATTTTGTTGGAAATATTTTATTTGAGTCCAAAATGATCCAAAATATTTTCCAGAATTTTTCTGGAATTTTTCTGAGTATTTTACTATTTTTAATGAATTAAATGAATTACTGGAAATTATTTTAAATATTAAATCGCTGGAAAATGCTAGTGGGTTTGTACTGTTCATCCTACCGAAAGCCGCACTCGAGTCGACTCGAGTCCAACCGAGCCACCGTAGTCGGTCGAACCCAACCCTAACTCCAAGTTGATCCCGACCGTTGGATCGAGATCCAACGGCCCGATTGATCGCGACGGCTCGAGCCGAGACCAGGCCGGATCCGGTTTCGACCGTCGCGATCGCGGGCCGCTGATCGCGCGCGTGGACGGTCGGCCGACCGTCGTCGTCCCTCGCCGGATCCGGCCGGACTCCGCCGCGCCGCGCCGCCGTGTGGGTCTAGGTTTCCGTTTTCGCACGGACGCCGAGGGTATTTAATGCCCGTTGGACCAGAGGATGCCTTGACCTCGCACCGCTCTAGCTCACCGATCCTCACCGCCGAGGGTCCGCCGGAATCGCTCGCCAAAGTTTGAGGAAGCCATTGCGGTTCTAAGCCGTTTTCCGCCGACGCCCGTCCCTCCGCATCAAGACCGGATCCGAACCCCGGCCAGGCGCACCCGTAGGACAACTCACCTCGCCGGGCGCCTAACGCCGAGGCCGTGGTCATCGTCTTAATCCGGCCAAGCTAAGCGCCGCGCGTACCATCGCATTCATCGAAGCTCGAACGGCCGTCCGTCGAGATCGCACGGTCGTGGTAAGCCCACGTTCTCTCGCACCTAGAACCCAGATCGGATCTGGACCGTTGGATCAAGATCCAACGCCCACGATCGGCCACGCCATCCGTAACGTGGATAACGTTGCGGAGTTAAGGTTGTTTTCAACCGCTGGATCAAGATCCAACGGCCCATGATCACCGTGTAGTTTTCAACGCGTGTTAACCCCTGGATCTAATCACGACCGCTGATTTTCAAATCAACGGACACGATCGTGCCACGTGTCCGAAGCCGGCAGCGCCACGCTGCGTGCGCAGGTGTGGAGTCATCGACAAGCCGGGCTCAAGGTGTCGGCCGTTTAGCCGCAACCGCACCATGATGTCACCCATGACGTCATCGGTGGGTCCCACCTGTCAGCACCGTGGGCTGAGCCTACCGACGCCAAAGAATGACGTCACCCGAGTGGTCCCACCTGTCAGCGACACATAGAGTCGTGGACCGAGTCCACGGTAGACCCGAGCCGAGCATGGACCGAGTCCATGGACCGGCTGACGTCAGTCGCCCAATCAGAGGCTGACACGTGTCTAGGCTGACGCAATAATTAATTTCCGAAAAAGAAAATGATTTATTAATTCGAAATAATGATTTCAGATTTTGATTCAAACTTCAAACGCTTATAACTTTTGCGTTTCAACTCTGATTTGAGTGATTCAAATTTCTAAATTTGTATAAAATTGAGACCTACCTAAATATGAATTTTAATTAATTTTTGGACTAAAGTTTTGCTCTGTAAAATTATTTAATTGATTATTTAAACTTTAAATAATCATAACTTTTGCATTTTAACTCCAAATTTGACGATTCCAGTTTCTAAAAATTCATAAAATTATGTTCTCTCTGTTTATGGATTTTATTTGGATGTTTGGACACTTTTTGCCTATTGTTTATTCGTGTATTTGCTATTTGCACGCTTTACGAGTAGACGTTGAAGTGCCGGAAGGATTCGAAGGAGAAGTATTGACTCAGGATCCAACTCAAGACCAAGAGCAAGTGCTTTTTGAAGGCAAGTTGTGCTTTGACCATGTTGATCCTATTTCGAAATCTATTTTGATTTAAACTATTGCATGCTAGTTCAATTAGAAAAATACTTTATTTAAATATGGGGGTTAGATAAATACCAATTTCTTTGTATGACACCTTGATTACTTAAGTATGTGCCATGACCCTTGTCACCCTAGTTGTGGTTTACTAGTTGGACATTATTAACTTGCCAACATGGGTTTAGACCGTTGTAGTAAATCGCTTAGACTCACACTCGTGCTCATGACATGATTTTGGACAAACAAATGTTAATATTGACTTAATGATATATTGAACCTGTTTTGGAAAGGTATCATGTGATGTTGATGGCACGTGGTGCATGGTAATCAATCGGGTTTGATAAATAGTTTTCGGCCAGGCATGTGGCAAGAATAATCAGTGGGCCATTGTGGCATTGGGGATGTTGATTTGGTTCTTCGGGTAGTCTTGCCCTGGTCACCCTAAGGACTTAACCTTGCAAGCCTTTGAACTGGGTCTAACGTGCAACCACATGTCTGTAATGGGACGGACCTAGTTGACTAAGTTGCTAATAACGCACTGTGGCACTTCAGGAGGTCAACTACACCCTTTGTGTAAGTTGTACTGGGGGCGTCTGGGGCCGAGGCCAGTACCCATCTAACGGTTGATTGGCCTAGACTTCGCCTTAGCTAAGGGAAGGGTTAGTGTGCAATAACCGGGAGGACCACTTGTATTGTTAGAGGTTTCCAAAGACTTTGTTACATGAACTCGCCTTTGTGGTGTTTGACTGTATCTTGTGGGTAAAGTGCATAACCTCTGCAGAGTGTAGAATCTATTCGAATAGCCGTGTCCGCGGTATTGGACATCACTCGGGAATTACAGTCAAGGGTTAGATTTTCTCAAAAATAACTTGGATTTGAAAGGTTGGGTTGGATTAATAATGATGTTGATGGAAAGGTGGATTATGATGGGAAAGATGTTTATTAAACTCCTTGAAAAGTTATTTATGCTTTACTTGTTTCTACTGCTTTCGAATCTACTTATGATATTTGTCAAATGCTGTTTTACTGCAAATATACCCTGAGCTACTCCTTTGTACCAAGCCATGCATATAGTATATTAGCATGCATTCTGTGCATGACTTGCTGAGTACCAAGTACTCACCCTTGCCACAATACAACACCAGTTGAAGAGGAGACTACACCAGCTTTGGAGGAGGAACTCCAAGAGGAACCGTCTACTTAGGGAAGCGAGCCCAGTCAGTTGCTTGTGGTATACTGGATGGCGCCACGAAGTTATTTGATTTTCCGCTGCTACTATTTCTCTTTTAATAAGTTTCGCCCTGCGAGGCGTGCATTTGTAACTTGACTATAAGGTCGAGTAACCAGTTTGACTATTTAAATAAAGTACTTTATTAGTATCGAGTGGTATGATTGTGATATTTACCGATGTTAAGACTGTGTGCACTAAGCTGCGTCCTGGACTAGTGCTTTGAATACACGAGAGGGTCCGGATTTGCAAATTCGGGGTCCGACAGAGGTGGTATCGAACCATATTATTTGTAGGCTCAACCCTAAGCTAGAATGGTCCTAGTGAGGATAAAACCTATTTTCTAAAGCTAAAAATTTGTCAAGATAAGAAATGACATCTCGACTTACCCCCTTCTCTCTTTCCTTGTCTCTTGCTGAATATTCCCTTACCTTGTCACGATTTAAAATTTCGAGTTCTTACGTGAGCACTCTTGTGACAGATGGAGGGTGAGTTCAACTACGTCGATCTGGAGGTTGGTCACGCCGCGGGACTTTGGCATATGCTTGCACTCTCGGAGATTTTGAGAAGCCGCAATACCAAGTGGAAGTGATCGACAAGCTGTGATTGATCAAGGCTTGTGACGTGAAGATTGAGGTACCGCTAGGAAGAAGGGCCCAGTGCAATCGCCGATACACACCTTTGCCGCCAGGAGGTCTACAATGCGAGATGGGTATCCAAGAAGTATCACGACGAGCGATGCGGCACATTACCCGTATCTACGCCAGGAGAGTTGGAGAGCACGGTGTTCCGTTATCACCAGCAAGCAGCAATAACCTTCTTGACCCGAAGGCGATTCAGATGAGGATGCCATGGTTACACAGCTTGGCACGACTTGTTGTCGCCCAGTGGATGTACTCGATGATACAAGCAAAGAGCTACGTAAGGCCCGCAAGGAGATCACACGGCAGAGAAGAATAGATGGCGGGAAGCTCAAGAGTATGTGTCACACCTTCTCGAAGGATTGACGAAGTTGGAGATGGCTTTATACGGACCAGTAACTGCAGGCGATTTCGAGCTACACGAGCGAGATCCGGAGGAGTCGATCTCGATGAGGACACCTTTGCTTCTTCCGACTACCACAGATGACACAGTTCTTTGGACATGGCAATCGTTTCGGCGCCTATGCCGCAAAGCATCCGTACCAGCCGTGGAGGTTTTCTCGATGAGTGAGCATAGGTTCTATAGTGAGACTCCTTCGCCGAGTCGCGTCATAGAATAAAGAGTCACCCTTTAGGCGTTAGACTCCAATGTTAGTTCGATTTGGATTTTCATTGCTTCTTTGAGTGTGCGATGTGTTGCAAGGCCCTTAGGCATTGTAAGCAACCATACCAAGTTATTGATATCATTAGTTAATAAAGTTGGACCTTAAAGTTACACCTTTCGCCCGCATAAGTTCCATATTACTTGTCTATTCTTGATTCCCTCATCTCTAAAACCTAGAGCAAATCGACAGATGGTGAACACCCGCGAAACCTTGGAGGCAATGGGAGTGGTTCTCGCCAAATGTAAAACCCCAATGATGGAGCACCAGCACGCCAACTCGATATGCAGAATTTTGGAGCATTTCTTGCTGCTCGACTCGATTGATGCATGCTATGATGCAACAAATGCAACACGCCTTTACTTTCGAGGCCCACGACTAATCAAGTCAATCAAGGACAACGCCGAATACAAGACTGCGAGTTCATGAGGACTCACCCACCCACTTTCTCCGGAATGCCAATCCATTGGAGGCCGATGATTGGTTAAGGTCAATCGAGAGGAAGCTACACATAGCTCAATGCATAGGAAATGAGAAGGTACTCTACGCTTCTCATCGGTTGGAAGGAACAACGGCCGAATGGTGGGAGAACTTCGTGCCACGCAAGAGAACCCTCAAGATATCACTTGGGAGGAGTTCACAACTGCATTCCGTCGCATCACGTGCGAAGTAATCATGGACCTCAAGAAGGAGGAGTTCAGAGCATCAAGCAAGGTAATCACCCGGTGGCCGACTACCCGAACAAGTTCACACAGCTAGCACGCTACGCACTGAGGATGTAGCGACAGATAAAGCCGATACCTCGCTTCATGAAGGGACTTAACTCAGATTGCAAGTAGGATTGATCACCCACACCTTCCCAGATTTCCAAGAGTTGGTGAATAAGGCACTTATTCTTGAGGACAAGCGCAAGGAACTGGATGAGAACAGAAGCGCAGAATGCAACAAACAGGGATCACGCTAGGAACGCATAGCAGCGTCGAGAGTTGCACCAAATCAATTTTTCAGATTCCAGCCACAGAATCGCCGCAAGGACACCGCCACCAGCACTAAGACCCGTCAATCAAAACTACTGCACCCAGCCCCGCTTAGAAACGCCAAGCCTGTGCAACAAAGAAGGAACAAGTGAGACGCTACATAACCGCGAACGAGCCAGACACTTTGCCAACAGCTTGTCCAAGAAGACAGCAGGAGTGACCCCGATTCGCTTCAATCTAGGAACCACCCCAGCTAGGACGCCCGGCACCAGAGCCACACCCTGCATCGTGGTAAGAGGCCGAGTCAACCATGTCACCGCAGATGCAACTGCAGAATGCTACGGACGTCGTCTTGGGTAAGTTACTTGTTAACTCGATACTGCAGCAACAGCTTTGTTTGACTCTGAGCTTCGCATTCATTTGTTTCGCAAGGCTTTACTACTAGAAATGATTTGAGGATTGCAAGACTTAGATGCATGCTTTTAGTTCAAACCCACAGTTCAACTCCGAACGAAAGTAGGATGTTCCGGTGAGAATACTAATAGATGGAATAGAGTTCCTAGCGAACCTTATAATTTTGGAGACCCAGACCTTAGACGTTATTTTGGGAATGGACTGGTTATCCAAGCACAAGGCCGTATTGGATTGTGGACGAAGGACTATCGCAGTTGAGAGCCCGTGTGGAAAGAAAGTGGAATTTCAAGCTACTGCCGTTGGAGATGGACAGTTGATGGTTAACAAAGATCAAGACAATCAGCATAGAGGATGTCTCAAGAGTGAATGAGTACCCGGATGTTTTTCCCTGAAGATCTACCCGGTATGCCGCTTAGAGGGACATAGAGTTTGTGATAGAGCTTGTACCTGGTACAGCACCGATAGCAAAGAGACCCTATCGGATGTCCACCGAGGAGTTGGTAGAGATGAAGAAACAGCTAGAAGAATTAATGGAGAAAGGATTTATCAGACCGAGCTCATCGCCGTGGGGAGCACCAGTTTTGTTTGTCAAGAAGAAGGATGGGAGTTTCAGGATGTGCATCGACTACCGTGCACTCAATGAAGTCACCGTGAAGAATAAGTATCCGCTACCCAGGATTGATGATTTGTTTGATCAGCTGAGAGGAGCCGGAGTTTTCTCCAAGATTGATCTGAGATCGGGATACCATCGATTGAAGATCCGATCGTAAGATATTCAAGACTGCATTCTCGTCAAGATATGGACATTCTGAGTTCTGATTATGTCTTTTGGTCTCGAATGCGCCAAAGATATTTCATGAATATGATGAATAAGGTGTTCATGGAATATTTGGACAAGTTTGTTGTCGTGTTCATAGATGATATCCTAATCTACTCCAAGACAGAGGAGGAACATGCCGAACACTTAAGGCGAGTTTTGGAAAAGCTGAGGGAACAGCAACTCTTCGCCAAGTTCAGTAAGTGTGATTTTTGGAAGAACAAGGTGGAGTTTCTTGGACATGTAATGACCGCTGAAGGAGTCACCGTTGATCCAAGCAAAGTAGAAGCCGTGTTACATTGGGAGCAAACAAGACTGTGACCCATCCGAGTTTCCTTGGAATGGCAGGATACTACCGCCCGTTTCATTGAAGGCTTTTCGACAATTGCGAAACCTCTACGCAATTGCTGAAGAAGGAAAAGAAGTTTGCATGGACGCTTGAGAATGTGAGAAAGGATTTCAGAGTCAAAAGCGATTGACATCAAGACCGGTATTAGTTCTACCTGGGATGTTGCTCAAAGCTTTGATATTTATTGTGATGCATCGCGCCAAGGACTTGGATGTGTGCTTGCGATGAATGGAAAGGTAAATCGCCTATGCGTCAAGGCAGTTGAGGCCGCATGAGGAGAATTATCCGACGCATGACCTAGAGTTAGCTGCCGTAGTGCATGCCTTGAAGTTATGGCGTCACTATCTGATTGGAAACAGATGTGAAGTATACACGGATCATAAGAGCCTTAAGTACATATTCACCCAGTCGGATCTGAATATGAGGCAAAGGAGATGGTTAGAGTTGATCAAGGACTACAATGTTGGAATCCATTACCATCCCGGAAAGGCCAACGTAGTTGCCGATGCCTTGAGTCGGAAAAGCCATACTGTGAGCATGCTGCTAGCCACAAGTCAGGATGAGCTATGCCAGGAATTTCAGAGAATGAAGATTGAGGTGGTACCTAGCGGATTCTTGACCGCATTGGAAGTAAAACCTACTCTAGAGGACCAGATCCGAGAAGGACGTATGATGATGACAAGATCCGCAGGATTAAGTCCATCAAGGAAGAAGGCAAGGCAGAGGACTTCAAGTTGGATGAGCAAGGCACGTTATGGATGAAGGATCGCATTTGTGTGCCCAACAAGAAGGAATTAAAGCAACTGATTTTGGAGGAAGCCCATGACTCCAAGTATTCAATTCATCCTGGAAGCGCCAAAATGTATCAGGATTTGAAGGAAAGATTCTGGTGGCCAAGCATGAAGCGTGAAGTTGCCAAGCATGTTGCATTGTGCGATGTATGCCAGAGAGTCAAGGCAATGCATCAGAGACCAGCAGGATTACTACAGCCGCTGAAATACCTGAGTGGAAGTGGGAGGAAATCGGAATGGATTTCATTACCGGTTTGCCTAAGACTAAAGGAGGTTATGACTCCATATGGGTTATAGTGGATCGCTTGACCAAAGTAGCCCATTTTATCCCCGTGAAGGCCACCTACTCGGGAGATAAGTTAGCAGAGTTGTACATGATCAGGATCGTCTGTTTGCACGGAGTGCCAAAGAGGATTGTATCGGACAGAGGTACCCAATTTACCTCAAGATTCTGGAATAAGTTGCATGAAGCCATGGGAACCCGTTTGAACTTCAAGATACTTATCATCCACAGACGGATGGACAGGCCAAGAAAGAGTCAATCAGATTCGAGGATATGTTAAGAGCATGTGCATTTGCTTTTGCTACCTATTGTGATAAGAGTTTTTCGTATTCCGATTTCAGTTACAAAAATATTTACCAAGGTAGTTTACAGATGTCACCTTTTGAGGCACTGTATGGTTGACCCTGTCGGACGCCATTGAACTGGAATGAGACAGGTGAACGCCGTGTCTTTAGGCCAGATATTCTTCAAGAAGCTGAAGAACAGATTGCCATGATCAGGGAGAGATTGAAGATAGCCCAATCACGACAGAAGAGTTATGCTGACAATCGTCGCTGGGACTTGAGTTTTGAACCAGAAGACTTTGTATACCTCAGAGTTACGCCTCTCAGGGGAGTTAAGAGGTTCCATGCCAAAGGGAAACTTGCACCCCGTTATGTTGGACCATTTAAGATTTTGAGCCGCAGAGGCGAAGTTGCTTATCACCGAGTTGCCCACGATAAGTTAGCGAGGAGTGCATGACGTATTCCATGTGTTCCAATTGAAGAAGTGTCTCCGAGTTCCTAAGGAACAGACACCGCTAGAGTCAATTGAGTTGCAAGAAGATTTGACTTACAAGGAGCATCCCGTGAGGATTCTAGACACAATGGATCGAGAAACTAGAAACAAGTCAACCCATTTCTGTAGAGTTCGGTGGAGCAACCATGCAGAGAGCGAAGCGACTTGGGAGCGCGAAGAGGATTTGAAGAAAGAGTTTCCAAACCTATTCTGTAGTAAGCCCTGAATCTCGGGGACTAGATTCTATTAAGGGGGGGAGGTTTGTAACACCCCAAAATTTTTCTTTTCTTAAATTCATGTGTGATTTGGCACTTTCGTGAATTTTTGGAATTTTCTGGAATTTATTTGGATTTATTTGGATTTTATTTGAATTTATTCCATTTTGAAATAATTAAAGAATTAAACTTTGCAAATAAAATTTTGTTGGAAATATTTTATTTGAGTCCAAAATGATCCAAAATATTTTCCAGAATTTTTCTGAAATTTTTCTGAGTCTTTTACTTTTTTTAATGAATTAAATGAATTACTGGAAATTATTTTAAATATTAAATCGCTGGAAAATGCGAGTGGGTTTGTACTGTTCATCCGACCGAGCCGCACCCGAAGTCGACTCGGTCCGACCCGAGCCTACCGAGCCTGGTCAGAACCCAACCCTAACCCAAGTTGATCCCGACCGTTGGATCGAGATCCAACGGTCGGATTGGATCGCATCGGTTCGAGCCGAGGCGGCCGGATCCGATTCGGCCGTCGCGATCGTGGCCGTTGATCGTGCCGCGTGGGCGGTCGGCCGTCGTCATCCGCCGGATCGGCGGACTCCGCCCGCCCGCGCCCGCCCGTAGTGTGGAGTCAAGGTTTCCGTTTTAAAAGCAGGCGCAGAGGGTATTTAATGCCCGGGTTGCACCGAGGACCGCCTTGACCCAGCGCAGCCATCGCCTAGCTCACGAGCCTCACCGTAGGTCCCGGAATCGCTCGCGGTTGAGAGGGAAGCCGCGTTCTAGCCGTTCTGCCAAGCGCGCCGTCCTCCGCCGCATCAAGACCGGATCCGGAACCCGAAGCCAGCGCACCGTAGGGACAACTCACCCTCGCCGAGCGCCCGCGCCGAGGCCGTGGTCATCGTCTTCATCCCCGGCCAAGCTAAGCGCGCCGCGTACCATATCGCCGTCATCGAAGCTCGGACAATTGCGTCCGATCAGATCGCCACGGTCATGGTAAGCCCAATGCTCTCTCTCGCACCTAGAACTTCCGATCGGATCTGGGCCGTTGGATCAAGATCCAACGGCCCACGATTGGCCACGTCATCCTGAACGTGGATAACGTTGCGGGTTAAGGTTGTTTTCCACCGTTGGATCAAGATCCAACGGCCCATGATCACCGTGTAGTTTTCAACGTGTTAACCCTGGATCTAATCACGACCGTTGATTTTCAAATCAACGGACACGATCGCGTTAACGCGTGTCCTGAAGCCGGCGCCCACGCCGCTGCAGTGTGGAGTCATCGACACGCCGCTCATGCGTGTCGGCGGCTTAGCCGCAATTCACACCATGACGCCACCCATGACGCTACATCGGTGGGTCCCACTGTCAAGACCGTGGCTGAGCCCCGCCGACGCCAAGAATGACGCTACCCGAAAGTGGTCCCACCCGCTGGCCGACATAGAGTCGTGGACCGAGTCCACGGAGACCGAGCCGAGCATGGACCGAGTCCATGGATTGGCGTCACGCGCCGCCCAATCAGAGGCCGACACGTGTCCAGCCGACACAATAATTAATTTCCGAAAGAAAATGATTTATTAATTCGAAATAATGATTTCGTGATTTTGATTCAAACTTCAAACGCTTATAACTTTTGCGTTTCAACTCTGATTTGAGTGATTCAAATTTCTAAATTTGTATAAAATTGAGACCTACCTAAATATGAATTTTATTTAATTTTTGGACTAAAGTTTTTCTCTGTAAAATTATTTAATTGATTATTTAAACTTTAAATAATCATAACTCTTGCATTTTAACTCCAAATTTGACGATTCCAGTTTCTAAAAATTCATAAAATTATGTTCTCTCTGTTTATGGATTTTATTTGGATGTTTGGACACTTTTTGCCTATTGTTTATTCGTGTATTTGCTATTTGCACGCTTTACGAGTAGACGTTGAAGTGCCTAAGGATTCAAGGAGAAGTATTGACTCAGATCCAACTCAAGACCAAGAGCAAGTGCTTTTGAAGGCAAGTTGTGCTTTGACCATGTTGATCCTATTTCAAATCTATTTTGATTTAAACTATTGCATGCTAGTTCAATTAGAAAAATACTTTATTTAAATATGGGGTTAGATAAATACCAATTTGTCAGATGACACCTTGATTACTTAAGTATGTGCCATGACCCTTGTCACCCTAGTTGTGGTTTACTAGTTGGACATTATTAACTTGCCAACATGGGTTTAGACCGTTGTAGTAAACTGCTTAGACCTGCTACGTGCTCATGACATGATTTTGGATAAACAAATGTTAATATTGACTTCATGATATATTGAACCTGTTTTGGAAAGGTATCATGTGATGTAGATGGCACGTGGTGCATGGTAATCAACTGGGGTTTGATAAATAGTTTTCGACCGGGGCATGTGGCAAGAATAATCAGGTGGGCCAGTTGTGGCATTGGGGATGTTGATTTGGTTCTTCGGGTAGTCTTGCCCTGGTCACCCTAAGGACTTAACCTTGCAAGCCTTTGAACTGTGTCTAACGTGCAACCACATGTCTCAGAATGGGACGGACCTAGTTGACTAAGTTGCTAATAACGCACTGTGGGACCTCAGAGGTCAACTACACCCTTTGTGTAAGTTGTACGGGGAGCGCATCTGGCCGAGGCCAGGTACCCATCTAATGGTTGATTGGCCTAGACTTCGCCTTAGCTAAGGGAAGGGTTAGTGTGCAATAACCTGGAGGACCACTTGTATTGTTAGAGGTTTCCAAAGACTTTGTGACGGAACTCGCCTTTGTGGTGTTTGACTCAGTATCTTGTGGGTAAAGTGCATAACCTCTGCAGAGTGTAGAATCTATTCGAATAGCCGTGTCCGCTGTATTGGACATCGCCGGGAATTACAAATAAGGTTTAGATTTTCTCAAAAATAACTTGGATTTGAAAGGTTTGGTTGGATTAATAATGATGTTTATTGAAAGGTGGATTAGGATTGGAAAGATGTTTATTAACCTCCTTGAAAAGTTATTTATGCTTTACTTGTTTCTACTAATTTCGAATCTACTTATGATATTTGTCAAATGTCGCTTTTATCGCAAATATACCTGAGCTACTCCTTTGTACCAAGCCATGCATATAGTATATTAGCCTGCATTCTGTGCATGACTTGCTGAGTACCAAGTACTCACCCTTGCCACAATACAACACCAGTTGAAGAGGAGACTACACTAGCTTTGGAGGAGGAACTCCAAGAGGAACCGTCTACTTAGGGAAGCGAGCCCAGTCAGTTGCCTGTGGTATACTGGATGGCACCACGAAGTTATTTGATTTTCCGCTGCTACTATTTCTCTTTTAATAAGTTTTGCCCTGCGAGGCGTGCATTTGTAACTTGACTATAAGGTCGAGTAACCAGTTTGACTATTTAAATAAAGTACTTTATTAGTATCGAGTGGTATGATTGTGATATTTACCGATGTTAAGACTGTGTGCACTAGCGCGTTCCTGGACTAGTGCTGAATACACAAAGGGTCCGGATTTGCAAATTCGGGGTCCCGACAAGTGGCATTGGGACGGTGTGAGCACTGGAAAGAGGGCTTCGAGACGAAGAGTTGAGAGGTGGAAGCTCGTCGTTTCGTGGAGAAACGGATGAGATATGGAGGAAAGAGTGATTTTCGGTTTTTGCTTACCTGTTCAAGTTCCGGCGAGATTGAAGGTGCAAGATCATGAGGAATGGGATCTCCTCATCACCCTCTTTCAAACGCAACTGGCCGTTCGCGAATTGGAGGTTTGTAGCAAAAGTTATGGGTGGTTGAAGGAGGGAGGCTATGGAAGGGGAGAGAGAGAGCTTCTCTGGAATGGAATTTCAAGCGCACAGGGAAGATGAACAGTAACTCTTACTACAGTACCGTGCGCTATAGTGCCCCTTGATGCTACAGTAGCCGGTGCCAAGTGCCGACACGTGACAGCGCGTCATTGGCCAGAAATTGAAGAAACAACCGCGCGCGAGATAAAATAGCAATAAGGGTCTAAAAATTCCGGAAAAATTCCCAAAAATATTAGAGAATATTTGAAACCCAATAAAATTGGTTTCACGCAATTTGGATGAAATTTGGGGATTTGAATATTCGGGAGCGAATAGCGGGCATTAAACGAAAGCCGCGCGAGATAAATTACCAGAGGGCTTCCAAAAATCTTGGGAAAATTCCCAAAATGTTTATGGAATATTTGGGACCTAATTGAAGTGATTTCGGGATTTTTGGAGCATTTCGGGACGCGGGTGAAATTTCGGGTACCGGCGGAAATTTGGAAATTCGATTTTTCGAACGGAAGGGAATTGAATCCCGATTTTGGATGGGAAAGGATGCCAGGTTAACATAAACACCATGGAAACTCCAAATTTTGAATTTAATTAATTTAAATTAGATTTTCTCCAGAAGGCGAAAACTAGGGTGTTACACTCAGTCGAGAGAAGCCGACAGCTGGAGTGTCAGAAATGAAGGCTTCACGCTCCTGAAAAGTGAACGATCACATATTGTTAGAATCACAAATCAGACAAAAACTACGAAGCGACTTCTCAGAAGTGAGGAATACTCACGCGAGGAGGAGCCTTCTGCGCCAAAAACTTGCCTGGACAACCTCTATTGGTGATCTCAGTGCCCGGAGCAAAGAAATCAATCACCCGCGCCGCCAAGACATCTCTCGGAAGGGGCGCGTTCGTCTCCCGGTTGGGATCCTGAGTCCCACTATACCGGAACCCCAAATGGATTCGCTCCTTCAAGGGTTGCACCCGGCGCTTGGCGAAGCTGATGGCGATCCCAATGCTGGTCAAGCCCTTGCTTTTCAGACCATCAACCAGCGCCAGAAGCTCAGTGACTTGGTCCAATCCGCGGCCCTTTGGGGGATCGCTCTAGCATCGAAAGACTGTAGGAGCACGGCCGGCGAAGGGAGCAATAAAAGAATCAATGTTGGCGCAATAGAACCACTCCCGCTTCCAACCTTTGAGGGAAGTTTTGAGGGGGATGGTGAAGTAATGTTTCTTCAGGCCCTCCCGCAGTTGGAGTTCGGCTCCCCCAATTGTACTGGGAGTGTTCCGATTTGGATGAGGTCTAAGCAGGAAAAGGGAGCGGAATAAGTCAAAATGAGGACGGATCCCAAGATACGCCCCGTAGAGTTGGACAAATATGGCGATTTGAAGAATGGAGTTGGGGTTTAAGTTGACCAATTCGATCCCGTAAAAGTGAAGAAGCCCCCGAAAGAAAACGCTCCCAGGAACACTAAACTCCCGCCAAAAGAAGGATTCGAAGACCACAATTTCGTTAGCCCGAGGAGTGGGGTAGGCTTCACCTGCTGCGGGCCAGGCGAAGATTAGTTCGAGGGGTGGAAGAACGCCGGCGGCGACAAGCTCCTCCAGGCGAGCCCCCGTAGACACGGAGGCCTCCCATCCTGCGGCCGCTGGACCCGTGCTCTCCTCTGACGATGAAGAAGAAGACATCTTGGCGGAGTGGGGCTTCTGGAGAGAAGTTTTGGGCGCGAAACCGGAAAACCTAGGCTACCAAAATCGCCCAAGGAGCTTTGGAGATTACTCAACTGTGTTGGTGGAGGGGCGAAGGTGTCTTTCCCCCAACAAGGGTTTCTTCGTTTAAAAGAGGTGAGGCTTGTTTTTCGCCTCGCGGCTGGAAGGCGACAAGGGCTCCCGTATGTAATACTGGGCCAGATCTAGGGCATGCCCCATGATGGGCCATCTGCTATGTCGCGCAAGTCGCGACCAGGTGTCAAGTCTGGTTCGAAGTTCGGGATAGATTGCGCCCCACGATAGGCCTGAACGCCGGTCGCTACGGAAGATTGGGACTGGGCACTTTCTCAACATCCTCTAGCGATACACCCCATAATTTGGGGTCAATTGCTGGTCATTGCTGTTTGGTGTGATTGGGTACCGCGGGAGGATCTAACCAAAACGGTCTTGAGAATGCGTTCCATGAGAGTCTAAAGTCAGGCAATCAGAAACAGTACACTGCATTACTCTGAATGACCATGGTATGCCCCAAGAGGGTCAATTGTGCTTTACGAGCCAATTGCTGCACACCGCAAATGGGTGCGGGTACCACTCGGCCCTGAGCCACTCGACCACGAGCCAATCGACTTTAGGTGTGCCCCAAGAGGGTCAATTGTGCTTTACGAGCCAATTGTCGCACACCGTAAACGGGTGCGGGTACCACTCGGCTCCGATCCACTCGGCCACGAGCCAATCGACCATGGTATGCCCCAAGAGGGTCAATTGTGCTCTCTGAGCCAATTGCCGCACAACGTAAACGGGTGCGGGTACCACTCGGCCCCGAGCCACTCGGCCATGAGCCGACCCATTCTTCGGTATACCCCATGAGGGTCAAATAAATGGGCACAAGCGCTACTCGAACATGAACTGGGAAACGTTGATAACAATCCTGAAAACTAACAAGTCCTTTATGATATCCTTACCTACAGAAGTGTTTTTGACATGACAGGATGAGGAAATCCGATCTTAAAGCACTTGGGGGCTACTCTGGGATGTCCGAGACCGGGGTCCCGCAAAGAAGCCCATGGCCGACTTGGCTAGGACGGTGCTTCGGGCCTAAAGTTCAGGAGCACCACAAAGAGCCCATAGTAAGGGCCCAACTTCTTCTCCAAGGCAGCAGGTTACCTCCCCGACGAAGCTTCATCTCACGACAGGACAAGTCCGCCTAAAGTAAAGCTCACACTGCAGCCACTGCACTCGGGATCGGCAGCGCTGTCGGAAAGAGACGACCAAATCTCCTGGCAATAGTTGGGTTCGGCAGACAGAGACAAACAAGATACTCATGAGTCCCCCTGGTCCAAGGCCAGGTGGCACCCCTTTGTAATGTGCCCTCCGCCAAGTATATAAGGCGGGAGGGGACAACCCTGTAAAAAGAGGAGGAAAAAAGGAGGAAGAAAAGAAAAAAGAGAAACTCATACCAACAAGAACACAGGACTAGGGTTTTATCTCCACTGAGAGAGCCCGAACCTGTCTAAAAATCGCCCTCGCATCCTGTGTTTCCATCTAGCTCTGATCTCGCACGAATCCCCACGAATCACAAATCTCATTGCCGACGGCACCACCCAAGTTCATTTTTATGAAAGTCTAACCCTTGACTGTAATCCCCAAGCAATGTCCAATACCGTGGACTAGGCTATTCGAATTGGTTGTACACTCTGCAGAGGTTATACACTTTACCCACAATATACAGTCAAACACCACCAAGGCGAGTGACCGTAACAAAGCCTTTACAATGTTCCTTCTAGACCTAGTACTGCCCGCTAAGGTTTCAACACTGAAGGGACTGGTTACGACACTCAGGGCCCCCCTCCTTCGCCATGTGAGTTTTCACCCGTTCACCCGGAACACACACCACCACAATAGAATCGAAATCTAGACATCACAAATTAATCAGCTAGGTCTGTCCCATTGCATACTTGTGGTTGTCTGTTAGACTCAATTCAAATTCTTGCAAGGATAAGTCCTTAGGATGGCCAAGGCAAGACTACCCAAGAATTCACAAGTATCCACAATAAACAAAAACCAAATACGACCTCCCATGTGCCACTCTTGGCCCACCATAAACAATCTTGCCACTTGCCTCGGTCTAAATCATTTGTCATCGTATGTAGTATGCTTAGTCTTGCAACGTGTCAATAACATTGTTTTGGAACATCAATTGTTAACTTTGACTTAATAAGATATGGAACGTGTTACTAAAAATGTGACATGTGTTATTAATGATGTTGATGGCACGTGGTGCATGTTAACTTTAACCAATGTTGGCAAATTATTATTGTCCAACTAATATTTGATAATCTAGGGTGACAAATGATTCATGGCATACAATTATTAAAGACAGGGTGGCATACAACAAATAGGTCGCATAGCTATTCCCAAAATAAATTGAAAGCATTTTAATTAAACTAGCATTCAATAATTTAAATCAATGTAGTTTTAAAAGTGGGATCAATATGGTCAAAGCACAACTTGCCTTGGAAAAGGTCCTATTCCTGCTCCTGGACTTGTTCCTGGGTAAAGACCTCTCCTCCGAAGCCTTCGGGCAATTCAACGTCTACGCGAAATAGATAAATAAACAACAAATAAATAAAACTAGGGAGCAACTCAAGTCCAAAAATTAAATAAAATTCACCATTAAATGGAGCTCAATTTTAAAAAATTTTAGAAACTAGAATCACCTCAATCGAAATTAAAACGCAAAAGTTATAGCGATTTGAAATTTGAAAATTCATTTAAAACAATAAACCAAATTACTTCATTTATTTTTATATTGAAAATACAGAAATATGACGTCAGCATGACATCAGCGCCTAATTTCTTTTTCGGCTGAATTATTTTTCTAAAGGAAATCAATTTATTGAGTCACGCTTACATCATCCGGTGTATAGACTGGGTCCATGAGTCCACGTGTCGCTGACACGTGAGCCCCACTCGAGATGACGTCAAGCTGACGTCAGCATGACCCGGCTGGGTGACTTACAAGCAGGACCCAACGATGACGTCATTGCTAACATCACGCACATGGGTGGCCAGCGACTGATATGCGGGCCGAGCTGCTGAAGTTAGGGGTGACATCAGCAACGATCGGCGCTGGCCCGCGATGTTTCTATTTCCCTGCACTTGTGGCACGCTCAGATTGGCTCGTGTCGGGACCCGAATTTGCAAAGCCGGACCCTCTGTGTATTCAGCACTAGTTCAGGAACGCGCTAGTGCACACAGTCTCAACATTGGTAAATATCACAATCATACTCAACGAAATAATAAAGTACTTAAAGTAATTAACCAAACGGGGTTGCTCGACCTTAGGGTCAAGTTACAAATATACGCCTCGCAGGACGAAACTTATTAAAAGAGAAATAATAGCAGCGGAAAACAAGATAACTTCGTGGCGCCATCCAGTATACCACAGTAATCGATCGGGCTCGCCTCCTAGTTAGACGGTTCCTCTTGGAGCTCCTCCTCCAAAGCTGGTGTAGACTCTTCCTCAATTGGTATTGTATTGTGGCAAGGGTGAGTACTTGGTACTCAGCAAGTCATGCACAGAATGCAAGCTAATAGACTACATGCATGGCTTAATACAAAGGAGTAGCTCAAGGTATAATTGCAGTAAACAGCATTTGACAAGTATCATAAGTAGATCCGAAAGCAATGAAAACAAGTATAACATCAATAACTTTCCCAGGAGTTAAATAAACATCTTTGCCATTCCTAGTCCACATTTCCATCAACATCATCATTTAAACCAAACCAAACCTCCCAAGTCCAAGTTGTTTTCATGAAAGTCTAACCCTTGACTGTAATTCCCGAGCGATGTCCAATACCGCGGACTTGGCTATTCGAACAGATTTTACACTCTGCAGAGGTTATGCACTTTACCCACAAGATACAGTCAAACACCACAAAGGCGAGTGTCCGTAACAAAGTCTTTCGGAAATGGCTAACTACGCAAGTGAACCTTTCCGGTTTTTGCCCTACACCATCCCTTCCCTTAACAAAGGTGAAGTATGGGACCGACATACCGTTGGACGGGTACCATGCCATCGCATCGGTATGCTCCCCCATCAAGCTACACAAAGGGTGTAGTTGACACCCGAGATATCACATGCAAGTTATTAGTAACTTACTCGACTAGGACTGTCCCATTCCGGTCATGTGGTTGCACGATTAACTCAGTTCAAAGGCTTGCAAGGTTAAGTCCTTAAATTGACCAGGGCAAGACTACACAAAGAACCAAACCAACGTTCCCAATGCCACAACTGGCCCACCCGATCATTCTTGCCACATGCCCCGGTCCAATTCTATTTATCAAATCCCCAGTTGATTACCATGCACCACGTGCTATCAACACTAACATCAATAACACCTGACACTTCTCAAAAACACGTTCCATATCTCATTAAGTCAATGTTAACAAGTAATTGTCAAAATCGTGTCATGTACTCGTGGCAGGTCTAAGCATTGTACTACACGGTCTAAGTACCCATGTTGGCAGTTTAATAATATCCAACTATTTAATCCTAAACTAGGGTGACAAGGGTTCATGGCATACAATTATTTATGTCAAGGTGGTATATAGCAACTAGGCATTTAACTAATCTCCCAAAATCAATTAAAGCATTTTCTAATTTGAACTAGCATGCAATAATTTAAATCAAATTAATTTCAAAATGGGATCAACATGGTCAAAGCACAACTTGCCTTCAAAAAGTACTTGATCTTGGTCCTGAGCTGGCTCCTGGGTCAACACTTCTCCTTCGAATCCTTCGGGCACCTCAACGTCTACTCGTAACGCGTGCAAATAGCAATAAATGAATAAAACAGTAGACAAAAAGTGTCCAAACCTCCAAATGAAGTCCATAAATAGAGATAGCATAATTTTATGGATTTATAGGAATTTGAATCGGCAAAATCGGAGTTAAAACGCAAAAGTTATAAGCGTTTAAATAATCAATTAAATAATATTACAGAGAAAAACTTTGGTCTAAAAATTAAATAAAATTTACCATTGGGTAGACCTCAATTTTATACAAATTTAGAAATTTGAATCACTCAAATCGGAGTTGAAACGCAAAAGTTATAAGCGTTTGAAGTTTGAATCTAAATTTGAAATCAATAAACCGAATTAAATAATTAATTTCTTTTTCAGAAAATGATTTATTGCGTCAGCATGACATGTGTCGGCACCGGATTGGTCCACGTGGACTGGCTGACGTCAGCGCCGGCCGAACCCACCGATGATGTCAGCATGACGTCATCGGTCACGTGGCACCACCCGGGTGCTGTCATGTGTCCTGGTCCATGGACACGGCCCACGCGCGGCTCGGGTCCACGGTGGATCCGGTGCACGGCTCCACATGTCACTGACATGTGGGCCCATCCTGTCAGCGGCCCGGGCTCACGCCAGCGCGGCGCGATTGACATGGGGCCCCGCGTGTAAGAGACACGTACCCACGCGCGGGCGCTGACTGCGCTGACTGCGACGGTCGGTCTCCCGGCCATGTGGCTTGATCTCGGCCATTGATTTGAAATTCAACGGCCCAGATTCGATCTGGTTTCACGCGTTTGGGGTAAACGCGGTCAATCTGGACCGTTGGATCTCGATCGGACGGTCGAGATCCAATCTAACGCGTACAACGCGGCTAACGCTAACCGTACGATCTAGATCTAACGGCTGAGATTGGATCTGGGGGTGAGCACGTGGATCTCACCGTGAGTGACGTGGCACAATCTGGGCCCTTGGATCCTGATCGGACGGCTAGCAGAGCTCGAGGTCCGGCGATGGCGTGCGGCGGAGCGGGGTCACCGGCACGGGGGACGACGACCACTTGGACGGCGTCTGGGGCGTGCTCCGACGAAGTGAGAGGTACCCACGGGTGCGGCTCGACGCGGGGAGTCCGGATCTGGGGTCAACGGCGGCGATGGACGACGGACGGCGGCGGAATCGGCAAAAGCACGCGGCGGAACGGGCTTCCAACTCCGGCGAGCTCGCGCGGGCGAACGATGGCGGCTCCGGTGGCGTTGTCTAGGGCTACGGGTGTGCACGGAAGTCGGCAACACGACACGGGTGGCGGCGCATTAAATACCCCCACGACGTCCGTGAAACGCGCGGAAAACGAGGGCCCACACACGGGCGGCGGCGGAGTCCGGCGGCAACACGGAGAGGGCGACGTGGCTCAACGTGAGCCGTTGGATCTCGATCCAACGGTCACGTGAGTTGGACTCGAGTCCGACTCGGTGAGTCGGCCGCTCGGTCGGGCTCGGTCCGGTGACGTAGCTCAATCGTGGCCGCTGGATCAAGATCCAACTGGCCACACTGCTAGGGTTCTGGCCGAGTGGGTTCTGGCCGATCACGTGGCTCTGGCCGGACTCGAACTCGAGTCCGACTCGCACTTGGCCTGGTGAACAGTAAAACCCGTTCGCCATTTTCCAGCGATTAAATATTCAATTTAATCCCCAAAAATTCATTTAATCCATTAAAAACAGCAAAACACTGAGAAAAATTCCAGAAAAATTCTAGAAAATATTTTGGATCATTTTGGACTCAAATAAAATATTTCCAACAAAATTTCATTTGCAAAATTAAATTCTTTAATTATTTCAAAAGAGAATAAATTCAAATTAAATCCAAATAAATTCCAGAAAATTTCAAAAATCCACAAATGGCACAAATAACATTTAAAATCATGAAAAGCAAAAATTGGGTTGTTACAGCTCGGCTACGATGTGATCACACGCGTTCGTTCAAAATCCGACGATAGTCCCGGGTTGCGACACGTGGGTGCATCTCAGCCCTCGATTTCAGATAGGACGGCTAAGAATGATCTAAAGAGGTTAAATGTGATCTAATCTAGATCATTCAAATCAAATCGGACGACTCGGATCGGTTCTGATCCACAGCTAAGGGATATGACGCGACATGTCTAGCTGGCTTACGCGTGTCTCAATCTACACCATTCAGTCTGAAATGAATGGCTACGATTTAAATCTAGCACTAACACGTGAATCACTCTTAACCGTACATCCTAGATCCAATGGTGGAGATCTACTCCAACAGAACAGGAATGAAACGCTTACGCGGCTGAATCTAGGTCGTTCAATCTAGATCTAACGGTCCAAACCAGATCTACACAGAACTACTCAATCTAATATGGGCCTTACGATCTAGATCCTACGGATGAGATCTAATTTGGAAGACGTACCGAGACATTGATGTGGACGAACCTGGGCAATCGAATGGTGATCCGACACTTCACAGAGTTCGCGAAGCCAGTGATGGCATGGCGGAGTTGGCTGCCCGGAGCTGGGGAAGATGACATGAGAGGAGCCGCCCAGATCGTCCTCGAGTGGTTGGATGAACAGTTGCTCCCATCGGATTTGGATCCTAGCAACCAATCACCGGAGGTGATCTTGATGCTAATACCCAAGCCCAATGGAGACAACCCTACGAACATCCAAACGACTCGACAACAACCCCGGTATTCCCCCGGTATGCGATCCGAAACTCGCCCAGGATCCCCACATACCGGTTTCCAAGTCATATCACAACAGTTCCCACAAAGGGGCATCGAACCCAAACTTACTACCAGAGACGCACGAACGCGGAAGCAACAAAACACACACGGCACACGGAAGCCCAAAGATGACCAAACAAAACAGGAAGCGAAGAGCCGACAGATTCCAAACAGGAACAAAAGTGCAACAGTTTACAAAAGTAAAGCCGACTATCCTATACGACAAAAGTAAAACACCCCGGAAGTGTCATGCCCCGAACACTTCCGGGCGCACACGCACGACGGCCTCTACTCGGTGCCCCGCCCGGTCACCGATAGGCAGTAGGGGCAGAACTCACACCCCTCTGGATCCTCACCTGCAAAACCACAAAGCAGAAGCCTGAGTACAAAAAGGTACTCGCAAGTCTTACCCGTGGTCCATATATGACCGACTCCAAGGGACATGCATTTGGATGTGGCAATAACCAGGCTGAAGGTAAAAGTGCAGAAAGCTTAACATTTGTTATATTCATTTCCTAACTACTCAATTCACAATTAAAAGCGATTTATATATGACCGCTTCTAAAAATGAAGTTGCAATCATTAATTCACAACAATTAATCTCAACACCAATTTATGTGGGCTCAAGCTCGACAAATGAACCTCGGTTCAAGTTCTTACTACGTGATCGTGCGATGAAAGAGCTTGCTCATATCCGAGCGCGGCAATTCAATCGCTTAATTAACCTGCAGGGAAGCATTGATCGCACGACACTTACCACAAGGGCCTAGTGTCAACCCTCTCCCAATCATACCCAATCGCTGAGCGCCCTCCTCATGTCCGAAAACCTAGCACCCTCCTCGAAGCTGCCCCAAGCCCGGCTTGGCGCTCGAGAGTCGGCCTAAGCCTCGCCCTCAACCACGTCCAACCACAGGAAGTTACGGTCCATCGATTCCGTATGAGAGAAAGAGTGGCTTACCGTACCATAATCGGGCATGCGACCAACCGGGGTGTGCTCAATCAAAGGGCAACCATCGAATCGGTCCTTAACTGACACAGACGGGGCTACACATTTGAGTCTCCATACCCAAATGAACCAATTCCCCGCCCGGTCCACCATTCATTTCTTTCCAAAACCTTTCCCAATTCCAAGTCCAACATAATGTAGTATGTGTGTAATAATAACAACCGCAAGTGACATAACCCTCCGTCGCTTGGCCCAAATCCCGATCTCTAAGCAAATTCTAAGCCGTGACTCATTTAATACCCATACTAGTTTCAACGGAAGTATTCACAAATCCAAGGGACGAATGTGCAGCAAATAGGATCTAACCCTAACCCAATTCAATTCCTAATGCAGACTTATTTCACCAATTAAGCAGTTTATTCTCAAAAATACAATTAATATAGGTTCAAGATGCATAGGTGCTTGCCTTGTTCTTCTGCTGGTGGATCGACAGCGATTTGCCCGTCGGCAACTCCTCAACCACGGCCACGTCGATCGCCAAGGATCGTTCTCTACACGAGTACAATGCACAATTAAAATGCATGCAATGCATATGAACGGCACAACCTAAAAACCCCGAGAAACAACGCACGGACAACTCGACTCAACCGACAGACCAGCAAATCTTAACGGATAGGCCGGGTATTTGATCCGACTCTCCGGACAATCCGACTCTCCGGCCCATTCGTCCGGATATCCGGACAGGCGGACACTCCGGACGGGTGTCCTGACACTTCTGACCTGGCGAAGTTTTACCCAATAACTCGACGGATCGAGGTGCCGCCAAGTCCAACGGCATCACGGACCCGATCTATGACTTTCCTACACGTGGCAAGGCCGAGGAAGCTTATAGCTAACCCAACTCCACGAGGAACGACACTAGCCCATGAAACCACTAACCAACTCCAAACGACCCTTGGATCGGGCGCTACTACTACCCGATCAACCACACTAGCACCCACATTCACCGATCCAAGCCCCACACTCAACCCTAGGATCACTACAACCAAAAACCCTAAAGCTCAAGATCCAACTCCAAAACTTCAAATCTAAACCTAAGCTCTAACTCCCACCATTGATGACCCTAGAACCCAAGAATCCCACGAATCAACCCCCAAGAGAGAGACCTACCTCCCAGGAAGATAGAGGAGAAGCAATGCCGGAGGAGGAAGGAGGATGCCACGAGGACGAGCTAGAGGACGCCGGGAGGAGCCACGGAGGTCGCCGGCCGGTGGGCTCGCCGGAGTGGAGCTAGGGGGGGTGGAGAGTGCATACACGGTGGAGGAGCAAAAGGGAGTAGAGTGAAATGAGGTGGGGGCCAAGGAAACGGGATTTTTATACAAAACCCCCGCAGATACCGGACTCTCCGACGCTTCAACCCGAGACTCGGGTTGGGGTCTTCGTGGAATCAACCCGGACACTCGGACATTCACCGGACACTCCGGGTGGGGTGTTCGGTCAGCTCAATCCGGATACTCCGGACTTTTATCCGACATTCCGGTTGATTCGACACTCAGGATGTTTATCCTGATACTCCTGATGTCCCAGTAGTTCTTGAAGTTTGGTGCCTTTACAAACCCTCCCACCTTAAGGGAATCTCGCCCGAGATTCGTAAACGAGCGCATGCTAGGAAGATAACTACAAGGGAAAAAGTCAAGGATCAGCGAGTAATACTCACATGCTTTGGAAGAACTCGATACTGCTCTTCTTGAGATTTGATCCTCGGACTCCCAAGTGGCTTCATCTTCATGTGGTTGCTCCAATCGAACCTTATAGAACTTGAGAGTCTTCCTTCGAGTCTTGCGTTCGGCCTCGCCCACAACTCGAATAGGATGCTCTTGGTAAGATAAATCAGGTTCAGTCGAACTTCGAGGTCATCCACCTCCAGAGATTCAAACGGAGTACGGAGACACTTCTTCAGCTGGGAGACGTGAAACACGTCGTGAACCATTCCGAGCGAAGGAGGAAGCTCTAGCTGATATGCTACTTGGCCGCGCTTTCCAAGGATCTTGAACGGCCCTACGTAGCGAGGTGCCAGCTTTCCTTTAACTCCGAATTGACAAAGTGCCACGGAGAGGAGAAACCTTCAGGTAGACGAAGTCGCCAGAGTCGAAGGAGAGGGGTCTCCTATGACGATCAGCATAGCTTTTCTGTCGAGACTGCGCTACTCTCAGATTCTCTTGGATAGTCCTCACCTTTTCTTCTGCCTCCATGACTAGTTCAGGCCCAAGGAATGAACGCTCACCACTCTCTGCACTGGGCTCAGAGGGGCCCGACTACGACCATAGAGTGCTTCGAAGGGAGACATCTTGATGCTGGTTTGGTAGCTGTTGTTGTACGCGAACTCAGCGTACGGGAGACACTCTTCCCACTTCTTCCCGTAGGACAAGATACAAGCCCTCAACATATCTTCGAGGATCTGATTGACCCTCTGGCCCGACTGGCCACCGAGGGTGGTATCTTGTCAATCAGAGCGCTGCCCAAGGCCTCATGCAAAGCTTCTGCACTGAGAAGTGAACCGAGAACCTGCATGCGAAACTATCCGCTTGGGCACTCCATGCAGACTTACGATCCGGGAGATATACAAGTCCGCATACTTCTTAACTCGATACTTGGTGCAAACGGCCAAGAAGTGCGCAGACTTCGTCAGTCGATCGATGATTACCCAAATCGAGTCATGGCCTGAGGAAGTGGTCGGCAGGCCGGTAATGAAATCCATGGCGACATCCTCCCACTTCCAAACTGGAATAGGGAGAGGCTGAAGGGTACCGGCTGGCTTGAGGTGTTCGGCCTTCACCCGCTTGCAGACGTCGCATTCCGACACATAGCGAGCGACTTCGCGCTTCATGCGAGTCCACCAAAACTGCCGTCTCAGATCTTGATACATCTTGTTGCTGCCCGGGTGAATGGTAAGCAAAGAGTTATGCGCCTCATCAAGAATCCTTCGCTTCAACTCCTGGTCATCAGGGACAACTATGCGGTCGCCGAACCACAAGGTTCCCTGCTCATCCAGGCGAAACTCAGCGGCTTGCCCCAAATCTAATTTACCCCGGATCTGTGCAACTTCTTCATCCTTCGTCTGTGCCTCCCGAATCTGATCGAGCAATGTTGATCTCAACTCGAGATTAGCTATGAATCCCTGTTCGCCCATCTCCAAGCCGAGTCTCTGGAATTCGGCACAGAGGGAGACACTGGGACCGGAGAGTAAAGCAGTTGCATTGAGCTTTGCGACTCAACGCGTCAGCTACCACATTCGCCTTCCCCGGGTGGTAATGCACCTCCAGACTGTAATCTTTGATCAACTCAAGCCATCTCCGCTGCCTCATGTTCAGATCTGCTTGGGTGAAGATGTACTTGAGACTTTTATGATCAGTATAAATATTGCACTTGTTCCCCAGGAGATAGTGGCGCCAGATCTTCAAGGCATGCACCACTGCTGCAAGCTCCAAATCGTGGGTGGGGTAGTGCTCCTCGTGATGCTTCAACTGCCGAGATGCGTAGGCAACGACCCGGCCTTCTTGCATGAGCACACAGCCAAGCCCAATGCCTGACGCATCGCAATACACATCAAAAGGCCTGTGGATATCCGGCTGAGTGAGGACAGGGGCCGTAGTCAGACGTTGCTTCAGCGTTCGAAGGCGCTCGCGATCGGCCGACCATCCTGAACTCAACTCCCTTCTTGAGCAGCTCACCATCGGCCGCAATCTTTGAGAAGTCCTGGATGAAACGGCGATAATACCCAGCCACCCAAGAAAAGCATGGATGTCCGTGATGATCTTGGGCTGCTCCCAATTGAGTACATCCTGTACCTTACTCGGTCAATCGCCACGCCGCCGTAAAGGACGTGTCCCAAGAATGACACTTCCTTCAGCCAGAACTCGCATTTGCTGAACTTTGCATACAGGCGATGCTCCCGAAGTCTTCCGAGAACAACACGAAGGTGCCTGGCATGATCTTCCTCGCTGGCCGAATAGATGAGGATGTCATCAATGAAGATGACGACAAAGGAATCCAGCTCCTCCATGAAGATGGAGTTCATAAGGTACATGAAGTATGCCGGCGCGTTCGTCAGACCGAACGACATGACGGTATACTCGTAAAGCCCGTGATCCGTGGAGAAAGCGATCTTGGGATGTCCTCGGCTCGGATCTTAATCGATGGTAGCCGAGCCTCAGATCAATCTTGGAAAATACTCGTGCACCGCCACCGGTGATCAAACAGGAGGTCGATCCGGGGCAATGGGTACTTGTTCTTGACGGTGACTGCATTCAGGGGACGGTAATCAACGCAGAGGCGCAGAGAACCATCCTTCTTGGTCACAAAGAGAGCCGAGCAACCCCAAGGTGAGGAGCTCGGGCGAATGAAACCCTTGTCCATCAACCCTTTCAGCTGGAGCTTCACCAGCCAATTCATTTGGCGGCATCCGTCTGATCGCTTGGACACCGGAGCGGTCCCTGGCCGAGCTCAACGACAAACTCGATATCCCGATCGTGGCATTCCGGTAATTCATTTGGGAACACATCGGGAAACTCCGACACCACGGGAATCGAGTCCAGCTCTTCAACTTCTGTCCCATTTAGCGAACACAAGGTGGCCTTGTTCTCGTTAAGAAGTAGGGTGAGTCGGCCGCCCTTCGGATTTCGGAGTGACAGGGTACGACTACAGCAATCCAAAACAGCCTGCTGTCGTGCCAGCCAACTCATCCCTAGGATGACATCTATCCCCCGAAGGTCTAGAAGCAACAAGCTGACCGTGAATGGAATCCCCTGAATCTGAACTACTGCCTTCTGAACCATCTGCCTAACCGTGATCTTCGACCCCGGTGCCTCAATCACAAAAGAGGTGACACTGCTACTGACCCTCATCTGATGCTGCTCTACAAACCCCGTGCGAACAAAAGAATGGGAAGCCCCTGAATCAAACAATACTCTAGCCTCATGCCCCTCAACAAGAAACGTACCCGGCCCGACCGTGAGCCCTCGAGAACCGCCTCGGCGTCGGCGAAGGTAATGACGCCTCGGCTCGGCGTGAGGTAGTGGCGATGGTCTTGCCGCGCCCGAAGGTCGTGGAGCGCCGCAGCGTTGCTGGCGTGGGAATGGGCAGTCCCGGATGAAGTGGCCCGACGTCTGGCAATTGTAGCACGGACCGGGACCAGGAACCCGCCGCCGCTCGTCACGGCGGCGGTAGTGGTGGTCGTGGCCGGCAAAGTGGCAACCGACGATCGGGCCGTCGCGACCGACCGAGACGGCCGCTGAGCAGACGGCCTCGACGGCCGATACGAGATCGCGACGAGCCCGCCGCGAGCCGCCGCCACGAGTACGGGCGTCGCCGCTTCCTCTTCTTCTCCTCCCGATGAGCCCGCATCTTGAGCTCAACGGTGATCGCGCGGCTCACCAGGTCGTTAGTCGGCTGGGTCGCAGACGGACAGCTTTGTCCTCCGTGATCTTCGTTCAACCCACTCACGAACCGACCGCTTCTTCCTGGTGCCGTGTGACTCCTCCGGGCGCATCGCGCTGTAGTTGAATTCTCGCGAGTAGTCAACCACCGACTTGCCGAAATGTCGGAGGGTGAGAAATCGCCGCTTCTTCATGTCCATGAGGCCCTTTGGGATGTGGTACGCCCAAACGCCTCACGGAACTCAGCCCAGTAAATCGGTGCCCCCGCAGTCGCATCACCCTCAAATTGGCCCACCAAGCACCGGCAGGCTCCTCGAGCTGCCGCCGGGCCGAAGTGGGCCTTCCGAGCTCCCCCAGCGGTCGATAAGAGCAAATTTACGCTCTATCGTGCGAGCCAATCGTCGGCCTCCAACGGATCGGTGGCCCGTGAGAAGACCGGTGGCTGCGTGCGTGAAGTCGAGATAGTCGGTGGGCCGACCTCGCCCATCACCTCGGCCGCCTGGCTGGACCCGATCCCGACCAGATCTCAAGGATCCGGTTGGTGGCCTCCTGGTTCTCGCTCCGACCGCATCATGATATCCAAAGACATTGGGAGGAGGCGGCGGATCACCACGGCCAGCCGTGATCGCCAAAGACCATCATCATCGCCCATTCCTCCTCGGGTCCTCATCGTAGTCAACCAAGGCCGGACAACAAGAATTAGAACTATAGGAGGAAACATGTCCTAAAACCAAACAAAACCCGCAAAACAACCCAAGCGATCAGAACACTCCACCTTGGAGTCCAACAAGTCTACTACACCCAAAGGCAAAACACAACTCACAATGCAGATGGCAGCATGACACATGCACGGCATGAGATGAGATGACATGCACGACTTCCAACGCAACCCTCACACTCACCACTATAACCTAGGGCGGGGATAAGTATGACTTTCTATCTAATGCAGCATGACAATCCTAAGCAATCTCCTAACTGGTCGTCGAGTTGGGGTCCGTCTTTGTGCGCCTTGCTCTGATACCAACCCTGAGAGGAGCCGCCCAGATCGTCCTCGAGTGGTTGGATGAACAGTTGCTCCCATCGGATTTGGATCCTAGCAACCAATCACCGGAGGTGATCTTGATGCTAATACCCAAGCCCAATGGAGACAACCCTACGAACATCCAAACGACTCGACAACAACCCCGGTATTCCCCCGGTATGCGATCCGAAACTCGCCCAGGATCCCCACATACCGGTTTCCAAGTCATATCACAACAGTTCCCACAAAGGGGCATCGAACCCAAACTTACTACCAGAGACGCACGAACGCGGAAGCAACAAAACACACACGGCACACGGAAGCCCAAAGATGACCAAACAAACAGGAAGCGAAGAGCCGACAGATTCCAAACAGGAACAAAAGTGCAACAGTTTACAAAAGTAAAGCCGACTATCCTATACAACAAAAGTAAAACACCCCGGAAGTGTCATGCCCCGAACACTTCCGGGCGCCTCACGATTATGACAGCCTCTACTCGGTGCCCTTGGGCCACCGATAGGCGAGGGGCGTAACTCACACCCCTCCGATCCTCACCGCAAAACCACAAAGCGTAAGCCCGAGTACAAAAAGGTACTGCAAGTCTTACCCGTGGTCCATATATGACCGACTCCAAAGGACATGCATTTGGATGTAGCAATAACCAGTGAAGGTAAAAGTGCGAAAGCTTAACATTTGTTATATTCATTTCCTAACTACTCAATTCACAATTAAGCTTGTAATAGCAGCCGCTTCTAAAAATGAAGTTGCAATCATTAATTCACAACAATTAATCTCAACACCAATTTATGTGGGCTCAAGCTCGACAAATAACCTCGGTTCAAGTTCTTACTACGTGGTATGCGATGAAAGAGCTTGCTCATATCCGAGAGCGGCAATTCGAATCGCTTAATTAACCTGCCAGGAAGCATTGATCGCACGACACTTACCACAAGGGCCTAGTGTCAACCCTCTCCCAATCATACCCAATCGCCAAGCGTCCTCCTGCGATCCGAAAACCTAGCACCCCTCGAAGCTGCCCCAAGCCCGGCTTGGCGCTCGAGAGTCGGCTAAGCCTGCGCCCTCAACCACGTCCAACCACGAGGAGATTACGGTCCATCGATTCCGTATGAGAGAAAGAGTGGCTTACCGTACCATAATCGGGCATGCGACCAACCGGGTGTGCTCAATCAAAGGGCAACCATCGAATCGGTCCTTAATCGACACTGACGGGCTACACATTTGAGTCTCCATACCCAAATGAACCAATTCCCCGCCCGGTCCACCATTCATTTCTTTCCAAAACCTTTCCCAATTCCAAGTCCAACATAATGTAGTATGTGTGTAATAATAACAACCGCAAGTGACAGAACCCTCCGTCGCTTGGCCCAAATCCCGATCTCTAAGCAAATTCTAAGCCGTGACTCATTTAATACCCATACTAGTTTCAACGGAAGTATTCACAAATCCAAGGGACGAATGTGCAGCAAATAGGATCTAACCCTAACCCAATTCAATTCCTAATGCAGACTTATTTCACCAATTAAGCAGTTTATTCTCAAAAATACAATTAATATAGGTTCAAGATGCATAGGTGCTTGCCTTGTTCTTCTGCTGGTGGATCGACAGCGATTTGCCCGTCGGCAACTCCCTCAACCACGGCCACGTCAGTCGCCGCGGGATCGTTCTCTACACGAGTACAATGCACAATTAAAATGCATGCAATGCATATGAACGAAGTACAACTGAAAAACCCCGAAGAAACAACGCAACCGGACAACTCGACTCAACTGGACAGACCAGCCTAACCCGGACAGTTCGGGTATTTGATCCGGACTCTCCGGACAATCCGGACTCTCCGGCCCATTCGGTCCGGATACTCCGGACAGGGCGGACACTCCGGACGGGGTGTCCGGACACTTCGGACCTGGCGAGTTTTACCCAATAACTCGACGGATCGAGGTGCCGCCAAGTCCAACGGCATCACGGGGACCCGATCTATGACTTTCCTACACGTGGCAAGGCCGAGGAAGCTTATAGCTAACCCAACTCCACGAGGAACGACACTAGCCCATGAAACCACTAACCAACTCCAAACGACCCTTGGATCGGCGCTACTACTACCCGATCAACCACACTAGCACCCACATTCACCGATCCAAGCCCCACACTAACCCTAGGATCACTACAACCAAAAACCCTAAAGCTCAAGATCCAACTCCAAAACTTCAAATCTAAACCTAAGCTCTAACTCCCACCATTGATGACCCTAGAACCCAAGAATCCCACGAATCAACCCCCAAGAGAGAGACCTACCTCCAAGGAAGATAGAGGAGAAGCAATGCCGGGAGGAGGAAGGAGGATGCCGGCGCGAGGACGAGCTAGAGGACGCCGGGGAGGAGCCACGGAGGTCGCCGGCCGGTGGACTCGCCGGAGTGGAGCTAGGGGGGGTGGAGAGTGCATACACGGGTGGAGGAGCAAAAGGGAGTAGAGTGAAAAGAGGTGGGGGCCAAGGAAACGGGATTTTTATACAAAACCCCCGCAGATACCGGACTCTCCGGACGCTCAACCCGGAGACTCCGGGTTGGGGTCTTCGGTGGAATCAACCCGGACACTCCGGACATTCAGTCCGGACACTCCGGGTTGGGGTGTTCGGTCAGCTCAATCCGGATACTCCGGACTTTTATCCGGACATTCCGGGTTGGATTCGGACACTCCGGATGTTTATCCGGATACTCCGGATGTCCCAGGAGTTCTTGAAGTTTGGGGCCTTGACATGACACAAGCGACAGCATTTCCGTGGCTCTCCGGCGAAGTGGGATATCGCTTCCGAAGTGCCTCGTCACAACAACACCAGATCCGGGCTCGGTGCGGCGAGAAATGATGACGATGGCATCCAAAACGACAGAAGAACACGGCGGTAGTCCTCGAACCTCGACGAGCAATCTAGCGTAGGTGGCGGCGGCGCAAACGACGAGACCTAGGGAAACATAAAGAGAACGGCATGGCGATTACTACTAGGGTATTTAAAGTGCGTGGGCATCCGTGTCCTGCTCGGAATCTGCCGCTGCCGTTACGTGGTGGCGCAGTCCGGCGGCACCTCGAACGGGCGACATGGCTGCATCGCAAGCGTCCAAACGTGATCGATCCGACAGTCAAGCGCGTGCGCGCATGTGGACGGATCCCGGCCATTGGATCTCAATCCAACGGTGACCGCATGTCGGGACCCGAATTTGCAAATCCAGACCCTCTGTGTATTCAGCACTAGTCCAGGAACGCGCTAGTGCACACAGTCTCAACATTGGTAAA
Source organism: Rhipidocladum racemiflorum (assembly GCA_036346355.1). NCBI lineage: Eukaryota > Viridiplantae > Streptophyta > Magnoliopsida > Poales > Poaceae > Rhipidocladum > Rhipidocladum racemiflorum. Next base: position 35,917,574 of record CM070589.1, on the reverse strand, counting down.
TATCACAATCATACCAAACGATACTAATAAAGTACTTTAAATAGTTAACCAAACTGGTTGCTCGACCTTAGGGTCAAGTTACAAATATAAGCCACGCAGGGCGAACCTTAATAAGAAAGAAATAACTGCAGCAGAAAATAAGATAACATCGTGGCGCCATCAAGTATACCACAGGCAACTGACTGGGCTTGCTCCCTTGTTAGACGGTTCCTCTGGGAGCTCCTCCTCCAAAGCTGGTGTAGACTCCTCTTCAACTGGTGTTGTATTGCGGCAAGGGTGAGTACTTGGTACTCAGCAAGTCATGCACATAATGCAAACTAATATACTACATGCATGGCTTGGTACAAAGGAATAGCTCAGGTTTATTTGCAGTAAACAGCATTTGACAAGTATCATAACTAGATTCGAAAGCAGTAGAAACAAGTATAATGTAACATCCTCTTTTTGGCTTTCTGGAGAAAAACCTGATTTAAATAAAGTTAATTCAAAGTTGGAGTTTCTTTGGTGTTTATAATAACCTGGCATCCTTTCCCCTTCGAATCGAATTAATTCCTCCCGCTAAAAATCGGGTTTTCCAGTTCCCGCCAGGACCCGAAAATTCACCCGAGTCCAAAAATGCTCCAAAAATCTCCAAACCACTCCTAAAATGTTCCAAATATTCCGAAATTATTTTAGGAATCATTTCCCGGATTTTTGGACATCCGTTCCTATTTTATCTCGCGCGGCTTTTGTTTAATGCCTGCGATCCGCGCCCGAATATCCAATTCCACAGAAATCATCCAAATTCAACCAAACCACTTCCATTGAGTTCCAAATAATCTAAAATGGCTCTAGGAATTTTTCCGGAATTTTTAGGCCATTTTTCCCAATTTTTCTCTAGGGCGGAACTTTCGCGTATAAGCCAACCACTCACAGACCGCCACGTGGCAAGTGAACAGTAGCTTCTTCCACCTTGGGATGGCTCTGTACGTGGGTTTGCTTGGAAGAAAGAACAGAGACTTCCCTTCTCTCCTCCAGGGATTCAAATTCGTGTATCTCCCTCCATACAACTCCAAATCAATAACCGTCGGATCCGTTGGGATCACAACGGCCTCCTCTTTCTATCCATGGGGATAATGCACCCGAGATCGCTACTGGTTTTTGAGCAGTTGCGAGGAAATCGAATCGACCTTTATGGGGATTGAGCGGCCGCTTCTAATCCGCTTCGCGTGATTCCGCCTCATTTCTCCGTATAAGAACCCTCTTTCCGGTGCTATAGCTCTCCGTTAGCCTCTCAAATCCAATTGGCCGCAAGATCAAGAAAACCGACGAACTTTGGTTGTTCTTCGCGTTCTTCGTGTTCTTGCTCATATCTTCCACTCCGGTGGATCTTTCTCCCTCCCGTTCGTTTCTTTGTGTTAGCATGGAAGCCTAGTCTCTAATCCTTCCGTCACTTTTAGGTTTCATCCACCGTGGGCGACGAATTTGGAGTTTTGGTGCTTTCGGCCGAACCGCCGTTCGTCGTCGATTTCTCCAATTCCAGTGAGCTTTGATCCAATTCCTTCATCCTATGTGTACCTTAGGTTGTTCTCTATTAATTCCATGCTTTTGTTCGGATCAATTTCGTGCAAAAATGGGCCCAAAATCGAATTTTTCGTGGAAACCGCGTTCTCTGTTTTTGTGTTTTGCTCTCTGTTCAATGCATGTGCGGGCATGCTCGCCGGCCGGCCGCCACCCCTGCCACAGCGCGCTACCGGTGCGATCGCTGCCACGCCGCCGCCACGGCCGCCGCCGGCCGCCGCTGGCGCCACGTCACGCTCCGCGCTTCGCCCGCCCCGCCCCGCCGGCGCCTCGCCGCCACCACCGCCTCTTGCCGCGGCGACTCCCGCCGCCGCCCCTCTCACCGCCGGCCATGCCCCCCTTCCCTCTCTCTCCCTTCCTCTCTCTCTTTCTTCCTCCACTCTCTCCTCCATTGCTATGGCATGGCTAGCTTCATGAGGAAGCTTCCTCCCTCTCCATGACAAGTGGGCCCCATTGCCATAGCCTCAAAGACCAAGTCAAACAAGTCAAAGCCAGTCAAAGCCCCTGTTGACCCGGTCAAACCCGAGAGGAATATTCCGGAATATTCCTGCTGATTTATTCAAAATTCGAACTTCGGAAGCTCATAACTTCCTCATCCGAACTCCGTTTGACCCCTTTCAAATTCCTAAATTCATCATAAATCAAGACCTTCCTGCCAGTACTAATTTTATAATTTTTGGATTTTATTTATTTTCTGTTATTTATTTATTGCCTCGTTTTGCGTGTAGTCGACGATCCCGCCATGACCGCCGATTTTCGCCGAATCTTCCGAAGTTCGACACCGCCACAAGAATCAAGGCAAGTCTCCTTGATGCACTTTGCTCCTATGTTTCATAAATGATTTAAAATTGTTTATAAAGTTGCATGGCTATGTTTAATTAAATATGTCAAATATAAGAGCTAGTTATTCGAACTTGTTGTTTCCTCCATGACATTGTTAATCATATCCATTGTAACCCTAGAACATTGTTTATACCATGCTTATGCTTATATGGTATCCGTTGCTATGTAGTACTGTAGAATTGCTTAGACCTTTTCCGACAAAACAACCCATGGGTGGGATTATTCAAAAAGAATGTTATCAAATGTGATTTGAAGTTTATTACTATGAGTTTATTACTGTTTTCTAAAATAAAAAGAATAGGAAAATGATTTTGACTTGGGCGGCATGGAATGTCGGGTGGGAGCGGATCAAGCCTTGATCCTTTTGTGCAAGTACCGCCCCAAGTCGTATAAGGACCGACGCTTATGATTGCCATTTTAAGCATAACCGTACTACCACATGTCTATAATGGTACGACCTGGCTCACTAATTTGTAGAAGCCTAGTTTAGACTCACCACTCGGTTGTTGTGTGAGAGCCGGACGGAGGCATTGTTGTGGATGTTGTTTTGCTCACACGGCGCAAGAGGGGCTTCAGATCTGGTGGAGGGAACCCTAACAATGGTGAAACCTCAGCGGGTGGGTCTAGCTAGGTAGATACATTGTAACGGCCTTGTCAAGATATCTCCTGCCAAGACACCTAAGGAAGTGTGTTAATTGCATGGCAACAAGGGTATATCTTGTCTTGTGGGTAAAGTTGTACACCTCTGCAGAGTATAAACTATTCGAATAGCCGTGCCTACGGTCAAAGGCAAAGCGAAGAATGCTTTCATATTGGTAGAATTTGATTTTGTTTTTAAAACCGCAAAGTTTTTTGTTTTGGGGTTCGGGAGTGGTTAGAACTCTCGAATGTTGTTTGGCGGAAAGAGCCAACCCAGGTGGATAGAACCTGTTTTGCATTTGACGGATGGAGTCACATGATTAACTTTGATCCTTTAAACTGTTGGCGGATAGAGCCTTTATGCTAGTGATGGTGGTTAGAACCTCACTACAATATTAAATAATTCAATTATTAAAAAGAATTGTAAAAGATGCTTTGTGAAATTTATTACTTAAGTATGATTTAATCAAATGTGGCTTTATGCAAATAAACCCTATTAAGCTTCCTTTGGAAAGCCCCACATGATCATACTTTCCCGATTTGCTGAGTACTTTTGTACTCACGTGCTACACCAACATTGTAATCATCAGAGATTTATCAAGATGCCGAGGAAGAAGAGGAGTTATTCGAGGAGGATTGCCAGGAGGACTAGTTGCGTTTCTAGTCGTCGCCTGTGGCGTTGTGGCGTTCGCTCGTTGCTTTCTTTTGCTTCCGCTGTTTTGAGTGTCCGGTCGTTGGACCGAGTATTGTAATAAGTGGCCATGTGGCCTATACTTGAATATTTATATTACAGTTTCGTTTTGTTCGGCAATGAAGTATCATCATGGATCGTGTGTACTAGCTACTGATCTGGGACTAGTACGGAAATACACAGGAGATTCTGGATAGCTGATCCGGGGTCTCACAGCGGTGGTATCAGAGCCTGGACGACTGTAGGACGTGACCTAGTTAGCATGGCAAAGCCTTAAGGACTTATATTTTATAAAAATGTACTTGCAAAAGTTTAAGTTCCTTTGCTTCTATCTCTTCTATCTTAGTATCTTGTGCTCATCCTCTCTTTTATTTAAATTTTGGTTACTAATTCTGTCTGCTTTCAAAATTTGTAGATGTCGGTTTACACCACCTTTGCCGGCGAGGCTGGAAGCTTTTGCGAGGAGCTGTCACTGATGCTCCAGGAGCTGGGATTTCCCCATCGCTCGGAGTATCGCTACCAGTCGATGCCTGGTCTTGTCCAGGACATGTGGCAGGTCCGCTTGCTAGTCTTCGCGAGGAGCCGTCTTCGCGTCGAGGACCGGCCATTTTACTTCACGGCCGAGAGACCGATTCTGGCGTACGCGCTGCAGGACGCGGCCAGAAAGGCTATCCTCATGTTGGGACAGAGCTACCGCGATATGCTGGAGAACTCTCTCGCTGTTTGTTCCCCGCCTTCCGGGTTGGGGCGGGTGTACAGCCAGCTTTAGGAGTTTGGCCCAGAGAGGGACCCGACTGCAGTGCACTTGGGGTCACTCGCCCAGCGCAGGATGAGGCCTACGCCCGGATGTCCGACGAGTCAGCTGGTCTCAAGCGTCGGGACTTGACGGCAGCGAGAGAGAAGATCTCTGCTTGAGGAGGAGAGGAGGAGCATCCCATCGCCTTCCACCGCCACAGCCAGGCAGAGGCACAGCCTGCGGGCGCCGCCACCACCAGCCCCGGTTCGGGAGGAACCGCCGGCCCGCGACATCCCAGAGGACGCGCCGCCAGCCAAGCGTCATCAAGGTCTGAGGCTTCGGACGACTGCGCGCAAGTCCGTTCGTCTCCCTTCGCCGCCAGGGTTTTCTCTGATTGCTTTGGCTGCCCCTGAAGGAGCAGGATCTTCGGCAGCAGCTTCACCTTCCCGCAGCAGGAGCGAGGAGGAGGAGGAGGACCCGTCCCCGCGCGTCTTCGGCAGCGACGCGAGTTCTTAGATAGTTTCAGTCTGCAGGATCTTAATTTTGTCGCGTTAGAGCGTTGAATAAGTGATTGTTGGATTGTATCGTGCCTTTAGGCATTTGTGATACAGCCACCTCCAAAACTATTTGATTTTAATTGAAGTTCAGTTGGTTTTCCCTTCTGTTGTGTGCTTTTGTGGTTGTGCCCTTGTTTGGAGGATGTGGTTTAGTTCCCCGTTGCTTACCTATGCTTCTCCCTCTTTCCTTGTGCTTGACCGCCTTGTGCAGATGGAGAACGTTGGTCGTGGTCGTGGTCGTGGAAGGCCCGCAGGCCGTGGGAGAGGCCGTGGACGAGCCCGTGGACCGGTCCACTTTCAAGAGGAAGCAGAGTATGTGGAGCCACCGCAGCCGCAAGAACAAGAGCAAGTGCAACACTCGCCGCCAAAGATGATCCGCCGCCGCTTCACCACCACCACCGCCAAACATGGAACAAATGATGGCGATGCAGCCAGATTCTTCAAAGGCGTTAGCTCGAGCGTCCCCTGAACCAACCTCAAGCCGCGCGGCGGCTTCCGGCTCAAGCTCAACCGCCCCAATCTAAGTTCGGGGAGTTCATGAGGACTCGACCCCCGACTTTTGCTGGATCCGCAGATCCGCTGGATGCGGATGACTGGCTCAAGGAAGTTGAGCGTAAACTGCACTTGGCTCAGTGCGATGACATAGAGAGTGTGCAGTACGCATCTCACCAGCTTAAAGGAACTGCAGCCAACTGGTGGGAGAACTACTGTGCCGCCCATGCCGACTTCAGAACATTCCATGGAACGAGTTCGTGGAAGCCTTCAGGGCTACTCATATCCCAAGGGGGATTATGGAAATGAAGCGTCGTGAGTTTCACAAGCTTCAGCAAGGAAACTTGTCTGTCTCGGAGTACCTTAACCGCTTCACTCAGCTGTCCCGGTACGCGACCGCAGATGTCGCCACTGATGAGGCCAAGATTTGGCGATTCATGGAGGGCCTTGACCCCAACTTGAAGGTACAGCTGGTTTCAAGCGACTACCCGTCGTTCCAGCACATGATCAACAAGGCGCTGATTCAAGAGGATGCCCAGCGTCAGCTTTTTGAGTCGCGCAAGAGAAAAATGATGTTTCAGACTCAGCCACAGCGCCGCCAGCCTGTGCCCGACTTTTCAAGCCAGAATCTAGCAGCCGCCAGTGAGCTGGCCCCAGACCCCAATGTCTACCCCACGCCCCATCGACAAGCCCCCGCGAGCAAAGCAGAGCTCAAGCTCGTAAGAGTGGGACAAATGATGGCGGGAGTGCAAAGGTTTAATCTGCAGGGAGATGGGGCACTACGCCAACAATCGCCCCAAGAAGCGTCGGCCGTCACCCCGGTGAGGTTTAACTTGGGATCGACGCCCACCGCGCCCTGCGCCGCTCAAGGAAGAGGAACCTCGTGACTCACACGCCAAGGACTGCGGGAAGAGGGCGTGTGAACCAAATCACCGCGGAAGAGGCTCAGATGCGCCAGACGTGGTCTATGGTAAGTTCCATGTGAACTCGCACTGCCTTGATTCTGTTTGATTCTGGTGCAACCCATTCTTTCATATCAGAGTACTTGGTTAAAAAGCATAACTGGAACACCTTACAGTTAAGAAACCCTTTGCTAGTGCAATCCCCTGGAAAAGAACTAAGAACAACTACTATCTGTCTGAAGATGGATATAGTAATAAAAGGGGTAAAGTTCCTAGCGAACTTAATACTATTGGATACTAAGGGTATAGAGGTAATCCTTGGAATGGACTGGCTAACCAAGTATAAGGGTCAGATAGACTGTGCTAGTAGAGCTATCTCTCTTACCAGCCCTGAGGGGATTAGAGTGGAGTTCTTATCTAATCTTGCCTCTAAGGGGGGTAGCACCCTAAACCGTTTGAAAGGTACTTCGTTGGAGAAGGTGCCGATCGTCAATGAGTACCCGGATGTGTTCCCGGAGGAGTTGCCTGGTATGCCACCAGATCGAGATGTGGAATTTGTGATTGAGCTGGTACCTGGTACCGGTCCAATCTCGAAGAGACCCTACCGTTTGCCTTCTAACGAGTTAGTCGAGATGAAGAAGCAGATTGAGGAATTGCAAGAGAAAGGATTCATCAGACCCAGTTCGTCGCCGTGGGGATCGCCTGTGATCTTCGTCACCAAGAAAGACGGTAGTCTGAGGATGTGCATAGACTACAGGTCTTTGAATGAAGTCACGATCAAGAACAAGTATCCGTTGCCTCGGATAGATGATCTGTTTGATCAGTTGAAGGGAGCTCAAGTCTTCTCCAAAATAGATTTGAGATCGGGATATCATCAGCTGAAGATAAGAAAAGAAGATATTCCGAAGACAGCCTTCACCACCCGATATGGACTGTACGAGTTCACAATCATGTCTTTTGGGTTAACCAATGCTCCTTCTTATTTCATGAATCTGATGAATAAGGTGTTTATGGAGTATTTAGACAAGTTCGTCGTAGTATTCATCGACGACATTCTTGTCTATTCCAAGAGCAGAAAAGAGCATGAAGATCATCTGCGAATAGTCTTGGAAACACTAAGAGAGCATCAGCTGTATGCCAAGTTTAGCAAATGTGACTTCTGGCTGAAAGAAGTGTCTTTCCTGGGTCATATCATTTCTGCTGCAGGAGTAGCAGTAGATCCAGCGAAAGTGAGAGATGTTTTGGATTGGACACAACCCAAGTCAGTCCCGGAGATCCGAAGTTTTCTTGGATTAGCTGGTTATTATCGAAGATTCATTGAAGGTTTCTCGAAGATAGCCAGACCTCTTACTCAGCTTCTGAAAAAGGAAAAGAAGTTTGAATGGACTAAAGCCTGTGAGCAAAGTTTTCAGGAGTTGAAGAAGAGATTAACCTCAGCCCCAGTGCTTACTTTGCCAGACATCCATAAGGACTTTGAAGTGTATTGTGATGCCTCAAAGCAAGGTCTTGGATGTGTTATGATGCAAGAAGGAAAGGTAATAGCCTATGCTTCAAGACAACTGCGACCTCATGAAGAAAACTATCCTATTCATGACTTGGAGTTAGCCGTAGTTGTACACGCGCTCAAGATATGGAGGCATTACTTGATCGGCAATAGATGTGAAATCTATACGGATCATAAAAGTCTGAAGTATATCTTCACTCAGCCTGATCTTAACCTGAGACAGAGAAGATGGTTGGAGTTGGTGAAAGATTATAATCTGGGAATTCATTATCACCCTGGAAAAGCGAACGTTGTTTGCGGATGCTTTGAGCAGGAAAGCTCACTGCAACAATATGAGAGTGCAACCAAGCCAACCGGCGCTTTACGATGAATTTCGGCGCCTTAACCTGGAATTAGTAAATGAAGGGTGTATTTATTCTTTGGAGGTCAAATCAACCTTGGAAAATCAAATCAGGGAGGCTCAGAAGGACGATAAAGGTATCGCGGATCTGAAAGAGGGTCTGAAGAAAGGAAAACACCCCGGATTCTCAGAAGATGACCAGGGAACTGTTTGGTTCGGGAAAAGAATAGTGGTCCCTAACCAAGAAGAAATCAAGAATGTGATCTTGAGAGAGGCTCACGATTCAGTTTACTCCATTCACCCAGGACGCACCAAGATGTATGCTGATTTGAAAGAGAAGTATTGGTGGGCTAATATGAAGAAAGAAGTCGCAGACTTCGTGGCACGTTGTGATGTGTGCCAGTTGGTTAAAGCGGAGCATCAGAGACCAGCCGGTCTATTGCAGCCTTTGCAAGTGCCTGTATGGAAATGGGAGGAAATTGGAATGGATTTTATAACTGGATTACCCAAAACTAAATCCGGTTATGATTCCATCTGGGTTATTGTGGATCGATTGACCAAAGTGGCCCACTTTATCCCGGTAAAGACCACCTATTCGGGAGATAAGCTTGCCGAGTTGTATATGACCAAGATTGTATGTTTACACGGTGTGCCAAAGAAGATTGTGTCTGATCGAGGTTCCCAGTTCACCTCGAGATTCTGGCAGCAATTGCATGAGGTATTGGGCACGAATCTGAATTTCAGTACTGCATATCATCCCCAGACGGATGGTCAGACCGAAAGGGTCAATCAAATCTTAGAGGATATGTTGAGAGCTTGTGCTCTAACATATAAAGGCTCGTGGGATCAGAATTTGCCCTATGCAGAGTTTTCCTATAACAACAGCTATCAAGCCAGTCTGAAGATGGAGCCTTTTGAAGCTTTGTATGGAAGAAAATGCAGGACACCATTATATTGGAAAGAAACCGAAGGAGGGCAAATCATTGGACCAGATATTCTGAAGGAGGCCGAAGAGCAAGTCAGACAGATCCGGGCAAATCTGAAGACAACTCAGTCCAGACAGAAAAGTTATGCGGACAATCGTCGAAGGAAATTAAGCTTTGTACCTGGAGACCATGTGTATTTGAAGGTATCCCCGATGAAAGGAATGAAACGATTCCGCGTCAGTGGAAAATTAGCACCCCGCTATGTCGGACCGTTCAAGGTGATTGCCCGAAAAGGCGAAGTTGCTTATAAATTGGAATTGCCGCCACAAATGGTCGTGGGTACATGACGTCTTTCATGTGTCTCGCTTGAAGAAGTGCCTCCGAAAGTGCCGGAACATCGCTGCCGTTGGAAGACATGGAACTCAAAGAAGACTTGTCTTACCCGAGTATCCCATCAAGGTTTTGGATGAAGCCGAGCGTCGGACACGGGCCGAGTGATCAAGTTCTGCAAGGTTCATGGGAGCAACCATTCGGAAAAGGAAGCTACTTGGGAGCGTGAAGAAGATCTTCGCGCAGAGTTCCCTAACCTTTTTCTTTCTCCGTCCGAATCTCGGGGACGAGATTCTCTCTAAGGGGGGTAGGTTTGTAACATCCTCTTTTTGGCTTTCTGGAGAAAAACCTAATTTAAATAAAGTTAATTCAAAGTTGGAGTTTCTTTGGTGTTTATAATAACCTGGCATCCTTTCCCCTTCGAAATCGGGAATTAATTCCCTCCCGGGCGAAAAATCGGGTTTTCCAGTTCCCGCCGGGACCCGAAAATTCACCCGAGTCCAAAAATGCTCCAAAAATCTCCAAACCACTCCTAAAATGTTCCAAATATTCCGAAATGATTTTAGGAATCATTTCCCGGATTTTTGGACATCCGTTCCTATTTTATCTCGCGCGGCTTTTGTTTAATGCCTACGATCCGCGCCCGAATATCCAATTCCACAGAAATCATCCAAATTCAACCAAACCACTTCCATTGAGTTCCAAATAATCTAAAATGGCTCTAGGAATTTTTCCGGAATTTTTAGGCCATTTTTCCCAATTTTTCTCTAGGGCGGAACTTTCGCGTATAAGCCAACCACTCACAGACCGCCACGTGGCAAGTGAACAAGAGCTTCTTCCACCTTGGGATGGCTCAGACGTGGGTTTGCTTGGAAGAAAGAACAGAGACTTCCCTTCTCTCCTCCATGGATTCAAATTCGTGTATCTCCCTCCATACAACTCCAAATCAATAACCGTCGGATCCGTTGGGATCACAACGGCCTCCTCTTTCTATCCATGGGGATAATGCACCCGAGATCGCGCTGGTTTTTGAACGGTTGCGAGGAAATCGGAATCGACCTTTATGGGGATTGAGCGGCCGTTTCTAATCCGTTTCGCGTGATTCCGCCCCTCATCTCTCCGTATAAGAACCCTCTTTCCGGTGCTATAGCTCTCCGTTAGCCTCTCAAATCCAATTGGCCGCAAGATCAAGAAAACCGACGAACTTTGGTTGTTCTTCGCGTTCTTCGTGTTCTTGCTCATATCTTCCACTCCGGTAGATCTTTCTCCCTCCCGTTCGTTTCTTTGTGTTAGCATGGAAGCCTAGTCTCTAATCCTTCCGTCACTTTTAGGTTTCATCCACCGTGGGCGGCATTTAATTTGGAGTTTTGGTGCTTTCGCCGAACCGTTCGTCGTCGATTTCTCCAATTCCGGTGAGCTTTGATCCAATTCCTTCATCCTATGTGTACCTTAGGTTGTTCTCTATTAATTCCATGCTTTTGTTCGGATCAATTTTGTGCAAAAATGGGCCCAAAATCGAATTTTTCATGGAAACCGCGTTCTCTGTTTTTGTGTTTTGCTCTCTGTTCAATGCGTGTGCGGGCATGCTCACCGGCCGGCCACACTGCCGCTTGGCCGCGCTGGCGATCGTACAAGGCTCCTTCACGTCGCCTCAAGACGCCGCTTCGCTGCCCGCCGCTTGCGCCACGCCGCCTCGCCGACGACTCCCGCCGCCGCCTCCCACCGCCGGCCATGCCCCCTTCCCTCTCTCTCCCTTCCTCTCTCTCTTTCTTCCTCCACTCTCTCTCCTCCATTGCTATGGCATGGCTAGCTTCATGAGGAAGCTTCCTCCCTCTCCATGACAAGTGGGCCCCATTGCCATAGCCTCAAAGACCAAGTCAAACAAGTCAAAGCCAGTCAAAGCCCCTGTTGACCCGGTCAAACCCGAGAGGAATATTCCGGGAATATTCCCGGTTTTCGATTTATTCAAAATTCGAACTTCGGAAGCTCATAACTTCCTCATCCGAACTCCGTTTGACCCCATTCAAATTCCTAAATTCATCATAAATCAAGACCTTCCTGCCAGTACTAATTTTATAATTTTTGGATTTTATTTATTTTCTGTTATTTATTTATTGCCTCGTTTTGCGTGTAGTCGACGATCCCGCCGCGACCGCCGATTTCGCCGTCGAATCTTCCGAGTTCGACACCGCCGCCGCAACTGAAGGCAAGTCTCCTTGATGCACTTTGCTCCTATGTTTGCGAAATGATTTAAAATTGTTTATAAAGTTGCATGGCTATGTTTAATTAAATATGTCAAATATAAGAGCTAGTTATTCCGAACTTGTTGTTTCCTCCATGACATTGTTAATCATATCCATTGTAACCCTAGAACATTGTTTATACCATGCTTATGCTTATATGGTATCCGTTGCTATGTAGTACGGTAGAATTGCTTAGGACCTTTTCCGACAAAAACAACCCATGGGTGGGATTATTCAAAAAGAATGTTATCAAATGTGATTTGAAGTTTATTACTATGAGTTTATTACTGTTTTCTAAAATAAAAAGAAAAGGAAAATGATTTTGACTTGGGCGGCATGGAATGTCGGGTGGGAGCGGATCAAGCCTTGATCCTTTTGTGCAAGTACCGCCCCAAGTCATATAAGGACCGACGCTTATGATTGCCATTTTAAGCATAACCGTACTACCACATGTCTATAATGGTACGACCTGGCTCACTAATTTGTAGAAGCCTAGTTTAGACTCACCACTCGGTTGTTGTGTGAGAGCCGGACGGAGGCATTGTTGTGGATGTTGTTTTGCTCACACGGCGCAAGAGGGGGCTTCTGTACTGGGTGGAGGGAACCCTAACAGCGGTGAAACCTCAGCGGGTGGGTCTAGCTAGGTAGATACATTGTAACGGCCTTGTCAAGATATCCCTGCCAGCACACCTAAGGAAGTGTGTTAATTGCATGGCAACAAGGGTATATCTTGTCTTGTGGGTAAAGTTGTACACCTCTGCAGAGTATAAACTATTCGAATAGCCGTGCCTATGGTCAAAGGCAAAGCGAAGAATGCTTTCATATTGGTAGAATTTGATTTTGTTTTTAAAACCGCAAAGTGTTTTGTTTTGGGGTTCGGGAGTGGTTAGAACTCTCGAATGTTGTTTGGCGGAAAGAGCCAACCCAGGTGGATAGAACCTGTTTTGCATTTGACGGATGGAGTCACATGATTAACTTTGATCCTTTAAACTGTTGGCGGATAGAGCCTTTATGCTAGTGATGGTGGTTAGAACCTCACTACAATATTAAATAATTCAATTATTAAAAAGAGTTGTAAAAGATGCTTTGTGAAATTTATTACTTAAGTATGATTTAATCAAATGTGGCTTTATGCAAATAAACCCTATTAAGCTTCCTTTGGAAAGCCCCACATGATCATACTTTCCCGACTTGCTGAGTACTTTTGTACTCACGTGCCACACCAACATTGTAATCATCAGAGATTTATCAAGATGCCGAGGAAGAAGAGGAGTTCTTCGAGGAGGATTGCCAGGAGGACTAGTTGCGTTCCTAGTCGTCAGGCGCTGTATGCTGGCGTTCGCTCGTTGCTTTCTTTTGCTTCCGCTGGTTTGAGTGTCCGGTCGTTGGACCGAGTATTGTAATAAGTGGCCATGTGGCCCATACTTGAATATTTATATTACAGTTTCGTTTTGTTCGGCAATGAAGTATCACTGTGACTGTGTGTACTAGCTACTGATCTGGGACTAGTACGGAAATACACAGGAGATTCTGGATAGCTGATCCGGGGTCTCACATATAAGATCAATAACTTTTCCAGGAGTTTAATAAACATCTTTCCCATTCCTAATCCACATTTCCATTAACGTCATTCATTTCAAGAAAGTCTAACCCTTGACTGTAATTCCCGAGCGATGTCCAATACCGCGGACACGGCTATTCGAATAGATTATACACTCTGCAGAGGTTATGCACTTAGCCACAAGATACAGTCAAACACCACAAAGGCGAGTTCCCGTAACAGAGTCTTTTGGAAACTTCTAACAGTACAAGTGGTCATCCCTGGTGTTGCACACTAACCCTTCCCTTAGCGAAGGCGAAGTTTAGGTCAATCCACCGTTAGATGGGTACCTGGCCGCAGCCCCGGTACGCTCCCCCGTACAACATACACAAAGGGTGTAGTTGACACCCAGAGGTCCCACAGGTACGTTATTAGCAACTTAGTCAACTAGGTCCGTCCCATTACGGACATGTGGTTGCACGCTTGACTCAGTTCAAAGGCTTGCAAGGTTAAGTCCTTAGGGTGACCAGGGCAAGACTACCCGAAGAACCAAACCAACAGTCCCGGTGCCACAACTGGCCCACCTAATCATTCTTGCCACATGCCCCGGTCAAAAGCTATTTATCAAACCCCAGTTGATTACCATGCACCACGTGTCATCAACATCACAACACATGATACCTTTCCAAAACAGGTTCAATATATCATTAAGTCAATATTACCATTTGATTGTCCAAAATCAAGTCACGTGGCAAGGCTAAGCATACTACATCGGTCTTACTACCCATGTTGGCAAATTAATAATGTCCAACTAATAATTCACAACTAGGGTGACAAGGGTCATGGCACATACTTAATTAATCAAGGTGTCATACAGTAATTTGGCATTTATCTAATTTCCCCATAATTAAGTAAAACATTTACTATTTGAACTAGCATGCAATACATTAAATCAAAATAGGTTTCAAAATGGGATCAACATGGTCAAAGCACAACTTGCTTTCAAAGAGTACTTGTTCTTGGTCCTGAGCTGGCTCCTGGGTCAACACTTCTCCTTTGAAGCTTTCGGGCACTTCAACGTCTACTCATAAAGCGTGCAAACAGCAAATAATAAATAAACAGCATACCAAAAGTGTCCAAACATCCAAATAAAGTTCATAAAAAGAGAGCATATTTTTATAAATTTTTAGAAACTGGAATCGTCAAATTCGGAGTTTAAACGCAAAAGTTACAAGCATTTAAAGTTTAAATAATCAATTAAATAATATTACAGAGAAAAAATTTACTCCAAAAATTAAATAAAATTCATCATTAGGTAGATCTCAATTTTATACAAATTTAGAAATTTGAATCAGTCAAATCGGAGTTAAAATGCAAAAGTTATAAGCGTTTGAAGTTTGAATCTAAATTTGAATCAATATTTCGAATTAATAAATCATTTTCTTTTTCGGAAATTCTTTTATTGCGTCAGCACGACACGTGGACCAACCAGAAGCCGCCACGTCGCCTCGGGTCCATGGACCCGGCGCACGGGCGCGGCTCGGTCCACCGTGGACACGGTCCACGGCGCACAGACGCTGACAGGTGGGACCCCTCGGTGACGTCAGCGCGGACGCCACCGCACTCGGCTGAGGCGTCTGACAGGTGGGACCCACCGATGACGTCATGGGTGACGTCACGGTGCGGTCGCTGACACGCGGGCCCTTCGTGTCAGCGCCGCCTGGAGCAGTTCTTGCTACGTGGCACAATCTAAGCTGTTGGATCTAGATCCAACGGTTGGGATTAGATCTGAGCATTAGAACGTGGATCTCACCGGGGATGACGTGGCGTGATCTGGACCCTTGGATCTAGATCGGACGGCTGGTGGAGCTCGGGGTCCGGCGATGGCTTGCGGCGGCGCTGGTTCACCGGAGACGGGGACGGCAACCACGACGACGGTGTTGCGGGGCACCTCCGGCAAAGTGAAGGGTCTCCACTGGCGCGGCTTGACCTTGCGGTTCCGGATCTGGGCTCAACGGCGGCGGAGGACGGCGGACGGCGGCGGAATCTGCGATTAACCGCGGCGGAACGCACGGGCAACTACGGCGAGCTCGTACGGGCAAACGGCGGCGGCTCAGGCGAGATGGCTTGGGGGCACGGGTGCGCACGGGAGAGAGGAACCCGGCGGTGGCGGCGGCGCATTAAATAGTGCCCTCGGCTTCCGTGAATCTCGCGGAAACCGAGGCCCACACGCGGGCGGCGGCGGAGTCCGACGAGGACTCGGAGAGGGTGACGTGGCACGCGCTCAGCCGTTGGATCAAGATCCAACGGTGCGCAGGTTTGGACTCGGGTCTGGCTCGGGCGAGCTGGCTGGCTCGGTCGGGCTCGGGCTCGGGTGACGTGGCTCAATCGTGGCCGTTCGATCTTGATCGGACGGTCACGCGGTTAGGGTTTGGTTGGGTTCGAGTTGTACTCGGACTCGAGTCTGACTCGGGCTCGGTCGGAGGAACAGTACAAACCCACTCGCAATTTCCCAGCGGTTAAATAATCCAATTAATTCTCAGAAATTCATTTAATTCATTAAAAATAGCAAAATACTCAGAAAAATTTCAGAAAAATTCTAGAAAATATTTTAAGGCATTTGGTACTCAAATAAAATATTTCCAAAAAAATTTTATTTGCAAAGTTAAATTCTTTAATTATTTCAAAAGGGAATATAATTCAAATAAATTCCAAATAAATCCAAATAAATTCTAGAAAATTCCAAAAATTCACTAAAGTGCCAAATCACAAACCTCCCCCCTTAACAGAATCTTGTCCCCGAGATTTAGGGCTTACTACAGAATAGATTTGGAAACTCTTTCTTCAAATCCTCCTCGCGCTCCCAGGTTGCTTCGCTCTCTGCATGGTTGCTCCATTGAACTCTGCAGAAACGGGTTGATTTGTTTCTTGTCTCTCGATCCATGGTGTCCAGAATCTACACGGGGTGCTCCTTATAAGTCAGATCTTCTTGTAGCTCAATTGACTCTAGCGGTGTCTGCTCATCTGGTACTCGAAGACACTTCTTGAACTAGGACACGTGGAACACGTCATGCACTCCTGCTAGTGATTGCGGTAGCTCCAACTGATATGCAACTTCACCTCTACGGCTGAGAACATTGAATGGCCCAACATATCTAGGCGCGAGTTTTCCTTTGGCATGGAATCTCTTAACTCCTCTGAGTGGGGTGACTCTGAGATACACAAAATCTTCTGGTTCAAAACTCAGGTCTCGGCGACGATTATTGGCGTAGCTCTTCTGTCTTGACTGTGCTATCTTCAATCTTTCTCGGATCATGGCAATCTGCTCTTCGGCTTCTTGGAGAATATCTGGCCCAAAGACACGGCATTCACCTGTCTCGTTCCAATTCAACGGGGTTCGACAAGGTCGACCGTACAATGCCTCAAATGGTGACATCTGCAAACTAGCCTGATAGCTGTTGTTGTAGCTGAACTCAGCATACGGCAGACTCTTATCCGAAGAGGTAGCATAAGCCAATGCGCAAGCTCTTAACATATCCTCCAATATCTGATTAACTCTTTCGGTCTGTCCATCCGTCTGTGGATGATAAGCTGTACTGAAATTCAAACGGGTTCCCATGGCTTCGTGCAGCTTATTCCAGAATCTCGAGGTAAATTGGGTACCTCTATCTGAAACAATCTTCTTCGGCACTCCGTGCAAACAGACGATCCTGGTCATATACAATTCTGCTAAGTTGTCTCCCGAGTAAGTGGTCTTTACGGGGATAAAGTGGGCTACTTTTGTCAAGCGATCCACTATAACCCATATGGAGTCATAACCTCCTTGAGTCTTGGGTAAATTGGTAATGAAGTCCATTCCGATCTCCTCCCATTTCCACTCAGGTATCTTCAACGGCTGTAGCAATCCTGCTGGTCTCTGATGCATTGCCTTGACTCTCTGACATATGTCGCACAACGCAACATGCTTAGCAACTTCACGCTTCATACTCGGCCACCAGAATCTTTCCCTCAAATTCTGATACATCTTAGCACTTCCAGGATGAATTGAATACTTGGAGTCATGGGCTTCTTCTAGAATCTATTGCTTCAGCTCCTTCTGGTTTGGCACACAAATTCGATCCTTCATCCATAACATGCCTTGCTCATCCAGCTTGAAATCCTCTGCCTTGCCTTTATCCATGTTGGACTTAATCCTGCGGATCTTGTCATCATCCTTCTGTCCTTCTCGGATATGATCTTCCAGGGTAGGCTTCACTTCTAATGCGGCTAAAAATCCTTCTGGTACGACTTCAATCTGCATTCTCTGGAAATCCTCACATATCTCATCCTGACTCGTGGCTATCAACGTGTTCACAGTATGGCTCTTCCTACTCAAGGCATCAGCCACCACGTTGGCCTTTCCGGGATGGTAATGGATTCCAACATTATAATCCTTGATCAACTCTAACCATCTTCTCTGCCCCATGTTCAGGTCTGATTGGGTGAAAATGTACTTAAGACTCTTATGGTCCGTGTATACTTCACATCTATTCCCGATCAAATAATGACGCCATAACTTCAAAGCATGCACTACGGCAGCTAACTCCAGGTCATGCGTCGGATAATTCTCCTCATGCGGCCTCAACTGCCTTGATGCATAAGCGACGACCTTTCCATTCTGCATCAGCACACATCCAAGCCCTTGGCGCGATGCATCGCAATAAATATCAAAGCTTTGATTGACGTCCGGTAGAACTAACACTGGCGCTGATGTCAAACGCTTCTTTAGTTCCTGAAAACCTTTCTCGCACTCCGGCGTCCATGCAAACTTCTTCTCCTTTTTCAGCAATTGCGTAAGAGGTTTCGCAATTGTCGAAAAGCCTTCAATGAAACGGCGGTAGTAACCTGCCATACCAAGAAAACTCCGGATCTGGGTCACGATCTTCGGCTGCTCCCAATGTAACACAGCTTCTACCTTGCTTGGATCAACAGCGACTCCTTCTGCGGTCATTACATGTCCGAGGAATTCCACCTTGTCCTTCCAAAAGTCACACTTACTGAATTTAGTGAAAAGTTGTTGCTCCCTCAGCTTTTCCAAAACTTGCCTCAAGTGCTCGGCATGTTCATCTTCTGTCTTGGAATAGATTAAGATATCATCTATGAACACAATGACAAACTTATCCAAATACTCCATGAACACCATGTTCATCATATTCATGAAATAGGCTGGCGCATTCGTCAAGCCAAAAGACATAACTGTAAACTCGTAATGTCCATATCTTGACGAGAATGCGGTCTTCGGTATATCCTCTGATCGGATCTTCAACTGATAGTATCTCGATCTCAGATCAATCTTGGAGAAAACTCCGGCTCCTCTCAGCTGATCAAACAGGTCATCGATCCTGGGTAGCGGGTACTTATTCTTCACGGTGACTTCATTGAGTGCACGGTAGTCAATGCACATCCTGAAACTTCCGTCCTTCTTCTTGACAAACAGAACTGGCGCTCCCCACGGCGACGAACTTGGTCTAATGAATCCTTTCTCCATCAACTCTTCAAGCTGTTTCTTCATCTCTACCAATTCTTCGGTGGACATCCGATAGGGTCTCTTTGCTATCGGGGCTGTACCAGGTACAAGCTCTATCACAAACTCTGTCTCTGTCCGGCGGCATACCCGGTAAATCTTCAGGAAAAACATCTGGATACTCATTCACTACTGAGACATCTTCTATGCTGATTGCCTTGGCGCTGTTAACCATCAACTGTCCATCTCTCACGGCGGTAGCTTGAAATTCCACTTTCTTTCCACACGGGCTCTCAACTGAGATAATCCTTCGTCCACAATCCAATACTGCCTTGTGCTTGGATAACCAATCCATTCCCAAAATAACATCTAAGGTCTGGTTTTCCAAAATGATAAGGTTCGCTAGGAACTCTATCCCATCTATTAATATTCTTACCCCAGAACATCCTACTTTAGTTCGGAGTTCGGAACCAGGGGTTTGAACTAAAAGCATGCATTTAAGTCTTGCAAGCTCCAAATCATTTTTAGCAGCAAAACCTTGAGAAACAAACGAATGCGAAGCTCTAGAATCAAACAAAACTGTTGTAGGTACTGAGTTGACAAGTAACTTACCCAGTACCACGTCCGTAGCATTCTGAAGTGCCTCTACGGTGACATGGTTGACTCGGCCTCTCACCACGGTTTGGGGTGCAGCTCCTGGTTGTGCTGTCCCGCGGTTTGCTCCTGGTGCTGGCGTCCAGGCTGGTGTGGATCCCAGATTGAAGCGGACTGGGGTCACTCCTGCTATCTTCTTAGGGCAACTGTTGGCAAAGTGTCCTGGCTCGTTGCAGTTGTAGCAGCGTCTCACTGTCCCCTGTTGATTGCCTGAAGCGGCGTTTCTGGCTGGAGCTGGGGTTTGATAATTCTGAATGACCGGTCTCGGTGCTGGTGACGGTGTCCTTGTTGCATTCTGTGGCTGGAATCTGAAAAACTGATTTGGCGCAACTCTCAAGTGTTGCTGCGATCCCTGACGCGATCCTTGCTGTTGCATCCTTCGCTTTCGGTTTTCATCCAATTCCTTGCGCTTATCTTCAAGAATGAGCGCCTTGTTCACAAGTTCCTGGAAATCTGGGAAGGTGTGGGTGATCAGTCCCACCTGCAGTCCTGAGTTAAGTCCCTTCATAAAGCGAGACTGTCTGGCTTTATCTGTCGCTACGTCTTCAGGTGCGTAACGTGCAAGCTGTGTGAACTTATTCAGGTATTCAGCCATCGGCTGATTACCTTGCTTCAGTGCTCTGAACTCCTCCTTCTTGAGGTCCATGATTCCTTCCGGCACATGATATTTGTAACACCCCAAAATTTTGCTTTTCTTAAATTCATGTGTGATTTGGCACTTTGGTGGATTTTTGGAATTTTCTGGAATTTATTTGGATTTATTTGGAATTTATTTGAATTTATTCCATTTTGAAATAATTAAAGAATTTAATTTTGCACATAAAATTTTGTTGGAAATATTTTATTTGAGTCCAAAATGATCCAAAATATTTTCCAGAATTTTTCTGGAATTTTTCTGAGTATTTTGCTATTTTTAATGAATTAAATGAATTACGGAATTATTTTGAATATTAAAATCGCCGGGTTTAGTATCTTGTTCCTCGGTCCGAGTCGACTCGAGTCCGACCAACCCGACCGAGCCAACCGTTCGATCAAACCAAGTCACCGAACCCAAACCGAACCTAATTCTCCGACCGTTGGATCAAGATCCAGCGGCCGAAACTCGCCAGAGTACCGATCGAGCCGTGTCCGACCCGAACCCACCGAGCCAACCGTTTCGATCAAACCAAGTCACCGAACCCAAACCGAACCCTAATTCTCGACCGTTGGATCAAGATCCAACGGTAGAGAATCGCTTCCGTCTTATCGGCCAGTGTCCGACGAACAGGTCCCGTTCGCGCCCGATCCGACGGGGCGCCGATCTGACACGTGGGACGGTTCTCGTGTCGTCTTCCCGTCCGAGTCCGAGCCGAGAGCTCCGCCGCGCCGCCCTCGAAGTTCGCTAGGGTTCCGCGCATATCGCGGGACGTCGAGGCCTTATTTAAGGAGACGACCCGCGCCAGTAATCACCTTGCCCTTGCGCACCGATTGCCTCGATCCGTTTCGCTCGAGCACGCAACCATGCTCGCGCAATTGCTCGCCGGAGTTAGACCTAGGGTTGCTTGGGTCTTTGCCTCGCTCATCCGCCGTCCGCCACTTCCAGGGCATTGGAGATCGGATCCGAGACCCTGAAGTGAGACGCACTGCGGGGCGTTCTCTCTCGCCGAAACCCACGGGAGCGCCGCGCTACGCGATCGTCTTCCTCCTCTCGGCCGAGCTAGCACCGCCGCACGCCATCGAGCCCCGCGAAGGTCCTCACCGCTCGATCCCGATCAACGGTCCAGGTTAGCCCACGCCACCTCCGTGTAATTCCACGCGTTGCGGTTTTAGATTCAATCTCCGCCCGTTGGTTTTAGATCATGCACGGGTTAGATTGGATCGAGTGTTATCGGGTAGATCTGTCCTTAGCCATCGGATCTTAATCGTGTGTCCTGGCTGAGCCACGTAGCCGCTCCACCGCACCGTAGCCAAATTCCTTAGGACCGTTAGATCGAAATCCGGCGAGGCGGATTACGACACGTGTGCCTAAGCCGCACTCCAGCGTGTGGGCGCGTGTCCTCACGACGCCGGGCCCGGCATGTCGAAGGGCCCACGCGTCAGCCGCGTTTGCGTGAGACCCGCACTGACAGGTGGTCCCACCTGTCAGTCTCACCCGAGCCGTGGGCCGGGTGTCACCGTGGACTCAGTCCATGGACCGAGACACGTGGCAGCACCCGGGACATGCCACGTGGCATGATGACGTCATGCTGACGTCATCACGGGAACCGTTCGGTGCTGACGTCAGCAGGTCACTGTGGACCAATCACAGGATGACACGTGTCCATGCTGACGCAATAATTAATTTCCGAAAAAGAAAATGATTTATTAATTCGAAATATTGATTCAAATTTAGATTCAAACTTCAAACGCTTATAACTTTTGCGTTTCAACTCCGATTTGAGTGATTCAAATTTCTAAATTTGTATAAAATTGAGATCTACCTAAATATAAATTTTATTTAATTTTTGGACTAAAGTTTTTCTCTGCAAAATTATTTAAATGATTATTTAAACTTTAAATAATCATAACTTTTAAATCTTAACTCCAAATTTGTGATTCCAGTTTCTAAAAATCCATAAAATTATGTTCTTTCTGTTTATGGATTTTATTTGGATGTTTGGACACTTTTTGCCTATTGTTTATTTGTGTATTGCTTTTTGCACGCTTTACGAGTAGACGTTGAAGTGCCGGAAGGATTCGAAGGAGAAGTATTAACTCAGGATCCAACTCAAGACCAAGAACAAGTACTTTTTGAAGGCAAGTTGTGCTTTGACCATGTTGATCCTATTTCGAAATCTATTTTGATTTAAACTATTGCATGCTAGTTCAAATAGAAAATACTTTATTTAAACATGGGGGGTTAGATAAGTACCAATTTGCTGTATGACACCTTGATTATTTAAGTATGTGCCATGACCCTTGTCACCCTAGTTGTGGATTACTAGTTGGACATTATTAAATTGCCAATATGGGTTTAGACCGTTGTAGTATACTGCTTAGACCTGCTACGTGCTCATAACATGATTTTGGATAATCAAATGTTAATATTGACTTAATGATATATTGAACCTGTTTTGGAAAAGTATCATGTGATGTTGATGGCACGTGGTGCATGGTAATCAACCGGGTTTGATAAACGATTTTCGGCCAGGGCATGTGGCAAGAGTAATCAGTGGGCGATTGTGGCATTGGGAATGTTGATTTGGTTCTTCGGGTAGTCTTGCCCTGGTCACCCTAAGGACTTAACCTTGCAAGCCTTTGAACTGGGTCTAACGTGCAACCACATGTCTCAGTAATGGGACGGACCTAGTTGACTAAGTTGCTAATAACGCACTGTGGGACCTCAGGAGGTCAACTACACCCTTTGTGTAAGTTGTGCGGGAGGCGTCTCGGGTGAGGCCAGTACCCATCTAACGGTTGATTGGCCTAGACTTCGCCTTAGCGAAGGGAAGGGTTAGTGCGCAATAACCGGGAGGACCACTTGTATTGTTAGAGGTTTCGAAAGACTTTGTTACGAACTTCGCCTTTGTGGTGTTTGACTGTATCTTGTGGGTAAAGTGCATAACCTCTGCAGAGTATAGAATCTATTCGAATAGCCGTGTCCGCGGTATTGGACATCGCTCGAATTACAGTCAAGGGTTAGATTTTCTCAAAAATAACTTGGATTTGGAAAGTTGGGTTGGTTTAATAATGAAGATGATGGAAATGTGGTTTAGGATGGGGAAAATGTTTATTAAACTTCTTGAAAAATTATTTATGCTTTACTTATTTCTCTTTGCTTTGAATCTACTTATATTACTTTTCAAATGTCATGTTTATCGCAAATATACCTTGAGCTATTCCTTTGTACCAAGCCATGCATATAGTATATTAGCTTGCATTCTGCATGACTTCTTGAGTACCAAGTACTCACCCTTGCCTCAACACAATATCGCTTGAAGAGGAGACTACGCCACTTTGGAGGAGGAACTCCAAGAGGATCCGCTCTACTTAGGGAAGCGAGCGGTCGGTTGCCTGTGGTATCTTTGGATGGCGCCACAGTTATTTGATTTTCCGCTGCTATTATTTCTCTTTTAATAAGTTTCGCCTTGCGAGGCATACATTTGTAACTTGACCATAAGGTCGAGTAACCAGTTTGGTTATTTAAATAAAGTACTTTGATAATATCGAATGGTATGATTGTGATATTTACCAATGTTAAGACTGTGTGCACTAGCGTGTTCCTGGACTAGTGCTGAATACACAGAGGGTCCGGATTTGCAAATTCGGGGAACCGATAATATTGATGGAAAGCAGCTGTGAACTCCTCCCAAGTAATGTCCTGAGGGTTCTCCTGTGTGGCACAGAAGTTTTCCCACCATTCGGCGGCTGTTCCTTCCAACTGATGAGAAGCGTAGAGTACCTTCTCATTTCCCATGCATTGAGCAATGTGTAGCTTCCTCTCTATTGACCTTAACAAATCATCGGCCTCCAACGGATTGGCATTCCCAGAGAAAGTGGGTGGATGAGTCCTCATGAACTCTAACAGTCTTGTATTCTGGCGTTGTCCCTGATTGACTTGATTAGCTGTGGCCTGAGTAGTGACGTGTTGCATCTGTTGCATCATAGCATGCATCAACTGAGTCTGAGCAGCAAGAAAAGCTCCAAAATTCTGCAAGTCCACTGGCGGTGCTAGGTGGGGTGCAGGTGCTCCATCATTGGGGTTTCCAGCTGGGCGAGAACCACTGCCATTGCCTCCAAGGTTTCCGCGGGTATTCACCATCTGTCGATTGCTCTGAGGTTTCAGTGATGAGAGGGAACAAGAATAGACAAGTAATAGGGAAACTATGCGGGGAAAGGTG
The DNA here is from genome assembly GCA_036346355.1 of Rhipidocladum racemiflorum. Classification (NCBI taxonomy): domain Eukaryota; kingdom Viridiplantae; phylum Streptophyta; class Magnoliopsida; order Poales; family Poaceae; genus Rhipidocladum; species Rhipidocladum racemiflorum. Next base: position 35,893,255 of record CM070589.1, on the reverse strand, counting down.
TAACTCAAAATCCAACTTTATTAATAAAAATAATAGTAATAACTTGGTATGGTTGCTTACAATGCCTAAGAGCCTGCAACACATACTGCACACTCAGCAAACAATGAAAAACCAACGCCTCTAAAGGGTGACTCTAATTCTAAAACACGACTCGACGAAGAAATCACAACTGCAAAAACCTACGCTCACTCGTCAAGAAAACCTCCACTGCCTGGGTGGGGGTGCGACGGCATAGGCGCGAAACAATCGCCATGCCCTGCAACTGTGGTAGTCGAAGAAGCGGTGTCCTCGTCGAGATCCGACTCCTCCGGGTCCGGCTCATGTAGCTCGAGTACTGGCTCTGGTCCTTGCCCATACAATGCCATCTGCAACTCGTCAATCCTTCGCAGAAGATGGGACACATACTCTTGCGCCTCCCGCCATCGGTTCTTCTCTGCCGTGGCCTCTTCTCGAGCCTTCTGTAGCTCCCGGTTTGTATCATCGAGCACATCCTCCTGGGCGATGACAAGTCGTGCCAGCCGTGTGACCGTGGCATTCTCATCCTGAATCATCTTAGGGTCAAGAAGGTTGTTGTTGCGTGGATGGTAGCGGTACTCTGCGCCTTTCAGCTCACTGGCGTAGATGCGGGCGATGTGTCGCATGGCTCGTCGTGGTACCTCCTGAATTCCCATCTGCATTGTCGACCTCCTGGCGGTACAATATATCGGACGATTGCCCTTGCCCTTCTTCCTGGCATGCACCATGATCTTCACATCACAAGCCTTAATCAGTCCCGCTTGTCTGATGACGTTCACTTGGTATTGCGGCTTCTCAAATCCTTCGAGAAACTGCATCATAGGACAAAGTTCTGCGGTGTGGCCAACCTCAAGATCGACGTAGTTGATCTCTCCCTCCATCTGTCACAAAACACTCGCGTAAGCACGTAGCATTTTAAATCAAAGTGGGAGACAGAAGTATTCAGAAAAAGGTAAGGAAAGAGAGAAGGGGTAAGTCGAGAATTCATTTATTATCTTGACAAACTTTTAGCTTTAGAAAATAGGTTTTATCCTTATTACGACCATTCTAACTAAGGGTTGAGCCTACAGTCAGTATGGCTCTAATACCACCTCTGTCGGGACCCGAATTTGTAAATCCGGACCCTCTGTGTATTCAGCACTAGTCCAGGAACGCGCTAGTACACACAGTCTCAACATTGGTAAATATCACAATCATACCAAACGATACTAATAAAGTACTTTAAATAGTTAACCAAACTGGTTGCTCGACATTAGGGTCAAGTTACAAATATACGCCACGCAGGGCGAACCTTAATAAGAAAGAAATAACTGCAGCGGAAAATAAGATAACATAGTGGTGCCATCCAGTATACCACAGGCAACTGACTGGGCTCGCTCCCTAGTTAGACGGTTCCTCTGGGAGCTCCTCCTCCAAAGCTGGTGTAGACTCCTCTTCAACTGGTGTTGTATTGCGGCAAGTGTGAGTACTTGGTACTCAGCAAGTCTTGCACAGAATGCAATCTAATATACTACATGCATGGCTTGGTACAAAGGAATAGCTTAGGTTTATTTGCAGTAAACAGCATTTGACAAGTATCATAAGTAGATTCGAAAGCAGTAGAAACAAGTATAAGATCAATAACTTTTCCAGGAGTTTAATAAACATCTTTCCCATTCCTAATCCACATTTCCATTAACGTCATTCTTAAACCAAACCCAACCTTTCAAGACCAAGTTATTTTGAAGAAAGTCAAACCCTTGATTGTAATTCCCGAGCGATGTCCAATACCGTGGACACGGCTATTCGAATAGATTATACACTCCGCAGAGGTTATGCACTTTACCCACAAGATACAGTCAAACACCACAAAGGTGAGTTCAGAATGTAGTCTTTCTAAACTTCTAACAGTACAAGTGGTCCTCCCCGGTGTTGCACACTAACCCTTCCCTTAGCGAAGCCGAAGTTTAGGTCAATCCACCGTTAGATGGGTACCTCGCCGCAGCCCCGGTACGCTCCCCCGTACAACATACACAAAGGGTGTAGTTGACACCAAGAGGTCCCACAAGTACGGTATTAGCAACTTAGTCAACTAGGTCCGTCCCATTACGGACATGTGGTTGCACGCTTGACTCAGTTCAAAGGCTTGCAAGGTTAAGTCCTTAGGGTGACCAGGGCAAGACTACCCGAAGAACCAAACCAACAGTCCCGGTGCCACAACTGGCCCACCTGATCATTCCTGCCACATGCCCCGGTCAAAAGCTATTTATCAAACCCCAATTGATTACCATGCACCACGTGCCATCAACATCACAACACATGATACCTTTCCAAAACAGGTTCAATATATCATTAAGTCAATATTAACATTTGATTGTCCAAAATCATGTCACGTGGCAAGGCTAAGCATACTACATCAGTCTAACTACCCATGTTGGCAAATTAATAATGTCCAACTAATAATTCACAACTAGGGTGACAAGGGTCATGGCACATACTTAATTAATCAAGGTGTCATACAGTAATTTGGCATTTATCTAATTTCCCCATAATTAAGTAAAGCATTTGCTATTTGAACTAGCATGCAATACGTTAAATCAAAATAGGTTTCAAAATGGGATCAACATGGTCAAAGCACAACTTGCCTTCAAAGAGTACTTATTCTTGGTCCTGAGCTGGCTCCTGGGTCAACACTTCTCCTTCGAAGCCTTCGGGCACTTCAACGTCTACTCGTAAAGCGTGCAAACAGCAAATAATAAATAAATAGCAGACCAAAATTGTCCAAACATCCAAATAAAGTTCATAAAAAGAGAGAGCATATTTTTATAAATTTTTAGAAACTGGAATCGTCAAATTTGGAGTTTAAACGCAAAAGTTACAATCATTTAAAGTTTAAATAATCAATTAAATAATATTACAGAGAAAAAATTTAGTCCAAAAATTAGATAAAATTCTTCATTAGGTATATCTCAATTTTATACAAATTTAGAAATTTGAATAACTCAAATCGGAGTTAAAATGCAAAAGTTATAAGCGTTTGAAGTTTGAATCTAAATTTGAATCAATATTTCGAATTAATAAATCATTTTCTTTTTCGGAAATTCTTTTATTGCGTCAGCACGACACGTGGACCAACCAGAAGCTGCCACGTCGCCCCGGGTCCATGGACCCGGTGCACGGGCGCGGCTCGGTCCACCGTGGACACGATCCACCAGCGCCTGACGGCCAGCGGTGAGACCCCTTGGTAGCGTCGTGGCGACGCGCCACCGCACTACCGAGGCGTCGGCAGTGGGACCACCGATGACGTCATGGGTGGCGATCCGCAGTGCGATCGGCCGACTGCAGCGGGCGATGTGTCGATGACCAGCGCGCGCCACGTGGGCGCGGCGGTTCGGCTCCCTGGACACGTGGCACGATCGTGGCTGTTGGTTTGAAATCTGACGGCTAGGATTGGATCTGGGCCACACGCGTTGGAGCGCACGTGGTTGATCTTGGCTGTTGGATCTTGATCCAACGGTCCAGATCCAATCTAGTTCTAACGGGATTGGGAAACACGTGACTCATCGCAGCCGTTGGATCTTGATCTAACGGTTGAGATCTAACCTAGCCTGGTGCAGTTCTTGCTATGTGGCACAATCTAAGCCGTTGGATCTAGATCCAACGGTTGGGATTAGATCTGAGGATTAGAACGTGGATCTCACCGGGGATGACGTGGCGTGATCTGGACCCTTGGATCTGGATCGGACGGCTGGTGGAGCTCGGGGTCCGGCGATGGTTTGCGGCGGCGCTGGTTCACCGGAGACGGGGACGGCGACCACGGTGACGGTGTTGCGGGGCACCTCCGGCGAAGTGAAGGGTCTCCACTGGCGCGGCTTGACCTTGCGGCTCCGGATCTGGGCTCAACTGCGGCGGAGGACGGCGGACGGCGGCGGAATCTGCGGTGCCGCGGCCAGGCGCCGGGCAACTCTGGCGAGCTCGCCACGGGAAAAGCAGCGGCGGCTCGAGCGAGATGGCTTGAGAACGCAGGTGCGCACGGGAGAAGGAACCCCGGCGGTGTGGCGGCGCGTTAAATAGTGCCCTCGGCTTCCATGAATCTCGCGGAAGCAGGAGGCCCGCGCTGGGCGGCCGGAGTCCGACGAGGACTCGGAGAGAGGTGACGTGGGCAGCGCTCGGCCGTTGGATCAAGATCCAGCGGTCGCGCGAGTTTGGACTCGAATGCAGCTCGGCGAGTGGCTCGGTCGGGCTCGGGCTTGGGTGACGTGGCTCAATCGTGGCCGTTCGATCTTGATCGGACGGTCACGCGGTTAGGGCTTGGTTGGGTTTGAGTCGGACTCGGACTCGAGTCTGACTCGGGCTCGGTCGGAGGAACAGTACAAACCCACTCGCAATTTCCCAGCGGTTAAATAATCCAATTAATTCCCAGAAATTCATTTAATTCATTAAAAATAGCAAAAGACTCAGAAAAATTCTAGAAAATATTTTAAGGCATTTGGGACTCAAATAAAATATTTCCTACAAAATTTTATTTGCAAAGTTAAATTCTTTAATTATTTCAAAAGGGAATAAATTCCAAATAAATCCAAATAAATTCCAGAAAATTCCAAAAATTCACCAAAGTGCCAAATCATACAGGTTTTTAAGAAAAGCAAAATTTTGGGGTGTTACACCGCATTAGGGCTATGGTTTCGGCGCGGGTCGGTTCGCGCGCTAACGGGTCTCCAGTTCGGGCCATGCAGGTCTCGACCCAATAGGGTTTCCAAATTTACTTTTCATTTTTACTATTTAAATTAAATCTAGCAATTCAAATAAATCAAGAAAAATAGCAAAATGCTCAGAAAATTCTGGAAAATACTTTGAGAAATTTTGGACTCGAATAAAATATTTCCAACAAAATTTTATATAAAACTTTTAAATATTTAATTAATTGAAGAAAGGACTTAATTCAAATTAAATCCAAATAAACTTTAGAAAATTCCAAAAATTCAATTAACTCAATAAATTCAATAAAAAGAAAAAATTGGGATGTTACAGGTATATTTAATTGTACGTGTTTATTCATGCTCTAGAAACGGGAAGAAAAAATGGTTGGTTGAATGATTTGTTTGGGAATGGAATTTTGACATTATGGTCAATTTTGGTATAAAATCAAAAAGCTAGAAAGCTAAGTTTTGACATGGGCGAGTTATTAATATAATCTTTGAAGTGCATGGACTTGCACGTAGTGTAGGGAGAGTTCTCGTCTGGGTTGATTAAGGACCAAACGTTGTGCCGTAAAATCCAAGATATCCGCAACCACAAGTGCTATTATGGGGGTGGCTGTAACCAATTAAATTTATAGAACAAACTTTGCACATTGGAAGGCTGGATAGTATGGGCATTTCAATTAGGTTTGCTCGCAGGGGTGCCCTTATTATGGTGTTGGACATAATGCTTGTTGATACAACGGTACATGCCTTACCATGGGGAGAAAGGTTATGATAGGGCGTAACCTATCGTAAGTGCTATGTGTGCAAATTTTGTTTTTGCTACCATAGCAAGGGTCAAACATCATTGGGCTGGTTCAAAGATAGGTCTAGGTCATGTAATGATTTTATCATGATCTCTCTGCCACACACTAAAGTAAGTGTGCTAATATCTAGGCAACAAGAGTAGGTTATGACTTGTGGGTAAACCTGTTCACCATTAATTTTCATGACATTGGATGGCGCAGTAATTGGGAGGGTATCAATTTTACTTAATATTACTCGTGGATTAAAAGCATTCGAAACAACTATATAACATGCAAAGAAATAAATGAATAGGAACATACAAGCAATCACAGATAATCACATTAACTATGATATAGTATAGCCCTTAACATGGTAATCTCCATCGCCATGTTTTCTGTTCATCATGCCTCCAAGTGCTTGAGTGCTCCAAGAACTATCACTAAGCTATTACTCCTAATAGTAGTAGTAATTAATTACAAGGAGAAAAACATCACAAGTCAACATGCATGCCATTAATACATATATGGATAGCCTTGGGCTGTAATCAAACATGACGCGCAGGTCATGAATATTACACACATGCATCACATGCAAAAAGGGGCCATACTATTTCACATCCATCATGCAAAACAAGTTATGCATAGAATCACATTCTACCGAACGATATGAACTCATAAGGAACTATAAGGCATTGTACGCATATTGTGGCCCCGCTAGCCGGTTAGCGGGCGGGGTTCAAAGGGGCGAGGCCCCTCGCGAGTTTGGGCAGCGCCCGAAACCTCTTCGGAGAACACAGATCAAATCCGTGAATCTGACCATGGAAAACTTCTTTGCGTTAATCATATTAACCCTATTTCTAATCAAAAATCCGTGTTGATCAATCCTATTGATCTTTATGCGCCACTTGTGGGTTTACGTTTCATGGTCTACCCCGATGGCAGAAATCCGACCGGTAGGGGTAAGTAGTGGTGCGACCACAATAGCACAAACATAGATCAATGATCTTGAACCCATCTAGAACCACCAAACATGAATCAATTTCATTGACCAATGCCAAAAACCGATCTATCACATAGATCAATGAATAAGACAGGAATAGACCACATCTATTACTACTGCATATCTTCATATGCAACTATTCTAAGTCTAAAACTACGCAGTAGGGCTCTGATACCACTGTTGGGTAACGGGTAGGCTACTATAGCACAAAATCAAAATTTTCTACCCCATAACTGTCGGGACCTGAATCTGCAAATTTGGACCTTCTATGTACTCTGCACTAGTCTAGGATCATGCTAGTGCACACAGTCTTAACATGGATGAAATATCACAATCATACACAATGGAAATAATAATAAAGTACTTCATCTGGTAAATATAACCTATTGCACGATCTTATGGTCTCCTTACAGAAAATAAAAAGCCACGTAGGGCTTTGAACTTAGATAGAAAATAGAACTGCAGTGGAAAAAGAACTCATATGAACCCATCAACTTGCCACATGCAACCGACAAGGCTCGCACACTAATTCTCCGTCTCCTCCTGGAACTCCTCCTCCCAAGCTGGTGTAGACTCCTCTATGGCTCGGATCTACTGTAGCTAAGCCTAATGAAGGAACATGTGGAGAGCCATCACTCTATCCATGCGACACAACCACGGTGGTACAATCTAAATCCTAGGGTTGAGATCTACGGCTACACTATTCTGGTCACTACGGGATTGCGTAACGTGGCCTTATGATGGAGCTTTGAGTGTCCCGATCTTTCGATGAAAAACACACGATCGATTTGGGTGGAGATGACTTTGACGATCCGACTACACCGTACGACAACGATGCGCCTTAGCAATCGCTAAACCAACTCCGAAAGGTTATTGATCTTGCCACGGGCACGATCAACCTGAACACGAAGTTCTATTCCTGCAAGCAACCGAAGAACAAGCAAGAACAATAGTATAAGCAATCTAAAATTGCGGATAAAAGTTGAAGGGAAACAAAGATGGAGTCTTATTGACGATCTTGACAAGGTGGCTGTCCAGCACAACTCGCAGGATCAAGTTTGCACTTGGCTAACTAATCAAATAAAACCCAAGCCCCTAAAGAGCCAATGGCTGGGTATTTATGAGAGTTAGGGACGTGGTAACCACGTCCAAAACAGTAGGAGACCAACTACAACTCTATTACAAGGCCCAAAGCCCAAGTCTTCTCGGATTGGAAAAGTGACGCCACTTGTTTTGCAGATTCCCGTTGACTCTTAAGGAATTTAGACATGAGGCCAGATCCGTTGGAAAGAGGACGACGAAACCTTTCAAACCAGTACTCATAGACCTCAAACACCTTTGTGGATCAAAAGTTATGATCATTTTAAGTTGGTGCTATCCCGGAGGCCGAATCCGAGTTGAACTTGTGCACCGGAAGAATTGGCTTCATGCTTGACGTTTGGGAGTCCTTCTCCTTGGTTACTAAGGACAATAAAATCATCCCAAGGATTAAATAGCATTCCATTCATTAAATTATTTGTATGCAACCCGAGGAGCGCATTCACCTGGCAATTGAATTGACATGCGCGAGCTCGAGTAATTGGCCCTTGTATTACATTATTGGTTTTAATTGGGTATGTAGGCATGGCCGTATCCATGGTAGTAGTGATGTCCTCATCACCTTACCTCCGCCGTAGGATCTTGATTGAATGGTTGAGGAACCTCGCGGGTTCCAACGAAGGGTGACGGTGAAGTTTGGCCGATAGTGAAGAAGATGACCATAGCAACGGCATTCGGGGCTTCCTCCGGTGAAGTGAGATGTCCCTCCGGGTGTGGCTCGATGCGAAGGCTTTGGATCTGGACTCTGGTGCGGTGGACGACGACGGACGACGACAGAAATTAGCAAAAACCGAAGCAGTAACGTCCCCAACTCCGGTGGGCAAAAGCGAGGGCACTAGGACTCCTCACCATGCGTGAGCTAGGGCAAAAGGTGTGGCACGAAAAGCCCCTCACACCGCATGAGGCGACACCTTAAGTAGGGCCTCGATGTGCGTGAATGGCTAGCGACAATCACAGCAGTGATGGCTCCTCAGCGGATTCCGGTAATGGCTCGGAGAGGCGACGCGGCGCAATTCGGACAGCACACGCCGGCGTGATCAGACGGCTTGGCAACACGCGATGTGGACTCCTCCCAGCCATACGATCAAGATCGGACAACCGCAGGATTAGGGTTACGGTTCTAGTAGGGTGAGCTACGGGCTTGACTGGGGTGGCGCACACAGTACTGGGCTTCGGCTCATTATTGTTCAAAGGGTTTTCCAGGTTTTTATATTTTAAAATAATTCTAGTAATTCAATTACTCCAAGAAAAATAGCAATAATACTAGAAAAATTCCTGAAAAATTTTGGAAAATATTTTGAACTCAAATAAAATAGTTCTAATAGAACTTTTTATAAAATTTTCCAAATAATTAAATAATTCAATGAATGACTAAATTCAAATTAATTCCAAATAAAATCCAAAAATTCTCAAATATTTAAATAACTCAATAGATGCAATAAAAGCAAAAAATGGGATGTTACAACAACCTAGGAATCGTTGCAAGTAATAGATCATAGAATTACCACTAGACGCGCAGACCCGTAGCGGAAGTAGAGTCGATGCAGTGCGTCCCTTTACTAACTAGCTTCAACCAGATCTGACCAGCACCGACCAGTTCACCAAGTAGGTTGGATGGACTCCATCCAGCTTCCCGATTAGAACCAATAAGTACCGATTAGTCTGCCGACCAGATAAAATCGATCCCTACCAGTCTGCTGACCAGACGTTCTAGACTTTTGCCTTCTTCATGAACCCTTCGTGACGGACCTAGGTTGCGGATTGTCCTAGCGTTGAAGCCTTGCAGCAACGCCTCCAAGGTATCCACACATACAGGGATGAACACCACACGTCTGAATACTAGTTCCCACCGTGCAGATTAGACGAGAAGGGAGAGAGATGGTTAGGGTTTGAATTTTTTTTAAATAATACTTTTTTTAAACTGAATTGCGTTTTTAATACTCGAAAAATAAAATTTGCAAAAATAATACGTGGTCGCCATACCGTACGGCGAATACCCTATTTTCGCCAAACCGTGTGGCGAATACCCTATTTTCGCCGAACCGTGTGGCGACAATACCCTAAATCCGCAGTTAATCTGCTACACGGGAATCAAGGCTATTTTCGCCATACGGTATGGAGAAGACCCTATTTTCGCCATACGGTTTGGCGAAAATACTATTTTCGCCATATGGTAAGGCGAAAATAGCCTTAACCAAATAACCGACGGTTAATCGGCTTTAATCGGGTAATTACCCTATTTTCGCCATACCATATGGCGAAAATAGGGTATTCGCCATACCATATGGCAAAAATAGGGTATTCGCCGTACGGTATGGCGGCCACGTATTATTTTTGCAAATTTTATTTTTCGAGTATTAAAAACGCAATTCAGTTTAAAAAAAGTATTATTTAAAAAAAAATTCGTTAGGGTTTCAAGAGTACCGAATTCTTGATGTGTCCAACACAATTTTCTTTGTGTCCTTATCTGCCACCACCTCTCCCTTTATATAGATGTCCCATAATGGACTCTACATTAGAGGGCCATTACGAACTCTGAATCTCGCATGAACTCGAAGCACCATCAAAATTCTGTTTCAACTCTGATCACCATCAAAACTCGGTTCCAACCCCTTAAGCATGCGACCCCATAGATTCATGTGTCTTTGGACATGGCTCGAGTACTCCTACTTGACTAATAATTGGTAGCGGCTCCTAGTAGAACATGCTGACTCCCAAGTATACGTAAAGATTACATTGGATGAACCTTAATAATGTTCAGTTATATGCTTTTCTCTTTTCCTCACAATATCGGTCAAGCTCAAGACGAGTTCTTGTCATCTTGCTCGACCACTCTTTCTCAATCTGTTACTCGGAATCCCTGACTAGGGTTAACTCTTAACCGCAAGTAGCATGGGCATGCATTTCGAAAATCTGATTACTCGAGAGGCCTAGAGATATCTCTCCTGTTGAATAGAGGGGCAAATCCCATCTTGACAAACCACATCTTGCAGCATGCTTCATGTCAAACCTGAAAGCTACCTTTATAACAACCCAGTTACGGAATAGTGTTTGGCAACCCCTAAGTTAGTCGTTACACATCTCAAGAATATGCGACAATCTCAGGTCTAAGGATATAGCATACAGATTGTTCTAAGACTAACTGATGACAGGAAGAATACAACGTTCTCGCAGTGTCTCAGGATGGGTCGATCCAACTCCATGTTCTCTAACATGAGTCCATATTATTGGTTTGATATCTTCATAACCATGACAAATGAAACATGGTCATCAACCAATATATATGCTAGTCTTTACATATGTGCCCTCATATGATTATCGACTAGGGATTACTTTAGAATAATCATCATGCGGTCATTATAGAGTTTCACGAACAAGTCACATGCTTGCTAAATCAATAATGATGAGATTATTAAAGGAATAAGATGATAAATCATGAATATTAGGAAATATAATTATCTCCATAATTACCTCTAGCCAGGGCATATTTCCAACTGCATGATTGCAAAATTTCTACCTCAATAATATTTCTTTCATAATAAAATTTCCGAGCAACAAACCTAATTCCAACACACGGCACACGATGCTAGTGTGTCGGGACCCCGAATTTGCAAATCCGGACCCTCTGTGTATTCAGCACTAGTCCAGGAACGCGCTAGTGCACACAGTCTTAACATCGGTAAATATCACAATCATACCATTCGATACTATCAAAGTACTTTATTTAAATAACCAAGCTGGTTTGCACCGACCTTATGGTCAGAGTTACAATATCGCCTCACAGTAGAAACTTATTAAGAGAGAAATAGTAGCGGCGGAAAATCAAAGAAAGGTAACATCGTGGCGCCATCCAGTATACCACAGGCAACCGACCGGCTCGCTCCTAAGTGAGCGGATCCTTGGAGCTCCTCCTCCAAAGCTGGTGTATTCTCCTCTTCAAGCCCGGTGTTGTAGGGTGGCAAGGGTGAGTACTTGGTACTCGGCAAGTCATCTACCAGAATCTTGAGGCTAATATACTATATGCATGGCTTGGTACAAAGGAATAGCTCAAGGTATATTTGCGATGCTTGACATTTGACAAGTAATATAAGTAGATTCGAAAGCAGTAGAAACAAGTAAAGCATAAATAACTTTTCAAGAAATTTAACAACCATCTTCCCATCCTATACCACATTTCCATCAACATCATTATTAATCCAACCCAACTTTTCAAACCAAGTTATTTTTGAGAAAATCTAACCCTTGACTGTAATTCCCGAGCTATGTCCAATACCGCGGACACGGCTATTCGAATAGATTCTATACTCTGCAGAGGTTATGCACTTTACCCACAAGAGTTCCCGTAACAAAGTCTTTCGGAAACTTCTAACCATACAAGTGGTCCTCCCCGGTTATTGCACACTAACCCTTCCCTTAGCTAAGGCGAAGTCTAGGCCAATCAACCGTTAGATGGGTACCTGGCCTCGGCCAGATGCGGCTCCCCGTACAACTTACACAAAGGGTGTAGTTGACCTCCTGAGGTCACAGTGCGTTATTAGCAACTTAGTCAACTAGGTCCGTCCATTACGGACATGTGGTTGCACGTTAGACCCAGTTCAAAGGCTTGCAAGGTTAAGTCCTTAGGGTGACCAGGGCAAGACTACCCGAAGAACCAAATCAACATCCCCAATGCCACAAGCTGGCCCACCTTTGATTACTCTTGCCACATGCCGGTCAGCTGTTTATCAAACCCCGATTGATTACCATGCACCACGTGCCATCAACATCACATGATACCTTTCCAAAACAGGTTCAATATATCATTAAGTCAATATTAGCATTTGATTGTCCAAAATCATGTCATGAGCACGCTTGAGTCTAAGCGATTTTACTACAACGGTCTAAAACCCATGTTGGCAATCTAATAATGTCCAACTAGTAATCCACAACTAGGGTGACAAAGGGGTCATGGCACATACTTAAATAATCAAGGTGTCATCTGGTAGATTGGTGTTTATCTAATCCCCCATATTTAAATAAAGTATTTTCTATTTGAACTTAGCATGCAATAGGTTAAATCAAAATAGATTTCAAAATAGGATCAACATGGTCAAAGCACAACTTGCCTTCAAAAGTACTTGTTCTTGGTCTTGAGTTGGATCTGAGTTAATACTTCTCCTTGAATCCTTAGGCACTTCAACGTCTACTCGTAAAGCGTGCAAATAGCAAATACACGAATAAACAATAGGCAAAAAGTGTCCAAACATCCAAATAAAATCCATAAACAGAGAGAGCATAATTTTATGAGTTTTTAGAAACTGGAATAAATCAAATTTGGAGTTAAGGCATAAAAGTTATGATTATTTAAAGTTTAAATAATCAATTAAATAATTTTGCAGAGAAAAACTTTAGTCCAAAAATTAAATAAAATTCATATTTAGGTAGATCTCAATTTTATACAAATTTAGAAATTTGAATCACTCAAATCGGAGTTGAAGCATAAAAGTTATAAGCGTTTGAAGTTTGAAACAAAATCGAAATCATTATTTCGAATTAATAAATCATTTTCTTTTTCGGAAATTAATTATTGCGTCAGCCTGGACACGTGTCAGCCTCTGATTGGTTGGCTGACGACAGCCGGTCCATGGACTCGGTCCACGCTCGGCTCGGGTCTACCGTGGACCCGGTCCACGGCTCTACGTGAGGCCCGGCGGATGGGTCCCCCTCGGGTAGCGTCATCGGCGGCGTCGGCCGAGGCTCGGCCACGGTCTTGGCGGTGGAGTCCCTCCGGAAGTAGCGTCATGGGTGGCGTCACGGTGCGATCGACCGACACGCGGGCCCAGCGTGTCTGATGACCAGCGCTCGCCGCGTGGCGCGGCGGTTCGGCTCCCTGGACACGCGTGTACGATCGTGGCCGTTGGTTTGAAAACCGGCGGCTAGGATTGAATTTGAGCCTCAAGTGCTTGGGGCGCGCGGGTTGATCTGGGCCGTTGGATCTTGATCTAACGGTCGAGATCCAATCTAACTTTGGTGCGATTCCGCTTCGTGGCATGACCTAAGCCGTTGGATCTAGATCCAGCGGTTGAGATTAGATCTAGGATTTTCAGGGAACTCACCGAGGGTGGCGTGGCGCGATCGAGCCCTTGGATCTTGATCGGACGGTTGGTGGAGCTTCGGGTCGGCGATGGCTTCACGGGCGGCACTAAGCTTGGCCGGAGATGAAGACGATGACCCACGGTCTCGGCGTTAAGGCGCTCGGCGAGATGAAAGATCTCTTGAGTGCGTCTCGTCACAGGGTCCTAGATCTGTGCTCGGTGGCGGCGGAGGGCCAGGCGGCGGCGGAATCGGCTTTTAACGCTGGCGAAAGCAGGATTCTAACTCCGGCCCGAGCTACAAATGCGGGCAAGCAGCGGCAGCTCGGGCGAGATGGCACCGAGGACACGGGTGCGCCGCGGAAGAGGGCAACCTCGGGGCGTGACCGGGCTTTAAATAACCTCGGCGTTCGTGCGAGGCGGAAACCTAGTTCTCCACGGCGGCGGCGCGGCGGAGTCCGGCTTCCGGACTTCGGGCGGAGACGACGATGGACGGCCGTCCCACGTGCGCACGATCAGCGGCCACGATCGCGCGCGAGATCGGATCCGGCGGATTCGGCCAAAGCGACGGGGAAATCGGCCGTTGGATCTTGATCCAACGGTTGGGATCGATTAGGTTTTGGAGTTGGTTCGGTCGAGTCACGTGGCTCGGGTCGGACTTGAACTCGAGTCTGACTCGGGCTCGGTCGGATGAATAGTACAAACCCACTCGCATTTTCCAGCGATTTAATAATTAAAATAATTCCCAGTAATTCATTTAATTCATTAAAAATAGCAAAAGACTCAAAAAAATTCCAGAAAAATTCTGGAAAATACTTTGGTTCATTTTGGGCTCAAATAAAATATTTCCAACAAAATTTTATTTGCAAAGTTTAATTCTTTAATTATTTCAAAATGGAATAAATTCAAATAAATTCCAAATAAATCCAAATAAATTCCAGAAAATTCCAAAAATTCACCAAAGTGCCAAATCACACATGAATTTAAGAAAAGCAAAATTTTGGGGTGTTACATAGTGCTTTTATGCATTTTATCGAACACATCATGATTGCAAAAAAAATCTACTTCAGGACTAATCCTTTCATAGCCAAATTCCCCTGCAGCTACCCGCATTTACAACACACCCACTTAGCAAAGAATTACCTCAAGCACCATCAAATCCAACCTCAATTTGCATAAGATCTTACTCGAAACTCCAATGTGATGAAATGATATTGCAGATCCATTGCAGATCCATCCTGGCAGCGACCCGCTTGGCACCGTGTTATTCCTGCCGACGTTGTCTATGTGGTCCATATATGGTCCCTACAGATCGCACCAAGTCTGTACAAAACTCCAGGAGAAATACAAGGTATGTGACAAATGCCTTACAAAACAACAACTAGACACGGGACATCCGTCATCATTTGACGAGCCAACTGCTACTTGAATACGTCCACTTATGGTCCAAAGTTCAATCAGTACCTCTATGCCTGGGAATGGACAACTCCTTTGTTTGGACGCGAACCTCTAGTGGCATCTACTCAGCTAGTTCGGCGTACCACTTCCAGTTTAGTGCTACCATCCAAAAATCCTTCAGCAACACAATTTGGTCGACATGGGCACCATCACGTTGTAAGATCTTCCACTGGCTAGCATAGCAAAGCCAACTATGGGCGGCGCAACGTTTACAGCTCAGGGGATGGCCCAACCTATATTTTTGTCAAATGTGCTGCCAAAACCTAGAGACGGTTTTCCACCTTTTTGTTGATTGCCCTGAGGTTCAACGACTATGGATATCTATTGCGCGATGGGTGCATCTACCATCGCTGCGACCGGAACGATGGGAGCCACAACTCACCTTGAGCAGTGGAATCTACAACGTATTAATGACCAAAGGAGCTTTCGGAAAGGAGTTAAAACCCTGATCATCCTAACATGCTAGGAATGGTGAAAAGAGTGTAACATCAGAATTTTTCAAAGAGGTCGGGCTAACAAAGAGCAGATTCTTTAGGCAATCAAAGACAAAGACAGTAAACTGGACTCTAGCGAGAGCATCTGACCTTAGAAAGCTCCTACATCGCCTCTCATAAGGATCCTACCCTTTTTCTAAGTCTTGTTTTTCCTTTTTTCCTTTTCCTACTCCTCTTGCTTGTTGGGTGCATTCTCTTGCACTTTGTACCTGGTTCTTTAAAAACCTTGTAAACCCTGTTATCTCCCTTTAATTATTCTCAGCTTTAGCTGCTTCCAAATATATATATATATATATATATATATATGGTCCCTACATGTGGCGCGCCAGCACGAAAGAGGTACCCGTTGCTCCTTGTGGCTGTCAGTCCTAAAATTTGAGAAATATTTTCTCTAGATGCTGAACCATCTCATTCATCTAAAATACAGAACCATGCCATCCCATTCAATCTCATCCCATAAACCAAACATACTTGCAGCGAACACACCAAGTCCGACGCATTCGCGGCTCTACGGCTGCGTATGTGCAACATCCACAGTTGCTGCTTACTCTTGCCACTGATAGCACCATGGATTTGGCGTATAGGATTAGACTAAGAAGAGGATTTAAAGTTGTGGTAGATCTGGATTGGAAGGGTGATTCTGGCCCTCGGTGGTGGATGAGATTACGGAAAGGACAGCGGGAAAGAGGTGGATTAGTGGGAGGATGTGCTAGACTGCTATATGGACGATGGAGATGGGAATGAACGGGGAGAAAGATAAAAATATAATAAAGAAGGCCAGATTTGTAACTATAAATCGGATCTACTACACAGACGGTCAATTTTTCTTATTAATTAGGGTGGGAATTTGTTCCAAGTGTCTACTTAGTATAGTTATAAACAGATAGATAGATAGAGATATGAAATAATTGCGAGAAAAATACAATTCAATTTTTTTCAATATAGTAATAAAAGTACAATTTAGAAGGATAGATTTGTAACTATAAGTCTGACCCACTGCATGGATGGTGAGTTTAAATCAATTAATACAAGGAATTTTCTTAAAGTATCTTTATTAGCTTCGGCATAGATACAGGAAAAAATCGTATTTAGTACATGTTTCAACTCGTACTTTCAAAACGATATAACTTTTTGGCGTATTTAGAAAAAACCCACCCATGGCCGGTTCCTGGTGCACCATACATGCATGGCCGGTTTTTGGGGAGCCATACAAGGGCTTGGCCGGTTCGTGGTGCACCATACATGCATGGCCGGTTCTTGGTACCCTATACATGGGCTTGGCCGGTTCCTGGCGTCCCATACAAGCAATAAGCAATAAAAAAATTGAAAATAAAAGTCTGTAATACAAATTATCACTCGCTTATACATATCTGAAAACATGACCGTTTATCTATACTAATATTAAAAGTACGAGTTAGCAGGTTGATGCACTAAATCTACACCATCCAACAAGGAAGATCCAATGGCTGAAATTATGACTTGGATCCTTCCCCGAATTTATTCCTTGCGCATAGAAAAGCATGCAGTGCATTAATTACCTCAAGTAATTAGCGCTGGTGAGCTTGCAGTACTTGGCCAATGCAGTAATTAGCGCATGCAGTACTTGGCCAATGTAGTAATTAGCGCATGCAGTACTTGGCCAATGAGTAATTAGCGCTGGTGACGAGGAGACTCCAAATTTAAGCTCATGAGTTATTAGCCCTAAATACCACTACTGCCTCTCTTTGATCTTTGTGAAAAAGATTATGCGCATACATTGATTACCTCATGAGCAATCTGTTGGTCATCCGTTTGTTTATACAATTTTAGAACACTTTTCATGGCGTGTATCAATCTGTTGGTCATCCGTTGCAAGGCACGGGCACGTTACTAGTTCAAAGAAATCGCAGTCATATCGGAAATTTGGAAATTCGTTTATTCTTCCCCGAAACATGAAATACTATCTAACATGTATTTGAAAAATCAAATTTCGGTAAGTGTAGTGCAATAACCCTAAGTATAGTCGACAACAACTCATATTATGAATAGTTCAGCTTATTGAGATAGAAATAGCGACATTGCAACGTAGAGCCCTTATAGTGAACGAAAGAACGGCTACAACATAACATTACATCATAAGAAATGCAGAAATAATGGCTTAAGGTTAACATGTCTTAGGTGAACGAAACAACAAGGGGCCTTGTGCTACACTACTGAGTGCACCGCGGATATTTCCCCTTGCGCAACCCATCGGTGCCTGCCGCCCTGGTCCTAGCCGCCCTCTCGCGCTTCCTCTCACACTCGGCCTCCCGCTCGGCCACCAGGAGCTGCCGTTCGACCTCCCTCTCTGCACGCATTTCTTCGGCAACCTTCTTATGCCTCTCCTCCTCCTCCTATTCACGCCACTGCAGCTCTACCATAGCTCTCAATGCGAGTACTCCCCAATTTCGCATCCTCTCCATCCCAGGAATCTGCTTCGCGTCGTAGAATCTGATGAACTCGCACAATGGAGGCTGCAGTTGGTGACAACAGATGGTATAACAGTGTTAAGGTTTGGACGGTCTGATGCAACACCAAATACGAGTACGAACATACCGGGCTTCTCCACCGCATCCGCATCCCCAGCATTGGCTCAGAATCGTGGTTGCAGCAGCTCTAGTACCTCATACCGTATGTGTATGAGTTGTCTACAGACTGCCGAAAGCGGCAAGGATCCCCGCATAGGCACATGGGGACCTCCGTGCCTTCGGGGATGGATTCGACAACGCTGTGCCTTGGGGGCGAAGGGAACTCCATTGGCACCAGTTGGTTGGCCGGCGAACTTGTGCTTTGTGGTTTGGATTGGTTGCTTCGTGTGATTATTCGGAGGCGAGCACTGGGGTTTAAATAGCCAGCCACCAGCCATAGGAGAGAGTCGGCTAAAGTTTATTGCTGGTATGGTGCTAGTGGATGTCCGTCACTCCCTCAACCGGTTTTTTCATTGCAGTGTTCGTGAGGGGTTTGTCCACATAACTGTAGCATGGCTGTCACCCATGATGAAAGCTGCAATGACTGTCACGCTTTGGAAAAGCTGCACGAGCTGTCACGCTTCGCCAAAGGTGATGGATGCTTTCATTTATGACACATCAATGCTGTGTCATGCATACAGTAGGTTGGAAAAGCAGACACGGACGTGTTGTGTTCTGTTGTCATATCGTATGAGAAAGTAGAAGTGACTGATTGGACAACACCCTGCACACCACCAAGCAACAAAGCACTAGCAATCTCGGAGCAAAGCGACAAGGTCAGCTAGAATTCTTTCTACGGTTTTGCGGGTGACAAAAGCTGGAAAATGTGATACGACATAAGGTTGCAAAAGCTGATATGACAAAAGATGAAATAGTTGACATGACAACACATTTGGAAAACTGATTTGACAAATAGCTATAAAAGATGACAATACGCGCACGCCAGCTTTGTAAGAGTGAAATGACAACATGCTGTCTACTAATTTATCAGCTCGAATTGAACACACTGGCAGCAAATTTGATAGGCCACTTACACAACATGTTGGCTGCTATAAATACGGAGCCTCCCAGCACATACATTCCACATTGAGAATTTTCATATCCTCTTCTTCCTCTTGCTCAAAACTTCTTCTCCGTCATCCCACTACGTCTCTGCTGTTAAGGCCATGTCTCAGACCTCAAGCTCAGCGAATCGAAGGGCCCTTGCGCTTGCCAATGCAAGACGGGTCAATTGCCCTAATTGCCATGTAGAAGCTAATGTGTTCTACTCTACCACTCCGACAAATAACGGTCAGGTGTTCTATAAGTGCCCTAATTTCTCTGTAAGTCAAAATATATTTCAATTTCTTTAGGTTTTTCGATGATTACTCTCCTGCGCGAGTTGGTAATAATATAACAATGTTCGCACCGTCATGTAGTCCACAGGATGCCAATATTTTCAGAGGGTAGACAACTTGAATACACCGAGGGGGCATCCTACTACGATAGTACCAGAGAGGACACTGGCCATGGTAGAGCAGAGGATGGACGTTGAGCAGAAACTTAACATGCTAACGTTTAAGGTGGATCGCATTTTAGATCACATAAAGTGGTTAGAAAAGATGATGTATGTAGTTATCCTTGTGTTAGTTTTTTCTGCAGTTGTGCACTAGTCCGTGATGTACGCATCATGCATGTTTACATCTTTTTCTCTGTTGTGCAATGGAACGGTTCAGTTTGCGTGGTCTATTTTATCTCATTTTAATGGATGCATTCGTTTATGACACGCGTACCGATGGGTACTTTATTGAGCTTCTTCACAACGCAACTGAAGGGGATGAGAAGTGGACAACGGACTAAGTGCTAATTTCACTAAGACTACCGATGTAGTCTTTCGCGTACAAAAAACAAGCAAAAGAAGGAGCGAACAAAAATAAAGGTGGTGATCTCCGGGTTTTGAACCTCCATCAGCCCGGCCACGTGCGCCGCAGCCTCGCGCACACGCGCGTGCACCTGGGCATCGTCTCCCTCAATACCGGCGGCGACAACCATCGGATCTAATGAGGCATCACGGCTAGCGCAGCAAGCTAGCACGAATGTCGCAGTGGCTACCGCGACTTCCTGCCCTTCTCGGGCGGAGCGAGCGGCCAAGGCGGCTGACAAGCCGCCGAGTGCCTCGGCGACCCGAGTAATGCTATGGGCGTACTGCAGGGCCGATGGCTCGATCGGCTCGCGAAGGGCCACCCCTAGTGGCCCTAGGCATCTCGCCATGCGCTGGTAAGCTGGTCCGAGCATGACAGTGAGGTTGTGCAGCGTGCGACGCAGCTCCCCCACCACCTCCTCCTGTGCCGCCTTGGCCTCCTGTGCTTGCTTGAGCAGGGCCGCCCCAGTCACCCTCTCCTGGGCTAGCAGCGCCTCCGCTTTCTCCTTCTCCTCGCGCAACACCATGATATGTTCGGCCAATTGCACTTCGTGCTGGATGGCTCCCGAGGCTGCATGTGCCTCGCCAAGTTCGGCGATCAACGTGCCCAGGCGGGAGGTTGAAGCGTTGGGGTGATGAAGCTAGTCGGGCGAAAAGTATCGCTGATTGTGATGTCCACTTGGGCGGTTTCGGAGGCGCCGGGTGGAGCAACTTGGGCGGCCGCCCTCGGAAGCGATCGAAAGCTGAATGCAGCCATTGGGAGAGCAAGCACTCCCTGGCGTACGGTGGCATCGAGCCTTAATGCCGATGTGGTCGGCACCGGAGGAGTTGGCGTGGGCATAGCGAATGCCGATGGAGTTGGCACCGACGAGGACGGCACCAAAGGAGTTGGCGTCGGTGGAGGTGGCCTCGAATCCCGGGCAGCGGATGTCATCACTTCAGACGAAGACCCCGCCGCTAATGGCCCAGCGCTTGGCGGCGGAGTAAGCGGCGGAAGTGCGATCCTCGGTGCGAGGCCTTTTTGGGGTATCACCCGAGGCGTCCAGAGGGACCGATTGCTTATGACCGCTCCGATCGTCCGTAGAGCCGGATTCCATGGTTATCAAGGGACTGCGGGCATGCAGCGCCGTAGGGCTAGTGGAGTCCATCGCAGGAAACATCTTGATGATTCGGAGTCGCTCTGCGAACTGTAGATGGCAGAGAGGCTGTACCCCGGTGGGGAAATCCAGACCCGATATTGGCGGGAAGCGATCCGATCGACCATTTGGAGATGGCAGGACCGTCCAAGTTCCCTTCTCCTGCCTAAAAAGGAAGACAAGATTGTCGGTTATGGCGACCACAAAAGAAGATACGTATTCATAAGGAAACTGGGAAACTCACGGCCCGGGTGTGTGCGGGTCAAGTCGTCGTCACCAGAGTACTGCCATGCTGGGTGGGCACGTCGACGAAGGGGGCTGAGCCTCCGTCCAACGAAGTCCCGAACTACTAGTGGCCCGGTTAGGCCAGCATCTCGGAGCCGGTTGACGCGGGCCGCCATCGCTAGGATGACAGTGGTCTCCTCGACAAGCGAGCCCCAACTCTCACAGGCATCCGCCAGGGCGCTGGGCACTGCTAGAGCATCGATCCATTGTCGTTCTTTGGCATACGACCCAGTCGTTCCGCCACCTCTTCCAGCTTGATTTCGTGTGGAACGAAATGTAGCGGGCAGCCGACCCATCGCGGAGGCAAAAATGGCAACTCCCCACGGCCCCACCATCGGCGACGCCGCGGAGGGTGTAGAAGTACCGGAAGAGTGGAAGATTGGGCGTTACCCCTACGAACATCTCGCATAGGTGTGCGAACATAGCGAGGGTGAGGACAGAGTTGGGAGTGAGGTGAAGGTGGCTAATTTCGTAGAAGTGGAGGACGGTGAAGAAGAATTTGGAGAAGGGCAGCACTAGCCCGGCCAGCAATCCCCAGGCGAAGACGACGATCTCCCTGGGTTTGCACCGCAGTGCGAGGGTTCCATGGCGGAGTTGGAGGGAACCCTCGGTCGCTATCCTGGAGAGCGCAGCCGCCCTAGCCCTGTCGACAAAGGAAGATGGGAAGGATTGCGCCATTGGAGCAAGAGCAAGGGTTTCAGACAGAGGAGTTGAAATGGCAAAAAGCAACGTCCGTAGGAGCCAATAAGACCTTGAGACCGCTGGTCATGGAGTGGGGTATATATAGGCCCTTCACTCGGGCGATCAGCACATGTGGCAGCCAGGCGAGCAGGCGGGCGTTCAGGCCCCACTCGCGGCGGGGTGACCGGCCCACGTGGCAGACTGGCGAGCAGGCAGGCATTCAAGCCCATGTGAAGACAAGTCATGTTAGCTTTTTCTGCATTTTGTCATATCAGTGTTTTCAACGTGTTGTCATCTCACCTGTCTCAGCGTGCTCGGGATAGCACCCGAGGTAGTCCATACACGAAATAACATGGTCAACATAACATGAAGCTTCATTATAGTACGAACTTCATTATAATACAACACCCAACTCATAACAGCATTAGAACTTTCCCGAATCATCACTGTAAATGTCAACACCCTCATCTTCGAGAAACTGCCAACGGTCACGTTGGCCGTCATCATCCTTATGGTAGTCACACGGGATAACTAAATTAGGGTCTATAGCTTCGTGGTTATCTTCTATGGTGCGCTGAAGGAAGCGGTCATAAGCTGCAGGGTTATCTTCTTGTTCAGGCTGTACGGCGTCTGCTTGCTGTAATTCACGTAACGATAGCCTGTTAAATTCCTGCCCGAGGGGCATCATCTCCTGTACCCTTGCCCGGCGTCACATGCATTCTTTGGAGTAGTGGGATGCTCTCTTGACGTATGCAAGCGGTCAGCCCACTGAAAATATTGGCATCTGGTAGGCTACACGACAGTGTGAGCATGGTTATATCAAACTCGAGCAGGAGAATAATCATCAAAACATGAAAGAATCGAATTAAATTTAGATGTACAGAGAAATTAGGGCATCTATAAAACGCCCGTACGTTATTTGGTGCAGTGGTGGAGTAGAGCACTTGAGCTTCACATGGCTGTTAGAGCAAGTTACCCGCACTGCATTGGGAACCGCTGATCTTGACACGTCAGACATGGCTTTTGCTGAAGCGTAAGATGCTGAAGAGTTTTCGAGCAAGACGAGGAAGACAATATAAAATACTGGACAGTTCAGTGAGGATATGTATGCTCAACGTTTTCTCTTTGGGTTGTGGAACCCCTCGCGTCCTCAATTTATAGTTAGATGTAGGATCGAAGTATACGAATATAGCAATCAGAGGGGGGTGAATAATTGTGCGGAAGCTAAAACAAAATTCTTGATCTATTAAAAGTTCACCCCAAAACAGAACCAAATAATTGCCTCGTTTTCGACAAAAACAGAATGACAGAGGTTTGGTAAAACGTGAATTCCCGGAGATCCAACCGTCGTCTCGATCTGAAATTTGGACACAAGAAACTAGATTCTAACACGCATCGAACCCAAAAAGAATCAGCTCGATCGGACTTAGAGATCAAAAGTTATGAATCTCGCAAGCTTACTGTGACAGAAGATGACGAGAATCAATCTAACCAAAACTACAAGATTAAACAAGAACGACAAAAGTTTAATCAAGTAAACTTTGAGAAACCCTAAATCAATTCTCTAGAAAGGTTTTGATGGATCAAATCAAGATAAAACTCAAGGAACAAAAACCAATCTAGAACCAGAACAAGCAAGCAAACAAGAACTAAAAGCAGAGACACCTTTGCAACGCTTGATTCTTGTACGCAAGGATCTGGAAGAATTGATCTTTATTTCTTTTGTCTAAAGTACTCCCCATAAAAGAGTACAAACCCTAAAACTGAGCTTGAGGCTCTCAATGCGCTCAGCTCGATTGGTGCCCTTCAACAGAGACACCCCTCCTATTTAAAGGAGCAAAACACAAGGAGTTACGAATACAATTAAGTAATCTAGAAGGAGTATGTATTCAACACAACTCCTCTTGGCCCAACCTGGCCGAGTACAACTCTTGCACGCGTATGGCAACCCTACCATACTCACGTGACTAACACTTTGCACGCGTATGGCCACCTGCCATACTCACGTGGCTAACACTTTGCACGCGTATGGCCTTCTGCCATTCTCACGTGACTAACCATTCTTCAAGTGCACCATTCTCTTAGCCCGAACGTCCCGCATGACATCCTTGACCACCAAGACCTCAGGTCCTCCCTGAACCTAGTCCCGAACCTCAGCTCCTCCATGAACCTAGTTCCGGTCCTGTCATCGACCACGTTCGTCTTCGAGCAATACCTGCACATGAACAAACCACAAAACAATTCCGAGCACAAGTCCACGACTTGACTCAACATTAGTCCATGCAAATACTCACACGAGCATTGCATAAAGTCTACTTCAGAACAAGCATCATGAAATTCTCACCAATTTCATAATCTCAAGGTCAAACCAAAAACTCAATTCCAAGTTTGCTCAAAACCCTAATCGAGCAAAAACGCATTCATGACGGACCAACAAAATCGGTCCGTTGTACACGTGAAAGTCTCTGTTCCAAGAAGAAATCATTTCGGCGAAAACACGTTCACGACGGACTAAAAGAAATCAGTCCGTCGTACATACGAAATCAATCCTAAAAAAGGCCGTTCACGACTGACCAAAGAAATTGGTCCGACGTACAGGCAAAACTTACTGGTTTCTTGGAAAATTGAGTTTGGCTCATGAGCTCAAAAACACGTCCACGACAGACCCAAAACTTGGTCCGTTGTACATGCGCAAACTGCTGTTTCTGAGAAAAATTGAGTTTGGCTCAATGAGTTCAAAAGCATGTCCACGACAGACCCAAAACATCGTCCGTCGTACATGCGTAAACTGCTGGTTTACTTGGAAAAAAGAGTTTGGTTTAAGAGCACAAAAGCATGTGCACAACAGACCCAAAAACTTGGTCCGTCGTACAAGCGAAACTCACTAGTTTGAGAGTTTGGTCCGGCACAAAAGAGAACTTCACTGTTTGCTATCAAATTGTCAGACACAAGCACAAACACATTTTGTAAATTCAATTCTAAGCCAAATCTCAGCCAATTTTTCAGCACATGATTTCACAATCTCCCCCTTGATGAAAACATTGGCAACACCACTTAGAATTGAACATTTGGCATTCACTTTACAAAAGATTTTGAAATCCGAGGGATCAAAAACTAAAAAGAGAAAACACAGAATTTCCCCTTTGACCAAAATGCAAAACAAAATCTCCCCCTGAGAAGGAAAATGTGTGTGAATGTGCAATGTGCCCAAAAATTTCAAAATTCTCCAAACTTCTCCCAAAATTCTCAAATTTCCAAAAAACAACTCCACCTTTTTCTTCTCCCCCTTTTTCCTTAAACTTTTCAACGATTCCCAAATTTCTCCCCCTTTGACAATGGATTCATCAAGAGTACAAAAGAGAGAACAAGTTCAAAATTTTTCCTATAGCAAAGATTTCACAAGGAGAAACAAGGGAGTGCCAAGATAGGAAAAGATGAGCTCATTCGATCATATAACCTTATATATCACATAACATGCAAAATACATGATCTTGATGTGATTTTAGCAAGTTAGGGAATGACATGTATCTCAACCTCAATTCAGTCAACTATAGCCAAGTACTAAGTAAAACTTTTAGTAGAAAAACAAAGGCTCAAGGTTGAAGCAAATAACAAATCAGGGCGAGCAAGTAGTTTCAATTCCAATCTAGTGGACCAATTTAATCTTTAAACAAGAATCGCATGTGGCATGCTTGAAGCATACTTCTTTTATTTCCTTGGAGTGGCATGCTTGAAGCATACATCTTGTCTTTTGAGGGAATGGCATGCTTGAAGCATACATCTTATCTTTTAGAGAAAGCATCCTGAAGCTCATAACTTGAGGCTTTTGCTTTTAACAACCTTTTTTTTATTGATTCCCTTTTCTTTTCATTTTTCTTTGATTATAAACATGCAAAAGTGATTAAAAGGTCATATGAAAGAGTAAAGTTGAAACCACACTTGCTTCATAGCCCAAATTTGTCAAGAGGATTCAATATTAAGCCTAGAAGAGTGAGATATCACAGAGTATTTAGCTATAGGCAATCAGTCCATGGAATTCCACAATGTCATTTTTAGTTCAAGTGAGACAATTATATTATCATATATTAGCTCAATTACATAACATATAAAGAAATATGATAATGTGAGCTTATCAAGTGAAAGTACTTGGCAAGGAAACTCCCGCTCAAAACAAACCCATTGGATGAACAATCCCAAGTTCTCCCCGAATAAAAGCAAAACGAGAAGAAGACAAAGGTTTTGTAAAAATATCTGCCAATTGATGTTCAGTATCCACATGGTGAAGCACAATGTTGCCTTTTTCAACATGATCTCTAAGAAAGTGAAATCTGATATCAATATGCTCAAGAAAGGGGATTACTCAAGAGGTGGCACGAACCAAATCAATTCAACATCCTCCAAAGTCAACATCAGAATAAGCTCTTAAACTAATGCATAAGGAAGCAGAAAGCCAAATGCCAAAATCTTTAGTACCATGGAGATACCTGAAAGTTCACTTGAACGCTTGTCAATGTGAAGCACGTGGGAAGCTTGAAAACAAGCACACACAAGCACGTGGGAAGAGTCTCTCATGTATACCTCCAATTATCTCATCCTCAACAGCATCATCATCATCTTTTATGAACAAAGACACTCTCCCCCTAAACATATGCACCTGTACCTTCATCATTTGAACTAGTGCCTTTTGCGAAAATAGAAGTGGAAGAAGCATCTCCAAAGGCAACACTTTCAGCATGAGATGCACGAGTGAAGGAAAACCAAATCTTATCACTGAACATATGAAGTGAGCATTCGAAATTCACTAGCCACATGTTCTCCCTCCTCGCGTGAGAAGCCTACATAGAAGCAGAAAGTGTCGAGGTCTCGATCTTTGAGGTTAGAAATAAGATGTTTAGGAATCCAGTACTGAGACACACGACGCACAATAGTAGGCACAACACGAGTATTCTTATGCACAAAATCAGATTTGCCTTTTCCCGTGTTTTTAGCATCAAAAGGTGTTTGTTTCACCCTAGGCACATAATGAGAAGTAGAGTGTGCCTTTTTGAAATTAGACCTAGCATTAATTCTTTCTTTCTTTTGTTGTTTGGCTAGTCTAAAGCAAAAATCTACTAAATGTCCATCTCTACCACAATGAGTGCAAGTGTACTTAACAGGATTGAAAGGATCGGTAAGGCCTAGAGGGGGGGTGAATAGGCAATTTTAAACGAAACAAACTAAACAATTTAAAGAAGATCTAAGCAGATAAACAGAATAAGCACCAACAGACTAAGAACAACTTAAGCAATAGTGAGAACAAGAAAAAGACAGACTAAAACACAGAGACAAGAGATTTTTCACCGAGGTTCAGAGAGAAATCTCCTACGTCCCCGTTAGAGCACTTCCTCAGAAGTATTGCTCCTCCAGTAACCCACAGAGGCAGTACTGGATTTTTCACTATTGTAACTCTTTTTACCACTTTGGTGAGGTGAGTCAAAACCTCTTCACAATAATAGTGGCCTTCCACAAACACGGTTGGACAGGTCGCACTAATATCACCAGCAAACCGTCTAGGAACAGCTAGTTCCAAGAGTAATAGACCATCCACAAGCCCTGTCTCTTGGTTCACTAGAAACAACTGAAACTAGACTTTACTGGGAGCTGTAAGAGTGTATGATTTTGTTTTTCAGAGTGGAGCTTGATCTCTTTTTGGAATTTAGGCTTTCGGATGCTAGATGTCAAAGAGATGTCAAAAAGTTCTATTTTGGGAGAGCCTCTGAACTGTTTAAATAGGCTACAGGAAGCAAATAGCCGTTATTGGCAACAGGTAGCCGTTTGCCAATGTCGGTGAAGTGACAAAAGCGAAATGATTGTATCGACAAGGGTTGATAAAAAATATGCAAGAGGCTCAATGAACTACGGACCCAAACCAGTGAAAAAGGCATCTCACGTCGGACCAAGAAAGTTGGTCCGTCATTACACATGCTTTGGAGCAAATGGTGATCCGTTGGGAGAGTTTTAAGAACAAGTTTACAACGGACCCAAAAACTTGGTCCGTCGCGAGAAGGAGCTTACTGGTTATACATCAACAAAGGAATTGGATTGAACACGAGAAACCGATAAGTTTTATGTTTACAACGGACCCAAAGGTGGTGCATTGTAAATGGGAGCTTTTGGTCCGTTGTAGCTTAAAAGCACTTGAGAGATTTTCAAGGAAAACACAACTGCAACAGACCCAAAAACTTGGTCCGTTGTAAATGGGAAACGCTCGGTTTGAGTTCTGTTAGAATTTGATTTGAAAAGGATATGAACTCAAACAAGGTTTATTAAAGGAATCTGAAATGATTTAACTTAAGCCCCAAGTTGATTTTAAACAGAAATCCTAGGAACCAAGAATTGAACTTGTGCATAGTCCCTCTTTATAGTACGGCTGAAACCCGGAAAAACTTATCTAAAAAGACTTGAAAAGACTTATGAGCTAAAGGACTAAGAATAATGAAACCTTAATCTTGATCCTCTTTTCTGATGAAATCTGATAAGACTGATTTAGTTGATCATAAAGCACCAAAACCCAACAAATAATTTAAACAAATTATTAGGGGGCCTAGATGCTTTCAATCTCCCCCTTTTTGGTGATTGATGACAACCTTCTTGTTTTCAGATAAAAACTTTCCTTCTTCTGCAAAAGAATGTTAGTCTGACAGAACAAAAGTATAATTTAAAGGAATGAGCTCCCCCTAAAACCGTGCTTAAATTTAACAAGAACTATTTTTCAAAGAGTTTAAGCACACACAATAGAGTAATTAAGATTAAGAGAAACGCAGCAAGTAGTTTAAACAGGCAGAAGAAGCAACAGACTGCAAAGCATACACAAGTTCACACGTTTACTTCTACTACTCTCTAGACTAATTTCTCCCCCTTTGGCATCAACTCTCCAAAAAGAATATCACTTCTTGCGCCTGGAGAAAGTTCTTTTGAACAAAGTCGAAGCTCTTTGGTGACAACTGCGCCTCGGAGAAGACTGAATTGGAGTAGCTTGTTCGATTGTTGTCTTCTTTGAAACCATAGCTTGATCATGCCAACTTGGATAATCTGGATCTCTGGTGAGACTCAACCGTCGATTCTGAAAGTTTTCTTGAAGATCATGAACTGAGTCAAGAATTGGATTTGTCTGATCAAAGATGATGTCACCAAGCTGTTCTTGATTTGATACCAAATTTGTTATTGAAGTATCAAAGTGATCAATATAGCCTCGAAGAGTGTGTTCTACACCATGAATTGTGTCATCATTGGTCTTAAACATCTTCTCTGAGAAATCAGCAAACTGATGAAACTTGGTGTCTTGAGTATTCACCTTGATATTGAGGTCATACAGCCTATCTTTGAGCAAGTTTTGATTTGAATTTACTTGAGTAAGCCAAGTCCTTAGATCCCATTGATTACTCTTGAGCATATCAAAATTCTTTGAAGTCTCATCCTTTAATCTGCCCTGTTCTTGATACATCTTACTCATCAACTCATGAGTTTTCTGAACTTGATCATGATATTGCTGAAGAGCAGCCATGTGCTCAGTGTGCCTTACTTGTGACTAACCTCTGTTCTTCAGCAAATTTTTCTTGGACATCCTTCAATTCTGAGTTGTATCTTGTTTCAAAAAGGTTGAACCAAGCAGGCTGTTCCTCATTCCAAGCATGATGTTGTCTATCATCTGGATTTTCTCCTATATTTTCATGAGCAGAGTGATGGAAGTGCTTTGTGGTGCTTGAAAAATTTTGAGGAACTCTAGAGCCTCCTGCTTCATGATCATGTCTTTGCAGGTCTGAATTCTGATCTTGAACAAACCTTGATGCAGCAAAGAAGCTCTCTTAGCTTATCAATTTCTCCAAGTTCATCTCCTTGATGTTACATCATCTTTGAGAAGGAAAACCCATAGCCAGATGTTCTGCTGGAGGTAGGGTGCGATGACTTGAAGCCCCGGAGAAATGTGACTAGGACTGAAATGTCCACCTTGGCAGTGTGCAACATCTGCTTCATGATTGGATTGAGAACTGAGGAAAATCTGAGTTGCTTCATCTTGTGCATCAGATTGTTGCAAAGTTCTCTGAGAACTTCCTCCAAGAATTTCTGTTTCCTCAAGGTTTTCAGGCTGAGGAGGTGCAAAAGACTGAGTAGGATTGTTATGATAGCTAGGAGTGTTGAGTCTTGGAGTATGATGACTAATGCTGTGATGATCTGAACTGTGATGGCTTGAAACAGGTTGATCATCTCCATCATGAGCTGGGCTGTCATCACTGTCTCCCTCATGATCACTTGGATCAATTGATGCAGGCAGTACTCTAGGTACTTGGGCAGCAACTTCAGTGGGTAGTTTAAGCAACCTGTATTTCTTTGGTTTACAGGTAAAAGATCTACTACTTTCTTGCTGTGAAATTATCCCTTGGGCTAGCGATTCGTGGATATTTGCCGAGCAAAGGTAGTGGACTCCCATTCTTCTATAAATTGCTTCCTCCATTTCTCCAAAAATGTAATCTATCGAGATCAATGGGTTGCTTGGAGAGGATTAGGTGAAGCGACCAAGCTAACACCGGAGTGACACCTTCCTTATATCCAGATTTTGGAAAAGCGTGTGCCTTAAGATCAAGAAGCGGTGTTTTAGCTTCTCCGGACAAACAGCTAGCACGATTTGCATTGAAGTTTTCTTCTGTGATATCTCTATAAATATGGTTTGAAAGCTGAAGATCAGGCATATCTCCAATTTGTCTCCATCTATTTCCAGGAAACATTTTGTCATGAATCCTTGTTCTGTTAACTTGAGGTCCTGCAGCTCCAATTGCTGATTCAAAGTGTGGTGACCTTACTTTTCTTATTTTTCCATCTATAGAGAATAGAATATAGTGTCTTCTTTTGTTTACCAGCAAAGATGAATAGAATTCTAGGATTCTATCTTCATTCCATGAGGAAATATTGCCTGACACCATTTCCAGCAATCCTGGGGTAGATCTAACACAATCAAGTATGTGGTATGATCTAGTTATGGAGCAAATTTGATTCCAATCTACAAACTGATGTTTGCTCAAGGCAGATATCTTCATTCCCTTTTTGTCATGTCTATTCTTATATCCCAAGAAGATGTTTTTATGAAGAAGTGTGATGAACTTCTCATCTAGAGGGGGTTTATCAAAAGGAAACCAACTTCTTTCATTTACTAGCCTGATTGACCTTAGCCTTTTTCATCCAAGGGTAGCTAGCTCATTTCCACTTAACATATCAATCTCAGGACTTAGGTTCTCTTCTTCAGAACTAAGATCCCTACTTGGCTCATAATCAGCATCATCAGATTCAGACTCATAAACGGGATCTGATACAACAGGTTGCTTATCTTTTCTAGGAGGCTTTGATGTTGTGACCTTTGTAACCAAGCCAGGGGTGCGAGTATCCTCTAGATGTACTGTCCCTTGTGAAGACTGGGTGGATTTATGTTTCTTCTTTGACATTATCTCACCAAGTCTATCCATCAGACTCTTTTATCTGTGTCTTTTCTCCTAGGCATTTCGTCAAACACCTAACAGACCAACTTTGCCCTTAGAACCACAGACAAGCACAAGAACTAACGCAGTCTACAGGAAAGAAAAGAATGACCCTAAGATCAAGAAAAGTAAGTCTAGAACTGAAGAAAATTGAAGGAGGAAACTTACCAAGACCTAAAGGTGCTTCTCCGAGCAAACTGGAGCACCGTCGCAGCCACCCGGATAGGGTTTTGCTTCGATGAAGATAGGGAAAGTTGCTCGGGAGATGAAGTACCGAGAGAGTGGTAAATTTCTGAGATGGATTTGAGGACAAGGGAGTGTTGGGAGGAGACAGACCAAAAGTTACTATTTCGAGTAATAGTAACTGCAACGGAAGTGAGAGAGACTTTTTAAGAGTTTGGTTGACAGGTGAAAAAGACAACTTCCTCACTTTACTGGCAATTGCAAGAGCACACAGGACTCATTTGCGAGAAAAACAATAAGTTTTCTATTTACGCCGGACCAGTTTTGCAAGAAGGACATTTACAACGGACTGACTTTCTTTAGTCTGTCGTGAATGCGTTCTGAGCAAGAGTGGTCTGTCGTAGATGGAAAACCCACTGTTGTCACTGAGTCCGTTGTGAACTTGCAAAAAGGAAATTGAAGAACTTTAGAGTTCTTAATTTGTATGAGTTCATCTCTTTTAAGCATGATTATTGTCAACTTCAAGCTTGATCAAGAGAACTCATGTGCTGAGAGGCTAGCTAATTTTTTTTTAAGAAGTTGTAATAATTTTTTTTATATTTTAAAAACAATTTACTTGCATCAGCACTACTAATTTTTGTTAACATAAGTGGGTAACAAGAGATGCATTGAGGGACATTCTTGACTCCCCCTTAATGTTAAAAACTCCGAAAACTTGCAAGATAAATCAACAAGCAAATAGTTCAAATAAGAAGACAAGCTTTAAACAACATTTGAAAGATCAATAATATTCAATTCATTTCTCAGTCTTGAAAATCTGGCTTCATCTAAAGGTTTGGTGAAAATATCAGCCAATTGGTCATCAGTTCTAACATAACTAAGCATAATGTCCTTTTTGCCAACATGATCTCTGATAAAATGATGTCGGATCTCAATATGCTTAGTTCGTGAGTGCTGGACCGGATTGTTTGCTATTTTCACTGCACTTTCATTATCACAGAGAAGAGGTACATTTTCAAACTTAATGCCGTAATCAAGAAAGGTTTGTTTGATGAATAAAATCTGAGCACAACAACTGCCGGCAACCACATATTCAGCCTCGTGATGAAGCGATTACTCTGAGTTTTGCTTTTGGAGCACCAAGATACTAAAGACCTTCCAAGCGGTGACAACCCCGGAGGTGCTTTTTCGATCTATTTTGCAACCGGCATAATCAGAATCTGAGTAGCCAATTAGATTGAAAGAAGCACCCTTAGGGTACCACAAGCCTATAGTTGAAGTGTGCTTTAAATATCTGAAAATTCTTTTTACGGCACTAAGATGTACTTCTTTAGGAGCAGACTGAAATCTAGCACACATACAGACACTAAACATGATATCGAGGCCTAGATCTTTGTCAAGTAGAGTAAAGATCCAATCATGGATCTAAAGAGTTTTTGGTCAACAGACTTACCTCCTATATCTTGATCAAGATGTGTGTTTGTTGCCATAGGTGTCTTGAGTGGCTTGCATTCATCCAATTTGAAGCGTTTAAGGAGATCCTTGATGTATTTTTCTTGTGATATGAAAGTTCCCCTTTTTAATTGCTTGATTTGAAATCCAAGGAAGAATGTAAGTTCCCCTATCATTGACATCTCGAATTCCTTTGCCATCAAATCACTGAATTCCTTGCAAAGAGAGTGATTAGTACAACCAAAGATTATATCATCAACATAGATTTGGCAAATCATTAATGCACCATTGAAGTCTTTTAAAAAGAGTGTTGGGTCAACTTTCCCAATTTTGAAATTCTTTTCTAGTAGAAAGTTCCTAAGTCTCTCATACCATGCCCTTGGGGCTTGTTTTAAACCATAGAGAGCCTTAGATAACTTAAATACATGATTTGGATATTTTAAGTCTTCAAAACCAGGAGGTTGCTCAACAAAAACAGTTTCTTCAATGATTCCATTAAGAAAAGCACTCTTTACATCCATTTGAAATAAAGTTATATTAAAATGACATGCAAAAGCTAGAAGGAACCGTATAGCTTCAAGTCGATCAACAGGAGCATAAGTTTCTCCATAATCCAGTCCTTCTACTTGAGTAAAACCTTGTGCCACTAATCTTGCTTTGTTTCGAGTGACAATTCCATTTTCATCTTGCTTGTTTCTGAAAACCCACTTTGTTCCTATGACATTTTGATCTTTTGGACGTTCCATCAAATCCCATACTTTGTTTCTCTTGAAGCTATTAAGCTCTTCTTCCATGGCAATAATCCGATCGACATCATCCAAAGCTTCATCTATAGTTCTGGGTTCAACACAAGAAACAAAAGAGTAATGTTCACAAAAGGAAGCTTGTCTAGATCGAGTTTGAACACCCTTACTGAAATCCCCAATTATTTGATCCACGGGGTGGTCTTTGGCAATAGTATGATGACTCTTAATCAAGTTTAATCCTTCTTGATTCTTCTCATCTTCTTCTTGTAGTGATCCATTTTGAGGCATCATGGAAGTTGTTGGTTTCTCATCATTATCTTCTCTAGGTTTTACTTCACCAACTTCCATTTTCTTCATTGCTTCCATCAAGGCATCTTCACCTGCATCAGCTAAATTCTCATGCTCACCTTGTGAGCCATTAGATTCATCGAATTTTACATCATAGGTTTCTTCAACCAAACCAGTTGAATTATTAAAAACTCTATAGGCTTTAGATTTAGAAGAATAACCTAACATAATACCTGAGTCACACCTTTTCTGAAATTTACCTAGGTGTGTCCTCTTTTTGTAGATGTAGACCTTGCACCCGAACACACGAAAGTAAGTAACATTTGGTTTTCTTCCAACCAGCAGCTCGTAAGAGGTTTTCTTGAGTAGTCGATGTAGATAGAGTCTATTGATTGCATGACAAGCTGTGTTGATTGCTTCAGCCCAAAAAGCGTCTGGTGTTCCATATTCATCCAACATGGTTCTTGCCATTTCAATAAGTGTTCTGTTTTTTCTTTCTACTACACCATTTTGTTGAGGAGTATAAGTAGCTGACAGCTCATGTTTTATTCCTAGCTCAACACAAAAATCAATGACATTAGTATTAACAAACTCAGTTCCATTGTCACTCCTGATTTTCTTGATGGGGCAATCAAATTCATTTTGAGCC
Organism: Rhipidocladum racemiflorum; assembly: GCA_036346355.1. Lineage (NCBI taxonomy): Eukaryota > Viridiplantae > Streptophyta > Magnoliopsida > Poales > Poaceae > Rhipidocladum > Rhipidocladum racemiflorum. The sequence continues at coordinate 35,858,340 of CM070589.1, read as the reverse complement.
CTTTTTGCAAAATTTTTAAAGATTTTTCCAACTTCACTTTTATTAGGTAAAAAGAATACCCAAGAGAACCGAGAGAAGTCATCCACAATGACTAAGCAAGATGAGTTACCACCTAGACTGCATAAGAGGTTGGGCCAAACACATCCATATCTGCTGACTCTAGAGGTCTAGTGGTGGACAAGATATTTTTAGTAGGATGAGAATTTGCAACTTGCTTACCGGCTTGACAAGCACTGCACAATCTATCCTTTTCGAATTTTACATCTTTCAAGCCCACCACTAACTCACTTTTAAAAAGCTTCTTCAAATTAGACATGCCTACATGCCCAAGACGTCTATGCCAAAGCCAACCAAGAGAGGCTTTTGCCAACAGACAAGTCGAGATGCATGAGGAGTTAGAGTTGAAATCAACTAGATAAAGATTTTAAAATCTAAAACCTTTGAAGATAAGCTTTTCATTTTTGTCAAAAACAGTTACTCCATCAAGAGAAAAGGTACAATGGAAACCAAGATCACACAATTTGAGCAACCGATAAAAGATTGAAATTCGAGGAATCAACAAGAAGCACATTATCAATTGAATAATCATTAGAGATGGCAATCTTACCATTTCCCTTTACCTTTCTTCTACTATTATCACCAAAAGTAATTTTGTGACTTGAATTACTTTCTTTTTCAACTGAGGTGAACATTCTTGATGAGCCGGTCATGTGTTGAGTATATCCACTGTCAATTACCCAGTGATGACCACCACTCTTGTAGTTCACCTGAATAAACAGAATCATTTCTTGATTTTAGGTACCCAAATGCTTTTGGGTCCATGGATGTTAGTTTCAACAATTTTGGGGCCAAAAGGATTAATAAGCAAAGATTTGGGCACCCAAACAGCTTTAAGCTTTCTATCAAGTTTAGAGGGGCCGACAAATTTCACATTCATTTTTCCCCTGAAATCTTTAAACAGCATGTAGTGAGCATCAACCATGCAGTTTCTTTTAGCCTTTGTTTCTGACGTGCTTGCATACATGCATACATTTGAACTGTGGTCAAATCTATGATAGTAGCAGCACTTAGTGCTTTTCTTGACAAAATTTATCTTGGATTTTGGCAAATAATCCTTCTTGGGCACATTATCTGCTTTATATCCAATGCCTCTTTTGCCCAAGGTGACTTTTTGCTCTCCAAGAATTTTATCAAGAGTGACACTTCCAAGAAAGCATTTTTCAAGACCTTTGTCAAATTTAGCAATTTTTGATCTTAGCTCTTGATTTTCCAACATGAGACTTTCAGTACACAAAGCATTTCTATGATTGTCATTAAGTATGCAGGAAGAGCTAGCAATAGGAATTTCATCACAAGTCAAATCACAGGTAATAGATCTATCATGAGTGGAAACATTCTTTGATTTGCTTGTAGTTAATTCCTTACTCATTTCTAGTTCACAGTGTTTGACAAACAAATCATCATGAGTCTTAATAAGTAATATATGAGTTGCATTCAAGGAATCATGAGCAGCGGTAAGTAAATCATGATTGATGACTAGAGCATCATGAGCAAAAGTAAGATTATCATGAACAACATTGAGCTCATTATGACTAGTCTCCAAACAGTAAAACTTGTCTTTCACTTCTTCATACTTAGATTCAAGAATCTTGACCTTAGAGACAAGCAAGTCATTATCATCATTTAAACTGGCAATAGTTTTCTTAAGAGATTTATCCTTAGAAGTTTTAGCACACAAGGCATCATTAAGCTCTTTAATGATCTCCACTAGCTCATCATAAGAAGGAGAATCATTTACCTTGTCCTCATCACTTCTTGCCATAAGACAAACAGACAGAGAAGGTGAAGGTGGAGTAGATTCATCCAACGCCAGTCCAGCCAACCCCTTAGACCTTGAACCATCTTCATCATCAGAGGAGGAAGAAGAGGATTCATCACTTGAACTTTCTTCATCTGAGACCCATTCACCAATATGTGCCTCCTTCTTTCCCTTTCTCCAATGTTTCTTGGAGAACTTCTTTCTGTGATGAAACTTTTTGCGACTGTTGTAGGCATTTTCTTCGGTTTCTTCATCTTTGCCCTTGCCCTTGCCCTTCTTCTTGCTCTTGTTTGGACATCGTGCAGCTATGTGTCCCTTTTCATTGCATTCAAAACAGGTAATATTCGAAAAGGGGTTTTTCTTTGAAAACTGATTATATACCTTCCCTCTGTCTCTGGCATTAACTCTTCTCATGATTTTGTTTGCAGATCTCATAAGCAAGGCCAGTTTCGACGCGTCTTCGTCTTCATTACAACTTGAAGCATCATCTTCTTCACTCGATGACTCTTCCACCTTATCTTTGGCTTTGAGAGCAATAGATTTTTCTTGGGTGCATCTTCTTGACCAAAGTAAGTTAGTGTCTGAAATCTTTCCTAGTAACTCAAGAGGTGTCAATTTTTTTAGATCTCCTTTGTTTGATAGATAAGTTATCAAGCTGTGATAAGCACGTGGCAAGCACCCTTATCATTTTCCTGCAAACTTCCACATCATCAACCTTAGTACCAAGACCTTTAAGTTCATTGACAATAGGATTAAGTCTAGAAAACATATCATTGGCATTTTCCTGAGGAAGCATTTTGAACTGATCAAACTTTTCTCTAACAACAAAATATTTTTCTTCTTTCACATCAGAGGTACCTTCATGAATTTCTTGTAGAGTGGTCCAAATATCATAAGCAGTAGACAAATTACTCACTCTATCAAAAACTTCTATGCTAAGACAGGAGAATATAGCATTTCTAGCCTGAGCATCATATTGCATGTTTTTAATTTCTCCAGGAGTGGGTTCTGAGGAAGAGGACTGTCCATCAGGTATGACGCGTGGAGGTAAAGGTTTTTCTGTCACTCTCCAAACGTCATAGCCGACAGCCTCAAGATAACATCTCATGCGAATTTTCCAATAAGCATAATTTGAGCCATCGAAGACAGGAACCCTTCCTACACTAACAGTAGCAGACCCATTTCCCTCGGCCATTACCCAAGCTGATTAAGCTTGAACAGGGTAAAACTAGCTCTGATACCACTTGAAAGGATCGGTAAGGTCTAGAGGGGGGGTGAATAGGCAATTTTAAACGAAACAAACTAAACAGTTTAAAGAAGATCTAAGCAGATAAACAGAATAAGCACCAACAGACTAAGAACAACTTAAGCAATAGTGAGAACAAGAAAAAGACAGACTAAAACACAGAGACAAGAGATTTTTCACCGAGGTTCAGAGAGAAATCTCCTACGTCCCCGTTAGAGCACTTCCTCAGAAGTATTGCTCCTCCAAAGAACCCACAGAGGCGATCTTGGATTTTTCACTATTGTAACTCTTTTTACCACTTTGGTGAGGTGAGTCAAAACCTCTTCACAATAATAGTGGCCTTCCACAAACACGGTTGGACAGGTCGCACTAATATCACCAGCAAACCGTCTAGGAACAGCTAGTTCCAAGAGTAATAGACCATCCACAAGCCCTGTCTCTTGGTTCACTAGAAACAACTGAAACTAGACTTTACTGGGAGCTGTAAGAGTGTATGATTTTGTTTTTCAGAGTGGAGCTTGATCTCTTTTTGGAATTTAGGCTTTCGGATGCTAGATGTCAAAGAGATGTCAAAAAGTTCTATTTTGGGAGAGCCTCTGAACTGTTTAAATAGGCTACAGGAAGCAAATAGCCGTTATTGGCAACAGGTAGCCGTTTGCCAATGTCAGACTGAAGTGACAAAACGAAATGATTGTATCTGACAAGGGTTGATAAAAAATATGCAAGAGGCTCAATGAACTACGGACCCAAACCAGCGAAAAAGGCATCTACGTCGGACCAAGAAAGTTGGTCCATCGTACACATGCTTTGAGCAAATGCTGGTCCGTTGGGAGAGTTTTAAGAACAAGTTTACAACGGACCCAAAAACTTGGTCCGTCGCAGAAGGGGAGCTTACTGGTTATACATCAACAAAGGAATTGGATTGAACACCAGAAACCAGTAAGTTTTATGTTTACAACGGACCCAAAAGGTGGTGCATTTGTAAATGGGAGCTTTTTGGTCCGTTGTAGCTTAAAAGCACTTGAGAGATTTTCAAGGAAAACACAACTGTAACAGACCCAAAAACTTGGTCCGTTGTAAATGGGAAACGCTCGGTTTGAGTTCTGTTAGAATTTGATTTGAAAAGGATATGAACTCAAACAAGGTTTATTAAAGGAATCTGAAATGATTTAACTTAAGCCCCAAGTTGATTTTAAACAGAAATCCTAGGAACCAAGAATTGAACTTGTGCATAGTCCCTCTTTATAAATACAATTTGAAACCCGGAAAAACTTATCTAAAAAGACTTGAAAAGACTTATGAGCTAAAGGACTAAGAATAATGAAACCTTAATCTTGATCCTCTTTTCTGATGAAATCTGATAAGACTGATTTAGTTGATCATAAAGCACCAAAACCCAACAAATAATTTAAACAAATTATTAGGGGGCCTAGATGCTTTCAAGGATGTTTGGCTTTAGAAGTAGAAGCATCATTTGCATTCATCATAGTAGAAGATAACACTCCAGCAGACTTAAAGACAATTTTCTTAGGCTCATTGACAATTTCAAATTTTCCTCCTTCAAGTGATTTAACAACAGTGGGAGCATGTGATTTATGATGAGCATAAGAATTAAAACCTAAACCTTTGTTATGAGTGCTGACTTTTGATTGGTCCAAGATCATGTTTAGGTTTTTGTTTCCTTTAGTGAAACGTTCTAATGACTTTTCCAAGTAAGCAATTTTTCGAGAAAGAGTTAAACAATTATTACAGGGAACGTCCACTTTTCCTTTTTGCTTGCGACAAGTTGAGCACGAAAGAACCTCATGTGTAAGCAAATCTTCTGTCATTTGAGAAACCCTAGCATTTGCATCATGCAACTTCAATTCTAGTATGGAGCATTTAGAACATGGAGTTGTATCATGCAAATCAAAGGTAGAACAACTAGCATGTTTAACAAGTTTCTCATTTTTCTCATTTTCAGCATTGATTTGCTCTAACAAGGTAACATGTTCTTTCCTAAGCAACGTAAGCTCATTGTAAATTAAGTCACATGATTTGCAAGCATCGTCATCAGGAATCAAGGTTTTAAGTCTAGAAAGTTCAGCATTCAATGAATCCACAACAAAATCATGTTTCTTAATTTTCTTGTCACGTTTATCAAGCAATTTACCAAGACGAGCAACAACAATAGCTAATTGATCGTAAGAAGGATCTACCTCATTGAAGTCGCTGTCATGATCGCCCTCGGTGAAGCTGTCGCTGCTTTTGGCTATGAGACACAACCCCGTCAACTCATGCTTGCTTGGAGTTGCATCATCCTCGCTGCTCTCCGAATCCACATCGCTCAAATTGACTTGTTCAAGAGCGGAAAGAACTCGATGGACAACTTTGCGGTTGATGAAGTTCTTCTTCTTTCTATCACTTGGAGAGAACTTCTTCTTCTCTTTTCTTTTGTCGTTGTCCTTCTTCTCCCTTGATGCTTTACTTGCAAGTTTTGGACAGTTTGAATGAATATGGTCGAGATGACCACACTCATAGCATCTTGGAGGATCACCACCACCTCTCTTTCTCTTTATCACATTTTGCAAAGCTTTGTTAAAGCGAGAAGAGAGTAGTGACAAGTCTTCTTCTAGGAATTGCTCAATCTGTTCATCGGTTAATGAAGACAAGAAAGATAGAGCAAAACTTGAAACAGCACCATTATGAGATATGCTAGATTGAGATGTCAAAGCAATTGATTTATGATCATTCTTTCTAGCAAAAACATCTAATTCATGAGTTTTCAACTTAGAACAAAGAACATCTAAAGTAAGTGTACTCATGACAGTAGATTCTCTAATGGATGTAACTTTTATCTCCCAAATAGACATGTCTAAAGCACCAAGCAATTGTCTAGCATTAGCAGCATCATCAAAGCTAACTCCAACAGCACGAAGATTACTAAGAATTTTATTGAAACGTGCAAAGAAGTCATCTAACGACTCGCCGGGTTTCATCTCAAATAGCATGTATTCTTTTTTGTAAAGATCTTGACGAACCTCTTTAATAGTGTTAGAACCCTCATGGTAATCACAAAGAGATTTCCATACCTCATATGCGGATTTGAGATGGATCACATGGTCAAAGTCGCTGCGTCCGAAACCTTGGATGATCAAGTTGCGCGCTTTGCTGTTTGCTTCAACATGTGTGCGATTGGTGTCGTTGACGTTGTCGTTTGCAGGGGCTTCATATGGCTTGTAGACCTTCTCCCAAATTGTGAAGCCTTGTGCTTGGATGAACGCCTCCATCTTGGCCTTCCAAAACTGAAAATCAACACCATCGAACACACATGGTTTTGTCGAAAAACGATCCATTGATCTAATCACCGATTAACATAGATTAGAAAAACCTTGCTCTGATACCACTTGTAGGATCGAAGTATACAAATATAGCAATCAGAGGGGGGTGAATGATTGTGCGGAAGCTAAAACAAAATTCTTGATCTATTAAAAGTTCACCCCAAAACAGAACCAAATAATTGCCTCGTTTTCGACAAAAACAGAATGATAGAGGTTTGGTAAAACGCGAATTCCTGGAGATCCAACCGTCGGCTCAATCTGAAATTTGGACACAAGAAACTAGATTATAACACGCATCGAACCCAAAAAGAATCAGCTCGATCGGACTTACAGATCAAAAGTTATGAATCTCGCAAGCTTACTGTGACAGAAGATGACGAGAATCAATCTAACCAAAACTACAAGATTAAACAAGAACGACAAAAGTTTAATCAAGTAAACTTTGAGAAACCCTAAATCAATTCTATAGAAAGGTTTTGATGGATCAAATCAAGATAAAACTCAAGGAACAAAAACCAATCTAGAACCAGAACAAGCAAGCAAACAAGAACCAAAACAGAGACACTGTAGCAACGCTGATTCTTTGTATACGCAAGGATCTGGAAGAATTGATCTTTATTTCTTTTGTCTAAAGTACTCCCATAAAAAGAGTACAAACCCTAAAACTGAGCTTGAGGCTCTCAATGCGCTCAGCTCCGATTGGTGCCCTTCAACAGGAGACACCCCTCCTATTTAAAGGAGCAAAACACAAGGAGTTCTGAATACAATTCCTAATCTAGAAGGAGTATGTATTCAACACAACTCCTCTTGGCCCAACCTGGCCGAGTACAACTCTTGCACGCGTATGGCAACCCTACCATACTCACGTGACTAACACTTTGCACGCGTATGGCCACCTGCCATACTCACGTGGCTAACACTTTGCACGCGTATGGCCTTCTGCCATTCTCACGTGACTAACCATTCTTCATGTGCACCATTCTCTTAGCCCGAACGTCCCGCATGACATCCTTGACCACCAAGACCTCAGTTCCTCCCTGAACCTAGTCCCGAACCTCAGATCCTCCATGAACCTAGTTCCGGTCCTGTCATCGACCACGTTCGTCTTCGAGCAATACCTGCACATGAACAAACCACAAAACAATTCCGAGCACAAGTCCACGACTTGACTCAACATTAGTCCATGCAAATACACACACGAGCATTGCATAAAGTCTACTTCAGAACAAGCATCATGAAATTCTCACCAATTTCATAATCTCAAGGTCAAACCAAAAACTCAATTCTGAGTTTGCTCAAAACCGTAATCGAGCAAAAACGCATTCACAACGGACCAACAAAATTGGTCCGTTGTACACGTGAAAGTCTCTGTTCCAAGAAGAAATCATTTCGGCGAAAACACGTTCACGACGGACTAAAAGAAATCAGTCCGTCGTACATGCGAAATCAATCCTCAAAAAGGCCGTTCACGACTGACCAAAGAAATTGGTCCGACGTACAGGCAAAACTTACTGGTTTCTTGGAAAATTGAGTTTGGCTCATGAGCTCACAAGCACGTCCACGACAGACCCAAAACTTGGTCCGTTGTACATGCGCAAACTGCTGTTTCTGAGGAAAATTGAGTTTGGCTCAATGAGTTCAAAAGCATGTCCACGACAGACCCAAAACATCGTCCGTCGTACATGCGTAAACTGCTGGTTTACTTGGAAAAAAAAGTTTGGCTTAAGAGCACAAAAGCATGTGCACGACAGACCCAAAAACTTGGTCCGTCGTACATGCGAAACTCACTGGTTTGAGAGTTTGGTCCGGCACAAAAGAGAACTTCACTGTTTGCTGTCAAATTGTCAGACACAAGCCCAAACACATTTTGCAAATTCAATTCGAAGCCAAATCTCAGCCAATTTTTCAGCACATGATTTCACAATCTCCCCCTTGATGAAAACATTGGCAACACCACTTAGAATTGAACATTTGGCATTAACTTTACAAAAGATTTTGAAATCCGAGGGATCAAAAACTAAAAAGAGAAAACACAGAATTTCCCCTTTGACCAAAATGCAAAACAAAATCTCCCCCTGAGAAGGAAAATGTGTGTGAATGTGCAATGTGCCCAAAAATTTCAAAATTCTCCAAACTTCTCCCACAATTCTAAAATTTCCAAAAACAACTCCCCCTTTTTCTTCTCCCCCTTTTTCCTTAAACTTTTCAACGATTCCCAAATTTCTCCCCATTTGACAATGGATTCATCAAGAGTACAAAAGAGAGAACAGGTTCAAAATTTTTCCTGTAGCAAAGATTTCACAAGGAGAAACAAGGGAGTGCCAAGATAGGAAAAGATGAGCTCATTCGATCATATAACCTTATATATCACATAACATGCAAAATACATGATCTTGATGTGATTTTAACAAGTTAGGGAATGACATGTATCTCAACCTCAATTCAGTCAACTATAGCCAAGTACTAAGTAAAACCTTTAGTAGAAAAACAAAGGCTCAAGGTTGAAGCAAATAACAAATCAGGGCGAGCAAGTAGTTTCAATTCCAATCTAGTGGTCCAATTTAATCTTTAAACAATAAACTGCATGTGGCATGCTTGAAGCATACTTCTTTTATTTCCTTGGAGTGGCATGCTTGAAGCATACATCTTGTCTTTTGAGGGAATGGCATGCTTGAAGCATACATCTTATCTTTTAGAGAAAGCATCCTAAAGCTCATAACTTGAGGCTTTTGCTTTTAACAACCTTTTTTTTATTGATTCCCTTTTCTTTTCATTTTTCTTTGATTATAAACATGCAAAAGTGATTAAAAGGTCATATGAAAGAGTAAAGTTGAAACCACACTTGCTTCATAGCCCAAATTTGTCAAGAGGATTCAATATTAAGCCTAGAAGAGTGAGATATCACAGAGTATTTAGCTATAGGCAATCAGTCCATGGAATTCCACAATGTCATTTTTAGTTCAAGTGAGACAATTATATTATCATATATTAGCTCAATTACATAACATATAAAGAAATATGATAAAGTGAGCTTATCAAGTGAAAGAACTTGGCAAGGAAACTCCCCCTCAAAACAAACCCATTGGATGAACAATCCCAAGTTCTCCCCGAATAAAAGCAAAACGAGAAGAAGACAAAGGTTTTATAAAAATATCTGCCAATTGATGTTCAGTATCCACATGGTGAAGTACAATGTTGCCTTTTTCAACATGATCTCTAAGAAAGTGAAATCTGATATCAATATGCTCAAGAAAGGGGATTACTTAAGAGGTGGCACGAACCAAATCAATTCAACATCCTCCAAAGTCAACATCAGAATAAGCTCTTAAACTAATGCATAAGGAAGCAGAAAGCCAAATGCCAAAATCTTTAGTACCATGGAGATACCTGAAAGTTCACTTGAACGCTTGTCAATGTGAAGCACGTGGGAAGCTTGAAAACAAGCACACACAAGCACGTGGGAAGAGTCTCTCATGTAAACCTCCAATTATCTCATCCTCAACAGCATCATCATCATCTTTTATGAACAAAGACATTCTCCCCCTAAACATATGCACCTGTACCTGCATCATTTGAACTAGTGCCTTTTGCGAAAATAGAAGTGGAAGAAGCATCTCCAAAGGCAACACTTTCAGCATGAGATGCACGAGTGAAGGAGAACCAAATCTTATCACTGAACATATGAAGTGAGCATCCGAAATTCACTAGCCACATGTTCTCCCTCCTCGCGTGAGAAGCCTACATAGAAGCAGAAAGTGTCGAGGTCTCGGTACTAGGGTTAGAAATAAGATGTTTAGGAATCCAGTACTGAGATACACGACGCACAATAGTAGGCACAACACGAGTATTCTTATGCACAAAATCAGATTTGCCTTTTCCCTTGTTTTTAGCATCAAAAGGTGTTTGTTTCACCCTAGGCACATAATGAGAAGTAGAGTGTGCCTTTCTGAAATTAGACCTAGCATTAATTCTTTCTTTCTTTTGTTGTTTGGCTAGTCTAAAGCAAAAATCTACTAAATGTCCATCTCTACCACAATGAGTGCAAGTGTACTTAACAGGATGTTTGGCTTTAGAAGTAGAAGCATCATTTGCATTCATCATAGTAGAAGATAACACTCCAATGAGACTTAAAGACAATTTTCTTAGGCTCATTGACAATTTCAAATTTTCCTCCTTCAAGTGATTTAACAACAGTGGGAGCATGTGATTTATGATGAGCATAAGAATCAAAACCTAAACCTTTGTTATGAGTGCTGACTTTTGATTGGTCCAAGATCATGTTTAGGTTTTTTTTTCCTTTAGTGAAACGTTCTAATGACTTTTCCAAGTAAGCAATTTTTCGAGAAAGAGTTAAACAATTATTACAGGGAACGTCCACTTTTCCTTTTTGCTTGCGACAAGTTCAGCACGAAAGAACCTCATGTGTAAGCAAATCTTCTGTCATTTGAGAAACCCTAGCATTTGCATCATGCAACTTCAATTCTAGTATGGAGCATTTAGAACATGGAGTTGTATCATGCAAATCAAAGGTAGAACAACTAGCATGTTTAACAAGTTTCTCATTTTTCTCATTTTCAGCATTGATTTGCTCTAACAAGGTAACATGTTCTTTCCTAAGCAACGTAAGCTCATTGTAAATTAAGTCACATGATTTGCAAGCATCGTCATCAGGAATCAAGGTTTTAAGTCTAGAAAGTTCAGAATTCAATGAATCCACAACAAAATCATGTTTCTTAATTTTCTTGTCACGTTTATCAAGCAATTTACCAAGACGAGCAACAACAATAGCTAATTCATCGTAAGAAGGATCTACCTCATTGAAGTCATTTGTCATGATCGCCCTCGGTGAAGCTGTCGCTGCTTTTGGCCATGAGACACAACCCCGTCAACTCATGCTTGCTTGGAGTTGCATCATCCTCGCTGCTCTCCGAATCCACATCGCTCAAATTGACTTGTTCAAGAGCGGAAAGAACTCGATGGACAACTTTGCGGTTGATGAAGTTCTTCTTCTTTCTATCACTTGGAGAGAACTTCTTCTTCTCTTTTCTTTTGTCGTTGTCCTTCTTCTCCCTTGATGCTTTACTTGCAAGTTTTGGACAGTTTGAATGAATATGGTCGAGATGACCACACTCATAGCATCTTGGAGGATCACCACCACCTCTCTTTCTCTTTATCACATTTTGCAAAGCTTTGTTAAAGCGAGAAGAGAGTAGTGACAAGTCTTCTTCTGGGAATTGCTCAATCTGTTCATCGGTTAATGAAGACAAGAAAGATAGAGCAAAACTTGAAGCAGCACTATTATGAGATATGCTAGATTGAGATGTCAAAGCAATTGATTTATGATCATTCTTTCTAGCAAAAACATCTAATTCATGAGTTTTCAACTTAGAATAAAGAACATCTAAAGTAAGTGTACTCATGACAGTAGATTCTCTAATGGATGTAACTTTCATCTCCCAAATAGACATGTCTAAAGCACCAAGCAATTGTCTAGCATTAGCAGCATCATCAAAGCTAACTCCAACAGCACGAAGATTACTAAGAATTTTATTGAAACGTGCAAAGAAGTCATGTAACGACTCGCCGGGTTTCATCTCAAATAGCATGTATTCTTTTTTGTAAAGATCTTGACGAACCTCTTTAATAGTGTTAGAACCCTCATGGTAATCACAAAGAGATTTCCATACCTCATATGCGGATTTGAGATGGATCACACGGTCAAAGTCGCTGCGTCCGAAACCTTGGATGATCAAGTTGCGCGCTTTGCTGTTTGCTTCAACATGTGTGCGATTGGTGTCGTTGACGTTGTCATTTGCAGGGGCTTCATATGGCTTGTAGACCTTCTCCCAAATTGTGAAGCCTTGTGCTTGGATGAACGCCTCCATCTTGGCCTTCCAAAACTGAAAATCAACACCATCGAAAACACATGGTTTTGTCGAATAACGATCCATTGATCTAATCACCGGTTAAGATAGATTAGAAAAACCTTGCTCTGATACCACTTGTAGGATCGAAGTATACGAATATAGCAATCAGAGGGGGGTGAATGATTGTGCGGAAGCTAAAACAAAATTCTTGATCTATTAAAAGTTCACCCCAAAACAGAACCAAATAATTGCCTCATTTTCGACAAAAACAGAATGATAGAGGTTTGGTAAAACGTGAATTCCCGGAGATCCAACCGTCGGCTCGATCTGAAATTTGGACACAAGAAACTAGATTGTAACACGCATCGAACCCAAAAAGAATCAGCTCGATCGGACTTAGATTTCAAAAGTTATGAATCTCGCAAGCTTACTGTGACAGAAGATGACGAGAATCAATCTAACCAAAACTACAAGATTAAACAAGAACGACAAAAGTTTAATCAAGTAAACTTTGAGAAACCCTAAATCAATTCTCTAGAAAGGTTTTGATGGATCAAATCAAGATAAAACTCAAGGAACAAAAACCAATTTAGAACCAGAACAAGCAAGCAAACAAGAACCAAAACAGAGACACTGTAGCAACGCGGTTACTGTAGCACGCAAGGATCTGGAAGAATTGATCTTTATTTCTTTTGTCTAAAGTACTCCCATAAAAAGAGTACAAACCCTAAAACTGAGCTTGAGGCTCTCAATGCGCTCAGCTCCGATTGGTGCCCTTCAACAGGAGACACCCCTCCTATTTAAAGGAGCAAAACGCAAGGAGTTCTGAATACAATTCCTAATCTAGAAGAAGTATGTATTCAACACAACTCCTCTTGGCCCAACCTGGCCGAGTACAACTCTTGCACGCGTATGGCAACCCTACCATACTCACGTGACTAACACTTTGCACGCGTATGGCCACCTGCCATACTGACGTGGCTAACACTTTGCATGCATATGGCCTTCTGCCATTCTCACGTGACTAACCATTCTTCATGTGCACCATTCTCTTAGCCCGAACGTCCCGCATGACATTCTTGACCACCAAGACCTCAGTTCCTCCCTGAACCTAGTCCCAAACCTCAGCTCCTCCATGAACCTAGTTCCGGTCCTGTCATCGACCACGTTCGTCTTCGAGCAATACCTGCACATGAACAAACCACAAAACAATTCCGAGCACAAGTCCACGACTGGACTCAACATTAGTCCTTGCAAATACTCACACGAGCATTGCATAAAGTCTACTTCAGAACAAGCATCATGAAATTCTCACCAATTTCATAATCTCAAGGTCAAACCAAAAACTCAATTCCAAGTTTGCTCAAAACCCTAATCGAGCAAAAACGCATTCACGACGGACCAACAAAATCGGTCCGTTGTACACGTGAAAGTCTCTGTTCCAAGAAGAAATCATTTCGGCGAAAACACGTTCACGACGGACTAAAAGAAATCGATCCGTCGTACATGCAAAATCAATCCTCAAAAGGCCGTTCACGATCGACCAAAGAAATTGGTCCGGCGTGCGAGCAAAACTTACTGGTTTCTTGGAAAATTGAGTTTGGCTCATGAGCTCACAAGCACGTCCACGACAGACCCAAAACTTGGTCCGTTGTACATGCGCAAACTGCTGTTTCTGAGGAAAATTGAGTTTGGCTCAATGAGTTCAAAAGCATGTCCACGACAGACCCAAAACATCGTCCGTCGTACATGCGTAAACTGCTGGTTTACTTGGAAAAAAGAGTTTGGTTTAAGAGCACAAAAGCATGTGCACAACAGACCCAAAAACTTGGTCCGTCGTACATGCGAAACTCACTGGTTTGAGAGTTTAGTCCGGCACAAAAGAGAACTTCACTGTTTGCTGTCAAATTGTCAGACACAAGCACAAACACATTTTGCAAATTCAATTCTAAGCCAAATCTCAGCCAATTTTTCAGCACATGATTTCACAATCTCCCCCTTGATGAAAACATTGGCAACACCACTTAGAATTGAACATTTGGCATTCACTTTACAAAAGATTTTGAAATCCGAGGGATCAAAAACTAAAAAGAGAAGACACAGAATTTCCCCTTTGACCAAAATGCAAAACAAAATCTCCCCCTGAGAAGGAAAATGTGTGTGAATGTGCAATGTGCCAAAAAATTTCAAAATTCTCCAAACTTCTCCCAAAATTCTCAAATTTCCAAAAACAACTCCCCCTTTTTCTTCTCCCCCTTTTTCCTTAAACTTTTCAACGATTCCCAAATTTCTCCCCCTTTGACAATGGATTCATCAAGAGTACAAAAGAGAGAACAGGTTCAAAATTTTTCCTGTAGCAAAGATTTCACAAGGAGAAACAAGGGAGTGCCAAGATAGGAAAAGATGTGCTCATTCGATCATATAACCTTATCTATCACATAACATGCAAAATACATGATCTTGATGTGATTTTAGCAAGTTAGGGAATGACATGTATATCAACCTCAATTCAGTCAACTATAGCCAAGTACTAAGTAAAACCTTTAGTAGAAAAACAAAGGCTCAAGGTTGAAGCAAATAACAAATCAGGGCGAGCAAGTAGTTTCAATTCCAATCTAGTGGACCAATTTAATCTTTAAACAATAAACTGCATGTGGCATGCTTGAAGCATACTTCTTTTATTTCCTTGGAGTGGCATGCTTGAAGCATACATCTTGTCTTTTGAGGGAATGGCATGCTTGAAGCATACATCTTATCTTTTAGAGAAAGCATCCTGAAGCTCATAACTTGAGGCTTTTGCTTTTAACAACCTTTTTTTTATTGATTCCCTTTTCTTTTCATTTTTCTTTGATTATAAACATGCAAAAGTGATTAAAAGGTCTTATGAAAGAGTAAAGTTGAAACCACACTTGCTTCATAGCCCAAATTTGTCAAGAGGATTCAATATTAAGCCTAGAAGAGTGAGATATCACAGAGTATTTAGCTATAGACAATCAGTCCATGGAATTCCACAATGTCATTTTTAGTTCAAGTGAGACAATTATATTATCATATATTAGCTCAATTACATAACATATAAAGAAATATGATAAAGTGAGCTTATCAAGTGAAAGAACTTGGCAAGGAAACTCCCCCTCAAAACAAACCCATTGGATGAACAATCCCAAGTTCTCCCCGAATAAAAGCAAAACGAGAAGAAGACAAAGGTTTTGTAAAAATGTCTGCCAATTGATGTTCAGTATCCACATGGTGAAGCACAATGTTGCCTTTTTCAACATGATCTCTAAGAAAGTGAAATCTGATATCAATATGCTCAAGAAAGGGGATTACTCAAGAGGTGGCACAAACCAAATCAATTCAACATCCTCCAAAGTCAACATCAGAATAAGCTCTTAAACTAATGCATAAGGAAGCAGAAAGCCAAATGCCAAAATCTTTAGTACCATGGAGATACCTGAAAGTTCACTTGAACGCTTGTCAATGTGAAGCACGTGGGAATCTTGAAAACAAGCACACACAAGCACGTGGGAAGAGTCTCTCATGTAAACCTCTAATTATCTCATCCTCAACAGCATCATCATCATCTTTTATGAACAAAGACACTCTCCCCCTGAACATATGCACCTGTACCTGCATCATTTGAACTAGTGCCTTTTGCGAAAATAGAAGTGGAAGAAGCATCTCCAAAGGCAACACTTTCACCATGAGATGCACGAGTAAAGGAGAACCAAATCTTATCACTGAATATATGAAGTGAGCATCCGAAATTCACTAGCCACATGTTCTCCCTCCTCGCGTGAGAAGCCTACATAGAAGCAGAAAGTGTCGAGGTCTCGATCTTGAGGTTAGAAATAAGATGTTTAGGAATCCGATCTTGAGACACACGACGCTTTACAATAGTAGGCACAACACGAGTATTCTTATGCACAAAATCAGATTTGCCTTTTCCCGTGTTTTTAGCATCAAAAGGTGTTTGTTTCACCCTAGGCACATAATGAGAAGTAGAGTGTGCCTTTCTGAAATTAGACCTAGCATTAATTCTTTCTTTCTTTTGTTGTTTGGCTAGTCTAAAGCAAAAATCTACTAAATGTCCATCTCTACCACAATGAGTGCAAGTGTACTTAACAGGATGTTTGGCTTTAGAAGTAGAAGCATCATTTGCATTCATCATAGTAGAAGATAACACTCCAGCAGACTTAAAGACAATTTTCTTAGGCTCATTGACAATTTCTAATTTTCCTCCTTCAAGTGATTTAACAACAGTGGGAGCATGTGATTTATGATGAGCATAAGAATCAAAACCTAAACCTTTGTTATGAGTGCTGACTTTTGATTGGTCCAAGATCATGTTTAGGTTTTTCTTTCCTTTAGTGAAACGTTCTAATGACTTTTCCAAGTAAGCAATTTTTCGAGAAAGAGTTAAACAATTATTACAGGGAACGTCCACTTTTCCTTTTTGCTTGCGACAAGTTGAGCACGAAAGAACCTCATATGTAAGCAAATCTTCTGTCATTTGAGAAACCCTAGCATTTGCATCATGCAACTTCAATTCTAGTATGGAGCATTTAGAACATCGAGTTGTATCACGCAAATCAAAGGTAGAACAACTTGCATGTTTAACATGTTTCTCATTTTTCTCATTTTCAGCATTGATTTGCTTTGACAAGGTAACATGTTCTTTCCTAAGAAACGTAAGCTCATTGTAAATTAAATCACATGATTTGCAAGCATCGTCATCAGGAATCAAGGTTTTAAGTCTAGAAATTTCAGCATTCAATGACTCCACAACAAAATCATGTTTCTTAATTTTCTTGTCACGTTTATCAAGCAATTTACCAAGACGAGCAACAGCAATAGCTAATTCATCGTAAGAAGGATCTACCTCATTGAAGTCATTTGTCATGATCGCCCTCGGTGAAGCTGTCGCTGCTTTTGGCCATGAGACACAACCCCGTCAACTCATGCTTGCTTGGAGTTGCATCATCCTCGCTGCTCTCCGAATCCACATCGCTCAAATTGACTTGTTCAAAAGTGGAAAGAACTCGATGGACAACTTTGCGGTTGATGAAGTTCTTCTTCTTTCTATCACTTGGAGAGAACTTCTTCTTCTCTTTTCTTCTGTCGTTGTCCTTCTTCTCCCTTGATGCTTTACTTGCAAGTTTTGGACAGTTTGGACGAATATGGTCGAGATCACCACACTCATAGCATCTTGGAGGATCACCACCACCTCTCTTTCTCTTTATCACATTTTGCAAAGCTTTGTTAAAGCGAGAAGAGAGTAGTGACAAGTCTTCTTACAGGAATTGCTCAATCTGTTCATCGGTTAGTGAAGACAAGAAAGATAGAGCAAAACTTGAAGCAGCACCATTATGAGATATGCTAGATTGAGATGTCAAAGCAATTGATTTATGATCATTTCTTTCTAGCAAAAACATCTAATTCATGAGTTTTCAACTTAGAATAAAGAACATCTAAAGTAAGTGTACTCATGACAGTAGATTCTCTAATGGATGTAACTTTCATCTCCCAAATAGACATGTCTAAAGCACCAAGCAATTGTCTAGCATTAGCAGCAGCATCAAAGCTAACTCCAACAGCACGAAGATTACTAAGATTTTTATTGAAACGTGCAAAGAAGTCATCTAGCGACTCGCCGGGTTTCATCTCAAATCGCATGTATTCTTTTTTGTAAAGATCTTGACGAACCTCTTTAATAGTATTAGAACCCTCACGGTAATCAAAATGAGATTTCCATACCTCATATGCGGATATGAGATGGATCACATGGTCAAAGTCGCTGCGTCCGAAACCTTGGATGATCAAGTTGCGCGCTTTGCTGTTTGCTTCAACATGTGTGCGATTGGTGTCGTTGATGTTGTCGTTTGCAGGGACTTCATATGGCTTGTAGACCTTCTCCCAAATTGTGAAGCCTTGTGCTTGGATGAACGCCTCCATCTTGGCCTTCCAAAACTGAAAATCAACACCATCGAACACACATGGTTTTGTCGAATAACGATCCATTGATCTAATCACCGGTTAAGATAGATTAGAAAAACCTTGCTTTGATACCACTTGTAGGATCGAAGTATACGAATATAGCAATCATAGGGGGGTGAATGATTGTGCGGAAGCTAAAACAGAATTATTGATCTATTAAAAGTTCACCCCAAAATAGAACCAAATAATTGCCTCGTTTTCGACAAAAATAGAATGACAGAGATTTGGTAAAACCCGAATTCCCAGAGATCCAACCGTCGGCTCGATCTGAAATTTGGACACAAGAAACTAGATTCTAGCACGCATCGAACCCAAAAAGAATCAGCTCGATCGGACTTAGAGATCAAATGTTATGAATCTCGCAAGCTTACTGTGACAAAAGATGACGAGAATTAATCTAACCAAAACTACAAGATTAAACAAGAACGACAAAAATTTAATCAAGTAAACTTTGAGAAACCCTAAATCAATTCTCTAGAAAGGTTTTGATGGATCAAATCAAGATAAAACTTAAGGAACAAAAACCAATCTAGAACCAGAACAAGCAAGCAAACAAGAACCAAAACAGAGACACTGTAGCAACGCGGTTACTGTAGCACGCAAGGATCTGGAAGAATTGATCTTTATTTCTTTTGTCTAAAGTACTCCCATAAAAAGAGTACAAACCCTAAAACTGAGCTTGAGGCTCTCAATGCGCTCAGCTTGCCCTTCAACAGGAGACACCCCTCCTATTTAAAGGAGCAAAACACAAGGAGTTCTGAATACAATTCCTAATCTAGAAGGAGTATGTATTCAACACAACTCCTCTTGGCCCAACCTGGCCGAGTACAACTCTTGCACGCGTATGGCAACCCTACCATACTCACGTGACTAACACTTTGCACGCGTATGGCCACCTGCCATACTCACGTGGCTAACACTTTGCACGCGTATGGCCTTCTGCCATTCTCACGTGACTAACCATTCTTCATGTGCACCATTCTCTTAGCCCGAACGTCCCGCATGACATCCTTGACCACCAAGACCTCAGGTCCTCCGTGAACCTAGTCCCGAACCTCAGCTCCTCCATGAACCTAGTTCCGATCCCGTCATCGACCACGTTCGTCTTCGAGCAATACCTGCACATGAACAAACCACAAAACAATTCCGAGCACAAGTCCATGACTTGACTCAACATTAGTCCATGCAAATACTCACACGAGCATTGCATAAAGTCTACTTCAAAACAAGCATCATGAAATTCTTACCAATTTCATAATCTCAAGGTCAAACCAAAAACTCAATTCCAAGTTTGCTCAAAACCCTAATCGAGCAAAAACGCATTCACGACGGACCAACAAAATCGGTCCGTTGTACACGTGAAAGTCTCTGTTCCAAGAAGAAATCATTTCGGCGAAAACACGTTCACGACGGACTAAAAGAAATCAGTCCGTCGTACATGCGAAATCAATCCTCAAAAAGGCCGTTCACGACTGACCAAAGAAATTGGTCTGACGTACAGGCAAAACTTACTGGTTTCTTGGAAAATTGAGTTTGGCTCAAGAGCTCAAAAGCACGTCCACGACAGACCCAAAACTTGGTCCGTTGTACATGCGCAAACTGCTGTTTCTGAGGAAAATTGAGTTTGGCTCAATGAGTTCAAAAGCATGTCCACGACAGACCCAAAACATCGTCCGTCGTACATGCGCAAACTGCTGGTTTACTTGGAAAAAAGAGTTTGGTTTAAGAGCACAAAAGCATGTGCATGACAGACCCAAAAACCTGGTCCGTCGTACATGTGAAACTCACTGGTTTGAGAGTTTGGTCCGGCACAAAAGAGAACTTCACTGTTTGCTATCAAATTGTCAGACACAAGCACAAACACATTTTGCAAATTCAATTCTAATCCAAATCTCAGCCAATTTTTCAGCACATGATTTCACACGAGAGAAATGCATGCATCTACGAACGGCAATAATGCAGCCGGCCCCCCTCAGCAGACTCCCTCCCACCACGTGTGCCACTCCCCCCTCGGCAGACTCCCTCCCGCCACCTATGGCTACGCTTTTTCAGCTTTTTGTCTCAGTCACGATTAGGAAAAGATGCAGGAGCTGACACGCTCTATAAAAGCGACTGATTGGAGAGCACTCTGCACACCATGGAGGGACAAAGCACTCTGCACACCACGATATGACATAAGGTTGGAAAAGCTGATATGATAAAAGTTGTCAGAGTTGACATGACAACATGTTGGAAAAACTGTTTTCAAAATAAGCTGGAAAAGATGACAACACGTACGCCCAGCTTAGCCTTTTGGCATGTCACCGTTCATATCGGTGCGAGGGAACCTGTGCGGCCCCCCCTCGGCAAACTCTGTACCGCCACCTGGGCTAGCCCCCCTCCTCGGCAGACTGCGTCCAGCAACGTGTGCCGGCCCCCCCACCGTGGCTACCTCCCTCCAGCCACCTGTGCCGGCCCCGCCCCCCTCGGCAGACTCCGTCGTGACACCTACGCCGGCCCCCCACCTTGGCATTTTTGTCATATCACCATTTCCAGCCTTTTGTCATCTCACCATTTCCAGCCTTTTGTCGTATAAACTTTTTCAGCCTTCAGCCGCGGATATGGTAAATACGGGTATTGCGCGAGTACATATTAGGTGCAACGAAAGTTGTAAACGGAATAATTTCGAAGGATATGGTAGTCTGTCCCGTCTGACCCAGAAATTAGATTCGAACATTATTTTTCACGGGCGGCCGAAAATCCTTCGTCGTCATGGTTCGGCCGCCGCTATAATAATTAGGGGTATTGCGCGAGTTCGTATTACATGCAAGGAAAGGTGTCCTTGAGATATTTCTTCTGGATATGGTAGTCCATATATCGATGAACACGTCCGCTCCCTCTGACCCAAAAAATAGCTTCGGACATTACTTTTTACGGGCGGCCGAAAACCCTTCGTCGTCATGGTTCGGCCGTGAATATGATAATTAGGGGTATTGCGCGAGTCCGTATTACATGCAAGGGAAGGTGCCCATGAGATATTTCTTCCAGATATGGTAGTCCATATATCAATGAGCATGTCCGCTCCCTCCGACCCAAAAAATAGCTTCGAACATTATTTTTTACAGGCGGCCGAAAACCCTTCGTCGTCACGGTTCGGCCGCGAATATGATAATTAGGGGTATTACGCGAGTCCGTATTACATGCAAGGTAAGGTGTCCATGAGACATTTCTTCTCGATATGGTAGTCCATATATCAATGAGCACGTCCGCTCCCTCCGACCTAAAAAATAGCTTCGAATATTATTTTTTACAGGCGGTCGAAAACCCTTCGTCGTCACGGTTCGGCCGCGAATATGATAATTAGGGGAATTACGCGAATCCATATTACATGCAAGCAAAGGTGTCCATGAGATATTTCTTCTGAATATGGTAGTCCATATATCGATGAGCACGTCCTCTCCCTTCGACCCAAAAAATAGCTTCGGACATTACTTTTTCCGGGCGGCCGAAACCCTTCGTCGTCATGGTTCGGCCGTGAATATGATAATTAGGGGTATTACGCGAGTCCGTATTACACGCAAGGAAAGGTGCCCATGAGATATTTCTTCCAGATATGGTAGTCCATGTATTAATGAGCACGTCTGCTCACTCCGACCCAAAAAATAGCTTCGAACATTATTTTTTATGGGCGGGCGAAAAACCTTCGTCGTCACGGTTCGGCCGCGACTGATAATTACGGGTATTGAGCGAGTTTGTGTTACATGTAACGAAAGGTGTCCATGAGATATTTCTTCTGGATATGGTAGTCCATATGTCGATGAGCATGTCCACTACGTCTGACCCAGCAAATAGCTTCGAACATTATTTTTTACGGGCGGCCGAAAACCCTTCGTCGTCACGGTTCGGCCGCGAATATGATAATTAGGGGTATTGAGCGAGTCCGTATTACATGCAAGGAAAGGTGTCCATGACATATTTCGTCTGGATATGGTAGTCCATATATCGATGAGCAAGTCCGCTCCGTCCGACCCAACAAATAGCTTCGAACATTATTTTTTACGGGCGGCCGAAAACCCTTCGTCGTCAAGGTTCGGCTGCGAATATGATAATTAGGGGTATTGCGTGAGTCCGTATTACATGCAAGGAAAGGTGTCCATGAGATATTTCTTCCAGATATGGTAGTCCATATATCGATGAGCACGTCCGCTCCCTCCGACCCAAAAAATAACTTCGAACATTATTTTTTACGGGCGGCCGAAAACCCTTCGTCGTCACGGTTCGGCCGCGACTGTGATAATTAGGGGTATTGCGCGAGTTCGTATTACTTGCAAGGAAAGGTGTCCATGAGATATCTCTTCTGGATATGGTAGTCCATATATCGATGAGCAAGTCCGCTCCGTCCGACCCAATAAATAGGTTCGAACATTATTTTTTACTGGCGGCCGAAAACCCTTCGTCGTCATGGTTCGGCCACCACTATGATAATTAGGGGTATTGCGCGAATTCGTGTTACGTGCAAGGAAAGGTATCCATGAGATATTTCTTTCGGATACGGTAGTCCATATATCGACAGCTTTATGAGCGACAGAACTTCCAGTTCAAACACAATACTTATTTTATTAAGATGGTTGTACCACAAATGCATAAAGCACTATACAGTCAGTCACACACAATTATTGAACGTTACAGCGTTAACAAAAGAAGGGTACTACCGGCCCGGACTATGTACTCCCCTCGCTACTACCGGGAACTGTACTTGGAGCCTGGGAAGGTCCTGGCTCCCCCAGAGCGGCCAAGAACTGCTGGAACGCCTCTGACTGCTCAAGTACAGAATTTCGTGCAGTTACTCTGGGCAGCGGACCTCGGTGACGCTTGACCCTCGCGGCGTATGGGGTCGAGCCTCTAGATGGAAGGTCCTCCTGGGCTGGGGCTGACAGTGGTGGTGCTGTCTACTGCGCCTCCTGCACAAGGCCGGGTGGAGGTGGAGCGGCTCCACGCTGCAAGTCCTTGAGCTGAACGATCTCTAGCCTCGCCGCAGCAAGATCCCTGTAAACGTCCTGAAGCTCACAAGAAATGTGGACATAGGCCTCGTCCTGCGCCCGGATGACCCCACCCATGTGCACAATGGTGGGGTCTGACTCCAACTCTAAGCTCCGGAACCGGTTGTGACTCCTCCCCACCTGATGGGAGGGAAAGAGCCGGTACAGAGTGTCCTCCAACTGGTAGCGGTAGCTCTCACCGAAGTGAAGGACAGCCTGCCTGGCCGCATCCTGCAGAGCATCACCGTGCTTTAGCCGCTCCACCGTGAAATACCGGGTCGGTCATTCCACTGAGGACCCTTGGTGAAGATGAGCAATCTCACTGTCCAAAAGTTCTGGCTAAAGCGGGGCACGGAAACGCAGCGGTACTCCGGGCAACGAGTGTAGCCCAGCTCCTGGAGCATCAAAGATAGCTCCTCACAAAATCCTCCCTCCGTCATGGCAAACGAGGTGAAGACAGGCATCTACAAAATTTTGAAGCAAGACAAGGTCAGTAAAATATTTTAAATATAATATAGGGGAAGATCAAGATACTACGATAGAATAGGTAGAAGTGAAGAAGCTTATAAGTGCGTAAATATGTCTTACGAAAAAATTCATCGTTAAGGCTTTGCCATTCTAACTAGGTCACGTCCTACAATATTAACTTTCACAGGTCATGTTAGAGCAATTATTCGAACAGTAGACATTATTTCGAACTGTAGTGAAGGTTGTAGCCACCAACATCATGCAATATGGAAAATGGACAGCACTTTGTCCAATTTGCACGCATCTTTAGTACGTACAATTAGTAATTACATGAGACGGAGGCCCTACATGAAGTTATTTTATATTATTGATGGCCCCCACGGCGACGTCCAGCTTGCCTTCTCATGAATTCCTCAAGGGTGTAGGCATCTGGGCGATTTATGATCCTCTGTCCTGCGGCCTGTGATGGCCCCTGCCTACTCGGACCTGGGCGGTCGTCCAAATCTTCCTCAGGGGGAGGTGCACCCGACGCAAAGGTATATTGTCGCGAGTCTTGGTGGGAATAGTTGTACCATGCAGATGGATTGGTCGTTTGTAGTGGACTCGCATGCAGTATGTCTGCTACCGGTTGCGGTTGCGAGATGCCCGGCCGCCCCCTAGTAGAGCAGTAAAGGTAGTATGTCCTGACAGCAACTCAAAGTGGAAAGCACCAGGCTCGCTCCACTGCTGTACTTGACTGTAGTACGTCGCGTAGGATTGCGATAAATGTGGTGCTTCTGGTGGAGGCGGTGGGGCCGACGTGCCAGGTATGTCGTCCCATGGTGACCACAGTTCTGCTGGGCTCGACGTAACAAGCTGCTCCTGCTCCCATTGTGCCCACGGATCAGTTGGGACTTCAAAACGGGGGCTAGGATGATGGCGCGCTGACTGGCCTCCCACATGGGACGTGGACGCATGTCCTGGGGTGTTTTCTCGTTCGCCACTGGAGGGACAGATGCTGACGGACCGCCTGGCGTGTGAGGTATGAGCTGGATCCATGCCAGGCGAGCGGTAGTCGCGTGGCTGTCGTGCAAAGCCTCCAAGGCCACGCATCGCCGAGAGTAATCTGGCCCCCTGAGACGCGAAGTAGCGTCCCATTTGATTGGCTACCGACGTCGAGCCAGAGGACCCCGGAGGATGGGACGCCATTTCATCGGCATGGGCAATTATTTGCGATGCCTCCCGAGTCTGCGTTGCAGTACATATGTATTAGGAATTTGGACACAAAATTTATGATAAATATTACTACTATGATGGGTGCACCAGAGTCTGCGCATGACGCGACTTTTCTTCTGGGTACGCCATGGCGCGTGGTTCGATCTCGTGGCTAAGAACCGTGGCACGCGTGCGGCCGCGGTACCATGCAAGGTAGCTGTCGTACTTGTAGGGGTCATACGGCCCAATGGGATCGACCACCTCCTGCAATGCTGACTCGACCCATCGCGTGATGTGCGTAGCGTGGACTGCGGTCCAATCGACCGCTCCCGCACTACCCATAGCGCTTCTCCTGTTATGGTCAATACATTATAAAGGCAAAATTTGGACGAAAATGACAATAATGACACAAATGAAATATGTACCCGTGCGACCTCCCAGCATCCCGCAGTGGTGGAATCGGGATTATCTGCCGTCACCCGAACTGTCATTGGATGCGTTCGGGCGAATAGACCTTCACTGCGTTCATGTACACGACGAAGCATGTGGTCATCCAAAATGACATGTCCACCAGGCAGCAACCAGAGATGAGCCCGTCGGTGGCAATTTCGGCGGCTCGTTGTGGTGTCCATGGATCCCATGTCACATTGTCAGCGGTTATTAGGTCCATATCTACTACAACCCGCCTGTAGCTCGCCTGGTCATCAAGCGGCGACCATCTTAGCCGTGCGTGCATCCAACGATGACCCATAGTAGGGTGAGATGGCCCTGGCATGTCATGGCCCACAACGATGGGGTAGTACCTTCTACGGATTGTAGGCCTGGATATCGGAAGGTACTCCCAACTGCACATCTGCAGCATTTGCACGCATCCAGTAATTGTGCCCCTAGCAGTATGTCGTACGCATGCTTCGCACAACCCACGATATGTGTCAGCTAGGACCGCGGATGCCCAGCTGTATGTCGTCATATCCTCTTGGTTTGCGGCCAACTCTCGAGCTATCCAAACTATATATGGGGAGATGGTGTCACTATTCGTGGTCGTGAACATCAAACCGCCAAGCAAGCAATACAGATAAACTTCGTAATGTCATTCTATGGTAGCTTCGTCTGCATGTTGTGGGCATGGTTGGTACTCTTGTAATGCTTGTAGCCAGCTCATTAACACTCTAGTATCCTTATGTGTGTACGGCACGCCAAACCTGCACGTACTCTAGATTAATGAGGTACATCGTATCGTTATCATTTTAGACATTACTTAACAAATACTCCCAATGTACCTCGCCGTCACGTATTGCTGCCACATGCTTCTTCTGGGCCGGGATAGCACCACAGGTTGGCCCCTAATGGGGAGGCCGGTGAGCATGGCTACGTCTCTTAGAGTGATGGTCATCTCACCGAATGGAAAGTGAAATGTGTGCGTCTCCGGGCGCCATCGATCGATTAGACCAGTAAGAAGTGCCCGATCGAGGCCTAGCATCGGCGTGGTCATGCCCCCTTCCATCGTAGCCCCGTCCATGAGAAGCGCGAAGGGTAGTAGACCTGCACAGGTGAGTGGAATATGGAACCGTCCGTCCAACTTCGGTATTTTGTGCAATGACCGGCAGGACAGAGGGGGCAACTGAAACGTGCACGCAATTAAGGTTAGAGGCATCGCAAATATTGCACCACATGTAACATACAATTGTGTCGCACCTCAGATCCTAAAAAAATCGCCCTCGCACGGTGTTTCGCATCAACCGACTCACTGAGTAGCTCTGGAAGTGCAATGCCCGCCATAGCCTGCAATGTCAACGCGCAGTACTACGAATAAAAGCCGAGTACGCAATACTAGGAATATACGTCGAGTACGCAATACTAAGTACCCAATATGAAGGAAGCTACGCACTAGTAAGTACACATTACTGAGTACACAATACGAAAGTACGCACTACTTAGTACACAATGTCAAATTATGCACTGCTAATTAAGTACTGCGTCGATTGGGGCACCTCCTGCGGTCATGTCCAGGTTGTTTGCATAATGTGCACTTTCGCAAACCATCTACCGCATTAGCCGCATCCATGTCACCTTGCATTCTGGTGCCCCTTGGCCTTCTTGGCTGTGTGCGTCTAGTCACGGGGTACGGTTTCCAGGTGGGGCCCTCCATGAGCTTGTAGTTCGCTCCAACTGTGAATGAACTCATCTTTGGATGCCAAGTGTTCTTCAAAGCATGCACGGTGTAGTATGGTGAGATGAACTGTGATGCATCGTTCCCACCCATGTCGCGACATGCGGCCAACACATGGGAGCACGGGATGTGATGCAGCTTCGACTTGTTACAAGTGCAGGTAGCCTCCTCCGCCCCCAATTGGCACTGCTGCACAGTGTCCCCCGCGAGATACCCAAAATGGTATTTGCACTTGCACATCACTGTAACACCCCAAAATTTTGCTTTTCTTAAATTCATGAGTGATTTGGCACTTTGGTGAATTTTTGGAATTTTCTGGAATTTATTTTGATTTATTTGGAATTTATTTGAATTTATTCCCTTTTGAAATAATTAAAGAATTTAACTTTGCAAATAAAATTTTGTTGGAAATATTTTATTTGAGTCTAAAATGTTCCAAAATATTTTCCAGAATTTTTCTGGAATTTTTCTGAGTCATTTGCTATTTTTAATGATTTAAATGAATTTCTGGGAATTAATTTGAATTATTTAATCGCTGGAAAAATGCGAGTGGGTTTTATCGTTTCATCCGACCGACCCGAAGTCCGAAGTCGACTGAAGTCCGACTCGAGCCAACCGACTTGGCCGAACCCGCCTACCGAACTCCAACTCCGCGCGGATCGTTGGATCTTGATCCAACGGCCACGATGAGCCACGTCACCGAGCCGAGCCCGACCGAGCCACCACCGCCGAAGTCAGACCCAACCCAAACCCACGCACCGTTGGATCTTGATCCAACGGCTGTGCGCGTGCCACGTCACCCTCTCCGTGTCGCCGTCGGACTCCGCCGCCGCAACGGAGTGGGCCTCGGTTTCCGCGCGTTTCACGGACGCCGAGGGCCCTATTTAATGCGCCGCCACCCGTGCCGTGACGCCGATTTCCGTGCGCACCCGTAGCCCTAGCTCACGCCGCCTGAGCCGCCGCCGTCTAGCCGCAATCGCTCGCCGTAGTTGCCGTAGCGCTCCGCCGCGGTTAAGTCTTTATTCGGCCCGCCGTCGCCCGTCCTCCGCAGCCGTTGAGGTCAGATCCGGAACCGGGAGGTTAAGCCGCGCCAGAGGAGACCTCTCACTTCGCCGGAGCACGCCCGCAGCGCCGTTGCTGTGGTCGCCGTCCTCAACTCCGGTAAGCCAGCGCCGCCGCAAGCCATCGCCGCCTCGCGAGCTCCCTCAGCCGTCCGATCCGGATCCAACGGTCCAGATCACGCCACGTCATCCCCGGTGAGTTTCCACGTTGAAAATCCTAGATCCATTCTCAGCCGTTAGATCTAGATCAAACGGTTAGGGTTAGCCACGTTGTTTTCGTTAGATTGGATCTTGACCGTCCGATCAAGATCGAACGGTCCAGATCAACGGAGTTGTTTTTCCAACGCGTTACGCTAGATCTAATCCGCGCCGTTGATTTTCAAACCAACGGGCGAGATTGCGCCACGTGGCGGGAAGCTTGACCGCCGCGGTCAGCGCCCGTGCGTGGGAACGTGTCTCTGACACGCGGGGCCCACGTGTCAGAGGGCCCACCTGTCGCCGCCACCCCGTCGCGGTGACGCCAAAGAATGACGTCACACCAAGAGGTCCCACCGCTATCGCGACGTGGCCGTGGACTGGGTCCACGGTGAACCCGAGCCGAGCGTGGACCGAGTCCGTGAACCGGCTGACGTCAGCGGACCAATCAGAGACCGACACGTGTCCTTGCTGACGCAATATTTAATTTCCGAAAAAGAAAAATGATTTATTAATTCGAAATAATGATTTCAGATTTTGTTTCAAACTTCAAATGCTTATAACTTTTGCGTTTCAACTCCGATTTGAGTGATTCAAATTTCTAAATTTGTATAAAATTGAGATCTATCTAATGATGAATTTTATTTAATTTTTGGACTAAAGTTTTTCTCTGTAATATTATTTAATTGATTATTTAAACTTTAAATGCTTGTATCTTTTTCATTTAAACTCCGAATTTGACGATTCCATTTTCTAAAAATTCATAAAATTGTGTTCTCTCTGTTTATGAACTTTATTTGGATGTTTGGACACTTTTTGTCTACTGTTTTATTCATTTGTTGTTATTTGCACACATTACGAGTAGACGTTGAAGTGCCGGAAGGATTCGAAGGAGAAGTATTGACTCAGGAGCCAGCTTAGGACCAAGAACAAGTACTTTTTGAAGGCAAGTTATGCTTTGACCATGTTGATCCCATTTTGAAACCTATTTTGATTCAAATTATTGCATGCTAGTTTAATTTAGAAAATGCTTTACTTAATTATGGGTAATTAGATAAATGCCTAATTGCTGTATGACACCTTGGTTAATTAAATATGTGCCATGACCCTTGTCACCCTAGTTGTGGTTTACTAGTTGGACATTACTAAAATTGCCAACATGGGTTTTAGACCGTTGAAGTATATTGCTTAGACCTGCTACGTGCTCGTGACATGATTTTGGACAATCAAATGTTAATATTGACTTAATGATATATTGAACCTGTTTTGGAAAGGTATCATGTGATGTTGATGGCACGTGGTGCTTGGTAATCAACTGGGGTTTGATAAATAGTTTTCGACCGGGGCATGTGGCAAGAATGATCGGGTGGGCCAGTTGTGGCACCGGGAACGTTGTGTTGGTTCTTCGGGTAGTCTTGCCCTGGTCACCCTAAGGACTTAACCTTGCAAGCCTTTGAACTGGGTCAAGCGTGCAACCACATGTCTGTAATGGGACGGACCTGGTTGATTAAGTTGCTAATAACGTACCTGTGGGACCTCAGGATGTCAACTACACCCTTTGTGTAAGTTGTACGGGGGAGCGTACCGGGGCTGCGGCCGGGTACCCATCTAACGGTTGATTGGCCTAAACTTCGCCTTAGCTAAGGGAAGGGTTAGTGTGCAACACCGGGGAGGACCACTTGTATTGTTAAAAGTTTCCGAAAGACTTTGTTACGGGAACTCGCCTTTGTGGTGTTTGACTGTATCTTGTGGGTAAAGTGCATAACCTCTGCAGAGTGTAAAATCTATTCGAATAGCCGTGTCCGCGGTATTGGACATCGCTCGGGAATTACAGTCAAGGGTTAGACTTTCTTGAAAATAACTTGGACTTGAAAGGTTGGGTTTGGTTAAACAATGATGTTGATGGAAATGTGGATTAGGAATGGGAAAGATGTTGATTAAACTCCTGGAAAAGTTATTGATGTTATACTTGTTTCTACTGCTTTCGAATCTACTTATGTTACTTGTTAAATGCTGTTTTACTGCAATTATACCCTGAGCTATTCCTTGGTATTAAGCCATGCATGTAGTATATTAGCTTGCATTCTGTGCATGACTTGCTGAGTACCAAGTACTCACCCTTGCCACAATACAACACCAGTTGAAGAGGAGTCTACACCAGCTTTGGAGGAGGAGCTCCAAGAGGAACCGTCTACTTAGGGAGCGAGCCCAGTCAGTTGCCTATGGTATACTGGATGGCGCCACGAAGTTATCTTATTTTTCGCTGCTATTATTTCTCTCTTATTAAGTTTCGCCCTGCGTGGCGTATATTTGTAACTTGACCATAAGGTCGAGCAACCAGTTTGATTATTTAATTAAAGTACTTTATTAGTATCGAGTGGTATGATTGTGATATTTACCGATGTTAAGACTGTGTGCACTAGCACGTTCCTGGACTAGTGCTGAATACACAGAGGGTCCGGATTTGCAAATTCGGGTCCCGACAATCACCTCGAATTTATTCGTGCCTAGGTCATAAATCCTAGTGCGGTGGAAGTGTGCCTTCTGCCTTCTCGATTGGAGGATCTTCTCCACTCTTGGTGTGTATGTAGTGACACAAGCTTCGGCCGCGTTCCTGCGATCACGGAAGTAATTAGCCGCCCGGTAAAAGGTGAGCTCAATGATTGAACACAACGGAAGGCCGCGAACACCCTTCAGTACGTTGTTGAAAGCCTCCGCTATGTTCGTGGTCATGACGTTGTACCTAAAATCGTTTATGTTAGTTTCAACGGGAATTCACCTAAACACTGCGGTAATTACCATGAACTACTGGTTTGTCCGTACCTCGCTCCGTTCGTGTCGTGGAGTAGCGCCCACCGTTCAACTGGCTTCCCCGCAATCCACTGGCTGAAGGTGGGCCGCGTGCGACTAACCAAAGTCTAGCCTGCCACCACTTGAGATCGTAGTTGTTGTTCCTGTGATTGGTCGTCTTCCATCATCTTCCGTGTGGTGTCGTTCAGCTGCGTCCATATCGTGTTGAACTTGTGAGGTTGCTTTTGAAGGCACATAGCTTTGAACCTCTTCACCAGCGCCTTGTTCTTATAGCTTGAATACAAATTCACACCTAGGTGTCGCATGCACCATCTTCTCTCCACTTCAGGCCAGTTCACCGAGGAGCTTGTGCTGTCGTGCATGACATCCAACACATGGAGAAGTCCTTTGTTGCGGTCGGACACAACGCAAACGCGCTCCATCGTACCCACGACCCAGCTCTTAAGCAGTGCCAAGAATCACAGCCACCTATCGTTGTTCTCACTCTCCACTAGAGCGAACGCCAATGGGATGATCTGGTTATTTGCATCTGCAGCAAGTGCAGTTAGCAACGTCCCACGGAACTTCCCACTCAGGAATTTACCGTCGACGCAAATAATTGGTCTGCAGTACCTAAAAGCTTCGATGCATTGTCCAAATAACCAGAATAGCCTGAGGAGGTACCGGTCCACCGAGCTCAAAGACCCATCCTCCATCCTTACATTCTCATCCCCCAGTGCAAACTGAGTGCCTGGGTTTGTCATGGCTATCTTCTGTAATAATCTAGGAGCAAAGTTGAAGGACTCCTCGAATCCCCCAAAAAGCATCTTCAATGCCTTCTGTTTTGCTCTCCAGGCCGTGTTATACGTGATCACCATCCCGTGTTTTGTTTGCATCTCCTCCATAATTCTACGGGGGGTCATCGCGATGTCGGTTCCAATGATGTTCACTATGTTCTGCGCTACGCACCTCGCGTCCATAATATGGCTCATGTTCCTTATGGATTCCTCGGTGCACGTATGAGGAATATGTACACCAACCTTAAAGTAATCCTCGTGCTTTGGTTTGTGAACTCGTACAAAGAAGGGACAATGGGGGTACTTTGTGCACCTAACCTCATACGCGGTGCGATCCGACTGGTGACGAGCGTGCTCCCGTCTTGTCATGATGGCGTAGGTGCTTAGGAAGTGCATTGCCTCCTACTTGTTACAGAAACGTTGCCCAACTCGCACGTCATTCTGGGTGTGCGCCCAAGCGGACGTGTTACTGTAATCCACAAGTGTACAATCCAGCAGTCCAATGGCTCGAAAGTATTGTATGACAGGTGCTGGGTCATCATCGTCCGCCGCTCCTTCATCCCCACTACCGCCACCTTCACCAACCTCCGTCGCATCAACTTGTTCTTCGCCATGCCCCGAGGTCCACTCCTCCACAATTGGTGGATCCTGTGGCCCATGTGACATATCATGGTCTACTGCTTCGGAAGTAGACCCGGCCTCCTCGGATTGGTGTCGTGCCAATACCTCTACATACACTCCTAACTCAAAATTCTCTTCGTTCGCTTTGCGAGCATACAAATCCCACGAGCTATTATTTCTCAGTTGGAAGAGTGTGTACACAACCATAGAGCTATTTGGAACGTATCATGGACGAACCCCTTCTAGACGAACCCTCTGCGTATCACGGTTCACACGTAGTAGGGCAACAACATGTGATTTTAGCTGGCCCAATTCACTCGGGATGGCTATTGTGCTGTCTACATGCATGCAGTTGTCCATGGTCACCACTCTACCGTGCAAAACAGAGGGCCGTTCTCCATAATATATTTTCAAAAATGTGTCCATCTGTTGCACAAATATTAAACCTTTTAGTCATTACAATTTTATTCCAGTGAATTTTAATCAAATTTGCACCAAATTTACCGCACCAGTTGACCGATTCTACGTGTCTCGCACAGCCTAAGATTGGTACTTCCCAATACTCTTTCAAATGGGATGTTTTTCGTGTTTTTCTCTTTTCTTTTCTCTTCTTTCCTTCCTCTTGTTCTTTCTCATGAATTAGGGCATTACGGTGTACTTTAACGGCGTCATGGCTCCCGATATGAACTACCGTATAAAAGCTAATTTGATATAACACTGGGTGTCCCGATCTTTCGATGAGAATGATAACCTTCGATTTGGGTGGAGACGACTTTGACGATCCGACTACAACGTACAACGACGATGCGCCTTAGCAATCGCTAAACCAACTCCAGATGTTTATTGACCTTGCCGTGGGCATGATCAACCTGATCACGAAGATCAATTCCTGCAAGCAATCGAAGAACAAGCAAGAACAAGGCAAAAGCAATCTAAAATTGCAAATATAGATGAAGTATAGAAAAAGTTGGGGTTCCGATACAAGGAGCTTGTTAGGCGGTCGTTGAGCACGTCTAAAAGACTCAAATAGTAGCAAAAGGCTAAACTATCAAATAACCAAAACCCAAGTTATTTTGGTGGACTCCCTAGCTATATATAGGAGAAATAGGAGGCCAAACCAGGCTAGGGGCATCCAAACCACATCCATGGCCGAGTAGGACTCCTATTCCTAGTTTGACTCGGATTTGGAAAGATGACCGAACTTGTTTTGCAGATTCCTGTTGACTCGTAAGGAATTTGGAGGTGGGGCCGGATCCGTTGAGGACGACGAAACCTTTTAAACCAGTACTCATAGACCCCAAACACCCTTGTGGATCAAAAGTTATGGTCATTTTAAGTTGGTGCTATCCCGGAGGCCGAATCCGAGTTGAACTTGTGCACCGGAAGAATTGGCTTCATGCTTGACGTTTGGGAGTCCTTCTCCTTGGTTCCTAAGAACAATAAAATCATCACATGGATTAAATAGCATTCCATTCATTAAATTATTTGTATGCAACCCGAGGAACGCATTCACCTGATAATTGAATTGACATGCGCGAGCTCGAGTAATTGGCCCTTGTATTACATTGTTGGTTTCAATTGGGTTTGTATGCATGACCGTATCCATGGTAGTGATGTCCTCATCATCCTCCCATTCTTGCATTTGAGTCGTCCTCGACTCAAGTTCATCATCTCCTCCCAAGTATGGCTTTAGATCTGATAATTGAGTTGACGGGCTTGAGCTCGAGTCATTGGTCCTTGAACCGACGAAGATGTAGAAGGATGGCCAAGGTGGGGGTCGATAAAGCCATGTAGATGGAGCCATCGTAGTAGATGTATACGAAGTAGAGGATGACGTGAAGTGTTGCCAACTTAATGGTCCTGGCCATGGTGGGGGTCGATGAAACCATGCAGTTGGAGCCATCATAGTAGATGCATACGAAGTAGAGGATGCCGTGAATTGTCGCAAACTTAATGGTCCTGGCCAAGGTGGGGGTCGATGAAGCCATGTAGTTGATATAATTCCAGCAACACTTGGTAATGACCATATGTATGCATTGTTAGTTCTATCCATGATGAGCATGGTCTCATCATCCTCCCTTTCTTGAAGTGGAGTCGTCCTCGACTCTATCATAT
Source organism: Rhipidocladum racemiflorum (assembly GCA_036346355.1). Classification (NCBI taxonomy): domain Eukaryota; kingdom Viridiplantae; phylum Streptophyta; class Magnoliopsida; order Poales; family Poaceae; genus Rhipidocladum; species Rhipidocladum racemiflorum. The sequence goes on along the minus strand of CM070589.1, from coordinate 35,823,662 downwards.
TGTCCTGCAAAATGTTAGTAATGATAGGAAACAAAGCAATATGCACATTTGCAATCAAATCAATGGATCGAGAATTTCTATCAACCATATCCTCCCTTTCTTGAAAACTATCATGTGACTTGTGAATGGAACCAAATGTACTTGGTATGACATGATTAGTGATATGGCAATTATTCAATTGATGACTTTGTTGCATTGCAAATGGAGGTTGAAAATCTGAACAAATGTAAACTCGATGTGCTTTATACCCTTCTTTCTCACTATTTTTGCCAATAACATAAAAAATATTTCGCGATAACAATGACAAATCAAAATGTACAAAAAGTCTCTCCTCTAAATAATTCAGATCACACAGAATATCAAATTCAATGTAGCCTAATGTATATAAAGGAGACATCAATTTCAACTCATCATTTCGCTTGTGATGTAAATGACATGTTTATTTTTAGCATAACTGTCTAGTGTGTTAACAAAAGTGACATGTCCATTCGCTAGTTGTGTCATGGATATAAGTGAAGTATTATCACACAACTCTTCTTTATCACAAGAAACAACAAGCAAATCATCTTGTAACAAAGCAAAATCAACTTGTAACAAAGCAAAATCAACAATTGGTTCCACTAATAATTGCTCCACGATAGCATGATTTGTGGATATTTTTAGCTCTTCAAAATTATTTTCTCCATGTGTAATGTCCATACCTGTTACATTACCTTGTAAGTTCTCATCAGTTGTTGTAGGTGTTTCTTCAACTAGTACTGATCGGTTCTTTCTCCATATGCACTTCTACATCATTCTCTCGATAGTGCTCACTTTTCTGCAAAATGTTAGCTACAAAAGAAGGTGCAACAATGGGCGCCTCAAATGAAGCTAATGATTCTTTCAAGGATTCAGTAAGCATATTTTCAACTCTACAAGCACATACAACCAATTCTGAATAGAGAACTATATGTTTCATCAATAAGAGCATCCTGAATTTCTTGATTAAGTCCACGTATGAACCTAAGCTCTGTTGCTTCTTCACCTTCAACTAAACCACAACGAAACAAATGATTTTGTAGACATTCATAGTATTCCTTAACGCACTTATTTCCTTGTTTCAAGCATTGGAGTCTAGTATAAAAAATTCAGTATGATATTCAGGAACATAATCAATTCTCATAAGTCTTTTCATGGCCTTCCAATTTTCAGGTTTTCTCTCTTTTCTACAAATATGTTTCCACCATGTTAATGCATATTCATTTAGCACACTAGCAGCAATCCTAATCTTTTCATTTTCAGACAAATCATACTTGCCAAATTCTTTGTCTACTGCTATCTCCCAATTAATATAGGCATCAGGATTATATTGACCATTAAAAGGTGGAATGACGAATTTAACGTTACCTAGAGAATCATCATCAACATGTACCTGAGCATGTAGTATGCCATTTTTGTTGCTTGGAAGATGAGGTGGAGGATTGGAAGTTCCTGGGGCAGTACCTACAAGCGTATCAAGTCTAGACAAAATAGTAGCAAGATTAGTATTAACAACGCTCTGAGCGGTCTCGATAGACCGGAGGCGGTCTTCTTGCAACGACATTCTAGCAACAATTCCCTTTGCGCGTGGAGAGTGATGCAGCAAATCCTCATCACCTAACATGGTTAGAAGACAAGAAAACAATGTAACAAGTATAATGTTCCTATCAACTACAAGGAGGTGGTGGCAATTCTCTCAACATTCAAGCCTATAACCAAAGCTCTTACAAGTTCTTACATGCAGCAGGTGTTGACGGCCGTTGGCGTGGTCAAAAGTTCTCCGAAGCTTGGATAAAGCGATTACCAAGGGACCGGACAAATGTACGGGGTTGGATGTGGAGCTTGGATAGGTAATATTTATTTCCTATGCAATCTGATAATTCTAGTTATTGTAATGATAAGTAATGATCCAAACTAGAATTCACAAGCCTTAGTTGCCGATCTCAAAGATATAAGTGAATTTGAAGGCAACACACATGCAAAGATAATGGCACTTATGCAATAAAGGAATGAGCTATAAAATATAAGTGATGCACCAAAAGCTCTATTGCACAAGTCGTAAAGAGACGCTAACTTATTGCTTTGAGAATGTAAAAAGGGCACAAGATTGCTCACTAATTAATAAATTGCACAATATAAAAAGTAACGAACACAAATTAGGGTTTTGCTCAATGTAGTGCGACCGGCCACAATTTTCTTTTTCTTTTCCTTTTTTTTTTTGTTTTTGGCCTTTTGGCTCTTTTTCTTTTCTTTCTTTTGGTGACTTTGAGCCAACACTAGTATGAACAAAGTTTTGGAATCCCTAACTTGGTGTCACAAGATAATATGATATGATAACTGAAGATTATGCAATGTATCAAGTAGAGCAGCCCTAATCAATATCAACAAGCTAGTCTCAAATCGGATCAAAGTGTTCACAAAGGATGAATTGGTTCCCAAAGGTAGGTGTACTTATGTTTTTCTAGGGCAGCAGACTTGTCGCCTAGATTATTATTTGAAGATCACCGAATTTGATTGGTTGACTGTGGAAGGAATTGAAGCTTATATCCTCAGCTTTCAATAGAGTGCAAGAACACAAAAATCCGAGTTCGTACGTGAAAGTTATGCTCGAAATACCAAACTGGACAGAATTGAAGGATTGAAGCTACGCGAAGGAAAAGAAAGATCAGCAACTAAAACATGGACTCTAATGGATCAGAACCTAACAAAACTCACTAAAATAATAGATTGAAACTAAAGGTTGAATTTTTGTGGAGTAGTTTTCAATTTAGGACAGAAATGAAAAACTAACCTAAGACACTGATATTCTCACCGATCAATTGAAGCTCTGATACCACTTGATGTAACACTGGGTGTCCCAATCTTTCGATGAGAATGATAACTTTTGATTTGAGTGGAGACGACTTTGACGATCTGACTACAATGTACAACGACGATGCGCCTTAGCAATCGCTAAACCAACTCCAGATGGTTATTGACCTTGCCATGGGCACGATCAACCTGATCACGAAGATCAATTCCTGCAAGCAATCGAAGAACAAGCAAGAACAAGGCAAAAGCAATCTAAAATTGCAAATATAGATGCAGTATAGAAAAAGTTGGGGTTCCGATACAAGGAGCTTGTTAGGCGGCCGTTGAGCACGTCTAAAAGACTCAAATAGTAGCAAAAGGCTAAACTATCAAATAACCAAAACCCAAGTTATTTTGGGGGACTCCCTAGCTATATATAGGAGAAATAGGAGGCCAAAACCAGGCTAGGGGCATCCAAACCACATCCATGGCCGAGTAGGACTCGTATTCCTAGTTTGACTCGGATTTGGAAAGATGATCGAACTTATTTTGCAGATTCCCGTTGAATCGTAAGGAATTTGGAGGTGGGGCCGGATCCGTTGGAAAGAGGACGACGAAACCTTTCAAACCAGTACTCATAGACCCCAAACACCCTTGTGGATCAAAAGTTATGGTCATTTTAAGTTGGTGCTGTCCCGGAGGCCGAATCCGAGTAGAACTTGTGCACCGGAAGAATTGGCTTCATGCTTGACGTTTGGGAGTCCTTCTCCTTGGTTCCTAAGAACAATAAAATCATCACAAGGATTAAAATAGCATTCCATTCATTAAATTATTTGTATGCAACCCGAGGAATGCATTCACCTGGTAATTGAATTGACATGCGCGAGCTCGAGTAATTGGCCCTTGTATTACATTGTTGGTTTCAATTGGGTTTGTAGGCATGGCCGTATCCATGATAGTGATGTCCTCATCATAATTGGTACACCCTAAGTTTTTTTTATGAATTCATGTTCTTTACTGCCTACTAGGATTAACAAAAGTGGCTTCATAATTTTGAATGGTGAAATAATCATGTTATACCAGATTGATTGTCTTACGCTTAACACCTAATTAACAACTAAATGGTACACCCTAAGTTTTTTTAGGAAATCATGTTCCTCACTTCCTAATGAGAATAACAAAACTGGTTTCATAATTGTTAAGCGTGAAATAATCATGTTATGGCAAAATGATTATGAGGTATCGTATGGTATACTTTAACTGTGACATGGCTTCGCATATGAGGTATCGTATAAAAGCTAAATGGTACACCCTGGGTATATTTACAAATTAATGTTCTTTACTGCCTGTCGGTGTATTCCACCCCAGGGTGCCCACTGCCCTTCAGTAAAATCAGCCGCCGCTGGACACGTGGCGCCCGGGGCACGCGGTGCGTTCCGGCGGCCAGTTGGGTGATCGCCGGTGGGAGGATGGCCACCAGGCCACACCCCCGGCGGTCAGCTGAGTGATCGCCAGCGGGAGGGTGGCAACCAGGCCACGCCCCAGGCGGTCACTTGAGTGATCGCCGGTGGGAGGGTGGTGACCAGGCAACGCCCCCGGCGGTCAGCTGAGTGATTGCCAGCGGTAGGGTGGCGACCAGGCCACGCCCCCGGCGGTCAGCTGAGTGATCGCCACTGGAAGGGTGGCGACCAGGCCACGCCGCTGGCAACCAATTCCCAAGGACATTTGATGGCTCGCACGGCCATTCAAGAGGTCAAAGGCGTTTAATGCATATCGTGCGCTTTAAATGGGGCTAATGAAGGCCACAGTATGGCGGCGCGTGTTCCCAACGTGCGCCATAATGATGAGTGATGTCAGGGTGCAGTTCCCCACCTCAGTGGAGCGGGCGAAGCCGACAAGCGCAGCGCTCAAGGGCGGGGGAAGAGGATGTCTGCATCAGGGTATTTAATGTGCTGCAGGAGCATTTAATGCTAAAGAGTAAAGTAATGAGATGGTGTGTGGTGTAAGCCTCCCAGGCGCCCCCGCCAGCCCGAGTATAAAAGGGAGTCGGGGTGCATGGGAGAGGGGGTTCGATCTTTCTTTCTCAGGCTAGACTTTCCGCTCTAGGCAAGCTGGTCTGAGCTCCTGAGGGGTTTGCTGTTCATCTTCTAGCTCTCTCCAAAGGTATAGAAATCACAAGAAAACAGGAGTAGGGCTATTACTCTTGGGAGGGCCCGAACCTGACAAATCGTCTGTCCCCTTGCAAACTTCGTTCCGGTTCTCCGTTTCTAGAGCGATCTCCACGAAAGCCCCGGTTAGAACTTAGTATACCCCTCTCCGCAGGGGGTCTGTTGGCTAATACGCCGACAGTGGCGCGCCAGGTAGGGGCTCAGTGGTTGGATTGTTCTCCCTTATTCCCTATTCTTGCGAAGTTTGCAAGAAGCCTTGACGGTTGCGAGTATGGCGACTTCCGGCACCAAGCATGACGGTCTGCTCGAGGAGAGCAGCGCTCGTGGCCGGTCCCGACGCTCGCCCAGAGCGTCGGGCCCCTTTGGTCCGTCTGCCCACACAGGGACGCGCGGTGCCTCAGTGTTAGGGGCCCAGCCCGTCCGGCGGCGCCTCCTGATGGGAGATGACACCCCGGCGCGGAACCTTCAGGCGGCCCGGCTGCTCCTCGATCACCCCTCGGTTGCACTATAGGGCGAAACCCCAGCCGCTCCATGGCTGCGGGACATCACCCGTCTGGTGGATGCCGCCCAACAGCATGTAGAGGCGGCAAATCGGCCGGGGGCTTCCGATGTCGTAGAGGCCGGAACAAAGGAAAGGGTGCGCCTGTTGCGGCCCATCTGGACGAGAGGAGGTCCCAGCACAGAGGCGACCTGCGCGATGTCCTTAGGGGGCGTCGTGCGGGTACGCAACACCGTGTGGTCCACCCACCGTCTAGCGGCCGGGGGGGAACCTTTCCCCCTGACTCCAGGGAGAGTGCAGATTCACACTCCTCGACCCCATCTCGGGGCCGAGGTGCGGGTGAACAGCGCTGCTCCCCCTATAACATTGGATGCCAGGCATTCTCCCTCCGCCTATGCCAGGCTGCGTGGCCGGAGAGGTTCCGCCCCGCGTCCATCGAGAAGTATGACGGCACCACCAACCCGGAGGAGTTCCTACAGATCTACACCCCGGTGGTGCGCGCCGCGGGAGGATCTGAGAAGGTCATGGCGAACTACCTCCCGACGTCGCTAACGGGCTCCGCCCGCTCCTGGCTGTTGAACCTCCCCCGAGGCTCTATGCACTCATGGGAGGAGTTGTGCGATATCTTTGTCGCCAACTTTCAGGGCTCCTACGCTCAACCGGGCGTGGAGGATGACCTTCACGCCCTGGAATAGACGAAGGGGGAGTCCCTAAGGGAGTTCATTCGGCGGTTCAGCCATTGCTGGAACACGATTCCCCGGATCTCCGAGCAATCAGTGATTATTGCCTTCCGGAGGGGGGTCCGGGATCAAAAGATGCGGGAAAAGATGGCTACCTGCACCATTTCCACCACCTCCGAGCTGTTCTCCCTGGTGCACATGTGCGCCCGGGCGGTGGAGGCCAGGGAGTACCCGGCGGGGCCGTCTGGTCATGACAAGGCGGGAACCTCGAAAGCTTCCAACCGCAAGAAGAAGAAGCGCAAGGAGGTCGGTGCCGGAGAGGTTCTCGCCACCGAACCGGAGGACAAGCCCCAGAAGCGCGACCGCCGGGGCAAGCGGGGTGATCGCGGGGATCGTCGGTCCTCGCGTAGAGAAGAAGACGGAGGCAGGCCCTACTGCCCCATCCATAGGACTAACGGGCATGACTTGGCAGATTGTCAAGTCGTGTCCAAGCTGGTCGAACAGCGACTGAAGAAGCGCCGTGGAGACGACCACGATGACGCGGACGAGAACCCTGCTTCACTGGCCTTCCAGCAAGCAGAGCATATGGTGGCCTTCATTCATGGCGGCTCCGCCACCTACTCTTCGAACTCGCAGTACAAGCGGGAGGTAAGAGAGGTATGCGCCACCGTGCCAACTCCCGGGGCGAGCAGGTGCTGAAATGGTCGGGGGAGCCGATCACTTTCAGTCAGGCCGACCACCCGAAGAGCACCGCAGGCCCGCTCCATCTCCCGATCGTGGTTTCTCCCACGGTGCCCTAGTCAAGTTCATGGTTGCCACGCATTACGCTTACATGATAATGAAAATCCCCGGACCCGGGGGCCCGATTACCGTGAAGGTGGACAGGCTGGAAGCTCTGCGCCTCAGCAAGCAGGTGCAGGACCTGGCCGGCACCACCTGCACAGCTCGAGGTGAGGAGGACTACCCGGAGCGCCCCCCGGTCAAGGCCCGCGCCTCACCCGGTTCCTCGGGTGAGGTGAAGGCGGCCCCCGTGGGCGAGGACGGTTCCAGGAAGGTCGTAAAGATTGGTGCCAACCTCAGCACCAAATAGGAAGACGCGCTCGTCACCTTCCTCCGGTCTAACCTGGATGTGTTCGCCTGGGAACCATCAGAGATGACCGGGGTCCCCAGGGAGGTGATCGAGAACCGATTGGCAACGCTCCCTGGAGTGCACCCAGTCCGGCAGAAGGTCCGGAGGCAGGCACCAGAGCGGCAAGATGCCATTCGGATTGAGGTAGAAAAGCTGCTGCAGGCGAAGATTGTGTGGGAGGTCGCCTACCCCGAGTGGCTGGCCAACCCTGTGCTTGTCAAGAAGTCGAACGGAGCGTGGCGGATATGCGTCGACTTCACTGACCTCAACAAAGCCTACCCCAAGGATCCGTATCCCCTACCGCAGATAGACCTTGTCATCGATTCCACCGCAGGGTGCGAGACCTTGTGCTTCCTGGACGCCTACTCCGGCTACCACCAGATTAGCATGGCGCCGGAAGACGAAGAGAAGACCGCCTTTGTGACACCCTTGGGCATATACTGCTACATCCGTATGCCTTTCGGGTTGAAGAATGCGGGTTCGACCTACCAGCGCGCCATGCATGCTGTGTTCCGATCGCAAATTGGGAGGAATCTCGAGGTATATGTTGATGATCTGGTGGTGAAAACGAAAAAGTCTGTTGGGCTCATCGAAGACCTGGAAGAAACTTTCTCCCACCTCCGGCAGTATTGTATGAAGTTGAATCCAGAGAAGTGTGTGTTTGGTGTGTCATCCGGAAAGCTGCTCGGGTTCCTTGTTTCCCACCGCGGGATCGAGGCCAACCCGGAAAAAATTACGGCCATCGAGCACATGCAACCGCCCGCAAGGCTCAAGCAAGTCCAGTGCCTGGCTGGTCGCCTGGCCTCCCTCGGCCGGTTCATCGCAAGGCTAGGAGAAAAGAGTCTCCCCTTCTTCAAGCTACTGAAGAAGACCAACTCCTTCGAGTGGATTGCAGAAGCACAGCAAGCATTCACTACAGGAATCAGGGGAAAATTCGTGGGCCAGAAACCCACGAATTTAGGCCAAAACCCACGAATTTAATATAAATTCGTGCGCAAACCGTCGAATTTAGGCCACGAATTTAACTCGACGAATTTAATCAATTAAATTCGTGGGTGCCCACGAATTTAAGTTAAATTCGTGGGTTTCTGCCTGGCCCACGAATTTAACTGATAAATTCGTGGGTTTCTCTGGCCCCACGAATTTAATTAGTAAATTCGTGGGCGGAAAACCCACAATTTAACTTAAATTCGTGGGCCAGAAAACTCACGAATTTAACTTAAATTGTGGGCGAGGAAAACTCCACGAATTTAACTTAAATTAGTGGGCGACGAAACTCACGAATTTAACTTAAATTAGGTAGGCGAGAAACCACGAATTTAACTGACGCTTAATATATATATATATATCCATATGCATCACACTCAATACATTCAATCAAACTTATTCAACATTCAATCAAACACTCAATATATCGACCACGCATATATATGGATCGATATGCATGTCATTCAACACAAGCATCTTCACATTCAATCTTATTCAACACATCACAATAAGTCCATCACAAGATTCAAATATATATCGATCAAATATATGTACTCAAATATATATCGATCAAACATTCAATCAAACTTATTCAACATTCAATCAAACACTCAATATCTATATCGATCAAACACTCAATATATATCGATCGGTATGCATCTCAACATTCAATCAAACACTCAATATCAATATCTATACATTCAATCAAACATTCAATCAAACAATCAATATATATCGATCGGTATGCATCTCATTCAACATTCAATCAAACACTCAATATCAATATCTATACATTCAATCAAAACTCAATATATATCGACAACTCAAGATTCAAGAGTATTACGAACAATTCAAGAGTATTACCAACATGATTCAAGAATCAAACTCCACAACGAATAACTAAGTCACCGAAATGTACAAAATTTCGGCATGACCTCTCTAGTAAATAGGACATCCACTCGGCCAGACAAAAAAACATTTGCAAGTGATAATATATATATCAATCTCTCCAAACTAAAAGGAGACATTCTAGCAGATCCTTAGATAACCAATCACACATCCAACGACAATTTGTAAACTACGCATTACAATCCACATTACAATCTATCCATCACAATACAAATCCGGCAGCGAAGTCATAAAGTCCAACGATAATACACCAATCCAGCTCACAATGCAATTCATGTCTCAGGGTTGTTGGAGTTGTGGCGCTACCACCACCGGGAGGGCGAAGACTATGACGTCTTCTATGATGTCGTTGAATGCACGTCTTTGGAGGCGTGACCTAAAACCTGCAAGTTCAAGACTAGGTTGTGTTACAAGTAACATATCGTCGAACTTAGCAAATATCGAAATGATTTGTGCTAAATGTCCTAGGATCGAATCAGTTTTGCACGAATAAGGCAATTTCGTCAAGTTGACTAAGTTTGGATCACAATTGATAGAATTACCTTGTTTATAAACTTAGCAACCACCGAGATGAATTTGATAAGATTTAAGCTATATTTGGCTAAATGTGGTAGAATCGACTCGATTTTGAGCGAATGCCTCAATTTGACTAGGGTTTACATGTTAATTATCAATTTGATAAGAATCGAATAATTATTGCATAAATACCTCAATTTGCGAGGATTTGACTAGTCTTGACTCACAAATAACAAAGTTAACTCAATTTGCAAACTTAGCAAACATTGAGATGATTTGTGCAAGGTTTAAGCATGAGTTGCCTAAGTGTCGTAAAATCGACTAAGTTTTGCACGTATAGTGAATTTGCTCAAGTTGACTAAGTCCGCTCAACCTTGTGTAATTGAGTTTTATTTGCCTAAATGTGATATAATTGACTAAGTTTTGTGAAGGTAGCTCAATTTACTCAATTTGACTTGGTTTAGCTCACAATTGACAAACTTAGCTCGTTTAAGTAAACTTAGAATGTTTTTGACATCCATACCTGTGGTGTTGTCTGAGGTGGCTGCATGGCCCAATGGTTGAAGTACATAGGCATTCCTTGGCCTGGCATAGGTGGTGGGTACATGTAGAACGGGTTTGGAGGCTGGGAGCCCTGTAAGGCATAGTTAGGTACATTATGCCACATTTAAATCTTTCGTTCAAATTTTGAATATCGAATTGAACCGATCCATCTTTACCTGTGGTGCCTCTCCTCTGAAGGTAGGCGCATCTGTGGGGTGAACATGTAGAAAGGACGAGGAGGCTGGAGCCCTATGGATCATAGTTTGTGATATCAATTATACTGAGAATAGAGTTTTTTAAAAATAAAGAATGCATGAGAATTTCATATAACCTGAGGTGCATCTCCTAGGGGTGGTGCCTGCATCCCAGTAGGGTTTATGAAGGACGCCGAGGGAGGTTGAGCACCCTGTGATGCTTCTCCTTGTGGTGGTGGCTGCATGTGAGGAGAAAACATGCAGAAAGGAGGTGGCTGGGAGGCCTATGACATAATAGTCAAGTTTGTCAGAAACACGATTTTATGAGCTAAGTGAGTTAGAGAGTAATGAACTCAAGTATCTTTACCAGGGCATAATAGGAGGGCGAAACACTGCACGTTAGGTCCAAGAGATTGTGGCTTGATTCTTGCATATAGATTGTTTGTTAGATTTTAATCACAGATGTACAAATGATCGATTTGTTCAAAGTTGAGATTGTACCTGCAGATACATTTTCATGTATTCTGAGTCTTCTCGGCTTCTGCGAGCTTCCTCTCGTGCTTGACGAGACTCTTCTCGCGCTTGACGAGCCTCCTCTCGCGCTTCACGAGCCTCCTCCCGCGCTTGTGCTTCACGAGCCTCCTCTCGTAAGGTAAATTCTCTACCAGCAACGCTGTCGTATGCCTTTTCTCCTCGCCACAACTTTTTCAGCTCGTCAATTAAGGGCCGCATGAACACATTGAGATCCTTCCCTGGATGCTTAGGACCTGGAATGACAAGAGCAAGGAATATGAACCCCTCTTTCAAGCAAATCTCAGGTGGAAGATTGTATGGCATGATGAATACCGGCCAACAAGAGTAGGGGCTAGCGCTTGTGCTGAAAGGTGTGAAACCGTCCGTGGACAAACCAAGACGGACACTCCTAGGGTCGCTTGCAAATGCAGGATCAAATCGGTCCAATGCCTGCCATGCCTCGCCATCAGACGGATGCACCATCATATCCGGGTCTTGGTCCTCACGCTGACCTTCTTTGTGCCACCGCATATGTTTCGCTGGTTCTTTTGACATGTACAGCCGTTTAAGCCTATCCGTGATCGGCATGTACCGAAGCTGTTTAGTTCGACCTTTGTAGTCACCGATACCCCTTCCTCATCTACCACCTCAACGAATCTACACTTACCGCAATGCATACAATGAGTATCCTTGTCATGATCCTTCCGTAGCAGCATGCAATTATTCTCGCACACATCAATCTTACCGTAATTCATCCCCGTGCCAGCCATCAACTCTTTCGATTGGTACAAATCCTTTGGCATCTTGTGGTTAGGCGGCGGGACATCATTCATAAGTTCAAGCAAAGCGTTGAAGCATTTGTTCGAAAAGTTGAACTTCGACTTCATCGACATAAGCCGTGTAACCGCTTTGTAAGACGGTCACATTGGTCAAGTCATGCACTTCTCATCCGAGGCGCCAAGTAGCCTATAGAATTCCTTAACCTCCTCCTACCGTGACCCCTCCCCGAGTTAAATTCAATCCCCCTGCCAAGATCATCCAACATCTCTTCCATCCGGTCATGATCGTCCCCATGGTCCGACTCAATGGGCTGCCCTGCGGCCTCTCCATGACGGTGCCACACCAAATAGTTAGGCATGAACCCGTTTTTGCAAATGTGATACTGCACTATATCCTTGCTGTAGTAGCTGTTATTCTCGTAGAGGGTACACGGGCAATACACATATTCAGCTCCTCGAGCGAATGCTTGCTTCAAGAAAGCATCCGTGATCTTCCCCCATTCCCTTGAGTGGCCCCCATCACTCCTCCATCCGTCATACATCGCCCTTCGATCGTCACCCATTCTCAAAGCTAAACAAATGAAATGATGTCAACGTACAACCGTGGCTTAGGTGACAAAGACAACCCTGTTAGGAAAGATGTGTTCTAAACCCACCCAAGAATGGAGGCCGTTGCATGCGACCTGTGACGTGCGCTACAAACCGAACGAAATTTCGGCAGCATAACCCCGCTGTTCTCCAAACGCACGCCTGATGCTGGTGCGTCGGAGAACAACAGGGTTATGTGGCCAAAATCACGTTCGGATCGCCGACACGCCACAGTCCCATGCAACAACCAACATTCTCGGGCTGTCCAAAATACTGGACAATTGGAACCGCCGCACCTCACAAGTAAATGTGATATGCGCCGTTCGAATGGGTGACGCCTAGGCTCTCTACTGTTCGACGCAAACCCTAAATCTAACGTTATATACAATGGCAGCGAGAGAATAAAAATATATAAAATGAGATGAAATAACTTCAAACGAGCACATGTTTTTCAGATAAGTGCAACTTGTGCAAATACAAAAAAATATGATATATAGATCAGCTAGATGATGAGCATAGCATAGTAACTCAATTACATGGCCAATGTAATTAAATAACACTAACACATGTTTTTCAGATAAGATCTGTTTAGCCTAACTTGGGCTTACTGAGTTTATAAGCTTAAGAAAAGGTTTAAGTCACATTCCTGACTATCCTCATAAGATTAAGTCCCACCTCCAAATTGAAGCTTATACGAGGAGATGGTACATTATCCATCTTGTAAATTCACAACTTAAAAGTCAAGTTAACCTAAAAGACTTTTAGGCTTATCTGATTGGTAATTCATCACAGAGATGAAAAGAATGCTCCATTGGAGCATTCAAAACTCCTCTGTGAGCATCCTAATTTGATATTAGAAAAATAGCTCAGTACATTTTAATTTTATTTTCCCTTTAGAATACCATTGAATCATCACAAAGTTAACATGAAGGGCAAATTGGAGCATAAGGTTATCCCAACTAAACATACTAGTAGATAATCTTTAGTACTCTTTTAATCCATGTTGGTGATGGCCTAATAGGCAATGAGTTTAGATAATTACTAATGGTCTTACTAAATTAATGTTGTTCAAGCAAGTCGAATTCTTCTCTCTGCCAAAAAAAACAGCGCAATACCAAGACATTTTCTTCATATGAATTGAGAACGGAAACAATAGATATGATGAAGATTGGAATTTTAAAAAATCCACGAATCACGTTGGATCACTCGCACGTCACAGGCCCCATGCAACAACCTACATTCTAGTAAATAGGACATCCACTTAGCTAAAAGACTTATTACCTCTACTAAAAGACTGAAACCAACCTTTTAACTCTTTAAAACCGGCTTAAAACTAAGTCACCGAAATGTACAAAATTTCGGCATGACCTCTCTAGTAAATAGGACATCCACTCAGCAGACAAAAAAACATTTTGCAGTGATAATATATATATATATATATCAATCTCTCACATAGCTAATAGCACATGCACATAGCTAGCAAATACACCACATAGCTAATTGCATCACAAACATCATGAGAACATTATGAAATGTATTGCATCCTAATTGCAGGTGGAAGACATCTAGTAGTGTATTTATGTGGAAAACATCATGAGAACATTATGACTCCATATAACCTTACTCAATAATATTTGAATAGCAGTGCATAATTGCATCACAAACATCATGAGAACATTATGAAATGTATTGCATCCTAATTGCAGGTGGAAGACATCTAGTAGTGTATTTATGTGGAAAACATCATGAGAACATTATGACTCCATAGAACTCTTTAACCCAAAATATGTGTCGACAATTCACGCCATGTACAACCATTGAATGAAAGTTGGCACAATACATAACACAATGTTGGTATGAAACTACAGTTGGGTGCCAAAATGTGCCATGCTGGCACCATTATAATGGCACACTCCATCCCTATAGTTACACCAGCCCACCTTTATATTGGTAAATATTGATTCTAGCAGTAAGATTTCTATCCAATGTCACCAATAACTGCCAAATATGACAATGTCAGTCATGTCAGCTTTGTGTATCACTAATAATACAGTACATATCACACATGTAAAAAAAAACATACTCAGAGTCAGTTTCCTCATCAAGCATACTGAACATATTCTCTTCAATATTCTTATTGATCATTGTAGCCTGACAGAGAAGATTCAGCAGCAAATAAGACACATAAAAAGTAATTGCATGGAACTATTATAGAACATCCTATATTTTCAGGAGTCACAACATATTCTCTTCAATATTCTTATCGATGTCTTACTGTAATATTTTGAAGTAACTCAATTCTGCTACTTTCTAACACCTATATTTTCGTGGAGTCACAAATGTAACTAAATGTATAAGTGATGGTGAGACTGTCCTAGAATCTTTCCACAATGGAGAGACTACCAACGAACAATTGTTTTAATTTTGGAGACAAAATTCAGAGTATGTCAATGTCACTCATTAGGAATAAACATCAAGACACACTAAAAGAAAATGTTATATCAACTAAAGACAATCAGATCAGGAACTTGCACTAGAAGTCTAGGAGTAACATAACACAAACTCGTAATATATCTTTAGATGAACTCCTTGTGCGCTTGATTTACCTGTGATCGGCGTCGCTCTCTGTGATTCTTCTTTTGGAATTGATGGTAGCGACAGGAGTCCTTGCGCAGGGGCCAGGCGCCGGCGTGGGCGTCTTCTCATTTGGCCTTGAGGCGAGGCGCCAACGGAGGCGTCTGCTCGGCCGGCGCAGGAGGCCAGGGAGGAGTAAGGAGGCTGGGCGCCGAGAGGCCGGGAGGCGCGGGAGGAGCAGAGGAGGCGGCGCGACGGCTGCGCCTGCTCGGCCGGGCGTTGAGGCGCGACGCGGCGCCGGGCGTCTGCTTTGGCCGCGCAGGAGGCCGGGAGGAGCAGGAGGCCGGGCGCACGAGAGGTCAGAGGCGGCGACCGGGGAGACGGCGATGGCACCGGCCGAGGAGGAGCGGCGGCGGCCTCGATCGGGGAGGAAGAGTGTATGGATCGAGCGAAGAGAGAATAGATCGAGGATTACAAGACAGTCTGGCGGCCTCTAGGGCAAATTAAATTCGTCGACATACGGCCCATGAATTTATTTTATTTAAATGCGCTTTCAAGCGAATATAATATATAAATTGCGGGTCTCTTTGGCCCACGAAATTAATTAAATACGTATGCGCTTGTTCGAAGCCGATTTAATTTAAATATTTAAATTCGTGGGTATTTTTACTGCCCACGAATTTAATTAAATTCGTGGGTTTTTTTATCAACCGACGAATTTAATTATATAAATTCGTGGGTATTTTTTGGCCCACGAATTTAAAAAAACCCACGAATTTTGCACTGTTTCTTGTAGTGATTCGAAGAGCTGAAGCAATACCTCTCCTCCCCACCAGTTTTGGTTGCCCCCGAGCCGGGTGAGCCACTACTACTTTATGTAGCGGCTAGCCCGGCGGTCGTGAGCGCGACACTGGTGGCGGAGCGTGAAGGGGTCGGCAAATGACCGATTTACTATGTCGGCTAAAGGGGCATCGCATTTCCACGCTGAGATTAGATACCCGCAG
Source organism: Rhipidocladum racemiflorum (assembly GCA_036346355.1). Taxonomy (NCBI): domain Eukaryota; kingdom Viridiplantae; phylum Streptophyta; class Magnoliopsida; order Poales; family Poaceae; genus Rhipidocladum; species Rhipidocladum racemiflorum. Next base: position 35,807,771 of record CM070589.1, on the reverse strand, counting down.
GCTCAGAAGATGGTGTACGCTGTACTGGTGGCGTCCAGAAAGCTGAGGCATTATTTTCAAGGAAGAGAGATCACGGTGGTGTCCTCCTACCCCTTACGCGAGATTCTTCACAACCGCGAAGCCGAGGGCCGCATCGCCAAGTGGTCTGTAGAGCTGGGGGAGTTTGGACACAAGTTTGCCCCCCGCACAGCGATCAAAAGCCAGAGGCTGGCGAAGTTCGTTGTCGAGTGGACTCCCGGCGAGCCGGAAGCCGAAGAAACCCCCGCGCCCTCCCCCTGGACACTCTACTTCGATGGCTCCTTTAGGTACGAGGGCGCCGGGGCCGGGTCCTCTTGGTTTCCCCAACCGGGGAACTCCTCAAGTACGTGGTTGTCCTGGACTTCAAGGCCACCAACAACGTTGCTGAGTACGAGGGATTGCTGGCGGGACTTCGTGCGGCCGCGGCTATCGGGGTCTGGCGCCTGCAAGTCAAGGGTGACTCTTTGCTAGTCGTCAACCAGGCAAGGAAGGAGTTCTCCTGTTCTGATCCCGTCATGAGCGAGTACTTGATGGAGGTCAGAAAATTGGAGCGACATTTCGACGGGCTGGGGTATACCCATATCCCCCGGTGCAACAACTACTTGGCGGACGAGCTTGCTCAGCTCGCTTTGACAAAATCTCCTGTTTTGGTCGGAGTCTTTGAAGAAAGGCTTCCGCGACCGTCCATCGCATCTCCCAAATCCGGTGGGGATGATGGTGGAGCTGCTCCAGCCCTCGCTTTAGGAGGGGAAGCAGTGCCGGTAGAAACACCTGGCCAAGCGGAGTACCCGGGCGACCACCCCGTGGTCGCTACACTTGACCGGGAAGGCACATGGATGGATCCGATCCTGGCCTACCTGCGGGATCAAGTGTGCCCCGACGATGATGCGTCAGCAGAGAAGATAGCACGAAAGGCCAAGTGCTACACCCTGGTGGGCGGGGACCTTTACCGCCGGGGTAGAAACGGAATTCTTCTGAAGTGCATCACTCGGGAAGAGGGGAGCGCTTTGCTCTCTGATATCCATGGAGGCGTGTGCGGGAGCCATGTTTCAAGTCGAACGATGGTCGGGAAAGCTTTCCGCTAAGGGTTCTATTGGCCAACCGCCCTCCAGGATGCTAGCGAGCTGGTGAGGAAGTGAGAGGCGTACCAGTTCCACGCTAAGCAAATCCACCAACCAGCCCAAGCTCTCCAAACCATCCCGCTCTCGTGGCCCTTCGCGGTCTGGGGGCTGGATATCCTGGGCCCGTTCCCGCGGGCCACAGGGGGCTACACCCACCTTTTTGTCGTCGTTGACAAGTTTACCAAGTGGGTGGAAGCCGAGGCGGTAAGAACGATCACCGTCGCCGCCGCGATCAAGTTCATACAAGGTATCTTCGCCCGCTTTGGGGTCACCAACCGCATCATCACCGACAACGGTCCACAGTTCGCCAGTGCCGCCTTCTTGGGATTCTGCGAAGAGATGGGCAACAAAGTTTGCTTTGCCTTGGTGGCTCACCAAAGAAGCAATGGCCAAGTCGAACGGGCCAATGCGATGGTGCTGAAGGGCCTCAAAACTAGAGCGTTTGACCGACTCCACAAGCGTGGAGCCCATTGGACCGAAGAGCTCCCTGCGGTACTGTGGTCGCTTCGTACCACCCCCATCAAAGCCATGGGAGAAACCCCTTTCTTCCAGGTTTACGGTGCCGAGGCAGTTCTACCATCAGAGTTGGCCTTAGGGTCACTGCGCGTGGCAGCGTTTACCGAAGAAGCCCAGGAAGAACAGCGTCAAGAAGATGTCAACCTCCTGGAGGAAGTACAAGACCGTGTAGCCGTGCGCGCCGCCCGGTACCAGCAAAGTCTCAGGCGATACCACGCCACCCGGGTCAGCGAGAGGACACTGGCTGTGGGCGACCTGTTCTTGCGCAGAGTTCAGACGCATGCCGAGTTGCATAAGCTGTCTCCCCAGTGGGAGGGCCCCTTTAAGGTGGTCTCGGTCTCTCGTCCCGGGGCGGTCAGGCTGGCCACTGAAGACGGAGAGGAGTTGGCGAACTCCTAGAACATAGAACTTTTGCGCAAGTTCTATCCCTTACAGGCTGTAAGTACAGGGTGATACCCCCCGACCGGCTGCGTTAAGCTCTCCTCTCCGTAGTCCAGTCGCGGGGTGCCCCCGGTTTGTACAAAAGTGTAGTCGTTATTTAAGGCAGTTATCGCTTTCGTTTTCGCTCTTTTGGTTTGCGCCCAGCTGGGCCGTGGCCGCGTGCTCGCCCTCATAACGTTAAGACCCTCCGAGTGCTCGGCGGCCAAAGCAGGCTCACTGGGTGAACATGGCGTGCAGGGAGAGGTAACCGGGTGGTTGGTTTGGCACGGTTCTCAATACGGTCTTGACGCTTAGGGTGTCCCCGTGAGAACTGGCGACTCAAACACCATCACCGGAGGCCTGCTGTCCTGCCCCACTTCACCTAGTGTTTGGCCCAAGGGGTCCGCGAGGATAATTAATCTCATAGGGCCTAAAACCCTAAGGTTGCGACTCTCCGGCGCGAGGGATTCAGGCCCTGCATCCCAAAACTAATTCGTAACGTATGTTGTCGCCTTTTTTTCGTTTGCTCAGAGCTAGCATAGCGGAAGCACGAACAGGAATCCGTGTGCAAGGCGTGCGAAAGGGAAGTGCATATTTTCATACTCTAAAACTGCGATAGTCTGCTACAAGAGAAGACAAATTAACGGCAAAAACAAAAAAAGAAAAGGTTCTTCAGTCTTCGTCCGCCGCGGCCTCCGCTGCATCCTAGTCCTCCGCCAGGGGAACGTCCAGTTCAAGTGCGACATCTTCAGCCATCGCTTCTAGCGACGGATTGACCATCTCTAGCTGATCGGCCACCCTTTCGGCGGCGCTGCTGACCTGCGCCTCCACGTGGGCCCATTCTCCTTTTACTCCCTGGATGGCGGCCAGGGGGTCGAAGTCACGGTCCCGGCTGGCACAGCAGGCAAGCACGTACGACGCCGTGGCCGCCGCGACTGCCCGCCCCTCTTGGCTCGATCGGGCTGATAGGGCGCCGGGAAGGAGGGTGAGGAAGTCGGCGATCCGGCCCATGCAGAAGGCATAGTGCCAGGTCGTCTGCTCCACCGGGTTCGGCTGTGCCAACCCTAGCGGCGTCAAGCTGGCCACCATCCGTTCGAAGGCTGGGCACAGCATGGAGACGGCATCGGCTTGCGCGCGGATCCGTTTGCCCTTCTCTCGCCGTCGCTTCCAATGTAATCGCTTAACGCGAGGGCGCCTTGCTTCTCTCCCGCCGCAGTCCAGCTCAGCCTTTCCGATCGGCCGCGCTGGCCTCGCACCTCAACCCGGAGGCGGGTGATCTCTGCAACAGCCTCCCTCAACCTCTCCCTACTCGCTGCAAGCCGGCCGCTAACGTTGGAGTGTAGCTCTCCAAGGGCGGCCAGCAAAGCATCCGCGTCCACCGAGGGGATTGGGGCGCCGGGGGCCTCCGGAGTAACTGGCGGGCCCAGCCCGCCGTCGGGTGGCAAGACATCTGGCGCAGGCGCTGGTGGGCCGACGCTGATCGCAGTTCCTGCCACCAGCCGGCGCTGCCGCCGGCGGCAGTGTTCCTGGTCGATCCCTATAGGAGCCCTCGAAGAAGATGCCCTGAGGAAGCAAGAAGGAAGGGGTAAGTCTTCCGAAGTGCATAAAACTGATAAGTTGGCTGTGTGTCTTTGATGTGTACCAGTGAAGGCCTCTCGAATCGGGCACGCCCGGGACCAGAGTTATTCTCGCGCGCGCCGCCCCGGAGCGCGACCTCGCCGGTGGCGGCGGGAAGAATCGGTGCTTGCCGCCCGGTGGAGGATCACCTGCGCCGGTCGGGCGGCGATGGAAGATCACCTGCTCGTGCCGGCGGGCGGCGGCGGATCGCTTGCTGGTGCTGGCGGCGGTGGTGGATCGCCTTGCGCTGGTACCGGCGGCGGGGGTGGAGGTGGATCATCGCGCGTTGGTGACAGCGGCGGTGGTGGATCGTCCTGCGCCGGTGCCAGCGGCGGTGGTGGATCGGCCAGCACCGGTGGCGGCGGAGGTGCAACGGGAGCTGGTGGAGCTGCTGGCGCTGGTGGAGCTGCTGGCGCGGCGGCGCCGGCTAAGGTAGAAGTGTCGGCCACCGTAGAGCTGCCTGCTCCGGTTGTGGTCGCCGCACTTCCCCGTAGCGGCGCGCGACTCGCCTGGGCTGCCGCTGTGGTATCGGCGGCGGGACACTTGTCCCTGCCCCCGGTCGTTGGAGGGGGGCTCGGATGGTTAGCACAGTCTGGCGAGGCGTGGTTACCAGACCCATGGCATCCATGTTGGGCATGGCACGGTTGATCGCCACGCGCTCCCTGGGCTCCACCTGGCAGAGTGGGAGTGCACCCGCTGGGAAGGGCGGGACAGAGCCGTAGATGCCCAGCTGCGCCTGCCACACGTCAATCTTGGCAATGGATAAATTCCCCGCGACTGAAAGATTTGACAAAGGAATGAGGGCGCCGTCAGCCTCGTAGCAGTTGAAAGAAAAGAAGAAGAAAAACAAAGAGGGCAGAGCGAGATGCAACCCACCTCCGGGAGTTGTCCGGGTCATGTCATTGGGGCCCGTATACTGCCAAGCGAGGCGAGCGCGACGACGCAGGGGGCTGATCCTCCGGGCGACGTAATCCCGGAGAACCATGGCTCCCGTCAGGCCCGCCGCTCGCAACTGGTCCACGCGGGCCAGCATCACCTGGAGCTCAGTCGTCTCGTCGACGTGAGCTCCCCAGGTGGGAGTGCCAACCGCTGGCCCGGCCGGCATCTCCAGGACCTCCAAGCCGCTGTCGTCTTCGATGTAGAGCCAGCCATTGCGCCAATCCCTCCAGTTGGAGCGAAGGTCAAGCGGAATGTAGCGGGAGGCTGCGCCATCGCGGAGGCAGAAGTGGCAGGAGCCGGTCATGTTGGAAAGGTCCTTAGCCGCTCGCAAGGAATAGAAGAAGCGAAAAAGGGCAAGATTAGGGGCCACTCCCACGAACATCTCGCAGAAATAGGCGAAGACAGTGAGGAGAACGATGGAGTTAGGAGGAAGATGAAGATTGTGGATGGAGTAGAAGTTGAGGACGGTGAGGTAGAAGTCGGAAATGGGCAGAACAAGGCCCGCCATCATCGCCCAGCCGAAGAAAACTAGTTTGCCCGGGCGGTTGTCAGGCTCGGCAGTCCCGGCGCGAGCGCGGACGGTGCCGCCAGTGATGTACTAAGCACATCTCTCGGCGGCGACCTCCCCGACGGTTGAGGGAGGAAGCAGGGGTGCTGGCGGTGCCATGCGAGCCAAGGAACAATGAACCAAAGGCGTAGGAAGAGAAGTGATTCGCAAAAAGTTAGGGTAAAGAAGGAGCACGCAGCAAGTGCCTTCGTTTATACGCACGCCGGAGCGCCTCAACGGGAAGCCCAAGGAGGCGTGGCGGTTGGAAAAGTTGGGGTATTCGAGGGGGCACGACGGTTCACTGGCGGGAAACCCAGAAGAATCGGAAAAGGCACGGCCATGCCCCCCAAACCGCGCCTGTTACGAGGCAAAAACGGCTGCACGATCCGCCTCGGGCCCGGAAATGGCGGCGGCCTTTAAAAGCCACAGCGTTCCGTGGCCACTTCTTTGGACCCACTCCGGAGACGGAAGAGGGTAAAAGGAACGCTCCGAGGTGGGCCCGGGGGCTACTGTCGGTGTATTCCACACCAGGGTGCCCACTGCCCTTCAGTAAAAGCAGCCGCCGCTGGACACGTGGCGCCCGGGGCACGCGGCGCATTCCGGCGGCCAGTTGGGTGATCGCCGGTGGGAGGATGGCGACCAAGCCACACCCCCGGCGGTCAGCTGAGTGATCGCCAGCGGGAGGGTGGCGACCAGGCCACGCCACCGGGCGGTCACTTGAGTGATCGCAGGTGGGAGGGTGGCGACCAGGCAACGCCCCCAGCGGTTAGCTGAGTGATCGCCAACGGTAGGGTGGCGACCAGGCCACGCCCCCGGCGGTCAGCTGAGTGATCGCCAGCGGAAGGGTGGCGACCAGGCCAATCCGCTGGCAACCAATTCCCGAGGACATTTGATGGCCCGCACGGCCATTCGAGAGGTCAAAGGCGTTTAATGCATATCGTGCGCTTTAAATGGGGCTAATGAAGGCCACAGTATGGCGGCGCGTGTTCCCAACGTGCGCCATAATGACGAGTGACGTCAGGGTGCAGTTCCCCACCTCAGTGGAGCGGGCGAAGCCGGCAGGCGCAGCGCCCAAGGGCGGGGGAAGAGGATGTCTGCGTCAGGGTATTTAATGTGCTGTAGGGGCATTTAATGCTAAAGAGTAAAGTAATGAGATGGTGTGTGGTGTAAGCCTCCCAGGCGCCCCCGCCAGCCCGAGTATAAAAGGGAGTCGGGGTGCATGGGAGAGGGGGTTCGATCTTTCTTTCTCAGGCTAGTCTTTCCGCTCTAGGCAAGCTGGTTTGAGTTCCTGAGGGGTTTGCTGTTCATCTTCCAGCTCTCTCCAAAGGTATAGAAATCACAAGAAAACAGGAGTTGGGCTATTACTCTTGGGAGGGTCCGAACCTGACAAATCGTCTGTCCCCTTGCAAACTTCGTTCCGGTTCTCCGTTTCTAGAGCGATCTCCACGAAAGCCCCGGTTAGAACTTAGTATACCCCTCTCCGCAGGGGGTCTGTTGGCTAATACGCCGACACTGCCTAATGAGCATAACAAAACTGGTTTCATAGTTTTCAAGCGTGAAATAAATAGGTTATAGTAAGTTGATTATTTCTTACATTCAAAAGCTGCTAATTCGAAACTACTCAAAATTATCTCTAAACTCAAATTCCTTTGCCCAACTCGCTTATCGTATTATTTTAGGATTTATCTACCGCATTTTAAGGTTTTTGGTTGTTAGGATTAACTCATGGATATATCTACCAAGTTCGTAATATCGGATGCTTACGGAAATTAACAGATACATACATCCATTTGTTGAAAAGAACATAATCTAGGTAAAATAATGGGAACAATATGATCGAAGGAGGTGCTTACCTTGCTCGCAGTTTTCTGCAACGCAATTGAGGTTGATGGCTGCGGTCTCTACAAGGTCGGTATCTACACGAACCAAAAACATCATTAAGAAGTAATAAGTTAAAATAACTTACCAAGCTCCACAAGTTCATCGCACCATTTTATAAGTCAGATTAACCAGCTACATTGGTTCTAGTTATTAAGTTGAGAAAGGAGGTCAACTCCTTTCGGGTCCAAGTGGTGATTACGTCCAAAAGTAAAAACAGTCCTTCGCTCAAAGCGAATTATCGTCCGAAATATAACTTACCAAGTTCCAGAAGTTCGACGCATCATTTTTAAAGTCAGATTAGGCAGCTACGTTTGGTTTGAGTTATTAAGTTAAGAAAGGAGGTCAACTCCTTTCGGGTCCAAGTGGTGATTACGTCCAAAAGTAAAAATAGTCCTTCGCTCTACGCGAATTATCATCCGAAATATAACTTACCGAGTTCCAGAAGTTCGACGCACCATTTTTAAAGTCAGATTAAGCAACTACGTTTGGTTCGAGTTATTAAGTTGAGAAAGGAGGTCAACTCCTTTCGGGTCCAAGTATGGATTACGTCCAAAAGTAAAAACAGTCCTTCGCTTCTGCGAATAATCGTTCGAAATAAATAAAGTCCAATGATCATTGAAGGATCCATCCCTCCGACATAGTTCAATGTTCCAGCGCAAGCTCGGCAGAGGGTCCTAACCTCTGCACAACCTAAGATTCTCACTTCCGAATACTCTTTCAAGTGGAATGTTGTTCTTGTTTTCCTCTTTTCTTTTCTCTTCTTTTCTTCATCTTGTTCTTTCTCATGAATTACGGCATTACAGTATACTTTAACTGCGTCATGGCTCCAGATATGAGCTACCGTACGAAAGCTAATTGGTACACCCCAAGTTTTTTTATGAATTCATGTTCTTTACTGCCTACTGAAAAAATCAAAAGTGACTTCATAATTTTTAATGGTTAAATCATCAGGTTATAGCACATTGATTATTTCTTATGTTTAACACCTAATTAATTACAAGCTACTAAAATTATCTACAAATTCAAATTCCTTTTCCCACATCGCTTATCATATTATTTTTGGATTTATAGATTTTACCTTGACATCTTTAAGCCTTTACTCGATTTTATATGGTCGTGCTTTATTAAATTGATCGACCGGCTGTGATGCTTATTTTTAACCCATTTTAATTATCCTAACCGATTCTACAAGTCTCGCACAACCTACATAATCTAAGTAAAATAATGGGAACAAAATGATCGAAGGAGGTGCTTACCTTGCTCGGACTTTTCTGCAACGGAGTCGAGGTCAACGGGTGCGGTGTCTACAAGAACGGTATCTACACGAAGCAAAAACATCAGTAAGAAGCAAAAGATGTAATGAGGCAAAATAACTTACCAAGGTACTGAGCTTCGGCGCACTATTTTTTAAGTTAGATTAAGCAGCTACATTTGGTTCGAGTTATTAAGTTGAGAAAGGAGGTCAACTCCTTTCGGGTCCAAGTAGATTACGTCCAAAAATAAAAACAGACTTTCGCTTCTGCTAATAATCGTTCTAAATAAATATGGTTTTATACAAGGAGTTGATTTAACTTTTTATTCCATTTCAATATTCTTACAGACGTTGACATTTTTAAGAGTTACGATTATTTCCCAAATTTTTATGGAATGCGGCGATATATCTACCAAATTTGGAACATATAATCGCGGAAATTAAAATATCATTAAATATGCATAGCATTAAACTATAGTAATGTACACCTCGATTGCTGCAGCAACAAGTTTACGATTAATATCAATTCCGACTTCAGTTGTCTCGGTACCGTGATTTCCTCTGCATAACCAAAAAAGAATCTCAATTAATAGTTAAGCTATAGATAACCAGAGAATGGAACTGCAAGCAATAACCAGAGAATGGAACTGCAAGCAATAACTAGAGAATGCAACTTCGTGTAGTTGGAGTAGCCAGAGAATGGAATTTCACTAGCTCACTAGAACTTCACGCTCGATGAAAGTTCGCGCTCGCCAGGGAGGATCTTCACGCTCGCAGAGAATGAAACTTCACTCGCTAATCACTTGTGAACGTCGTTTTCTCGTTCCCTCGTTCCTCTTTATATAGCAGGGAGTTTCCATTTGCGTTAATCACGGAATTCGCGGTCACTTCCCGTCACTTCGTTGTCTGGTTGGTGCATGCGCCGAAAGCAGCAAATTGCAATTTAGCCGGTTGCGTCCTTGGCAAAGTGATGAGATTCCATGCATGCACCAAAGCATCCTTGGCCGGTTGCCCTGCCTCGTCGACCGAGCCATCCTTGGCCGTGCCCATGCGCTGGCGAAGCCTTGGCCGGTTGCCCAGTACCCATGGAAGCCTTGGCCGGTCCCTCAGTTCCCATCGATGCCTTGGCCGGTCCCCCAGTTCCCATCGATGCCTTGGCCGGTTCTTGGAAATCCATTGATGCATTGATGGTACACCAGAAACCGGCCAACAGTGGGTTTTTTATAAATATTCACAACTGTTGTATCATATTGTACACGGGCCAACAGGGCCAATAGTGGGCTCGCCCCGTGGCGCTACCGCTAGGCCGTGCAAACGGGCGCTGTCCGCTGCGTCCGCCATGTTTGTGAGTAGCTCCGTCGGCCAGTAGCCCACTACATGGTTGTCCCTACCGTACGTCAACACCCAATTCCCGGAGTTCTTGTCCTGTATGGTTGTAACAAGGGATCATATATATTTTATATTATTGTGATGGCACGAGGGATGCACTTTAGAGCAAAGTTTGTGAAATATGTGATGCTATGGGTGAGTTGTCGTAGGGATTTAATTACCTTAAAAACCATCACTGTGATGTCATACTGGTCTCCACCGACCGTAGAGACAGGCCTTAATTTCAGTCCAGGAGTAGTTGTGCTTAGTAGAACAAAGCCGTTACAGAGAAGATTAGTGCATTGGAGGCCATTATTGATCTGTATTATGATATTAGATAACTGTTATCGTCCCAAGAAAACATGATTAGGAAGTTCTCCAACATGACCGGTGTTTCTGTGAGCATTCTTACCCAATCAATCTCAAAATGAGCATGATTGTCGCCGTAGAAATCAGGGTCAACCTGAGAGCAAAGAAGTAGCCCATTGCGTTAGAACAAAACTCGATTGCATAACATGGCAACGATTTGTAAAATAATATCATAGAAACCACTGTATCAATACATGATCGTGAATTGTAACAGCAGTGTATTTATTTACCTGTAATTGTAAGAATCAAATCATTAGAGATCCAAAATTTATTAGTGACGCAATTAGTTCACAATTAATTGCAAGCGACAAGAAGAAAAGTACAACCGTCAAAGGATTACGGAAGATGTATCACTACTACAGAATGATACATTACTATCGCTTCATCTGTATCGGTTTCAAACTTTTGACTAAAAAACCGATTATGATACGTGTATGGCATTTGTAAATTTTGGTAACATGTTATCACAATCGGTTCTTAGAAAGAACCGATTGTGATGATGGACCACTATCACAATCGGTTCTGAGAAAGAACCGATTGTGATGAGCCTTGCTAGGTTTTATATCTTCTCGAGATGAACTCTCCTCTGTTGGTGTTCTAGACAAAAAAAAAACGTTGCCACCTCAAAAAACAGAACATACTCTTGTTGAAACATAGACTTGGAGGAGAAAATCTGAAATCCATGAGGATGTGTGTTAAGAGGGTAAGTTGAAGCCCCAGCTAGAGGATATTTCCCCTCTATGGTCCCTCAGTTGATAGTAGTGATGACGACACACATGGAACAAATTACATGCGTGTAGATCACCAAGAAGGGTTGTATTGTAAATAAAGTTGTAAGATTACTAGGTCTAATTGAGACAAGCTAATACCATTTCAAGGGTAAAGTACCAGCAAAGTAAAAGTACAAACTTGCCAACTTGTTATCTATAACTTACTGTTGAACCTGTTTTAGTTAAAATATACAGGACAATACTTCCATAAGGAAGGAAAGGAAAGAATTTTTCCACTCAACGCAAAATTATTAGTAATTACTTACACATTCTTTTCACTCCATCCAAGCACATCACATAATCCCAAACAATTATTAGAACAATACCTAGAACAATACCGACCTACTAGTCCTTTCATATTACAGTCGGTTTCAGTTAAAACCGACACTACTAATCAAACCTATTGCTTTTTGTGAAGGCAATGAAAGGAATGCATTTCAATATCATATATATAGAAAGTTCAGACCGACTCGGCTTGAACTTAAATTAGATGGCAAATAGAATTAAAAGTGTGGTGGACACTGTGACACTACGGAATGTCAAACATTATAAAGGCTGAAATCGGAGGTTAAAACTTTACGTTATGCAGTTTAATCGCGTTTCCGGGCCGATTTCGTGAGTTTGGGCCTCTCCAGGGGAGTTTGGGCTCTAGGATTTCAGTCGTGGGCTTTAGTGGGAGGGTTTTTGGGCCCATGTAGGAGTGGGAGGCCAAGTTGGGGCGCCTCCCCTGCCCTTGGTGCGCCCCCCCCCTTGGAAACCCTAGCCCCCACTTTTTCCCTCCTCTCCACCTTTCCCACCTCCTAGCCGCCAACCCCCATCTCCTCCCCCCATTGCGCCACCACCCTCCCCTCCCCTCTCCAACTCCCTTGCAGCTTAGAGGAGCTCCCCCACCACGTAACCTCGCTGTCCCCTTGTGACACCACGGAGTGTCGTATCCTTAATTATTGAGCATGATGAGGATATAAACATTATGAGATATGGAAATAAGGTTAAAACCATAGGAATTGGAGGTTAATAGCTTTTCCGGGCCGTTTCCGGGCCGTTTTCGGGGTTTTGGGCCTTCCCGGGGGAGTTTTGGGCCTTCCCGGGGGAGTTGGCTTTGGAGGGATTGAGAGGGACTCTTATTGGACTAGGGCAGGGTGTGGGGGCTGGTAAAAGGGGCTCCCCCTGCCCCCCTTGCGCCCCACCTCAGCCCCATGCGCCCCCTCCCTCCACCTCTCCTCCCTCCCCCTCCCCTAAGCCCTAGCCGCCCCCCCATAGCGTGCGCCCCCCTCCCCTTCCTCCACCTCCACACCACCTCCCCTCCACCCCTTGCTGCCCTAGGGTGGCCTCCCCACCCCTGCACCTCGTGGATCCATCCCGTGGAGCGAGGAGCGAGGAGATCCGCGGAGATTGATTGGAGTTTTGTGCTTCGGGCAAAGGTATGAACATGGGGATCCTTGGAATTGATCTAGGTACTGTTATTAGGATGTTTATGAAGTTTTTAGATCAATTGGAGGCGTTGGTTTGAAGTAATTTGGGTTAGATCTAAACTTGTCCACGTTTCTGTTTTCGGGCAGATTGAGCAGTCGAGCTAGGGTTCGAGTTTTTGTCAATTTAGATTTCGAATCTGATCATACGGACTTATTGGAAGTTGTAGAAAATTTAATTATCTTTCCGTGGATGTAAAGCACGTTAAATTCCGATCAGCCGTTTGAAAGTTATGGCTGTTTTACCGAGCGCCTAAAAATCTGTGACGCGATTGGAACAGATCTCGGTAATCTATAGATTAAACAACATTAGAGGCCGAATCAGTCTTTCCTTATACCTAGAGAAAGTTGGGAAATTTCCTAAGCTACGCGAGGGTGTACTCGTTTATTTCATTCGGAGTCCCAGAACTCAAGTTATGCCTTTTGCAAGGCTGCTGTCCCACTGGGACAGAACCTCTGTTTTAGGTTTTGCGAGTAGTTGGCAATGTCGGGTTAGATGGGGGTTTGTGTACTGTTTTGAGGTTATGATTGTGAGTGTGTGATGCCTATGTGCAGGTGGTGTGACCCCGGGAGTGCCCTCTTCTTCCCGCCAATCCGTTGCACGTGTTTGAGGCAAGTGTGTTGTGATGGATAGCGAGTTGTAGGTTGCATGTTGAGATTAGATGGAATTGTTTACATGATATATGTCCACTTGCCATGTGTTAATGATTGATATGATATGATGAGCATGTTTAACATATTATGATGTCATGTGTTAATATGTGAATTAAATATGATAATTGGCATGGTTGCATGCATGTCATGAGATAGGGCGAGGGCGGTGAGAAAGTCTTAACTAGTCCGGCAAGGTCGGTGAGAAAGTTATGACTAATCCGGAATGCCATTGAGTAAGTCCTATGTCGTGATTCCATCCACGTGGTGTTTGGAAGCGAGTAGGCACCCTCCATCTTCGGGATGGAAGGGAGGAAAGGGTGCACACCGACGGGTGTGTACTTCCCATACCGGTATGAGGTTCCAGAGGGTCAGGAGCATTGCATTACTTCGCATACAAATTGATGATGATATTGATAAGTAATCATGAATGAGATGATGTACATGATGGAAGATGTTATTGTCATGTTGTTATGCTTGTTGTCCATTGCAGTATGCTTGCTGAGTTTTCGAACTCACCCTTGTGTTTTCTTGTTGTTTTAGGTACCATGAGAACGGCATGCGGGAAAGGGGAATAGTCACACGCTCACACGTTGCTTCACCTTAATGTTTCCCCAAGTCAATTCATTTAGTTTGATAATAAATTGCGTGTGATGGTCTTTAATATTAAGTCTTAGCTTGGTTAATGAGAGTTCTATTGTTTGTTTGACACTTGGAACCTTAAGAGCTTAATGTTAGTCTCTTATTGTCGTTAAGACTTTATTTATTGCTGTTTTAGATGTTTCTCTTATTGCCATATAATGCTATATTGTTGCTGTTCCTTAAATTCATGATAAAACAAAGGAGGTGCTGCCGAAATCTCGGTTTTTAGCCTATGCACCTTTGCTGGAATTTTATGTTAAATGTGGTATTTAGTTGTTGTTTAGCTTGTGTTTGGTAGCATTCGGGCATATTAAATGCCGGGTGTTACAGTTGGTATCAGAGCTGGTCAGAGGTCCTTGGAATATGTATTTTTAGTGTCATACCTTAAGTTGCAACTAAAATATGATGTGGAATAACTTAGAAACATGGCTTAGGTTCTAACTAAAACCTTGTTATAGGATAGCAACGTTAAAACTTGTAAAAGTGGTATAACTAATCTAAAATCTGACACACTTGGATGCACAGTAGGATGGGTTTTGGTTCGTCATTGCATCGCGCTTGATTATGTGATAAGGAATATGTCTATGATGATGTTTGATCTATGATCTTGATTGTGTGCTTTCGTGTTTGGGTGGTTGTCTGTCTAAAGCAGCCATGCCAAGGGGTATAGGTCAGAGGCCAGGCGAGGCTCCCGGGAGTTGAGGAGTCTGCATTCTTTGAGGGTAGCGTTCGCTTAATGCTTGTGGGCCAGATCTTGAGGAGCTTCCAGCTGCAAGGTCGGGCGGGGTGCCCGCCGCAAATGAAGATTTAGTTCAGCTCTGCAGAGGGAGATTCAGAGCTGCGCGCCAGCTAGCGGGCAGCCCCTGCTGTTGTGCCTCCCCATGCAAAGGCCCCTGTTGTTGCCCCACTGCACCGAGCCGAGGATGAGTCTCCGGAGTGGATGTCCCTCCGTCTTGACACTTTCGACGGAGCAGCACGCCGATCCAGTCCGCAGATTGGCTGCGATACATGGAGAGGCGCTTTGAGGTCCTAGATTTGACCTTGGTTCAGAGGACTCGCTTTGTGGCTTTTCACCAAGGGCCAAGCCGATATCTGGTGGGAGGGGGTTCTGCCGCTAGAGCCCCGATCTGGGTCCGATGACTGAGGACTTTGTGGCTCGCCTGAGCCAAGTTCCATCCAGAGTCTTTCCTTGAGAGGATGGAGCTTACTCGACCACTCTTTCCCAGGGAAAGAGGTCGGTGGCAGTATGAGAAGGAGTTCAACGGCGTGGTGCGCTTCGCATCTGGTGGCAAATGACGATCGGGAGAAAGCTAGGAGGTTCCGTAGGGGCCTCAACCAGGAGTTCGAGTTGTCATGGGGGCGATCGTCCTCGTGACTTCTCGCTGCTGTGGTGGAGCAAGCGAAGGGCATGGAGCTCGAGTTGGAGCTCTCTGGGACAAGCAGAACCCGGAGGTTCGGGGTTCCTCGGCAAAGCGGGGCCGTAAGAGGACCTTTGGTGGAGGAGGTGGGTCCTCTCACGACCCACCTTCAAGAAGTTCAAGGGAGGACAGGCTCCTCCTCGTGGGCTAAGATGGGGCCGCCCGATGCGTCTTCTTCGCGAGCGATCGTTTGGCCCCTGTGCCCGAGGCAGGCATGAAGTGCTTCAAGTGCGGTGGCGAGCACCGTGCTTGAGTGTGGTTGGACCGAGTTGCAACCACTGGGCAAGCCCGGCCATATGGGGCGAGTCTGCCGGATGAACCCGGTAGCATCATCAAGTGGGAGACGGTGCCTTCTCCTCCCACTCCGGCATCTTCCGGAGGATCGGTGCACATGATAGCTGCCCCTGCTTCTCACCCACCCTTTGCGTGGCGCCACCAGCGGCGTACTTGTGCCCGCACTGCCTCGCTTCCTCCTCGCTGCCTCCTCCGCCCCAGCCTTGTTGGGGCATCACCGAGTCGGGGCTCCTTCTTTCCGGCGCCACCAAGAGTGTACGCTTTGCCGACCGCCGAGTCACCGGGCATCCAGAGGTGGTTTCAGTGTACTCTGCTCGTGGATTCCGTTGATGCCTTTGTTCTCTTTGATTCCGGAGCATCCTACTCTTTTGTGTCAGTCGGAGTTTGCTAGTAGAGCTAAGTTGGGAGTTCAAATTTCTCGAGTCCGTGTTAGTCGGTTCTCCTGGGGTTGATTGCTAGTTCTTTGGTTTGCCCTGGTTGCACCATTGCCATTGATGATGAGGTTTTCTTTGCCAATCTCATGGTGATCCAGTTGGCTCCTTTTGATGTCATTTTGGGCATGGACTGGCTGCATCGATCACTGCTAAGATCTGTTGTTTCGGAAGACAGCTTGCCTTGCAGGCCCGTCCGGAAGAGTTGACCTTTCAGGGTGGTATACCCTCCAGCCGTCTTTGCTTTGACTAGTTTGTTTTCCTGCGGTCGGCGTTTGAGGTCATGTTGGGTTTCCTCATGACTTTGTCGAGAAACCATCTTCCTCGCCTCCCATTGAGGAGATTTCTGTAGTGAAGGAGTTCGTTGATGTGTTCCCCGACGAGTTGCCTGGTCTACCTCCCGTGAGGAATGTGGAGTTTCGTATTGATCTTGTTCCTGGCACTCGACCTATTTCTATCTCTCCATACCGCTTGGCTCGTCCTTTTCAAGACGAGTTGAAGAAGCAATTGGAGGATCTCATGGCAAGGGCTTCATTCGGGCGTAGCGTTCGCCATGGGAGCACCGTCCTCTTCGTCTCGAAGAAGGATGGAAGTTGGCGTATGTGCATTGATTATCGTGCTCTTAATCAAGTGACAGTCAAAAACAAGTATCCTTTGCCTCGCATCGAGGATCTGTTTGACCAATCAAGGGAGCAAAGGTGTTCTCCAAGATTGATCTTCATCGGGGTATAATCGTATCCGTGTGAGGGAGCAGGACATTGAGAAGACTGCTTTCTCCACTAGGTATGGGCATTATGAATTTAAAGTTATGTCTTTTGGACTAACTAATGCTCCTCGCCGTCTTTATGGAGGCGATGAACATTATGCTACACAAGTACCTTGATGAGTTTGTAGTAGTGTTCATCGATGACATTCTGATTTACTCTAAATCGTAAGAGGAGCATGAGCTGCACTTGAGGCTTGTCTTTGAGTACCTTGAGGAGAATCAGTTCTTTGCTAAGCTGAAAAAGTGCGAGTTCGGATTTGAAGTGGGTTTTCTTGGCCACATCATCAATCCAGAGGGCATATCTCATAGATCCTAGCAAAGTCTCAGCGATTTTGGATTGGAAGAGGCCTTCCAATGTCAAAGAGGTGCGTAGTTTCCTTGGGTTGGTGGCTACTATCGGCGTTTTGTGCAGGATTTCTCTATCATTGCCAAGCCACTTTCGCGGTGACTCGAAGGGGATGAAATTACAGTGGATCGCAGAGTGTGAGCACAGTTTACGCACTTTGAAGGAGAAGTTAGTGATCGCTCTGTTCTTACCCTTCCCGAGACGGGAAAGCGCTTCACTGTGTATTCTGATGCTTCTCGGTTGGGACTTGGTTGTGTACTCATGCAGGATGGCAAGGTGATTGCTTATGCTTCGAGGCAGTTGAAAAAGCATGAGCAGAATTATCCCACGCATGATCTTGAGCTAGCCGCCGTGGTGTTTGCATTGAAGATATGGAGGCATTACATCAGACGGTGAGTCTTGTGATATTTTCACTGATCACAAGAGCCTCAAGTACATCTTTACTTAGAAAGATTTGAATTTGAGGCAGAGGAGGTGGCTAGAGTTGATAAAGGATTATGACCTCACTATCCAGTATCATCCGGGGAAGGCAAATGTGGTGGCCGATGCTCTTAGTCGCAAGACAATGCCCCTGTTGTTGATTGTCTTGTTGCTGATTTTGAGCGTTTGGGAGTCTCCTCTTGCTTATGGGACCGTCTGCTGAAACTCAAATGATTCTTGAGTCGATTCTCGAGCGTGTCAGCGAGAGGCACAAAGAAGATGATCGTTTGCTCGGCAAGTGAGGAAACACCTTGAGGATGGCAAGTCCGAGACTTTACTGTTGATGATGCGAGCTTTGAGGTTTCGGGGCCGTCTGCGTGCCCCGGAAATCTCAAGTGAAAGAAGACATCCTGAAAGAAGCTCATCGCACCTCATACACGGTCCATCCTGGGAGACCAAGATGTACTGAGGACTTGAAGAAGAATTTCTGGTGGAAAAGGATGAGAGTGGATATTGCCAAGTATGTGGCGTCTTGTGGGATTTGCGGAAGATCAAAGCTGAGCATAAGCGTCCGGCCCGGCCTATTCTGACCTTTGGAGATTCTGTGTGGCCATGGGATGACATCTCTATGGATTTTGTGGTCGGCTTACCTCGTACTCTCGAGGAAGGATGCTTTGTTTGGGTTGTGGTGGACCGTCTCGGCAAGTCTGCGCATTTCATTCCCATCCGCACGACCAATTCAATGAGCGAGTTGGCTCCCATCTATGTGCGGGAGATTGTGAGATTGCATGGTGTACCCAAGACCATTATCTCTCGATCGGGATGCGAAGTTCGTCTCCAAGTTCGGGAGAGTTTGCAGAGTGCTTTGGGTACGCAGCCTTCGCCTTAGTACCGCTTTTCACCCTCAGACAGATGGGCGATCTGAGCGTACCATCCAAACTTTGGAGGACATGCTCAGGGCCTGTGTGATGGCTTGGAAGGGTAGCTGGGAAGACCATTTGCCCCTTGCAGAGTTTGCTTACAATAACAGCTATCATTCCAAAGATCCGGCCTGCTTCCTTATGAGGTCTTGTATGGCGGAAGTGTAGATCGCCACTCTGTTGGGATGCCGTGGGCGAGAGAGCTATTCTTGGACCGGATTGGGTGCAGCAGATCGTTGATCGTGGTGTCGGAGGTTCGGCAGAACCTTATCGCAAAGACAGCGCATGCAAAAGCTATGCCGATGTGAGGCGACGAGACTTGGAGTTTGAGGTGAGTGATAACGCACTCTTGCGAGTATCTCCCACCAAGGGTGTGGTGCGTTTGGCACCAAAGGAAAGCTCGACCCAAGGTATGTTGGGCCTTTTCCTATCCTCGCCCGAAGTTGGCAGGTTGGCCTATCGCCTAGAGCTACCGGATCCATGCAAGGTGTGCATAATGTGTTCCATGTCTCGATGTTGAAGAAATACTTGCATGATCCGGAGTTGGTGGTTCCATTGGAACCATTAGTGCTTCAGCGAGGACCTCACCTTCGAGTCCCGCCCCGTGGAAATTCTCGGGGACTTCAGAGCGAGTGATGAAGAACAGACGCTTAAGTTTGTCAAGGTCCCGTGGTCACATCAGACCGAGAGAGAAGCGACTTGGGAGCTGGAATCTCGTGATGCGCGAGAAGTATCCCGAGCTGTTCGCCTCGGGTATGTGATGTGAAAATTCGACCTTTTGGTTTTGGCTGGTTTCGTGTTGGTGCGTTTATATTCGAGGTCGTATCCTGTTGAAGGTGTGAATTATGTGACTCCACGGAGTGTCGTATCCTTTATTTTTGAGCATGATGATGATATTAACTTTATGAGATATGGAAATAAGGTTAAAACCTTAGGAATTGGAGGTTAATAGCTTTTCCGGCCGCTTCGGGCCGTTCCGGTTTTGGGCCTTCCTGGGAGTTTTGGGCCTTGGTGGGCTTTGGAGGGATTGAGAGGACTCTTATTGGACTAGGTCAGGTGTGGGGCTGGTAAAAGGATCCCCCTGCCCCTTGCGCCCCACCTCAGCCCCATGCGCCCCTCCCTCCACCTCTCCTCCCTCCCCTCCCTAAGCCCTAGCCGCCCCATACCGTCGCGCCCCTCCCTTCCTCCACCTCCACACCACCTCCCCTCCACCCCTTGCTGCCCTAGGGTGGCCTCCCCACCCCTGCACCTCGTGGATCCATCCCGTGGAGCGAGGAGATCCGCGGAGATTGATTGGAGTTTTGTGCTTCGGGCAAAGGTATGAACATGGGGATCCTTGGAATTGATCTAGGTACTGTTATTAGGATGTTTATGAAGTTTTTAGATCAATTGGAGGCGTTGGTTTGAAGTAATTTGGGTTAGATCTAAACTTGTCCACGTTTCTGTTTTCGGGCAGATTGAGCAGTCGAGCCAGGGTTCGAGTTTTTGTCAATTTAGAGTTCGAATCTGATCATACGTACTTATAGGAAGTTGTAGATAATTTAATTATCTTTCCGTGGATGTAAAGCACGTTAAATTCCGATCAGCCGTTTGAAAGTTATGGCTGTTTTACCGAGCGCCTAAAAATCTGTGACGCGATTGGAACAGATCTCGGTAATCTATAGATTAAACAACTTTAGAAGCCGAATCAGTCTTTCCTTATACCTAGAGAAAGTTGTGAAATTTCCTAAGCTACGCGAGGGTGTACTCGTTTATTTCATTCGGAGTCCCAGAACTCAAGTTATGCCTTTTGCAAGGCTGCTGTCCCGCCGGGACAGAACCTCTGTTTTAGGTTTTGCGAGTAGTTGGCAATGTCGGGTTAGATGGGGGTTTGTGTACTGTTTTGAGGTTATGATTGTGAGTGTGTGATGCCTATGTGCAGGTGGTGTGACCCTGGAGTGCCCTCTTCTTCCCGCCAATCCGTTGCACGTGTTTGAGGCAAGTGTGTTGTGATGGATAGCGAGTTGTAGGTTGCATGTTGAGATTAGATGGAATTGTTTACATGATATATGTCCACTTGCCATGTGTTAATGATTGATATGATATGATGAGCATGTTTAACATATTATGATGTCATGTGTTAATATGTGAATTAAATATGATAATTGGCATGGTTGCATGCATGTCATGAGATAGGGCGAGGCGGTGAGAAAGTCTTAACTAGTCCGGCAAGGTCGGTGAGAAAGTTATGACTAATCCGAACGCCATTGAGTAAGTCCTATGTCGTGATTCCATCCACGTGGTGTTTGGAAGCGAGTAGGCACCCTCCATCTTCGGGATGGAAGGGAGGAAAGGGTGCACACCGACGGGTGTGTACTTCCCATACCGGTATGAGGTTCCAGAGGGTCGTGGAGCATTGCATTACTTCGCATACAAATTGATGATGATATTGATAAGTAATCATGAATGAGATGATGTACATGATGGAAGATGTTATTGTCATGTTGTTATGCTTGTTGTCCATTGCAAGTATGCTTGCCGAGTTTTCGAACTCACCCTTGTGTTTTCTTGTTGTTTTAGGTACCATGAGAACGGTATGCGGGAATGGGGAATAGTCACACGCTCACACGTTGCTTCACCTTAATGTTTCAAGTCAATTCATTTAGTTTGATAATAAATTGCGTGTGATGGTCTTTAATATTAAGTCTTAGCTTGGTTAATGAGAGTTCTATTGTTTGTTTGACACTTGGAACCTTAAGAGCTTAATGTTAGTCTCTTATTGTCGTTAAGACTTTATTTATTGCTGTTTTAGATGTTTCTCTTATTGCCATATAATGCTATATTGTTGCTGTTCCTTAAATTCATGATAAAACAAAGGAGGTGCTGCCGAAATCTCGGTTTTTAGCCTATGCACCTTTGCTGGAATTTTATGTTAAATGTGGTATTTAGTTGTTGTTTAGCTTGTGTTTGGTAGCATTCGGGCATATTAAATGCCGGGGTGTTACACCCCTCCAACGGCAAGCCCCGTGACGAGGAGATCCGGCGATTCCGGCGCGAGGAGGACGATCGGGGAGCCCGGGAGGAAGGATTTCGGCGTTCGTCGTTCGTCAGGAAGAGGTAAGGCATGGGCGATCCTTGGGGTTGATCTAGGTGGTGTTCTAGAGGTGGATTTAATGTTTTTAGATCAATTGGTGGTGCTGTATTGGGTAGATTAGATGAAATCTAGAGGTATTCACGTTCTCTGTTTCGAGCAGATTGTGCAGTCGACCTAGGGTTTGAGTTTTCGCCAATTTAGATTCAGAATTTGATCGTCCTCCTGTTGAAAAAGTTGTAGGTAATTGAAATATCTTTAATTGGACGTAAAGTATACTTAATTCCGATCAGCCGTTTGAAAGTTATGCTCGTTTTACCGAACGTGTTCAAAACTGTGACGAGATTGGAACAAATCATGGTATTCTGTAGATTAAACCACTTTAGATTCCGAATCAGTTTTTCCATATACTTAGAAAATGTTATGAAATTTCCTAATCTACGCGGGGATGTACTCGTTTAGTCGATTCGGAGTCTTAGAACGCAAGTTATGCTCGTTGGAAGTCTGCTGTCCCGATGGGATAGAACCTCTGTTTTTGGGTTTTGTGAGTAGTTTGCGAAGTCGGGGTAGAAGAGTGTTTGCGTATTGTTTTGTGGGCATGATTATGAGTGTGTGGTACCTATGTGCAGGTGGTATGACCCCGGGAGTGCCCTCTACTTCTCGTCAATCCGTCGCCCGTGGTTGAGGCAAGTGTATTGGAATGGGTAGCGGGTTGTAGGTTGCTAGCTTTGATGAGTTAAAATTGAATATATGATGTGTCCACATGCCATGCTTTAATGTTTGCCATTGATATGATGAATACGGTTTATTATGTGGTGATGCCATATGTTAATGTACAAGTTATTTATGATGTTGGCATGTTTGCATACATGGCATGATACATGGCCAGGTCGGTGAGAAAGTCATAACTAGTCCGGTAAGATCGGTGAGAAAATTATGACTAGTCCGGGGTGCCATTGAGTAAGTCCTACATCGTGATTCCATCCACTGCGGTGAATGGAAGTGAGGAGTAGGCACCCTCCATCTTCGGGATGGAAGGGAAGAGAGGGTACACAACGACGGGTGTGCACTCAACCATACCGGTATGAGTTTCCAAGAGACATGTGCATCGCATCGCATTGCATACATGATGATGATGATATGAGAATAATGATATGTGGGCATGAATAAGATGATAGGCATGATGTGAGGTGTTGTGGCTATGTAATTGTTCTTTTGTACCTTTGCAATATACTTGCTGAGTGTTGAACTCACGCTTGTCCTTTCTTATTGTTTTAGGTACCATGAGATCGGCATGCGGGGAAGGGAACTAGTCACACTCCTACACGTAGCTTCACACATTTGTTCCCACAGTTATTCATTTGGAGTCTTGATAATAAATTTAGTGTGATGCATATTGGTTTATGGTTTAGTTTCGTGTTATGAGAGCCTTATTGTTCGTTTGGCTCATGAAGACTTTGAATGCTTGAAATTTTACTTATATTGCTATCATGCCATTATTTATTGCTATTTTAGATGTCTCGTATATTGCCATATATTGCTATGCTTTTGTTATTGCTTCAATTCTTGGAAAAACAAAGGAGATACTGCCGAAATTTTCGGTATTAGCATTTGCTCCTTTGCTGTAATTTACTTGTAATTGGGGTATTTAGAAGTTGCTTAGTCTATGTTTGGTAGCATTCGGGCATACTAAATGCCGGGGTGTTACAGTTGGTATCAGAGCGGGCTTTAGGTCCGCGGTGTATGAACTTAGTGGAATACCATAGGGTTAACTAAAATTTTGATGTGGAGTAACCTAGAAACATGGCTTAGGTTATACTTAAAATTTTGTCATAGGATAGCAACATTAAAACATGTTTAAGTGGAATAACTAATTTAAAACTTGACACACATGGATGCACAGTAGGAAAGGGTATGGGTATCGTTGCTTTACACTTAAATGTTGTATTTAAGCCTTGATGTTGAATGCTATATGTAATAATGTATGTTGCTATGTTATTGAGAGAATTGATTGGATTGTTCTTGTTATTTGTGATAAAGTGGGGTTGTGGTGCCGAAGGGTTTCGGTCACCTCTTTTTGTTTATAGTAAGGGTGTGGTTTGATGGTGTGGCCGGTTAACGCCATCACCGAAGAATTATTAACCCCTGTAGGAGGAGTGCTTACCCTTTCTATCGTAGATCGGGTAGTTGACTGGAGTCAAATAGAAGAGATTGGTGGTAGATTCCTTCGGATGTTCTTTTTCGTTCTGACGGTCGGTCTTGGTTGGTTTTCTTGGATTTAGTTGATTGAAACCAAAAGAAAAGTGTTTGGTATTGGATTTTCGCGGATTGTTCCGTATGCGGTGTGTGGTTTTGTCTTCCTTGGTTGAAGACGAAGAAGAAGAGTCTAGTGTTGCACTTCTTTTGGTCACCTTTCCAGCTTTGATGCTTAGTTTGTTGATTGCTTTATGGGGAGAAGCATTCAATTTATTCTTGTGTTTGTCTTTCTCCGAGGTCAAAGGAGTTATTGCGGCGTTAAGCCAGACCTAGTTGTCAGGGCTGAAGTTCTGTGGCTTTGTAGGAGTAAGTGGTGTTTGATTTTGTCATTTTACTGGTTTGAGAAATCATCTTTGATAACCCCTCTTGTTTCGTGAAAGTTTGGGGTTTGATGTTAAGGTTTTATTTGAAAAGGATTACTTGATCGCTTGGTTCCCTTTTAAGTAAATTGTCTTTCAACCATTTTCCTCTATGGGAGTCCTTGAGATTGAAAAGTGTTTTGGAGAATTCCTTTGGCATGACCAAGTTTGGGTTTGTCTCATTGCAATTTTGAGAGTCAAGTTTCCTTGTGAATTTTGGTTGAGTTTTAAAAATAAAATGCTGCAAACAAAGTAAGTAGTCTTTTGACTGAAATCGTTTGTCAATAGTGAGAATTGTTGTTTAGCATGTTATGTAGTATGTACCAATGTGGTTTATGGAATGATGTATTGTTATGTTAAAATTGTGAGTTGAAACAATTCCTTGCGGTTGTTATCTTTAGCTTGAGATTAAATAGGCTACTAGTGTTGTAGAGTACTCTATAGTGAGAATGATTAAATGTGTTAATGTACATGCTTAGATTCTATTGTTTACTTTAAAAGTGCTTATGACCCCCGATAATGTTTAAAGTATTAAACCCTGAAGCATAGTTAGAACATTAAGATGATGTAGATCATTGATATTGTTAAAGAAACTTTGCTGGTTGTTAAAGATGTTCTAATTTTACATGTTAATAGAGAGATTTAATCGTGTTGGTGACCTTAACTTGGAAGTTGATTAGAGTTGTTATTTATGATGTTGTGAACTGTTAGTATATTTGGAAGCTTGCATATGTGTTCCTATGATGCTAGTACCGATGTCAGTTGGGAAGACATAGGTTTAGTGGTTGTGGTAAGAGCCTTGTGATGGTCCAACTCATTCAATTTGTTTTAAATAGTTTGAGCATGTTGAGTAGTGACAATTTGCTATAGCCTTTGGATAGGGTAACTAAAAGTAATATTGCAGTTTTTTTAAAATTATGCAAATAATTGATATTGATGACTTGGTAGTGTTGTTAATTGTTGGAAACCATTGATCCAATAGAGAAAAGAGTAAAACTGTGGAATTATGTCGAGTACATGTTGTGATGGGATGAACAATGGATAACAATCATGATGTAAGATTTTAACCTTAATGAATGCATATCTTAGAATCCTATTTATGAATTTTATCTTGTAGAGATAATACTTATTTGTTGAAGTCATTTTATTGATTGAACAAGTTTTAATTGTCAAGATGTTGATGTATGGATGGTATAAAATTGATATGTTGATCATGCTTAAGTATCTGTTGAAGTACTATGTTTGAAATATAGAATACGTTGTCATATGATGTGTTGGTATGTGGGGATCATGATGAGGTAGTATAGAATGGAAGACGCATTGTTAATCATCATAAACTGTATTTATAAATGTTGGGAAAGGTAACTAGAGAAAGAATTGGTTAAGTAGCTTTTGGTTGAATTATAATGAGGCTTCTCGATAATTAAGTAAATAGTGAATATTGAATGTTTAAAAGGTAAGTATAGGGTTTCATGCTGAGCTTGTGTCTAAAACCTTTCGGACTGGTTTGGTTGTTTGCCATTTTGGTTGAGGGGTTTTCGGTCAAGGTGTTCCATATGCTGTGTTTCAGAGTTTCCCTAAAACTCGTAGAAATTGGTGCAAATATTTGGTTTTGGCTAATTTGTTTAGTTGGTGCTATGAGTATGGATTTACACCCCAAAAGTTTTTGAGTGGATCGCGCCCCTTCGCGTTCGCACTGAATTATCTTTGGAATTAATTTTAAAGGAAGCATATGGACATAGTGGGTTGTGTTGGAAACTATTGAGATTTAATTTGTAACTTTTTTTGGCTAGAGTTGGAGTTATTTGGAAAATGTGTGTGGTGTTTGCAAGTGCTTCAAAAGGTGGATTTTATGAATGTTTCATCAGTGATTTTGTTAGTGAAGTGTTCCCTTTTTGGAAATGAGTCTCCCTTTCTCGTTGAGAAAATTTGTGGCGGTTGTGTGTGCAGATGTTTGACTTTGGAGTCGATGTTCTTTTCCAAAATGCTGATTTTGGTTAAAATGTGAGGTTTTGCAAGTTTAGCTTTCGAGAAATGGTGGGTTCTGACATGACGTGGTGTGTTCCTGCTAACGGTGTTGCAGTCATAGTCTATATGATTTAGCGCAACCGTCAATGTTATGTGTGTTTCAATCATGTGATACCGAGGAAGAAGTCTTTTGGTGAATGACTTTTCGGTATTGTTGTTACATGATGAGCGAATGGTGAAAACGAAGCATGGCATCGTTTATAAATGTTCAATGATAAATGAGTCGGTGAGCCAGGTCGGTGAGAAAGTCATATATGGATATATGACTAATTCGGAGTGCTCTTGAAAAGTGTGCATTCTTGTCATGTATCGAGATTTCCATTTCTTCCTAGTATGAAAAGAAAGAATGAATGACTTATGGTATTTTGGCTGTGGTGTTAGAGATTTGAGTTTTCTTTGCGATTTGGCTTAGAAAAATAAAATGTGTGCTCTTTGGATGTTGCCGGATCCTTTCCAAAGTGGTTTTTTTTAGCGCTTTGGGGTTTGAGTTGTTGTATGTGGACCAATTGGGTTCATGTTTTACGGTTGAGCTTACTCAATAATGATACTCTTTGTCCTGGTCCTTTAAGTGGAAGGATGTGAGGGCGAGGCTTTCTTAGTAATAGAAATCTGGTGTGGCTAGTAGTTGATCGTAAATGGTGTAGAAGTGAAGAGTAAAGGAAGGTTGTCTATGTCCCAATGCAAATCTTCTTGGAGATTTGGGTCTTTGATGTGTTCCACGGTATGGTTGATTAAATTTTTAGTGGACCACTCGGTGGTTGCTAGTAATTGCTTTTCCTTTTGGAAGTGTATTGGATCTTTTGTCGCCGATCTTTGAGCGAGTTGTGTCGACCGATGTGGATTGCTCGGTTGACAATGTTTCTGCGTGTTTTAAGGACCATGGTTATAAAGTAGGTTCTTCCCTTGGTGGTAGTGGTGGGTATTGGTCTTTTGTAAAAGATTAATCTTTTGCAAGGTTTTAACCTCGTTTGTTCAAATAGTTGTTGGTCTTGGAGTGTTCGTCTCACTTGGTTCGCTTCGTCTTGAATATGACGAACCACAGTAGAGAGGTTGAGGTGTGAAAACACTTTTGTGCGTGGGAGCTAAAATGGGGTTGGTACCGTGTTATTCTGGGGAGTAGTGTTGGTTTAAGGGATTGGGCACTTTAATGCCAAGGAATGGTTAGTTTGAGGAGTGTGAGACCGTTTTCGTTCATGGTCTGTTTGGGAATTTATCCTATCGTTTCGGTCGTGCTGAGGCCTTATGTGAGTGCTTGAGTTTCAATGTTGAGTAAAGTTCTTGCAAGTCTTGAATGTGAGTTATCATTAATGCCTTTGGTCTTCAAATCTAAGAGTCTGGTCATCGAGTCTTGATCAGTGTAGTTCCCGTGGTTTTAGTTAGAGAGAGCAGTGACCTGGGATAATGAAGTCTTGCGTGTGCGAGCAATATCCAGAGTTATTCCCATCAGGTATGAAATGTGAAGCCTGGCTATCTTTTGTTTTGCTGGGTTGAGTAGTGGTGTGTCTAGGATTCGAGGTCGAATCCTGTTGAAGGGGGGGGAGAATGCGACACTACGGGATGTCAAACATTATAAATGGTGAAATCAGAGGTTAAAACTTTACGTTATGTAGTTTAATCAAGTTTTCGGGTCGATTTCGGGAGTTTGGGCCTTTCCAGGGGAGTTTGGGCCCTAGGATTTGAGTCGTGGGCTTTAGTGGGAGGGTTTTTGGGCCCATGTGGGAGTGGGAGGCCAGGTTGGGGCGCCTCCCCTGCCCTTGGTGCGCCCACCCCCCCCTTTGGAAACCCTAGCCCCCACTTTTCCCCTCCTCTCCACCCTTCCCACCTCCTATCCGCCACCCCCATCTCCTCCCCCATTGTGCCACCACCCTCCCCTCCCCTCTCCACCTCCCTTGCTGCTTAGTGGAGCTTCCCCACCATGCAACCTCGCTGTCCCCTCCAACAGCAAGCCCCGCGACGAGGAGATCCGGCGATTCCGACGCGAGGAGGACGATCGGGGAGCCCAGGAGGAAGGATTTTGGCATTCGTCGTTCATCAGGAAGAGGTAAGGCATGGGTGATCCTTGGGGTTGATCTGGGTGGTTTTCTAGAGGTGGATTTCATGTTTTTAGATCAATTGGTGGTGCGGTAATTGGGTAGATTAGATGAAATCTAGAGGTTTCCATGTTCTCTGTTTCGGACAGATTGTGCAGTCGACCTAGGGTTTGAGTTTTCGCCAATTTAGAATCGGAATTTGGTCGTCCGCCTGTTGAAGAAGTTGTAGGTAATTGAAATACCTTTAATTGGACATAAAGAATGCTTAATTCTGATCAGCCGTTTGAACGTTATGCTCGTTTTACCAAACATGTTCAAAACTGTGACGAGATTGGAACAGATCACGGTATTCTGTAGATTAAACCACTTTAGAGTCTGAATCATTTTTTCCATATACTTAGAAAACGTTATGAAATTTCCTAAGCTACGCGAGGATGTACTCGTTTAGTCGATTCGGAGTCATAGAACGCAAGTTATGCTCGTTGGAATTCTGCTGTCCCGATGGGACAGAACCTTTGTTTTTTGGTTTTGTGAGTAGTTTGCGAAGTCGGGGTAGAAGAGTGTTTGCGTATTGTTTTGTGGGCATGATTTTGAGTATGTGGTACCTATGTGCAGGTGGTGTGACCCCGGGAGTGCCCTCTACTTCTCGCCAATCCGTCGCCCGTGGTTGAGGCAAGTGTATTGGAATGGGTAGCGGGTTGTAGGTTGCTATCTTTGATGAGTTGAAATTGAATATATGATGTGTTCACATGCCATGCTTTATTGTTTGCCATTGATATGATGAATACGGTTTATTATGTTGTGATGCCATATGTTAATGTACAAGTTATTTATGATGTTGGCATGTTTGCATACATGGCATGATACATGGCCGGGTCGGTGAGAAAGTCATAACTAGTCCGGTAAGGTCGGTGGGAAAGTTATGACTAGTCCGGGGCGCCATTGAGTAAGTCCTACATCGTGATTCCATCCACTGCGGTGAATGGAAGCGAGGAGTAGGCACCCTCCATCTTCGGGATGGAAGGGAAGAGAGGGTGCACACCGACGGGTGTGCACTCAACCATACCGGTATGAGTTTCCAGGAGACATGTGCATCGCATTGCATACATGATGATGATGATATGAGAATAATGATATGTGGTCTTGAATAAGATGATAGGCATGATGTTATGTGTTGTGGCCATGTAATTGTTCTTTTGTACCATTGCAATATACTTGCTGAGCTTGTCCTTTCTTGTTGTTTTTGGTACCATGAGATCGGCATGCGGGGAAGGGAACTAGTCACACTCCTACACGTAGCTTCACACATTTGTTCCCACAGTTATTCATATGGAGTCTTGATAATAAATTTAGTGTGATGCATATTGGTTTATGGTTTAGTTTCGTGTTATGAGAGCCTTATTGTTCGTTTGGCTTATGAAGACTTTGAATGCTTGAAATTTGACGTATATTGTTGTCATGCCATTATTTATTGCTATTTTAGATGTCTCGTATATTGCCATATATTGTTATGCTATTGTTATTGCTTCAATTCTTGAAAAACAAAGGAGATGCTGCCGAAATTTTCGGTATTAGCATTTGTTCCTTTGCTGTAATTTACTTGTAATTTTGGTATTTAGAAGTTGCTTAGTTTATGTTTGGTAGCATTCGGGCATACTAAATGCCGGGGTGTTACAGACACCACATCACAATCGGTTCTAGCTTAGAACCGATTGTGATGAGGGTGATCATCACAATCGGTTCTTATTCAGAACCGATTGTGATAAGGGAGCCCCTCATTACAATCGGTTCTCAGCTAGAACCGATTGTGATAGGGGTGTCATCACAATCGGTTCTACTCAGAACCGATTGTGATGATGGTGGTCATCACAATCAGTTCCTACTCAGAACCGATTGTGATAAGGGGCCCCTCATCACAATCGGTTCTCAGCTAAAACCGATTGTGATGATGGGTGTCATCACAATTGGTTCTAGCTCAGAACCGATTGTGATGTGCTCGGCATAGTCCCGCCAAAGTAAAATCTGGGTGTCGAGTGGGTTCCAATTTCAAAATAATTTTGATGGGAAAACCACTAGCCTATTTATTTATACACACCCTTGTGCTCACCACTCATCTCCTTTACTTGCTCCTCTCCCTCTCCTGCTCTCCCCCTCACTTGCACTGTAGATAGATACATGGACAAATAGATAGATAGATAGATAGAGAGAGAGAGAGAGAGTGAGAGAGAGAGGAGCCGAGGTGAAAGGCGACTGCACTAGGATGTGGATTTTGGTTTTGCATTTCTTGGTTTTGGAAGAAATCACTACATGGAGCACTTCGGTAATGGTAAGGAACTAAACTTTGATTTATTGTGATTCCTTCTTGTCCAAATTAAATTTATTTCTTTATTTGCCCATTATATCATGTACTAATTTTTCAGTCATTTTCATATTCATGGTAATGGCAAATGGGCATGGCTACAAAGCTGAGGTGGTGGTGTAGACCAAGTACAATGCGAACATGGAGTATCACTAGCTCTATAAAATGTTGTCAAGTATATTCCATAAACACATGCACAATATTTTGTCAAGTGTATCACCGTCTTTTAATTGGATGAATGGGTAGATGATGCATGTGTACTGACTGTTAAGTATGTTTATGTTCTATATTCAGGTAAACGAATGTGATATATGTATTGTAAAGTGTTTGTGTTCAATATATATTGTGAATGATATTCATACCGTAAACCAATCAAAAATAGTGAAATGGGCTCATCACAATCGGTTTTGAGAAATAACCGATTGTTATGAGGGGGTCCTAGAACCGATTGTGATGACCGTTTATCACAATCGGGGAGAAAACCGACTGTGATAGCGCTTCCTCATTACAATTGTTGGACTTTCTATCGCCACCAAAACCGATTGTGATGATGAAAAAGAATCAATTCTAATGTACATTCTTGTAGTAGTGTATGTTTTGCATGTTTTGAAATGTGAGGGTGGTTGCAATATGGCCCCAATAGTACCAAGTATTCAAGATGAATACACCTGTGGAGGCAAGCCACCTTTTGTTTGAGCAGTGGAGTTGTGGCTGCATAATTCCATAATTTATCAATTGCATTCGTTTTCCTAGGCATGTGCTAAAGGTACGCATTCCCGTATGTGGTGGTGTGCGTGCTTGTACGTCTTTCTTGTAATCTCAAAAAAAGAACACACTTGTACATATATTGATGTAGTTTTATTGAAATCATAAAATTTTTTAGGAAAAAGTTGCCTTATTTTTCATGAATAAATTTGCACTAAATATTCTACCATTTGTTAGTATTTGACTAAATTGATGAGTATGATTCACTACTACAGAAGGGTTTATCACAGACGGTTCACAAACCTCATCACAGACGGTTTTGTAAACCGTCTATATCAAACTGTCAGTGATGATTTATAGTTATTATAGACGGTTTTCCGATCGTCTATGAAAAAGTCATCACAGACGGTTCTAAATTACGAACCGTCTGTGAAAAAAGTCATTACAAACGGTTCTAATTTGGAACCATTTGTAATGTGCACCTCATCATAGATGGTTCCAAATTAGAACCGTCTGTAATGACTTTTTTCACAGACGGTTCCAATTTAGAAGCTCACCACCCCGAAGATCCGTCCATTGGAGTGCTCCGCGACGAGGAGATCCGGTGGATTCGGAGCGAGGAGGGAGATCGCGCGAACCGGGAGGAGATCCGGTGGGTTTTCATTCGTTGGGCGAAGGTATGGCCACGGGGATCCTTGGGGTTGGTATAGGATCTGTTCTAAGGGCTAATATCATGTTTTTAGATCAATTGGTGGTGCTGTAATTGGGTAGATTAGATAAAATCTAGAGTTTGCCACGTTCTCTGTTTCGGGCAGCATGAGCAGTCGACCTAGGGTTTGGGTTTTCGCCAATTTAGATTCGGAATTTGGTCGTCCGCCTATTGAAGAAGTTGTAGGTAACTTCAATACCTTTCAGTGGGTATAAAGAACGTCCAATTCCTCCCAGCGATTTGAAAGTTATGCTCGTTTAACCGAACGTATTAAAAACTGTGACGTCATTGGATTAGATCACGGTATTCTGTAGACTAAACGACATTAGTGTCCGAATCAGCCTTTCCATATACTTAAAAAAAGCTAGGAAATTTCCTAAGCTACGCGAGGGTGTACTTGTTTGTTCGATTCGGAGTGTTAGAACCCGAGTTATGCCTTTTGGAAGGCTGCTGTCCCGACGGGACAGAACCTCTGTTTTTGGGTTTTGCGAGTAGTTTGCGATGTCGGGGTAGAAGAGTGTTTGCATACTATTTTTTGAACATGATTGTGAGTGTGTGGTACCTATGTATAGGTGGTGTGACCCCGGGAGTGCCTTCTACTTCTCGCCAATCCGTCGCCCGTGGTTGAGGCAAGTGTATTGGAATGGGTAGCGGGTTGTAGTTTGCTAGATTGGTTGAGATTGAAATTGAATATATGATATGTTCACATGCCATGCCTTAATGATTGCCAATGATATGATGAATATGCTTATTATGTTATGATGACATGTGTTAATGTACAAGTTATTTATGATGTTGGCATGTTTGCATACATGGCATGATACATGGCCCGGGCGGTGAGAAAGTCATAACTAGTCCGGGGAAGGTCGGTGAGAAAGTTATGACTTTTCCAGAGAGCCAATGAGTAAGTCCTACATCGTGATTCCATCCACCGCGATTTATGGAAGCGAAGAGTAGGCACCCTCCATCTTCGGGATGGAAGGGGGGAGAGGGTGCACACCGACGAGTGTGTACTCAACCATACCGGTATGAGTTTCCAAGGAGATATGAGCATCACATCGCATTGCATACATAATGATGATGATAATGATATGTGATCATGAATGAGATGATAGACATGATGTGAGTTGTTGTAGCCGTGTAATTGTTCTTTTGTACCATTGCAATATGCTTGCTGAGTGTTGAACTCACGCTTGTGCTTTCTTGTTGTTTTAGGTACCATGAGACCGGCATGCGGGGAAGGGAAATAGTCACACCTCTACACGTAGCTTCACTCATTTGTTCCCACAGTCATTCAATTGGGTCTTGATAATAAATTAAGTGTGATGCTTATTGATTTATGGTTTAGCTTTGCGATATGAGTCTTATTGTTCGTTTGGCTCATGGAGACATTGAATGCTTGGATTTAGACTTATATTGCTGTCATGCCTTTAAATATTGCTATTCTAGATGCCTCTTATATTGTCTTATATTGCTATGCTGTTGTTGTTCCTTCAATTCATGTTAAAACAAAGGAGACGCTGCCGAAATTTTGGTTTTTAGCATTCGTGCCTTTGCTGTAATTTACTTGTATTTGTGGTATTTAGAGGTTGCTTAGTCTATGTTTGGTAGCATTCGGGCATATTAAATGCCGGGGTGTTACAGTTGGTATCAGAGCGGGCTGTAGGTCCTTGGAATATGTATTGTTAGAGTCATACCTTAGGTTACAATTAAAATGTGATATGGAATAACTTAGAAACATGGCTTAGATCCTAACTAAAACTTTGTCATAGGATAGCAACATTAAAACTTGCACAAGTGACATAAGAAATTTAAAATTTGACACACTTGATTGCACAGTAGGATGGGGTTTTGGTTCATCATTGCATTGCGCTTGATTAATTGATGAAGACTATGTCTATGATGATGTTTGATCTTTGCTCTTGATTATATGATGTTGTGCTTATGTTTATGTGATTGGATGGTTGTCTGTCTGTAGCAGCCATGCCGAGGGGTAGAGGCCGTGGTCGCCGTGGCCATGGAGGCCAGGGGCGAGGTTCTCAGGAGTTGCGAGTCTGTAGCTAAGGGTAGCGCCGCTCAATGCTCATGGGCTAAGCGCAAGAGGAGCTCCGGTGGCACGATCGGGGCCGAGGTACCCGCCGCCAATGCGGATTTTGTTCGAGCTCTGCAGAGGAGGTCCAGAGGCTGCGCCTAGCCATGGGCAGCCCTCGCTGCAAACCTCCCCTCGCAGCTGCCCCAGTTGCTACCTCTGCCGTGGCCGAGCCGAGGATGAGTCTCCGGGAGTGGATGTCCCTCCGTCTTGACACTTTTGACGGAGCGGGCACACCGATCCAGTCCGCAGATTGGCTGCGGTACATGGAGCGGCAGGTTGAGGTCCTAGAGTTGACCTCGATCCAGAGGGCTCGCTTTGTGGCCTTTCAGCTGAAGGGCCAAGCTGATATCTGGTGGGAGGGGGTTTTGGCTGCTAGAGCCCCCGATCTTGGTCCGGTCACCTGGGAGGACTTTGTGGCTCGCTTCCGAGCCAAGTTCTACCTAGAGTCCTTCCTTGAGCGGATGGAGCATACTCTAACGACTCTTTCCCAGGGAAAGAGGTCGGTGGCAGAGTATGAGGTGGAGTTCAACAGTGTGGTGCGCTTGGTGCCACCTGTGGCAGCCGGCGACAGGGAGAAGGCGAGGAGGTTCCGTAGAGGCCTCAACCAGGAGTTCAGAGTTGTCATGGGGTCGACTGTCCGTCGTGACTTCTGCTCCGTGGTAGAGCAGGCGAATGGCATGGAGCTCGAGTTGGAGCTCTCCCGGGATAGGCAAAACCCGGGTGGTTTAGGGGTTCCTGCGGCCCTAGACGGGGGCCAGAAGTGGACCTTTGGTGGAGGAGGTGGGTCTTCTCAGCGGCTGTGAGAGCCCCTCTTCCTATACCGTACTGTACACCGTCTACTGTAGTGTACGGCACCGTATAGCAACAGGGTTCTCGGTACCGGAAATCTGAACCTAAACATTTCGATCACCACAATCGAAATCCTAGCTTCAAACCTGGTACTGACGCACTTTGACATCGTTCCCTGGATCAAGAGCCCAAGATCGCATACCAACAACGCGAATATCAAAGCACGTAAGCTAATTTAATTTACATAACTGGGTGTATAACTTGCAGAAATATAATACAGGCCAAAAGAAGAAGTACGACAGTTGGAAACCCAAAGAAACACAACCAACAAGCCGCCCACCAACCCTAAGGCTACTGACTGGTGGAAGGGCCCACGAAGCCACAAAGCTCACAGAAGTGAGGCTCGCCATCATCCAAGACATCAGCAATACCTTCCTCTTGGGAAAAAGGTTAGCAACATCACGGTGAGTACACGTATGTACTCGCAAGACTTTAGTGTATGGAAATATAATTAGTGCAGACTGATACAAATGAAATGGCTGCTACACTAGGTCTGCTAAGTAAAAGCGGCTGGTTAAACAGTTCATCGAAAAGTAGTACATAATGTAAAAGACAGCAGCTTGAATAAAACATATTTACAAAGATATGTAACATTTGAGCTTCTCATTTGCTATCATCCATGATCGCACTGGGATACGAAACGACATCCATATATGCATAAATCCACCAAGTACCATACCGAACCAAATACCTTTAGCTAGACTCAAGTAACTTTTTATTTTGAAACCAAAACAAATACTATACTCGATCCATTAATCGAAGAATTGCTCTTAACCGTGAGCACGGCTAATCGATTAGATTTGTTTTAAGACTCTGCAGAGTTTGCACACTTTACCCAAACACAATTCATAATTGCACTCGTCACCAGGATACACGCGATACCGAGAGGTACCCGATATGCAAGAATGAACTATTCGCTCCCATCGTTAAGGGTTTAGCCACACCCCAAAGACCGCGATTTAAAACCCCTGCTATGGCGAAAGAGGCCAACTCCACACGAAGGGAGCCACTGGAGAAGAAACCTTGTGACGGCGGCCAAAATACGCATCGCGGCATTTCCCATAGCATGGCGTCGCCGTTGTATCATTTATGAATCGGAGGATCTACCACGCCGCATCTACCACTATGCACACAAAGGTACAACCGTGGTTTTGAAAACATACACCGCTACCGGCCTCGCTTCTACGTGGGAGATCGCCCACTCTTCGGCCTACCAACAGGCACAGCTAACCCCTCACACTTTAGGTACTAGAATAGACTGTCCCATACCAGCTTGCGTGGTTACGCTGCGTTCATTCAGAAAGCGTCTCAAGTTCAGTCCTTATAGTTTTTGCCTAGTGACTCAAGCGAGGAACTCCACTTAACTAGCGAACCACTCGCCACCAATGTAACTAGCACATAATATACCTCCCGCCAAGTCTAATTACCGACTAGACATTCCACATTTACCAAAGTACTTTCACAAGTCACATTTTCAAAACCAATTACCATAATCCATAGTTTTGAGTGTTTGGTAAATGACTGATTTTCGCGCGTGGGTTCCCGATACGGATTCAAACACTCATTACCTAACTAAAACGCTCGGTAGAAACGCAATCTGCTTTAAATCTTCAAAAACGGCAAAAATGACCAAAACGGCTAAAAACGGCCGTTTTCGCCCAAAATGGCAAAAAGGTGCAAAATGCAATAAATGAAGCGGTGACTTTTCTTAGGCTTACTAATAGGTAGTTTAGGATATTTAGGACCTATCTAGGCCTTACACCATTGAAATTCACTTAACCTACATTGAATTCGGATCAAAAGCGTAATTTGGCTCGATAAATGTGCCTTCGATCGCATAAAGTCCGAAAACGGCTCAAACGCGATTCCACTTGCGCGAGAAGCATGTTTTCGACTTCACTAGGCTTAAATGATCCTAAATGACTTATTCCGATAGCTAACTGGCAAAGAAGCACTAAAATGTGGAAAATGGCCAAAATGGCCAAATGGCTTGAAATCGAGTCAAATCACCCAAAAGGGCCATTTTGACTAAGAATGCCGCAAGCCTTGTTTTAAGCCCTCGGCTAGTTGCTTAGGGATACTTACGACCTGTCGGAGCTATTCCCCAACATAGTTGACTTAATTTAGTTGGACTTTTGCTCAATTGCCCGCTTAAACTCGACAAACACCCGAGAAACGGGAAAAGTCCAAAAAGCGGCTTGAATGCGATCTAAAGCATACGTGAAGCATGCTATCGACCTTAGTGACCTTAAACGAAGCTAAACGAAGCAAAAACTCAGTAAATGGCTTTGGTTACTATGATCACTAAAATAAAATGGGAGCTAGGAAAAATGCAAAACCAACCCTTCTGAGCTCGTTTACAAGCACCGGGAGAGCTGATAGTGCTGACCATGCGTGCTACAGGCCCTTGGCACTTTATAAAAATAACTGGATCTCGAGGAATAAAATAAAATGCGGGCTAGCAAAATGTAAATCTAGCGATTCTAACTGCTTTTCTAGCCTCTAAGAGAACTAATGGCGCAGTCATTACATGCCTCGGAGCTCTAGGATTTTATAAAAATAAAAGAGACCTAGAGCTGCAAAGTGCATTGAGAAATTGCCGAAACTGAATTTCGACTTTGCTAATCGAGGTTTCACCTCGCAAGGAGGCTGTCCAGACTATCCATTTGTTCACCGGACTTCTACAAATTTCCAAAAACAAAGTGACCTAGAGCTGACAACTTGCAGCAGGATTTGACAAAATGGAATTCTGACTCTTCTGATCGCGATCAAGGCTATCAGAAGAGCTAATGGAGCTATCGTTACATGCTACGGACCTTTGGTATTTCGTAAAAATAATTAACACCTAGACGAATAAAATAAATTTCGGCTTTGTGAAATTGAATTCTGATTCCCCCGGTGGCGACTCTAGCCACCAGAATTGCTATTGGAACAGTCTACACATGCTATGCACCACTAGAACTCCGACAAATCGAAGACCTAGCGATGGGTTTGAGCGAACATGAAGGTGATCAAAAGCTAGGTCGACTTTAGGGTTAAATGAGCCTAACGACGACCTGAGTCTAGATTTTAAAGCAGAATTACCATGCCATGTGTCGAATGCATGGCACCTAGATATGACCTAGGCTAGGGCTTGAGGGAACTAGACGAAACGCGAAGCTACGAAGGGGAGAGTCGTAGCTACAGCAAGAGGGAAGTCCCGGGAGCCGAGAAATCAAGTCAGATTGCAAAAGCACCATGGGAGCTCCAAGAAACGCCGATGGACCTCGACGAAATACTCACTTGAGAGGGTCTGGGAGGTGGAGATCGCGATGAGGACGTCGAATCTTGCCTCCAAATCAGCTTCTGCCGGTCGAATCGCCTCCGAATGACTGGATTTGGTGCTCTAGGGCTTGGGGCCTCCTTCTCTTGAGCTCTCACGGTTTGGGGAGAGGAATGGCTGGTTTGGGGAGGCTTGGAAATGAGTTGGCACATGTATAGATACTATGCACTTATGAAGGGCATTTTGGTCCAATGCCAAAACTTGAAGATTCAAACATCTAAAGCTGATTTTGAATACTTCTAAGATATTTTGGATAGTTTTTGATGACTTTTAGACATTTAATTTCCTCAATTTCCAATTTGTCCAAAAGGACAATTACAAACTGCAACTGAACTCAATTTGATTTTGAGTGAGTTTAATTAAGTTGAAGGGTTCTTTTGGATCCCAGTCGAGTCTACTCAGCTCAAAATACATAAATACACAAACTTGATGTATTATTGAACAATGCTTGTGTACAATGGTACAGTGCTTCGAGTATAAAAATACTCAGGATATTACAGCCTACCCCCCTTACAAAAATCTCGTCCTCGAGATTGCTAAATCTCTCGAAGGAAATCGGGGTACTCGGCTAGGATATGATCTTCACGCTCCCATGTGGCCTCGCCTTCTGAATGGTTGCTCCACTGGATCTTGAGCATCTTGATAACCTGACTGCGAGTATGACGCTCAGCTGTCTCGAGAATACGAACTGGATACTCTCGATATGAAAGATCAGGCTGCAGATCAAGATTGTCCAATTGAGTAACTTCTGATGGAATGCGAAGGCTTTTCTTCAGTTGGGACACGTGGAACAAATCGTGAACGTCCGCAAGCTGTGGTGGTAGCTCAAGCTGATAAGCTACAGCACCAATCTTCTCCAGAATCCGGAACGGACCGATGTATCGCGGGGCTAGCTTCCCGCGAACCTGGAACCTGCGAGTACCACGGAGTGGTGAGACTTTGAGGTAGACAAAGTCACCCACCTCAAAGCTCAACTTGCGGTGACGGCGATCAGCGGAGCTCTTCTGATGAGACTGAGCTTCTCTCAGTCGATCCCGAATCAAACTAACTTGCTTTTCTGCCTCTTCGATTGTGGCTGGCCCGAAGAGTTGCCTCTCACCAACCTCGGACCAAAATAATGGCGTTCTGCACTTTCTGCCATAAAGAGCCTCGAAGGGCGACATCTGAAGGCTGGCTTGGTGACTGTTGTTGTAGGAGAATTCGGCGAATGGCAAGCATTTCTCCCACGACTTGTTGTAGCACAGCACACAAGCCCTGAGCATATCTTCTAAGATCTGATTTGCTCTTTCCGTCTGTCCGCTGGTCTGGGGATGGTATGCAGTGCTGAAAGACAGTCTAGTGCCGAGAAGTGACTGCAAACTCTCCCAAAATCTGGAGGTGAACTGCGAACCACGGTCAGAGACTATGACTTTTGGAACGCCATGGAGCCGAACAATGTTCTGCAAGTAAAGTTCTGCTAGCTTGGGGCCCTCATATGTGGTACGTACTGGGATGAAATGTGCTACCTTGGTCAGACGGTCAATGATCACCCAAATAGAGTCGTGACCAGTGGACGACTTCGGTAGACCAGTAATGAAATCCATCCCAATCTCTTCCCACTTCCACTTAGGAATCTCTAGTGGCTGAAGTAACCTGGCTGGTCTTTGATGTTCAGCTTTGACACGCTGGCATATGTCGCACCGGGCTACGTACTTAGCAATGTCCTTCTTCATACCCGGCCACCAGAATCGCTCACGGATATCCCAGTACATCTTTGTACTACCGGGATGGATGGAGAGAGGAGAGTCATGGGCTTCATCCAGAATCTTCCCTTTTACTTCTTCATCAGCTGGGACATAGATCCGACGCCCATGCATAATCAGCCCCTCTGCACTCTCAGAGAACTCAGGAGGTGCGCTCCCCTCAGCCAACTGGCTCCTGATCTCAATCACAGCATCATCTTGGAGCTGAGCTTCCTGAATCTGAGACTCTAGTGTGGGCTGTACGGCTAAAGCAGCAATATAGCCATACTCAACCACTTCTAGATTGAGCCTCTGAAAGTCTTCAATCAACTGAGGCTGACCAATGACACCCAAGGCATTCATCAGATGCAGCTTGCATCGAGAGCATCTGCAACAACATTAGCCTTGCCAGGGTGGTAATGAATACCCAGATCATAGTCTTTGATCATCTCTAGCCATCGGCGCTGCCTCAAATTCAGATCTGGCTGGGAGAAGAAGTACTTCAAGCTCTTGTGGTTGGTGTAGATCTCACATCTGTTACCTATGAGATAATGTCGCCACAGCTTGAGAGCATGAACAATAGCTGCAAGCTCCAAATCATGAGTCGAATAATTGGCTTCATGCGGCTTCAGCTGTTGAGAAGCATATGCAACCACTTTGCCCTCCTGCATCAACACACATCCGAGCCCAAGGCGAGATGCATCACAGTATACGTCGAAGCTCTTGTGGATGTCAGGGAGAACTAGCACTGGCGCAATTGTGAGTCTTTGTTTCAGCTCCTGAAAGCTGGTCTCACAATCAGTCGACCACTCAAACTTCTTCTCCTTCTTGAGTAGCGTTGTCATGGGTTTAGCAATCTTGGAGAAGTTCTCGATAAACCGGCGATAATATCCGGCAAGACCGAGAAAACTCCGAATCTCTGGGACATTGCGGGGCTGCTCCCAATCAAGTACATCCTGTACCTTGCGTGGATCAACTGCTACCCCGCTCTCTGACAGGACATGTCCCAAGAACTCCACCTTCTCGAACCAGAACTCGCACTTACGGAACTTGGCTTACAGCTGATGCTCGCGAAGCTTGTCAAGCACCATATGCAAGTGAAGTGCGTGCTCTTCCTCATCTTTGGATTATATGAGGATGTCATCAATGAACACAACCACAAATCTATCAAGGAACTCCATGAAGACCTTGTTCATCAGATTCATGAAGGTGGCTGGTGCATTGGTGAGGCCAAATGAAACAACTGTATACTCGTACTGACCATAACGAGTAACAAAGGCAGTCTTCTGGATATCCTCCGGACGGATCTTGAGCTGGAAATAGCCGGATCTCAAGTCTATTTTGGAGAAGACTCGAGCTCCGCCCAACTGGTCAAACAAATCGTCGATCCGAGGAAGAGGATACTTGTTCTTGATAGTGACCTCATTCAAGGACCGGTAATCAATGCACAGGCGAAGAGTGCCGTCCTTCTTCTTGATAAAGAGAACAGGACTGCCCCAGGGAGAAGAGCTGGGACGAATGAACCCCTTCTCAAGCTGCTCCTTGAGCTGTTTCTTCAATTCAACTAGCTCATCAGAAGGCATCCTGTAGGGACGCTTGGATATAGGAAAAGTGCCAGGCAACAAATCAATAATGAACTCTACATCGCGATCAGGAGGTAGACCTGGCAACTCATCAGGGAACACATCAGGATACTCGCACACTACAGGCGTTTGAGCTGTCTCTGGCACAGCAAGAGCATTGAGCAAAGAATGCTGGGCAGAGGGAACTGATGAGAAGGTCACTGAAATGCCATCAGGATTGACTAATAAGATAGACCTTCTGGCACAGTCAATATACCCCTGGTTCTTGGACAACCAGTCCATACCCAGAATCACATCAAGACCTGATGTCTCAATGTTAATGAGATCACCCCAGAAATCTACTTCGTTGATCACAATTCTAACTTCTGGACTTACCAGTTCAGCAACTAAAACAAACCCAGGTGAGTGGATCAGCAAGTACTTGTCGAGGTGGACAGAAGGAATCCCATGCTGATCAACAAACCGGGAAGAAACAAAAGAATGCGATGCTCCAGAGTCAAATAAAACCAAGGTAGGTACGGAATGCACCAACACGCTCCCCAGCATCACTGGCTGCTGGGCGCGCGCGAGCACCACGCCTCTTTGGCGGCATCCTGAAATGCACAGCTGAGTTAATCAAACTGCACAAAACAGGTGAAAAGAGCTCGATCCTAAAGAATGCAGACAGAATCATAAACATCCCAAAACACTCAACCAAAACTGCATAAGATCAAAGCCATCGGCAATTTAAGGAAATGATAAACAAACCCCAATTACAATCACAAACATCTACTTTTAACCCACTTAAA
Organism: Rhipidocladum racemiflorum; assembly: GCA_036346355.1. Lineage (NCBI taxonomy): Eukaryota > Viridiplantae > Streptophyta > Magnoliopsida > Poales > Poaceae > Rhipidocladum > Rhipidocladum racemiflorum. Next base: position 35,765,725 of record CM070589.1, on the reverse strand, counting down.
CCAAACCCGTGTTCCTTCTAATCCTTTTGAATAAGATCGAAGAAGAAATCAAATTTTGAGATTTGGATTAAGATCAGATTCATTTGAAGTTTAGATAAGAGGAAGGTGCTAAGACGGGGTAAGGAAAGCACTCTACATTTTTGAAACTAGTATTTATAGCTCAAAATAATTTTTGAGAACAAAATTCTGTTTCCTATGTCTATCGACCAACTAACTAGGTTTTCCTGCAGTCAATTGGCTCTGATACCACCGCTGTGAGAGCCCCTCTTCCTATACCGTACTGTACACCGTCTACTGTAGTGTACGGCACCGTATAGCAACAGGGTTCTCGGTACCGGAAATCTGAACCTAAAAATTTTGATCACCACAATCGAAATCCTAGCTTCAAACCCGGTACCTGTACGCACCAGATACTGGTTCCCTGGATCAGTAGCCCAGTATCGCATACCAACAACGCGAATATCAAAGCACAGAAGCTAATTTAATTTACATAACTGGGTGTATAACTTGCAGAAATATAATACAGGCCAAAAGAAGAAGTACGACAGCGGAAACCCAAAAGAAACACAACCAGCGCAGCTGGCCCACCCTCCATTGTGCGACCCCACCCCCTTGTGTGCCCTAGCCGCCCCTCCCAATCCTCCTCCTAGCCGCACACCCCACCACCTCTCCCCATTGCGCCACCACCCCTCCACCACCTCTCCACCTCCCTTGCTGCCCCTAAGGGAGTTCTCCACCTCAACACCCCGAAGATCCGTCCATTGGAGCGCTCCGCGACGAGGAGATCCGGTGGATTCGGAGCGAGGAGGGAGATCGCGCGAACCGGGAGATCCGGTGGGTTTTCATTCGTTGGGCGAAGGTATGGCCACGGGGATCCTTGGGGTTGGTATAGGATCTGTTCTAAGGGCTAATATCATGTTTTTAGATCAATTGGTGGTGCTGTAATTGGGTAGATTAGATAAAATCTAGAGTTTGCCACGTTCTCTGTTTCGGGCAGCATGAGCAGTCGACCTAGGGTTTGGGTTTTCGCCAATTTAGATTCGGAATTTGGTCGTCTGCCTATTGAAGAAGTTGTAGGTAACTTCAATACCTTTCAGTGGGTATAAAGAACGTCCAATTCCTCCCAGCGATTTGAAAGTTATGCTCGTTTAACCGAACGTATTAAAAACTGTGACGTCATTGGATTAGATCACGGTATTCTGTAGACTAAACCACATTAGTGTCCGAATCAGCCTTTCCATATACTTAAAAAAAGCTAGGAAATTTCCTAAGCTACGCGAGGGTGTACTTGTTTGTTCGATTTGGAGTGTTAGAACCCGAGTTATGCCTTTTGGAAGGCTGCTGTCCCGACGGGACAGAACCTCTGTTTTTGGGTTTTGCGAGTAGTTTGCGATGTCGGGGTAGAAGAGTGTTTGCATACTATTTTGTGAACATGATTGTGAGTGTGTGGTACCTATGTACAGGTGGTGTGACCCCGGGAGTGCCTTCTACTTCTCGCCAATCCGTCGCCCGTGGTTGAGGCAAGTGTATTGGAATGGGTAGCGGGTTGTAGTTTGCTAGATTGGTTGAGATTGAAATTGAATATATGATATGTTCACATGCCATGCCTTAATGATTGCCAATGATATGATGAATATGCTTATTATGTTATGATGCCATGTGTTAATGTACAAGTTATTTATAATGTTGGCATGTTTGCACACATGGCATGATACATGGCCCGGGCGGTGAGAAAGTCATAACTAGTCCGGGGAAGGTCGGTGAGAAAGTTATGACTTTTCCAGAGAGCCAATGAGTAAGTCCTACATCGTGATTCCATCCACCGCGGTGTATGGAAGCGAAGAGTAGGCACCCTTCATCTTCGGGATGGAAGGGGGGAGAGGGTGCACACCGACGAGTGTGTACTCAACCATACCGGTATGAGTTTCCAAGGAGATATGAGCATCACATCACATTGCATACAAAATGATGATGATAATGATATCTGATCGTGAATGAGATGATAGACATGATGTGAGTTGTTGTAGCCGTGTAATTGTTCTTTTGTACCATTGCAATATGCTTGCTGAGTGTTGAACTCACGCTTGTGCTTTCTTGTTGTTTTAGGTACCATGAGACCGGCATGCGGGGAAGGGAAATAGTCACACCTCTACACGTAGCTTCACTCATTTGTTCCCACAGTCATTCAATTGGGTCTTGATAACAAATTAAGTGTGATGCTTATTGATTTATGGTTTAGCTTTGCGATATGAGTCTTATTGTTCGTTTGGCTCATGTAGACATTGAATGCTTGGATTTAGACTTATATTGCTATCATGCCTTTAAATATTGCTATTCTAGATGCCTCTTATATTGCCTTATATTGCTATGCTGTTGTTGTTCCTTCAATTCATGTTAAAACAAAGGAGATGCTGCCGAAATTTTGGTTTTTAGCATTCGTGCCTTTGCTGTAATTTACTTGTATTTGTGGTATTTAGAGGTTGCTTAGTCTATGTTTGGTAGCATTCGGGCATATTAAATGCCAGGGTGTTACAGTTGGTATCAGAGCGGGCTGTAGGTCCTTGGAATATGTATTGTTAGAGTCATACCTTAGGTTACAATTAAAATGTGATATGGAATAACTTAGAAACATGGCTTAGGTTCTAACTAAAACTTTGTCATAGGATAGCAACATTAAAACTTGCACAAGTGACATAAGAAATTTAAAATTTGACACACTTGATTGCACAGTAGGATGGGGTTTTGGTTCATCATTGCATTGCGCTTGATTAATTGATGAAGACTATGTCTATGATGATGTTTGATCTTTGCTCTTGATTATATGATGTTGTGCTTATGTTTATGTGATTGGATGGTTGTCTGTCTGTAGCAGCCATGCCGAGGGGTAGAGGCCGTGGTCGCCGTGGCCGTGGAGGCCAGGGACGAGGTTCTCAGGGAGTTGCGGAGTCTGTAGCTGAGGGTAGCGCTTCGCTCAATGCTCATGGGCTAGCGCAGGAGGAGCTCCCGGTGGAACAGTCAGGGGCTGAGGTACCCGCCGCCAATGCGGATTTTGTTTAGGCTCTGCAGAGGGAGGTCCAGGAGCTGCGCCAGCAGTTGCGGGCAGCCCCTGCTGCAGTACCTCCCCCTGCAGCGGCCCCAGTTGCTACCCCCGCTGTGCTGGAGCCGAGGATGAGTCTCCGGGAGTGGATGTCCCTCCGTCTTGACACTTTTGACGGAGCGGGCACACCGATCCAGTCCGCAGATTGGCTGCGGTACATGGAGCGGCAGTTTGAGGTCCTAGAGTTGACCTCGGTCCAGAGGGCTCGCTTTGTGGCCTTTCAGCTGAAGGGCCAAGCTGATATCTGGTGGGAGGGGGTTCTGGATGCTAGAGCCCCCGATCTTGGTCCGGTCACCTGGGAGGACTTTGTGGCTCGCTTTCGAGCCAAGTTCTACCCAGAGTCCTTCCTTGAGCGGATGGAGCATACTCTGATGACTCTTTCCCAAGGAAAGAGGTCGGTGGTAGAGTATGAGGTGGAGTTCAACAGTGTGGTGCGCTTCGTGCCAGCTGTGGCAGCCGACGACAGGGAGAAGGCGAGGAGGTTCCGTAGAGGCCTCAACCAGGAGTTCAGAGTTGTCATGGGGTTGACTGTCCCTCGTGACTTCTGCTCCGTGGTGGAGCAGGCGAATGGCATGGAGCTCGAGTTGGAGCTCTCCCGGGATAGGCAAAACCCAGGTGGTTTAGGGGTTCCTGCGGCCCTAGACGGGGGCCAGAAGAGGACCTTTGGTGGAGGAGGTGGGTCTTCTCAGCGGTTGTGAGAGCCCCTCTTCCTATATCGTACTGTACACCGTCTACTGTAGTGTACGGCACCGTATAGCAATAGGGTTCTCGGTACCGGAAATCTGAACCTAAAAATTTCGATCACCACAATCGAAATCCTAGCTTCAAACCCGGTACCTGTTGTCGGGACCCGAATTTGCAAATCCGGACCCTCTGTGTATTCAGCACTAGTCCAGGAACGCGCTAGTGCACACAGTCTTAACATCGGTAAATATCACAATCATACCACTCGATACTAATAAAGTACTTTAATTAAATAGTCAAACTGGTTACTCGACCTTATAGTCAAGTTACAAATGTACGCCTCGCAGGGCGAAACTTATTAAGAGAGAAATAGTAGCAGCGGAAAAATAAGATAACTTCGTGGCGTTGTCCCTGATTAATTTGATTAGCAGTGGCCTGAGCAGTGACGTGTTGCATCTGTTGCATCATAGCATGCATCAACTGAGTCTGAGCAGCAAGAAATGCTCCAAAATTCTGCATGTCCAGTGACGGTGCTGGTGCTCCATCATTGGGGTTTTCTGTTGGGCGAGAACCACTTCCATTGCCTTCAAGGTTTCTGCGGGTGTTCACCATCTGTCGATTTGCTCTAGGTTTTAGAGATGAGAGGGAAACAAGAATAGACAAGTAATATGGAACTTATGCGGGGCGAAAGGTGTAACTTTATTATTTTAATCAATATTAACTTGGTATGGTTGCTTACAATGCCTAGGGGCCTTGCAACACATACTGCACACTCAGCAAGCAATGAAAACCCAAATCGAACTAACACTGGAGTCTAACGCCTAAAGGTGACTCTTTATTCTATGACGCGACTCGGCGAAGGAGTCTCACTATAGAACCTACGCTCACTCATCGAGAAAACCTCCACGGCCTAGGTACGGATGTTGCGGCATAGGCGCGAAACGATTACCATGTCCAGCAACTGTGTCATCTGTGGTAGTCGAAGAAGCAGTGTCCTCCTCAAGCTCCGACTCCTCCGGGTCTGGCTCGTGCAGCTCGAGCATTGGCTCTGGCTCTGGTGCTACAGTGCCGTCTCTAACTCTCCAATCCTTTGCAGAAGGTGTGACACATACTCTTGAGCTTCCCACCATCTGTTCTTCTCTATCGTGATCTCTTTGCGGGCCTTTTGTAGCTCTTTGCTTGTATCATCGAGTACATCCTCCTGGGCGACAACAAATCGTGCCAACTATGTAACCATGGCATTCTCATCCTGAATCGCCTTTGGGTCAAGAAGGTTATTGCTGCGCGGATGATATCGGAACACCGTGCTCTCCAATTCTCTGGCATAGATATGGGTAATGTGCCGCATTGCTCGTCGCGACACCTCCTGGATACCCATCTGCATTGTAGACCTCCTGGCAGTGCAGTGTATCGGGCGATTGCCTGGGCCCTTCCTCCTAGCAGGTACCACAATCTTCACGTCACAAGCCTTGATCAATCCTGCTTGTCTGATCACTTCCACTTGGTATTGTGGCTTCTCAAAATCTCCGAGAGTCTGTAGCATACGCCAAAGTTCCGCAGCGTGACCAACCTCCAGATCGACGTAGTTGAATTCTCCCTCCATCTGTCACAAGAGTGCTCACGTAAGAACTCGAAATTTTTAAATCGTGACAAGGTAAGGAAAAATTTAGCAAGAGACAAGAAAAGAGAGAATGGGATAAGTCGAGATGTCCTTTCTTGTCTTGACAAATTTTATCTTTTAGAAAATAGGTTTTATCCTCACTACGACCATTCTAACTATGGGTGAGCCTACAAATAAGATGGCTCTGATACCACCTCTGTCGGGACCCGAATTTGCAAATCCGGACCCTCTGTGTATTCAGCACTAGTCTAGGAACGCGCTAGTGCACACAGTCTTAACATCGGTAAATATCACAATCATACCACTTGATACTAATAAATTACTTTAATTAAATAGTCAAACTGGTTACTCGACCTTATAGTCAAGTTACAAATGTACGCCTCGCAGGGCGAAACTTATTAAGAGAGAAATAGTAGCAGCGGAAAAATAAGATAACTTCGTGGCGCCATCCAGTATACCACAGGCAACTGACTGGGCTCGCTCCCTAAGTAGACGGTTCCTCTTGGAGCTCCTCCTCCAAAGCTGGTGTAGTCTTCTCTTCAACTGGTGTGGTATTGTGGCAAGGGTGAGTACTTGGTACTCAGCAAGTCATGCACAGAATGCAGCTAATATACTACATGCATGGCTTAATACAAAGGAGTGGCTCAAGGTATTTTTGCAGTAAACAGCATTTAACAAGTATCATAAGTAGATTCGAAAGCAGTAGTAACAAGTAAAGCATAGATAACTTTTCAAGGAGTTTAGTAAGCATCTTTCCGATCCTAATCCACATTTCCATTAACGTCATTCGTAAACCAAACCCAACCTTTCAAGTCCAAGTTATTTTCAAGAAAGTCTAACCCTTGACTGTAATTCCCGAGCGATGTCCAATACCGCGGACACAGCTATTCGAATAGATTGTACACTCTGCAGAGGTTATGCACTTTACCCACAATATACAGTCAAACACCACAAAGGCGAGTTCCCGTAACAAAGTCTTTCGGAAACTTCTAACAAGATAAGTGGTCCTCCCTGTTATTGCACACTAACCCTTCCCTTAGCTAAGGCGAAGTTTAGGCCAATCAACCGTTAGATGGGTACTGCCTCACTCCAGACGCCTCCCCGTACAACTTACACAAAGGGTGTAGTTGACCTCCTGAGGTCCCACAGGTACGTTATTAGCAACTTAATCAACTAGGTCCGTCCCATTACAGACATGTGGTTGCAAGATTGACTCAGTTCAAAGGCTTGCAAGGTTAAGTCCTTAGGGTGACCAGGGCAGGACTACCCGAAGAACCAAATCAACATCCCCAGTGCCACAACTGGCCCACCTGATTATTCTTGCCACATGCCCCAGTCGAAAAACTATTTATCAAACCCCAGTTGATTACCATGCACCACGTGCCATCAACATCACATGATACCTTTCCAAAATAGGTTCAATATATCATTAAGTCAATATTAACGTTTGATTGTCCAAAATCATGTCATGAGCACGTAGCAGGTCTAAGCCATATACTACAACGGTCTAAAACCCATGTTGGCAATTTAATAATGTCCAACTAGTAAACCACAACTAGGGTGACAAGGGATCATGGCACATACTTAAGTAATCAAGGTGTCATACAGCAATTTGGCATTTATCTAATTCCCCATATTTAAATAAAGTATTTTCTAATTGAACTAGCATGCAATAGGTTAAATCAAAATAGGTTTCAAAATAGGATCAACATGGTCAAAGCACAACTTGCCTTCAAAAAGTACTTGTTCTTGGTCTTGAGTTGGATCTTGAGTCAACACTTCTCCTTCGAATCCTTCCGGCACTTCAACGTCTACTCGTAACGCGTGCAAATAGCAATACACGAATAAACAATAGGCAAAAAGTGTCCAAACATCCAAATAAAAACCATAAACAGAGAGAACATAATTTTATAAATTTTTAGAAACTGGAATCGCTCAAATCGGAGTTTAAATGCAAAAGTTATGATTATTTAAAGTTTAAATAATCAATTAAATAATTTTACAGAGAAAAACTTTAGTACAAAAATTAAATTAAATTCATAATTAGGTAGATCTCAATTTTATACAAATTTAGAAATTTGAATCACTCAAATTGGAGTTGAAACGCAAAAGTTATAAGCGTTTGAAGTTTGAAACAAAATCTGAAATCATTATTTCGAATTAATAAATCATTTTGTTTTTCGGAAATTAATTATTGCGTCAGCGAGGACACGTGGCAGCCTCTGATTGGGCGGCTGACGTCAGCCGGTTCATGGACGTGGTCCATGGTTCGGCTCGGTCCACCGTGGACTCGGTCCACCGTGGACTCGGTCCACGGCTCACGTGAGACTAACAGGTGGGGCCACTCGAGTGACGTCATTGCTGACGTCAGCGGGGCTCAGCCCATGGTACTGACAGGTGGGACCCACTGTGACATCATTGTTGACGCCGCGACCGCCGGGACAATCGCCGACATGGGTTCGCCATGACGCCGGCGTGACGTCATGGTGCAGTGGTCGGGCCGCTGACATGCGGGCCCAGCGTGTCGCTGACCCACACACGCCGCGTGGGCACGGCGCTCGGCTCCGGACACGCGTGGCACGATCGTGTCCGCTGATTTGAAAATCAACGCCGCGATTAGATCCGAGGTTAACACGTTGAAAACTACTCGGTGATCGTGGGGCCGCTCGATCTAGATCGGACGGCCCGCATCTAACCCTACGTTAACGCCGCTACGACGCGTGGTGATCGTGGGCCGTTGGATCTTGATCCAACGGTCCAGATCTAATCGGGTTTGGAAACACGTGAACTCACCTCAACCGCACGATCAAGATCGGACGGCGCACAGAGCTCGCGAGGGCTGATGGCGGTGCGGTGGTCGGGGACGAACGGAGCTGGGGAAGGCGACCTTCGAAGCGGCGTTGCGGTGCTCCTCCGGCGAGATGGGTGCACGGCTCGGGCGCGTCTCGGCGAGAGGTTCCCAGATACGGTCTCGGTGTCGACGGAGCGGCTCTGGACACGGCGGAAGACGGCAGAAACCACCGTGGAGACCCAACCAACTCCGGCGAGCAATCGGGCACGAACGGCAGCGGCTAGGGTTTCGGGAGATGGGGCAAAAGGTGCGCACGGTTGAAGCGAACCTCGGACGATGACCCACGCCTTAAATGGCCTCGGCATGTGCGCACAAAACGGAACCCTAACCGGACGCGGCGGCTACGCGGCGGCGGAGTCCGGCTCGGATTCGGCGGAGACGACGACGCACGGCTGTCCACGTGGCTCGATCGACGGTCACGATCGCGTGGGTGCGATCGGATCTGACCCGGACTCAGCTCGAACCGGTGCGGTCCAATTTGGACCGTTGGATCTCGATCCAACGGTCGGGATCGAATAGGGTTCGGTCAAGTCACGAGGCTCGGGTCGGACTCGAGTCGGACTCGGACTCGGGTCCGGTCGGATGAACAGTAAAACCCACTCGCATTTAAATAATCCAATTAATTTCCCAGAAATTCAATTAAATCCTTAAATATAGCAAAATACTCAGAAAAATTCTAGAAAATATTTTAGGGTATTTGGGACTCAAATAAAATATTTCCAACAAAACTTTATTTGCAAAGTTAAATTCTTTAATTATTTTAAAATGGAATAAATTCAAATAAATTCCAAATAAATCCAAATAAATTCCAGAAAATTCCAAAAATTCACCAAAGTGTCAAATCACACATAAATTTAAGAAAAGCAAAATTTTGGGGTGTTACACCTGTGACGCACTGTGACATCGTTCCCCTGGATCAAGAGCTCCAAGATCGCATACCAACAACGCGAATATCAAAGCACGTAAGCTAATTTAATTTACATAATCGGGTGTATAACTTGCGTAAATATAATACAGGCCAAAAGAAGAAGTACGACAACAGAAACCCAAAGAAACACAACCAAATAAGCCGCCCACCAACCCTAAGGCTCTTGACTAGAGGAAGGGCCCACGAAGCCACAAAGCTCACGAAGTGAGGCTCGCCATCATCCAGGACATCAGCAATACCTTCCTCTGGGAAAAAGGTTAGCAACAAAGACGGTAAGTACACGTATGTACTCGCAAGACTTTAGTGTATGGAAATATAATTAGTGCAGATCGATACAAATGAAATGGTCGCTACACTAGGTCTCATAAGTGCTAGCTGAAACAGTTCATCGAAAAGTAGTACATAATGTAAAAGATAGCAGTTTGAATAAAACATATTTATAGCATATGTAACATTTGAGCTTCTCGGCTGCCATCATCCATGATCGCAGCTGGGATACGAAACGACATCCATATATGCATAAATCCACCAAGTACCATACCGAACCAAATACCTTTAGCTAGACTCCGAAGTAACTTTTTATTTTTGAAACCAAAACAAATACTATACTCGATCCATTAACTGAAGAATTGCTCTTAACCGTAAGCACGGCTAATCCATTAGATTTGTTTTAAGACTCTGTAGAGTTTGCACACTTTACCCAAACACAATTCATAATTGCACTCCTGTCAGCCAGGATACACGCGATACCGAGAGGTACCCGATATGCAAGAATGAACTATTCGTTCCCATCGTTAAGGGTTTAGCCACACCCCAAAGACCGGCGATTTAAAACCCCCTGCTATGGCGAAAGAGGCCAACTCCACACGAAGGGAGCCACTGGAGAAGAAACCTTGTGACGGCGGCCAAAATACGTACCGCGGCATTTCCCATAGCATGGCGTACGCCGTTGTATCATTTTATGAACTGGAGGATCTACCACGCCACATCTACCAGCTATGTACACAAAGGTACAACCGGTGGTTTTTGAAAACATACACCGCGCTGGCCTGCTCTACGTGGGAGATCGTCCACTCTTCGGCCTACCAACAGGCACAGCTAACCCCTCACACTTTAGGTACTAGAATAGACTGTCCCATACCAGCTTGCGTGGTTGCGCTGCGTTCATTCAGAAACACTTAACTAGCCAACCACTCGCCACCAATGTAACTAGCACATAATATACCTCCCGCCAAGTCTAATTACCGACTAGACATTCCACATTTACCAAAGTACTTTCACAAGTCACATTTTCAAAACCAATTACCATAATCCATAGTTTTGAGTGTTTGGTAAATGACTGATTTTCAGACTCACTCCTATTGCATTGTCTAAGCATGTGCAATTACTAGATTCGTTTATACCCAATTGACAATTTATTTAATTGTCTAACCCTACTTAAGGTTGTCAAGGGATTCGAGGGAATTAAATTGAGGAAATCCACCAAATCAGGGTATAACTACCATTCCCACAATTTAGCACTTTATTGAATTTAAACAATGCATATAGTTTGAGAAATCAAAGTAAACATCGTGAAATATGGGATCAATATGTTCAAAGGAGGTGCTTGCCTTGTTGTTGCTGTTCGGTGATGTCCGGGATGATTTCAGGAGTGCTTGATGCGAATCCTGACTCGCTAGCCTCTAAACGAGCAAAAACAGGAAAAACGACGAAAGCGAAATAAATTAGCGAAAAAGAGAATTAAGTGCATAAACATCAACTTAACATCAAATAAGACTCAAACAAGTGCTCCGAGAGAAAAGAAAAGAGCAAAACGAGAAAAACGGCGAAATTGCGACAATTACGACGGTTTCTACCCTACGCGAATAAAAATATATAAACTGAAGAAAAATACAACAAAATTTGGTTAAATACCTAAAAATAGGTATAATAGACCTAAAGGAACTTAGTGGAACTCGTTTGGTACTAAAACGATCAACCGGGAGCTAAAACGACAATTTTTCCGAAACGGCCGAAAACGATCGTTTCGACGGAAATCCGCCAAATGACCACTTTTGCGGATTTTTGCGCGAAATGATTTTCCGACTTCGCAACAAGCTAAAGCAAGATATTTAGGACTTAGTTGGATTGGTTGCAAAGCAATTCCTAATGAAATTGACCAAAATTGAATCAAAACACAAAACCGCGGAGTAATTACCGACAAAAAATCGTTTTGAGTCCGTATTGAGTCCAAACGCGATCGAATCCGCGCGTGGGTTCCCGATACGGATTCAAACACTCCTTACCTAACTAAAACGCTCGGTAGAAACGCAATCTGCTTTAAATCTTCAAAAACGGCCATAATGACCAAAACGGCTAAAAACGGGCGTTTTCGCCCAAAATGGCAAAAAGGTGCAAAATGCAATAAATGAAGCGGCGACTTTTCTTAGGCTTACTAATAGGTAGTTTAGGATATTTAGGACCTATCTAGGCCTTACCCCACTGAAATTCACTTAACCTACATTGAATTCAGATCAAAAGCGTAATTTGGCTCGATAAATGCGCCTTCGATCGCATAAAGTCCGAAAACAGCTCAAACGCGATTCCACTTGCGCGAGAAGCACGTTTTCGACTTCACTAGGCTTAAATGATCCTAAATGACTTATTCCGATAACTAACTGGCAAAGAAGCACTAAAATGTGGAAAATGGCCAAAATGGCCAAATGGCTTGAAATCGAGTCAAATCACCCAAAAGGGCCATTTTGACTAAGAATGCCGCAAGCCTTGTTTTAAGCCCTCGCCTAGTTGCTTAGGGATACTTACGACCTGTCGGAGCTATTCCCCAACATAGTTGACTTAATTTAGTTGGACTTTTGCTCAATTGCCCGCTCAAACTCGGCAAACACCCGAGAAACGGGAAAAGTCCAAAAAGCGGCTTGAATGCGATCTAAAGTATACGTGAAGCATGCTATCGACCTTAGTGACCTTAAACGAAGCTAAACGAAGCAAAAACTCATTAAATGGCTTTGGTTACTATGATCACTAAAATAAAATGGGAGCTAGGAAAAATGCAAAACCAACCCTTCTGAGCTCGTTTACAAGCACCGGGAGAGCTGATAGTGCTGACCATGCGTGCTACAGGCCCTTGGCACTTTATAAAAATAACTGGATCTCGAGGAATAAAATAAAATGCGAGCTAGCAAAATGCAAATCTAGCGATTCTAACTGCTTTTTTAGCCTCTAAGAGAACTAATGGCGCAGTCATTACATGCCTCGGAGCTCTAGGATTTTATAAAAATAAAAGAGACCTAGAGCTGCAAAGTGCATTGAGAAATTGCCGAAACTGAATTTCGACTTTGCTAATCGAGGTTTCACCTCGCAAGGAGGCTGTCCAGACTATCCATTTGTTTACCGGACTTCTACAAATTTCAAAAAACAAAGTGACCTAGAGCTGACAACTTGCAGCAGGATTTGACAAAATGGAATTCTGACTCTTCTGATCGCGATCAGGGCTATCAGAAGAGCTAATGGAGCTATCGTTACATGCTACGGACCTTTGGTATTTCGTAAAAATAATTAACACCTAGACGAATAAAATAAATTTCGGCTTTGTGAAATTGAATTCTGATTCCCCCGGTGGCGGCTCTAGCCACCAGAATTGCTATTGGAACAGTCTACACATGCTATCCACCACTAGAACTCCGACAAATCGAAGACCTAGCGATGGGTTTGAGCGAACATGAAGGTGATCAAAAGCTAGGTCAACTATAGGGTTAAATGAGCCTAACGACGACCTGAGTCTAGATTTTAAAGCAGAATTACCATGCCATGTGTCGAATGCATGGCACCTAGATATGACCTAGGCTAGGGCTTGAGGGAACTTGACGAAACGCGAAGCTACGAAGGGGAGAGTCGTAGCTACAGCAAGAGGGAAGTCCCGGGAGCCGAGAAATCAAATCAGATTGCAAAAGCACCACGGGAGCTCCAAGAAACGCCGATGGACCTCGACGAAATACTCACTTGAGAGGGTATGGGAGGTGGAGATCGCGATGAGGACGTCGAATCTTGCCTCCAAATCAGCTTTTGCCGGTCGAATCGCCTCCGAATGACTGGATTTGGTGCTCTAGGGCTTGGGGCCTCCTTCTCTTGAGCTCTCACGGTTTGGGGAGAGGAATGGCTGGTTTGGGGAGGCTTGGAAATGAGTTGGCACATGTATAGATACTATGCACTTATGAAGGGCATTTTGGTCCAATGCCAAAACTTGAAGATTCAAACATCTAAAGCTGATTTTGAATACTTCTAAGATATTTTGGATAGTTTTTGATGACTTTTAGACATTTAATTTCCTCAATTTCCAATTTCTCCAAAAGGACAATTACAAACTGCAACTGAACTCAATTTGATTTTGAGTGAGTTTAATTAAGTTGAAGGGTTCTTTTGGATTCCAGTCGAGTCTACTCAGCTCAAAATACAGAAATACACAAACTTGATGTATTATTGAACAATGCTTGTGTACAATGGTACAGTGCTTCGAGTATAAAAATAGTCGGGATATTACAGCGACCCACCTTCAAGAAGTTCAAGGGGGGACAGGGCTCTTCCTCAGGGGCTAAGATGAGGCCGCCCCAGTCGTCTTCCTCGCGAGCGGCTGTTTGTCCTATGCCCGAGCAGGGCATGATGTGTTTCAAGTGCGGTGGTGAGCACCGTGCTTCGGAGTGTGGTTGGACCGGGAGTTGCAACCACTGTGGCAAGCCCGGCCAGATGGGAGAGTCTGCCGGATGAATCCCGGTAGCATCATCAAGTGGAAGACGGTGCCTTCTCCTCCCACTCCAGCGGCATCTTCCAGAGGATCGGTGCACATGATGGCGGCCCCTACTCCTCAGCCGCCCTATGCTTGGGTGCCACCAGCAGCCTACTGGTGCCCACAGCCATTGGTTCCTCCTCAGATGCCTCCTCCGCCCCCAGCTTTGTTGGGGCATCAGCCGGGAGTCGGGGCTCCTACTGTCCCGGCGCCACCAGGAGTGTATGCCTTACCGACCACCGAGTCAGCCGGGCATCCAGAGGTGGTTTCAGGTACTTTGCTTGTGGATTCAGTTGATGACTTTGTTCTGTTTGATTCCGGAGCATCCTACTCCTTTGTGTCGTCTGAGTTTGCTAGTAGAGCATGGGAGTACAGCGGATTTCTGAGTCTGTGTTAGTCAATTCTCCTGGGGGTTTGATTGCTAGTTCTTTGGTTTGCCTGGGTTGCACCATTGCCATTGATGATGAGGATTTCTTTGCCAATCTTATGGTGATCCAGTTGGCTCCTTTTGATGTCATTTTGGGCATGGACTGGTTGCATCAGTACCGTGCCAGGATCTGTTGTTTCTGGAAGACGGTTACCTTGCAGGCCCCGTCAGGGGTAGAGTTGACCTTTCAGGGTGGTATACCTTCCAGTTCCGTCTTTGCTTTGGCTAGTCTGTTTTCTGGTCGCCGTTTGAGGCAGTTAGGTTTCCTCATGGCTATGTCAGAAAAGCCATCTTCTTCAGTTTCCATTGAGGAGATTCCTGTAGTGAAGGAGTTTGTTGATGTGTTCCCTGACGAGTTTCCTGGTTTACCTCCTGTGAGGAATGTGGAGTTCCGTATTGATCTTGCTCCTGGCACTCGACCTATTTCTATCTCTCCATACCGCTTGGCTCGTCCTTTTCAAGACAATTTGAAAAAGCAGTTGGAGGATCTGTTGGCCAAGGGTTTTATTCGGCGCAGTGTGTCACCTTGGGGAGCACCCGTCCTCTTCGTTTCGAAGAAGGATGGAAGTTGGCGTATGTGCATAGATTATCGTGCTCTTAATCAAGTGACAGTCAAGAACAAATATCCTTTGCCTCGCATTGAGGATCTGTTTGACCAACTGAAGGGAGCAAAGGTGTTCTCCAAGATTGATCTTCAGTCGGGGTAAAATCAGATTCGCGTGAGGGAGCAGGACATTGAGAAGACTGCTTTCTCCACTAGGTATGGGCATTATGAATTTAAAGTTATGTCTTTCGGACTAACTAATGCTCCTGCTGTTTTTATGGAGGCGATGAACAGTATGCAACACAAGTACCTTGATGAGGTTGTGGTAGTGTTCATCGATGACATTCTGGTTTACTCTAAATCAGAAGAGGAGCATGAGCGGCATTTGAGGCTTGTGCTAAGTACCTTGAGGGAGAAGCAGTTCTTTGCTAAGCTGAAAAAGTGCGAGTTCTGGATTTCAGAAGTGGGTTTTCTTGGCCACATCATCAATCCAGAGTGCATATCTGTAGATCCGAGCAAAGTCTCAGCAGTTGTGGATTAGAATAGGCCTTCCAATGTCAAAGAGGTGCGTAGTTTCCTTGGGTTGGCTGGCTACTATCGGCGCTTTGTGTAGGATTTCTCTATCATTGCCAAGCCACTTTCGCAGCTGACTCAGAAGGGGATGAAATTTCAAATTTCAGTGGACTATAGAGTGTGAGCACAGTTTCTGCACTTTGAAGGAGAAGTTAGTGACTGCTCCTGTTCTTACCCTTCCCGAGCCTGGGAAGCGCTTCACTGTTTATCCTGATGCTTCTCGTTTGGGACTTGGTTGTGTGCTCATGCATGATGGCAAGGTGATTGCTTATGCATCGAGGCAACTGAAAAAGCATGAGCATAACTATCCCACACATGATCTTGAGTTAGCCGCTGTGGTGTTTGCTTTGAAGATATGGAGGCACTATCTGTATGGTGAGTCTTGTGATATCTTCACTGATCACAAGAGCCTCAAGTACATCTTTACTCAGAAAGATTTGAACTTGAGGTAGAGGAGGTGGCTAGAATTGATAAAGGATTATGACCTCACTATCCAGTACCATCCGGGTAAGGCAAATGTGGTGGCTGACGCTCTCAGTCGCAAGACAATGCCCCCTATCATTGATTGTCTTGTTGCTGATTTTGAGCGATTGGGAGTCTCCTGCTGCTTTGCGGGGACCGTGCAAGCTGAAACTCAATTGATTCTTGAGTTAGCGATTCCCGAGTGTGTGCGGGTGGCACAACAGCACGATCGTTTGCTCCAGCAGGTGAGGAAGCGCCTTGAGGATGGCAAGTCTGGAGACTTTACCGTTGATGATGCGGGAGCTTTGAGCTTTCAGGGTCGTCTGTGCGTACCTCAGAAATCCCAAGTGAAAGATGATATTCTGAAGGAGGCTCATCGCACCCCGTACACGGTCCATCCTAGGGAGACCAAGATGTACAGGGATTTAAAAAAGAATTTCTGGTGGAAAAGGATGAGAGTGGATATTGCCAAGTATGTGACGTCTTGTGGGATTTGTCAGAAGATCAAGGCTGAGCATAAGCGTCCCGCTGGGTTGTTGCAGCCATTGGAGATTCCTATGTGGCCTTGGGATGACATTTCCATGGATTTTGTGGTTGGCCTACCTCGTACTCCACGAGGGAAGGATGCTGTTTGGGTTGTAGTGGACTGTCTCAGCAAGTCCGCCACTTCATTCCTATCCGCACTACCCATTCAGCGAGCGAGTTGGCTCCCATCTATGTGCGGGAGGTTGTGAGGTTGCATGGTGTGCCCAAGACGATTATTTCTGATCGAGATGCGAAGTTTGTCTCCAAATTTTGGGAGAGCTTGCAGAGTGCTTTGGGTACACAGCTTCGCCTTCGTACCGCTTTCCACCCTCAGACGGATGGGCAGTCTGAGCGTACCATTCAGACTTTGGAGGACATGCTCAGGGCCTGTGTGATGGCTTGGAAAGGTAGCTGGGAAGATCATTTGCCTATGGCAGAGTTTGGTTATAATAACAGCTATCATTCCAGCATCCGGACTGCTCCTTATGAGGTACTGTATGGCCGGAAGTGCAGATCACCACTGTAACACCCCAATTTTTGCTTTTCATGAAATTAGATGTTATTTTACACTCTGGTGAATTTTTGGAATTTTCTGGAATTTATTTGGATTTATTTGGACTTAATTTGAATTTATTCCCTTTTGAAATAATTAAAGAATCCAAAGTTGCAAATAAAATTTTGTTGGAAATATTTTATTTGAGTCCCAAATGGCCTAAAGTATTTTCCATAATTTTTCTAGGATTTTTCTATTTTTCTGGATTTATTTGAATTTTCTACGAATTAATTGATTATTTAATCGCTGGAAAAACCCAGTTGGTTTTACTGTTCATCCGACCAAGTCCGAGTCAGACTCGAGTTCGAGTCCGACCCAAGCCACGTGATCGAGCCGAACCCGCTCGGCCGAACCCTAACCACATGACCGTTGGATCGAGATCTAACGGCTCATGTTGAGCCATGTCGCCCTCTCCGTGTCGCCGCCGGACTCCGCCGCCGCCCGTGCATGGGACCTTGTTTTCTGTGCGTTTCACGGACATCGAGGGGCTATTTAAAGCGCTGCCACCCGTGTTGGGACCGCCTCTCCCGTGCGCACCCGTAGCCCTAGACAACGTCGCTCAAGCCGCCGCCGTTTGCCCGCGAGAGCTCGCCGTAGTTGATGTAGGGTTCCGCCGGGGTTTTCGTCGATTTCCGCCGCCGTCCGCCGTCCCCCGCCGCCGTTGAGCCCAGATCCGGAACCGAGAGGTCGAGACGCGTCCGTAAGTACCACTCACCTCGCCGAAGAAGCCCCGCAACACCGTTAGCGTGGTCATCGTCCTCAGCTCCGGCCACCGCAGCGCCGCCGAGCCATCGCTGGACCCCGAGCTCCCTCAGCCGTCGGATCTCCATCCAAGGGCCCAGATTTCGCCACATCATCCGTAGGTAAGATTCACGTGCGAACCCCAGATCCAATCTCAGCCGTTAGATCTAGATCGTACGCGTTAGATTGGATCTCGACCGTCCGATCGAGATCCAACGGTCCGGATTAACCGCGTTCACCCCAAATGCGTGAAACCAGATCGAATCTGGGCCGTTGATTTTCAAATCAACGGCTGAGATCGCGCCACGTGGCCGGGAGGCCGACCGTCGCGGTCAGCGCGGTCAGCGCCAGCGCGTGGGATGTGTCTCTGACACGCGGGGCCCGCGTGTCAGAGGACCCATGTGTCAGGCGCGCCCGTTCAGGCGTGAGCCTGAGCTGCTGACAGGGCGGGCCCGCCTGTCAGTGGCACGGCATCGGTGGACCACGCCCGCGTGGACTGGGTCCATGCGTCGGCGCCGACGTGGCCGCTCCAGAGAGCGCCGCGTGGCACGATGACGTCATGCTGACGTCATTGTGAGGTTCGGCCGGTGCTGACGTCAGCAGGGTTGATGTGGACCAATCAGGTGCTGACACGTGTCACTGCTGACGCAATAAATCTTTTCCGAAAAAGAAATAATTTATTTAATTCGGTTTAATGAATTCAAATATGATTTCACACTTCAAACGCTTATAACTTTTGCAATTCAACTCCGATTTGAGTGATTCAAATTTCTAAATTTGTATAAAATTGAGATCTACCCAATAGTAAATTTTATTTAATTTTTGGACCAAAGTTTTTCTCTGGAATATTATCTAATTGATTATTTAAACTTTAAACGCTTGTAACTTTTGCGTTTTAACTCCGATTACGCCGATTCAAATTCCTAAAAATTCCTAAAATCATGCCCTCTATGTTTATGGACTTCATTTGGATGTTTGGACACTTGTTGTCCACTGTTTTATTCATTTATTGCTATTTGCACGCGTTACGAGTAGACGTTGAAGTGCCCGAGGGCTTCGAAGGTGAAGTGTTGACCCAGGAGCCAGCTCAGGACCAAGATCAAGTGCTATTTGAAAGCAAGTTGTGCTTTGACCATGTTGATCCCATTTTGAAATTAATTTGATTTAAATTATTGCATGCTAGTTCATCTATAAAATGCTTTAATTAATTTTGGGAGATTAGTTAATGACCTAATTGCTGTATGCCACCTTGACATAGATAATTGAATGCCATGAACCCTTTGTCACCCTAGTTGAGGATTAAATAGTTGGACATTAATAAATTGCCAACATGGGAATTTAGATCGTTGTAGTATATTGCTTAGACCTACTACGTGCTCATGACATGGTTTTGGACAAACAAATGGTAATATTGACTTAATGATATATTGAACCTATTTTGGAAAAGGTATCATGTGTTGTGATGTTGATGGCACGTGGTGCATGGTAATCAACTGGGGGTTTGATAAATAGATTTGGACCGGGGCATGTGGCAAGAATGATCGGGTGGGCCAGTTGTGGCATCGGGAGTGATGGTTTGGTTCTTCGGGTAGTCTTGCCCTGGTCAACATAAGGACTTAACCTTGCAAGCCTTTGAACTGAGTTAATCGTGCAACCACATGACCGGAATGGGACGGCCCTAGTTGAGTAAGTTACTAATAACTTGCATGTGATACCTCGGGAGTCAACTACACCCTTTGTGTAGCTTGAAGGGGGAGCGTACCGATGCGATGGCATGGTACCCGTCCAACGGTATGTCGGTCCCATACTTCGCCTTTGTTAAGGGAAGGGATGGTGTAGGGCAAAAACCGGAAAGGTTCACTTGCGTAGTTAGCCGTTTCCGAAAGGCTTTGTTACGATCACTCGAATTTGTGGTGTTTGGCTGTATCTTGTGGGTAAAGTGCATAACCTCTGCAGAGTGAAAAATCTATTCGAATAGCCGTGTCCGCGGTATTGGACATTGCTCGGGGATTACAGTCAAGGGTTAGACTTTCGTGAAAACAACTTGGACTTGGAAGGTTTGGTTTGGTTAATAGATGATGTTGATGGAAATGTGGACTAGGAATGGGGAAGATGTTTATTTAACTCCTGGAAAAGTTATTGATGTTATACTTGTTTTTACTGCTTTCGAAACTACTTATGATACTTGTTAAATGTTGTTTACTGCAAATATACCTTGAGCCACTCCTTTGTATTAAGCCATGCATGTAGTATATTAGTTGCATTATGTGCATGACTTGCTGAGTACCAAGTACTCACCCTTGCCACAATACAACACCAGTTGAGGAAGAGTCTACACCAGCTTTGGAGGAGGAGCTCCAAGAGGAACCGTCTAACTAGGGAGCGAGCCCAGTCAGTTGCCTGTGGTATACTGGATGGCGCCACGATGTTATCTTACTTTTTCCGCTGCTATTATTTCTCTTTTAATAAGTTTCGCCCTGCGAGGCGTATATTTGTAACTTGACCTTAAGGTCAAGCAACCAGTTTGATTAGCAAATTAAAGTACTTTATTATTATCGAGTGGTATGATTGTGATATTTACCAATGTTGAGACTGTGTGCACTAGCGTGATCCTGGACTAGTGCTGAATACACAGAGGGTCCGGATTTGCAAATTCGGGTCCCGACAGCCGCTTTGTTGGGATGCTGTGGGCGAGAGAGCAGTTCTTGGACTGAATTGGGTTCAACAGACTGTTGATCGAGTGGCGGAGGTACGGCAGAACCTTCTTGCAGCTCAGAGCAGACAGAAAAGCTATGCTGATTTGAGGAGGCGAGATTTGAAGTTTGAGGTGGGTGATAGCGTACTCTTGCGAGTGTCTCCCACTAAAGGTGTGATTCGATTTGGCACCAAGGGGAAGTTCAGCCCAAGGTTTGTTGGGCCATTTCCTATCATCGCCCGAGTTGGTAAGCTGGCCTATTGTCTGGACTTACCGGAGTCAATGCAAGGTGTGCATACTGTGTTCCATGTTTCGATGCTGAGAACATACTTGCATGATCCGGAGTTGGTGGTTCCATTGGAACCATTAGTGATTGAGTAGGACCTTACCTTCGAGTCCCGTCCTATGAAAATTCTGGGGACTTCGGAGCGAGTGATGAAGAACAGGACGCTCAAGTTTGTCAAAGTCCTATGGTCACATCAGACCGAGAGAGAAATGACTTGGGAGCTGGAGTCTCGCATGCGCGAGAAGTATCCCGAGCTTTTCGCCTCAGGTATGCGATGTGAAACCTAGCTATCTTTTGCTTTGCTAGGTTGCGTATTGGTGTGTCTTGGATTCGAGGTCGAATCCTGTTGAAGGGGGGGGGATAATGTGACACTACGGAGTGTCGTAACCTTATAAAATGTGAATGTTGAGGTCAAAAACATTATGAAATATGGAATTTGAGGTTGAAACCATACGGTATGAGGTTTATTTGCGTTTCCGGGCCGTTTCCGGGAGTTTGGGCCTTTCCGGGGGAATTTGGGCCTAGGGGAAAGGGTCGTGGGCCTTGGTGGGGAGGAGTTTGAGTCCTTGTGGGAGTAGGAGACCTGTTTGGGCTGGTGGAAGTGCCTCCCCCTGCCCTTGCTTGCGCCCCACCCTCCATTGTGCCCCCCACCCCCTTGTGTGCCCTAGCCGCCCCCTCCCAATCCTCCTCCTAGCCGCACCCCCACCACCTCTCCCCATTGCGCCACCACCCCTCCACCACCTCTCCACCTCCCTTGCTGCCCCTAGGGGAGTTCTCCACCTCACCACCCCGAAGATCCGTCCATTGGAACGCTCCGCAACGAGGAGATCCGGTGGATTCGGAGCGAGGAGGGAGATCGCGCGAACCGGGAGGAGATCCGGTGGGTTTTCATTCGTCGGGCGTAGGTATGGCCCTGGGGATCCTTGGGGTTGGTCTAGGATATGTTCTAAGGTCTAATATCATGTGTTTAGATCAATTGGTGGTGCTGTAATTGGGTATATTAGATGAAATCTAGAGTTTGCCACGTTCTCTGTTTCGGGCAGCATTAGCAGTCGACCTAGGGTTTGGGTTTTCGCCAATTTAGATTCGGAATTTGGTCGTCCGCCTGTTGAAGAAGTTGTAGGTAACTTCAATACCTTTCCGTGGGTATAAAGAACGTCCTATTCCGCCCAGCCGTTTGAAAGTTATGCCCGTTTTACCGAACGTATTAAAAACTATGACGTGATTGGAACAGATCGCGGTATTCTGTAGATTAAACCACTTTAGATTTCGAATCAGTCTTTCCATATACTTAGAAAAACTTAGGAAATTTCCTAAGCTACGCGAGGGTGTACTCGTTTATTCAATTCGGAGTTTTAGAACCCGAGTTATGCCTTTTGGAAGGCTGCTGTCCCGACGGGACAGAACCTCTGTTTTTAGGTTTTGCGAGTAGTTTGCGATGTCGGGGTAGAAGAGTGTTTGCATACTGTTTTGTGAACATGATTGTGAGTATGTGGTACCTATGTGCAGGTGGTGTGACCCCGGGAGTGCCTTCTACTTCTCGTCAATCCGTCGCCCGTGGTTGAGGCAAGTGTATTGGAATGGGTAGCAGGTTGTAGTTTGCTAGATTGGTTGAGATTGAAATTGAATATATGATATGTTCACATGCCATGCCTTAATGATTGCCAATGATATGATGAATATGCTTATTATGTTATGATGCCATGTGTTAATGTACAAGTTACTTATGATGTTGGCATGTTTGCATATATGGCATGATACATGGCCCGGGCGGTGAGAAAGTCATAACTAGTCCGGGGAAGGTCGGTGAGAAAGTCATCACTATTCCGGAGAGCTAATGAGTAAGTCCTACATCGTGATTCCATCCACCGCGGTGTATAGAAGCGAGGAGTAGGCACCCTCCATCTTCGGGATGGAAGAGGGGAGAGGGTGCACACCGACGGGTGTGTACTCAACCATACCGGTATGAGTTTCCAAGGAGACATGAGCATCGCATCGCATTGCATACATAATGATGATGATACTGATATGTGATCATGAATGAGATGATAGACATGATGTGAGTTGTTGTAGCCGTGTAATTGTTCTTTTGTACCATTGCAATATGCTTGCTGAGTATTGAACTCACGCTTGTGCTTTCTTGTTGTTTTAGGTACCATGAGACCGGCATGCGGGGAAGGGAAATAGTCACACTTCTACACGTAGCTTCACTCATTTGTTCCCACAGTCATTCAATTGGGTCTTGATAATAAATTAAGTGTGATGCTTATTGATTTATGGTTTAGCTTTGCGATATGAGAGTCTTATTGTTCGTTTGGCTCATGGAGACATTGAATGCTTGGATTTAGACTTATATTGCTGTCATGCCTTTAAATATTGCTATTCTAGATGTCTCTTATATTGCCTTATATTGCTATGCTGTTGTTGTTCCTTCAATTCATGTTAAAACAAAGGAGATGCTGCTGAAATTTCGGTTTATAGCATTCGTGCCTTTGCTGTAATTTACTTGTATTTGTGGTATTTAGAGGTTGCTTAGTCTATGTTTGGTAGCATTCGGGCATATTAAATGCCGGGGTGTTACAATAGCATCTGAAATATAACTTGTCCCCCTCCTCTTAACCTCACAGAGCAACTGAACACCGATTTTAGTATTCCTATACTCCGAATACAGTTTGGAGATCACGAAAACGCAAAAAAAAAGATACCGAAATGGTTACAAAACTTCGGAGGCCGTTTTGGGGCCCTAAACGATGTTTTTTTGGAATTCTGATTTTCTCGCACGCACGCATCCGCCCAAAAGTTCAGGATCCGAGGTGCTACTTTTCATCATCTTTTCAACGAGCCAAAGAATGCCCCGATCGGAGTTACGAGCCAAAAGTTACGGCCGTTTTACCAAACGTGCTCGGATTTTCTACTTGCAAAACGAATCAGACTTTATGCCCAAAGGAGGAATTGAAGAGCTTATCGTGCTGATTCTAGAAAGCACAAGAACACCAAAATTGGAGTTATGAGTAAGAAGTTATAGTGTTTTTACCATTTCACCAAACGTTCACATCACTGACGGTTTTTGGTTAAAACCGTCTGCGATTTGGCTCTGATCATAGACGGTTTTGACCGTCTGTGATGTGCCCCGCCTCATCACTAATAGTTTTTGGCTAAGTTCGCCTGCGATGTAACTCTTATCACAGACGGTTTTTTGTTAAGACCGTCTGCGATGTAACTCTCATCACAGATGGTTTTTTGGCTAAGACCGTCTGCGATGTAACTCTCATCACAGACAGTTTTTGGCTAAGACCGTTTGTGATATGCCTCGCCTCATCACAGATGGTTTTTTGCTAAAACTGTCTGTGAAGCGGCTCTCATCATAGACGGTTTAGCCAAAAATCGTCTATGATGTTGTCACTGACGGTTGCACTATAGAACCATCTGTGATGATGAGTCTAATATAAGTCTTTCTGTAGTAGTGATCGTATGAATGACTGAATTTATATGAAAGTATTGTGTTTGGTCCGGTGTCAGAATTTATTTGTTTTGATTATCATACTGACTTCTGATACGGAAAGGACTAAATATCAGCCTGGATGAAAATTCTTTACCAGGGTTATAAAAACTTACAACCCATCCTACGAGTATTGCACTGATATTTTCTGGACTTCCATTTTGTAGTGAAAGCATTGCTTGACTGAACCTTGGTGATTTTCCTGTACCAACATCCGGTTCATAAACCGATAATCTTGCTTGGGAACCATAAACAGGAGCAGATCTTGTTAAAACCATCGCAAGCTACAAAACAGAAATTGTTTGTTAAATATAGAATAAGTTATCTCCTGAAAAAAAAGAGAGAATAAATTACAAACAAAAGCAACCCATATATTGGAGCATAAAAAAAAAGTGTAGGTCGTTAATTATATACATAGAATACCAAAAAAATATGACTTACACCAAAAGTAATATTGGCGTTCACCGTATCGTTGTATCTTGCGATTGGCCTTAACGATGTCTTACTTCTGACTCCAGCGCCTCTTAGGATCGGTACCGATCCTATTGGACACTCAATATTACTTGTCTCATCTTCAGATTTTGAAAATGTTGACCCAACATCACTATCTATGTCATGTGGAATGTAACTTGGATGCATCTGCATTGAGAAAGAGGACAAGATGCACAAAAGAAGTCCATCCACGGTGTGAGAACTAAGAAAGCTAGGAACATATTAGAGATACCTGAATAGTATGATTCTGAAGCAAAGGATGGCCCAAAGATGGTTGTGAGTACAAATCAACACAGTCAAAGATTTGCCCATATTCACTCTAGTGAAAAATTTAGGCTGGCATCAGTATTTGTTCAAAGATAGATTGGAATACGGTTGTAACGTAGAAAAATAAATACCTGAATTGTGAATTTTTTTTTAAATAATATTATTTTAATCAAAATTTACAGAAATAATATGCCGAAAAAGAAAATAGCAAAACTACCCCCCTGTGTCCATTTGAATTGGCGACAGGGTCCTGTCGCCATTTGAATTGGCGACAGCAGCTCCTGTCGCCAATTCAAATGGCGACAGGGGGCATCCAGCCTCTGCCTGCGTGGGGCAGCAGTGGAAATGTCGAGTTTGCCCCCTGTCGCCATTTCAATTGGGTACACCCCCCTGTCGCCAATTGAAATGGACATAGGAGGGCAACCTCAATAAATTAAGGAAAAAACATATTTAGCTGTTATAATTGATGTTGTAATGTATAAAATTACAATTATGAAGGAAAAGTAATGTGAAAGGGTGAAAAAATATTATTGAACTGTATATACTTTAATATATATATATGCAGCACATGTATAAGGAAATTTTGGAATTCTATACACAATATTTACTGTATTCTCAAATCTGTATAACATTTTTGTGTAAGAGCGAAAAACCCAACCGTATTCGCTCTGCTGGACTGCGGAAACCTGAAATTGCATCTCCGGTATATGGAAAACCAGACATGTTTTATTCGGTCAACGCTAAACCGAAAATCGGTGTATTTGGAACACCGAAATGACAATAGTGAACAGTACCTTCTCCGGTTCACCCGGAACAAGGCCAGCCAATCTATTTTTTTTGTTTATTTCGGATTTTTGAAACCGAGTTGATAAAAATGCAGATAAGTTTAGATGTACTAGTCACGTTAAATTCGACTTTTTCATAATCGGTTGTTGCTTATTTGTATTTTCGAAAACTGGTGACTATGTATCCATATGACATGATGAAATTTGATATTTTAATGCTGAAGAATTCTTAGCTCCTCACGAAGGTGTTACATTTTACGTATATGTCAAGAAAACCAATGTCAAGAACCAAACATTGCAAATTCAGAGGGTTGTACAACTTGTACATGCATGGATAATTCCAGTCTAATAGGCTAGCTTTCATGGCTCAACAGGAAAGGAAAGGAATCAATCAAAGAAGGCTACCAATTGATGACTGATTTTACGATCATTATGAAAAGCACGTATATGCAGGTAGTAACGTTAGGAACAAAACTCAACGTTAATAGTGCACATGTAACGAAAGTTTAGATGATGAAAGGAGCAACGGATTATATTACAATGACATTACAACAGTGACCATATTCCTAGGAGAAGTAGCGATAACACTTGGTTGTCATGGTGGAACAAGTGATCGTTCCGTCTATGTTCGTAGAGTGGGAACGATGCCATACATTTTCTACACATTACATCACCCGTCATTCTTTTGCGATTTGTTCTCGGACACCGCTCAATCTCTCTTATGAAAGAGCTCCATGGCCGTGGGCAGTGCTCCCGATTCTTTGCCGAATGGTTAGCCTATGCCGTCGTCTGGGGGTATAAGAAGTAACTTGGTTGTGTGCATTCTGTGGAGTTCTGCCCTCCCATATGGGCATGCCATCCCGATTTCCGGCGTCCCCTATGTTAATACCGCTCGGGTTCCCTGATGGTCTCTGTAACCCGGCAAGGATTTCTTCCGTTGTGCGCATCTCGGCCGGCTGCTTCCCCTTGTCCCTACTTAGAGTGGAGGAACCCTCTTCCACTTCCGGTTCCTTCTTGAGACGTCTTCTTTGTTTCGGCTCGCACTCCACTATGTGGTGCGGGAGGTGCGTGTTGGGCTTGTCCTTGTATAATCGGAAGCGTGCCTGCAGTCCATACAAGATGTATCTTTGTGGTCGTTGCAAAATACCTTGGGCGTACTCGGGGTCTGGCTTTTCGGGGCGAAAGTAGCACCACGGAGAGGGTTGCTCCCCCCAGTTATCCCATATGGGAAGTTTGAGATGTGGGTGGTACTGCTCCGGATCCACCCAGTTGAAGTAGGCGCACCATTCATCCTCGGCCAAGGGGCACCGGTAGAATCTCCGGTCCGCTAGATCCCCTTGGCAGGTATCAACGACTGCTTCCAGGTCGTGATCGCAAAATTCGGGGCTTTCGGGTGCGGGCCCTTGAGGAGGTTTCTCCTTTGACTTTATCCATTTTGCAAGTTTCTTCTTGGAGTCCTGTATGCGAGGAAGCAGTTTAGAATTACTACTTTGTGACTGTGTAACATTAGCATGTCGCATAAAACTCACCGATTGGTTGCTCTCTTGCCCACCGGCCCTAAACTCCGGTCGATCTAGAAGGGGGACATATCCGTGGCCTCTCCCACCGGTGAAGTTCTCGGGCGAAGTGGGGTAGGCGTCGTGGCAGTTGTTGAGAAATTCGTAGTCACGTCGTTCCGGCCCGTCGATCCATTGGAAGAAGCAACACCGGTCCATGCACTACAAAAGAAAAACGACGCATGAAATGGTAGTGGTACCCTTAACTGTAATGACACTAGTAGGTTTACCTCATAGCCGTGTACTGCAGGAATGAGCGCGGGCGGCCGTAGCTCCGTGGTTAGACTGCATCATCTTCGCCGGAAGGTTGCAGGCGCAATTAGGTCGGGGCAACTCCGGAAGAACTGGAGCGTCAACACAACTCGCATCCGGGTATTCGGGGGGGGTTAAGTTTCGCTTGCTGAAGAGGCGACGGTAGAACGACATCGTAGCCTAATTCGTGTGAAGTGTGCAGAAGTTGATTGTCAGTCTGTTGGTAATGGAAGTGTATCCCTCCACCGGTTTTATAGTGGTGGCGAGCTAGATAGCCTGTCATCCACTTGGCAAAGATGCATGACCTGTCTCCCCTCTCCGAAAGCTGCACAACCTGTCACTTCATTAGCAAAGCTGAACGACATGGCACGCCTAATAAAAGCTGCATCACCTGTCACGCTTCGTGAAAGCTGCACGACGTCGTGGTCCAATAAGTCTGAGAAAGCTGATAGTAGCGTGTTGTCAAGTCGCATTGAGGGTGACCGGTCGTGCAGCTTTTATTGAGGGTGGCAGGTCGTGCAGCTTTTATTGAGGGTGGCAGGTCATGCAGCTTACATTGAGGGTGACTGGTCGTGCAGTTTTGATTGAGGGTGGTAGGTCGTGCAGCTGAGGGTGATAGGTCGCGCAGCTTTGTGTTGTCTCGTGGTCCAATGCATGTTGGAAGTTATTTTTTGGGCCGGATGTACCAAATGTGCTATTTGGTATACGGACTACCATATTCCGTAAAAATATCTCAGTTACAACTCTCTTCGCATATAATTTCTCAACGCCCAATAACCCTAAGTATTACATTCGCGCACGAACCCTAACGATGAAGGATTTTTTGGCCCGTAGAAATGCATGTTGGAAGTTATTTTTGGGCGGATGTACCAGATGTGCTATTTGGTATACGGACTACCATATTCGTAAAAATATCTCAGTTACAACTCTCTTCGCATATAATTTCTCAACGCCCAATAACCCTAAGTATTACATTCGCGCCGAACCCTAACGATGAAGGATTTTCGGCCCGTAGAAATGCATGTTGGAAGTTATTTTTGGGCGGATGTACCAGATGTGCTATTTGGTATCACGGACTACCATATTCGTAAAAATATCTCAGTTACAACTCTCTTCGCATATAATTTCTCAACGCCCAATAACCCTAAGTATTACATTCGTGCGCGAACCCTAACGATGAAGGATTTTCGGTCCGTAGAAATGCATGTTGGAAGTTATTTTTGGGCGGATGTACCATATGTGCTATTTGGTATACGGACTACCATATTCCGTAAAAATACTCAGTTACAACTCTCTTCGCATATAATTTCTCAACGCCCAATAACCCTAAGTATTACATTTCGCGCACGAACCCTAACGATGAAGGATTTTCGGCCCGTAGAAATGCATGTTGGAAGTTATTTTTGGGCCGGATGTACCAGATGTGCTATTTGGTATACGGACTACCATATTCCGTAAAAATATCTCAGTTACAACTCTCTTCGCATATAATTTCTCAACGCCCAATAACCCTAAGTATTACATTCGCGCACGAACCCTAACGATAAGGATTTTCGGCGGCCCGTAGAAATGCATGTTGGAAGTTATTTTTTGGGCCGGATGTACCAGATGTGCTATTTGGTATACGGACTACCATATTCCGTAAAAATATCTCAGTTACAACTCTCTTCGCATATAATTTCTCAACGCCCAATAACCCTAAGTATTACATTCGGCGCATACGAACCCTAACGATGAAGGATTTTCGGCCCGTAGAAATGCATGTTGGAAGTTATTTTTGGGCCGGATGTACCAGATGTGCTATTTGGTATACGGACTACCATATTCGTAAAAATATCCCAGTTACAACTCTCTTCGCATATAATTTCTCAACGCCTAATAACCCTAAGTATTACATTCGCCTTCGAACCCTAACGATGAAGGATTTTCGGCGGCCCGTAGAAATGCATGTTGGAAGTTATTTTTTGGGCCGGATGTACCAGATGTGCTATTTGGTATACGGACTACCATATTCCGTAAAAATATCTCAGTTACAACTCTCTTCGCATATAATTTCTCAACGCCCAATAACCCTAAGTATTACATTCGCGCGCGAACCCTAACGATGAAGGATTTTCGGCGGCCCGTAGAAATGCATGTTGGAAGTTATTTTTTGGGCCGGATGTACCAGATCTGCTATTTGGTATACGGACTACCATATTCCGTAAAAATATCTCAGTTACAACTCTCTTCGCATATAAACTCTCAACGCCCAACAACCCTAAGTATTATATTCGCGCACGAACCCTAACGATGAAGGATTTTCGGCGGCCCGTATAAATGCATGTTGGAAGTTATTTTTTGGGCCGGAGGAAGTCGTCAAACCATGAAGGGCGGATTCATTGAGATAAAACATACGAAAAGATAAACCAGTTGAACAAAGTCACTGTTCCACAGAATGAACTGATAGTACTAAAAGATAAAACTAAAGCAAAAACTAGCTACGGCCCCTGCGAGGTAAGACGCCACGTGTGGCCCCAGGCCTCCTCCGACGCTGAACATGCCCGGCTGAATATGTCGGTAGTCGGCGAGGAACTCCGCGAGAACTCCTAGTAGTGCGGCGTGGTGGAGTCGGAGTAGTGAAGGGGTCTGCGTCGACCGATCGTCCGGCGCGCGGGTCGACTGCGTCGGTGGCCGATCGGGTCCGGCGCGGAGGCGAGCTGCGAAGGACCAAGGATATCCTCCATCGTTGCCTGCTGGGGGGACTGAAGCCAATCGTGAAGAACATCGGTGTCGTCAACGGGGCTCGAGCCGCCCAGTGGGTCGCGCTACGGTCATCGGCGGCTGTTGAAAAATGTTTCACGTTAGCACACATAATGTAAAAATGTAGTAAACAAGGGCGGAAGCGTAAAGGTGTACTGTAGTGGCTGCCGCCACCTGAGCCCCGGGTACATCGGGATGAGGGGCGAGTGGCGCGATCTTTGGAGTGCGGTGTCGCGAACCCGTCGCCCACGTGAACGAACGGCCGGGACTGTGCCGCCACATCGTCCCTCAACCTCGTGCCCGACGTAAGGTGGACGATGCGAGCGGTCTTGTCGACAACACCCGCCAGCATCGCTCTCACCTGATGTATGGTCGCGTTGCCTGTGTCGATAGCTGCTACCATCGAGGCCGCGTCGTCGTGCACCTCCCGAGCAATGTCACCCTGTGAAAATGGCTTGTTAGTTCTATGCAGGCAGGGTATACAACTTGTGGGAGCAAGTACTAACCACGCGCGTGAAAGCAGAGTCCGTGTAGGGTAGGTGTCCATTGTGGAGGAACGTGCCTCGGAGGTGACTCCACCACACGCACAACTTCGAGCAGCGTATCGCGCGGGCTTTACCACCGGATGTAGTCGTAAATGCGTCGTGCCGTGGTCGTGAGGCGATCTCCTTGTGCACGTCTGCCAAAGCCTGCGCCCACTGCTCGACATGAGGAATCATGCGTGTCGCCCAGCTCGTACCAGGGCCTAAGCCCTTGCGTGTCAGTCTGCATTAGTCGATTTACAACGAAAACTTCATTACTAAAATATGCAATTAAATGAGATATTAAATAATTGTAATGAGATGGAAAGCAATACTAACGAGTGGGCGCTAGCCGGGGCGATGGCACCTGCAGGTGGGGAACTCTGACGGAGGCCAAAGCGCCGCATGACGCGCGGTGGGCGCAGACGTCTCAACGCACACGTCGAAAACCAAGTGACGACGTGTGAGCCAGTATGCGGCGTCACTGCTGCACTGCAGCGAAAGTCCCTGAGGAGCTCGTGCGTCGACAAGCTCTGGAAGGTAGGGCCGCCAAATGACGCGGTCATCTGTTAGCTGGTCAAACATCGCTCGTACTTTCGAGTGCAGCGTCTTGCGGCGTCTTGAGGCGAAAGTGGGCTGCAAAAACAAGGAATACACCAACGTTAGTAGAGAATAGTATTGATAAAAATTATTTCACAAACAAGGTAATATATTATGTGGTACTAACCCGTCGGCGACACCACAAAGACCCCATGGTAGGGCGGTCGACCTCATCTCCAACTGCCCGGTAGAAATCGTCGCCATACGGCTCCAGGTCTATATGTGGACGTCCGATCTGGAACCTCTCGAACGACCACAACTGAAGCAGTAGCGGACACCCAACGAGAACGAATGAGTCCGAGGTGCGACGGCACCCATCGCAAAGAGCACGGTAGGTGGCCGCCCGATCGCCGGTCCCCAAGCCGGTATGGGATATGATCCATGTCGGCCTCCGCGATCGTCCTGGCGAACTGGATCAAGTGCTTGTCGACGGTGTCTCCGTGGCTCGAGCTGAACATGACCCAGCCGAATAGCCAGATCAGGTACGCCTCGAAGTGGCGGGTGACGACGTGTAACACCCCAAAATTTTACTTTTCCTAAACTCATGTGTGATTTGGCACTTTGGTGAATTTTTGGAATTTTCTGGAATTTATTTGGATTTATTTGGAATTTATTTGAATTTATTCCATTTTGAAATAATTGAAGAATTTAATTTTGCAAATAAATTTTTGTTGGAAATATTTTATTTGAGTCCAAAATGATCCAAAGTATTTTCAAATTTTTAGAATTTTTCGAGTCATTTGCTATTTTTAATGAATTAAATGAATTACTAGGAATTATTTTAAATATTAAATCGCTGGAAAATCAAACTCGGGTCAAATCTTGTTCATCCGATCGAGCCCGAGTCGGACTCGAAGTTCGAGTCCGACCCGAGCCACGTGACTCGACCGAACCCACTCCTAACCCTAATCAATCCCAACCGTTGGATCAAGATCCAACGGTGAGATCCGCCCGACCGACGAGCCGTGTCGGACCGGACCGGTCGCGCCCGTCGCGATCGTGGCCGTTGATCGTGCCACGATGTCACGGCTCTCCGTCGTCGTCTCCGCCGAAGTCCGGCCGGACTCGCGCCGTGTCGCCAGTGGAAAACTAGGTCTCCGTTTTACGCCGCAGGCCGAGGCTATTTAAAGCCCGAGCATACCCGAGGACCGCCGTGATCCGCGCCCTCCCTTCTCTACTTCACCGAGGCAAAGCCGCCCGTTTAAGCCGTCGCGAGCTTCGCCGTAGTTGCGCGCCGCCCGCCACGGTCTTTGCTTCGTTCGCCGCCGTCCGCCGTCCCTGCGCCCGTTGACCTCAGATCCGAACTCACCGCGACGAGACGCACCCGAAGGACATCTCACTTCACGGAGGAGGCCGCATAACGCCGTTGGCCGTGTCGCCGTCCCGGCTCGGCCCGGCCACTCGCGCCAAGCCATCGCCGGATCGCGAGCTCTCTCGGCCGTCCGATCAAGATCCAACGCCGAGATCACGCCCACGTCATCGCCGCGGTGAGATTGCGTTACGATTTCGAGATCTAATCTCGACCATCGGATCTAGATCCAACGGTCCGAAATCAATGCGTTAACCCCAAACGCGTCAACATGGATCTAATCCGCGCGGTTGATTTTCAAACCAACGGCGTGATTGCGCCACGTGTCGGGAAGTTGGACCGACGCGGTCGCGCTGGCCCACGCACGCTGGCAGGCAGGACGCCGACACGCGGGCCCGCGTGTCGAGGGCTCGCATGTCGTGCTGTCCCACCGGCGCCGACGTCACCCATGACGTCACCCGAGTGGACCCACATGTCGGGCCTCACGTGGAGCCGTGGGACCGAGTCCACCGTAGACCCGAGCCAAGCGTGGACCAAGTCCATGGACCGGCTGACGTCAGCCAGCCAATCAGGAGCTGACACGTGTCCATGCTGACGCAATAATTAATTTCCGAAAAAAGAAAATGATTTAATAAATCGGTTTAATAATTGATTTGAATTTCAAAACTTCAAACGCTTATAACTTTTGCGTTTCAACTCCGATTTGAGCGATTCAAATTTCTAAATTTGTATAAAATTGAGATCTACCTAAATATGAATTTTATTTAATTTTTGGACTAAAGTTTTTCTCTGTAATATTATTTAATTGATTATTTAAACTTTAAATAATCATAACTTTTGCATTTTAACTCCGATTTGAACGATTCCAGTTCCTAAAAATCCAGAAAATTATGTTCTCTCTGTTTATGGATTTTATTTGGAGTTTTGGGATGTTTTTGCCTAGTGTTTATTTGTGTATTTGCTATTTGCACGCTTTACGAGTAGACGTTGAAGTGCCGGAAGGATTCGAGGGAGAAGTGTTGACTCAGGATCCAACTCAAGACCAAGAGCAAGTACTTTTTGAAGGCAAGTTGTGCTTTGACCATGTTGATCCTATTTCGAAAATCTATTTTGATTTAAACTATTGCATGCTAGTTCAATTAGAAAGATACTTTGTTTAAACATGGGGGTTAGATAAATACCAATTTGCTATATGACACCTTGATTACTTAAGTATGTGCCATGACCCTTTGTCACCCTAGTTGTGGTTTACTAGTTGGACATTATTAAAAATTGCCAACATGGGTTTAGGCAGTTGTAGTACCTTTGCTTAGACACCTTTACGTGCTCATGACATGATTTTGGACAATCAAATGCTAATATGGACTTAATGATATATTGAACCTGTTTTGGAAAAGTATCATGTGATGTTGACGGCACGTGGTGCATGGTAATCAAGCGGGGTTTGATAAACGATTTCGGCCAGGGCATGTGGCAAGAGTAATCAGTGGGCGGTTGTGGCATTGGGAGTGATGATTTGGTTTTTGGGTAGTCTTGCCCTGGTCACTCTAAGGACTTAACCTTGCAAGCCTTTGAACTGGTCATACTTGCAACCACATGGCTGGAATGGGACGGCCCTAGTTGACTAAGTCGCTAAGGACTCACTTGTGGAGCCTCAGGGTGTCGATTACACCGTTTGTGTGATTGTGCGGGGGGCGTATCGTGGCTGTGGCCAGTACCCATCTAACGGTGTGTTGGTCCCATACTTCGCCTTGGCTAAGGGAAGGGATGGTGTAGAGCACGTCTGGAGAGGACCACCTGTGTTGTTTGAGGCTTAGAAAGGCTTTGTTACTGAACTTCGCCTTTGTGGTGTTTGACTGTATCTTGTGGGTAAAGTGCATAACCTCTGCAGAGTGTAGAATCTATTTGAATAGCCGAGTCCACGGTACTGGACAATGCTCGGGAATTACAGTCAAGGGTTAGACTTTCTGAAAATAACTTGGTTTTGAAAAGATGGGTTGGTTTAACAAGGAAGGTGATGGAAATATGGTGTAGGATGGAAAAATGTTTGTTAAACTTCTTGAAAAGTTATTTATGCTTTACTTATTTCTACGGCTTTCGAATCTACTTTTGTTACTTGTCAAAAGCTGTTTACTGCAAATATACCCTGAGCTATTCCTTTGTACCAAGCCATGCATATAGTATATTAGATTGCATTCTGTGCATGACTTGCTGAGTACCAAGTACTCACCCTTGCCTCAACACAATACCAGTTGAAGAGGAGACTACGCCAGTTTCGGAGGAGGAGTTCCAAGAGGACCCGTCTACTTAGGGATGCGAGCCCGATCGGTTGCCTGTGGTATCTTTGGATGGCGCCACTAAGTTTATTTGATTTTCCACGTGTTATTTCTCTTTTAATAAGTTTCGCCTTGCAAGGCATATATTTGTAACTTGGCCATAAGGTCGAGTAACCCTTTGATTATTTAAATAAAGTACTTTGATAGTATCGTTTGGTATGATTGTGATATATACCGATGTTAAGGCTGTGTGCACTAGCGCGTTCCTGGACTAGTGCTGAATACACAGAGGGTCCGGATTTGCAAATTCGGGGTCCCGACAGAGGTGGTATCAGAGCCATACTTGACTGTAGGCTCAACCCTAAGCTAGAATGGTCGTAGTGAGGATAAAACCTATTTTCTAAAGCTAAAAATTTGTGAAGACAAGAAATGACATCTCGACTTATCCCCTTCTCTCTTTTCTTGTCTCTTGCTGAAATTTTCCCTTACCTTGTCACAATTGAAAAATTCCGAGTTCTTACGTAAAGCACTCTTGTGACAGATGAAGGTTTTCTCGATGAGTGAGTATAGGTTCTATAGTGAGACTCCTTCGCCGAGTCGAGTCATAGAATAAAGAGTCACCCTTTAGGCGTTAGACTCCAGAGTTAGTTCGATTTGGATTTTCATTGTTTGCTGAGTGTGCAGTATGTGTTGCAAGGCCCTTAGGCATTGTAAGCAGCCATACCAAGTTATTAATAATAAAGTTGGACCTTAAAGTTACCCCTTTCGCCCCGCATAAGTTCCACATTACTTGTCTATTCTTGTCTCCCTCTCATCTCTAAACCTAGAGCAAGTCGACAGATGGTGAACACCCGTGGAAACTTTGGAAGCAATGGGAGTGGATCTCGCCCAGCAGAAAACCCCAATGATGGAGCACCAGCACCACCAGTTGATATGCAGAATTTCGGAGCATTTCTTGCTGCCCAGACTCAGTTGATGCATGCTATGATGCAACAAATGCAGCACGTCACTGCTCAGGCCACTGCTAATCAAGTTAATCAGGGACCACGCCAGAATACAAGGTCGTCGAGTTCATGAGGACTCACCCACCCACTTTCTCTGGGAATGCCAATCCATTGGAGGCCGATGATTGGTTAAGATCAATTGAGAGGAAGCTACACATAGCTCAATGCATAGGGAATGAGAAGGTACTTTACGCTTCTCATCAGTTGGAAGGAACATTACCAGAATGGTGGGAGAACTTCATTGCCACGCAGAGAACCCCAAGATATCACTTGGGAAGAGTTCACAAACATTCCGACAGTATCACGTGCCTGAAGGAATCATGGACCTTAAGAAGGAGGAGTTCAGAGCATCAAGCAAGGTAATCAGCCGGTGGCCGACTACCGAACAAGTTCACACAGCTAGCACGCTACGCTTTTTGAGGATGTAGCGACAGATAAATCCAGGCATACCTCGTTTTATGAAGGGACTCAACTCGGGATTGCAAGTAGGGTTGATCACCCACACCTTTCCAGATTTCCAAGAGTTGGTGAATAAGGCGCTTATTCTTGAGGACAAAGCGCAAGGAACTGGATGAGAACAGAAGCGCAGGATGCAACAAAGAAGGATCACGCCAGGAACGCATGGCGCTTGAGAGTTGCACCAAATCAATTCTTGATTCCAACCACGAGAATGCAACAAGGACACCCTCCCGGCACCAAGACCTGCCAATCGAACTATCGGACCCAGCCCCGCTAGAAACACTACTCCAGGCGATCGGCAAGGAACAGTGAGGCG
Organism: Rhipidocladum racemiflorum; assembly: GCA_036346355.1. Lineage (NCBI taxonomy): Eukaryota > Viridiplantae > Streptophyta > Magnoliopsida > Poales > Poaceae > Rhipidocladum > Rhipidocladum racemiflorum. The sequence goes on along the minus strand of CM070589.1, from coordinate 35,728,880 downwards.
CTGTTACAAATGAAACGAGACAGGACACTATGACAACAGATGTCCGAAGAAGACAGCGAGGAGCGACCCGATTCGCTTCAACCTAGGAACCACCCAGCTAGGACGCCAAAGACCAGAGCCACACCCAGGCCGTGGTGAGAGGCCGAGTCAACCATGTCACCGCAGATGCACTGCAGAATGCTCTGAGGCGTCGTCTTGGGTAAGTTACTAGTTAACTCGATACACCTTGATTTTGTTTGACTCTGTAGCTTCGCATTAGTTTGTTTCGCATGGCTTTGCTGCTAGAAATGACTTGAGAATTGCAAGACTTAAGTGCATGCTTTTAGTTCAAACCCCTGGTTCCGAACTCCGAACGGAAGTAGGATGTTCCGGTGAGAATACTAATAGATGGAATAGAGTTCCTAGCAAACCTTATAATTTTGGAGACCCGGACCTTAGATGTTATATTGGGAATGGATTGGTTATCCAAGCACAAGGTCAGTATTGGATTGTGGACGAAGGACTATCTCGATTGAGAGCCCGTGTGGGAAGAAAGTGGAACTTCAAGCCACTGCGTTAGAGATGGACAGTTGATGGTTAACAGTACCAAGGCAATCAGCATAGAGGATGTCCCGAAGAGTGAATGAGTACCCGATGTTTTCCCGAGGATCTACCGGTATGCCGCGGACAGGGGACATAGAGTTTGTGATAGAGCTTGTACAGATGCAGCACCGATAGCAAAGAGACCCTATCGGATGTCTACCGAGGAGTTGGTAGAGATGAAGAAACAATTTGGAAGAGTTAATGGATAAAGGATTTATCGGACCAAGTTAAATCGCCGTGGGGAGCACCGATTTTGTTTGTCAAGAAGAAGGACGGGAGTTTCGGGATGTGCATTGACTACCGTGCACTCAACGAAGTCACCGTGAAGAATAAGTATCCGCTACCCAGGATTGATGATTTGTTTGATCGATTAAGAGGAGCCGGAGTTTTCTCCAAGATTGATCTGAGATCGGGATACCATCGATTGAAGATCCGATCGGAAGATATTCAAGATCGCATTCTCGTCAAGATATGGACATTACGAGTTCTGATTATGTCCTTTGGGTAACGAATGCGCCTTATTTCATGAATATGATGAATAAGGTGTTCATGGAATATTTGGACAAGTTTGTCGTCGTGTTCATAGACGATATCCTAATCTACTCCAAGACAGAGGATGAACATGCCGAACACTTAAGGCGAGTTTTGGAAAAGGCGAGGAACAAAGCAACTTTTCGCCAAGTTCAGCCAAGTGTGATTTTTGGAAGGACAAGGTGGAGTTTCTTGGACATGTAATGACCGCATGAAGGAGTCGCCGTGGATCCAAGCAAAGTAGAAGCTGTGTTACATTGGGAGCACCAAGATCGTGACCCAGTTCGGAGTTTCCTTGGAATGGCGAGGATACTACCGCCGTTTCATTGAAGGCTTTTCGACAATTGCGAAACCTCTTACGCAATTCTTTGAAGAAGGAAAAGAAGTTTGCATGGACGCCAAAATGTGAGAAAGGATTTCAGGAGCTGAAGAAGCGATTGACATCAGCACCGGTGTTAGTTCTACCGGATGTTGCTCAAAGCTTCGATATTTATTGTGACGCATCGCGCCAAGGACTTGGATGTGTGCTGATGCAGAACGGAAAGGTAAATCGCTTATGCATCAAGGCGATTGAGGCCGCATGAGGAAAATTATCCGACACATGACCTAGAGTTAGCCGCCGTAGTGCATGCTTTGAAGATATGGCGTCACTATCTGATTGGAAACAGATGTGAAGTATATACGGATCATAAGAGCCTTAAGTACATATTCACCCAGTCGGAACTGAATATGAGGCAAAGGAGATGGCTAGAGTTGATCAAGGACTATAATGTTGGAATCCATTACCATCCCGGGAAGGCCAACGTAGTAGCCGACGCTCTGAGTCGGAAAAGCCATACCGTGAGTACGTTGCTAGCCACAAGTCAGGATGAGTTATGTGAGGATTTTCAGAAGATGAAGATTGAGGTAGTACCTAGCGGATTCTTGGCCGCATTAGAAGTAAAGCCTACCCTAGAGGATCAGATCCGAGAAGGACAGAAGGATGATGACAAGATCCGCAGGATTAAGTCCGTCAAGGAGGAAGGCAAGGCAGAGGACTTCAAGTTGGATGAGCAAGGCACGTTGTGGATGAAGGATCGTATTTGTGTGCCTAACAAAAAGGAGTTAAAGCAACTGATTTTGGAAGAAGCCCATGACTCCAAGTACTCAATTCACCCTGGAAGCGCCAAGATGTATCAGGATCTAAAGGAGAGATTCTGGTGGCCGAGTATGAAACGAGAAGTTGCCGAGCATGTTGCATTGTGCGACGTATGCCAGAGAGTCAAGGCAATGCATCAGAGACCAGCAGGATTGCTACAACCGCTGAAGATACCTGAGTGGAAGTGGGAGGAAATCGGAATGGATTTCATTACCGGTTTGCCGAAGACTCAAGGAGGTTATGACTCCATATGGGTTATAGTGGATCGCTTGACTAAAGTAGCCCATTTTATCCCCGTGAAGACCACTTACTCGGGAGATAAATTAGCAGAGTTGTACATGATCAGGATTGTTTGTTTGCACGGAGTGCCAAAGAGGATTGTATCGGACAGAGGTACCCAATTTACCTCAAGGTTCTGGAATAAGTTGCATGAAGCCATGGGAACCCGTTTAAACTTCAAGACTTATCATCCACAGACGGATGGACAGACCAGAAAGAGTCAACCAGATTCGGAGGATATGTTAAGAGCTTGTGCATTGGCTTATGCTACCTCTTGGGATAAAAGTTTGCCGTATGCCGAGTTCGATTACAACAATAGTTATCAGGCTAGTTTACGATGTCACCTTTTGAGGCCTTTGTATGGTCGACCTGTCGGACGCCATTGAATTGGAATGAGACCGTGAGCGCCGTGTCTTTGGGCCTGATATTCTTCAAGAGGTCAAGAAGCGGTCGCTATGATTAGGGAAAGGTTGAAGATAGCCCAATCTCGACAAAAGAGTTATGCTGACAACCGTCGCCGGGATTTGAGTTTTGAACCAGAAGACTTTGTATACCTCCGAGTTACGCCTCTCAGGGGAGTTAAGAGGTTCCATGCCAAAGGGAAACTTGCACCCCGTTATGTTGGACCATTTAAGATTTTGAGCCGCAGAGGCGAAGTTGCTTATCACCGAGTTGCCACGATCGTTAGCAGGAGTACATGATGTATTCCATGTGTCCCGATTGAAGAAGTGTCTTCGAGTTCTGAGAGCAGACACCGCTAGAGTCAATTGAGTTGCAAGAGGATTTGACCTATAAGGAGTATCCCGTGAGGATTCTAGACACAATGGATCGAGAAACTAGAAACAAGTCAACCCGTTTCAGAGAGTTCAATTGGAGCAACCATGCAGAGCGAAGCGACTTGGGAGCCTTGAAGAGGATTTGAAGAAAGAGTTTCCAAACCTATTCTGTAGTGAGCCCTGAATCTCGGGGACGAGATTCTATTAAGGGGGGGAGGTTTGTAACACCCCAAAATTTTACTTTTCCTAAACTCATGTGTGATTTGGCACTTTGGTGAATTTTTGGAATTTTCTGGAATTTATTTGGATTTATTTGGAATTTATTTGAATTTATTCCATTTTGAAATAATTGAAGAATTTAATTTTGCAAATAAATTTTTGTTGGAAATATTTTATTTGAGTCCAAAATGATCCAAAGTATTTTCCAGAATTTTTAGAATTTTTCTCGAGTCATTTGCTATTTTTAATGAATTAAATGAATTACTAGGAATTATTTTAAATATTAAATCGATTGAAAATAAAACTCGGGTCAAATCTTGTTCATCCGACCGAGCCCGAGTCGACTTCGAGTTCGAGTCCGACCCGAGCCACGTGACTCGACCGAACCCACTCCTAACCCTAATCAATCCCAACCGTTGGATCAAGATCCAACGGCTGAGATCCGCCCGACCCCGACCCGAGCCGTGTCCGGACCGGACCCGGTCGCGCCCGTGCGATCGTGGCCGTTGATCGTGCCACGTGTACGGCTCTCCGTCGTCGTCTCCGCCCGAGTCCGAGCCGGACTCCGCCGCCGTGTCCGCCGTGGAAAACTAGGTCTCCGTTTTCTGCACGGACGCCGAGGCTATTTAAAGCCCGGGGCATAACCCGAGGACCGTCGTGATCCCGCGCCCTCCCTTCTCTACTTCACCGAGGCAAAGCCGCCGCGTTTAGCCCGTGCGAGCTCGCCGTAGTTGCGCCGCTCACCGCCCGCGGTCTTTGCCGTTCATGCCGTCCGCCGTCCCTGGCCCGTTGACCTCAGATCCGGACTCACCGCGACGAGGCGCACCGAAGGACATCTCACTTCAGCCGAGGAGGCCGCAACGCCGTTGGCCGTGTCGCCGTCCCGGCTCGGCCCGGCCAGCTCGCCGCAAGCCATCGGCCGGACCGCGAGCTCTCTCGGCCGTCCGATCAAGATCCAACGCCGAGATCACGCCCACGTCATCGCCATACGGTGAGATTGGCGTTACGATTTCCAGATCTAATCTCGACCATCGGATCTAGATCCAACGGTCCGAAATCAATGCGTTAACCCAAACGCGTCAACACTGGATCTAATCCGCGCCGTTGATTTTCAAACCAACGGCCGTGATTGCGCCACATGTCGGGAAGTTGGACCGACGCGGTCAGCGCCGTCCACGCACGCGTGCGTGTGACGCTGACACGCGGGGCCCGCGTGTCGAAGGGCTCGCATGTCGGGCCTGTCCCAGCCGGCGCCGACGTCACCCATGACGTCACCGAGTGGACCCACATGTCGGGCCTCACGTGGAGCCGTGGACCGAGTCCACCGTGAGACCCGGCGCCAAGCGTGGACCAAGTCCATGGACCGGCTGACGTCAGCCAGCCAATCAGGAGCTGACACGTGTCCATGCTGACGCAATAATTAATTTCCGAAAAAAGAAAATGATTTAATAAATCGGTTTAATAATTGATTTGAATTTCAAAACTTCAAACGCTTATAACTTTTGCGTTTCAACTCCGATTTGAGCGATTCAAATTTCTAAATTTGTATAAAATTGAGATCTACCTAAATATGAATTTTATTTAATTTTTGGACTAAAGTTTTTCTCTGTAATATTATTTAATTGATTATTTAAACTTTAAATAATCATAACTTTTGCATTTTAACTCCGATTTGAACGATTCCAGTTCCTCAAAATCCAGAAAATTATGTTCTCTCTATTTATGGATTTTATTTGGAGTTTTGGGATGTTTTTGCCTAGTGTTTATTTGTGTATTTGCTATTTGCACGCTTTACGAGTAGACGTTGAAGTGCCGGAAGGATTCGAGGGAGAAGTGTTGACTCAGGATCCAACTCAAGACCAAGAGCAAGTACTTTTTGAAGGCAAGTTGTGCTTTGACCATGTTGATCCTATTTCGAAAATCTATTTTGATTTAAACTATTGCATGCTAGTTCAATTAGAAAGATACTTTGTTTAAACATGGGGGTTAGATAAATACCAATTTGCTATATGACACCTTGATTACTTAAGTATGTGCCATGACCCTTTGTCACCCTAGTTGTGGTTTACTAGTTGGACATTATTAAAAATTGCCAACATGGGTTTAGACCGTTGTAGTACACTGCTTAGACCTGCTACGTGCTCATGACATGATTTTGGACAATCAAATGCTAATATGGACTTAATGATATATTGAACCTGTTTTGGAAAAGTATCATGTGATGTTGACGGCACGTGGTGCATGGTAATCAACTGGGGTTTGATAAGCGATTTCGGCCAGGGGCATGTGGCAAGAGTAATCAGGTGGGCCAGTTGTGGCATTGGGAGTGATGATTTGGTTTTTCGGGTAGTCTTGCCCTGGTCACTCTAAGGACTTAACCTTGCAAGCCTTTGAACTGGGTCATACTTGCAACCACATGGCTGGAATGGGACGGCCCTAGTTGACTAAGTCGCTAAGGACTCACTTGTGGAGCCTCAGGGTGTCAGTTACACCGTTTGTGTGATTGTACGGGGGAGCTTATCGTGGCTGTGGCCAGGTACCCATCTAACGGTGTGTTGGTCCCATACTTCGCCTTGGCTAAGGGAAGGGATGGTGTAGAGCACGTACCGGAGAGGACCACCTGTGTTGTTTGAGGCTTCCAAAGGCTTTGTTACTGAACTCGCCTTTGTGGTGTTTGACTGTATCTTGTGGGTAAAGTGCATAACCTCTGCAGAGTGTAGAATCTATTTGAATAGCCGAGTCCACTTGATCGACAATGCTCGGGAATTACAAATCAAGGGTTAGACTTTCAAAATAACTTGGTTTTGAAAAGATGGGTTGGTTTAACAAGGAAGGTGATGGAAATATGGTGTAGGATGGGAAAAATGTTTGTTAAACTTCTTGAAAAGTTATTTATGCTTTACTTATTTCTACCGCTTTCGAATCTACTTTTGTTACTTGTCAAAAGTCATTTCTTTACCAAATATACCTGAGCTATTCCTTTGTACCAAGCCATGCATATAGTATATTAGCTTGCATTCTGGCATGACTTGTCGAGTACCAAGTACTCACCCTTGCCTCAACACAATACCAATTGAAGAGGAGACTACGCCGCTTTCGGAGGAGGAGTTCCAAGAGGACCCGTCTACTTAGGGATGCGAGCCTGGGCCATTGCCTGTGGTATACTGGATGGCGCCACGAAGTTTATTTGATTTTCCGCTGCTGTTATTTCTCTTTTAATAAGTTTCGCCTTGCAAGGCATATATTTGTAACTTGGCCATAAGGTCGAGTAACCCTTTGATTATTTAAATAAAGTACTTTGATAGTATCGTTTGGTATGATTGTGATATATACCGATGTTAAGACTGTGTGCACTAGCGCGTTCCTGGACTAGTGCTGAATACACAGAGGGTCCGGATTTGCAAATTCGGGGTCCCGACACGACGTAGTCCTCCGCGTCGGCCGCCATCCTCTCGGGCTGCAAAAGGCTATGGTTAGCGGCGGAACTGAAAGCGGATAAAAAAAAATACAAAATAAAGCGCAACTTACATAGAACTGAACCAGCCACTTCTGCGTAGGGCCGTGCGTAGCAGTGAAAGTGCTGTACCCTGCTGGTATCACACCTACGAACCGGTGCAGGAGGTCCGTCGCTACCGTGGTCGACGCCGACCGGCACCATCGCTGCCCCTCGAGCAAGGTAGGCCCAGTGAGGTAACTCACGTCCTCAAGTGTGGGCGCCATATCGCCGCACGGAAGGTGGAACGCAGCGCCTCAGGGCGCCAACGGTCCACCAAAGCGGTCAAGATAGCTCGGCCAGACGGAACCTCCTGGAGGAACCTCGCCTGTCCTGGGCGTCAGCCACGGTAGCCTCCACCATCCTGGCTAATGGAAGCAACCGCGCTGCCCTCAACCTGCATGAAAATATTGTAAGTACGCTGCCTACACACATAGATGACAGTACATTGAACTTATATAACCCTGTGATTAGTGTACTAACCTCGGAAGCCATCGCGGGTCAATCCTCCATGCTCTCATGGGGTGCGCAGCGTAGGGCGCCAAGCTCAAGAGGTAGCTGCCCGGCCGGCGCGGCTGGTGGCCAAGTGGCTCCGGTGAGTCGCATCTATCACCGGGTCAAGCAACTCGTACGCCATACCTGCAATGTGTAACCCGACAATAGGAAAATAGAAGAACATATCGTTACAAATTGAACACAACAATTACATAAAGAAAGTGCAAACAATCATTCCGTAATAAATTTGAAGTACAACAATTTAATCAGTAAGTACATACATAAACGACGAACAACAATTTAATTGGAAAGTCCATACATTAATAACGTACAACAATTTAATTGGAAAGTCCATACATTAATAACGTACAACAATTTAATTGTAAAGTCCATACATAAACGACGTACAACAATTTAATTGGAAACTCCCTACATAAACGACGTACAACAATTTTACTGCCTCTGAACCGTGGGACAATACTTGAAAGTGTGGCCTGTCTCCTTGCAAACTGAACATTTCTTCACACGACGTCCACTTTCTGCTGCATCCATATCGTTCCTTATACGCCTTGTCTGCCGTCGCCCAACACCCTTCAAATTTACTTAAATCCGGAACCCACCGTGTCGCCTCCCAGGTATGATGCTCCGTGAATAAACCCACCACTCGAAAACCGTACATTTCCCCACTCCAGGTTGCCATCACTTCTTCCTTGTTGAAGAAATGAGACAAGAATATACCTGGATCCATTCGGATTGTTGAGCAGGCCGCCATGACATGTGCGCATGGCCTGTGTAACAGACGAGGCTTGTTGCAGGTGCATGCACATGTTTGTCTATGCATGGTGCATTCATGTGTAACTCTCCGCCGGTTTGTCCCACGTCCTGATTTATCTTTACATAGTACCTCAAATCGAAGCTCCCTCGTGCCCATCTTCAATGCTCTATGCATCTCCCCCTTCTTGCCCTTTTCCTCCATGTAGGTACAAATCATCTCGGAGTACTTCACATCAGGGGCATTCATGCGAGCGACGGCCCTAGCATAGCGATCCACAAAGTATTTCATTATGCCACGAAGAACACCCTCCACTATAGCAACCAGGGGAAGTGGCCTCAACCCCCGCATGACCCAATTGTAAACCTCAGCCAAGTTTGTCGTCATGACCCCATACCTGGCGCCATCGGTGTCATAAAGCTGAGCCCATTTCTCCTTAGGCTCATGCTCTATCCATTCGAGAAGCATTTCATAGCCCTTCCATTCCTCCGAACCATGTTCTGAGGGTCTGCTGGTAACTCTGCAAGCGCCATCGGTGCCTCTCGCGAAGTCGTTGGTTTCTTATTTGCCTCATTTGTATGCCTTGACGTTAGCTCGTCCAACTTCTTCCATAGTCTCTCAAATTTTCTTTCCTGGTTCTGGTCGCACAGCCTCTTAAAAAGCTTTGTCAGCTCTTTGTTCCTAAACTGCTTGTAAAAATTGGCGCCCATGTGCCGCTTACACCACCTACTACGCAAATCAGGCCATGGATGTGTCTCATCTTCACCTTGCTGCAATTGCACGATCGCCTTTAGTAACCCGGGATGCCGATCATGTATGACACACACACCAGGCCGCTGTTCCACGACCCCAGCTTTCACGTTCCTTAGAAACCATAGCCAACTATCAGTGTTCTCACCCTCTACGAATGCGAGCGCAACGGGAAGAACCTGATTATTGCCATCGACTCCTATGGCAGTCAATATCTGGCCTTTGTACTTCCCGGTCAGAAAAGTCCCATCCACGCATAACAACGGACGGCAATGTCTGAATGCGTTGATACACGCACCGAAAGCAAAGAATGCCCGCTTGAGCAACATCTTCCCAGGGAAACGCTGTGAAGGTTGCTCGAAAATATCGACATAAGTCCCAGCATTCCTTTCCTTGATCACCTGAAGCAACCTGGCAGATTCTGATAGGAGTCTTCGTACGTGCCAAACCTTGCTTCCAATGCCTTCTGCTTCGCTCTCAATGCCTTTGCATAGCTTATCGTGTAATCGATACCTCTGCTTCTATTGCAAGTATGATGGCACGTGGCTCTAAATCCAGGTTGCCCACAATCTCCTCGTACATTACATTGGCAACAAAGCCGAAGATATATTTCTATGCGATTGTGTAGACTCTGTCAGCACACATGCATGCGGCACTACTATAGAACACTTCCAAATTGTGTCCCATTTAGGTTGGTAAGCATGGACACGCCATGGGCAACCTTCCATCTTGCATCTGACATCATACACCCGCTGATCGACTTAGCAACCTGTAAGGGTCTACGCAGCGACACCTTGCCCATGCCGTGGATCGCTTCTGCACCTCACCTTTATCCTTGTAAATTGCATCTTGCCGCACCTCATTCCAATCGTACCCCCATTGGACATCTTCACCCTCGTTGACCATCAGTCTGTCGAACCGACACTCATCCCACTCCGCGGGGAAAGGCTCTTCATCCTCTTCATCGTTACTTAAATCCTCGTAGTCCCGGCTCTCTGCGTCCATTGATATCACCAGCGATTCAATATGTTCTCCCTCGTCTGCCACACCCATTGGTTCCTGCACGTCTGCCACACCCATTGGTTCCTGCACGTCTGCCACACCCATTGGTTCCTGCACGTCTTCCATTGGAACACCAACTTCCTCATCTTGCACTGCCTCCTGAGCCGAACTAACATCATGCCTCACTGAGTATTCTCTTGCTTGGCTGCTCTCCCCAACTTCCTCCTCTTCGTCACCAACAACCTCCTGCTGTTCCTCACGGATGCCCTCTGCTTTCTCAAATGCTTGCGCCAACAATACTAATGGCCATCCTCTCTCAATCGCTGCTCTGACATACGAACTCCATGATTTCGGACCTGTAATTTCAACTAACTCCCAAGACGCATAGCCTGCCTCCGACACCCTACTCCGTGCGACTTCACACCATGCAACTCACGGTCCAACGAGAATATTTGGTACAACCATCTTCTAACTGTGCTCCATGAACGCTCCGCTGGACGTGACAGACCAACTACGACACTTGGGAAATGACTTAGTTCCACCCCTTCCACACCCATGTTCGGAATTCCCTCTCCGTAGTATATTGTAAACTGCACTCGTTCATCCATACCTGTCAAACATTTCATGAAATTCTTACTGTGTACGACACACACCTTTTAGACAATGTACTTATGCTACGTATAGACTTTCGATATGTGAAAAATCTATTTTTCAGTCTTTAATACCAATTTTCTGAATTTATTTACTGATTTCTAAAATTTAAGAAAGAAGGAAAGGCAAAATCATAATTTTTACCTATTTTTTAGGAAATTGTTCATGGCATTTTCCCGGCCCATGCAATCATCGCCGTGCAAAGCGTCGAGGCAAGCTCGTGCGGCCGGCCGGTGAGCCAAGGCAAGTGTGACACAGCCGACGGGGCTGAGGCGAGCAAGGCCGAGGCAAGCGCGGCAAACACGGCCAACGGGGCCAAAGGCGGTCGTGGCCGAGGTGAGCACGGCGAGCAGGGCCGGCGCGGCGGGAGGTTTGTTCCTATATCGCGAAAACATCGCTAAGTCGCTAAACTAGGCGAGCAAGGCCGAGGCAAGCGCGGCAAACACGGCCAACGGGGCCAAAGGCGGTCGTGGCCGAGGTGAGCACGGCGAGCAGGGCCGGCGCGGCGGGATGTTTGTTCCTATATCGCGAAAACATCGCTAAGTCGCTAAACTAACGCTAAGTAGCATGGAGATTTGTTCCAATATCGCGAAAACAACGCTAAGTCGCTAAACTAACGCTAAGTCGCTAATTCGAAAACAACGCTAATCGCTAAATTTTTGCTAAGTCACTAAGTCGCGAAAACATGACAATACTACTCGCTAAATCTCTAAATCACTAATTAATCAATCTAGTCACTAAGTTAAATGAAACATACAAGAAAGAAAAAAAATTTACCCGCAGACGCGATCTTCTTCTTCCTCCTCTCCCTCTCCTTCCTCCCTCTTCTCCCTCTCCTTCCTCCCTCTCCTCCTCTTTCTCTTCTTCCTCTCCCTCTCTTTCTTTTCTCTTCTTCTTCTCCCTCTCCCTCTCTCTTTTCTCTCGCTCTCCCTCTCTGTGCGCGTGGAAATGGCGAGATCGGGCTCGCAGCCGAACGGGTATAGGCTCCTGTCGCCATTCCATTTGGCGACAGGCGCCTCGCACGTTAGGTATTAAATGCTGTCGCCAAATGGAATGGCGACAGGACGGGGGAAATTCCTATTTTACCCCCTGTCGCCATTTGAATTGGCGACAGGATCTTCTGTCGTCAATTCAAATGGCGACAGGACCCTGTCGCCAATTCAAATGGACACAGGGGGGTAGTTTTGCTATTTTCTTTTTCGGCATATTATTTCTGTAAATTTTGATTAAAATAATATTATTTAAAAAAAAAATTCCCTGAATTGTTGTGATGGTTGATTTTGGAGCAATCTCTTCTACCCTTGACTCTACATTGGATATAAGCAGAAGCAAAAGAAATGTTATTCCAATCCATTTCTTGTATCCCATAGCCATGTGTTTCTTCTGATCATACACCAAGCATATTAAAAATCTTTAGACTGATCACATTTATAATGAAAGATCACGAGCACGTGGATAGACTTAATCAAAGGCAATGAATCAATTATTGCCAGATTTACATCACCAGGTATGCTGTATATTGTCTGTATGTATTACCAGGTGTTCGCATTCATGCAAATTTATTAAAATTTCCCACGACTACAGAAATAAATATTGAGCACGTTAAAATTTTAATAAAATGTCAAGTATAAATATTCAACCAAATAAATTCCACATATTCCATTTCCAAAAGTGGAATGCTCCGTAAATATCTTAATTGAAATTGTACACAGTCCTTGATGCGATTTTAAATGATAGCCAAAAATATGGATAATGCTTTAGAGCAAGTGGTTGCTCGTAAAGGAGAACATGTTGCCAGTCTGCGCCTGCCACCCCTTCTACCTTCACTACTATAAAAAGACTTATATTGGACGTTTTATTACAAACGGTTTTGAAAACACGCCATCATGAGGAACATCATTAACGGTTCTATAATGAATCCGTTAGTAATATCATTATAGATGATTATAACTACGAACCGTCTGTGATATGTAGCAACATCACAGATGGTTTTATTACATAACCATTAGTGATGACTCTTGTAGCTAGTACAAACCGTTCTATTCTAGAACTGTATGTGATATCTATCCATCACAGACGGTTCTAACTACAAAATGTCTGTAAAATCAACTGATGTAACGTTGTTCCCGATCTTTCGATGAAAGTGATAATCTTCGATGGGGGTGGAATTGACTTGGACGATCGGTCTACAACGTACAACGATGATGCGTCTTAGCAATCGCTAAACCAACTCAAGAGGGTTATTGACCTTGCTGTAAGCACGATCAACCTAAACACGAGGTTCAATGCCTGCAAGCAACCGAAGTACACAAGCAAGAACAAAAGTAGAAGCAATCTGAAATTGCAATTAAGAATTGAGGTTCACGAATATATAGAAATCACAACGGTGGGGTTTTGTGATGTTGTCTCCACAGGCGGTCATTTGACACGTCTAGATGACAATGTAGTTTACCTCTAGGCTAAAACTATGATAAAAAAACCCACCCTCAATTGGTGCAGCTAAAAGGGTATTTAAAGGGGGAAGGAGCGGGTGCGGCCAGCTTGGAGAGGAGGCCGCATCCTAGGAGGGTTTGGCCTATTCTGGGAATAATCCAATCCAAATCCCCCCTTCCATCCGTGGATCGGAGACGGTATTCTTGCAGTGATATACGCTCATTAATGAGTCATACATCCTCACTAAGGCCCTTAGTGGTGATCCACGTCATCCTCTCAAAGTGAGCAACAATGTCGTTCTGAAGGACCGAGATGGCGATCAGAGGAGGGGGGGTGAATGATCCCAAATAAAATCGTCCCCTACTCAACGTACTCCAAACAATCCCACAAAGAAACCGGTGCTCCTCAAATTCGCAAAACCCGCAAAAACGGAACGCTTAGACAACTATGTGTATCCCTAGCTTGCATGGATGAGAACCATGAATCATGTGAGGGATTTTTAAATCATAATCTTGGTTTTCAAGTGTCCAAAAGAAAGAGGAATCAATTCAAATAAATCTTTTCTAAAAGAGATCAAGCCAAATCACAAAAGCCTCTTTTAGAGAAGCAAAAACAGATTTTTTTAGGAATTGTCCTCACTTAGAGCAGGTGTTTGGTGGACTTATGTTGCTCCAAATTTTTTGGAAAATTTTCACCCTGTGAAAAGATGAGTTGTGAAACACTCCACCAAAAATCACCTCCAAAATCCTTGTATAAAAATCTAGAAAAATCAAGGACTACAGATAGTCAAAAACTTCGATCAGGAAATTTATGGCTCGGTTTTCACCTCATAGATGCCAAATGGTGCAACCAGTGGACTCCAAAAATTTTTCCACAGATGGATATATGAGTCACTCAAAAAATATTTTTCTATATTTTTTTAAAAATCAAAGACTGACTGCTGCATGAAGAACAAGTTCAGGACAAATTTGCAATCTTGATAGAAACTTGATGTCTAGTCTATCCTAGAGTGCAAGAAAGATGTAAAACCAAATGAGTACCCTCAAGACATCCTTGATCAACAGCATTTAGAAGGAGAGGAGGCAAATCCAAATTGCGAGAAAGTAAATTGCGAGAATTTACATGCGGCAAAGTAAATGCTGAATTTAAATATCGTAAAGTAAAAACATAATGTAAATGCGGAATTTAAATTCACAAGAATGTAAAGAAAATCTTTATAATTTCTAGTTGGAAGGTTTACAAAGCCTCACTTCATGTGGGCCAAGCTCATAGGAGCAACTCAAACCTTCAAGTGAAGGAGGGCATCCCTCCCCCTCTATTTATACTACTCTAGGGCTACCTACCACCCTTGGATGAGTCTCAAACCCTAGGGCACTCCACCAAGGGCTAGGATTAACCCACTCATTCCACCCCCACACATGGGCTTTACATGGGCCACATAGGCCATACATGGTGTCAGCGTATGAGCTAACAGACCCCTTCCGAAGTGGGGTATATGAAGTTCGAACGGGAGGCTTTCGTGGAGATTGCTCGAGAGACGGTGGAAAGGAAACAGAGACGAAGCTCACAAGAAGACGCTAGGGTTTACCCAGGTTCAGGCCCTCCTTACGAGTAACAGCTCTAGTCCTGCTTGTCTTATTCTTGCTTGTGTTCTTGGGGAAACTGAGAAAACCAGGGACATGGGACTCAAGGATCCCAACCTAAAGGAGAATGAATCAACCTAAAGATTGAACCCCCTCTCCCATGCACCCCAGCTGCCTTTTATATCCGGGCTGGCTGGGGCGCATGGGGCTTACAATAGTGCAGCACATTGAGTACACTGCCATGCCGCATTTAATGCACCTGTCACTGTTATTGCAGCACACTTAATGCCCTGGCACAGCCATCCTCTCCCCCGCTTCGGGCCCCGCGCCTGCCGGCTCCGCCCGCTCTGCCGGGGTGGGAAATTGCATCGTGACGCCACTCGCAATAATGGCGCGCGTTGGGAACACACGCTGCCAGACTGTGGCCTTCATTACCCCCATTTAATGCGCATGATACGCATTAAATGTCTTTAACTTTCTGTGTGGCGGCACAGGTTACTAGGTGGCCTCGGGAGCTGAGGGCCAGTGGTGTGGACTGGGCACGGTGCGTCCGCCTGGCGACCACCTTACTGACCGCCAGCGGCGTGGCCTGGTCACCACCTATCCGCTGGGCGGCCACCTTACTGACCGCCAGCGGCGTGGCCTGGTCGCCACCTGTCCGCTGGGCGGCCACCTTACTGACCGCCAGCGGCGTGGCCTGGTCGCCACCTGTCCGCTGGGCGGCCACCTTCCTGACCGCTAGTGGCGTGTCTTGGACGCCACCTGTCCGCTCGGCGGTCCCCTTACTGACCGCCAGTGGTGTGGCCTGGACGCCACCTGTCCGCTGGGCGATCACCTTCCTGACGACCAGCGGCGTGGCCTGGACGCCACCTGTCCGCTGGGCGGTCACCTTACTAACTGCCAGCGATGTGGCCTGGACGCCACCTGTCCGTTGGGCGGTCACCTTACTGCCCGCCAGTGGCATGGCCTGGACGCCACCTGTCCGCTAGGCGGCTCTTACTCAGGTGTAGTGGGCACCCTGGTGTAGAATACACCGACAATAGCCCCCGGACCCACCCTAGAGCGCCCTTATACCTTTTGGATAAATGCCCACGTAACGCTGCGGCTTTAAATGCCGCCGCCGTTTCCGGGCATCGAGGCGGAGCGTGCAGCCGCCCCCGCCTCGTAACCTGCGCGGGCCTTGGGAACACGCCCGCGCCTTTACTGATTTTTTGGGTTTCCCACCATCGAACCGCTGCGTCCCTTCGGGTCTCCCGCTGAAGCATTCCTCCACGTGTCTATATATATATAAGTGGCCACTGGGGGAGCGGTTCCTTTCTTCCTTTCAGCCTCGCCCAACTACTAAGCCCTAACCTTTGCTTCTTGCGAACTGCTTTTTCGCTGCGCATCGCCTCCCTCTTGCACCTTCTCTTCTTCGCTCACATGGGGCCTCCAGCACCTCTGCTCCCTCCGTCGACCGTCGAGGATGCCGACGTCGTGAGGTTTTCCTGGTACATCTTCGGCGGCACCATCCGCACCCGTCTCAGGACCACCGTGCCCGGCTACCGCCCTGGAAAAGTGATCTTCTTCGACTGGGCGATGCTGGTGGGTCTCCTCCCGCCGATCTCTGACTTCTACCTCGCCGTCCTCAACTTCTACTCCATCCACAACATTCACCTTCCTCCTAACTTCATCGTCCTCCTTGCTGTCTTTGCCCACTTATGCGAAATGTTCGTGGGAGTGGCCCCCAACCTTCCTATCTTCCGCTTCTTTTACACCTTGCGCGCGGCCAGGGACTCCTGCACCCCGTCGGGCTGCTGCCACCTCCGCCTCCGGGACCTCGCGGCTTCGTGCTACATTCCGCTGGACTCCCGTTCCAACTAGAAGACTTGGCGCAACGAGTGGCTCTACGTCGCGGACGACAGCGGCGTAGAAGTCCTAGAGCTGCCGACTGGGACAGCGATCAGCGACCCCACCTGGGGAGCGCACGTCGATGAGACGCCCGAGCTCCGGATGATGCTGGCCCGCGTGGACCTGCTGCGGACAGCGGGCCTGACGGGAGGCATGGTTCTCCGAGACTACATATCTCGGAGGATCAGTCCCCTGCGCCGCCGTGCCCGCCTTTCCTGGCAGTACACGGGCCCCGACGACATGACCCAGACAGCTCCCGGAGGTAGGCCACTTGCTTTTCTTTCTTTTTGGTGCCCTTTGCGACTGCCGCTGAGCTAACGATGGTTTCTCTCTTCTTTCTTCTTTTCAGCCGCAGGGGACTTATCCCTCGCAAAGATCGACTCCTGGATGGGGCTGCTGGGCATCTCTAGCTTCGTCCCACCTTTTTCGGTGGGCGCACTCCCACTTTGCCAAGTGAAGCCCCGGGAGCGCGTGGCGATCACCCGTGCCATGCCGACCATGGATGCCATGGGACTGGTGAACACGCCCCACCAAGGGGCGTTGACGATCCGGGGCCCTCATCCAGCTGGCGACCAGGGAAGGGGCAAGCGCCCTGCTGACGATGACGCCCCTGGAGCCAGCCCTAAGAGGGCTTTCATCACGTCAGGGGGCGCGACGACCTCAGCTGCACCGCTCGGCTCGACCGGGGCGGGGAGCTCCAAGGCGACCGCGGCTACAACTTCAGCCTCTCCCGCCGAGGTGGCTGACGTCGACGTCGCTCCGACCGTAGCTTCGCCGTCATCGATCCTTCCGCCGCCGTGGGCGCAGGTCGACCCGCCAGCTCCGGATCCGCCAGCCCCAGCTCTTCCGCCTACGCTAGCTGCGCAAGCCAAAGTACCGCCAGCACCGGTGCCGCGAGGGGGACTGATGCTCGCACCGGCCGCGCCTCGCTTCAGGAGGCCTTCTGCTGGGTACTTAAACCAACACACGGCAGATTGTTAAGTTCTTTTAATCTGAGAGGCTTACCTCCTTTTTACCTTCTTCAGGGCGACCACTTCAGGCGCCCCAGCCGGAGGCGACCAGGGCACTGCAGTGGCCGTGGCAGCGCCGGCTATGGCGGTCGAGCACCGAGGCGACCCAGGTGGCCGCCGCAGGGCGGCCGTCTTACCGCCTGAAGGTGGGATGGACCTGCCACCCACTCCGGAGGCTCCCAACGCTTCAGTCCCCTCAGCGAACGTGGACGCTCTGCTGGCCACCCTCGGTGAGCTGCACTCCAGCGTGAGCGGCCGCCTCGCGACGAGCATGGAGAGGCTGAGGGAGGCCACCGTGGAGAACAACCGCCTTCGCAAGGAGGTGCAGGACTGGCGCGGCCGGGCGGAGCGGTTGGAACAAGACCTGCAGTAGGAGAGGGAGCAAGGAGCCCTCCGCGTCAAGGCGATCACCCGGGAGCGCGACGAAGAGAAGATTGATCGGCTCTGCGCGGAAGCTGACACCACCTCCATGCTGCGCCCCGCCTTCGACCGGATGGTGGCCAGCTTGGCGCCACTGGGCTGGAGCAGCCGGCCCCCCTTGATCAGACGGCTCGGCACTATGCCTTCTACATGGGCCAGATCGCCGACTTCTTCACCCTCCTGCCCGGCGCCTTAGCCACCCGGTCAAGCCAAGAAGGGCGGGCAGTTGCGGCGGCCACGGAGATGTACGTGCTCACCTGCTGCGCCAGCCGGGACGCCAACTTTGACCCCCTGGCCGCTATCCAGCGAGTGGAAGGGGACTGGGCCCGCGCAGAGGCACAGGTCAGCAACGCCGCCGAGCAGGTCGTCGATCAGCTCGAGATGGTCAACCCGGCGCTGGAAGCAGTTGCCGAGGACGTGGCGCTCGGGCTGGACGCCAACCCGGTAGAGGACCAGGCAGCCGCAGAAGCCGCGGCGAACGAGGAGTGAAGACTCTAGACTTAGCTTTGCCCACTTTTTTGTTTTGTCGTCCTCTATAAAAAGACTCTTGCAAGTCAGATTCTTGTTCATAAATGCATTCACTTTCCTTCACACGTCTTATGTTTGGATGCTTGTCCGCGCCTCCACTATGCGGGTTCTGGATGAAAAAAAAGCAACCGCACGCTTTAAGGGTTAGTTGGGGCGCAGGGCCTGGAACCCTCGTGCCGGGATGTCGCTATCACAGGACCTTAGGACCTTGCGAAATTAATTACTCTAGCGGTCTCTTGGGACCGAACACTTGGTGAGGTGTGGCAGGGCAGTAGGCTCTCGGTAGTGGTGTTTGAGTCGCCGGTTCTCACGGGGACACCCTGAGCGTCATGACCGTGTTGGAAACCGTGCCAAACTAGCCGCCCGATCGCCCATCCCTGCACGCCACGCTCACCCAGTGGTTCCACTTTTACTGTCGAGAATTCAAAGAGCCGTGAGGTACTGAGGGCGATTACGCGGGCACGGCCCATCGGGGTGCAAACCAAAAAAAAAGAGAACAAAGGCGACAACTGCTTTGAACGAAAAGAAATGCTTGATTAAAACAGAAGCTTCCCCCTACCAGCCCATGAGAGGAAAACTCGACCCGGCTGGCCGAGGCATACAGCTCTGTACTTACAGCCAATTTAGGGATAGAACTTGTGTAGGAGCTCTATGTTTTAGGAGTTTGCCAGCTCCTCCCCGTCTTCAGTGGCCAACCTGACAGCCCCGGGACGAGAGACCGAGACCACCTTAAAGGGGCCCTCCCATTGGGGAGACAGCTTGTGCAACCCGGTATGCGTCTGAATTCTGCGCAAGACCAGGTCGCCCACTGCCAGTATTCTCTCACTGACCCGGGTGGCGTGGTACCGCCTGAGACTTTGCTGGTACCGGGCAGCGCGCAAGGCTGTGCGATCTCGTACTTCTTCCAGGAGATTGGCATCCTCTCGACGCAGATCTTCCTGGGCTTCCTCTATGAACACCGCCATGCGCGGTGACCCTAAGGCCAGCTCCGAAGGCAGGACAGCTTCTGCGCCATAGACCAGGAAAAAAGGAGTTTCCCCGGTGGCCCGACTGGGGGTGGTACGAAGCGACCACAACACAGCCGGGAGCTCTTCAGTCCACCGGGCTCCGTGCTTGTGGAGTCGATCAAACGCCCTGGTTTTGAGGCCCTTCAGCACCAACGCATTGGCCCGCTCAACTTGGCCATTACTCCTTGGGTGGGCCACCGAGTCAAAACAAACATTGGTGCCCATTTCTTCACAGAAACCCAAGAAGGCAGCACTGGTGAACTGGGCGCCATTGTCGGTGATGATGCGGTTGGCGACCTCGAAACGGGCGAAGATTCCTTGCATGAACTTGATTGCAGCGGCAGTGTAATGGCTTTGACCGCCTCGGCTTCCACCCATTTGGTAAAGTTGTCGATGGCGACGAACAGATGGGTGTAGCCCCCTGTGGCCCACGGCCCGCCATCGGCGTGGCCTGGACGCCACCTATCCGCTAGGCGGCTCTTACTCAGGTGTAGTGGGCACCCTAGTGTAGAATACATCGATACATGGGTTTTAAACAAAACCTGATCAACCTGATGCAACGGGCCTTCATCCATCGGACTTGACCGCTCCGTTTCTGTCTCTTCGAGCCTCCAATCTGAACCAGAAACCTTGAGCCACCTCAAATCCATTTCCATGATGTATAGGTGATCCCAGTTTGAGCCCAACCATCTCGTCGGCATCCTCGACCGCTGTGGACCTCGGTTCTCGCAACCTAGTCCCGGTACTTACCAACGACCATAGCTGCCTCAATAACCTGTACCACAAGGACCAAACCATTTTGCACATTCCAAAATACACTCTTACCTTTTTCTTCGTGCATGTTAGTCCACATTTATCATAAATTCAAACATGCAATTCCAAGTCAAATCAAACTCAAACCTGAGCACACCGTACTCAAATAAAGTCAAATACTCATCACAAATATGGATGGACCTCCACATGGTCCTTCACCTTCGTGTGTGTAGAGTGATGTACAGAACTCTCATCACATGACATTGTTAGTAGAAGGCAAGAGACAAAAATTACAAATATACGAGTGTTGACTAAAGCTCTTACAAGTTCTTACCGTGCAGCGGGTGTTGTTGGCCGTTAGTGTTGTCAAAAGTTCTCCGAAGCTTGGATAAAGCAATTTCCAAGGGGCCGAACAAATGTACGAGGTATGATGTGGAGCTTGTATATACAATTTTATCACTCACACAATTTATTGGCACAATATATCAAATAGCAATGCACGCTGAAAATATGCTCAAACACTAGCCTAGTTGCCGGTATTCAACAAGGGAGAACTCAACGGTGCATAAGCCTAGATAGTGAAAATTTGTGAGTGGAGAACAATGTAGTGACAAGCAAAGAAAAAATAAGAAATGAGAGGAGCAACCCTATGGACGCAAAGGAGTGAACCAGATATATATATATTTTGCTCTTTTTTTCTTCTTTTTTTCTCTTTTTTTCTATATGACGGAAGTCACCAAAAATCCTTCTTTTACCTCACTGATCCCAGGGAGCAATGCAACTCACAACTTTTTTTGGCAGGGGTAAAAAGGTAATTAAAAGATGTAACGTTGTTCCTGATCTTTCGATGAGAGTGCTAATCTTCCATGTGGGTGGAATTGACTTGGATGATCCGACTACAACGTATAATGATGATGCGCCTTAGCATTCGCTAAACCAACTCTAAATGGTTGTTGACCTTGTTGTGGGCACAATCAAGCTAAACACGAGGTTCAATGCCTGCAAGCAAACGAAGAAACAAGCAAGAACAAAAGTAGAAGCAATATGAAATTGCAATTAAGAATTGAGGTTCACGAATATATAGAAATCACAAAGGTGGGGTTCTGCGATGTCTCCATAGGCGGTCGTTTGACACATCTAGATGACAATGTAGTTTGGCTCTAGGTAAAAAGTATGATAAAAAACCCACCCAAAATTGGTGCAGCTAAAAGGGTATTTAAAGGGAGGAAAGGATGGGGGTGCAGCCAGCTTGGATAAAAGGCCGAAACCTAGGAGGGTTCGACCTATTCTAGGAATAAACTAATCCAAATTCTCCCCTTCCATCCCTGGTCTCTTCTAAAAATATCTAGGAATCTAATTAAGGTAATATGACTTGCTGCTATTACATGGCTCATGTGACCAAATTAAGTGGCATGGCACCTTCCATGGACTTGGCCAAAATCCCTTTGCTTAAGGCCAAGGAATTTTACTAAGTCTTGTTATGGTGGTTTGAGTGTCCAGAAATCACCACTTGTCTCTTCCACTTGATTTCCTTCTCTTTGTGGTGCTGAATTCGTTCTCTTTGGGGTGCTACCATCATCGCTACCGTCATCTCCATTCTTGACTCCTATGCTCCATAGCTTGTCTCTTGTATCCATGCTTAGTCCATCATTCCTGAGTATCAAATAACAACTTGAATTAGGCAGTATCAAATCCTCAGCAAAATTAATATTATCCCCAAGGAATGAAAGTACTTGATAATTGATTTGATGAGCACGAGCTCTAGTGAGTGGTCCTTGTATTGTTGAAAGAGTAGTAACATATGTTGATGTTGATGTAGTGGGTCTAATAGTGGGGGAGATGTCCTCATCATCAACTGAACCACTATATAAACATACCGATAGAGGTTCGTCGAGCAAATCACCGAGTCCCAGCGCGTTTCACCTCCCCCAAACCATAGCCCCCAGCATCCTCCTCCCCATCACCACCTCCTCTCTGGAGTCCTCCTCCCCGGCACCACCTCCTCGGTGTCCTCCCCGACACCACCTCCTCCCTAGCATCCTCCTCACTGATGTCCTCCTTCTTGGCACACCTCCTCTTCGGCGTCCTCCTCCCTGGCACCACCTCTTCCCCGGCATCCTCCTCCCCATAAAGGTGAGATCAATAACTTTCTGTTTTCCCATTTCCTTGCATGATTTTTCTTTCTAGCGTTTGAAAGCCTAGTATTTTGTTTGCTTTGTTTTACATGTTGTATACCTAAAATGATGCTCAATTTGACCACCACCTCAGCCCTACTATCTTTCTGGGGGCCTGTGAGGGAGTATTATTAACCTCATGACTAATGCGTTCATTTAGTTTTCCAATTGGAATAGCTATCTTTGAGGATAATATTTCTAGGATGGCGGCAAGAGCAATACATTATTATGCTACTCTCTTGTTTTTTGTTGTGAGTGCTGGGTTTTGGATAGTACATGGGATTCAATTATTACCACATAAAGTTCATGGTGAGGCTCTATTGGATGTGCCAATTATAGTTCAAAGGTGATGGTGTTCTGTTCTAACATTAATGTAACACCCCGGCACCTAATGTGCTCAGAATATCACCATAATGGACAACAGTGACAACCAAATAACAAGAATTGAATTTAAAAAACAGCAACTTCGATAAAGATCTAAACAAAATTTCGGCAGCATGTATTCTCTTTATCAAGGTTTTAAGCATCAATAATAAAATTCATAGCACAATAGCATAATAAGAGTCAATAATAACATGATAAACAGGGGTATCACCAACAATTCAAACCAAGGAGATAAATTTAAATGTCACATGATCAACTACGGAATAAACATTTAATCATAGCAACCAACACGACATAAAATCACGATACAGTTCATTCAAGTAACCATCACAATGGCAGAATGGGTATGATGTTATCTAATTAAGTGATGCTAAGTGAAGAAGTGAATCTAGGTCCCTTTCCCAAATGCCGGAAACGAGGTACCTAAAAAAACATTAAACAACAAGCGTGAGTTCATCACTCAGCAAAGTGTATTGCAATGCGAAACAAGGTAATAACATGTAACATACATATGAATATACTCTATGCCCTAAACCATGTGAAGATCAATTCATACAACTTCTTCATTCACACTCTCAAGTAATGCATCATGCTATGCTCCTTTTCTTAGCACATACCGGTATTGCCGAGTGCACACCCGTCGGTGTGCACCCTCATTCCCTTCCATCCCGTGGAGGGGCCTACTCTTACTGACTCGCTCCCATTCACAACAGTGAATGGGACTACGAGGTAGAAATTTTATGTTCACTACGTGTGAACACAGAGGCTCGCATCAGAATGGGTCGCCTCTTCCATTATAAATGCACCAATGCAAATTGACATAAATAAATTGCAACTACACTCATTTCTAACAACTTGCATAACCATATTTAAATACATTATCATCAACAGTGCTCACATCCATAACTTAACATTCATATTCATCTAATCAATTCATTAATAAGAAAGGTAATAACCCGACAAAAGGATTTCTAACAAGCGGGTTAAGCAAAACAATGAGCATTCATTCATTCTCACACATCATGCATCACAATACACTTGCCTTTAACCTCTCGAAACGGTATTGCAAGAAGTTGATGCCACTCCCGGGGTCACACCACCTGCAAATAGATACATTCCACTCAAAAACATGCCAACAAAGCAACACAAGACTCATAACTACATTGGCTTCGCGACCCACTCATAAATCCCGAAAAAATAGTAATATGCCCAAACGGGACATCAACCTTCTAACGATCATAACTTAGGTTATACCACTCCAAATCAAGTAAACGAATATATTTTCTCAATCTAAGGGAAGTTTAACATCTTTTTCTAAGTATTCGGAAAATCTAATTCGGCCTCTAGGTTGCTCTAATCTGCAGATGAACACAGACACTACCATTTGCGACATCAATTGTACAGTGCTAAGTAAAAAGGGCATAACTTTTAAATGGCTGAACGAAAATTAGTTAGTTTGGTCTTCATTGAAAGATAATTCAATTATATACAACTTCCGCAACAGCCGGTCCCCCAGAAAACAAATCTAAAATTTTCTAATTTGCGTTCTAACAGAGCACATAAATCTGCTTGCGAATCCAGAATCTGTCCCGAAATTGGATCTATATCTAACCTCAACTTCCCAACATGAAAACCAGGAACGAATCCATATAAACACTCCCAAAACCATCCTCTATAAGAAAACAAAAGCCTAAGGAAGAATGAATTTTCTTACCCAACCATTGGATCGAAGACTACATGAGAAACCCGCCCGATCTGCAGCCCTTCTAGCGATCCGATTCACCGGGGACAGCAATGGGGATAAAAAAAAGAATAATTGGGAGAGGAAACTGGGTGGAGGCACCCGAGGGGTGGAGGGGGAGAGATCTAGGGTTTGGAGGGGGGATCCCCCTTTCAGGCCCAAAAAGGCCTGACTAGAAGGCCCAGAAACTGAAAATATCTCTAGAATTCAGATTTTCTCCACTAAATTTCTCCTGGAATATTACATTCTCACTAAAGTTCATCTGGGATATTAAAATTAATTAGTTGTAGCATTATTTTCCTGGATTAAGTTTGGGTTATTGTGTCGGTGTGTTTCATTAGAGATTGAGATGATTGTGAATCCAATTGATCTTATGCATAGGCCCTATATACTTTACATACAATCATTACCATGTCCCTTCTGCCTTTCAGCCATTTGGTATATGATATGTGTGAGTTGGTTCGAAGAAGTTGCAAAAATTTATAATTGGCCCTTACTCAATTAGGGATATGGATTCCTAACTTTCTCTTTAGTAGTGGTCCACTGAAAATTAGCTATAACTTATTTAGCATTTTTATATCCTAGAAGGTTTGAGTTAACATTCTTATCTAGCATATCTTGCTTTATATCCTAGTAAAAAATGGACGACATGGAAAAGTTGTCAGAAGCTAAATAAAAACTTGAGGTGAAGATCGAACAATTGAAGGGCAAGATGAAACAAGAACTGAAAGACATAGAGGATCGCTTGTAAGATATCGAATCCGTTAATACGACACTCATCACTAAGGACCGCAGGGCAAATGCAGAGCTGGAAGAAGCTAAAAATGAGCTTATAGAGGTAATATAAAGGTTTTTAGTGTTTAATTTGATGTGGTTACTGAAAATAGACCAAGACACCATTTTGACAACAACATGATCTATTTTGTAGGGTTTAAGAGATATGACTAGAGATCAATCGGTTATTGGTGTCAAACAAATGGGCACTGAACTGAAGTTGCGAAACTTCAAACAAAATCGAAAGCCTCTATTGCAGAAGCTATGGCACATACGATGGTAGACATGAAAAAGCTCAAAGGTCTTCTTGTCAATTTATTGTATAATATTTTGTCAATGCATTGTCACCTAACATTATACTCAATATACATTTGCTCATCTTGAATGCAGTAACTTAATAGTGTATTGCTTGTTGGAACCAAATATTTTTCGTACCCCCCTCAGCAAAACTTCTATCATTAGTATATGTTGTTCAAAATTTTCATCTACTTAGATATTTCTGCAATGACATTTACGAGCCACAACCAGTTATAAATTTTATAATTGAATATCTAAACATCATAGATGAAATGAGGCAACAGCTTGTCTGATCAGGATCGTCTTAAAATATGAACATTTGTAGCGCTTTTGTGACACTACGGAATGTCGTAATCTTATAAAATGTGAAATTTTAGGTTAAAATTATATGGTATGAGGTTTAATTGCTTTTCCGGGCCGATTTCGGGAGTTTGGGCCGTTCCGGGGAGGTTGGGCCTAAGGGGGATGAGTCGTGGGCCATGGTTGGAGGGAGTTTGGGACCATGAGGGAGGGACGGGCTAGGTTGGGCTGCCTTGTGCGCCCCCTAGCCCCCTTGTGTGCCACCCCCCTTGCCTTCGGGTTTCCCCCCTCCCCACCTCCTAGCCGCCCCCATCTTCTTCCCCTTTTGCGCCTCCCCACCTCCTAGCCGCCCCCATCTTCTTCCCCTTTTGCGCCTCCCCACCTCCCTAGCCGCCTCCCCCTTGCGTCCCACCCCTCGCCTCTCCTCTCCACCCCCCTTGCTGCCCTAGGGGAGATCCCCACCTCGCCACCCCGCTGATCCATCCATCGGGAAGCCCCGTGACAAGGAGATCCGGCGGTTCCGGCTCAAGGAGGACGATCGGGGACCCGGGACGGAGGATTTCAGCGTTCGTCGTTCGTCGGCCAGAGGTATGGTATGGGTGATCCTTGGCTATGGACTAGGTAATGATCTAGAGGTTGATTTGATGCTTTTAGATCAAGTGGTGGTGCTGTGATTGGGTAGATTGGTTGAAAACTAGATGTTTCTTAATTCTCTGCTTCGGGCAGATTGTGTAGTCAACCTAGGGTTTGAGTTTTCGTGACTTTAGTTTCGTAATTTGGTCAGCCGCCTGTTGAGAAAGTTGTAGGCAACTTTAATACCTTTAATTGGACATAAAGAACGTCCAATTCCGCCTAGCTTTTTGAAAGTTATGCTCAATTTACTGAACGTGTTCAAATCTATGACGTAGTTGGGAAAGAACGTAGTGTTTCGTAGATTAAACAATTTTAGAGGCCGAATCAGGTTTTCCCACTAATTATAAAAAGTTAGGAAATTTCCTAAAGATTCGCGATGATGTACTCGTTTAATCGATTCGGAGTCCTAGAAAGAAAGTTATGCTAGATTGAATCCTGACGTCCCGACGGGACAGATTCTTTGTTTTTCGGTTTTGGGAATAGTTTGTGAAGTTTGGGTAGACGAGCTTTTGCTTACTATTTTGGGGGCACATTTTGAGTATGTGGCATGTTTGTGCAGGTGGTGTGACCCCGGGAGTGCCCTCAACCTCTCGCCAATCCGTCGCCCGAGGTTAAGGCAAGTGTATTGAAATGGGTGTCGTTTTGAATGTTGCTAGACTTGATTAGATGCAAATTGCTTTATGATATGATGCTAAGATGGATGTTGGACGATGACATGATGAACATGATTTTATATTGATCATGATTGCGTTGTATTAAATGTTTATGCCAATCTTTACAAGTTATGTCATATGTGCATTCATAATGGAAGAGGCATCCCGTGCTGATGCGGGCCTTTGTGTTCACACGTAGTGAACACGAAAGACCTACCTTGTAGTCCCATCCATGGGTGTACATGGGAGCGAGTCAGTAAGAGTAGGCACCCTCCATCTACGGGATGGAAGGGGAAGGGGGTGAACGCCGACGGGTGTGCACTCGGCAATATCGGTATGTGCTTCGAGGAGCTATGAGCATATGCATTGCATACATGATCATGATGAAATGAGTAGAATGATGTTGAGACATGAGTATGATGTTGTATACGAAATTATGACTTGTTCATGATGTTTGAGCATGATATGTAGTGAGGATAACAATGAATTGTTCTTTATGGTCCATTGCAATATACTTGCTGAGTGACGAACTCACGCTTGTGTTTTATGTTGTTTTAGGTACCATGACACCGGTATGTGGGAAGGGGCAATAGCTACACATCTTCACGTAGCTCCACACTTATAGTCACATTTACCAATTTGAGTCATGATCATAATAATAGTGCCATGAAACATGGTGTATGGATTAAATTGTGTGCTTGTGTTCCTTATTTGCTTCGCTATAGTTTATGGAGTGGTTGGATTTGGTATTGTTGACTTATGTTGATGTTAAATTCATTTATATTGCTGCTTAGATGTCTTATGTTATGATATGATTTGCCTTGTTATTGCTATTGTTTCAATTCATGATAAAACAAAAGAGATGCTACCGAAATTTTCGGTTTTAGCAATTGTGCCTTTGCTATAATTTATCTTAAGTTGTGGTTTGTAGATGTTGTTTTGTCTTTGTTTGGTGACATTCGGGCATAATAGATGCCGGGATCTTACAGTTGGTATCAGAGCGGGCTGTAGGTCCTTGGAATGTGTATTTTTAGTGTCATACAATAGGATACAACTAAAATGTGATGTGGAATAACTTAGAAACATGGCTTAGGTTTTAACTAAAATTTTGTCAAAGGATAGCAACATTAAAACTTGCAAAAGTGGAATAAGTAATTTAAAATTTGACACACTTGGTTGCACAGTTGGATGGGGTTTTGGTTCATCATTGCATTGCGCTTGACTATTTGATGAAGACTATGTTTATGATGATGTTTGATCCTTGCTCTTGCTTATGTGATGACATGCTTATAATTGTGTGATTATATGGTTGTCTGACTGTAGCAGCCATGCCGAGGGGTAGAGGCCGTGGTCGCCGTGGCTGTGGAGGCCAGGGGCGAGGTTCTCAGGGAGTTGCCGAGTCTGTAGCTGAGGGGAGCGCTTCGCTCAATGCTCATGGGCTAGCGCAGGAGGAGCTCCCGGCGGCACAGTCAGGGGCTGAGGTGCCGGCCGCCACTGCGGACTTGGTTCAGGCTCTGCAGAGGGAGGTTCAGGAGCTGCGCCAGTAGTTGCGGGCAGCCCCTGCTGTTGTGCCTCCCCCTACAGCGGCCCCAGTTGCTTCCCCCGCTATGCAGGAGCCGAGGATGAGTCTCCGGGAGTGGATGTCCCTCTGTCTGGACACTTTTGACGGAGCGGGCACGCCGGTCCAATCCGTAGACTGGCTGCGGTACATGGAGTGGCAGTTTGAGGTTCTGGAGTTGACCTCGATCCAGAGAGATCGCTTTGTGGCCTTTCAGCCAAAGGGCCTAGCGGATATCTGGTGGGAGGGGGTTCTTGCTGCTAGAGCCCCCGCTCTTGGACCGGTCACCTGGGAGGACTTTGTGGCTCGCTTCCCAGCCAAGTTCTACCCAAAGTCTTTCCTTGAGAGGTCGGTGGCAGAGTATGATGTGGAGTTCAACAGCGTGGTTCGCTTCGTGCCAGTTGTGGTAGTTGATGACAGGGAGAAGGCGAGGAGGTTCCGTAGGGGCCTCAACCAGGAGTTTAGAGTTGTCATGGGGGCGACTGTCCCTTGTGACTTCTCCTCCGTGGTGGAGCAGGTGAAGGGCATGGAGCTTGAGCTGGAGCTCTCTAGGGATAAGCAAAACCCTGGTGGTTCGGGGATTCCAGCGGCCCCGGGCGGGGGCCAGAAGAGGACTTTTGGTGGAGGAGATGGGTCTTCTCAGCGACCCACCTTCAAGAAGTTCAAGGGGGGACAGGGTTCCTCCTCAGGGGCCAGGGGGAAGCCGTCCCAGTCCACTTCTTCGCGGGTGGCTGTTCGTCCTGCGCCAGGGGCAGGGCATGATCTGCTTCTAGTGCGGGGGTGGACACCGTGCTGCGGAGTGTGGTTGGTCCAGGGACTGCAACCACTATGGCAAACCCGGTCATATGGGACGAGTCTTCCGGTTGAATCCGGGTAGCATCATCAAGTGGGAGGCGGTGCCTTCTCCCACTCCAGCGGCATCTTCCAGGGGTTCGGTGCAGATGCTGGCGGCCCCTGTTTCCCCGTCGCCCTCTGTTTGGGCGCCCCCGGTTGCCTACTGGGGCATCAGCCTTGTGTCGGGACTCCCGCTGTCCCAGCGCCACCAGGAGTGCACGCCTTGCCGACCGCCGAGTCAGCCGGGCATCCAGAGGTGGTTTCAGGTACTCTGCTTGTGGATTCAGTTGATGCCTTTGTTTTGTTTGATTCTGGAGCATCCTATTCTTTTGTGTCATCTGAGTTTGCTATTAGAGCTAAGTTGGGAGTTCAGCGGATCTCTGAGTCTGTGATAGTCAGTTCTCCTGGGGGTTTGATTGCTAGTTCTTTGGTTTGCCCAGGTTGCACCATTGCCATTGATGATGAAGTTTTCTTTGCCAATCTTATGGTGATCCAGTTGGCTCCTTTTGATGTCATTTTGGGCACGGACTAGTTGCATCAGTACCGTGCCAAGATCTGTTGCTTTTGGAGGACAATTACCTTGCAGGCCCCGTCAGGGGTGGAGTTGACCTTTCAGGGTGGTATACCATCTAGTTCCATCTTTGCTTTGGTTAGTATGTTTTCTGGTTGCCGCTTGATGCAGTTGGGTTTTCTCATGGCTATTTCTGAAAAGCTATCTTCTTCAGTATCAATTGAAGAGATTCCTGTGGTGAAGAAGTTTGCTGATGTGTTCCCTGATGAGTTGCCTGGTTTGCCTCCAGTGAGGAGTGTGGAGTTTCGTATTGATCTTATTCCTGGCACTCGACCTATTTCTATCTCTCCATACCGCTTCGCTCGTCCTTTTCAAGATGAGCTGAAAAAGC
Organism: Rhipidocladum racemiflorum; assembly: GCA_036346355.1. Classification (NCBI taxonomy): domain Eukaryota; kingdom Viridiplantae; phylum Streptophyta; class Magnoliopsida; order Poales; family Poaceae; genus Rhipidocladum; species Rhipidocladum racemiflorum. The sequence goes on along the minus strand of CM070589.1, from coordinate 35,698,318 downwards.
AATTGGAGGATCTATTGGCCAAGGGTTTTGTTTGGTGCAGTGTGTCACCATGGGGAGCACCCGTCCTCTTTGTTTCGAAGAAGGATGGAAGTTGGTGTATGTGCATTGACTATCGTGCTCTTAATCAAGTGACAGTCAAGAACAAGTATCCTTTGCCTCGCATCGAGGATCTGTTTGACCAACTGAAGGGAGCGAAGGTGTTCTCCAAGATTGATCTTCAGTTTGGTTACAATCAGATTCGGGTGAGGGAACATGACATTGAGAAGACTGCTTTCTCCACTAGGTATGGGCATTATGAATTTAAAGTTATGTCTTTTGGACTAACTAATGCTCATGCTGTCTTTATGGAGGCAATGAACAGTATGCTACACAAGTACCTTGATGAGTTTGTGGTAGTGTTCATCGATGACATTCTGGTTTACTCTAAATCAGAAGAGGAGCATGAGCGGCATTTGAAGCTTGTGCTGAGTACTTTGAGGGAGAATCAGTTCTTTGCTAATCTGAAAAAGTGCGAGTTCTAGATTTCAGAAGTGGGTTTTCTTGGCCACATCATCAATCTAGAGGGCATATCTGTAGATCCTAGCAAAGTCTCAGGAGTTTTGGATTGGAAGAGGCCTTCCAATGTCAAAGAGGTGCATAGTTTCCTTGGGTTAGCTGGCTACTATCGGCGTTTTGTGCCGGATTTCTCTATCATTTCTAAGATGCTTTCACAGTTGACCCAGAAAGGGATGAAATTTCAATGGTCTGCAGAGTGTGAGCACAGTTTCTGTACTTTGAAGGAGAAGTTGGTGACTGTTCCTGTTCTTACCCTTCTCGAGCCTGGGAGGCGTTTCACTGTCTATTCTGATGCTTCTCGTTTGGGACTTGGTTGTGTGCTCATGCAAGATGGCAATGAGATTGCTTATGCATCGAGGCAGTTGAAAAAGCATTAGCAGAACTACCCCACTCATGATCTTGGGATAGCCGCTGTGGTGTTTGCATTGAAGATATGGAGGCACTATCTGTATGGTGAGTCTTGTGACATCTTCACTGATCACAACAGCCTCAAGTACATCTTTAGTCAGAAAGATTTGAATTTGAGGCAGAGGAGGTGGCTAGAATTGATAAAGGATTATGACCTCACTATCCAGTGCCATCTGGGCAAGGCAAATGTGGTGGCTGACGCTCTCAGTCGCAAGACAATGCCCCCTGTCATTGATTGTCTTGTTGCTGATTTTGAGCGATTGGGAGTCTCCTATTGCTCTGCGGGGACCGTGCAAGCTGAAAATCAATTGATTCTTGAGTCAGCGATCCACGAGCGTGTGCGGGAAGCGCAATAGCATGATCATTTGCTCCAGCAGGTGAGGAAATGCCTTGTGGATGGCAAAACTGGGGACTTTTCCATAGACGATGTGGGAGCTCTAAGGTTTTAGGGTCGCCTGTGTGTACCTCAGAAATCCCAAGTCAAAGATGACATCTTGAGAGAGGCTCATCGCACCCCTTACACGGTTCATCCTGGAGATATCAAGATGTACAGGGATCTGAAAAAGAACTTCTGGTGGAAAACGATGAGAGTTGATATCGCCAAGTATATGGCGTCTTGTGGGATTTGTCAGAAGATAAAGGCTGAACACAAGCGTCCCGCTAGCTTGTTGCAGCCATTGGAGATTCCTGTGTGGCCTTGGGATGACATTTCCATGGACTTCGTGGTTGGCCTACCTCGTACTCCATGAGGGAAGGATGTTGTTTGGGTTGTGGTGGATCGTCTTAGCAAGTCCGCGCACTTCATTCCTATCTGCACTACCAATTCAGCGAGTGAATTGGTTCCCATCTATATGAGGGAGATTGTGAGACTGCATGGTGTACCCAACACGATTATCTCTGACCGGGCTGCGAAATTTGTCTTAAAATTTTGGGAGATCTTGCAGAGTGCTTTGGGTACACAACTTCGCCTTAGTACCGCTTTTCCCCCTCAGACCGATGGGCAGTCTGACGTACCATTCAGACTTTGGAAGACATGCTCAGGGCATGTGTGATGGCTTGGAAAGGCAGCTGGGAAGATCATTTGCCTTTGGCAGAATTCGCTTACAATAATAGCTATCATTCCAACATCCGGGCTGCTCCATATGAGGTGTTGTATGGTCGGAAGTGCAGATCGCCGCTTTGTTGGGATGCAGTGGGAGAGAGAGCGGTCCTTGGACCGGATTGGGTTCAGCAGACTATTGATTGCGTGGCAGAGGTACGGCAGAACCTTCTTGCAGCACAAAGTAGATAGAAAAGCTATGCTGATGTGAGGAGGCGAGACTTGGAGTTTGAGGTGGGTGATAGGGTGCTCTTGCGAGTATCTCCCACCAAGGGTGTGGTGCGTTTTGGCACAAAAGGGAAGCTCAGTCCAAGGTACGTTGGACCATTTCCTATCTCAGCGAGCTACCGGAGTCAATGTAGGGAGTCCATAATGTATTCCATGTTTCGATGTTGAAGAAGTACTTGCATGACCTAGAGTTGGTGGTTCCGTTGGAACCACTAGTGCTTGAGCAGGACCTCACTTTCGAGTCCCGTCCTGTGAAAATTTTGGAGAATTCAGAGTGGGTGATGAAGAACAGGACTCTCAAGTTTGTCAAAGTCCTGTGGTCACATCAGACTGAGAGGGAAGCGACTTGGGAGTTGGAGTCGCATGCGTGAGAGGTACCCCGAGCTTTTCACCTCAGGTATGAGATGTGAAACCTAGCTATCTTTTGTTTTGCTGGGTTGCGTATTGGTGTGTCTTGGATTCGAGGTTGAATCCTGTTGAAGGGGGGAGAATGTGACACTACGAAATGTCGTAATCTTATAAAATATGAAATTTGAGGTTAAAACTATACGGTATGAGGTTTAATCGCGTTTTCGGGCCGATTTCGGGAGTTTGGGCCTTTCCGGGGAGGTTTGAGCCTAAGGGGGATGAGTCGTGGGCCTTGGTGTCGGGACCCCGAATTTGCAAATCCAGACCCTCTGTGTATTCAGCACTAGTCCAGGAACGCGCTAGTGCACACAGTCTTAACATTGGTAAATATCGCAATCATACCATTCGATATTATCAAAGTACTTTATTTAAATAACTAAATCAAGTTACTCGACCTTATGGTCAAGTTACAAATGTATGCCTCATAAAGGCGAAACTTATTAAAAGAGAAATAATAGCAGCGGAAAATCAAATAACCCGTGGCGCCATCCAAGATACCACAGCAAATCGATCGGGCTCGCTTCCCTAAGTAGACGGATCCTCTTGGAGTTCCTCCTCCAAAGCTGGTGTAGTCTCCTCTTCAACTGATATTGTGTTGAGGCAAGGGTGAGTACTTGGTACTCAGCAAGTCATGCACAGAATGCAAGCTAATATACTATATGCATGGCTTGGTACAAAGGAATAGCTCAAGGTATATTTGCAGTAAACAGCATTTGACAAGTAATATAAGTAGATTCGAAAGCACTAGAAATAAGTAAAGCATAAATAACTTTTCAAGAAGTTTAATAAACATTTTCCCCATCCTAAACCACATTTCCATCATCTTCATTATTAAACCAACCCAACCTTTCAAACCAAAGTTATTTTTGAGAAAATCTAACCCTTGACTGTAATTCCCGAGCGATGTCCAATACCGCGGACACGGCTATTCGAATAGATTCTATACTCTGCAGAGGTTATGCACTTTACCCACAAGATACAGTCAAACACCACAAAGGCGAGTTCAGTAACAAAGTCTTTCTAAACCTCTAACAATACACGTGGTCCTCCCCGGTTATTGCGCACTAACCCTTCCCTTCGCTAAGGCAAAGTCTAGGCCAATCAACCGTTAGATGGGTACCTGGCCTCAGCCCCGGTACGCTCCCCCGTACAACTTACACAAAGGGTGTAGTTGACCTCCTGAGGTCCCACAGTGCGTTATCAAGCAACTTAGTCAACTAGGTCCGTCCCATTACTGTACATGTGGTTGCACGTTAGACCCAGTTCAAAGGCTTGCAAGGTTAAGTCCTTAGGGTGACCAGGGCAAGACTACCCAAGAACCAAATCATCATTCCCAACGCCACAACCGCCCACCTGATTACTCTTGCCACATGCCCGGCCGAAATCGTTTATCAAACCCCGCTTGATTACCAAGCACCACGTGCCATCAACATCACATGATACTTTTCCAAAACAGGTTCAATATATCATTAAGTCAATATTAACATTTGATTATCCAAAATCATGTTATAAGCACGAAAGGTGTCTAAGCGATACTACAACGGTCTAAACCCATGTTGGCAATTTAATAATGTCCAACTAGTAAACCACAACTAGGGTGACAAGGGGTCATGGCTCATACTTAAATAATCAAGGTGTCATACAGCAAATTGGTACTTATCTAACCCCCAAGTTTAAACAAAGTATTTTTCTAATTGAACTAGCATGCATTAGATTAAATCAAAATAGATTTCGAAATAGGATCAACATGGTCAAAGCATAACTTGCCTTCAAAAAGTACTTGTTCTTGGTCTTGAGTTGGATCCTGAGTTAATACTTCTCCTTCGAATCCTTCCGGCACTTCAACGTCTACTCGTAAAGCGTGCAAATAGCAAATACACAAATAAACAATAGGCAAAAAGTGTCCAAACATCCAAATAAAATCCATAAACAGAAAGAACATAATTTTATGGATTTTTAGAAACTGGAATCGTCAAATTTGGAGTTAAGACGCAAAAGTTATGATTATTTAAAGTTTAAATAATTTTGCAGAGAAAAACTTTAGTCCAAAAATTAAATAAAATTCATATTTAGGTAGATCTCAATTTTATACAAATTTAGAAATTTGAATCACTCAAATCGGAGTTGAAACGCAAAAGTTATAAGCGTTTGAAGTTTGAATCTAAATTTGAATCAATATTTCGAATTAATAAATCATTTTCTTTTTCGGAAATTAATTATTGCGTCAGCATGGACACGTGTCATCCTGTGATTGGTCCACAGTAACCTGCTGACGTCAGCACCGAACGGTTCCCGTGATGACGCCAAAGATGACGTCATCATGCCACGTGGCATGTCCCGGGTGCTGCCACGTGTCTCGGTCCATGGACTGAGTCCACGGTGACACCCGGCCCACGGCTCGGGTGAGACTGACAGGTGGGACCACCTGTCAGTGCGGGTCTCACGCAAACGCGGCTGACGCGTGGGCCCTCTGACTTGCGGGGCCGCGTGTCGAGGACACGCCCACACACGCGTGGAGTGCGGCTAGGCACACACGTGTCGTAATCCGATCCATTGAATTTCGATCTAACGGTCCTAAGGAATTTGGCTACGGTGCAGTGGAGCGGCTACGTGGCTCAAGCAGGGACACACGATTAAGATCCGACGGCTAAGGACAGTTTTACCCGATAACACTCGATCCAATCTAACCCGTACGATCTAAAACCAACGGCGGAGATTGAATCTAAAACCGCAACGTGGAATTACACGGGAGGTGACGTGGGCTAACCTGGACCGTTGATCGGGATCGAACGGCTGAGGACCTTCGCGGGGCTTGACGGCGTGCGGCGGTGCTAGCTCGGCCGGAGAGAAGGAAGACGATGCGTAGCGCGGCGCTCCCGTGGGTTTCCGGCGAGGAGAGAACGTCCCGCGGGTGCGTCTCGCTTCGGGGGTCTCGGATCCGATCTCCAATGCCTCGGGAAAGTGGCGGACAGCGGCGGAGCGAGGCAAAGACCCAAGCAACCCTAGGTCCAACTCCGGCGAGCAATTGCGCGAGCGTGGTTGCGGCTCGAGCGAAACGGATCGAGGCAATCGGTGCGCAAGGGAAAGGTGATTACGGCGGTGGGGTCGTCTCTTTAAATAAGGCCTCGACGTCCGCGATATGCACGGAACCCTAGCGAACTCGGAGGCGGCGCGGCGGAGCTCTCCGGCTCGGACTCGGACGGGGAAGACGGCACGAGAACCGTCCACGTGTCCAGATCAGCGGCCCCGATCGGATCGGCGCGAACGGGTTCGGGTCGGACACGGCTCGACCGGTACGGGCGATTCTCGGCCGTTGGATCTTGATCCGACGGTCGGAGAATTAGGGTTCGGTTTGGGTTCGGTGACTTGGTTTGATCGAAACGGTTGGCTCGGTCGGGTTCGGGTCGGACTCGAGTCTGACTCGGACCCGAGGAACAGTACTAAACCCGAAGCGATTTTAATATTCAAAATAATTCCCGAGAATTCATTTAATTCATTAAAAATAGCAAATGACTCGAAAAATTCCAAAAATTCGAAAATATTTTGGATCATTTTGGACTCAAATAAAATATTTCCAACAAAATTTTATTTGCAAAATTAAATTCTTTAATTATTTCAAAATGGAATAAATTCAAATAAATTCCAAATAAATCCAAATAAATTCCAGAAAATTCCAAAAATTCACCAAAGTGCCAAATCACACATGAATTTAAGAAAAGCAAAATTTTGGGGTGTTACAAACCTCCCCCCCTTAATAGAATCTCGTCCCCGAGATTCAGGGCTCACTACAGAATAGGTTTGGAAACTCTTTCTTCAAATCCTCTTCGCGCTCCCAAGTCGCTTCGCTTTCTTCATGGTTGCTCCACTGAACTCTACAGAAACGGGTTGACTTGTTTCTAGTTTCTCGATCCATTGTGTCTAGAATCCTCACGGGATGCTCCTTATAAGTCAAATCCTCTTGCAACTCAATTGACTCTAGCGGTGTCTGTTCCTCAGGAACTCGGAGACACTTCTTCAACTGGGACACATGGAATACATCATGCACTCCTGCCAATGACTATGGCAACTCCAGCTGGTAAGCAACTTCACCTTTGCGACTCAAAATCTTAAATGGTCCAACATAACGGGGTGCGAGTTTCCCTTTGGCATGGAACCTCTTAACTCCCCTGAGAGGCGTAACTCTGAGGTAAACAAAGTCTTCTGGTTCAAAACTCAAGTCTCGGCGACGATTGTCAGCATAACTCTTCTGTCGAGATTGGGCTATCTTCAACCTTTCCCTAATCATAGCGATCTGTTCTTCAGCCTCTTGAAGAATATCAGGCCCAAAGACACGGCGCTCGCCGGTCTCATTCCAATTCAATGGCGTCCGACAGGGTCGACCATACAGTGCCTCAAAAGGTGACATCTGTAAACTAGCCTGATAACTATTGTTGTAACTGAACTCGGCATACGGTAAACTCTTATCCCAAGAGGTAGCATAAGCCAATGCACAAGCTCTTAACATATCCTCCAGAATCTGGTTGACTCTTTCGGTCTGTCCATCCGTCTGTGGATGATAGGCTGTACTAAAGTTCAAACGGGTTCCCATGGCTTCATGCAACTTATTCCAGAACCTTGAGGTAAATTGGGTACCTCTGTCCGATACAATCCTCTTTGGCACTCCGTGCAAACAGATAATCCTGATCATGTACAATTCTGCTAATTTATCTCCCGAGTAAGTGGTCTTCACGGGGATAAAATGGGCTACTTTAGTCAAGCGATCCACTATAACCCATATGGAGTCATAACCTCCTTGAGTCTTCGGCAAACCGGTAATGAAATCCATTCCGATTTCCTCCCACTTCCACTCAGGTATTTTCAGCGGTTGTAGCAATCCTGCTGGTCTCTGATGCATTGCCTTGACTCTCTGACATACGTCGCACAACGCAACATGCTCGGCAACTTCACGTTTCATACTCGGCCACCAGAATCTCTCCTTCAGATCCTGATACATCTTGGCGCTTCCAGGATGAATTGAGTACTTGGAGTCATGGGCTTCTTCCAAAATCAGTTGCTTTAACTCCTTTTTGTTAGGCACACAAATGCGATCCTTCATCCACAACGTGCCTTGCTCATCCAACTTGATGTCCTCTGCCTTGCCTTCCTCCTTGATGGACTTAATCCTGCGGATCTTGTCATCATCCTTTTGTCCTTCTCGGATCTGATCCTCTAAGGTAGGCTTTACTTCCAATGCGGCCAAGAATCCGCTAGGTACTACCTCAATCTTCATTTTCTGAAAATCCTGGCATAGCTCATCCTGACTTGTGGCTAGCAACATGCTCACAGTATGGCTTTTCCGACTCAGAGCATCGGCTACTACGTTGGCCTTCCCGGGATGGTAATGGATTCCAACATTATAGTCTTTGATCAACTCTAACCATCTCCTCTGCCTCATATTCAGATCCGACTGGGTGAATATGTACTTAAGGCTCTTATGATCCGTATACACTTCACATCTGTTTCCAATCAGATAGTGACGCCATATCTTCAAAGCATGCACTACGGCTAACTCTAGGTCATGTGTCGGATAATTTTCCTCATGCGGCCTCAAGCGCCTTGATGCATAAGCGGCGACCTTTCCATCCTGCATCACAACACATCCAAGTCCTTGGCGCGATGCGTCACAATAAATATCGAAGCTTTGAGCAACATCCGTAGAACTAACACGGTCTTGATGTCAATCGCTTCTTCAGCTCTGAAATCCTTTCTCACATTCTCGCGCCCATGCAAACTTCTTTTCCTTCTTCAGCAATTGCGTAAGAGGTTTCGCAATTGTCGAGAAGCCTTCGATGAAACGGGCGGTAGTATCCTGCCATTCCAAGGAAACTCCGAACCTGGTCACCGCCTTTGGTCATTCCCAATGTAACACGCCTTCTACTTTGCTTGGATCTACGGCGACTCCTTCGCGGTCATTACATGTCCAAGAAACTCCACCTTGTCCTTCCAAAAATCACACTTGCTGAACTTGGCGAAAAGTTGTCGTTCCTCGCCTTTTCCAAAACTCGCCTTAAGTGTTCGGCATGTTCACTCTGCCTTGGAGTAGATTAGGATATCGTCTATGAACACGACGACAAACTTGTCCAAATATTCCATGAACACCTTATTCATCATATTCATGAAATAAGCTAGCGATTTGTCGGCCCAAAGGACATAAATCAGTAAACTCGTAATGTCCATATCTTGACGAGAATGCAGTCTTCGGAATATCTTCTGATCGGATCTTCAACTGATGGTATCCCGACCTCAGATCAATCTTGGAGAAAACTCCGGCTCCTCTCAACTGATCAAACAAATCATCAATCCTGGGTAGCGGATACTTATTCTTCACGGTGACTTCATTGAGTGCACGGTAGTCAATGCACATCCTGAAACTCCCGTCCTTCTTCTTGACAAACAAAACTGGTGCTCCCCACGGCGACGAACTCGGTCTGATAAATCCTTTCTCCATTAACTCTTCTAGCTGTTTCTTCATTTCTACCAACTCCTCGGTGGACATCCGATAGGGTCTCTTTGCTATCGGTGCTGTACCCGGTACAAGCTCTATCACAAACTCTATGTCCCTGTCTGGCGGCATACCAGGTAGATCTTCAGGAAAAACATCTGTGTACTCGTTCACTACTGAGACATCATCTATGCTAATTGTCTTGGTACTGTTAACCATCAACTGTCCATCTCTAACTGCGGTGGCTTGAAATTCCACTTTCTTCCCACACGGGCTCTCAACTGAGATAGTCCTTCGTCCACAATCCAATACGGCCTTGTGCTTGGATAACCAATCCATTCCCAATATGACGTCTAAGGTCTGGGTCTCCAAAATTATAAGGTTTGCTAGGAACTCTATTCCATCTATTAGTATTTTCACCCCAGAACATCCTACTTTCGTTCGGAGTTCGGAACCAGGGGTTTGAACTAAAAGCATGCACTTAAGTCTTGCAATCCCCAAATCATTTCTAGTAGCAAAGCCTTGCGAAACAAACGAATGCGATGCTCCGAGTCAAACAAAGCTGTTGCAGTCTTGAGTTAACAAGTAACTTACCCAGATCGACGTCCGTAGCATTCTCGCAGTTGCATCTGCGGTGACATGGTTGACTCGGCCTCTCACCACGGTGCAGGGTGTGGCTCCTGATCTTTGGCGTCCTAGCTGGGTGGTTCCTAGATTTAATAGAACTTTGGTCACTACTGCTGTTTTCTTCGGACAACTTTTGTCAAAGTGTCCTGGCTCGTTGCGCTTGTAGCAGCTGCCTCACTGTTCTGGCCGATCGCTCGAGTAGCATTTCTAGCGGGTCTTTGAGGTCTCGTAGTTACGATTGATGTGTCTTGGTGCTGGGGATGGTGTCCTTGTTGCATTCTGTGGTTGGAATCTGAAGAATTGATTTGGTGCAACTCTCAGGCGCTGTTGCGTTCCCTGGCGTGATCCTTGTGAAGGGAATATGCCCGAGAGGCAATAATAAATTGTTTATTATCATATTCCATGTTTATAATAGATGTTTATTTCTCATGCTAAAATTGTATTAATCAGAAACGTTAATACATGTGTGTTTAATAAACAAAAAGGTTCCTAGTAAAGCCTCTTTTTAAACTAGCTCGTTGATTAACTGATGATCAAGGTTTCCTGATCATGAACATTGGATGTTATTAATAACGGGGTCATGTCATTAGAAGAATGATGTGATGAACACACACCCAAGTTGGTATAGCAAATACGATCAAGTCATTTAGTTTGTTGCTGTATCAAACACATTCGAAATAGCTCTTTTCCTTAGACCATGAGATGATGTCAATCACTAATTCCGGAAGAGTACTTTGATGACATCAAACGTCACTCCGTAACACGGTGACTATAAAGATGGATTTGGGTACTATGAAAGTATTAGTTGAGGCTCATGCATCAAGAGTGGGATTTGTCCATCCGGATGACGGAGAGATATACTCTGGGCCCTCTCGGTGATATCACATTGACATCGCTTGCAAGCATGTGACTAGGTCACAAGAATGTTATATCACGGAGCGAGTAAAGAGTACTTGTCGGTAACGGGATCGAACTAGATATAGTTGATACCGATGATCGGATCCCGGACAAGTAAAATATCGTGAGACAAAAGGAATTGGTTATGTCGTTTTACGGTTTACGCGATCACTAGTTCATCGTTGAGTGAATGGGAGTCATTATGGATCTCCGCATCCGCCGATGATTATTGATCCGAGAGGAGTCTCAATCATGTCCATTTTATTCACGAACCGTAGGGTGACACACTTAAGGTTCATCGATGCATTTGAGTGAATACTGAAACACCGGAGAAAAATATGGACAAGATAGGACTGTTTAAGTATCGCCGGAATAGTTTGGGATATCGAATAGTTAAAGGGCGTATATGTTAATGTTTGTTAATTAAAAGAATTAACAAATATTAAATCTGAAATAAAAATGTTTATGGGAGAAAACCTTTCATTTTCTTGAGTGGGGTTTTAATGGAAATCAAAGTGGTTAATTTGTGAGTGGAGAGATCACTCACATGAAGAGAGGGAGGGCAAGGGGCAGCCCCCCCATGCGCCGGCCACCCCACCCCTTGGCATGCCTCCTCCTCCTCCTATAAAAGGGAGGGAGGAGCTCCTCTCTTTGGTGTTCATCCATGACCCTTTGGTTGGTCCATTCTCCCTCCTCCTGCTGATCCGTTTTTCGAGCTGTGGCTTAAGCGAAGCGCTGCTGAAATTATTTCTTCACCACCACCACCACTAAGTCAGTAGTGTTGTTGGAGTTTTCCCGGATCCACTACTTCACGCTGCCGCTGAACGAGGGATTGGAGGTCATCGTTGATCCGCACGTGTGACCAAGTGCGGGCTGCCGCTTGTGGCGCTCATCTTCGCGACTTTGAAGTCGGGAGTGTACCTCTACATCAACCACGTTTGTTTGCGGGAACGTTATTCCCGCTTCGGTCTATGAGGGTGAGTCCTTCAAACCGTTTACTTGCATCTCCTAGATATGATCTTGGTGTTTGGTTGCAATCGTAGGAAAAATTTTTGTTTTCCATGCTACGAAACCCTTCAGTATCGAGCCGTGTCTATGCGTAGATGTTTTGTACGGTTTAAAACACATGTGGATGTGGGCGTTGATGATCATGTTATTGCATACTTTCGTGTATTTTGGATCATGGTGGCATAGTGGGATTTGAAGCGGCCCGGACTAACCTTACATGTCCTCGCACATGAGACTTGTTCCACGCCGACATGCAACCAGTATTGCATAAGGGGCCTTGCGGGTGTCACGTGCTCCCACTATAGTCATGATCTAATTTACAACGGTTTGCTAATAATGTTTTTATCACCGTTGTGGTTCTTGTTCGTAGGTAAGAATAGTTTTTCCTAGAAAGCCCAAAACCACGTAAAATATGCAAAAATAAATTAGAGGCGTCTAACTTGTTTTTGCAGGGCTTGTGATGTGATATGGTCATTGATACAAAGATTGTTGTATGAAATGAAATTTATTGTAAATTTAAACAACCGAGGAGCCATTTGGTTGTTTTTCTTTTATAACTGCGTGCTAAATATATGTCCATGTGATATATTGTAATGGAGGAAGACAATCAAGATGGCAGCATCATGGACCTTGGTGCCATGCCGGTGGAATGATGGAGATCATACCATGTCGCACAAGATGGAGATCAAGTCTTTGAAAGGACCATATCATATCACTTTATTCATGCATGTGATGTTAATCCTTTTATGCATCTTATTTTGCTTGATTATGATCACGTCGATAGCACTATAAGATGATCCTCCAAATTAATATCAAGATAATAATGTGTTCTTCCATAGTATGCACCGTTAAGAAAGTTCGTCGTTTGAAGCACCACGTGATGATCGGGTGTGATAGACTCTACGTTCGCATACAACGGGTGTAAGCGGTTACACATGCAAATACTTTGGTTCTACTTGGCGAGCCTAGCATGTACAGACATGGCCTCGGAACACGAACCGAAAGGTAAAGCATGAGTCATATGGATGATATGATGAACATATTGATGTTCGCCTTTGAAACTATGCCGTCTCACGTGATGATCGGTTTCGGTATAGTGAATTTGGTTCATGTAATCACTAAAAATGACTAGAGGGATGTTGTTTTTGAGTGGGAGTTCTCGTATTAATTTTGAATTAACATTGAACTTAATCTATTATGAACTTAGTCTAAATAACTTTGCAAATATGTTGTAGATGGCACCCCTATTTTCAATTTCAATCTGTTCATGGAGAAAGAGAAACTAGCCACCAATGGTAGCAACTTTACCAATCGGGCCCTTAACTCGAGGATTCTCCTCGCCACGCTCAAAGGAGCTATGTGATAGAAGCACCGCTAGGTTACCAGCCCGCTGATGATGCCCACGAGGAGGAGAAAAATGTTTTCTTGACTCGCAAGTAGGACCTCAGTTTAGTTCAATGCGGCATTTTGTATGTCCTTGAGCCCGAGCCTGCAAAACGCTTTGAGCACAAAGAATGCTTTTGATACAATGAGGGAGTTGAAAATGATCTTCGACACCCATGCCGCATGAGAGAGTTATGAAGCTTCGTAAAAGTTCTTTAGCTGCATGATGGAGGAAAACAGCTCCGTTAGTGAGCACGTACTCAAAATGTTCCGATAAACTCATAGCTTTGGGAATAACGATCCCCATTGAGCTAGGAATTCATCGTGTTCTCAGTCTCGCCACCAAGCTACAAGAGCTTTGTGATGAACTACAACATGCAGGGCATGAAGAAGTCTCTCCCGAACTTCACAATGCTAAAAGCTGAAGTGGAGATCAAGAAGGAACATCAAGTGTTGATGGTCCAAAAGACTATCAGTTTCAAGAAGAAAGGTAAGTCTAAGGGAAACTTCAAGAAGAAGGGCAAGTCTGTTGCTACATCTGAGAAGAAGACCAAGGCTGGCCCTAAGTCAGATACTGAATGTTTTTATTGCAAGGGCACTGGGCACTGGAAGCGCAACTGCCCAAAATATCTGGCTGATAAGAAGGACGGGAAAGTTAGCAAAGGTATATATGATATACATGTTATTGATGTGTACCTTACTAGTACTCGCAGTAGTGCCTGGGTATTTGATACCGGTTCGGTTGCTAACATATGTAACTCGAAACAGGAGCTAAGGAATAAGCGACAACTAGCAAGGGATGAGGTAATGATGCGCGTCGGCAATGGATCAAAAGTTGATGTGATCGCCGTCGGGACGCTACCTATCCAATTACCATCAGGATTAGTTATAAACCTAAATAATTGTTATTTAGTGCCTGCGTTGAGCATGAACATCATATCTGGATCTTGTTTAATGCGAGACGGTTATTCATTCAAGTCTGAGAACAATGGTTGTTCAATTTATATGAATAATATCTTTTATGGTCATGCACCTGAAAAGAATGGTTTGTTTATTTTGAATCTTGATAATAGTACACATGTTCATAATGTGAATGCCAAAAGAATTAAGTTGAATGATGATATTGCTGCATATATGTGGCATTGCCGCTTATGTCATATTGGTGTTAAACGCATGAAGAAGCTCCATTCTGATGGACTACTAGAATCACTTGATTATGAATCATTTGAGACATGTGAACCATGCCTCATGGGCAAGATGACTAGAACCCCGTTTTCCGGTACAATGGAGCGGGCAACCGACTTATTGGAAATCATACATACCGATGTGTGTGGTCCAATGAGTGTGTCAGCGCGTGGTGGATATCGTTAGCCGTTACTTTCACGGATGATTTGAGTAGATATGGATATATTTACTTAATGAAACACAAGTCTGAAACATTTGAAAAGTTCAAAGAATTTCAGAGTGAAGTAGAAAATCATCGTAACAAAAAGATCAAATTTCTACGATCTGATCGTGGAGGAGAGTATCTTAGTTACGAGTTTGGCACACACATGAAACAATGTGGAATAGTTTCACAACTCACTCCTTTGGAACACCACAACAGTAATGGTGTATCCGAGCGTCGTAATCGTACTTTATTGGATATGGTTCGATCTATGATGTCCCTTACAGATTTGCCACTTTCATTTTGGGGTCATGCACTAGAAACAGCTGCATTCACTTTAAATAGGGCACCATCTAAATCCGTTGAAATGACACCGTATGAATTATGGTTTGGCAACAAACCTAAGTCATCATTTCTAAAAGTTTGGGGATGCGATGTTTATGTGAAGAAACTTCAACCTGATAAACTCGAACCCAAAGCGGAAAAATGCGTCTTCATAGGATACCCTAAAGAAACAATTGGGTACACCTTCTATCACAGATCCGAGGGCAAGGTTTTCGTTGCCAAGAATGGATCCTTTTTGGAAAAAGAGTTTCTCTCGAAGGTGTGAGTAGTAGGAAGGTAGAACTCGACGAGGTTGTTGAACCTTCTCTTCATGGAATGGCAAGTGCAGCGTGCGGAAGTTGTTTCGGAGTTGACTTCACCAAATGAAGAGGGAACTAATGATAAGGATCATGAAACTCCGAAGAGAACACTACCGCACCTCGCAGTCAACAAGAGCGCATATGCTCCCGACTTTTATGTTCCTACTATGAATGTCATGGTAGTTGAGAATAATGACCACTGCGACGTATGATGAAGCGATGATGAGCCCAGATTCGACAAATGGCTAGAAGCCATGAAATCGAAATGGGATCCATGTATGAAAACCAAGTATGGACTTTGGTGGACCTACCCAATGACCGTAAGGCCGTTGAGAACAAATGGATTTTCAAAAGAAAATAGACGCCGATGGTAATGTGACCGCTCTATAAAGCTCGACTTGTCGCAAAGGGTTTTCGACAAATTCAACGAGTTGACTACGATGAGACTTTCTCACCGTAGCGATGCTAAAGTCTGTTAGGATTATGTTAGCAATTGCCGCATTTTTCGATTATGAAATCTGGCAGATGGATGTCAAAACTGCGTTCCTTAATGGAAACATTGAGGAAGAGTTGTATATGATACAACCCAAAGGTTTTGTTGATCCTAAGGATGCTAATAAGGTATGCAAACTTCAGCGATCCATTTATGGACTGAAGCAAGCATCACGAAGTTGGAATCTCCGTTTTGATGAGGTAATCAAAGGTTTTGGATTTGTCCAAACTTACGGAGAATCTTGTGTTTACAAGAAAGTGAGTGGGAGCTCTATAGCATTTACGATATTATATGTGGATGACATATTGTTGATAGGAAATGATATAGAACTTTTGAAAAGTGTAAAAGATTACTTAAGCAAGAAGTTTTCAATGAAGGACCTTGGTGAGCGGCATATATTTTAGGCATCAAAATCTATAGAGATAGATCGAGGCAGCTTAATTGGGCTATCACAAAGTACATATCTTGACAAGATTCTAAAGAAGTTTAGAATGGACGAAAGTAAGAAAGGGTTCTTACCTATGATGCAAGGCAAGGCGTTGAGTAAGACTCGAGTCCAGCTACAGCAGAAGATAGAGAAGTAATGAATAAGATTCCCTATGCTTCAGCCATAGGCTCTATCATGTATGCTATGTTGTGTACAAGACCGGATGTGGCACATGCTATTAGTTTGACTAGCGGTACGGTCGATCCAGGTTTTGAACAACTGATGATCAAGAATATCTTTAAGTACTTAAGAAGAACTAAGGATATGTTTCTCATATATGGTGGTGAAGAAGAGCTCGCCGCAGTGTTACGTCGACGCTAGCTTTGACACTCGATCCGATGACTCTAAGTCTCAATCCGGTACATTTTTGAAATGAATGGAGGAGCAAAGTGAGTGGAGAAGTTCCAAGCAATCGTGGCGGGATCTTCAACAGAGGCGAATATATTCTTGCTTGAAGCGAGGAAGCGGTTTGGATGAAGATGTTCATATCCGAACTAGGTGTGGTTCCGAGTCGTTGGACCCGATGGTTATCTATTGTGACAACAATGGTGCCATAGCCAATGCTAAAGAACCAAGGTCACACAAGAATTCCAAACATATTAAGCGTCGGTTTCACTCCATCCGTGAACATGTCAAGGATGGCGATATAAAGATTTGCAAAGTGCACACGGATCTGAATGTGGCACTCGTTGACTAAAGCTCTCCCAAGGGCAAAACATGATCAACACGAGAACTCAATGGGTGTTAGAATCATCACAATGTAATCTAGATTATTGACTCTAGTGCAAGTGGGAGATCAAGGGAATATGCCCAGAGGCAATAATAAATTGTTTATTATCATATTCCAAGTTTATAATAGATGTTTATTTCTCATGCTAAAATTGTATTAATCAGAAACGTTAATACATGTGTGTTTAATAAACAAAAAGGTTCCTAGTAAAGCCTCTTTTTAAACTAGCTCGTTGATTAACTGATGATCAAGGTTTCCTGATCATGAACATTGGATGTTATTAATAACGGGGTCATGTCATTAGAAGAATGATGTGATGAACACACACCCAAGTTGGTATAGCAAATACGATCAAGTCATTTAGTTTGTTGCCGTATCAAACACATTCGAAATAGCTCTTTTCCTTAGACCATGAGATGATGTCAATCACTAATTCAGAAGAGTACTTTGATGACATCAAGCGTCACTCCGTAACACGGTGACTATAAAGATGGATTTGGGTACTATGAAAGTATTAGTTGAGGCTCATGCATCAAGAGTGGGATTTGTCCATCCGGATGACGGAGAGATATACTGGGCCCTCTCGGTGATATCACATTGACATCGCTTGCAAGCATGTGACTAGGTCACAAGAATGTTATATCACGGAACGAGTAAAGAGTACTTGTCGGTAACGGATCGAACTAGGTATAGTTGATACTGATGATCGGATCCGGACAAGTAAAATATCGTGAGACAAAAGGAATTGGTTATGTCGTTTTACGGTTTACGCGATCACTAGTTCATCGTTGAGTGAATGGGAGTCATTATGGATCTCCAGATCCCGCTGATGATTATTGATCTGAGAGGAGTCTCAATCATGTCCATTTTATTCACGAACCGTAGGGTGACACACTTAAGGTTCATCGATGCATTTGAGTGGATACGAAACACCGGAGAAAAATATGGACAAGATAGGATCGTTTGAGTATCGCTTAATAGTTTCGGATATCGGAATAGTTAAAGGGGGTATATGTTAATGTTTGTTAATTAAAAGAATTAACAAATATTAAATCTGAAATAAAAATGTTTATGGGAGAAAACCTTTCATTTTCTTGAGTGGGGTTTTAATGGAAATCAAAGTGGTTAATTTGTGAGTGGAGAGATCACTCACATGAAGAGAGGGGAGGGCAAGGGGCAGCCCCCATGCGCCGGCCACCCCACCCCTTGGCATGCCTCCTCCTCCTCCTATAAAAGGGAGGAGGAGCTCCTCTCTTTGGTGTTCATCCATGACCCTTTGGTTGGTCCATTCTCCCTCCTCCTCGATCCGCTTTTTGTGGCTTAGCGGCGCGCTGAAATTATTTCTTCACCACCACCACCACTAAGTCAGTAGTGTTGTTGGAGTTTTCGAGGATCCACTACTCCGCTGCCCCGAACGAGGGATTGGAGGTCATCGTTGATCCGTCACGTGTGACCAATGCGGGCGCCGCCGTTTGTGGCGCTCATCTTCGCGACTTTGAAGTCGGGAGTGTACCTCTACATCAACCACGTTTGTTTGCGGGAACGTTATTCCCGCTTTCGGTCTACGAGGGTGAGTCCTTCTGAAACCGTTTACTTGCATCTCCTAGATATGATCTTGGTGTTTGGTTGCAATCGTAGGAAAAATTTTTGTTTTCCATGCTACGAAACCCTTCACCTTGCTGTTGCATCCTGCGCTTCCTGTTCTCATCCAGTTCCTTGCGCTTGTCCTCAAGAATAAGAGCCTTATTCACCAACTCTTGGAAATCTGGGAAGGTGTGGGTGATCAATCCTACTTGCAATCCTGAGTTAAGTCCCTTCATAAAACGAGACTGTCTGGATTTATCTGTCGCTACATCCTCAGGTGCGTAGCGTGCTAGCTGTGTGAACTTGTTCAGGTAGTCGGCCACTGGCTGATTACCTTGTTTCAGTGCTCTGAACTCCTCCTTCTTAAGGTCCATGATTCCTTCAGGCACGTGATACTGTCGGAATGCAGCTGTGAACTCTTCCCAAGTGATATCTTGAGGGTTTTCTTGCGTGGCACAGAAGTTCTCCCACCATTCGGCGACTGTCCCTTCCAAATTGATGAGAAGCGTAGAGTACCTTCTCATTTCCTATGCATTGAGCTATGTGTAGCTTCCTCTCGATTGATCTTAACCAATCATCGGCCTCCAATGGATTGGCATTCCCAAAGAAAGTGGGTGGATGAGTTCTCATGAACTCTGACAGTCTTGTATTCTGGCGTTGTCCCTGATTGACTTGATTAGCTGTGGCCTGAGCAAAGGCGTGTTGCATTTGTTGCATCATAGCATGCATCAATCGAGTCACGAGCAGCAAGAAATGCTCCAAAATTCTGCATATCCAGTGGCGGTCTTTGGTGCTCCATCATTGGGGTTTTCAAGGCGAGAACCACTCCCATTACTTCCAAAGTTTCCACGGGTGTTCACCATCTGTCGATTTGCTCTAGGTTTAGAGATGAGAGGGAAGCAAGAATAGACAAGTAATATGGAACTTATGTGGGGCGAAAAGGTCCAACTTTATTATTAATAACTTGGTATGGCTGCTTACAATGCCTAAGGGCCTTGCAACACATACTGCACACTCAGCAAACAAAGCAAATCCAAATCGAACTAACTCTGGAGTCTAATGCCTAAAGGGTGACTCTTTATTCTATGACGCGACTCGGCGAAGGAGTCTCACTATAGAACCTATGCTCACTCATCGAGAAAACCTCCACGGCACAGATGCACGGTCTTTGTGGCATAGGCGCGTAACGATTGCCATGTCCAAAGAATCGTGTGTCCTCTGTGGTAGTCGAAGAAGCGATGTCCTCATCGAGATCCGACTCCTCTGGATCCGGCTCATGTAGCTCGATCGGCTCTGGAGTCCAGTCCGCATAAGGTCATCTCCAACTCGTCAATCCTTCGTAGAAGGTGTGCCACATACTCTTGAGCTTCCCGCCATCTGTTTCTTCTCTGTCGTGATCTCCTTGCGGGCCTTCGTAGCTCCTTGCTTGTATTATCTAGTACATCCTCCTGGCGACAACAAATCGTGCCAAGCTGTATGGCAGTGGCATCCTCATCTGAATCGCCTTCGGGTCAAGAAGGTTATCGCTGCGCGGATGATAACGGAACACCGCATTTCCAACTCTCTGGCGTAGATACGGGTAATGTGCCGCATTGCTCGTCGTGATACTTCTTGGATACCCATCTGCATTGTAGATCTCCTGGCAAAGGTGCTGTATCGGGCGATTGCCTGGCCCTTTTTCCTAGCAGTACCTCAATCTTCACGTCACAAGCCTTGATCAATCCCGCTTGTCCGATCACTTCCACTTGGTATTGGGGCTTCTCAAAATCTCCGAGAGTCTCAGAGCATATGCCAAAGTTCTGCAGCGTGACCAACTCCCGAGATCAACGTAGTTGAACTCTTCCTCCATCTGTCACAAGAGTGCTTTACGTAAGAACTCGGAATTTTTGAATTGTGACAAGGTAAGGGAAAATTTCAGCAAGAGACAAGAAAAGAGAGAAGGGATAAGTCGAGATGTCATTTCTTATTTTCACAAATTTTTAGCTTTAGAAAATAGGTTTTATCCTCACTACGACCATTCTAGCTAGGGTTGAGCCTACAAACAAGTATGGCTCGATACCACCTCTGTCGGGACCCCGAATTTGCAAATCCGACCCTCTGTGTATTCAGCACTAGTCCAGAACGCGCTTAGTGCACACAGTCTTAACATTGGTAAATATCGCAATCATACCATTCGATATTATCAAAGTACTTTATTTAAATAACTAAATCAAGTTACTCGACCTTATGGTCAAGTTACAAATGTATGCCTCGCAAGGCGAAACTTATTAAAAGAGAAATAATAGCAGCGGAAAATCAAATAACTTCGTGGCGCCATCCAGTATACCACAGGCAACTGGCTGGGCTCGCTTCCCTAAGTAGACGGATCCTCTTGGAGTTCCTCCTCCAATGCTGGCGTAATCTCCTCTTCAACTGATATTGTGTTGAGGCAAGGGTGAGTACTTGGTACTCAGCAAGTCATGCACAGAATGCAAGCTAATATACTATATGCATGGCTTGGTACAAAGGAATAGCTCAAGGTATATTTGCGATGCTTGACATTTGACAAGTAATATAAGTAGATTCGGAAGCAGAGAAATAAGTAAAGCATAAATAACTTTTCAAGAAGTTTAATAAACATTTTCCCCATCCTAAACCACATTTCCATCATCTTCATTATTAAACCAACCCAACCTTTCAAACCAAAGTTATTTTTGAGAAAATCTAACCCTTGATCAGTAATTCAGAGCGATGTCCAATACCGCGGACACGGCTATTCGAATAGATTCTATACTCTGCAGAGGTTATGCACTTTACCCACAAGATACAATCAAACACCACAAAGGCGAGTTCCCATAACAAAGTCTTTCGAAACCTCTAACAATACAAGTGGTCCTCCCCAGGTTATTGGCGCACTAACCCTTCCCTTCGCTAAGGCGAAGTCTAGGCCAATCAACCGTTAGATGGGTACTGGCCTCAGCCCTGCACGCCTCCCGCATAACTTACACAAAGGGTGTAGTTGACCTCCTGAGGTCCCACAGGTACGTTATCAGCAACTTAGTCAACTAGGTCCGTCCCATTACAGACATGTGGTTGCACGTTAGACCCAGTTCAAAGGCTTGCAAGGTTAAGTCCTTAGGGTGACCAGGGCAAGACTACCCGAAGAACCAAATCATCATTCCCAACGCCACAACTGGCCCACCTGATTACTCTTGCCACATGCCCCTGGCCGAAATCAAGTTATCAAACCCCAGTTGATTACCAAGCACCACGTGCCATCAACATCACATGATACTTTTCCAAAACAGGTTCAATATATCATTAAGTCAATATTAACATTTGATTATCCAAAATCATGTTATAAGCACGTAGCAGGTCTAAGCAGTATACTACAACGGTCTAAACCCATGTTGGCAATTTAATAATGTCCAACTAGTAAACCACAACTAGGGTGACAAGGGGTCATAGCTCATACTTAAATAATCAAGGTGTCATACAGCAAATTGGTACTTATCTAACCCCCAAGTTTAAACAAAGTATTTTTCTAATTGAACTAGCATGCATTAGATTAAATCAAAATAGATTTCGAAATAGGATCAACATGGTCAAAGCACAACTTGCCTTCAAAAAGTACTTGTTCTTGTTCTTGAGTTGGATCCTGAGTTAATACTTCTCCTTCGAATCCTTCCGGCACTTCAACGTCTACTCGTAAAGCATGCAAATAGCAAATACACAAATAAACAATAGGCAAAAAGTGTCCAAACATCCAAATAAAATCCATAAACAAAAAGAACATAATTTTATGGATTTTTAGAAACTGGAATCGTCAAATTTGGAGTTAAGACGCAAAAGTTATGATTATTTAAAGTTTAAATAATCATTTAAATAATTTTGCAGAGAAAAACTTTAGTCCAAAAATTAAATAAAATTCATATTTAGGTAGATCTCAATTTTATACAAATTTAGAAATTTGAATCACTCAAATCGGAGTTGAAACGCAAAAGTTATAAGCGTTTGAAGTTTGAATCTAAATTTGAATCAATATTTCGAATTAATAAATCATTTTCTTTTTCGGAAATTAATTATTGCGTCAGCATGGACACGTGTCATCCTGTGATTGGTCCATAGTAACCTGCTGACGTCAGCACCGAACGGTTCCCGTGATGACGTCAGCATGACGTCATCATGCCACGTGGCATGTCCCGGGTGCTGCCACGTGTCTCGGTCCATGGACTGAGTCCACGGTGACACCCGGCCCACGGCTCGGGTGAGACTGACAGGTGGGACCACCTGTCAGTGCGGGTCTCACGCAAACGCGGCTGACGCGTGGGCCCTCTGACTTGCGGGGCCCGCGTGTCAGGGACACGCGCCCACACGCGTGGGTGCGGCTAGGCACACGTGTCGTAATCCGATCCGTTGAATTTCGATCTAACGGTCCTAAGGAATTTGGCTACGGTGCAGTGGAGCGGCTACGTGGCTCAAGCAGGGACACACGATTAAGATCCGACGGCTAAGGACAGTTTTACCCGATAACACTCGATCCAATCTAACCCGTACGATCTAAAACCAACGGCGGAGATTGAATCTAAAACCGCAACGTGGAATTACACGGGAGGTGACGTGGGCTAACCTGGACCGTTGATCGGGATCGAACGGCTGAGGACCTTCGCGGGGCTTGACGGCGTGCGGCAGTGCTAGCTCGGCCGGAGAGAAGGAAGACGATGCGTAGCGCGGCGCTCCCGTGGGTTTCCGGCGAGGAGAGAACGTCCCGCGGGTGCGTCTCGCTTCGGGGGTCTCGGATCCGATCTCCAATGCCCCGGGAAAGTGGCGGACAGCGGCGGAGCGAGGCAAAGACCCAAGCAACCCTAGGTCCAACTCCGGCGAGCAATTGCGCGAGCGTGGTTGCGGCTCGAGCGAAACGGATCGAGGCAATCGGTGCGCAAGGGAAAGGTGATTACGGCGGTGGGGTCGTCTCTTTAAATAAGGCCTCGACGTCCGCGATATGCACGGAACCCTAGCGAACTCGGGCGGCTGGCCGGAGCTCTCCGGCTCGGACTCGGACGGGGAAGACGGCACGAGAACCGTCCACGTGTCCAGATCAGCGGCCCCGATCGGATCGGCGCGAACGGGTTCGGGTCGGACACGGCTCGACCGGTACGGGCGATTCTCGGCCGTTGGATCTTGATCCGACGGTCGGAGAATTAGGGTTCGGTTTGGGTTCGGTGACTTGGTTTGATCGAAACGGTTGGCTCGGTCGGGTTCGGGTCGGACTCGAGTCCGACTTTGACCGAGGAACAAGATTAAACCCGAAGCGATTTTAATATTCAAAATAATTCCCAGTAATTCATTTAATTCATTAAAAAAATAGCAAATGACTCAGAAAAATTCTGGAAAATATTTTGGATCATTTTGGACTCAAATAAAATATTTCCAACAAAATTTTATTTGCAAAATTAAATTCTTTAATTATTTCAAAATGGAATAAATTCAAATAAATTCCAAATAAATCCAAATAAATTCCAGAAAATTCCAAAAATTCACCAAAGTGCCAAATTACACATGAATTTAAGAAAAGCAAAATTTTGGGGTGTTACACTTGGTAGGAGAGAGTTTGGGCCCATGAGGAAGAGAGGGGCCAGGTTGGGCTGCCTTGTGCGCCCCCTAGCCCCTTTGTACGCCACCCCCCTTGCCTTAGGGTTTCCCCCTCCCCACCTCCTAGCCGCCCCCATCTTCTTCCCCTTTTCCGCCTCCCCACCTCCCTAGCCGCCCCCATCTTCTTCCCCTTTTGCGCCTCCCCAGCTCCCTAGCCGCCTCCCCCTTGCGCCCCACCCCCCCTCTCCTCTCCACCCCCCTTGCTGCCCTAGGGGAGATCCCCACCTCTCCACCCCGCTGATCCATCCATCGGGAAGCCCCGCGACGAGGAGATCTGGCGGTTCCGGCGCGAGGAGGACGATCGGAGACCCGGGAGGGAGGATTTCAGCGTTCGTCGTTCGTCGTGCAGAGGTATGTTATGGGTGATCCTTGGGGATGGTCTAGGTACTGTTCTACAGGTTGATTTGATGCTTTTAAATCAAGTGGTGGTGCTGTGATTGGGTAGATTGGTTGAAAACTAGATGTTTCTTAATTCTCTGCTTCGGGCAAATTGTGCAGTCGACCTAGGGTTTTAGTTTTGGTGACTTTAGATTCAGAATTTGGTCGGCCACCTGTTGAGAAAGTTGTAGATAACTTCCATACCTTTAATTGGACATAAAGAACGTCCAATTCTGCCCAGCCGTTTGAAAGTTATGCTCGATTTCCTAAGCTTCACGATGATGTACTCGTTTAATCGATTCGGAGTCCTAGAACTAAAGTTATGCTAGATTGTAGCCTGCTGTCCGACTGGATAGATTCTGTGTTTTTCGGTTTTGGGAATAATTTGTGAAGTCGTGGTAGACGAGCTTTTGCCTACTGTTTTGGGGGCATGTTTTGAGTGTGTGGCATGTTTGTGCAGGTGGTGTGACCCTGGGAGTGCCCTCAACCTCTCGCCAATCCGTCGCCCGAGGTTAAGGCAAGTCTATTGGAATGGGTGTCGTTTTGAATGTTGCTAGACTTGATTAGATGCAAATTGCTTTATGATATGATGCTATGATGGATGTTGGCCTATGACATGATGAACATGATTTTATATTGATCATGATTGCGTTGTATTAAATGTTTATGCCAATCTTTACATGTTATGTCATATGTGCATTCATAATGGAAGAGGCGTCCCATGCTGATGCGGGCCTCTGTGTTCACACGTAGTGAACACGAAATACCTACCTCGTAGTCCCATCCACAGGTGTGCATGGGAGCAAGTCAGTAAGAGTAGACACCCTCCATCTACGGGATGGAAGGGGAAGGGGGTGCATGCTGACGGGTGTGCACTCGGCAATACCGGTATGTGCTTCGAGGAGATATGAGCATATGCATTGCATACATGATGATGATGAAATGAGTAGAATGATGTTGAGACATGAGTATGATGTTGTATACGAAATTATGACTTGTTCATGATGTTTGAGCATGATATGTAGTTAGGATAACAATGAATTGTTCTTTATGGTCCATTGCAATATACTTACTGAGTGATGAACTCATGCTTGTATTTTATGTTGTTTTAGTGTGAGACCCCGGATCGGCTATCCGAAATCTCCTGTGCATTTCCGTACTAGTCCCAGATCAGTAGCTAGTACACACAGTCACAGTGATACTTCATTACCGAACATAACGAAACTCGTATTATAAATATTCAAGTACGGGCCACATGGCCACTTATTACAATACTCGGTCTAAAGACCGGAAACAAAGCAGCGGAAACAAAAGCGAAACGGGTAGATGCCAAAACGCCACAGGCGACGACTAGGAACGCGACTAGTCTTCCTGGCAGCCTTCCTCGTTCTCCTCCACGTAGAACTCGCCCTCCTCATTCGCATCTTGATAATTTTCTGATGATGACATGTTGGTGTAGCATGTGAGTACAAATGTACTCAGCAAGTCGGGGAAAGTATGCTTATGTGGGCTTTCCAAAGGAAGCTTAGTAGGGTTCATTTGCATAAAGCCAAATTTGATTAAACCATACTTAGGTAATAGCATTTCACAAAGCAACTTTTCACAATTCTTTTTAATCATTGAATTATGTAATATCGTAGTGAGGTTCTATCCACCATCACCGATATAAAAGGCTCTATCCGCTAGATTTTAAAGAATCAGGGTTAATCATGTGACTCCATCCGTCAAATACAAACACAGGTTCTTTCCACCTGGTTGGCTCTATCCGCCAAATCACATCCGAGAGTTCTAACCACTCCCGAACCCCAAAACAAAACATTTTCCATTTTTAAAACAAAACCAAAGTCTACCAATATGAAAGCATTCCTTGCTTTTGCCTTTGACATGGTAGCGGCTATTCGAATAGTTTTACTCTACAGAGGTGTACAACTTTACCCACAAGACACGATCATCTCTTAATGCCAAGCTATTAGCACACTTCCTTTGGTGTGCCGGCAGAGAGATCGTGACAAGGCCGTTACAATGCTTCTACCTAGCTAGACCCACCCGCTGAGGTTTCACTGCTGTTAGGGTTCCAACCGCCCAGTACAGAAGCCCCCTCTTGCGCCGTGTGAGAAAAACAACATTGCCTCCAACCGGCATTCACATTCAACCGAATGGTGAGTCTAAACTAGGCTTCTACAAATTAGTTGGCCAGGTCGTACCATTATAGACATGTGGTAGTACGGTATTGCTTAAAATGATAATCATAAGCGTCGGTTCTTATATGACTTGGGGCGGTACTTGCACAATAGGATCAAGACTCGATCCGCTCCCACCCGACATACCAATCCGCCCAAGTCCAAACCAGTTTTCCTTTTGATTTTATTTTGGAAAAACAGTACCAAACCAATTATAATACCTTTCAAGTCATTTTGGTAAACATTCATTTTTGAGAAATCCCTCCCATGGGTTAACTTCATCGATAAAGATCCTAAGCAATTCTACCGTACTACAATCAAGGGATACCATATAAGCGTAAGCATGGTATAAGCAATGTCCTAGGGTTACAAGTAATATGGTTGTCGATATCAAAGAGAGGTAATCACAATTTGGATTAGCTAAGTCCTTATATTTGATATACGACTTAAAACATAGCATGCAAGTTTATAAAGCATTTAAACACATTTGAAAACGTAGGATCAAAATGCGTCAAAGGGACTTGCCTTCGGTCGCGAGTAGGTCGTCGTACGCAGCAGAACCGGCGGCGGGGTCGGCGGTCGCGTCGGCGCTCTCGACTACGCGCAAAACGAGGCAATAAATAAATAACAGAAAATAAATAAAATCTAAAAATTACAAAATTAGTACTGGCGGCTAGATCTTGATTTTAGATGAATTTAGAAATTTGAATGAAGTCAAACGGAGTTCGGATGAATAAGTTATGAGCTTCCGAAGTTTGAATTTCGAATAAATCGGAAAACCGGGAATATTCCCGGAATATTCCGTTTTGACCGAGTCAATCGTTTGACTGCGCTTTGACCGGACTTTGACTGGCCAAGAGAGTATGACATGTGGGACCCATGTGTCATAGAGAGAGGAGAAGCTTCTCCAAGAAGCTTTCCAAACTCCCATGCAGGAGAGAGAGAGAGAGAGTTCACAGGAGAGAGAGAGAGGGGGCGCCGGTGGGGGCTCGCGCCGGCGGAGGCGGCACCGGACGCCGGCGACGGCGGCGGCGGCGGCGCAGCGGCGGGCAAGCGGCGCGGCGGCGGCGGCAGCAGCGGCAAGCGCGCCTACGGCAGCGGCGTGCGGCCGGGTAAGGGCGCGCCAGCTGGCAGCCGGCAGCCTGGCGCAGCGCCCAGCGCGGCAGCGCGGCTCCGGCGAACTCCATGGGAGCTCCAAAAACAGAGAGCTCCAAAATGGGAAAAAGAACCCGGCTTTTCCCAAAAACTTGATTTTTCCACCAAATTTGCATGGAATTGATCCAAACAAAAGCATGGAATCAATAAATAACAACCTAAGGCACATCTAGGATGAAGGAATTGGATTGAAACTCACCGGAATGGATGAATTCGACGACGAACGACGGTTCGGCCGAAGTTGGTAAAACGTGAAATTCGTCGCCACCGATTGATGCAACCTAGAATTAACGATTGGGTTAGATGCTAGACTCATCCACGGTCACAAGGAACCAAGTGGCATGAAGAAAGGCTCACCAGAGAGGGAGAAACGACGACGAACTCAAGAACTCCGAAAAAGCACGACACGAGCTCGGTTTTCTTGATCTAGAGAGCAAATGGTGGGGAGATGCAAAGAGGGGCTTACACCACCGGAAAGAGGGCTTTTATACAGAGAGATTAGAGGTGGTGGTGCGGCGTTTGGACGAGAAACGGCCGAGCTATGAGCAATTAAAGTCATTATGACCGTTTTTGGTTTTCGGGCGCCCGTACGGATTCCGGCAAGTTCTCCGGCGAGAGGTGGTGGGGGATGCGAAGAGGACGACGCTCCGAATCCAACGCAACCGGCCGTTCGTCGATTAGAGTTACGTGGAGGGAGTTAGGAGTGATTAAAGAGAGCTTCCTCCATTTTTGCAAGCTTGAAGCTTCATCCCCCATGCATGGCTAGAGGTTGAAGATGACACTATTCATGTGCCACATGTCACTCCCTCATTGGCCCTCTTTTACGTAAACGGTCCGCCCTAGAGAAAAATTAGGAAAAATGGCCTAAAAATTCCGGAAAAATTCCTAGAGCCATTTTAGAATATTTGGAACTCAATGGAATTGGTTTGGTTGAATTTGGACGAAATTTGTGGAATTTAATATTCCGGAGCGAATTGCGGGCATTTAACAAAAGCCGCGCGAGATAAAATAGGAACGGAGGTCCAAAAATTCGGGGATAAATTCCTAAAATCATTTAGGAATATTTGGAACATTTTAGAAGTGGTTTGGAGATTTTTGGAGCATTTCTGGACTCGGGTGAATTTTCGGGTACCGGCGGGACTGGAAAATCCGATTTTTCGACCGGAAGGGAATTGAATCGCGATTTTGGGTTGGATTGGATGCCAGGTTAATATAAACACCAATGAAACTCCAACTTTTGAATTACTTTAGTTAAATTAGGTTTTTCTTCCAGAAGGCGAAAATGAGGATGTTACATTTAGGTACCATGACACCGGCATGTGGGAAGGGGCAATAGCTACACATCTTCACGTAGCTCCACACCTATAGTCACATTTACCAATTTGAGTCATGATCATAATAATAGTGCCATGAAACCTGGTGTATGGATTAAATTGTGTGCTTGTGTTCCTTATTTGCTTCGCTATAGTTTATGGAGTGGTTGGATTTGGTATTGTTGACTTTTGTTGATGCTAAATTCATTTATATTGCTGCTTAGATGTCTTATGTTATGATATGATTTGCCTAGTTATTGCTATTATTTCAATTCATGATAAAACAAAGGAGATGCTGCCAAAATTTCCGGTTTTAGCATTTGTGCCTTTGCTGTAATTTATCTTAAGTTGTGGTATGTAGATGTTGTTTAGTCTTTGTTTGGTGACATTCGGGCATAATAGATGCCGGGGTGTTACAGCTTTCATCTCCCTTCTTATTATAATATTGATGGATTCTAAGGTAAAATCCATTTCATTCCATGGTTCATCCTGAAAGGTGTTATGTATTGATTTATCGCTATCACTTTATTCTCATCGCCGAATGAGAACACTATAGGCAACCTTTCTTCTTGAATTATAGAGTTAATTAATTTATCGTATATAGTTGATTAATTCATGAAATAGACTCTATACGATGACTTAATAAACTATATAGATGGGTTAATCAACTCTATAATTCAAGAAGCTAGGTTGCATATGGCATTCTCATTCGGGGATGAGGATGAAGTAGAAGTAATAAATTAGAGTATGACAGCATTCAGGACGAACTATGAAATGAAATAGATTTTGCCTTAGAAACCATCAACATTATAAAAAAAAGGAGATGAAAGTGCTACAAATATTCATATTTTAAGATGATGTTTAGATATTCAATTACAAAATCTATAACTGGTTGTGCCTTGTAAATATCATTGCAGAAATATCTAAGCAGATTAAAATTTCGAACAATAAATACTAATGATGGAAGTTCTGCTATGGTTTTGGGAAAAAAACGGGAACACAGACGGTTCTAGTTAGAAACCATCTGTGATATTGTAGTATCACTAATGGTTTCTGATTAGAACCATCTGTGATATTGTAGTATCATAGATAGTTTCTAAATAGAACTGTCTATAATATTTATATCACAGACGGTGGCCAAACCGTCTTGATATATTGTTATATCACTAACACATGGTCACTGATGATTCAGAAAATCATTTGTGATGATGATTCTGAACCATGTAATATCCCAATTTTTGCTTTTATTGCATTTATTGTGCCTTGTGAATTTCTAGAATTTATTTGGAATTTATTTAAATTATGTCTTTTATTGAATTATTTAAATATATGGAAAGTTTATATAATTTTTTGTTGAAAATGTTTTATTTGGGTTCAAAACGTCTCAAACTATTTTTTTGAATTTTTCTGATATTGTTACTATTTTTCTTGAATTATTTGAGTTACTAGAATTATTTTAATTTGGAAAATGCTGGAAAATCTCAAAACAGCAAATGGGTCGAGCCCATTGGACCAACCAGCCTGAATCAGCCCGACCGAGCTGCTCTGCAGCCCACTTCGACCCAAATCGCTTGAAATTGTAGCCGCATCGACGTGAGCCGTTGAATTTCCATCTAACAGTTGATGAGGGTTTTGAAACCACAGCTAATCTCGGCTGTTGGGCCCTGTGGATGGCTTAGATCGGATCTTGCCCTTGTGCATCTTGTCCACTCATTAGGACACGTGCACAGTGGAGCTTCAACGTTTTCAGGAGTCCACCGCCGCGACGACTCAGAGTCCACCGCCACGACTCAATAGAAAAATAAATGAATTAATTCGGTTTATTCTTTTATTTGATTTTTTCAAACTTCAAACGCTTATAACTTTTGCGTTTTAACTCCGATTGAGGCGATTCCAGTTTTTAAACTTTTATAAAATTGAGCTCTATTTAGTGGTGAATTTTATTTAATTTTTGGACATGATTTTTTCCCTATTTTTTATTTGGTGTTTATTTATACGTTACGAGTAGACGTTTAAGTGCTCGAAGGCTTCGAAGGTGAAGTTTTGACCTAGGAGCCAGCTCAAGACCAAGAACAAGTACTTTTTGAAGGCAAGTTATGCTTTGATCATATTGTTCCCACTTTCAAAAATTATTTTGATTCAATTTATTGCATGCTAATTTATTTAGAAAATGCTTTAATTATTTCTGAGAATTAGTTAAATGCCAATTTTGTTGTATGCTTCCTTGACATAAATAATTGTTTGCCATGAACCCTTTGTCACCCTAGTTGTGGATTATTTAGTTGGACATTATTAAATTATCAACATGGGAAATTAGACCGCTGTAGTATAATGGTTAGCCCTGCCACGTAGTTGACATGATTTTGGATAATCAAATATCAATGATGACTTAATGGGATATGGAACATGCTTTGATGAAGCATCATGTGTTGTTGATGATGATGTTGATGGCAGGTAGTGCGTGGTAATCAACTGGGGTTTGATAAAATGCTTTAGACTGGGGCAAGTGGCAAGTTTGATTAGGTGGGCTAGGATTGGTATCGATAAAGTCGTTTTGGTTCTTCGGGTAGTCTTGCCCTAGTCAATTAAGGACTTAACCTTGCAAGCCTTTGAACTGAGTCATTCATACAACCACAAGCCTAGAGTGGGATAGACCTAGCCGATTAATTTGTTGATTCTAAGCTTTAGTACTATTGTGGTGGTGTGAAGCCCAGGTAGTGGTAACTAGTCCTCGCACGGGTTGGCTTACATGGCGCAAGAGGGGGCCCTAGATGTGGTAACCAGTCCCACCAGTGTTGAAACCTCAGCGAGTAGTATGGGGTTTAGATAGGCATTGGAAAGGCTTTATTACGCACACTTGCCTTTGTGGTGTTTGACTGTATCTTGTGGGTAAAGTGTATAACCCCTCCAGAGTGTAAAATCTATTTGAATAGCCATGTCCGGGGTATTGGACATTGCTCGGGAATTACAGTCAAGGGGTACACTTTCATGAAAATAACTTGGTCTGGAAAATGGAGTTGGGATAAGTCTGAGAATTGGACCTAGATTGTGGAATAATTTACTTGTACAACCGTTGTGAAAGTATATACTTCTATTATTGTCTTTACCGCATGGAAATCTATTACTGTATCTATGAATGCTGTTTTACTGCAAAGGAACCATGAAACTATCCTTTGTAATAAGCCATGCATGTAGAATATTAGCTCTGCATTCTGTGCATGACTTGCTGAGTATCAAGTATTACCCCTTGCAAAATACAACACCAGTTGAAGAAGAAGCGATGCTAGCCGTGGAGGAAGAACTCCAGGCGGAGCCGTCTAGTTAGGGAGCGAGCCCAGTCAGTTGACTGTGGCAAATTGGTTGGCGCCACGCGTTTCTTTATCTTTCCACTGCAGTTATTTCTTTGAGTAAGTTTTCGCCCTGCGAGGCGTACTTTTGTAACTTGACCATAGGTCGAGCAACCAGTTTGGTATTCTAAATAAAGTACTTTACTATTTCGTCGAGTATGATTGTGATATTTACCAATGTTGAGACCATGTGCACTAGCGTGATCCTGGAATAGTGCATAATACACAAAGGGTCTGGATTTGCAAATTCAGGGCCTGACAGAGGTGGTATTAGAGCCATACTGACTGTAGGACTACCCTTAGTTAGAATGGTCATAGTGAGGATAAAAACTATTTTCTAAAGTTAAAAGGTTGCCAAGATAATGAATGAACTCTCGACTAATCCCCTTCTCTCTTGTTCATACCCCTTGTTGAATTCTTTTTGTCTCCACTTTGGTCTTAAAATGTTGCGTTCTCACGTGAGTGTCTTTGGCAGATGAAGATGATCAACAACTACGCCAAGCGTGAGGGAGGCTACGCCGCTGAGTTGTGGCGTATGCTGCAGGTACTTGGAGGCTTTGAGAGACCGCTTTACCGAGGGACAACCATAGTGCAGGCAGGATTGGTCCAAGCGTGGCGAGTCAAAATCACTGTGTATGCCTGAGAGAAGACGAAGGCAAGCCGTCCACTCTACCTCACAGTGAGGAGGTCTTCGTTTAAGGCCACGATCCAGGAGTCGTCACGTTTAGCGATGGATCTAGGAGTCGTCACGTTTAGCGATGCGGCAGATCGCTCGCGTCTACTCTAGGGAGTTGGAGGGCACCGTGTTTCATGACCACCCGCGCCGAGACAACCGCCTTGACCGAGAGCCGATAGAGGATGCAGATGCCACAATCACTCATCTAGCAAGATTCGTAGTCGCTCAGGAGGATGTGATTGATGATACAGTTCAGGAGTTATAGAAGGCTCGCGATGAGGTCGAGGATGTCAAGAAGCAACTGCAAGAAGCTCGAGAGTATCTAGCTCACTCTATTCAGAGGGTTCGTGATCTGGAGATGGCACTGTACGAACCTGAACCAGCGCCAGTGTTGGAGCTGCATGACCCAAACCCTGAGGAAGACCCAGAGGAGGCACCACCTTCACCGCAGCCACAGCCAGAGCCAGAGCCAGAGGAGGACATCGCGTCGTTGACCATAATTGTGGTAGGGCATGGTGATCGCTTTGCACCAATGCCGTCTCACCTGCCATACCCTCCAGGGAGTTCCCGAGGGGGTTGTCTCGAGGATTAAGCATTCAGGATTGGAAGTGGAGACTCCTTCGTCGAGTCGCATCTAAGGATAAAGAATGACCCTTAGAGGCGTTAGACTTTAGTAGGGGTGAAACCGGGTCGAATACGGGCGGATATTGCTCGTCCCGTATCCTAACCCATATTTTTTCTGATTCGGAGTCGGATATGGATACGAATTCAGATTATTCGGGATTCGGATACGGAGCGGATACCTAACGGATTCGGGTCGGGATCGGATATCATAATCGGATAGTAGTATAATACATAATTGTGTACGCAAAAGAAAGAATGGAGCATTAACCTTACAACATTAGCTTCAAGTCATAATTATTTCAACGTAGGATAGTAGTATAGTTAGATGTGCAAATAGGTCGGATACAAGAAGAGAGATCGAGACATAAAGAAAACAGAGAACAAGAGGAGCTCTTCCATCAAACTTAACCTTACGGAAAAAATTTCTGAAGATATTAAATAGTGTTGAATTGTCACATTCTGACAAACTGAAGATAGACTTCTCTCATAATGAGGACTAGTCGGATTTGTTTGCTATGCCTCAATTTAGTGGGAAAATTGAATGAATGACACTCAATTGGCTGCCTCGGACAGAATGACATTAAATTGGTCTGCCTTTCGCGAAATAACACCGTGCACTCTACTTTCTTCGTGGAATAACATTTTGGGCCTTTTCTGGGCATTTTTTGTATTTTTCCCCGATTCGGCTGGTGACGGGACGAAAATGCCCCCGATTCGGTCATTGTCACACCCACATTTTTTGCCAAAAAAAAATTTGGTCTTCTTCTTCCTCCCGTTCGGCTCCGCCGCACCCTGCTCCTCGCGCCGCTCGTCCCCGCCCTATCCGCGCGCCGCCACCCGGGTCGACCGCCGCCGCGCTCTGCTCCTCGCGCCGCTCGTTCCCGCCCTATCCGCGCGCCGCCCCTGCGCCCTGCTCCTCGCGCCGCTCGTCCCCGCCCTATCCGCACGCTGCCAACTAGGTCAACCACCGTCGCCGCGCCGTGCAACCGTCGCCACCGCCCTCCTCGCGCAGTGGGAGGACGAGGCCGCCCGACATGGCCACCGGCATGGAGCCCGGCGTGGCTCGGCAAGGGTTCCAGGTGCTGTCGGCGGCATCGAAGGCGATGGGGGTTTGAGCCCTGGCCCTGTGGACGTTGACGCAGGCATCGAGGAAGGTCGGGGACACGGCGACCGCGTGCCATCGGCGGCAGACGGAGGAGGAGGAGAGAACCAGGCGGGAGGAAGAAGAAGACCAAATCGGGGGCATTTTCGTCCCGTCACCAGCTAAATCGGGGGAAAATGTAAAAAATGCTCAGAAAAGATCCAAAATGTCATTCCACAAAGAAATTAGAGTGGACGGTGTTATTTCGCGAAAGGCAGACCAATTTAATATCATTCTGTCCGAGGCAGTCCAATTGCGTGTCATTCATTCAATTTTCCCCAATTTAGTGACACAACTAATTCCAGTAATTTGAATACAAAAGAAGTTTATCAAATAAGTTGAACAAATCAATTTAGGTAAAAGCATTATGTCATCACTCTATTTGTTTGTTGATAGATTTGTTGAAGTTCACGCTTAATAACAAAGTAGTGTTTTTTAGTGCCAGTATCAAACAACTACTCTATCTATCCAATAATGAACCAAATTAATGGAAGAATAACTGATTTTATCCGGATATCGGGTCGGATATTGCTCTTCCCATATCCTAACCCATATTACATGAGATTTTTTAGATACAGATTGGATATTGCTCTTCTCATATCCTAACCCATATTACATCAGATTTTCCGGATACGGATACGGATAACATCGGTATGGATTTTAAACGGATTCAGGATCGGATCGGGCGGATATTTCCTGTCCTATTTTCACCCCTAGACTTCAGTGTGTTAGTTTAATTTGGATTTTCATTGATTGCTGAGTGTGCAGTATGTGTTGCAAGGCCCTTAGGCATTGTGAGCAACCATACCAAGTTACTGATAATTAATAAAGTTGGATTTTGAGTTACACCTTCCACCCCCGCATAAGTTTTGTCTATTACTTGTCTATTCCTGTTTCCATCTCGTCCCTAAACCTTGGAACAATCGACAGATGGTGAACACTCGCGGAAACCTTGGAGGCAACGGAAGTGGTTCCCGCCTCGCAGGAAACCCCAATGATGGAGCACCTGCACCACAGCCAGCACCGCCAGTTGACATGCAGAACTTTGGAGCCTTCCTTGTTGCACAAACCCAGTTGATGCATGCTATGATGCAACAGATGCAGCAAGTCACTGCTCAGGCCGCTGCCAACCAAGCTAATCAGGGACAGCGTCAGGACTCAAGGTTGTCAGAGTTTATGAGAACTCATCTACCCACTTTCTCTGGAAACGCCAATCCCTTGGAGGCTGATGACTGGCTAAGGTCAATTGAGAGGAAGCTTCACATTACCTAGTGTGTGGGGAATAAGAGAGTGCTTTACGCATCTCATCAGCTAGAAGGAACTACAGCCGAATAGTGGGAGAATTATTGCGCTACGCAGGAGAACCCACAGGAGATCACTTGGGAGGAGTTTACAGCTGCATTTTGCCAGTATCAGGTACCATAAGGAATCATGGACCACAAGAAGGAAGAGTTCAGAGCTTTAAAGCCAGGCAGCTAGTCAGTGGCTGATTACCTCAATAAATTCACCCAACTTGCTCGCTACGCACCTAAATATGTGGCAACATATAAGGCTAGATAGTCTCGTTCATGAAGGGATTGAACTCAGGACTGCAGGTGGGGCTGATTACCCACACATTTCCTAATTTCCATGAATTGGTGAACAAGGCACTTATCCTGGAGGACAAGCGCAAGGAGCTAGAAGACAACAAGAAGCGCAGGATGGCACAGCAGGGAACACGCCAGGGGGCGCAATGTTTGAGGGTTGCACTGAATCAGTTCTTCAGGTTTCAGCCAAGGAATGTGGCAAGGACACCGTCGCCAGCACCAAGGCCTGCAAATAAGAATTTCCAGACTCCATCACCAGCAAGAAACGCAGCCGCAGGGAGTCAGCTAGGTATAGTGAGACGCTGCTACCACTGCAACGAGCCAGGACACTTTGCCAACGTTTGTTCCAAGAAGGCAGCAGGAGTGACGCCAGTTCGCTTCAACCTTGGGACAACCCCAGCCAGGACAGCCGCACCAGGAGCAGTCCGTGGAGCTGTACCACCAGGAACCGCATCTCAGACTGTGGTGAGAGGCCATGTCAACCATGTCACCGTCGATGCACTGCAGAATGCTACGGACGTCATACTTGGTAAGTTACTGGTTAACTCGGTACCTACAACAGTTTTGTTTGATTCTAGAGCTTTGCATTCGTTTATTTCCCAGATTTTTGCTGTGAACCATGGGTTGAAAATGGTGAACCTTAGGCATGTACTGTTAGTCAAATCCCCAGGATCAAAACTCCGATCTAATGTACGATGTTCTAGGGTAAGGATACTTATAGATGGAACGAAGTTCCTAACAAACTTAATAGTATTGGAAATCCAGACTCTAGATGTTATCTTGGGAATGGATTGGTCATCCAAGCACAAGGTTGTGTTAGACTGCGAACGAATAGTCATAACAGTTGAGTGCCCTTGTGGGAGAAAAGTGGAGTTTCAAGCGACCGCCGTTCGTGATGGACAGAGAACATATCGGATGTCCACCGAAGAATTGGTAGAGATGAAGAATCAGCTCGAGGAGCTAATGGAAAAAGGATTCATCAGACCTAGTTCATCGCCATGGGGAGCGCCAGTTCTGTTTGTCAAGAAGAAGGATGGGAGTTTCCGGATGTGCATAGACTACCGTGTGCTCAATGAAGTCACCGTGAAGAACAAGTATCCGCTACCCAGGATTGATGATCTGTTTGATCAGTTGAGAGGAGCCGGAGTTTTCTCCAAGGTTGACCTGAGATCAGGATATCATCAGCTGAAGATCCGATCAGAAGATATCCCAAAGACCGCATTCTCGTCGAGATACGAGTATTACGAGTTTACAGTTATGTCCTTTGGTCTGACGAATGGGCCAGCTTACTTCATGAACATGATGAACAAGGTTTTCATGGAATATCTGGACAAGTTTGTTGTTGTATTCATAGATGACATACTTGTCTACTGCAAGACAAGAGAAGAGCACGCAGAACACCTGAGGTTAGTGTTGGAAAAGCTGAGGGAACAGGAACTCTTCGCCAAGTTTAGTAAGTGTGATTTTTGGAAGGGCAAGGTGGAGTTCCTTGGACATGTAATGACAGCAGAAGGAGACGCAGTTGATCCAAGCAAGGTGGAAGCCATGTTGCAATGGGAACAGCTGAAGACAGTGACCCAGATCCGTAGTTTTCTGGGAATGGCAGGTTATTTCCATCGCTTCATTGAAGGATTCTCGACGATTGCGACACCTCTTACGCAATTGTTGAAGAAATAGGAGAAGTTTACATGGACGCCGGAGTGCGAGAAAGGTTTTCAAGAGCTGAAGAAATGATTAACATCAGCACCGGTGTTGGTCCTACCGGAAGTTAATCAAAGCTTCGATATATACTGTGATGCATCGCGCCAAGGACTTGGATGTGTGCTGATGCAGAATAGGAAGGTCGTGGCATATGCGTCAAGGCAGTTGAGGCCGCATGAAGAGAACTACCCGACGCATGATCTAGAGTTAGCAGCCGTAGTGCATGCCTTGAAGGTGTGGCATCACTCTCTGATTGGGAACAGATGTGAAGGTATATGGACCATAAGAGTCTTAAATACATATTCACCCAATTGGATCTAAACATGAGGCAAAGGAGATGGTTAGAATTGTTGAAGGACTACAATGTCGGAATCCATTACCATCCCGGGAAGGCCAACGTGGTGGCCGATGCCTTGAGTCGGAAGAGCTATACCATGAATATATTGGCAGTAGGAAGTCAGGATGAGTTGCGTAAGGAATTTCAGAAGATGAAACTGGAAGTGGTACCGAAAGGATTCTTAGCCACCTTGGAAGTGAAGCCTACCTTGGAGGATCAGATCCGAGAAGGACAGAAGGGTGATGATAAGATTAAGAGGATTAGGTCAAAGATGGAGGAAGGCAAGGCAAAAGACTTCAAGATGGATGAACAAGGCATGTTGTGGATTAAGGATCGCATCTGTGTGCCGAACGAGAATGAGCTGAAGCAGTTAATTCTGGAAGAAGCCCATGATTCCAAATATTCCATTCATCCAGGGAGTGCCAAGATGTACCAAGACTTGAAGGAAAGATTCTGGCGGCCGAGCATGAAACGTGAAGTTGCCAAGCATGTTGCGTTGTGCAACATATGTTAGATAGTCAAGGAAATGCATCAGAGGCTAGCATGATTGCTGCCGCCACTAAAGATACCTGAGTGGAAGTGGGAGGAAATCGGAATGGATTTCATTACCGGTTTACCTAAAACTCAAGGAGGATATGACTCCATATGGGTTATAGTGGATTGCTTGAATAAGGTCGCTCATTTTATCCCTGTAAAGACCACTTACTCGGAACATTAATTAGCAGAATTGTATATGACCAGAATCGTCTGTTTGCAGGGAGTGCCGAAGAAGATCGTGTCAGACAGATGTACCCAATTTACCTCAAGATTCTGGAATAAGCTAAATGAAGCCATTGGGACCCGCTTGAACTTTAGTACTGCATATCATCCGTAGACGGATGGTCAAACTGAAAGAGTAAACCAGATTCTGGAAGATATGTTGAGAGCTTGTGCATTGGCTTATGCTACCTCTTGGGATAAGAGTCTACCATATATCGAGTTCAGCTACAATAACAGCTATCAAGCCAGTCTGCAAATGTCACCATTTGAGGCATTGTATGGTCGGCCCTATCGAACATCGTTGAACTGGAATGAGACAGGTGAACGCCATGTCTTTAGACTAGACTTTCTTCAAGAAGCCGAAGAGCAGATCGCCATAATCCAGGAAAGATTGAAGATAGCTCAGTCAAGACAAAAGAGTTATGCTGATAACCGTCGCCGAGATCTGAATTTTGAACCGACAGATTTTATATACCTCAGAGTTACACCTCTCAAGGGAGTTAAAAGGTTCCATGCCAAAGGGAAGCTCGCACCGCGCTATGTGGGACCATTTAAGATTTTGAGCCGAAAGGGTGAAGTTGGAGTTGCCGCAGTCGTTGGCGGGGGTGCATGATGTATTCCATGTATCCCAACTGAAGAAGTGTCTCAGAGTGCCAGATGAGCAGACGCCTCTGGAGTCGATTGATATGCAAGAAGATCTGACATACAAGGAGCATCCCATGAAGATCCTGGACACGATGGATCGAGAGATACGAAATAAGTCAACCCGCTTCTGCCGAGTCCAATGGAGTAATCATTCGAAAAGTGAATCGACTTGGGAGTGCGAAGAGGATTTGAGAAAAGAGTTTCCGAACCTATTCCTTAGTTAGCCCTGAATCTCGAGGTCGAGATTATGTTAAGGGGGGAGGTTTGTAACACCCCAATTTTTGCTTTTATTATATTTAAAGAGTATTTGTGAATTTTTGGAATTTTCTAAAATTTATTTGGATTTAATTTGAATTTATTCCCTTTTGAGATAATTAAATAATTCAAAATTTTAAATAAAATTTTGTGGGAAATATTTTATTTGAGTCCAAAATGTCTCAAAGTATTTTCTACAATTTTTCTAGAATTTTCTGATTATTTTGCTTTTTTTTCTTGAATTATTTGAATTACTAGAATTATTTTAAATGTTAAATTGCTGGAAAACCCTAACGGGTTCCACTATTCATCCGACCGAGCCGGTCCGAGCCAGACCCGAGCCAGACCCCAAACCCTAACTGCGCGACTGTTGGATCTAGATCCAACGGCCGAGATTGCGCCACGTCACCCGAGGCCGTGCCCGTGCGGACTCGTTCGCACCCGATGCGATCGTGGCCATTGATCATGTACACGCGTACGGCCAGGATGCGGCCACATCACCTCTCCGAGCCGCCGCCGGATTCCACCGCCGCGCGCGTGTGGGCCTTGTTTTCCACGGATTTCATGGACGTTGAGGGGGTTATTTAATGCGCCACCACCCATGTCGTGATTGACATTTCTGTGCGCACCCGTAGCCCTAGGTCACAGAGCTCAAGCCGCCGCCGTTTGCCCGCGATTGCTCGCCGAAGTTGGAAACGTGCGCCGCCACGGTTTCCGCCGTTTTCCGCCTTTCTCCGCCGCGACCAAGGCCAGATCTGAGACCCCCGTGACGAGACGCGTCAGAGAGGACAATTCAATTCGCCGGAGACCACACGAAACGCCGTTGGGCTCGTCATCGTCCCCAGCTCCGGCAACCAGCGCCGCCGCACGCCATTGAGCCCTCGCGAAGCTTGTCCACCGTCCGATCAAGATCCGACCGTCACGGTGAGTTCATGTGCGCCCTAATTCCCGTAAAGCCCAGATTAGATCTAGACCATTAGATATAAATCGTAGCATCCAGATTCATCCACGTCACCCCGTACAAATCCACGTTACGGTTTTTTGATCTATTAGCAATCGTTGGATCTAGATCCAACGCACAGGATTGAGCCCACGTAGCCCCTAGACTGTACCGTGCTAGGTTAGATCTCAGCAGTTAGATTTAGATCGTACGGTTGGATTTAGTTCACGTGGTAGCATTAGATGCAATCGTGGCTGTCTGATCGAGATCGAATGGTGTAGATTGTGCCACGCGTCGAGCGCCGGGTCATGTCACGTCGCCCCAGCGATGCGGTTAAACTCGATCCAATCTCAACCGTCCGATCTAAACCGTACGGTCCAGATCAATCCGCGTAGATCCACTGTGGCAGGATTATATCTAATCCCGACCGTCGAATCTCAAACTGACGGCTGTATGTTCAAGCTCCATTTGGTTTTGGTGATTTGTTTAGATTAATGATTAATCCTTGTTTAATGACAAATCTAATCTTATTGAGACTAACATGTTTATTGAGTTACAGTCAATAGTCTCATATTTGGATGGAAAATGGAAAACCCAAGGTATGTATGCATATCCATTCTAGTATAAATTGCATACCTTGGATTCAAGTTAAAGTATGAATTCTCCATTGCATTAACCACAAAATGTGCATTATGTTTCCCAATCCATATATTACATGGATGCACATATTTAGGGGGAGTTCACACTTGAACTTGATGTATCAAGGTATTGATCTATTCTTCACTCCACATATAAAGGATCAATACATTGAAACACATCAATTTAAATGAATGTTTAAATTGAGTTCATTTGCCTTCTAATCATCAAAGAATATTTCATCATGTGTTGATGATGTTCTTGTGGTTGATTACGGACAAATGAAGAGTTCTTGAGTATTATGAAGCATTAGTTGCATCATGTGCTCAAGACACATATAAATTCATTTGATTGATTTAGGTTGTGCTCAATTGATGTAAGTGGTATCCATTAAGTGTTAATGGAGTGCTTAGATAATTGAGACAACCATGCATCTTGGACTAACCATTTTTCATAAGTGATAAGTGAGCCAGGTTAAGTCCAAAGATTATTGAGACGATGAATACGGGACAAGGACGACATCATGAGGTGATGGACGTCTAGAGGAGATCCTAGAGAAGAGATGAGAGAGCCAGAGTGACAATCCCAGGGAACAAGATGATTGAAGATCATAAAGACCCCAAAGTGGATTGCTTGCGGCGGCTAAGGTATAACTAGATAGGCTAAGAATCTTTCCTAGCTTTGTGTCTAGTTTTAGAGCCGTACTATTAAGAGGGGTTGAGTCCTTGCTTTGAGCTTCATCATGTGTTGGTGATCTCAATCTTGTAATCACTCGAGCTCAAGTCTTATTTGGATTTGGTTTCTGCATGGAGTTAACCATTTGGCATGTGTTGCGAATGGGTGAAGCTCGTGCTTGGATTTTGCATAAGCTCTATTTGGTATTTGTTGCAAATAGGTCAAGCTTGTGCTTGGAGTTTTCGCATTGAGCTTTGATTTGCATTTGTTGCAAATAGGATAAGCTAATGCGTTGGCTTTTGCGTGAAGTTCATTTGTTTGCATGTGTTGCAATAGATGAAGCTTGATGCTTTGCTTTTTGTTTTCAAACAAAATCCTTATTGCGTTTATTTGGTATTGCTTGGAGCTATGTTTGCACGGGTTGCAAAATGAGAGAGCTCAAGCAAGTGTTTAGTGCATGGAGATAGAGAATTGCAGGAGTTGAAATTAGAGAGCTTATGCACTCTGATTTGATGTGGTTTGGCTTTTTCATGAGGCTATGGATTTTGCATAAGTTGCAAAAGAGAGATAGCTAATGCTTTGTGGTTTAGAAGTTGCATGGAGCTAGAAAATTGCAGGAGTTGCAATTAGAGAGCTCATGCACTCAGATTTGAGTTAGCTTGGTTATTTGGAGTTTGCTTGGAGCCAGGCTTTTGCATTTGTTGCAAAAAGAGAACGCTCAAGCATATATTGGTTTAACTATTTATTTGCGAGTTCGTTGTGCGAATAAACGAGAGGTCTATGGCTTCTGGTCCTGAAAGTATGTGATACTTGCACCGTGGTTTTTGCAAGTCCGTTCGATCATAGTTTGACCATCACATGGCTAAGAGGATAAACCTTATAGACTCCGGGATTTATTTGCTCAATACGTTCTTGCAAATATAATCTTTGAGATGTTTGCGAGGTGTGTATGTCGCAAACGATTTGGAGTTTGGTTGAATTCTTTGAGCATGGTTTAGTGGTGTTGCAAAAGTATTTTGCAACTAAGTGTGGTCGTGGTTTGATCACCTTTTTGGCTCAAAGAATTGTCGGTTGAAGTTTTGGAGAAAAGATTTTTAGCGAAAAACTGGTTTTTCTCCTGAGGTCGGCACTACCGATGGTATTGGTGCGGTTGTACCGCTGAGGCCGGTAGTACCGCTTATGGGAGTGGTACTGCTGCTCAAGGCGGCACTGTCGACCAGATTACGTCGGTAGTTTTTTTCCAGAGAGCAGTGTGCTCTGTTTTCTTTGCCGGCACTACCGCCCTGAGGGGTCGGTACTACCAGAGGTACATCATGCAGTACCGGGGGTTGAACCCCGTAGTCATTTTACAGAACGGGGTGTTCTGCAGATTGCCCTAAGGCCGGCAGTACCGCCCAGTGGGGCCGGTACTGCCACTCGAGCGGCACTACCGGCAGTTTGCCTGCGGTAGTGCCGGGAAACTAGCCGTTGTCGACCGTTGTAGGTCAAGGCCGGCACTACCGGGGCTATGAGGCCGGTAGTGCCGGATTCGGCTAAAAAGTCAGGTTTTTGCCCCCCAACGGCTATATTTTGTGTGGGGGCTTTATAAGACCCCCTTTGGGGGGGCAAGGGTATGTTGTTGATGGTGTTTTGAGTCATCTTGAGCTTGGTGTGAGTTTGTGGGAGTGGTTTGCATGGTTTTGCTTCTTCCCATTTGGTTTTGAGCTCAAGAGTGATCCTAGTTGCATGAGTTGC
This sequence comes from Rhipidocladum racemiflorum, assembly GCA_036346355.1. Classification (NCBI taxonomy): domain Eukaryota; kingdom Viridiplantae; phylum Streptophyta; class Magnoliopsida; order Poales; family Poaceae; genus Rhipidocladum; species Rhipidocladum racemiflorum. The sequence continues at coordinate 35,654,186 of CM070589.1, read as the reverse complement.
ATCTAGTGAGGATTGAGAGGACCCTAGTTGCATTGGTTGCACTAGGTGATCACCAGAATCACGGAGGTGCGATCGGTGATGTAACACCCCGGCATTTAATATGCCTGAATGCTACCAAACACAAGCTAAACAACATCTAAATACCACATTTAACATAAAATTCCAGCAAAGGTACATAGGCTAAAAACCGATATTTCGGCAGCATCTCCTTTGTTTTTCCATGAATTAACACAATATCAATATCATGGCAAGATATATCATAGCACACGACATCTAAAACAGCAATAAATAGAGTCTTAACGACAATATAAGACTAACATCAAGCACTTAATGTCTCCAAGTGTCAAAAGAACAAATAAGCTCTCAAATAGTAAAGCTAAACACTAAAGCAATGATCATCACACGCAATTTATTATCAAACTAATAGAATGACTTATGGAATCATTAAGGTGAAGCTACGTGTGGGCGTGTGACTATTTCCCTTCCCCGCTTGCCTATCTCAAAGTACCTAAAAATAAACTACATAAAACACAAGCGTGAGTTCAAACTCACGCAAGTATATTGTAATGGACAACAAGAACAATATCATGGCAATAACATCACCCATCATGTATATCATCTCATTCATGAACACTTAACAGTATCATCATCATTATGTATGCAATGTAATGCAATGCTCATGTCTCCTTGGAAACTCATACGGTATGGTTGAGTACACACCCGTCGGTGTGCACCCTCTCCCCCCTTCCATCCCGAAGATGGAGGGTGCCTACTCCTCGCTTCCGTTCACCACGGTGAATGGAATCACGATGTAGGACTTACTCATTGGCTTTCTGGATTAGTCATAACTTTCTCACCGACCTTCCCGGACTAGTTATGACTTTCTCACCGCCTGAGCCATGTAACATGTCATGTATGCAAATATGCCATCATCATCATAAACTTGTATATTTAACACATGGCATCATAGCATACTCATCATATCATAGGAAAACATTAAAGCATGGCAATTGATCATATCATGAAATCCATCTTTCATCTAGTCTCAACAAGCAACATAACATTCGTTATTCATTACAACACACTTGCCTCAACCACGGGCAACGGAAAGGCGGGAAGTAGAAGGCACTCCCGGGGTCGCACCACCTGCACATAGGTATCACACACTCACAATCATGCCCACAAAACAGTACGCAAACCCCCATCTAACCCGACATTGCCCACTACTCGCAAAACCTAAAAACAGAGGTTCTGTCCCGACGGGACAGCAGCCTTGCAAAAAGCATAACTTGAGTTCTGCAACTCCGAATCAATTAAACGAGTACATCCTCGCGTAGCTTAGGAAATTTTCCAACTTTCTCTAGGTATATGGAAAGACTGATTCGGAATCTAAAGTCGTCTAATCTACAGATTACCGTGATCTGTTCCAATTACGTCACAGATTTTAACACGCTCGGTAAAACAGACATATCTTTCAAACGGCTGATCGGAATTTAACGTGCTTTATGTCCACGGTAAGATAATTAAATTATCTACAACTTCTTCAACATCTGTACGGACAGACTCAGAGTCTAAATCGACGAAAACTAGAACCCTAGCACAACTGCTCAATCTGCCCGAAAATAGAAACGTGGCAACATCTAGATCTAACCCAAATTACTCCAATCCAGCACCTCCAATTGATCTAAAAACTTGATAAACACCCTAATAACAGTACCTAGATCAATTCCAAGGATCCCCATGATCATACCTTTGCCCGACGAACGAAAACTCCAATCGATCTCTTCGCGGATCGCTCCTCGCTCCACGCTCCTCGCTCCACGGGATGATTCCACGAGGTGCAGGGGTGGTGTCGGGACCCCGAATTTGCAAATCCGGACCCTCTGTGTATTCAGCACTAGTCCAGGAACGCGCTAGTGCACACAGTCTTAACATCGGTAAATATCACAATCATACCAATCGATATTATCAAAGTACTTTATTTAAATAACCAAAGTGGTTACTTGACCTTATGGCCAAGTTACAAATATATGCCTTGCAAGGCGAAACTTATTAAAAGAGAAATAACTGCAGCGGAAAAATCAAATAAACTTCGTGGCGCCATCCAAAGATACCACAGGCAACCGATCGGGCTCGCATCCCTAAGTAGACGGGTCCTCTTGGAACTCCTCCTCCGAAACTGGCGTAGTCTCCTCTTCAACTGGTATTGTGTTGAGGCAAGGGTGAGTACTTGGTACTCAGCAAGTCATGCACAGAATGCAAGCTAATATACTATATGCATGGCTTGGTACAAAGGAATAGCTTAAGGTATATTTGCGATGCTTGACTTTTGACAAGTAATAAAAGTAGATTCGAAAGCGATAGAAATAAGTAAAGCATAAATAACTTTTCAGAAATTTAATAAACATTTTTCCCCATCCTAAACCACATTTCCATCATCTTCATTATTAAACCAACCCAACTTTTCAAATCCAAGTTATTTTGAGAAAATCTAACCCTTGATCTGTAATTCCCGAGCATTGTCCAAGATCGTGGACTCGGCTATTCAAATAGATTCTACACTCTGCAGAGGTTATGCACTTTACCCACAAGATACAATCCACTCACCACGTCGGTAGTGAATCTCCATACAAAAGTATGCGAATGAGCTATCATACCAAAGCCTTTCGTAAGCCTCAAACAACACATGTGGTCCTCTCAGTTACGTGCTCTAAACCATCCCTTCCCTTAGACAAGTCGAAGTATGGTACCAACACACCGTTAGATGGGTACCTGGCCACGACCACGATACGCTCCCCGCACAATCACACAAAAGGTGTAATCGACACCCTGAGGCTCCACAAGTGAGTCCTTAGCGACTTAGTCAACTAGGGCCGTCCCATTCCAGCCATGTGGTTGCAAGTATGACCCAGTTCAAAGGCTTGCAAGGTTAAGTCCTTAGAGTGACCAGGGCAAGACTACCCAAAAACCAAATCAACACTCCCAATGCCACACTGCCCACCTGATTACTCTTGCCACATGCCCTGGCCGAAATCGTTTATCAAACCCCAGTTGATTACCATGCACCACGTGCCATCAACATCACATGATACTTTTCCAAAACAGGTTCAATATATCATTAAGTCAATATTAGCATTTGATTATCCAAAATCATGTCATGAGCACGTAGCAGGTCTAAGCAGTATACTACAACGATCTAAACCCATGTTGGCAATTTAATAATGTCCAACTAGTAAACCACAACTAGGGTGACAAAGGGTCATGGCACATACTTAGATAATCAAGGTGTCATATAGCAAATTGGTGTTTATCTAACCCCCATGTTTAAACAAAGTATCTTTCTAATTAAACTAGCATGCAATAGTTTAAATCAAAATAGATTTCGAAATAGGATCAATATGGTCAAAGCACAACTTGCCTTCAAAAAGCACTTGCTCTTGGTCTTGGGTTGGATCCTGAGTCAACACTTCTCCTTCGAATCCTTCCGGCACTTCAACGTCTACTCGTAAAGCGTGCAAATAGCAAATACACAAATAAACACTAGGCAAAAAGATCCCAAAACTCCAAACAAAATCCATAAACAGAGAGAACATAATTTTCTGGATTTTTAGAAACTGGAATCGTCAAATTTGGAGTTAAAACGCAAAAGTTATGATTATTTAAAGTTTAAATAATCAATTAAATAATATTACAGAGAAAACTTTAGTCCAAAAATTAAATAAAATTCATATTTAGGTAGATCTTAATTTTATACAAATTTAGAAATTTGAATCGCTCAAATCGGAGTTGAAACGCAAAAGTTATAAGCGTTTGAAGTTTGAATCTAAATTTGAAATCATTATTCGAATTAATAAATCATTTTCTTTTTCGGAAATTAATTATTGCGTCAGCATGGACACGTGGCAGCTCCCGATTGGCCTGCTGACGTCAGCCGGTCCATGGGCTCGGTCCATGCTCAGCTCGGGTCCACGGTGGACTCGGTCCACGGCTCACGTGACTGACATGTGGGCCCACTCGGGTGACGTCATCGCTGACGTCAGCGGGGCTCAGCCCACGGCGCTGACAGGTGGGACCCATCGGACGTCATGGGTGACGCGGCGCTTATCGGTTAGCCACCGACATGCGGGCCCTCGACACGCGCGGGCCTCGCGTGTCGGGCCTACACGCACGCCTGCGTGGGCGCGGCCGACCGCGTCGGTCCAACTTCCCGACACGTGGCGCAATCTCGTCCGTTGGTTTGAAAATCAACGGCGCGGATTGGATCCGGGTTTAACACGTTGAAACTACTCGATGCTCGTGGGCCGTTCGATCTAGATCGGACGGTCCAGATCTAATCCTATAATCGCACTACTACAGCACGTGGCGATTGTGAACCGTTGGATCTTAATCCAACGGTCCAGATCTAATCGGGTTTCTAGGGTTTGGGAAACACGTGAACTCACCGTTGCCGTCCGATCTGGATCCAACGGTGCACGAAGCTCGGGGACGGCGATGGCACGCGGCGGCGCTGGCTTGACCGGAGACGGGGACGACGACCTTGCCGTCGGCGTTTCTGGCGCGCTCCGGCGAAGTGAGGGGTACTCCCGAACGCGTCTCGTCTTGGGGAAACCGGATCTGGGCTTGATGACGGCGGAGGACGACGGACGGCAGCAATATCGGCGTTTAATCGCGGCGGAACAGACTTCCAACTCCGGCGAGCAATAACGGCGAGACGGTGGGGATCCTAGCGGCGCGAGCTAGGTTTGAACGGCGTGGGATGGCGATCTCGGTATGCCGGGCATTAAATAGCCTCGGCCTGGCGGCGTAAAACGGAGACCTAGCTCTCCACGGCGGCGACACGGGCGGCGAGTCCAGCTCGGACTCGGGCGGAGACGATGAAATCGTGGCCGCCCACGTGGCACAACCAACGGCCACGATCGCGCGGCGCGATCGGTCCGTCCGACACGGCCGGTCTGGTCGGACGGATCTCACCGTTGGATCTTGATCCAACGGTTGGGATTGATTAGGGTTAGAGTGGGTTGGTCGAGTCAACTGGCTCGGGTCGGACTCGAGTCCGACTCGGTCGGATGAACAGTACTTGACCCGAGTTGGATTTTCCAGCGATTTAATATTTAAAATAATTCCCGATAATTCATTTAATTCATTAAAAATAGCAAATGACTCGTAAAAATTCGAAAAATTCTGGAAAATATTTTGGATTATTTTGGACTCAAATAAAATATTTCCAACAAAATTTTATTTGCAAAATTAAATTCTTTAATTATTTCAAAATGGAATAAATTCAAATAAACTCCAAATAAATCCAAATAAATTCCAGAAAATTCCAAAAATTCACCAAAGTGCCAAATCACACATGAATTCAATAAAAGCAAAATTTTGGGGTGTTACACCATTCCCAACATTTCTTAATAAGGGTTTATGATGCTTATCAAAAAGGCACCCAACCAAGACTATAATGACATGATCCCCACGGATCACCGAATCATAATACATCTTATTCTAAATTTGAAACATAGTACTTCCACAAATCTTTCAGCAAGATCAACATATAAATTTCATACCTCCTATCTATTCACGTCTCGACAACCGAACCTTATTCAGTTAAACAACGACTTCAACATGTAAATATTATCTCTACAAGACAAAGTTCATAGCTAGGATTCCAAGGCTTACATTCATTAAGGATAAAACTCTACATCAGGTTAATTATCCATGGTTCACTCCATCACCACAGGTTACAATACCCTCCATTTAATCAATGGTTTCCAACAAGTATTCTACACAACTACCACCACTTACTAAGTCATCAATATCAAAAATTTGATTATCATCAATCAACACATTGCTTTTAGCTATCCTATACATTGGTGATAACCAAATTACCACCACACAACATACTCCAACTATTTAAAATAGATTGAATACTAGTATTGACACTGCCCTTAACAACATCATTAAGAATAAGTATTATGTCTTCTCAATTGATATTAATACTAGCATTGAAGGGACACAACTGCATACTTCCAAATATACTAATGGTTTGTGACAACATAAATAGAAACTCTAATCAATTTCCAAATTAAAGTCACTAGTCAACACGATTAAATCTCTCTATTAATCCATTAGATTAGAACATCTTTAGACAACCAAAGAAAGTTTCTTTAACAATATCGGCAGTCTACATCATCTTAATGTTTTAACTATGCATCCGGGTTTAAAACTTTTAAACATGATCGGGGGTCATAAGTACTTTTAAGACAAAGCAACAGATTCCAAGCATGTACATTAACGCATTCAATCAATCTCGCTAAGAGTAAACTACAACACTAGTAGTCTATTTATTCACAAGCTAGAGATATTAATCACATTGTTACCTACTACATAACATGCTTAAACATCAATTCTTACTAGGGACAAACGATTTCAGTCAAAAGACTACTTTCTTTGTTTGCAACATTTTAGTTTTAAAACTCACCCCAAATTCATAAGGAAACTTGACTCTCAAAATTGCAATGAGACAAACCCAAACTTGGTCATGCAAAGGAATTCTCCAAAACACTTTTCAATCTCCAAGACTCCCCTTTGGAGGGATCCAACCGATCAAATAAACCTTTGCAAATAAAACCTTAGCACCAAACCCCAATCTTTCACGAAACAAGAAGGGTTTTTTCAAAGATGATTTCTTAAACCAAGAGAATAACGGAATCAAACACCACGTACTACTACAAAGCCACGTAACTTCAGCCCCCGACAAAGTGTCCGCACAACTCCATAATAACTCCTTTAACCTCAGAGAAAGACAAACACAGGATAAATTGAATGCTTGTTCCCCATAATGCAATCAACAGCATCAAAATCGAAAGGCGCCCAAAAGAAGCGCAACACTAGTCTCCTCTTCTTCGTCTTCAACCAAGGAAGACAAAACCACACACCGCATACGGAACGATCCGTGAAAACCCAACACTTTTCATTTTGATTCAAATCTACTAAAGCCAAGAAAAGCAAAGAACACCGACCGCCGTAACGGCAAAGAACATACGAAGGAAACCACCATTAACTCTTCTATTTGACTCAGTCAACTACCCGATCAACGCATGAAAGGATAAGCACTCTTCTCCTACAGGGTTCAATAGTTCTTCGGTGGTGGCGCTAACCGCCACACCACAAACCTCACCCTTACTATGAAATAAGAGAGGTGGCCGAAATCCTTCGGCACCAAAACCCCACTTTTACCACCACAACAGGAATAATTCAATCATTTATCTCATAGACATAGCAACGTACTATATCAAATATAGCATTTAGCAACAAGGCTTAAATACAACATTTAAGCGTAAACAACGATACCCATACCCTTCCTATCAGGCATCCATGTGTGTCAAATTTTAGATTAGTTATACCACTTTTGCAAGTTTTAATGTTCCTATCCTATGACAAAATTTTAGTAAAAACCTAAGCCATGTTTCTAAGTTATTCCACATCACATTTTAGTTGTACCCTATAGCATGACACTAAAAATACACATTCCAAGGACCTACAACCCGCTCTGATACCAACTGTAACACCCCGGCATTTAATATGCCTGAATGCTACCAAACACAAGCTAAACAACATCTAAATACCACATTTAACATAAAATTCCAGCAAAGGTACATAGGCTAAAAACCGATATTTCGGCAGCATCTCCTTTGTTTTTCCATGAATTAACACAATATCAATATCATGGCAAGATATATCATAGCACACGACATCTAAAATAGCAATAAATAGAGTCTTAACGACAATATAAGACTAACATCAAGCACTTAATGTCTCCAAGTGTCAAAAGAACAAATAAGCTCTCAAATAGTAAAGCTAAACACTAAAGCAATGATCATCACACGCAATTTATTATCAAACTAATAGAATGACTTGTGGAATCATTAAGGTGAAGCTACGTGTGGGCGTGTGACTATTTCCCTTCCCCGCATGCCGATCTCAAAGTACCTAAAAAAAACAACATAAAACACAAGCGTGAGTTCGAAACTCAGCAAGTATATTGTAATGGACAACAAGAACAATATCATGGCAATAACATCACCCATCATGTATATCATCTCATTCATGAACACTTAACAGTATCATCATCATCATTATGTATGCAATGTAATGCAATGCTCATGTCTCCTTGGAAACTCATACCGGTATGGTTGAGTACACACCCGTCGGTGTGCACCCTCTCCCCCCTTCCATCCCGAAGATGGAGGGTGCCTACTCCTCGCTTCCGTTCACCACGGTGAATGGAATCACGATGTAGGACTTACTCATTGGCTTTCCGGATTAGTCATAACTTTCTCACCGACCAAATTACTCCAATCCAGCACCTCCAATTGATCTAAAAACTTGATAAACACCCTAATAACAGTACCTAGATCAATTCCAAGGATCCCCATGATCATACCTTTGCCCGACGAACGAAAACTCCAACCGATCTCCTCGCGGATCGCTCCTCGCTCCTCGCTCCTCGCTCCACAGGATGATTCCACGAGGTGCAGGGGTGGGGTGGCCACCCTAGGGCAGCAAGGGGTGGAGGAGAGGTGGTGGAGAGGTGGGGAGCAAAGGGGCAAGGGAGGGGGAGGCGCACGGCCAAGGGAGGAGGGAGGCGGCTAGGGCAAGGGCAAGTGGGGGGGAAGGGCGCACAAGGGGCAGGGGTGAACGCCCAAGGGCTGGTGGGGAGCCCTTTTACCAGCTCCCACACCCAATCCTAGTCCGTTACGGAGACCTACTCCATCCCACCAAAGCCCACTTAAGGCCCAAACTCCCCTGGGAAGGCCCAAAACGGCCCGGAAACGGCCCGGAAACGTTATTAACCTCCATACCTTATGGTTTTAACCTGCCATACCATATTTCATAAAGTGTTTGACATTAACATGCACCATTTAAAAGGTTACGACACTCCGTGGTGACACATCACTTCAAACGGCCCAAAAACGCGAGTAAACCTCAAGCCGAAAGGTTTTATTCTCTAATTTCACATTCTATAATGTCACACCATACCGTAGTGTCACAGGTGAAGCTTGAGCAGGGTGCTCAACTTGTTACTCTTGGAGGTCGGTGCCTCCTAGACGGCATAGGTGCATCGTGCGCAAGAGCTCTCAAGGTTTGTGAGAAGCCCCAGCGAAAGTTTGTGAAGGTTGGTGCTTAGCCTACCCGGCGGGGTAAAAAGCAACCATTAGTGGATTCGAGGTGAAGGCTCAAGTGAGTGGGCCAGTCCAAAGTGAGTTGGACTTCCTCAACGTGGAGTAGGTGGGTTATCTACGAACCACGGTAAAAAGTAACGTGTCCCTTGTCTCTTTTTACCTTCAAGCATTTACTTTATTGCTATATTATCAATTGCTTGATTGTGAATAGAATTGCTTAGTGTAGCTTGCTTGATCAACCTAGCAATTCTAGTTAGAGACTTATTTAGTTAGTGCACTAGTGAGCCTAGTTGATTTAGGCTTTAATTATCAAAACCTTATTCTTTCGCTTGCGCAATTTAATTGTGTAGGTTTTGACATAGGGGTAATTAAAGGCGATCCTCGATTAGTGAGTAGAATTTTTATAAACGCCTATTCATCCCCTCTCTAGGCGCATCCTCGACCCTACAAGTGTTATCAAAGCCACGGTCACTCTCATTTTAGGCTTTACCGTCTAGAGAGTAAAAAGGATGGAGACTAGAGGTTTAGTGCACTCTCACGATCCACTTGTACTAGATGGCTCAAATTATGCTCATTGGAAATTATTTATGATTTCGCATTTTAAATCAATGAGCCCCCAAATTTGGTGGATCGTAGATGTAGGCTTTTCTCTTCGTCTAAACGAAGTTACTCCAACAAAAGGAGAAGAGAAATGCTTACATCTCGACGCTCAAGCTACTAACGTTTTATTTAGCGTTGTGAGCGTAGAAATATTTGATAAAATATGCAATCTCAAGAGCGCCCATGAAATGTGGACAAGAATTCAAGAAGTATATGAAGTGTCCACATCTCCAATTGAGGATTGCATAGAAGAAGCGGTGTCGGTTGAAGATTCTTCAACTTCTACATCAATTAATGAAGAACCGACATCACCGTCCACCTCCTCTACCTCAACCGATGCCTCAAGCGATGATGATGTAACACCCCAACATCTACTATGCCTGATTGTTACCAAACATAGACTAAACAATATCTAAATACCACAAATAAAGATAAATTACAGCAAAGGTGCAAATGCTAAAACCGAAAATTTCGGCAGCATCTCCTTTGTTTTTCCCTGAATTGAAGCAACAACAATATGATCACAGGATATAGCATAAAGAATGACATCTAAATCATCAATAAGGGGGGTTCTAGCAACAATATAAGTCTAGAATAATGATTTCAACAATCTCATGAGCTAAACGAAGCAAATGAGGAAATCACGCACACAATTTAACTATGCACCAAGTTTCATGGCACTATTCATTATTATCATGACCCAAACGATTAAATTATCTACAAGTGTGGAGCTACGTGTAGAAGTGTAGCTAATGCCCTTTCCCGCATGCTGGTTTCATGGTACCTAAAAACAACATAAAACACAAGCGTGAGTTCATCACTCAGCAAGTATATTGCAATGGATCATAAAGAACAAATCGATGCCAACATCAATACATACCATACTTAACCTCATGATCGAGTCATAATTTCATATACAACATCATAACCATGTCTCAATCTCATTGTACACATTTCATTATAATCATCATGCGTGCAATGCAATGCACATGTCTCCTCGAAGCACATACCGGTATTCCCAAGTGCACACCCGTCGGCGTGCACCCTCTTTCCCCTTCCATCCCGTAGATGGAGGGTGCCTACTCCGGGAAATTTCAATGAATGACACTGAATTGGACTGCCACGGACAAAAGGACATTAAATTGGTCCGCCTTTCTCGAAATGACACCGTGCACTCTAATTTCATCGTGGAATGACATTTTGGGCGTTTTCTGGGTATTGTTTATGTTTTTCCCCCGATTCGCATGGTGACGGGACGAAAATGCCCTTGAGTCGCACCGTTCTTAGCTGGTTGAACCAGTTGGGCCGGCTCGTGCTCGTCCATTGGCTAGCTAGCACGCTCTAGGGTTCGAAGCTGGGCGGTGACGGCGGAGAAGGCAGCGCCAGCGACATCTGCAGGTTTCGTAGGCATTGACACTGGCTCCCCATCTAGTAAGCTTGTTCCTCCCCCTTCGTTTTTGCGGATTCCGTTGTGCCCGCTTGTGATCTGGAGTAGATGTCGCATTCCTCTAGCTTCGGTTCTAGTTGGAAATCGACTTTGGAGCCTACAGGGTTGCCCTTGATTGTGTGGCCGTATTGCAACATCAAGAATGTGTTGGAGTTGACTGCGAAAATAGAGGCTAACAGGGGGAAGAGGTTCTACAAATGCCCGCGCAAGCAAGCTTCGGTGAGTTTTGGGAGTGAGTGTGACGAAATTGTGTTTTGATCGCTAGGTTTATGAAATTTTGCTTTCATGTATGCAATGAAATTTGTATGCAACCAACCCTAAAATTTTGATTCCATGTATGCAATGAAATTTGTTTTCAGGGTTCGAATGGTTGTAAATTTTTTATGTGGCAAGCCCAGTATGAGGAATACCTTGGAAGAATTGGAGTCGGAAGAGAGTTTGGCAAGCGTGAAGCAAGAAATGACCTAAAGGAAGATTTAGAGGAACTACAGAAGGATTTGGCAGCACTAACAAGGAAAATTGAAGTCTGGGGAAAAACTATTGTATTGTTAGGTTATGTTAATATAGTTCTTATGATTTTGTTAGTAGTTGTAATGCTTATAAAGTAGCATGTCAATGAATGAGCAAGTATGTAAAATGAACAAGTATGGGGAAATATGTTTGGCATCAGTATTATTTGTCAATGATGAGCATCAGTATGTTTGGCATTAGTTTGTTTGGCATCAGTTTGTTTATCAGTGCATGTTCACCAGTGAAATATGTTTGGCATCAGTTTGTTTAACATCAGTTTGTTTGGCATCAGTGAAATATGTTTGGCATCAGTTTGTTTGGCATCAGTTTGTTTAACATCCAGAATTGCATACAAAAGGTCTTGCATCCAGAATTGCATACAAATGGTATAGCATCCAGAATTTAGCATCGAGAATTGCATCTAGAATTTAGCATCCAGAATTGCATCCAGAATTGCATACAAAAGGTCTAGCATCTATAATTGCATACAAATGTTCTAACATCCAGAATTGCATACAAAAGGTCTAGCATCTAAAATTGCAGCCAAAATTGCATACAAAAGGTCTATCATCATCCAGAATTGCATCCAGAAATGGTCTAGCAACATGCTAAAGCTAATGTTTGCCGAGCAACATGCAAAAGTACATTTTGATTACACCCATTTTGCGGACTGGAAAGAAGACCACTTGGAGTCTGGTTTTTTCTTTGGAGTCAGCTTTTTGGCTGTGGTTTGGCTAGTCCCCTCTCCAGCAGCATTGCTCATTGCCATTTGCCTGCACCAAGTAGGACGGGTACATTATTGAAACAAAAGTGTCACATTGTCAAGAAAGCAAGATTATACCTCGTCGGTGTGGAAATGGTATTGTTGGCCCCTTCTCCACTAGCACAGCTGAATGGCACCTTCCTTGCAACTGATATTTCTTTTATTTGAGGAGTGGTACACTCTTTTTGTTTAGGGCCACTCTTGGATCTGCTTTTCTTGCAAATACATATACACAAGTTCAGGGTTTATGAAATATCAATTGGTCTATCAATTGTAACAGATTATCAGGTGCAAGTACCTCTTTCTGGTCCCATTTAAGGAACACTTGGAGCTAGTCTGCCTGTGACCCAATTCACCACAGCCCTTACACTTGACCTGCCATTTTCCCTTACCCTTGGCCTTTCCTTTCTCAAGACAACCTACAATCCTTTTCTTTCTATGCCTGCCTGCTGACCTCTTTGCATTTGGTGGCAGCACCCTTGACCCAAGGTCCATAGAGGGCCATTGTGACCTGTCAGTCAAAGGTGGAATGATACCTGCATATGCAAGCCTGAATGATCTCACAGAGAAGTAAGGGTGCACATAGTCCTCCATATTGAAGTTTCTAATGGTACTTATGAACGCCAAAGCATGTGGACAGGGTTTTCCTGAGACCTGCCACTCCCTGCATGTGCACTCATGCTTATCAAGATGCACCACATGTCTCACCACTTCAAGTTCCTCATTGACCTCACTGACTTCAGCTATGTTCTTGCCAGCAGTGGTGACCATCAACCTATCCAGATGCCTTGTCATTGCATTAAGCTGATGAATAACACCAGGGAGCATGACACCTTCAAGTTTTTCTCCTAACCTCCTCCTCCTATCATATAGCTGCATAGTTTTCTTTCTTATTGCATCAGCTAGCTCAGTAGCAGGTAGGTCCTTCAGCTCCTTCACCCAGCTGTTCCAACACTCAGCTAGATTATTTGTGATATAGTCACACTTGGTCTCCTCTGAAAACCTACTTCTCATCCACAATAGGTTGTGATACCTACGTAACCATGGCCCAACATCAGGGCATGCTTCATGTATTTTGCCGATGTAATGGTCAAACCTGTCTGCCCTAAAATCCCTAGCAGTAGGGTACATATTTGCATAGATTGGGCCATGGAATTTTTTAACGAAATTATCCATGAGGTGTCTGAAGCACTCTCTATGCTCTGCCTAGGGAAACACATGCTTAATTGCATTTTCTAAACCCTTGCAGGCATCTGAACTTATTGCCAAATGTGGTGGACTGCCTATGGCTTTTTCCAATTGTTGCATGAACCAGGTCCAATTATCTATGGTCTCTGCATCAAACAACCCAAATGCTAGTGGAAACATCCAATTATGGCCATCTAAAGCTATAGCTGAAGGAAGATGTCCATTCCATCTCCCATTAAGTGCAGTGGAATCTATGCTAATGTATGGTCTACACCCATTCAGAAACCCATCTATGCTAGGCTTAAAACAACAGAAAAACCTATGAAAGTACATGTTCTCTCCATCATGTTGTACATCTATTTCGACTACACTTCCAGGACTTCTAAGTTCTATCTCTGCCTTGAACTTAAAAAGCATCTCAAAGCTGTTCTCCCATGAACCAAAAATAATGTCCATAGCTTTCTGCCAACCAAGCCACACTGTGCTGTAAGTTAAATTTGCAGAGTACTTACTGTCTAACACAGATTTCAGTTCACTTGCTCCCATATTTGGATGTTCCTTCAAAATTGGGATTGCCTTCTCTGCTATCCACTTGTATGGAGCCATCCTTGTGCTTACTCTCCTTGTAGATGCACACACGTGGTCAAACTTATTCACTGTCACCTGCATATACAACAACTCAAGGTTAACCAAAAAAATGACAACATTAATATGAACAGAAAGAACTCCAAACAAACTTAAATTTATACCCGAATAGACTTTCCATCACGCATCAACCTTGCTACAATAGCCCATTTACACCCCTTTGCTTTGCAGTAACCCCTATACCTATCTGACTCGGCCTTCTCTGTGGCTACCTCAAATTAATTCACAATTGCATGTTGCCTCAGAGCCATTTTAAACTCATACATAGATCCATATGTGCTCCCCTCTGCCATTGGAGGATTTTCCTTATCCTGAACACAAGCCTCACCGGGTACGACATCTGGAATTACAGTGTCATTTGTCTCATTGTCATCATTAGCAGCAGTGAAAGGTGACGTAGCCCTGGCATTGTCATCACCATGTCCTTGCTCTGCATCTCCTTCCACCCCATGTCCTTGCTCTGCATCTCCTTCCACCCCATGTCCTTGCTCTGCATCTCCTTCCACCCCATGTCCTCGAACACAATCTTGTTCCCACTCAAGACTAAAACCCAACATCTCATAGATGGCATCTTCCCCAGCAACTGGATTATTACTGCCTATGTATATATCTGGATTGTTCATGACACAAAGCTTATCCCAATCGAGCGGCAATGTAGATTCATCATGTCCACGTGCCACACTTCCTCGGTGGCTACAAGAACACCCCGCGCTATTGACTACCTTGCTCGACCTTGAGTTAGTACCACAAGTACTACTTGCAGCACCACCAGGATCGATCGGAACAACAACAAAAACACAAGCAAAACAAACACAAAATATGCCTGTTAGGTACAAGACCTAACAGAATTTTCTCCATATATCCACTTGCAGCACCAGGATCGATCGTAACAACAACAAAAAACACAAGTAAAACAAACACAAATGCTTGTTAGGTACAAGACCTCACAGGAATTTCTCCATGTATCAACTATTTGCGCCAATCCCGGAATCTCCATTCACGAACCCTAACCCCTAACCCAACCGAGGGAAATTTGAATAGCAGCTTACCTACGACCGCCGCTGCACACTTCCATTCCGCCGACGTCAATGCCGACTGGCGGTGCCTTCTCCGCCATCGTCGTCGCCCCAGCGGAACCCTAGAGCGTGCTAGCCAGCCAATGGACGAGCACGAGCCGGCCCAACTGGTTCAACCAGCTAAGAACGGTGCGACTCAGGGGCATTTTCGTCCCGTCACCATGCGAATCGGGGGAAAAACATAAACAATACCCAGAAAATGCCCAAAATGTCATTCCACGATGAAATTAGAGTGCACGGTGTCATTTCGAGAAAGGCAGACCAATTTAATATCCTTTTGTCCGCAGCAGTCCAATTCAGTGTCATTCATTGAAATTTCCCGCCTACTCTTCGCTTCCACTCACCACGTGGGTGGAATCACGAGGTAGGTCTTACATACATGGCGCTCCGGATTAGTCATAACTTTCTCACCGACCTTACCAGACTAGTTATGACGTTCTCACCGTCCGGCCCAGTTTTCATGCCATGTATGCAACATATGCCATAAACATAAACAATTAACCATTGCATAGCATCATAAAATACCATTTTCACCATAACATGGGCAAGCACTAATCATGGCAAGGTAGCATATCATGAAAACAATTTGCATCTAGTCAAGTCTAGTAACATTCAACATAATACCCATTCCAATACACTTGCCTTAACCGCGGGCGACGGATTTGCGAGAGGATGAGGGCACTCCCGGGGTCACATCACCTACACATGGATACCACACACTCAAAACGCACCCACAAAATGTACACAATCGCTCATCTACCCCGACTTCGCAAACTACTCCCAAAGCCGAAAAACAGAGAATCTGTCCCGCCGAGACAGCAGGCTTCAAACTAGCACAACTTGAGTTCTAGGACTACAAATCACGTAAACGAGTACATCATCGCGAAGCTTAGGAAATTTCCTAGCTTTTTCTAAGTATTGGGAAAAGCTGATTAGGCTTTAAAATTGTCTAATATACAAAACATTACGTTCTGTCCGAATTACGTCACAGATTTGAACATGCTCGGTAAAACAATAATAACTTTCTAACGGATGGGCGGAATTTGACGTTCTTGGTGTCTAATTAAAGGTATTGAAGTTATCTACAACTTTCACGACAGGCGGCCGACCAAATTCCAACTCTAAAATTGCGAAAACTCCAACCCTAGGTCGGACATCCAATCTGCCCAAGACAGAACGTGGGACAACAATTGCAAACTCCCTAATCTCATCTAGGAATAGCACCTAAACATCAAATTTAACCCCAATCTCCCCCATCTAGCAGCACCTAGACCACCCCAAAAAGGATCACAAATACTTACCTCATCTTGGAGAATCGAATGGCGGCAAAAAACCTCCCTTCCTTCCGGTCGCTCCTTCCTCTGAAACCGCAACGAATCGACGGAGAACTCCGGACCGACGATCCACCGAGCAAGAGGATGACAAACACCAAGGAGGGAGAGGTGAGGGGCTGCTAGGGGAGGGGAGGGTGGTGGCTAGGGAGGGGAAACCCTAAAGGAGGGGGCGCATGGAGGTGGGGGCAAGGGGGGCGCATGGGCCAAATGGGGGGCGGCTAGGGGGAGAAGGGAATAGGTGGGGGTGCACTAGGGCAGGGGGGCACCCAAGGGCAGGGAATTCAGGTCCCCCCTCCCACATGGGCCCAAATCCCCTCCCACTAAAGCCCATGACTCAGCCCCCTTAGGCCCAAATCGGCCCGGAAAGGCCCAAACTACCGAAAACGGCCAGAAAACGCGATAACACCTCATACTGTGTAGTTATAATCTCCAATTTCACATTTTATAATGTCATGACAAACCATAGTGTCACAGATGAACACTCACTCATATCAAGAATCCGTTGCTTCATTGCTAGAGGTAAGAATGAGGTAAGCGATAGTGATGAGGATGAGGAAGGTGAGCCCTCTTATGATGAACTTTTCAATATGCTAGAGGAGCTCAATGAATTTCTTTGGAAGGAAAAACAAAAATATAATCTTTTGAAGTTGGAGCATGACTCACTTCAAAAGGATTATGATTTCCTAAAAGAAAATTATGAAAAAATCCTTCTCGAAAAATTCACTAAGCCTAAAGTGGACATAGAAATCCCTAGCAATTCAATTGATGAAATGCCTTGCTCAATTTCCAAATCTTGCATTTCATCCAAAATAGATATGTCCACATCTTGCGATGATTTGCCTTGTTGCTCTAATATTGCTTCTAGTTTCTCTATGTGTTTAGATGCTAATCTTGTAGAGGAAAATGAAAAGCTCAAGGCCAAAGTCATCAAGTTGGAAGATGACTTGAAAAGGTATGTCAAGGGAAAAGCCGTCCTCGTCGAGATCTTGAGCACACAAGATCATCCTCAAGATGGACGAGGACTCGGCTACAAATCCAAGAGGGAGAATAGCAAGACGAGGCACAATGGAAGACACTCCAATAAGGTCAAGTGCTTCGGATGCAACAAGATGGGCCACTTCGCCTCCAAGTGCCCAAACAAAGTGGATAACAAGGCCACACCACCAATCGTGAGGTGGACCGGCAAGGAGCACAACAAAAGGGTGAAGAAAAGCCCATACCACCAAACGTGTTTCAATTGCCGGGAAAAGGGACACATCGGTAAGGATTGTCCCATAGGTATGACTCCTAAGCCCATTATTGTTGAAAATCATTATTTGCTTAGGAAGGACAAAAATGGCGATGTGTTTGCCAAGTTTGTCAATTCTCCTAAGTGCTTGAAAAATAATGATAATCATATGCCTAGGAGAAATATATCTAGAAATGGTTTTGCTAGAAATGCAAATTTTCCTAAACCTATGCAACACAATGAAAAATATGTGTTTAGGAAAAATATGTATCGCAAACCATTTGCTAGATATACTATGCCCCCTATGCCTGCTAAAAATGATAATACTCATTTGCATAGGAAGAGTAAATCTACAAATGGATTTGCTAAAAATTTTAGGCCTCCTAAGCCCACTCTAAGCAATTCCAATAAATTTCTTAGGAGAAATAACAATAGCAAACAATTTGCTAGATTTGCTAAATCCACTAAGCCAATGCATGATTTCAATTATCATATGCTTAGAAAGGATCAAACTAGAAATAAGTTTGCTAATTATGCTTATCCTCCAAAGCCATCTCACTTCATTCCAAATATATTGCTTAGGAGGAACAATAGAAGCAAACCTATTCCTAGTAAAGTTAATCATATCAAAAATGCTAAATTTAGGGCCATTTGGGTGCCTAAAACTATTGTGACTAACCTTATTGGACCCAACAACGATTGGGTACCAAAAATCGCCTAAAAAGATTTTAGGTGGTACGAGATGGATTGGACGGTTGACCTCCATAAGAAGAAGAAGGATGTCATCTCCTACAAGTGGTGTCAAGCATGAAGAACGACACGTCCATCATAAGCCAATGCCATCTCGGTAACAAGTATTTAAATTGATTACATTATTGCTTCTAGCCTTGTGTAGGTTTAGGTGCATTAGTTTCATGCAAAATCAATTTAAATTGCTTGTCGTGAGTACTTGCTCTTGCTTGTTACAATTGTTCTTTATTGCAAATCTTGAGCAAGCTAGTAGTGGCACATTTAGGGGGAGTGCTAAATTCATATTCATGTGTATCACATCCCAACGTGTGCCCATATGTATATAAGTGCTAATATAAATTTTCAAAATCAAACCTTTTAGTCAAAACTCAAAATTTGCTAATCTATTGGTAATCTTTTGAAAAACTAGTTGAAAAATGTATAAAAATGCTTTCAAAATGTTTTTCGAAGGTTTTGGCTTCACAAAATCTATTTTACAAAGAAAATGAGTTTTATACCCAAAATTTAGATAGAAGTATCTTGTTTTGGATTTAAACTTAAAATTTTCATAGGATTAAAAGTAAAAGGATTTTGAAAATAATTTCAATGCAAAAATCCTAGAGTTGGTCATTCCTAACATTTTTTGTGTTCAAAAGATTTCCAAAAGACCAACCAAGCAAAAGTTATTTGCTTTTGAAACTCGCCCTAAAAACTCGTTTGACCTATATTGGTCACAATATTGTACTTAGTGAGTTTTGTCATTTGGACCGGATTCTTTGCTATATCTAAGTCCAAAATGGTATTTCAAACTCATACATAAAGTTTCAAATCTCTAATTCTTATCCCATTCTCTTAAGTTGGATTTGATCTTTTGTGTTGATTGTATTTGACTTTGTTGAATTTAATTTAGTTCTTCTCATGGACCTTCTTTGGACAAAAGTCAAAAATCTTGTTTAAATTTTATAAATTTGTGAAAAGCTTAGTAAAAACATTATAATATGTATTTCAAATGTTTTACAAGCTTCCAAATTGAAAATCCTATGTTGAACACTATTTTGACTCAAAAATTTTTGTTTTCAACCAAAAGAGCCTAATATCGGATTTTTGCTTACAAATTGGATTTCATTGTTTTTATAAATGGTCATGGCTTCAAAAATGTATTTCATATCCTTCAAGCCATGTGGGTTCAATTGAAAATGAAATCCGAGTTGAAATTGCACTTTGAGGACTTTTCAAGTTTTGCATTCATTTTTATGCCTCAAAGCGCATTTCGCCAAAATTGAGTTAAAAAGAAAAAATTTTCAAATCAAAATTTATTTGAAAACCTTCAAAATAGTCCAAAATTGGTTTCCTGAAAATTTCAAATCATTTGGACTTCATTTGTTCAAAATTTGACAAAAATTGCAAAAGTTTCAGATTTAGTCGTGCCAAAGTCGGCACTACCGCACCTAAACGGCGGTAGTACCGGACCCCGGCACTACCTACGTTGTGTGCGCGGTAGTGCCGGTCTGGCAGACTGAATTTCTGAAAATTCTGAAGATTTCAGATTTTCAAATTTTGTTTTGGGATATCTTTTATTTGGCACTTCCTCTTTCAAGAATTATTTTTGGAAAAGATTCTTGCTATCCCAAAGCATCTTTTTGCAAAAATTCAAATGTTTTGAAAAATATTTGAAGGAATTTTCTAGTGGTATCAGTTTTGAGGATCTATTTTGTTTCAGAGGGGATTTGATCTTTTCAAGTGGTTTCTTTTCATCCCCTTGCTTGTTCTTAAAGTTTTTAGCTTTTATACCTTTCTAAATCTTTGTGATTTATATTTATTTTGTATTTGCATTTGCTCTGATACCTGTTAGCATTTATTGCTCTGATACCCTTCGAGTTTATCAATTTTCTTTCAAGTGGTATCAGTGGCTATTTGATCTTAACAAATGGCATCATTCTTGATTGATGTCTACAATTGGTATCAGGCCAACAAGTGGTATCATTGAGGTTATTGTTTATTCCTTCTAGTGATATCCTTGTTTATTTGCAATTCAAATTTCACAAGTGGTATCAATCTATTTTAATTGTTTCCTACAAGTGGTATCTATTGCCTCTTTGTAGCATTTCCTTGATACCCACATCTTTTTTGGTTGGATTCTCCTTAAGCTTCAATTGTAAGTTCAATCACCTAAGAATTCTCGGTGTGAGATTCTTTATGAATTGAAATACATTTAAAGGAGATTTCCTTTTGAGCATTGTTCCTCATTGAAATCTTTCAAATGCTCTTTCTTGAAAGAAGATTTTCTTGCACAACACTTGAGATAGATTTTAAAATGATATCTTCTTTCTCAAGTGACATGTTGTGACACCACGAAGTGTCGTAACCTTATAAAATGTGCATGATGAGGTCAAAAACATTATGAAATATGGTATTGGAGGTTAAAACCATATGGTATGAGGTTTAATTGCGTTTTCGGGAGTTTGGGCCTTTCCGGGGGAGTTTGGGCCTAAAAGAAGGGGTTGTGGGCTTTGGTGGGATGGAGTATGAGTCCATTTATGATTAGAATTCCATTTGGGCTGGTAAAAAGGGGCTCCCCCTGCCCCTTGGTGCGCCCCCACCCAGCCCATGTGCGCCCCCACTCCCTCTCCCTCCATGCCCTAGCCGCCACCCCCACCTCCCCCTCTCCCTTGCATGCGCCCCACCTCCCCCTTTGCCTCCTTGGCTCTCCACATCTCCACCACCTCTCCTCCACCCCTTGCTGCCCTAGGGTAGCCTCTCCACCCCTGCACCTCGTAGATTCGTCCATTGGAGCGAGGAGCGAGCCGGGAGGAGATCTATTGGGTTTTTGTTCGTCGGACGAAGGTATGGCCATGGGACTCTTTGGGCTTGGTCTAGGTACTGTTCTAAGGGTGATTATCAAGTTTTTAGATCAATTGGTGGTGTTAGAATTGAGTAGATTAGATGAAATCTAGAAGTTGTCACATTCTCTGTTTCGGACAGCATGAGCAGTCGACCTAGGGTTCGGTTTTTCGCCAATTTATAGTACGAATTTGGATGTCCTCCTGTTGAAGAAGTTATAGGTAATTTCAATACCTTTCAGTGGGTATAAAGAACGTTAAATTCCGATCAGCTGTTTAAAAGTTATGGCTGTTTTACCGAGCGTGTTAAAATCTGTGACGTGATTGGAATAGATCTCGGTATTTTGTAGATTAAACAATTTTAGATTCCGAATCAGTCTTTACATATACTTAGAAAAAGTTAGGAAATTTCCTAAGCTACGCGAGGATGTACTCGTTTAATTGATTCGGAGTATTAGAACCCGAGTTATGCCTTTTGGAAGGCTGCTGTCCCAACGGGACAGAACCTCTGTTTTTGGGTTTTGCGAGTAGTTGGCAATGTCGGGGTAGATGAGGGTTGGCGTACTGTTTTGTGGACAAGATTGTGAGTGTGTGTTACCTATGTGCAGGTAGTGTGACCCCGGGAGTGCCCTCTACATCTCGCCAATCCGTCGCCTGTGGTTGAGGCAAGTGTATTGGAATTGGTAGCGGGTTGTAGTTTGTTTGATTGATTGAGATTTAAATTTGAATATATGATATGTTCACATGCCATGCTTTAATGTTTGCCATTGATATGATGAATATGTTTATTACGAGATGATGCCATGTGTTAATGTACAAGTTATCTATGATGATGCCATGTTAATGTACAAGTTATTCATGATGTTGGCATATTTGCATACATGCATGATACATGGCCCGGGCGGTGAGAAAGTCACAACTTGTCCGGGGAAGATCGATGACTATTCCGGAGAGCCAATGAGTAAGTCCTACATCGTGATTCCATCCACCGCGGTAGGTTGGGGAAGCGAGGAGTAGGCACCCTCAATCTTCGGGATGGAAGGGGGGAGAGGGTGCACATCGACGGGTGTGTACTCAACCATACCGGTATGAGTTTCCAAGGAGATATGAGCATCGCATCGCATTGCATACATAATGATGATGATAATGATTTGTGAACATGAATGAGATGATACACATGATGTGAGTTGTTGTAGCCAAGTAATTGCTTTTGTTTGTACCATTGCAATATGCTTGCTGAGTTTTGAACTCACGCTTGTGTTTTCTTGTTGTTTTAGGTACCATGAGACCGGCATGCGGGGAAGTGAAATAGTCACACTTTCGCACGTAGCTTCACTCATTTGATTCCACAAGTCATTCAATTAGTTTTTGTTAATAAACTGCGTGTGATGATTATTGCTTTAAGGTTTAGCTTTGCTATATGAGAGTCTTATTGTTCGTTTAACTCTTGGAGACATTAAATGCTTGAAGCTAGACTTATATTGTTGTTAAGTCTTTAAGTATTGCTGTTTTAGTTGTCTCTCATATTGCCATGTATTGCTATGCTGTTGTGTTTCCTTCAATTCATGTTAAAACAAAGGAGATGCTGCCGAAATTTCGGTTTTTAGCATTTACTCCTTTGCTGTAATTTATCTTTATTTATGGTATTTAGATGTTGTTTAGTCTATGTTTGGTAGCATTCGGGCATACTAGATGCCGGGGTGTTACAGTTGGTATCAGAGCGGGCTGTAGGTCCTTGGAATGTGTATTTTTAGTGTCATGCTATAGGGTACAACTAAAATGTGATGTGGAATAACTTAAAAACATGGCTTAGGTTTTAACTAAAATTTTGTCATAGGATGCAACATTAAAACTTGCAAAAGTGGTATAACTAATCTAAAATTTGACACACATGGATGCACAGTAGGAAAAGGGTATGGGTATCGTTTCTTTACGCTTAAATGTTGTATTTAAGCTTTGATGTTGAATGCTTCATTTGACAATGCATGATGCTATGTCAATGAGATAAATGATTGAATTGCTCTTGTTGTTGTGATAGAGTGGGGTTGTGGTGCCGAAGGGTTCGGTCACCTCTTTTTGTTTCATAGTAAGGGTGAGGTTTGACGGTGTGGCCGGTTAGCGCCATCACCAAAGAACTATTAACCCCTGTAGGAGAAGAGTGCTTACCCTTTCTGTCGTAGATCGGGGAGTTGACTGGAGTCAAATAGAAGAGTTTGGTGGTGGATTCCTTCGGATGTTCTTTATTGTTCTCTGGTCGGTCTTGGTTGGTTTTCTTGGTTTTAGTTGATGGAAACCAAAAGAAAAGTGTTTGGTATTGGATTTTCGCGGATCGTTTCGTATGCGGTGTTTCTTTGTTTTGTCTTCCTTGGTTGAAGACGAAGAAGATGAATTTAGCATTGCGCCTTTTTAGTCGCCTTTTGGCTTTGACATCGGTTTTGTTGGTTGCCTTGCAAAGAAAAGTATAGTTGTGGTTCTTGTGTGTCTTACTCTGAGTTTAAAAGAAGTTATTGAAGCGTGTGCAAAAAGTTAAGTTGTGTCGATTTATGTTTTGTGCCTTTGTCCACAAAGGTTTATTTGATCGCTTGGTTCCCTCTTGTGGGAGTCTTTGAGATTGAAAAGTGTTTTAGAGAATCTCCTTTTGCATGACCAAGTTTGCGTTTGTCTTATTGCAACTTTGAGAGTCAAGCTTCTTTGTGAGTTTTGGTTGAGTATTAAAAGGAAAATGCTGCAAATAAAGTAAGTATTCGTTTGACTGAAATTACTTGTTAAAAGTGAAAATTGTTGTTTAGCATGTTATGTAGTATGTAACAATATGGTGTGACACCACGGAGTGTCGTATCCTTATAAAAAAGTGAATGTTGAGGACAAAAACTTTATGAAATGTGGAATTAAGGTTAAAACCATAGTGTATGGAGGTTAATAGCGTTTCCGGGCCGTTTCCGGGGTTTTGGCCCTTTCCGGGGGAGTTTGGGCCTAAAAGAGGGGGTTGTGGGCTTTGGTGGGATGGAGTAAGAGTCCATTTAGGACTAGGATTCATGCTTGTGCTGGTAAAAAGGGGCTCTCCTTGCCCCTTTGTGCGCCCCCCATCTCCTCTTGTGCCCTAGCCACCCCACCTCCCTCTCCCTCTCCCTTTGGCCGTGCGCCCCCTTGCCCTTGCCCCTTTGCTTCCCACCTCTCCTCCACCCCCTTGCTGCCCTAGGGTGGCCTCCCCACCCCCTGCACCTCGAGGATCCATCCATTGGAGCGAGGAGCGAGGAGCGAACCAGGAGGAGATCCATTCAGTTTTCGTGCGTTGGGCAAAGGTATGGCTATGGGAATCCTTGGGGTTGGTCTAGGTACTGTTCTAAGGGTGTTTATCAAGTTTTTAGATCAATTGGTGGTGCTGGTTTTGAGTAGATTAGATGAAATCTAGAAGTTGTCATGTTCTCTGTTTCGGGCAGCATGAGCAGACGACCTAGGGTTTGGCTTATCGTCAATTTAGAGTCCGAATTTGGTCGGCCGCCGTTTCAAGAAGTTGTAGGTAATTTCAATACCTTTCAGTGGGTATAAAGAACCTTAAATTCCGCCCAGCCGTTTGAAAGTTATGGCTGTTTTACCGAGCGTGTTAAAATATGTGACGTGATTGGAACAGATCACGATATTTTGTAGATTGAACAACTTTAGAGTCCGAGTCTGTCTTTCCCTATACCTAGAAAAAGTTGGGAAATTTCCTAAGCTACGCGAGGATATACTCGTTTAATTGATTCGGAGTCCCAGAACCCAAGTTATGCCTTTTGGAATGCTGCTGTCCCGACGGGACAGAACCGCTGTTTTCGGGTTTTGCGAGTAGTTGGCAATGTCGGGGTAGATGAGGGTTTGTGTACTGTTTTGTGGGCTTGATTGTGAGTATGTGGTCCCTATGTGCAGGTGGTGTGACCCCGGGAGGGCCTACTACTTCTCGCCA
This sequence comes from Rhipidocladum racemiflorum, assembly GCA_036346355.1. NCBI lineage: Eukaryota > Viridiplantae > Streptophyta > Magnoliopsida > Poales > Poaceae > Rhipidocladum > Rhipidocladum racemiflorum. The sequence goes on along the minus strand of CM070589.1, from coordinate 35,628,704 downwards.
ATCCGTCGCCCGTGGTTGAGGCAAGTGTATTGTAATGGATAGCGATTTGTAGATTGCTAGTTGAGGCTAGATGAGTTTGATTATATGTGATGATCACTTGCCATGCTTTAATGACTGCCATTGATATGATGAGTATGTTTATCATGTTATGATGCCATGTGTTAATGTACTAGTTGATTATGATGTGGCATATTTGCATACATGGCATGAGTACATGGCCGGGGCGGTGAGAAAGTCATAACTTGTCCGGGATGGTCGGTGAGAAAGTTATGACTAATCCGGAGAGCCAATGAGTAAGTCCTACATCGTGATTCCATTCACCGCGGTGAACGGAAGCGAGGAGTAGGCACCCTCCATCTTCGGGATGGAAGGGGGGAGAGGGTGCACACCGACGGGTGTGTACTCAACCATACCGGTATGAGTTTCCAAGGAGACATGAGCATCGCATTGCACTTCATACATATTGATGATGATGATAATATGTGTCCATGAATGAGATGGTTTACATGATGTGAGATATTATTGCTATGTAATTGTTCTTGTTGTACCATTGCAATATGCTTGCTGAGTTTTGAACTCACCCTTGTGTTTTCTTGTTGTTTTAGGTACCATGAGAACGTCATGCGGGGAAGGGAAATAGTCACACGTTCGCACGTAGCTTCACCCATTTTGATTCCACAAGTCATTCTATTAGTTTTGATAATAAACTGCATGTGATGATTATTGCTTTAAGGTTTAGCTTTGCTATATGAGAGTTTTATTGTTCGTTTGACTCTTGGAGACATTAAGTGCTTGATATTAGACTTATATTGTCGTTAAGGCTTTAATTATTGCTGTTTTAGCTGTCTCTCATATTGCCTTATATTGCTTTACTGTTGTTGCTCCTTTAATTCATGTTAAAACAAAGGAGATGCTGCCGAAATCTCGGTTTTTAGCATGTGCGCTTTTGCTGGAATTTATGTTTAATTGGGATATTTACATGTTGTTTAGCTTATGTTTGGTAGCATTCAGGCATATTAAATGCCGAGCGGGCTGTAGGTCCTCGGAATATGTATTTTTAGTGTCATACCTTAAGTTGCAACTAAAATATGATGTGGAATAACTTAGAAACATGGCTTAGGTTCTAACTAAAACTTTGCCATAGGATAGCAACATTAAAACTTGCAAAAATGGAATAAGTAATTTAAAATTTTGACACACTTGGTTGCACAGTAGGTTGGGGTTTTGGTTCATCATTGCATTGCGCTTGATTATTTAATGAATATTATGACTATGTGTTCTTGATTATATGATGTTGTGTTTATGGTTATGTGATCGGACGATTGTCTGTCTGTAGAAGCCATGCCGAGGGGTAGAGGCTGTGGTCGCCGTGGCCGTGGAGGCCAGGGGCGAGGTTCTCAGGGAGTTGCGGAGTCTGTTGCTGAGGGTAGTGTTTCGCTCAATGCTCATGGGCCAGCTCAGGAGGAGCTTCTAGCGGCACAGTCAGGGGCGGAGGTACCCGCCGCCAATGAGGATTTAGTTCAGGCTCTGCAGAGGGAGATTCAGGAGCTGCGCCAGCAGTTGCGGGCAGCCCCTGCTGTTGTGCCTCCCCCTGCAGTGGCCCCAGTTGTTGCCCCCGCTGTGCCGGAGCCGAGGATGAGTCTCCGGGAGTGGATGTCCCTCCGTCTTGACACTTTTGACGGAGCGGGCACGCCGATCCAATCCGCAGATTGGCTGCGGTACATGGAGAGGCAGTTTGAGGTCCTAGAGTTGACCTCGGTCCAGAGGGCTCGCTTTGTGGCCTTTCAGCTGAAAGGCCAAGCTGATATCTGGTGGGAGGGGGTTCTGGCTGCTAGAGCCCCCGATCTTGGTCCAGTCACCTGGGAGGACTTTGTGGCTCGCTTCCAAGCCATGTTCTACCCAGAGTCTTTCCTTGAGCGGATGGAGCATACTCTGATGACTCTTTCCCAGGGAAAGAGGTCGGTGGCAGAGTATGAGGTGGAGTTCAACAGTGTGGTTCGCTTCGTGCCGGCTGTGGCAGCCGACGATCGGGAGAAGGCAAGGAGGTTCCGTTGGGGCCTCAACCAGGAGTTCAGAGTTGTCATGGGGGCGACTGTCCATCTTGACTTCTGCTCTGTGGTGGAGCAGGCGAAGGGCATAGAGCTCGAGTTGGAGCTCTCCCGGGATAAGCAAAACCCGGGTGGTTCAGGGGTTCCTACGGCCCCAGGCGGGGGCCAGAAGAGGACCTTTGGTGGAGGAGGTGGGTCTTCTCAGCGACCCACCTTCAAGAAGTTCAAGGGGGACAGGCTCCTCCTCGTGGGCTAAGATGAGGCCGCCCAGCCGTCTTCCTCGCGAGCGGCTGTTCATCCTATGCCCGGGCAGGCATGTTGTGTTTCAAGTGCGGTGGTGAGCACTGCAGCTTCAGAGTGTGGTTGGACCGGAGTTGCAACCACTGCGTGGCAAGCCTCGCCACATGGGACGAGTCTGCCGGATGAATCCCGGTAGCATCATCAAGTGGGAGACGGTGCCTTCTCCTCCCACTCCGGTAGCGTCTTCCAGAGGATCGGTGCACATGATGGCTGCTCCTGCTCCTCAGCCGCCCTTTGCGTGGGCGCCACCAGCGGCTTACTAGTGCCCGCAGCCGTCTGCTCCTCCGTAGTTGCCTCCTCCGCCCCCAGCTTTGTTGGTGCATCAGCCGGGAGTCGGGGCTCCTACTGTCCCGGCGCCACCAGGAGTGTACGCTTTGCCGACCGCCGAGTCAGCTGGGCATCCAGATGTGGTTTCAGGTACTCTGCTCGTGGATTCCGTTGATGCCTTTGTTCTGTTTGATTTCGGAGCATCCTATTCTTTTGTGTCGTCTGAGTTTACTAGTAGAGCTAAGTTGGGAGTTCAGCGGATTTCTGAGTCTGTGTTAGTCAGTTCTCCTGGGGGTTTGATTGCTAGTTCCTTGGTTTGCCCGGGTTGCACCATCGCCATTGATGACGAGGTTTTCTTCGCCAATCTTATGGTGATCCAGTTGGCACCTTTTGATGTCATTTTGGGCATGGACTGGCTGCATCAGTACCATGCCAAGATCTGTTGTTTCTGGAAGACGGTTGCCTTGCAGGCCCCGTCAAGGGTAGAGTTGACCTTTCAGGGTAGTAACCCTCTAGTTCCGTCTTTGCTTTGGCTAGTCTATTTTCTGGTCGCCGTTTGAAGCAGTTGGGTTTCCTCATGGCTATGTCAGAAAAGCCATCTTCTTCAGTTTCCATTGAGGAGATTCCTGTAGTGAAGGAGTTTGTTGATGTGTTCCCTGACGAGTTGCCTTGTTTACCTCCTGTGAGGAATGTGGAGTTTCGTATCGATCTTGTTCCTGGCACTCGACCTATTTCTATCTCTCCATACCGCTTGGCTCATCCTTTTCAAGACGAGTTGAAAAAGCAGTTGGAGGATTTGTTGGCCAAGGGCTTTATCCGGCGTAGCGTTTCGCCATGGGGAGCACTCGTTCTCTTCGTCTCGAAGAAGGATGGAAGTTGGCGCATGTGCATTGATTATCGTGCTCTTAATCAAGTGACAGTCAAGAACAAGTATCCTTTGCCTCGCATTGAGGATCTGTTTGACCAATTGAAGGGAGCAAAGGTGTTCTCCAAGATTGATCTTCAGTCGGGGTATAATCAGATCCGTGTGAGGGAGCAGGACATTGAGAAGACTGCATTCTCCACTAGGTATGGGCATTATGAATTTAAAGTTATGTCTTTTGGACTAACTAATGCTCCTACTGTCTTTATGGAGGCGATGAACAGTATGCTACACAAGTACCTTGATGAGTTTGTGGTAGTGTTCATCGGTGACATTCTGGTTTACTCTAAATCAGAAGAGGAGCATGAGCGACACTTGAGGCTTGTGCTGAGCACCTTGAGGGAGAATCAGTTCTTTGCTAAGCTGAAAAAGTGCGAATTCTGGATTTCAGAAGTGGGTTTTCTTGGCCACATCATCAATCCAGAGGGCATATCCGTAGATCCTAGCAAAGTCTCAGCAGTTTTGGATTGGAAGAGGCCTTTCAAAGTCAAAGAGGTGCGTAGTTTCCTTGCCAAGCCACTTTCGCAGCTGACTCAGAAGGGGATGAAATTCCAGTGGACTGCAGAGTGTGAGCACAGTTTCTGCACTTTGAAGGAGAAGTTAGTGACTGCTCCTGTTCTTACCCTTCCCGAGCCGGGGAAGCGCTTCACTGTGTATTCTGATGCTTCTCGGTTGGGACTTGGTTGTGTGCTCATGCAAGATGGCAAGGTGATTGCTTATGCATCGAGGCAGCTGAAAATGCATGAGCAGAACTATCCCACACATGATCTTGAGCTAGCCGCTGTGGTGTTTGCATTGAAGATATGGAGGCACTATCTGTATGGTGAGTCTTGTGATATCTTCAATGATCACAAGAGCCTCAAGTACATCTTTACTTAGAAAGATTTGAACTTGAGGCAGAGGAGGTGGCTAGAATTGATAAAGGATTATGACCTCACCATCCAGTATCATCCGGGGAAGGCAAATGTGGTGGCTGACGCTCTCAGTCGCAAGACAATGCCCCCTGTCATTGATTGTCTTGTTGCTGATTTTGAGCGTTTGTGAGTCTTCTACTGCTTTGCCGGGACCGTGCAAGCTGAAACTCAATTGATTCTTGAGTCAGCGATTCCCGAGCGTGTGCGGGAGGCACAGCAGCATGATCGGTTGCTCCAGCAGGTGAGGAAACTCCTTGAGGATGGCAAGTCTGGAGACTTTACCGTTGATGATGTGGGAGCTTTGAGGTTTCATGGTTGTCTGTGCGTGCCTCAGAAATCCCAAGTGAAAGAGGATATTCTGAAGGAGGCTCATCGCACCCCGTACACGGTCCATCCTGGAGAGACCTAGATGTACAGGGATTTGAAAAAGAATTTCTGGTGGAAAAGGATGAGAGTGGATATTGCCAAGTATGTGGCGTCTTGTGGGATCTGTCAGAAGATCAAGGCTGAGCACAAGCGTCCTGCTAGACTGTTGCAGCCTTTGAAGATTCCTGTATGGCCTTGGGATGACATCTCCATGGATTTCGTGGTTGGCCTACCTTGTACTCCACGAGGGAAGGATGCTGTTTGGGTTGTGGTGGACCGTCTCAGCAAGTCTGCGCATTTCATTCCTATCCGCACTACCAATTGTAACACCCCGGCATTTAATATGCCCGAATGCTACCAAACATAGACTAAACAACATCTAAATACCACAATTAACCATAAATTACAGCAAAGGTGCACATGCTAAAAACCAAGATTTCGGCAATATCTCCTTTGTTTTAACACGAATTGAAGCAACAACAATAGTAACATGTCAATATAGCATTATGAACGTTAGCAATAACATGATTAAACGGAAAAACAACCACCATACCACTAAGGATATGAATTCTATCCGTCACATGACAAATATGGACTAATCAATTACTCATAACGACCAACAAATCATCGAAACCATAGTTTAGCTTAATGAATTAACCATAACCATAAGGGAAGGAACATGTCATTGTTTAAATGTGTGATGCTAAGTGATGACGTGTGACTAGCTCCCTTTCCCGCATGTCGGATTCATGGTACCTAAAAAAAAACAACATAAACACAAGCGTGAGTTCATCACTCAGCAAGTATATTGCAATGGTACAAACATGAACAATTACATAGCAATAATATCTCACATCATGTAAACCATCTCACTCATGGTCACATATTATCATCATCATCAATATGTATGAAGTGCAATGCGATGCTATGCTCATGTCTCCTTGGAAACTCATACCGGTATGGTTGAGTACACACCCGTCGGTGTGCACCCTCTCCCCCCTTCCATCCCGAAGATGGAGGGTGCCTACTCCTCGCTTCCGTTCACCGCAGTGAATGGAATCACGATGTAGGACTTACTCATTGGCTCTCTGAATTAGTCATAACTTTCTCACCGCCCTTCCCAGACTAGTTATGACTTTCTCACCGCCCGGGCCATGTAATCATGCCATGTATGCAAATATGCCAACATCATAATTAACTTGTACGATAACACATGGCATCATCATGGATAACTTGTACATTAACACATGGCATCATCACATAATAAACATATTCATCATATCAATGGCAAACATTAAAGTGTGGCATGTGAACATATCATATATTCAAACTTCAATCTCAATCAATCAACAACCTACAATCCGCTACCCATTCCAATACACTTGCCTCAACCACGACGACGGATTGGCGAGACGTAGAGGGCACTCCCGGGGTCATACCACCTGCACATAGGTACCACACACTCACAAACGTGTCCACAAAACAGTACGCAAACCCTCATCTACCCCGACATTACCAACTACTCGCAAAACCCGAAAATAGCGGTTCTGTCCCGTCGGGACAGCAGCCTTCCAAAAGGCATAACTCGGGTTCTAAAACTCCGAATCAATTAAAAGAGTACATCCTCACGTAGCTTAGGAAATTTCCCAACTTTTTCTAGGTATAGGGAAAGAATGATTCGGAATCTAAAGTTGTTTAATCTACAAAATACCGTGATCTGTTCCAATCACGTCACAGATTTTAACACGCTTAGTAAAACAGCCATAACTTTCAAACGGCTAGGCGGAATTTAACGTTCTTTATATCCACAGAAATATAATGAAATTATCTACAACTTCTTCAACATCCGTACAACTAAATTCGGAATCTAAATTGGCGAAAAACCGAACCCTAGGTCGACTGCTCATGCTGTCCGAAACAGAGAACGTGACCAACTCAAGAATCCATCTAATATAATCAAATCCAGCACCACCAATTGATCTAAAAACTTGATAAACATCCTTAGAACAGTACCTAGATCAATCCCAAGGATTCCCATGGCCATACCTTTGCCCAACGCATGAAATCTGAATGGATCTCCTCCCGGTTCGCTCCTCGCTCCTCGCTCCAACGGATGGATCCACGATGTGCAGGGTGGGGAGGCTACCCTAGGGCAGCAAGGGGTGGAGGAGAGGTGGTGGGGAGGTGGGGAGCAATAGGGGCAAAGGGGCGCAAGGAAGAGGAGGAGGTGGGGGTGGCGGCTAGGGCATGGAGGGGGAGGTGGGGGCGCACCAAGGGGCAGGGAGAGCCCCTTTTTACCATCCCAAGCACCTCTCCTAGTCCTAAATGGACTCAAACTCCATCCCACCAAAGCCCACGATCCCTTCTTTTAGGCCCAAACTCCCCCGGAAAGGCCCAAATCCCCGGAAACGGCCCAGAAACGCTATTAACCTCCATACCCTATGGTTTTAACCTTAATTCCACACCTCATAATGTGAATTGGTGTGACACCACGGAGTGTCATAACCTTATATAACGTGAATTAAGGTTAAAACCATAGGGTATGGAGGTTAATAGTGTTTCCGGGGTTTTGGGCCTTTCCGGGGGAGTTTGGGCCTAAAAGAGGGGGTTGTGGGCTTTGGTGGGATGGAGTAAGAGTCCATTTAGGACTAGGATTCATGCTTGGGTTGGTAAAAAGGGGCTCTCCCTGCCCCTTTGTGCGCCCCCACCATAGCTTGTGCGCCCCCCATCTCCTCTTGTGCCCTAGCCACCCCACCTCCCTCTCCCTCTCCCTTTGGCCGTGCGCCCCCTTGCCCTTGCCCCTTTGCTTCCCACCTCTACACCACCTCTCCTCCACCCCCTTGCTGCCCTAGGGTGGCCTCCCCACCCCCTGCACCTCGAGGATCCATCCATTGGAGCGAGGAGCGAGGAGCGAACCGGGAGGAGATCCATTCAGTTTTCGTGCGTTGGACAAAGGTATGTCCATGGGAATCCTTGGGGTTAGTCTAGGAACTGTTCTAAGGGTGTTTATCAAGTTTTTAGATCAATTGGTGGTGATGGTTTTGAGTAGATTAGATGAAACCTACAAGTTGCCACGTTCTCTGTTTCTGGCAGCATGAGCAGTCGACCTAGGGTTTGGCTTTTCACCAATTTAGATTCCGAATTTGGTCGGCCGCCGTTTGAAAAAGTTGTAGGTAATTTCAATACCTTTCAGTGGGTATAAAGAAATTTAAATTCCGCCCAGCCGTTTGAAAGTTATGGCTGTTTTACCGAGCGTGTTAAAATCTGTGACGTGATTGGAACAGATCACGGTATTTTGTAGATTGAACAACTTTAGAGTCCGAGTCAGTCTTTCCCTATACCTAGAAAAAGTTGAAAAATTTCCTAAGCTATGCGAGGATGTACTCGTTTAATTGATTCGGAGTTCCAGAACCCATGTTATGCCTTTTGGAATGCTGCTATCCCGACGGGACAGAACCGCTGTTTTCGGGTTTTGCGAATAGTTGGCAATGTCGGGGTAGATGAGGGTTTGCGTACTGCTTTGTGGGCTTGATTGTGAGTGTGTGGTCCCTATGTGCAGGTGGTGTGACCCCGGGAGGGCCTACTACTTCTCGCCAATCCGTCGCCCGTGGTTGAGGCCAGTGTATTGTAATGGATAGCGATTTGTAGATTGCTAGTTGAGGCTAGATGAGTTTGATTATATGTGATGATCACTTGCCATGCTTTAATGACTGCCATTGATATGATGAGTATGTTTATCATGTTATGATGCCATGTGTTAATGTACAAGTTGATTATGATGTGGCATATTTGCATACATGGCATGAGTACATGGCCCGGGCGGTGAGAAAGTCATAACTAGTCCGGGAAGATCGGTGAGAAAGTTATGACTAATCCGGATAGCCAATGAGTAAGTCCTACATCGTGATTCCATTCACCGCGGTGAACGGAAGCGAGGAGTAGGCACCCTCCATCTTCGGGATGGAAGGGGGGAGAGGGTGCACACCGATGGGTGTGTACTCAACCATACCGGTATGAGTTTCCAAGGAGACATGAGCATCGCATTGCACTTCATACATATTGATGATGATGATAATATGTGACCATGAATGAGATGGTTTACATGATGTGAGATATTATTGCTATGTAATTGTTCTTGTTGTACCATTGCAATATGCTTGCTGAGTTTTGAACTCATGCTTGTGTTTTCTTGTTGTTTTAGGTACCATGAGAACGGCATGCGGGGAAGGGAAATAGTCACACGTCCGCACGTAGCTTCACCCATTTTGATTCCAAAGTCATTCTATTAGTTTTGATAATAAACTGCGTGTGATGATTATTGCTTTAAGGTTTAGCTTTGCTATATGAGAGTTTTATTGTTCGTTTGACTCTTGGAGACATTAAGTGCTTGATATTAGAATTATATTGTCGTTAAGGCTTTAATTATTGTTGTTTTAGCTGTCTCTCATGTTGCCTTATATTGTTTTACTGTTGTTGCTCCTTCAATTCAATTTAAAACAAAGGAGATGCTGCCGAAATCTCGGTTTTTAGCATGTGCGCCTTTGCTGGAATTTATGTTTAATTGGGATATTTAGATGTTGTTTAGCTTATATTTGGTAGCATTCAGGCATATTAAATGCCGGGGTGTTACATGTTGTTTATGGAAATGATGTACACCTAAGTTAATTTGCGAGTTGAATCAATTAAATGTAATTGTTACCTTTAGCTTAAGATTAAATGAACCTCTAGTGATGTAGAGTACCCCATAGTGGGAATGATTAAATGTGTTAATGTACATGCTTATAATCTGTTGCTTTGCTTTAAAGGTGCTTATGACCCCCCGATTATGTTTAAAGTTTTAAACCCTGATGCATAGTTAGAACATTAAGATGATGTAGACTGCTGTTATTGTTAAAGAAAGTTTGCTGGTTTTTTAAAGATGTTCTAATCTAACGGATTAATAGAGAAATTTAATCATGTTGACTAGTGACTTTAATTTGGAAGTTGATTAGAGTTGCTATTTACGTTGTTGCAAACTACTAGTATATTTGGAAGTATGCAGTTGTGTCTCTACAAGGTTAGTACTGATATCAATTGAGAAGATATAAGACTTATTGTTAATGATGTTGTTAAGGGCAGTGTTAATGCTAGTATTCAATCTATTTTAAATAGTTGGAGTATATTGTGTGGTTGTAATTTTGTTATCACCTATGTATAGGGTAGCTAAAAGTAATGTTGTTGGTTGATGATTATGCCCATTTGTTTTTATTGATGACTAAGTAGTGGTGGTAACTGTTTAGATTACTCGTTGGAAAACCATGGTTAAAATAGAGGAAAATTTTAACATGTTGCGATGGAGTGAGCTTTGGATAATTAACCTGATGTAGAATTTTATCCTTAATGAATGTATGTATTAGAATCATAGTTATGAATTTTATCGTGTAGAGATAATACTTATTTGTTGAAGTCATTTTATTGATTGAACGAGTTTTAATCGTCAAGATGTTGATGTATGGATGGTATAAAATTGATACGTTGATCATGCTTAAGAATCTGTTGAAGTGCTATGTTTCAAATTTAGAATAAGATGTATTATGTGTTGGTGATCCATGGGGATCATGTCAATGTAGTCTTGGTTGGGTGCCTTTTTGATAAGCATCATAAACCCTAATTAAAAGTGTTGGGAATGGTAACTAGAGGAAGAATTTGTTGTGAAGCTTTTGGTTGAATTGTGTTGGGGCTCCTCAGGGAGTAGATAGTGATTATTGAAGTCTTTTATGGAAAGCGTAGTGGAGTACTAGATATGGTTCTTTTTATGCTGAGCTTGTGTTTAAAAGCTTTTGGACTGGTTTGGTTGTTTGCCATTTTGGTTGAAGGGTTTTCGGTCAAGGTGTTCCATATGTCAGGCTTGAGTTTCCTAAAACTCGTAGAAATTGGTGCAAATATTTGGTTCTGGCTAATTTGTTTAGTTGGTGTTATGAGTATGGATTTACACCCCAAAAGTTTTTGAGTGGATCGCGCCCTTTCGCGTTCGCCCTGAATTATCTTTTGGAAATAAATTTTAAAGGAAACAAATGGACATAGAGGGTTATGTTGGAAAACTCACTAGGTTTAATTTGTAATCTTTTCTTTGCTAGAGTTGAAGTTATTTGGAAAAATCTGTGTAGAGTTTGCAAGTTCTTCAAAAGGTGGTTTTGTGGATGTTTCATCGGCGATGCTGTTAGTGAAGTGTTCTCTTTTGAAAATGAGTTTCCTTTTCTCTTTGAGAAAATTTATGGCGGTTGTTTGTGCAGATGTTTGACTCTGGAGTCGATGTTCTTTTTCCAAAATGGTGATTTTGGTTAAAATGCGATGTTTTGCAAGTTTAGCTATCTATCGTTGGTGGGTTCTGATATAATGTGGTGCCTTAACTGTTATCTATTCTGCCGTCATAGTTTATATGAATTAGCGTAACTCTCGATGTTATTCGAGATTTATTCATGTGATACCGAGAAAGAAGTCGTTATGTGAATGACTTTTCGATAGTGTTGTTACATGATGAAGAAATGGTGAAAAGTAAATAAGACATCGTTTTTAGATGTTAAATGATAAAAGAGTCGTTGAGCCAGGTCGGTGAGAAAGTCATATATGGAGATATGACTAATCCGGAGTGTTCTTGAAGAATGTGCATTCATGTCATGAAACAAGATTTCCCTTGCTTCCTAGTATGAAAGGAAAGAATGAATAATTTGTGGTATTTTGGCCGTGGTGTTAGAAGTTTGAGTTTTCTTTGCGATTTGGCTTAGAGAAAAAAAAATGAAATGTGTGCTCTTTGGATGTTGCCGGATCCTTTCCGAAGTGGTTTTAGCGCTTTGGGATTTGAGTTGTTGTAGGTGGACCAATTGGGTTCATGATTATGGTTGAGCTCACTCAATGATTGTACTCTTTATCGTGGTCCATTGAGTGGAAGGTTGTGTATGACTCAATGCAAACTTTCTTGGAGAATTGTGTCGTTGAGATGTTCCTCGGTAGGGCTAACCAAATTGTTAGTGGACCACTTGGTGGTTGCTAGTGATCGCTTTTCCTTTTGAAGTGTATTGGATCTTTTGTCGTTGGGCAAGAAGCGAACTGTGTCAACCGCAGAGGAACGTTCGGTCGTATCTGTTGAGCGAGTCTTAAGGATCCTGGATGTAAAGTAGGCTTCTCCTTTTGATGGTAGTAATCTTAGAGTGTTGGGTCTCACCTGGTTTGCGTCGTCTCGAATACGACAAACCAATAGTTGAGACGTTGGGACGTGATTCACTTTTGTGCGTGGGAGCGGAAGATGGATCTAGAAGTTGGTACCATGTCCTTCTGGAGAGTGGCTTTGGTTAAAGGGATCGGGCACTTTAGTGCCAAGGAATGCATGGAATGAGTGTGAGATCGTATTATTTCATGGTCTGTTTGGGACTTTATCCTATCGCTTGGGTCATGCCGAGGCCTTGTTTGAGTTCTGTGTGTTTCAATGTGGAGTAAAGTTCTCGCAAGTTTTGATTGCGAGTTATCATTAGAGCCGTTGGTCTTCGAACCTAGGCGTCCTGTCATCGAGTCTCGATCAGTGTAAATTCCAGTGGTTTTATTCAGAGAAGCGACCTGGGAGTTGAAGTCTCGCGGGGGCGATCATTACCCAAAGCTCTTTTCTTCAGGTTTGAACTGCGAAAATTAAATCTCCGTGTGTTGATTGGTTTGGCGTAGTGGCATGTCTTGGATTCGAGGTCGAATCCTGTTGAAGGAGGGGAGAATGTGACACCACGAAGTGTCGTAACCTTATAAAATGTGCATGATGAGGTCAAAAACATTATGAAATATGGTATTGGAGGCTAAAACCATATGCTATGAGGTTTAATTGCGTTTCCGGGAGTTTGGGCCTTTCCGGGGGAGTTTGGGCCTAAAAGAAGGGGTTGTGGGCTTTGGTGGGATGGAGTATGAGTCCATTTAGGATTAGGATTCCGTTTGGGCTGGTAAAAAGGGGCTCTCCATGCCCCTTGGTGCGCCCCCACCCAGCCCATCTGCACCCCCACTCCCTCTCCCTCCATGCCCTAGCCGCCACCCCCACCTCCCCCCCTCCCTTGCATGCGCCCCACCTCCCCCTTTGCCTCCTTGGATCTCCACCTCTCCACCACCTCTCCTCCACCCCTTGCTGCCCTAGGGTAGCCTCTCCACCCCTGCACGTCGTAGATCCGTCCATTGGAGCGAGGAGCGAGGAGCGAGCTGGGAGGAGATCTATTAGGTTTTCGTGTGTCGGGCGAAGGTATCGCCATGGGACTCTGTGAAATCATGTGCTGAAAAATTGGCTTAGAATTGAATTTGCAAATGTGTTTTATCAATTTGACAAGAAACAGTAAGTTTCGCTTTGGCGCCGGACCAAACTTAAAGAAAACAGTAAGTTTCCCATCTACGACGGACAAAGTTTGTTGGTCTGTCGTAAACATGCTTTGGCAACCTCATTTTCCCATGTACGACGGACAAAGTTTTTGGGTCTGTCGCGAACGTGTTTTTGAGCTCATGAGTCGAACTCAATCTTCCAAGAAACCAGTAAGTTTTGCATGTACGGCGGACAAACTTCTTTGGTCAGTCGTGAATGGCTTTTTGAGGTTTGATTTCGCATGTACGACGGACCGATTTTGTTTGTCCGTCGTGAATGTGTTTTCGCCGGAATGATTTCTTCTCGGAACTGAAACTTTCACTTGTACAACGGACCGATTTTGTTTGTCCGTTGTGAATGGATTTTTGAGTGCTTTTTCATGTGTACGCCGGACCATATTTCCTTGTCCGTCGTGAATGCGTTTTTGCTCGATTAGGGTTTTGAGCAAACTTGGAATTGTGTTTGATTTGTTTTTGAGATTATGAAATTTGTGAGAATTTCATGATGCTTGAAATGGACTTTATGCAATGCTCATGTGAGTAGTTGCATGGATTGACTTTGAGTCAAGTCGCGGACTTGTGCTCGGAATCGTTTTGTGGTTTGTTCATGTGCAGGTGTTGCTCGAGGGCGAACGTGGTCGATGATGGGACCAGAACTAGGTTCGTGGAGGAACTGAGGTTCGGGACTAGGTTCAGGAGGAACTGAGGTCTTGGTGGTCAAAGATGTCATGCGGGATGTTCGGGCTAAGAGAATGGTGCACATGAAGAATGGTTAGTCACGTGAGAATGGCAGGAGGTCATTCGCGTGCAAAGTGTTAGTCACGTGAGTATGGCAGGTGGCTATACGCGTGCAAAGTGTTAGTCACGTGAGTATGGTAGGGTTGCCATACGCGTGCAAGAGTTGTACTCGGCCAGGTTGGGCCAAGTAGAGTTGTGTTGGATACAGATTCCTTCTAGGGAATAGGAATCGTATTCAGAACTCCTTGTGGGTTGGTGCTTTAAATAGGAGGGGTTGTCTCCTGTTGAAGAGCATCGAATCAAGAAGAGCTGAGCGCATAGAGCCTTGGGCTCAAAGTTTAGGGTTTGTACTCTTTTGATGGGAGTACTTTAGACAAAAGAAATAAAGATCAATTCTTTTAGTTCCCGCATTGCTTCAACGTTCTCTTTTTGGTTCTTGTTTGCATGCTTGTTCTAGTTCTAGATTGGTTTTTGTTCTTTAAGTTTTATCTTGATTTGATCCATCAAAAACCTCTCTAGGGTATTGATCTAGTGTTTCTCAAAGTCTAGTTGATCAATCTTTTGTCGTTCTTGTTTAATCTTGAAGTTTTGATTAGATTGATTCTCGTCAAGTTCTGGATCAGCAAGCTTGCGATTTGAGATGAAACCCGGTGAGTCGCTAGATGACTTCTTTGCACGTTTCAATAAAATTCTTAGTAATCTTCGTGCTGTTGGAGTTAGCTTTGATGATGCTGATAATGCTAGACAATTGCTTGGTGCTTTAGACATGTCTATTTGGGAGATGAAAGTTACATCCATTAGAGAATCTACTGTCATGAGTACACTTACTTTAGATGTTCTTTATTCTAAATTGAAAACTCATGAGTTGGATGTTCTTGCAAGGAAAGGTAATATTAAATCAATTGCTTTGATCTCTAACCCTAACATGTCAAATGCAAATTCTTCTTCTAGCTTTGCCTTGTCTTCCATGTCTTCTTTAATGATGAGCAACTTGAAGAGTTTCCTGAAGAAGATCTGGCACTACTCTCTTCTCGCTTTAATAAAGCTTTGCAGAATGTGAGAATGAGAAAGAGAGGTGGTCCTCCAAGATGCTATGAGTGTGGTGACCTCAACCATATTCGCACAAATTGTCCTAAGCTTGCAGGAAAAACATCAAAGGAGGAGAAGGACAATGATAGAAGGAATGAGAAGAAAAGGTTCTCGTCAAAAGATAGGAAGAAGAAAAGCTTCATCAACCGCAAGGTGGTTCACCGAGTTCTTTCCGCTCTTGAACAAGTCAATTTGAGCGATGTGGACTCGGAGAGCAGCGAAGATGATGCAACTCCAAGCAAGCATGATTTGATGGGATTGTGTCTCATGGCAAGCAGCAAGGATAGCTTCACCGAGGACGGCAATGACAAATGACTTCAATGAGGTAGATCCTTCTTATGATGAATTAGCCAATGCTGTTGCCCGTCTTGGAAAATTACTTGACAAACGTGATAGAAAAATTAAGAAACATGATATTCTTGTGGAGTCATTGAATGCTGAAATTGCTAGACTTAAGACATTGATTCCTAATGATGATACTTGTAAATCATGTGACTTAATTTACAATGAGCTCACCTTGCTTAGGAAAGAACACGCTCTTCTGTTGCATCTAAATGAGAAAAATGAGAAACATGTTAAACATACTAGATGTTCCACTGATGATTTGCATGGTTCAACTTCTTGTTCTCAATGCTCAACTCTTGAATTAAATTTGAAAGATGCAAATGCTAGGGTTTCTCAATTGACTGATAATCTGCTTACTCATGAGGTTCTTTCATGCTCTACTTGTCGTAAACAAAAAGGGAAGGTCAATATTCCTTGCAATAATTGTTTAACTCTTGCTAAGAAAGTTGATTACTTGCAAAATTCTTTGGAACGTTTCACTAATGGCAAGAAAAAGTTGAACATGATTTTTGATCAATCTAAGGTTAGCACAAACAAGAGAGGTTTAGGTTTTGATCCTTATGCCACATACGAAACTAAACCTCGCACTGTTGTTCAGGCTCCTTGCAAAATTGAGTTATCTAATGAGCCTAAGAAAATTGCTTTTCAATCTGCTGGTTTTTTATCCTCTACTATGATGAAAGCAAAATGTGCCTTTACTGTTAAAGCTAAACATCATGTCAAGTACACTTGCACTCATTGTGGTAGAGATGGACACTTAGTAGATTATTGCTTTAGACTAGCCAAACAACAAAAGAAGGAAAGAACTGAGGCTAGGTCAAATTTTAGCAAAGCACATTTTACTCCTTATGCGCCTAGAGTGATGAAAACACCTTCTGTTCCTAGAAACATGGGAAAAGGCAAATCTGATTTTGTGCATAAAAATTATCGTGTTGTGCCTATCACAGCGTCAGGTGTCTCAAGATCGATTCCCAAAAATCTCATTCCTAACCCCAAGATCGAGACCTCGACATGTTTTGTTGCTATGTAGGCTTCTCGCGCGAGGAAGGAGAACATATGGCTAGTGGATTCCGGATGCTCACGCCACATGTCCGGTAATAAGAATTGGTTCTCCTCCCTCACTCGTGCATCTCGTCTTTGAAAGTGTTACTTTTGGAGATGCTTCTTCCTCTTCTGTTGTGGCAAAAGGTACAATAAAGGTAAGTGACAAGTTTATGTTCAAAGATGTGGCTCTTGTTGAAAATTTGAAATATAACTTGCTTTCTGTCTCACAAATGCTTGATGAAGATCTTGAGATAAGCTTTAAGAAAAATGAATGCAAAGTGCTAGATGCTTCAGTGATCTTGTGTTCAAAATTTCTCGTTTTGGAAGAGTCTTTAAAGCTGATTTTGATGCATCACCTTCTTCTAAGCATAGGTGTCTAATTGCCAATATTTCTAAAGATTTATTCTTTTGGCATCGTAGACTTGGTCATGTTGGTTTTGATCATCTTACTCGTGTAAGTGGTTTAGATCTTATACGTGGCTTGCCTAAGCTTAAGGGTGATAGCAATCTAGTATGTTCTTCTTGTAGACATGGTAAGATGATTGCAGGTTCACATCCACCTCTTACCATGGTGATGACAAACGCTCCAGGACAGCTTCTACATCTTGATACAGTTGGACCATCTCGAGTTCAATCCTTTGGAGGCAAACGGTATGTGCTTGTGATTGTTGATGATTTTTCTAGATACTCTTGGGTATATTTTATGGCATCTAAGGATGAGGCTTTTGGTCATTTTAGAAGTCTTGTTCTTAGGCTTTCTGTTGACCATCCAGGAGCTCTCAAAGCTATTAGAAGTGATAATGGAACCGAATTCAAAAATGCTTCCTTTGATCTCTTTTGTCTTTGAAAAAGGAATTGATCATCAATTTTCTTCTCCAAGAGTGCCTCAACAAAATGGTGTAGTTGAAAGGAAAAATAGAACGTTAGTTGAAATGGCTAGAACTATGCTAGATGAGCATCACTCTCCTCGAAATTTTTGGGCTGAAGCGATTTCAACTGCTTGTTATGTTTCAAACCGTGTGTTTTTGAGATCAAAATTGGGTAAGACTCCATATGAGCTTCGGTTTGGACATAGACCTTCTGTTTCTCACTTTCTAGTTTTTGGATGCAAATGTTTTGTCTTGAAATCTGGAAATCTTGATAAATTTGAAGCTAGATCAACTGATGGCATTTTTCTTGGATATCCTGCTCATACTCGTGGCTATCGTGTGCTTGTTTTGGAGACTAACAAAATTGTGGAAACTTGTGAAGTTACTTTTGATGAGGCTAGTCCAGGCACTAGTCCAAGTGATGCAGTGTACAAAGCATACATTCAGGGGGAGAAAATCTTTGAAGATAATGATGATGTTGAAGATGAGGTCTTGACTCTTCCTAATGCACAACAAGCTGCAGCACCCTTGGCACCTACTACTACATCACCTACAGCTAACCATCCTCAAGCTACAACATCATCTGTACATGCTGAAAATGAAGAAGGAGAAGGAGAAGTCTCAAAAGCCAATGCTCCCTTGCACATTCAAAAAATGCATCCATCTGAACAAATGATTGGAGACCTAAATGAGAGAGTCACTCGATCCAGGTTTATTCATTCTGACACTCATGCTCATTCTGCCATAGTTGCTTCTTTTGAACCCAAAGATATATCTCATGCATTATCTGACGAATCTTGGATCAATGCCATGCATGAAGAATGAGAGAATTTTGAACGAAATAAAGTTTGGAAACTTGTCTCACCACCTCCTGATTTTAATGTTATTGGAACTAGATGGGTTTTCAAAAATAAACAAAGTGATCAGGATGGTGTTGTTGTTAGAAACAAGGCTAGATTGGTTGCTCAAGGTTACACTCAAATTGAAGGCTTAGATTTTGATGAAACCTTTGCTCCTGTTGCTAGAATTGAAGCCATTAGAATCCTTTTAGCTTTTGCTGCATCCAAAGGTTTCAAATTGTATCAAATGGATGTGAAAAGTGCTTTTCTTAATGGCTACATAAATGAGGAGGTTTTTGTCAAGCAACCACCTGGTTTTGAAAATCCAAAGTTTCCAAATCATGTGTTCAAACTATCAAAAGCTTTGTATGGTTTGAAACAAGCCCCTAGAGCATGGTATGATAGGCTAAAAACCTTTTTACTTGAAAAGGGTTTTTCAATGGGAAAGGTTGACAAAACTCTCTTTTACTCAAGCAAGGCAATGATCAACTATTCGCTCAGATTTATGTTGATGTATTATCTTTGGTTGTTCATCTCATGTTTTAGTGTCTAAGTTTTCAGAAACAATGAGGAAGGAGTTTGAGATGAGTATGATGGGTGAGTTGACATACTTTTTGGGATTTCAAATCAAGCAAACAAAGGATGGTACTTTTGTGCATCAAAGCAAATACACAAAAGACTTGTTGCATAGATTTGGGATGGAAAACAGTAAACCGATCATGACACCCATGGAGAGCGCTTGCACACTTGATCCGGATGAAGATGGTGAGCCGGTTGATCAAAAGGAATATAGAAGCATGATAGGTTCACTTTTGTACCTCACTGCATCAAGGCCGGATATACAATTTGCTGTGTGCTTGTGTGCTCGTTTTCAAGCTTCCCCACGTGCTTCACATCGACAAGCTGTCAAAAGGATTTTCAGGTATCTTCATGGAACTCAAGATTTTGGCATTTGGCTTTCTGCTTCCTCATGCATTAGTTTGAGATCTTTTTCTGATGCTGATTTTGGAGGATGTAGAATTGATAGGAAAAGCACTTCTGGTTCATGTCACTTCTTGGGAAATTCTCTCATTGCATGGTCATCTAGAAAGCAATCTTCTGTTGCACAATCAACTGCTGAATCTGAATATGTGGCTGCTGCTAGTTGTTGTTCTCAAATTCTTTGGATAGTAGCTACACTTAAAGATTATGGGGTTATTTTGGATAGTGTTCCTCTTCTGTGTGATAACACTAGTGCAATTTGCATTGCTAAGAACCCTGTGCAACATTCAAGAACAAAACATATTGACATCAGATTTCACTTTCTTAGAGATCATGTTGAAAAAGGCAACATTGTGCTTCATCATGTGGATACTGAACATCAATTGGCAGACATTTTCACAAAACCTTTGTCTTCTTCTCGTTTTGCTTTTATTCGGGGAGAACTTGGAATTGTTCATCCAATGGGTTTGTTTTGAGGGGGAGTTTCCTTGCCAAGTTCTTTCACTTGATGAGCTCACTTTATCATATTTCTTTATATGTTATGTAATTGAGCTAATATATGATAATCTAATTGTCTCACTTGAACTAAAAATTACATTGCGGAATTCCCTGGACTGATTGCCTATAGCTAAATACTCTGTGATATCTTACTCTTTTAGGCTTGTTATTGAATCTTCTTGACAAATTTGGGCTATGGAGCAAGTGTATTTTCAGCTTTACTCTTTCATAAGACCTTTTAATCATTTTTGCATGTTTACAATCAAAGAAAAAGAAAAGAAAAAGGGAATCAATAAAAAAAAGGGTTGTTAGAAGCAAAAGCTTCAAGTTGTATGCTACAGGCATGCTTTCCCTAAAAAAAAGATAAGATGTATGCTTCAAGCATGCCATTCCTTCAAAGACAAGATGTATGCTTCAAGCATGCCACTTCAAGGAAATAAAAGAAGTATGCTTCAAGCATGCCACATGTAGTTTACTGTTTAAAGATTAATTTGGTCCAATAGATTGGAGTTGAAACTACTTGCTCGCCCTGATTTGTTAGTTGCTTCAACTTTGAGCCTTTGTTTTTCTACTAATGGTTTTGCTTAGTTCTTGGCTATAATTGACTGAATTGAGGTTGAGATGCATGTCATTCCATAACTTATTAAAATCACTTCAAGATCATGTATTTTGCATATTATGTGATATATAAGGTTATATGATCGAATGAGCTCATCTTTTCTTATCTTGGCACTCCCTTGTTTCTTATTGTGAATCATTGTTTCAGAAAAATTTTGAACATGTTCTCTCTTTTGTACTCTTGATGAATCCATTGTCAAAGGGGGAGAAATTTTGGGAATATTTGAGAAGTTCAAAGAAAAAAAAAGGGAAAAAGTTTTTTTTTGAAATTTGAGCTTTTTGGGAGAAGTTTGGAGGATTTTGAAATTTTTGGGCACATTGCACATTCACACACATTTTCCTTCTCAGGGGGAGTTTTTGTTTTGCTTTTTGGTCAAAGGGGGAATTCTGTGTTTTCTTACTTTGGTCTTTGATCCTTTGGATTTCAAAATCTTTTGTAAAGTGAATGCCAAAAGTTCAATTCTAAGTGGTGTTGCCAATGTTTTCATCAAGGGGGAGATTGTGAAATCATGTGCTGAAAAATTGGCTTAGAATTGAATTTGCAAATGTGTTTGTTCATGTGTTTTGTCAATTTGACAAGAAACAGTAAGTTTCGCTTTGGCGCCGGACCAAACTTAAAGAAAACAGTAAGTTTCCCATCTACGATGGACAAAGTTTGTTGGTCTGTCGTAAACATGCTTTGGCAACCTCATTTTCCCATGTACGACGGACAAAGTTTTTGGGTCTGTCGTGAACGTGTTTTTGAGCTCATGAGTCGAACTCAATCTTCCAAGAAACCAGTAAGTTTTGCAAGTACGGTGGACAAACTTCTTTGGTCAATCGTGAATGGCTTTTTGAGGTTTGATTTCGCATGTACGACGGACCGATTTTGTTTGTCCGGCGTGAATGTGTTTTCGCCGGAATGATTTCTTCTCGGAACTGAAACTTTCACTTGTACAACGGACCGATTTTGTTTGTCCGTTGTGAATGGATTTTTGAGTGCTTTTTCATGTGTACGCCGGACCATATTTCCTTGTCCGTCGTGAATGCGTTTTTGCTCGATTAGGGTTTTGAGCAAACATGGAATTGTGTTTGATTTGTTTTTGAGATTATGAAATTTGTGAGAATTTCATGATGCTTGAAATGGACTTTATGCAATGCTCATGTGAGTAGTTGCATGGATTGACTTTGAGTCAAGTCGCGGACTTGTGCTCGGAATCGTTTTGTGGTTTGTTCATGTGCAGGTGTTGCTCGAGGGCGAACGTGGTTGATGACGGGACCGGAACTAGGTTCGTGCAGGAACTGAGGTTCGGGACTAGGTTTAGGAGGAACTGAGGTCTTGGTGGTCAAAGATGTCATGCGGGATGTTCGGGCTAAGAGAATGGTGCACATGAAGAATGGTTAGTCACGTGAGAATGGCAGGAGGTCATTCGCGTGCAAAGTGTTAGTCACGTGAGTATGGCAAGTGGCCATACGCGTGCAAAGTGTTAGTCACGTGAGTATGGTAGGGTTGCCATACGCGTGCAAGAGTTGTACTCGGCCAGGTTGGGCCAAGTAGAGTTGTGTTGAATCTGATTCCTTCTAGGGAATAGGAATCGTATTCAGAACTCCTTGTGGGTTGGTGCTTTAAATAGGAGGGGTTGTCTCCTGTTGAAGAGCATCGAATCAAGCAGAGCTGAGCGCATAGAGCCTTGGGCTCAAAGTTTAGGGTTTGTACTCTTTTGATGGGAGTACTTTAGACAAAAGAAATAAAGATCAATTCTTCTAGTTCCCGCATTGCTTCAACGTTCTCTTTTTGGTTCTTGTTTGCATGCTTGTTCTAGTTCTAGATTGGTTTTTGTTCTTTAAGTTTTATCTTGATTTGATCCATCAAAAACCTCTCTAGGGTATTGATCTAGTGTTTCTCAAAGTCTAGTTGATCAATCTTTTGTCGTTCTTGTTTAATCTTGAAGTTTTGATTAAATTGATTCTCATCAAGTTCTGGATCAGCAAGCTTGCAAAGCTTATAACTTTTGATCCGTAAGTCCGATCGAGCTGATTCTTTTTGGGTTCGATTCGTACTGGAATCTAGTTTCTTGTGTCCAAATTTCAGATCGATCCGACGGTTGGATCTCCAGGAATTTGCGTTTTACCGAACCTCTATCATTCTGTTTTTGTCGAAAACGAGGCAATTATTTGGTTCTGTTTTGGGGTGAACTTTTAATAGATCAAGAATTTGGTTTTAGCTTCCGCACAATCATTCACCCCCCCTCTGATTGCTATATTCGTATACTTCGATCCTACAGACTCTTTGGGGTTGGTCTAGGTACTGTTCTAAGGGTGGTTATCAAGTTTTTAGATCAATTGGTGGTGCTGGAATTGAGTAGATTAGATGAAATCTAGAAGTTGCACGTTCTCTGTTTCGGACAGCATGAGAAGTCGACCTAGGGTTCGGATTTTCGCCAATTTAGGTTCAGAATTTGGACGTCCGCCTGTTGAAGAAGTTGTAGGTAATTTCAATACCTTTCAGTGGGTATAAAGAACGTTAAATTCCGATCAGCCGTTTGAAAGTTATGTCTGTTTTACCGAGTGTGTTAAAATCTGTGACGTGATTGGAACAGATCTCGGTATTTTGTAGATTAAACAATTTTAAAGTCCGAATCAGTCTTTCCATATACTTCGAAAAAGTTAGGAAATTTCCTAAGCTATGCGTGGATATACTCGTTTAACTGATTCGGAGTCTTAGAACCGGAGTTATGCCTTTTGGAAGGCTGCTGTCTCGACGGGACAGAACCTCTGTTTTTGGGTTTTGCGAGTAGTTGGCAATGTCGGGGTAGTTGAGGGTTGGCGTACTGTTTTGTGGACAAGATTGTGAGTGTGTGGTACCTATGTTCTGGTGGTGTGACCCCGGGAGTGCCCTCTACATCTCGCCAATCCGTCACCCGTGGTTGAGACAAGTGTATTGGAATGGGTAGCGGGTTGTAGTTTGTTTGATTGATTGAGATTGAAATTTGAATATATGATATGTTCACATGCCATGCTTTAATGTTTGCCCTTGATATGATGAATATGTTTATTACGAGATGATACCATGTGTTAATATAGAAGTTATCTATGATGATGCCATGTGTTAATGTACAAGTTATTCATGATGTTGGCATATTTGCATACATGGCATGATACATGGCCCGAGCGGTGAGAAAGTCATAACTAGTCCGGGGAAGGTCGGTGAGAAAGTTATAACTATTCTGGAGAGCCAATGAGTAAGTCCTACATCGTGATTCCATCCACCGCGGTGTGGGGAAGCGAGGAGTAGGCACCCTCCATCTTCGGGATGGAAGGGGGGAGAGGGTGCACACCGACGGGTGTGTACTCAACCATACCGGTATGAGTTTCCAAGGAGATATGAGCATCGCATCGCGTCGCATTGCATACATAATGATGATGATGATAATGATTTGTGAACATGAATGAGATGATACACATGATGTGAGTTGTTGTAGCCATAATTGCTTTAGTTTGTACCATTGCAATATGCTTGCTGAGTTTTGAACTCACGCTTGTGTTTTCTTGTTGTTTTAGGTACCATGAGACCGGCATGCGGGGAAGGGAAATAGTCACACTTCCGCACGTAGCTTCACTCATTTGATTCCACAAGTCATTCAATTAGTTTTTGTTAATAAACTGCGTGTGATGATTATTGCTTTAAGGTTTAGCTTTGCTATATGAGAGTCTTATTGTTCGTTTAACTCTTGGAGACATTAAATGCTTGAAACTAGACTTATATTGTTGTTAAGTCTTTAAGTATTGCTGTTTTAGTTGTCTCTCATATTGCCATGTATTGCTATGCTGTTGTGTTTCCTTCAATTCTTGTTAAAACAAAGGAGATGCTGCCGAAATTTTGGTTTTTAGCATTTACTCCTTTGCTGTAATTTATCTTTATTTATGGTATTTAGATGTTGTTTAGTCTATGTTTGGTAGCATTCGGGCATACTAGATGCCGGGGTGTTACACATGTGTGTTGGGTTTCTCATATGACCCTATTAGGCAAAATTATGGATTCTTCATAAAAGAATCATGTTGTATATTGTAAAGCCTAATAAAATGAGGTTTGTTATTTGAGTTAGTTTCAAATAACTCGTGTGATACCCTTACTTGTCTCTTTGTGCTTAGTTTACAAAGTGGTATCCAAAACTTTAAATATGACCTAAAGAGCAAACACAAGTTTTGAATTGGTCATATTTCAAATTGCGAACATGTTTCGACTTTGTGCAATTGGTATCAAATTTTAAAATTGGTATCAATCTCAATTGTTTGCAAAATTATTTCAATTCCTTGCCAATGTCATGTGATTTCTTGATAATCCTCTTATGACCTTTATTTGAAAAAGTGGGAGAATTGAATCTCTTTGCTCATTCGAAATTGTTTCTCTTCCTCAATACTCAAAGTATCTACTTTTTGGATTGGTTTTCCATTTTTGGTGTTTAATGCCAAAAGGGGGAGAATTTGAGACTATTAATTCCCTCTTTGCCTTTTGGATGATTTAAGCTCTTTGCCTCTTTGCCAAAAAGGGGGATGTTTCAAAAGGGGGGAAAAGGGGAAGTTTGCCAAAAAGGGGAGTTGCCAAAAGGGGAGAATGTTTCTTGTGCAAAAGTTTTTAAATTTGGTTTAAGTGGTATGAGAACCACCTCCCTCGTATTTAAAATTGCTTTATTTGCAAATTGTTTTATCTTCAAAGTGTGGTATGAGAGCCTCATTCTTTGGTTTTGCAAAATGGTAAAAGTTTTAAGTGGTTGAGAGCCACATTCTTTGATTTTCTTTGGTACGAGAGTCACCTCCTTCTTCGTGTTTTAAAATGGTTTTATTTGTCAAAAGAAGGAGTGTTTAATGCAAAAGGAAATTTTTTTCTTGCCTTCAAATTTAATCGCCTATTCGTTTTGATCTTCAAAACCTTTTGCATCGTTTTTCATCCAAATAATGAATTAATGGTGGATTTGTCATCAATCACCAAAAAGGGGGAGATTGTAAGTTCAAGCTCCATTTGGTTTTGGTGATTGGTTTAGATTAATGATTAATCCTTGTTTAATGACAAATCTAATCTTATTGAGACTAACATGTTTATTGAGTTATAGTCAATAGTCTCATATTTGGATGGAAAATGGAAAACCCAAGGTATGTATGCATATCCTTTCTAGTATAAATTGCATACTTTGGATTCAAGTTAAAGTATGAATTCTCCATTACATTAACCACAAAATGTGCATTATGTTTCCCAATCCATATATTACATGGATGCACATATTTAGGGGGAGTTCACACTTGAACTTGATGTATCAAGGTATTGATCTATTCTTCACTCCACATATAAAGGATCAATACATTGAAACACATCAATTTAAATGAATGTTTAAATTGAGTTCATTTGCCTTCTAATCATCAAAGAACATTTCATCATGTGTTGATGATGTTCTTGTGGTTGATTACGAACAAATGAAGAGTTCTTGAGTATTATGAAGCATTAGTTGCATCATGTGCTCAAGACACATATAAATTCATTTGATGGATTTAGGTTGTGCTCAATTGATGTAAGTGGTATTCATTAAGTGTTAATGGAGTGCTTAGATAATTGAGACAATCATGCATCTTGGACTAACCATTTTTCATAAGTGATAATTGAGCCAGGTTAAGTCCAAAGATGATTGAGCCGATGAATACGGGACAAGGACGACATCATGAGGTGATGAACGTCCAGAGGAGATCCCAGAGAAGAGATGAGAGAGCCAGAGTGACAATCCCGGGGAACAAGATGATTGAAGATCATTGTGGGGGCTCCTGTCCTGGCACAGTGATACTCCATTACTGTTGTACAGGCCTGGTTAATCGCGCAACCAGTAACGTAACGATCATGGCATCACGACAGACTCAGATTGAAACCACTTGGTCAGCACGACACTCGACTCATGAGGTCATATGCCATCCAATTGGTTCCAATTTGAGCTTCCCGCAACCATGTGATAACCACTAGTCCCTGGATCAGTAGGCTAGTGTCACATGTTGAGATAGGTAGTATCACATCCATGCAAACAGAAATTAAGAGTAGAAGTAATATATTACAACGATAGATAACAATATTACAACGTGTTCCTGTTTACAAAAGGTCGTATGGTTTAAAGTAAACTGAAGAAAAGAACATAAGAGAAATTAAAGCAAAGCGGCCACGGTGTGCCTCCATTCCCACAAGCAACCGGCGAGCAACTAACTCCGCTAGCTGTCAAACGAACCACCCGCGTCGGTGTCGTCAAACTCTGGATCAACCCCGTCTTCTCCTGCAACTTCTGCTCCTCACGCAAATTGTTTGCAAGTATATAATAATGCAGGATATTCAATGAAGAGGGCTGCTATTCTAGTTCAGATTTGCATGCAGCCGAAGTTATTTGCAATAGACTAATAGATTCAAAATGCTGCACAGTTTATAAAGCATTTAGTAAAAGAAAGTAATTTAACATATAATTCAACATATAATGTACAATTCATTCCATACTCAATTTCCTCCAACATAACCAACACCTCCATCACATGGCATCAAGAACCATATCCAACATTCCATCATATGGCATCAAGAATCACCACCAGCACAATTGAATCACCAGTCCAATCAGTCTCTGAGTCCAACGACTCAACATTTCGCTTAATTCATCTCAACATTCAAAAGATCTACTGTTTCCAAAACATTTTCCAAAAACAAAACCAAAATACTATACATGACATCAGATACCCAAGATGCTCGTGACCGTGAGCACGGCTAATCGATTAGTTTAGTTAATCTCTGCAGAGAATGCACACTTTACCCACATGACATGATCTATCAATCATGTCAACCATGCCACGTGATACATACCGTATCCGTTTTGCTAGATTGTCACGAAACTTTTCCAATTGTTGGCACTTAGTCTGGCGTCAGCCCCGGCGATGTGCGCTCTTCGCTTCGGGTGAGGGCTCCACACACCCAACAGAGTACCCCCGGGTGTAACACCCAAATTTTTGCTTTTCATGAATTTAAGTGTTATTTTGCACTTTTGTGAATTTTTGGAATTTTCTGGGATTTATTTGAATTTATTCCCTTTTTGAAATAATTAAGGAATTTAATTTTACAAATAAAATTTTGTTGGAAATATTTTATTTGAGTTCCAAATGCCCTAAAATATTTTCCAGATTTTTTTGGAATTTTTCTGATCATTTTGCTATTTTTATTGAATTATTTGAATTTCTAGAAATTAATTAAAGTATTTAATCGCTGGAAAAACCAAACCGGGTTTTACTGTTCATCGGACAGGATCCAAGTTCGACCCGAACCACGGTCGAACCGAACCCGAGTCCAACGTAACCCTAAACCGCGTGACCGTTGGATCAAGATCCAACGGCCACGATTGCGCCACGTCACCCGAGCCCGACTCCAACCGAGCCAGCCAGGTCACCGAGCCGGACCCGAGCCCAAAAATCACGACCGTTGGATCTCGATCCAACGGCCGAGATTGCGTCACGTCACACTCTCCGAGTCGACGCCGGACTCCGCCGTCGCCCGTGCGTGGGCCCTCGTTTTCCGCGCATATCACGGATGTCGAGGGTTTATTTATTGCGCTGCCACCCGTGTCATGACCGCCTCTCCCGTGCGCACCCGTAGCCCTAGACCATCTCGCCAGAGCCGCCGCCGTTCGACCGCTAGAGCTCGCCGACATTGGAAGAAGAAGCCGCCGCGAGTTTCGTGCCGTTCTGCCGCCGTCCGCCGTCCTCCGCCGTCTTTGTGCCTAGATCCGGACTCCCCGCGTCGAGGCGCGTCCCAGAGTACCACTCACCTCGCCAGAGGAGCCCCATAGCGTCGTTCTCTTAGTCGTCGTCCCCAACTCTGGTCTGCTAGCGCCGCTGCACACCATCGCCGTCTCGCGAGCTCCACCAACCATCCGATCAAGATCCAGTGGCCAGGATTCGTCCACATCACCGTGGTAAGTTTCACGTGTTACGGTTTTAGATATAATCTCAGCCGTCGGATCTAGATCCAACGGCTCTCGATTATGCCACGTAGCCCATAACTGCACCGTGCTAGGAGTAATCTCAACCGTTAGATCTAGATTGTACGACTAGGGTTAGCCGCGTTGTCAGCGTTAGATTGGATCTTGACCGTCCGATCGAGATCGAACGGTCCGGATGGACAGTGCTGTTCACAAACGCGTGAAACCCAGATTTGATCTGGGCTGTTGATTTTCAAATCAACGGCCGAGATCTAGCCACGTGACCGGAAGACTGACCGACACGGTCAGCGCGGTCGCCACTGACGTCACGCGTGATGTCAGCGTGGGACCTGCGTGTTAGAGGCATAGCCAACGGCACGATGATGTCATCCGTGACGTCAGCGTGACGTCATGGTGGGGCCCAACTGTCAGCCGTCCTCAGCCGAGCGTGATGACGTCACTGCTGACGTCATCCGAGGGGTCCCACATGTCATTAACCATAAACCATTGCATAGAATCTTAACATACCCTTTTTCATAATATCATGGCAAATACTAAGCATGGCAAGATAGCATAACATGGAAACAATTGCATCTAGTCAAAACAATGAAACAAACCACATGCTACCCATCCCAATACACTTGCCTTAACCTCGGGCGACGGATTGGCGGGATGAGGAGGGCACTCCCGGGGTCACACCACCTGCACATAGATGCTACACAATCACAACGTGCCCACAGAACAGTACACCATCGCCCATCTACCCCGATATCTCAAACTACTCCCAAGAACGAAAAACAGAGAATATGTCCCTCCCGGACAGCAGACTTCGAACTATCATAACTTTAGTTCTTGGACTCCGAATCGACTAAACGAGTACATCCTTGCGTATCTTAGGAAATTTCCTAACTTTTTCTAAGTATATGGAAAAGTTGATTCGGACTCTAAAGTTGTATAATCTACAAAACTCTACATTCTGTCCCAGCTACATCACAGATTTGAACACGTTCGGTAAATCGAGCATAACTTTCAAACGGCTGGGCAGAATTGGACGTTCTTTATGTCCACTGAAAGGTATTGAAGTTACCTACAACTTCTTCAACAGGAGGATGACCAAATTCCGAATCTAAGGTCACGGAAACGCAAACCCTAGGTCGACTGCACAAACTGCCCGAAGCAGAGAACGTGGCAAACTCTAGTTTTCATCTAATCTACCCAATTACAGCACCACCAATTGATCTAAAAATGATATAAACCCCTAGAATAGTACATAGACCAACCCCAAGGATTCTCCTAGCCATACCTTCGCCCGACGAATGATGACCAGACGAACTCCTCCCGGTTCACGCGATCTCCTTCCTCGCTCCAAATCCACCAGATCTCCTCGTCGCGGAGCGCTCCAACGGGTGGATCAACGGGGTGGCGAGGTCGAGACATCTTGGTGCACGGAATTTGGTGCACCTCTATCTTCCCTCCAAATGTCGTGCAATTTGGTGCACGTAATCAAAAGTTATGCCCGTTTCAATCTCGAATCTTGCCGAGGACCGTTCTCTCTCGTTTTTGTGAGTTTGACCGTGAAATTTTTACTGTACACTGATGTTGAAGTCCTCTACACAGTGCTCACCCTAACCCATGATTTTGCCCTCAGAATTTTGGGCAGAAAATTCTTTTCCCCGATCAGACTACGTTGTAGACAACTGAAAACTTCCTCGCGCATTCCCTGTTGATCCAAAAGGTAAAACTAAAATCCGCTCATGTAACTTTGTGCATTAGGGTCCCAAATAGATCTCTGTAAAATTTGGTTAAGTTCCGTGCATTATTCTAAAAGTTATGGCCGTTTGATCTTTAGCTTTCGCACCCGTTCATCGACTGTTTGTGATCAATCCATTGGGTCACCGCAAAATCCGCTTATACCGTTGAGTTTGTCTCATTGCGATCTACATGATGGACATTCCCCCTTTGCTGTCCCATCCTCTGAATTTTATTTATTTATTTCCACCGTCTTTTAGCCGCCGATGCGCGCTGCCTTTTGCCTCTAACCATCCTAGTTCGCTTTGGTCGTGCCGTCCCGTCCGGTGGGTCATCATTCACTATTTAGTCCATCCCTAGAGCTCATTTGGTCTCCGGTTGCCGGCAATGCCGCAATCCGATATTTAGCCGTCGTCTTTCAACCTAGTTCGTTACTACCGGTTCGCGTCTCAGTTTGCCATCCTTGGTAGCATTTTATCGCGGCCATGTCATTGTACCAACAGCTGATACCTTATTTCATGAGCGACCAATCATCGCTTCACTTTCGTCGTTAATGTTTTGCTGTTAACGTTCCACCGTTAACGCCTCACTGTTAACACTCTACCCTCATCGTATCGCTGTCATCGCATGCGTGCTTACAAGCGACAGCTCTAGTGCGATGTCATCATCTGTTCTATGGACTTGTTGTAATCTAACCCCATCCCTTGTGAGTCCAGCCTCATCCTTTCTATCATCTGCAAAGCCGAACCAAAACCTTAACCTAAGACCGGTTCGATGGACTAAGTTCATCGTGAGCTATGTTGCTATCATTGCGATCTTTCTCGTTGTGTCAACCGTAGTAAGATGTTTGCGCTCTGTCTTATTTCATATCGTCGCCGCCTTGTTATCATCAAGTCTCTTCATCGGTGTATGACTGAACCTCTGATCGGATCGTACTGGGTGTCGATCCCATCCGTCCTTGTCTTATCCTTGAAAATCTAATCTGTCATTAACCTAGAATTCATTCGTGGACTTGGTCGATAGACCCTTGGCCATCTG
Source organism: Rhipidocladum racemiflorum (assembly GCA_036346355.1). NCBI lineage: Eukaryota > Viridiplantae > Streptophyta > Magnoliopsida > Poales > Poaceae > Rhipidocladum > Rhipidocladum racemiflorum. Next base: position 35,597,754 of record CM070589.1, on the reverse strand, counting down.
TCATATCCTTGTACCCAGATATAGTCAGTAGTCTACCTCTCTTTTGTTTGACTGTGTATCCTGTAACACCCCAAATTTTTGCTTTTTATGAATTTAACCAAGAATTGTCACTTTGGTGAATTTTTGGAATTTTCTAGAATTTATTTGGATTTATTTGAATTTATTCCATTTTTGAAATAATTAAAGAACTTAACTTTGCAAATAAAATTTTGTTGGAAATATTTTATTTGAGTCCAAAATGTTCCAAAATATTTTCAGAATTTTTCTGGAATTTTTATGAGTGTTTTACTATTTTTAATGAATTAAATGAATTTCTGGGAATTATTTTGAATATTTAATCGCTGGAAAAATCGAGTGGGTTTGTACTGTTCATCCGACCGGACCCGAGTCCGAGTCAGACTCGAGTCCGACCCGGTCGAACCCAGTCACCTAACCCTAACCCTCTCGACCGTCCGATCAAGATCGAACGGCCGAGATTGAGCCACGCGCCCGAACCCGAGCCCGACCGAGCCAGCCAGGTCGCCCGAGCCGGACCCGAGCCCAAACCCTCGCACCGTTGGATCTTGATCCAACGGCTCACGTTGAGCCACGTCACCCAATCCGAATCAAATTAGGATTCCGCCGCCGCAACGGAGTAGGCCTCGGTTTCCGCGCGTTTCACGGACGCCGAGGGCCCTATTTAATGCGCTGCCGCCGCTGTCGTGTTGCCGACTTCCGTGCGCACCCGTAGCCCTAGCCCACCGAGCTCAAGCCACCGTGGTTGCGCCGCAATCGCTCGCCGTAGTTGGCCGTGCGTTCCGCCGCGGTTTTGCGCCGTTTCCGCCGCCATTTAGCCCAGATCCAGAACCGCAAGGAAGAGAAGCGTTGGAGGGGACCTTTCACTTCACCGGAGGAGCCCCGTAGCGCCGTCGGGCGTGTCGCCGTCCTCGTCTCTGGTAAGCCAGCGCCGCCGCAAGCCATCGCCGTCGTTCGAGCTCCACCAACCGTCCGATCCAGATCCAAGGGCCTAGATCACGCCACGTCACCCCGGTGAGTTTCCACGTTGAAATTCCCAGATCTATTTCCAACCGTTGGATCTAGATCGAACGGCTTAGATTGTGCCACGTAGCCTAAACCGCACCGAGCTAGGACAGATCTCAGCCGTTAGATCTAGATCGAACGGCTAGGGTTAGCCGCGTTATAATTGTTAGATTGGATTTTGACCGTCCGATCGAACGGTCCAGATCAGCCGAGTAGTTTTCCCACTACGTTAAGCCAGATCCAATCTGGGCCGTTGATTTTCAAATCAACGGCCGAGATCTAGCCACGTGGCTGGGAGGCCGACCGTCGTGGTTAGCGCGGTCAGCGCCCGCGCGTGGGTGCGTGTCTCTGACACACGGGGCCCGCATGTAAGTGGGGCCCACTGTCAGTCGCGCCGCGCCGGCATGAGTCCAGGCCGCTGACAGGGCGGGTCCACTTGTTAGTGAGACGTGTGGGCCGTGTGCCAGGTCCACGGTGGACCGAGCTGCGCCGTGCGTCGGGTCCATGGTTCCGAGGCGACGTGGCGGCTCCTGATTGGTCCACGTGTCACTGCTGATGCAATAATTCAATTTTCGAAAAAGAAAATGATTTATTAATTCGAATTATTGATTTCAGAATTTGTTTCAAACTTCAAACGCTTATAACTTTTGCATTTTAACTCAGATTTGAGTGATTCAAATTTCTAAATTTGTATAAAATTGAGATCTACCTAATGATGAATTTTATTTAATATTTGGACCAAAGTTTTTGTCTGTAATATTATTTAATTGATTATTTAAACTTTAAATGCTTGTAACTTTTGCATTTAAACTCCGAATTTGACGATTCCAGTTTCTAAAAATTCATAAAATTATTCTCTCTCTGTTTATGAACTTTATTTGGATGTTTGGACACTTTTTGTCTACTATTTATTTATTATTTGCTATTTGCACGCTTTACGAGTAGACGTTGAAGTGCCCGAAGGCTTCGAGGGAGAAGTGTGGACCCAGGAGCCAGCTCAGGACCAAGAACAAGTACTATTTGAAGGCAAGTTGTGCTTTGACCATGTTGATCCCATTTTCAAATTAAATTGGTTTAAACTATTGCATGCTAGTTTAATTTGAAAATGCTTTATTTAATTATGGGAAATTAGATAAATGCCAAATTGTTGTATGACCCCTTGGTTGATTAAATATGTGCCATGACCCCCTTGTCACCCTAGTTGTGGATTAAATAGTTGGACATTACTAAATTGCCAACATGGGAATTTAGATCGTTGTAGCATATTGCTTAGACCTGCTACGTGCTCGTGACATGATTTTGGACAATCAAATGTAAATATTGACTTAATGATATATTGAACCTATTTTGGAAAGGTATCATGTGTTGTGATGTTGATGGAATGTGGTGCATGGTAATCAATTGGGGTTTGATAAATAGTTTTCGACCGGGGCATGTGGCAAGAATGATCGGGTGGCCAGTTGTGGCACCGGGAACGTTGTTTTGGTTCTTCGGGTAGTCTTGCCCTGGTCACCCTAAGGACTTAACCTTGCCAGCCTTTGAACTGAGTCAAACGTGCAACCACATGTCTGTAATGGGACGGACCTAGTTGATTAAGTTGCTAATAACGTACATGTGGGACCTCAGGATGTCAACTACACCCTTTGTGTAGTTGTACGGGGGAGCGTACCGGGGCTGCGGCCAGGTACCCATCTAACGGTGGATTGGCCTAAACTTCGCCTTCGCTAAGGGAAGGGTTAGCGTGCAATCACCGGGGAGGACCACTTGTGCTGTTAGAAGTTTCCGAAAGACTCTGTTACGGACACACGCCTTTGTGGTGTTTGGTTGTATCTTGTGGGTAAAGTGCATAACCTCTGCAGGGTGTAAAATCTATTCGAATAGCCGTGTCTGCGGTATTGGACATCACTCGGGAATTACAGTTAAGGGTTAGACTTTCTTGAAAATAACTTGGTCTTGAAAGGTTGGGTTTGGTTTAATAATGATGTTGATGGAAATGTGGATTAGAATCGGGAAAGATGTTTATGTAACTCCTGGAAAAGTTGTTGATGATATACTTGTTTCTACTGCTTTCGAAACTACTTATGTTACTTGTCAAATGCTGTTTTACTGCAAATATACCCTGAGCTATTCCTTTGTACTAAGCCATGCATTAGTACATTAGTTGCGTTCTGTGCATGACTTGCTGAGTACCAAGTACTCACCCTTGCCACAATACAACACCAGTTGAACAAGAGTCTACACCAGCTTTGGAGGAGGAGCTTCCAGAGGAACCGTCTAACTAGGGAGCGAGCCCAGTCAGTTGCCTGTGGTATACTGGATGGCGCCACGATGTTATCTTAAGTTATTTCTCTTTTAATAAGTTTCGCCCTGCGCGGTGTATATTTGTAACTTGACCTTAAGGTCGAGCAACCAGCTTGGTTAACTATTTAAGGTACTTTATTAGTATCGAGTGGTATGATTGTGATATTTACCAATGTTGAGACTGTGTGCACTAGCGCGTTCCTGGACTAGTGCTGAATACACAGAGGGTCCGGATTTGCAAAGTTGTCAAGATAATGAATGAATTCTCGACTTACCCCTTTCTTCTTGTTCATACCCCTTGCTGAGTTCTTTTCGTCTACCACACTGATTTTAAAAATGTTGCGTTCTTACGCGTGCGTCTTTTGGCAGATGATGATGAAGAACAACTACGCCGAGCGTGAGGGAGGCTATGCCGCCGAGTTGTGGCGTATCCTTCAGTTTCTTGGAGGTTTTGAGAGAACACTCTACCGAGGGACTACACTCGTGCAGGCAGGAGTGGTCATAGGATGGGACGTCCAGATCTCGGTGTATGCCCGAGAGAAGACAAAGTTCAGCCGCCCATTCCACTTCACCGCCAGGAGGTCTACCTTTGAGATTGGAATCCAGGAGGTGCCGCGTCGAGCAATGCAGCAGATCGCTCGCACTTACTCCAGGGAGCTGGAAGGCACAGTGTTCCGTCACCACCCACACCGAGATAGCAGAGCTCAGCGGAAGCCGATAGAGGATGAGGATGCTACCGTCACACACTTAGCCAGATTTGTCTCCGCTTAGGAGGAGCTGATCGATGACACAGTTCAGGAGTTGAAGAAGGCTCGCGAACAGGTTGAAGAGGAGAAGAAGCACTTAGAGAATGCTCGTGAGTACGTCGCCTATGCTGCGGAAAGGATCGCAGAGCTGGAGACCGCACTGTATGGACAGGGCCCCGATCTAGTGTTGGAGTTGGAGCCCTAGAGCCAGAGGAAGAACCAGAAGAGGCGCCACCTGCACCCGCGCCATAGCTACAGCACCAGCCAGATCCAAAGCCAGAGGAGGATGTCGCGTCATCAACCACAGCTGCAGTTGTGGGGCATGGCGATTGTTTCGTGCCTATGACGTCGCACCTGCCCCGAGGAGGCAGTGGAGGTTTTCTCGACGAGTGAGCGTAAGCGTTGAGGTTGAGACTCCTTCGTCGAGTCGCGTTATAGAATAAGAGTCACCCTTAGAGGCGTTGGATTTTCATTGTTTGCTGAGTGTGCAGTATGTGTTGCAGGCCTTTAGGCATTGTAAGCGACCATACCAAGTTATTAATAATAAAGTTGGATTTTGAGTTACACTTTTCCCCCGCATAAGTTTCCCTACTACTTGTCTATTCTTGTTCCCCCTTATCTCTGAAACCTTGGAGCAATCGACAGATGGTGAACACCCGTGGAAACCTTGGAGGCAACGGTAGTGGTTCTCGCCCAGCTAGAAACCCCAATGATGAAGCACCTGCACCCCACCTAGCACCGCCAGTTGACATGCAGAATTTTGGAGCTTTTCTTGCTGCTCAGACTCGGTTGATGCATGCTATGATGCAACAGATGCAACACGTCACTGCTCAGGCCACCGCTAATCAAGTCAATCAGGTTCAACGCCAGAATACAAGACTGTCAGAGTTCATGAGGACTCACCCACCCACTTTCTCCTGGAATGCCAATCCGTTGGAGGCCGATGACTGGTTAAGGTCAATTGAGAGGAAGCTACACTTTGCTCAATGCATGGGAAATGAGAAGGTAATCTACGCTTCTCATCAGTTGGAAGGGACAGCCGCAGAATGGTGGGAGAACTTCTGTGCCACGCAAGAGAACCCTCAGGACATCACTTGGGAGGAGTTCACAGCTGCGTTTCGTCAGTATCATGTGCCAGAAGGAATCATGGACCTCAAGAAGGAAGAGTTCAGGGCACTGAAGCAAGGTAATCAGCCGGTGGCTGAATACCTGAACAAGTTCACACAGCTTGCACGCTACGCACCTGAGGATGTAGCGACAGATAAAGCCAGGCAGTCTCGCTTTATGAAGGGACTTAACTCAGGACTACAGGTGGGACTGATCACCCACACCTTTCCAGATTTCCAAGAATTGGTGAATAAAGCGCTTATTCTTGAGGACAAGCGCAAGGAACTGGACGACAACAGGAAGCGAAGGATGCAACAGCAGGGATCGCGTTAGGGAGCGCAGCAACGCTTGAGGGTTGCGCCAAATCAGTTTTTCAGATTCCAGCCGCAGAATGCTACAAGGACACCATCACCAGCACCAAGACCCGTCAATCAGAACTATCATACTCGGCCCGGCCCGTAAAGCGCTACTTCGGCGATCAACGAGGGACAGTGAGACGCTGCTACAAGCGCAACGAGCCAGGACACTTTGCCAACGATTGCCCTAAGAAGACAGCGAGAGTGACCCGATCCACTTCAATGGGATCCACACCAGCCGGGGCGCATGCACCAGGAGCCAACCGAGGGACAGCCACGGCCGAAGCGGCACCCAGACCATGGTGAGAGGCCGAGTCAACCATGTCACCGCAGATGCACTGCAGAATGCCACAGACGTCGTACTGGGTAAGTTACTTGTTAACTCAGTACCTGCAATAGTTTTGTTTGACTCTGGAGCTTCGCATTCGTTTGTTTCTCAAGGCTTTGCTGCTAAAAATGATTTGGAGATTGCAAGACTTAAATGCATGCTTTTAGTTCAAACCCCAGGTTTCGAACTCTGAACTAAAGTAGGATGTTCTGGGGTGAAAATATTGATAGATGGGATAGAGTTCCTAGCGAACCTTATTATGTTGGAAACCCAGACCTTAGATGTTATTTTGGGAATGGATTGGTTATCCCAGCACAAGGCCGTTTTGGATTGTGGACGAAGGATTATCTCAGTTGAAAGCCCGTGTGGAAGGAATGTGGAATTTCAAGCCACCGCCGTTAGAGATGGACAGTTGATGGTTAACAGCGCCAAGGCAATCAGCATAGAAGATGTCTCAGTAGTGAATGAGTATCCAGATGTTTTTCCTGAAGATCTACCTGGTATGCCGCCAGACAGAGACATAGAGTTTGTGATAGAGCTTGTACCTGGTACAGCGCCGATAGCAAAGAGGCCTTACCGGATGTCCACCGAAGAATTGGTAGAGATGAAGAAGTATCTTGAAGAGTTAATGGAGAAAGGATTTATCAGACCGAGTTTGTCGCCGTGGGGAGCGCCAGTTTTGTTCGTCAAGAAGAAGGACGGAAATTTCAGAATGTGCATTGACTACCGTGCACTCAATGAAGTCACCGTGAAGAATAAGTACCCGCTACCTAGGATCGATGATCTGTTTGATCAGCTGAGAGGATCCGGAGTTTTCTCCAAGATTGATCTGAGACCGGGATACCACCAGTTGAAGATCCGATCAGAAGATATCCCGAAGACCGCATTCTCGTCAAGATATGGACATTACGAGTTTACTGTTATGTCCTTGGGTCTGACGAATGCGCCAGCATATTTCATGAATATGATGAATAAGGTGTTCATGGAATATTTGGACAAGTTTGTTGTTGTGTTCATAGATGATATCTTAATCTACTCCAAGACAGAGGATGAACATGCAGAGCACTTGAGGCGAGTTTTGGAAAAGCTAAGGGAACAGCAACTTTTCACCAAGTTTAGCAAGTGTGACTTTTGGAAGGACAAGGTGGAGTTCCTCGGACATGTAATGACCGCAGAAGGAGTCATCGTAGATCCAAGCAAGGTAGAAGCTGTGTTACATTGGGAATAGCCGAAGACTGTGACCCAGATCCAGAGTTTCCTTGGAATGGCAGGTTACTACCGCCGTTTCATTGAAGGCTTTTCGACAATTGCGAAACCTCTTACGCAATTGTTGAAAAAGGAGAAGAAGTTTGCATGGACGCCAGAGTGCGAGAAAGGTTTTCAAGAACTAAAGAAGCGATTGACATCAGCCCCGGTGTTGGTCCTACCGGATGTTAATCAGAGCTTCGATATTTATTGTGATGCATCGCGCCAAGGACTTGGATGTGTGCTGATGTAGAACGGAAAGGTCGTCGCTTATGCATCAAGGCAGTTGAGGCCGCATGAGGAGAATTATCCGACGCATGACCTAGAATTAGCTGCTGTAGTGCATGCTTGAAGTTGTGGCGTCACTATTTGATTGGAAACAGATGTGAAGTATACACGGATCATAAGAGTCTTAAGTACATCTTCACCCAATCAGACCTGAACATGAGGCAGAGGAGATGGTTAGAGTTGATCAAGGATTATAATGTTGGAATCCATTACCATCCCGGAAAGGCCAACGTGGTGGCCGATGCTCTGAGTCGGAAAAGCCACACTGTGAACATGTTAACAGCCACGAGTTAGGACGAGTTATGTGAGGATTTCCATAGGATGAAGATTGAAGTCGTACCAGAAGGATTCTTGGCCACATTAGAAGTGAGGCCTACCCTGGAGGATCAGATTCGAGAAGGACAGAAGGATGATTACAAGATCCGCAGGATTAAGTCCAAGATGGATGAAGGCAAGGAAAAAAACTTCAGACTGGACGAGCAAGGCACGTTATGGATGAAGGATCGCATTTGTGTGCCGAACGAGAAGGAGCTGAAGCAGCTGATTCTAGAAGAAGCCCATGACTCCAAGTATTCAATTCATCCGGGAAGTGCCAAGATGTATCAGGATTTGAAGGAAAGATTCTGGTGGCCGAGCATGAAGCGTGAAGTTGCCGAGCATGTTGCGCTGTGCGACATATGCCAGAGAGTCAAGGCAATGCATCAGAGACCCGCAGGATTACTGCAGCCGTTGAAGATACCTAAGTGGAAGTGGGAAGAAATCGGAATGGATTTCATTACCGGTTTGCCGAAAACCCAGGGTGGATATGACTCCATATGGGTCATAATAGACCGCTTGACTAAGGTCGCCCATTTTATTCCAGTAAAGACCACCTACTCGGGAGATAAGTTAGCAGAATTGTATATGACCAGGATCGTCTGTTTGCACGGAGTGTCGGAGAGGATTGTATCGGACAGAGGTACCCAGTTCACCTCGAGGTTTTGAAATAAACTGCATGAGGCCATGGGAACCCGTTTGAACTTTAGCACAGCATATCATCCGCAGACGGATGGGAAAACCGAAAGAGTCAATCAGATTCTAGAGGACAATCTACGAGCTTGTGCATTGGCTTATGCTACCTCTTGGGATAAAAGTCTGCCGTACGCTGAGTTCAGCTACAACAACAGCTATCAAGCAAGTTTGCAGATGTCGCCATTTGAAGCACTATACGGTCGACCCTGTCAAACACCGTTGAACTGGAATGAGACAGGTCAACGCCGTGTCTTTGGGCCGGACATTCTTCAAGAGGCCGAAGAACAGATTGCCATGATCCGAGAAAGATTGAAGATAGCACAGTCAAGGCAGAAGAGCTACGCCGATAACCGTCGCCGAGACCTGAGTTTTGAACCGGAAGATTTCGTGTATCTCAGGGTTACACCTCTTAGAGGAGTTAAGAGATTCCATGCCAAACGAAAACTCGCGCCGCGATATGTTGGACCATTCAAGGTTCTCATTCGTAGAGGGGAAGTTGCGTACCAGCTGGAGCTACCACAATCACTAGCAGGAGTACATGACGTGTTCCACGTGTCTCAGCTGAAGAAGTGTCTCCGAGTACCTGAGGAACAGACACCACTAGAGTCAATCGAGCTACAGGATGACCTGACTTACAAGGAGCACCCTGTCAAGATTTTGGACACAATGGATCGAGAAACGAGAAACAAGTCAACCCGTTTCTGCAGAGTTCAATGGAGCAACCATGCGGAGAGTGAAGCAACTTGGGAGCGCGAGGAGGATTTGAAGAAAGAGTTTCTGAACCTATTCTTTAGTAAGCCCTGAATCTCGGGGACGAGATTCTGTTAAGGGGGGAGGTTTGTAACACCCCAAATTTTTGCTTTTTATGAATTTAATCAAGAATTGGCACTTTGGTGAATTTTTGGAATTTTCTGGAATTTATTTGGATTTATTTGGAATTTATTTGAATTTATTCCCTTTTGAAATAATTAAAGAACTTAACTTTGCAAATAAAATTTTGTTGGAAATATTTTATTTGAGTCCAAAATGTTCCAAAATATTTTCCAGAATTTTTCTGAGTGTTTTACTATTTTTAATGAATTAAATGAATTTCTGGGAATTATTTTGAATATTTAATCACTGGAAAAATCGAGTGGGTTTGTACTGTTCGTCCGACCGGACCCGAGTCCGAGTCAGACTCGAGTCCGACCCGAGCCAGCCGACCCGGTCGAACCCAGTCGCCTAACCCTAACCCTCTCGACCGTCCGATCAAGATCAAACGGCCGAGATTGAGCCACGTCGCCCGAACCCTAGCCCGACCGAGCCAGCCAGCTCGCCCAAGCCGGACCCGAGCCCAAACCCTCGCACCGTTGGATCTTGATCCAACGGCTCACGTTGAGCCACGTCACCCAATCCGAATCAAATTCAGATTCCGCCGCCGCAACGGAGTGGGCCTCGGTTTCCGCGCGTTTCACGGACGCCGAGGGCCCTATTTAATGCGCCGTCGCCACTATCGTGTTGCCGACTTCTGTGCGCACCCGTAGCCCTAGCCCGCCAAGCTCAAGCCGTCGTGGTTGCGCCGCAATCGCTCGCCGTAATTGGCCGTGCGTTCCGCCGCGGTTTTGCGCCGTTTCCGCCGCCGTTGAGCCTAGATCTGGAACCGCAAGGAAGAGAAGCATTGGAGGGGACCTTTCACTTCGCCAAAGGAGCCCCGCAGCGCCGTCGGGCGTGTCGCCGTCCTCGTCTCCGGTAAACCTGCGCCGCCGCAAGCCATCGCCGTCGTTCGAGCTCCACCAACCGTCCGATCCAGATCCAAGGGCCCAGAGCCGCCTCGTCACCCCGGTGAGTTTCCACGTTGAAATTCCTAGATCTATTTCCAACCGTTGGATCTAGATCCAATGGCTTAGATTGTGCCATGTAGCCTAAACCGTACCGAGCTAGGATAGATCTCAGCCGTTAGATCTAGATCGAACGGCTAGGGTTAGCCGCGTTGTAATTGTTAGATTGGATTTTGACCGTCCGATCAAGATCGAACGGTCCAGATCAGCCGAGTAGTTTTCCCACTACGTTAAGCCAGATCCAATTTGGGCCGTTGATTTTCAAATCAACGGCCGAGATCTAGCCACGTGGCCGGGAGGCGGCCGTCGCGATCGGCGGTCGATGCCAGCAGCGTGAGTGCGTGTCGATGGGGCCCTTGTCGATCGCTCCACGCCGGCATGAGTCCAGGACGCTGACAGGGCGGGCCCACCTGTCAGTGAGACGTGTGGGCCGTGCGCCAGGTCCACGGTGGACCGAGCTGCGCCGTGCGTCGGGTCCATGGTTTCGAGGCGACGTGGCGGCGCCTGATTGGTCCACGTGTCACTGCTGACACAATAATTCAATTTCCGAAAAAGAAAATGATTTATTAATTCGAATTATTGATTTCAGAATTTGTTTCAAACTTCAAACGCTTATAATTTTTGTATTTTAACTACGATTTGAGTGATTCAAATTTCTAAATTTGTATAAAATTGAGATCTACCTAATGATGAAGAATTTTATTTAATATTTGGACCAAAGTTTTTCTCTGTAATATTATTTAATTGATTATTTAAACATTAAATGCTTGTAACTTTTGCATTTAAGCTCCGAATTTGACGATTCCAGTTTCTAAAAATTCATAAAATTATTCTCCCTCTGTTTATGAACTTTATTTGGATGTTTGGACAATTTTTGTCTACTGTTTGTTTATTATTTGCTATTTGCACGCTTTACGAGTAGACGTTGAAGTGCCCGAAGGCTTCGAGGGAGAAGTGTTGACCCAGGAGCCAGCTCAGGACCAAGAACAAGTACTATTTGAAGGCAAGTTGTGCTTTGACCATGTTGATCCCATTTTAAAATTAAATTGGTTTAAACTATTGCATGCTAGTTTAATTAGAAAATGCTTTATTTAATTATGGGAAATTAGATAAATGCCAAATTGTTGTATGACTCCTTGGTTAATTAAATATGTGCCATGACCCCCTTGTCACCCTAGTTGTGGATTAAATAGTTGGACATTACTAAATTGCCAACATGGGAATTTAGATCGTTGTAGCATATTGCTTAGACACCTTTCGTGCTCATGACATGATTTTGGACAATCAAATGTTAATATTGACTTAATGATATATTGAACCTGTTTTGGAAAGGTATCATGTGTTGTGATGTTGATGGCACGTGGTGCATGGTAATCAACTGGGGTTTGAAAAATAGTTTTCGACCGGGGCATGTGGCAACAATGATCGGGTGGGCCAGTTGTGGCACTGGGAACGTTATTTTGGTTCTTCGGGTAGTCTTGCCCTGGTCACCCTAAGGACTTAACCTTGCAAGCCTTTGAACTGAGTCAAACGTGCAACCACATGTCTGTAATGGGACGGACCTAGTTGATTAAGTTGCTAATAACGTACCTGTGGGACCTCAGGATGTCAACTACACCCTCTGTGTAGTTGTACGGGGGAGCGTACCGGGGCTGCGGCCAGGTACCCATCTAACGGTGGATTGGCCTAAACTTCGCCTTCGCTAAGGGAAGGGTTAGCGTGCAATCACCGGGGAGGACCACTTGTGCTGTTAGAAGTTTCCGAAAGACTCTGTTACGGACACACGCCTTTGTGGTGTTTGGATGTATCTTGTGGGTAAAGTGCATAACCTCTGCAGAGTGTAAAATCTATTCGAATAGCCGTGTCCGCGGTATTGGACATCGCTCGGGAATTACAGTTAAGGGTTAGACTTTCTTGAAAATAACTTGGTCTTGAAAGGTTGGGTTTGGTTTAATAATGATGTGGATGGAAATGTGGATTAGAATCGGGAAAGATGTTTATGTAACTCCTGGAAAAGTTGTTGATGCTATACTTGTTTCTACTGCTTTCGAAACTACTTATGTTACTTGTCAAATGCTGTTTTACTGCAAATATACCCTGAGCTATTCCTTTGTACTAAGCCATGCATGTAGTACATTAGTTGCATTCTGTGCATGACTTGCTGAGTACCAAGTACTCACCCTTGCCACAATACAACACCAGTTGAACAAGAGTCTACACCAGCTTTGGAGGAGGAGCTTCCAGAGGAACCGTCTAACTAGGGAGCGAGCCCAGTCAGTTGCCTGTGGTATACTGGATGGCGCCACGATGTTATCTTATTTTCCGCTACAGTTATTTCTCTTTTAATAAGTTTCGCCCTACGCGGCGTATATTTGTAACTTGACCTTAAGGTCGAGCAACCAGCTTGGTTAACTATTTAAGGTACTTTATTAGTATCGAGTGGTATGATTGTAATATTTACCAATGTTGAGACTGTGTGCACTAGCGCGTTCCTGGACTAGTGCTGAATGCACAGAGGGTCCGGATTTGCAAATTCGGGTCCCGACATATCCGTTCGGTCAACAAAAGTCAACACCGAGCATCAGTTTAGTTCTTTGCGAACTAACATACTTTCATGGACCCGGTCTATAGATCGAGAGCCCATATGTCATTGTCTGTCCAATCAAGATAATAACTTCAGAAGAAATGTTCTTTAGAATATTATTCTTTCCTTTTCAGTTATTAATCTTTTCCTTTCGGTATATTTTCCGAAAGCCCGTTCCCTTTTGTCTAATCTTCGATCTAATCCGTTCGAGTTCCTAATTTCATCTAAGCCGTTGTGCCCAATGCTATTCGTTCATAATTTAGAGTTTATTCAATTTATCTCTTAAGTTGGATTGTATTTGCTTTTTCTTTAATCGTTAGACGCATCGTCCAGAAGTCGAACGAACGAGCTGAAGATCAAGGAAGGAAGTGAAGATTGAAGATCGAGGATCAAGAATCGAAGATAAAGAGTAAAGAACAATAAACATTGCAAGGACCAGGCAAGTTGTGCTTTGACCATATTGATCCCATGTTTCGAAATTATGTTGTTTCAAATTATTGCATGCTAGTTTAAGCTAAACTGATTTCAATTAATTTGGGATTAGATAATAAACATATTTCTTATTACCACCTTGTTACGATTTGTATGCCATGATTCATTTGTCACATTAGGATTGTTGATTAATAGTTGGTAGCTAATAAATTGCCAACATGGGTTAGATAGAATGTATTAGTTTGCTTAGCCTTGCAACGGGTCAGTGACATCATTTTGGAATTACAAATGTCAATGTTGATTAATGGAATATGCAATGTATTTTGAAATAGTGTGACGTGTTGCCAACACGATGATGTTGATATGTGGAGGCCTTCGTGCTTTTTCAAGGATGTTGAGTTGTTGTTGGCATTATGTTGCGCAATAATCAACTGGGGTGATAAAATGATTTAGACTGGGGCAAGTGGCAAGAATTATGGTGGGCCAGTTTAGCGGTTAGGATTGTATGAAACATGATATATATATATATGAGTGAGGGTGAGGTGGATTTTTATGAGAGTATTGATGGAAGTCTTCCCCTGGTCAATTAAGGACTTAACCTTGTAAGAATTTTAACTGAGTCAAACATACAACCACAAGTCTGGGATGGGACAGACCTAGCCGACTAATTTGTGAAGTCTTAACTCTAGTACTGTCGTGGGGGTGTGAGACCCGGGTTTACGGGTTTGCTCACATGGTGCAAGAGGGGGGCCCTGATTATGGTTACCAGTCCCTTCAGTGTTGAAACCTTAGCGTGTAGTACTGGGTTTAGACAGAGTATTGTAAAGGCTTTGTTATGATCGCTCATTCGCATACTCTTGTATGGCGATTCACGGCTGACGTGGTGAGTTGATTGTATCTTGTGGGTTAAGTGTATAACCTCTGCAGAGTATAAAATCTATTCGAATAGCCGTGTCCACGGTATTTGACAATGCTCAGGAATTAAAATCAAGGGTTTTCTTTTCATAAAATTGAACTTGGGCTTGGAGGCAGGTTGCCTGTGGAAAAGTGATAATTGTTTAAGGATGTGGAATGGTTTACTTGTGAAACAACTGTGAAATTTATTACTATTGTTATTTGTTTTACTGCTTTACAATCTATTATGAATACTTGTGAATGCTGTTTATTGCAAAATAACCACTTAGACATTCATTTGGAATAAGCCATGCATATAATTATTAGACTTGCATTCTGTGCATGACTTGTTGAGTGCTTTATGTACTCACCCCTTGCAACAAACAAATCACCAGTTGAAGAGAAGTCTACACCTTTGAAGATGGAGATCCGCGAAGAGGCGAATATCTAGGAGTTGAACCTTGTCAGTTGCCTATGACATATTGATGGGATTCACCGACGTTCTTCATTCCGCTGCTGCTTATTTGGAGTTGAAACCGTCAAGGCCTCGCAAGTGTAAGGTTGACCATAAGGTCGCTCAACAGTTTTATATTCTATAATGGAGTTATTTTGTTATTTTGCTATGTATGATTGTGATATTTCATCTATGTTGAGACTGTGTGCACTAGCGTGATCCTGGACTAATGCTGAATACACAGAGGGTTCAGATTTGCATATTCGAGTCCCGACACTAGCTGGGGGAGATACGGCTGGAAATGGGGGAGACGCCGTCAGGGGCGGAGGCGCCAGCCAGTGGAGACACCGGGCTGTACCGAGGAGAGCTGCGCTGCGCTGAGCTGGGCTAGGGCAGCGGCGACGTTGAACCAGGCTGGTGCTGCGGTGTCGGTTGGGTGGGTGTGGCATCAGCCGAGAGAGGGGGGAGGAGCCAAGGGAGGTGGCGGCATCGCCTGCTGGGTGGAGAGGCACCGAGCACTGGTGAGGCGCAAGGGGAGCGGCGCCGCGGGCTGGGGAACTAGGGGAGAGGCGTCGGGCTGAGGAAGGAGGAGCCACTTGGTGTGGGAAAAGAAGAGAGAGAGAAATGAGAATAAGGTTAGAGGGTGAAGAAAAGACAATAATCTGCTCCCACACTTAAACCTTAATCCCACAGATGACAAGCAAGTCCCGAAACACCCATACTAGGAATTCAAGGACTCGGAGGAAACCCGCGATATTACACTCTTAGAAGTGGTGCTAGGTTTAAAGAACTTGCTTTTGAATAGTTAGCTTTTGTAAGTAGTTATGGGGGCATGATGGCATGTTGGTTTGAATCCCTGTGTCCTAATTGTTCATGTATCCCTGGTTATGTTGTGTTTACACTATGTAGTTTCCACTAGTTTGATATCATGGTTGTCTTATGCGGTAATTGCTCTTCCATGTTATGTATGCTTAATTGGTTCTGTCATCTAGGTGGTTCATGAGTTATTATATGTTGGTTGCTCATATTGATTGTTATCTTGTTTGTCTGCTGAGTGGATGTCCATTTGAGTAGAGGATGTCTTGCCATTTTTTTAATTTTTTTAGAAATTAGGTATTGCTTTTATTTTTGGTGACACTCTGGGCACGTTTGGTGCTAGGGTGTTACAGTTGGTATTAGAGCGGGCTTTAGGTCTGTGGTCTATGAAATTAGTAAATTACTTTAAAGTGAACTAAAATGTTGATTTGGGAAAATAGAAACATGGCTTAGGTATATAATCTTTAAAATTCTATCTTGGGTAAATAACTTTAAAACCTACCGTAAGTTGACTAATTAACTAAAATTTTGACACACCTTGGAGCACATTAGGGAGGGTGTGATAATTCATTGCATTGCGCTTTAATGTTCAATCCATTTTATGATATTGAGAGATGAAAATGCTAGTATGTTGTTGTTGTGTTTGTTGTATTGAGGCTTGTGCTGATGTTATATTGTGTGGTTGTTGTAGTTATGTCGAGGGGTAGAGGCCATGGTCGCGGTGGCCGTGGAGGCCGCAGCCGAGGTGAGAGTCACCCATCTCATGTGGACATTGAGTCGGTCGCCGAGGGGAGCGCGTCATTCAATGTCCATCAGTCAGTCCAACATGGTGCCCCAATTGAACAGTCTAGGGCAGGGGTAGAGGCCGCTACTACGGCATTACTACATGCGTTGTAGAGGGAGGTTCAGGAGCTGCGTCAGCAAGTTTAGGTAGTTCCTGCTGCTGTGCCTCCACCTATGGCAGTTCTCGCAGTTGCCCCGAATGTGCCAGATTCTTGGATGAGTCTGCGGGAGTGATTGACTCTCCGACCCGACACCTTCGATGGTGCGGGTACGCTAATCCAATCAACAAACTGGTTGCATTACATGGAGAGGCAATTTGGAGTCCTGGAGATGACTTCCCTCCAGAAGGCTCGATTTGTGGCCTTTCAGCTGAAGGGCCAGGCGGACATTTGGTGGGAGGGTGTTCTTGCTACGAGACCCCTGTACAGGGACCAGTCACCTGGGAGGACTTCACTAAGAACTTCTGGGACAAATTTTACCCGGAGTCCTTCCTAGAGAGGATGGAGTCTTTTTTGACTACCCTCTCCCAAGGGAAGAAGTTAGTAACTGAGTATGAGGTGGAGTTTAACAACATTGTCCGCTTCGTACCAGCTGTGGCATCTAATGATCATGAAAAAGCTCGAAGGTTCCGTCGAGGCCTCAACCAGGAGTTCAGGGTTGTCATGGGGGCCATTGTCCCCTTGACTTTGCCTCTGTGGTGGAGCAGGCAAAGGGCATGGAGCTTGAATTGGAGCTTTCCAAAGATAAGCTCAACTCTAGTGGTTTGGGAGCTCCTGTGGCTGCTGGTGGTGGCTAAAAGAGGAGTTTTGGTGGGGGAGATGAGTCTTTCCAGCGACCTACTTCCAAGAAGTTCTAGGGGGATAGATTTCCTCGGGAGCCAAGGCAAAACAGCCTCGGTCATCTTCTTTGTCCTCCCCACGTTGGACTTTCGCCCTGTCCCAAGGCAAGGCATGATTTCCTCTAAGTGTTGTGGTGGGCACCGTGCTGCGAAGTGTTCGTGGTTAGGGGAGTGCCATCATTGTAGCTGTCCTGGTCATAGGGGCGAGTGTGCCGGTTGAATCCCAATAACATCCTCAAGTGAGAGCCGGTGCCATCCACTCCTACTCAAACTGCCTCATCCAAAGGGTCAGCCTAGGTGTTGGCTGCAAGTCATGTTCTTCTGCAGCCTTCTGCGTGGGTGCCACCTACAGCTTTTTGTCATCCTCATCCATTGGATCCTCCTCTGGTTGTTGCACCGCCTCTAGTTTCAGTGCCACCCTAGCAGGGTGTCGGGGCTCCCGCCACCCCGGCGCCACTAGGAGTTTACACCGTACCGACAACTGAGTCAGCCAGACGTCTAGATGTGGTAACATGTATCTTACTTGTGGATTCATCTAATGCTTTTGTCCTCTTTGATTCAGGAGCATCCTATTCCTTTGTATCGATCAAATTTGCTAGAATGGCTAAGTTGGGGATGCAGTGTATTACTAAGTTTGTGGTAGTTACTTCTTCGAGTGGACTTATTTCGAGTTCGATGGTATGCCTGGGTTGCACTGTCACCATTGATGATGAGGATTTCTTTGCTAACCCGATGGTTATTCAATTGGCCTCATTTGATGTTATCTTGGGTATGGATTGGGTGCATCAGTACCACGCCAAAATCGACTAGCGCAAGTCCCTTGGCCGGACTACCAAACCGAGTCAAGCACTATGTGCTAGTAAGGGCATCTATCATGTCTGGTGGGGGCTTATCATTAAAAAGCAGCGATGACGAAGCAATCTTGTAAATAGTTGAGGACCTATACGTTGAGTCCAACTAAGGAACTTTTCACCCAAACAGGGAGAAAGACGAACTAACAGCGACCCTGGGAAACAAAGAGCACCCTGGTCGGACACGAGGCGTTGGGGTCAAGGTTCCCTGGAAGATAGGTTTCCCAAATCACAGAGACTCTTACAGGAGTCGCAAGAGAGCCAAAGAAGAGCGTGCGGAATGAAATTTGGAAAAGATGAAGGAAAAGATGCTTCGAGAATTACAAGGCACCATAGAACAAGAAGTTCAATAAAAAGTACAAGAATCCATGAGCCAGTCGCAAGGCCACAACGTTGTTCTCGCCAGCCCTACGAATCATCGTAGCAGTTGCGCATCCACACCATTGGTACAACTAGATAACACCAATTATCATGTGGACAACATACAAGACCCCACACCCTGCCAGCTCAACGTGCCTATCATGAACATATTCCTACATGCTGGTACAAGAATAGCTTATCCATGCTAAGAAGGGGATGTTTTGCATAACTCTCTGATAGCTCCAGGTTATGCAAAGATCCAGGTGGACACGGTACTTCCACAGTTTGTTGACATCGGATTGGAAATACCCTCCAACGATGAGGTTACAACTCTAGGAAGTGCCATCCACACATTCATCAAGTGGCGCAAGCGTGACATCGTCTTGGACCATGTAGTGCCAGCCTCTCCTTTAGTAGAATTCGCCCATTTGTTACCAGCAGTGGAACTTGTCCATTCATTACTAGCAGTAGAACTCGCACATTCATTACCAGCACCTGAGCATAAAATGGCTAATGTGATTACTTCAAAGGACAAACTTACAACCCCTGATCCGAAGAAATGGCACATTAGACAAGCTGTAGCAGCTAGATCAGGCGAAGCAAGAACATAGTATAATGTTGTCCTAGAAAAAAGTAAGGACAAGGGCAAGGTGCAGTCTAAAAGTACAAGATAACCAAGAAAGGCTGAAATTCAAGCTGGGGAAGCCGTTTGTCACCCTTTCAAAGTTAAATAGCCTAACACTTATGATGCAGCGATTACATGCCTTGCACATCTAGAGATCCAACTTAGCGATACTCCCGAAGGTGATCACTGCAGTTTTTGAGAGGAACATTTTCACCATAAGGGGGTGGCTACTTCCTGATAGAATTCGATGAATTACACAACTTGTACTATCATGATGCCCTTGACGTGTATTTTTTGAGATGCTGGTTACTGTAAGTATCTACTATATAAATCATGGTTTACATTTATGTAATACTGATAAATGTTAAGTCTAACTTTTTCCTTATCTAGATATGAGATGATCGAACTAAGACGAACCAAGGGACCAGTGGGATTCCTCGACCTGGGAACGGTCAACCAGACCGAAATCATAAGAGCACCAAAGGAAGTCGAGGAATACATATAAAACACGTTGCTCAAACTATAAGACAAGGATTTTATACTTTTACCATACAATTTTAATTAAATTTCTCACTAGCTAGTTAAATTACTCGTTGATTTCATTCGTTACTCTAATCTTAGGACTAATGACTACGACATCATACATGTGTATGTAGCTTCCACTGGATTCTCGTAGTAATTACTCCAGAAAAGAGCAAGATGTTGATCATGGACCCTCTGGACAAAGATAAAAAATACTACGAAGATATGCTAAGTGTAATGAATGAGGCATTCAAAAGATATTGTAAGAGGAGCTCGAGATACCGCCCATTCCAGAAATCCCTTTCAATCTGTACTAAATTTCCGGTACGCACGCAAGCAATATTCTTATATCCATTCCATAGTAAATAACTCCTTCCATAACATTTTAGTTTATTCAATTTTTGCAGTGTCACAAGGGTCGTGTGGCACAAATTTATATGGATACTTCGTGCGCCAATACATGCGTGAAATCTTAGCTTCCACAATAATAGAAAATGACATAGAGGTTTGTCATGCTAACATCACACATTGATTCGCACCACTCAATTTCTATATATATACTCTGAGATTTATTTTTCCTACTTGTAGCACCTCAAGTTGCCAACGGGAGGACTATTTTCGATTGAAATTCAAACCATTCAGGGATAGCTTGCCTACTTCATCATGAAGGAAGTTATCAACAAAAAGGGCGAGTTTTATGACAAACACAACAATGATCCAGTAATCCATACTCATATTACACGTCATTCGTCTCCAACTAACACCGAAGGCTCATAGGCTTGTAGTTTAGAAAACTAGTTTAGGATTTTATTATCTAAATTTTGCTTCATTACAAAGTGTAAATTGATGTTCAAATTCTAGATAATCTTATGCTACTTTGTGTATACATCTGTTACAATGTGTGTGATATATCTGTTCTTTGTGTATACATTTGTTATAATGTGTATGATATATCTGTTCTTTGTGTATGCCGTTTAGAGGGTATGGATTGCGCTTCCTGTGGCTAGCCCAAAATGTGGATTTTTTATTTTATGGTGTGGAATTATTAGTGGCTGTTATTATCAGTGGCGGTTTTAGCCACTGATGGTATGGATATCTGTGGCGGTTTTTGGCTAAAACCGTCACTGATAGTACAAGTATCAGTGGAGGTTTTTGGATAAAACTGTTACTGATAGTATTATCTGTGGCGGTTTTAGAACCAGCACTGATGTCAGTTAAAAACCGCCACAGACAACAAATTCAGTACCAGTGTATATCTATTTGATGTGCATGAGTAATATTATATTTTTTTTGTAGTAGTTGCACATGCATTTGGTAATGAACATGAATAATGGTGAAGGGGCCTTCAATGCCATTGCACTGCAAGATCTCCCATCCCACGTTGTACTGGCGTGCCCCTTCAATTCCATTGCACTCCAACTGCTGCTCACCATCTCGCCATCGATGCCGTGAAGGGCAGCCACCTTGGATCAGGCCGGCACCACCAGCAACGCTCTTAATCACGCTGAATGGGCTCGTGCCTTTAGGTAGCATCGCCTCAACCGTTGCCGGCCACACTGCCATTCACGCCGCGCAGAAGCGCCACAAGCGAGGCCGCGGACAAACTCAGTGTTCATGGCATGCTACCACACCGTCGTGTGCCAAAGACAGGGGCCCCCGCCTTCACATTCTTTCATGCCACACACCATAGAAGGGGCCTCGGCCGTACCTCCAAGTTCATGTTGGGTTGTTGAGCACCGCAAACGGGAGTCATAGGCGTTGTGCCACTGACCACTGTGTCGCTTCTGCTGTCGCACGACCCTCGCCTTGGCCCGCCACTCTGTCCTTTATGCCACCATGGATGCGTGCCCAGGGATCGATTATGCCGAACCGTAGGTAGGGATGGAACTGGTACGGATAGTTTTCGACCGACCGACCGACTGAATTGATTTAGATGATGATTTGGATAGTTTCACAGATATCCAGTTGATTTCTCGGATAAGGATGTGGATACAGATACGGATATGGAACACTGATTATCCAAGTTTTTGTTCGGATAATATCCGAATATGACATACGAATATTATCCGAATAACTTGAACCATGTCCATGAGATCAGAGATGATATCATGACAACATGTAACTGCTGCAAGGTTACATACATGTGGAATTGTGGTTTATGGAATATGGATGACCAGACGTGGATGGCATATACTCATATGTAATTATGCTATGTAGTTATGTCTATGTGGCTAACTAGCTATGTTTTCTTCTAAAGAATGATTATGTTTGATGTTTGCCAATTGTTGAGTTCAGACGATCATCATTCATCATTCATCAATGATGAACTTGACACTGAAGGTCTATTAGACTATCACTATCCACTAGAGACCACTACTTATAAATTTGAGTAGTTTTCATGGTAGATTAAATAAATTGATGGTGCATTAAAAACAAAATTTAAATGTAATTTATTTTTAAATAAGAGTTGGAATTTAAATGAAATTCTCAAATTTTTGATTGATCTTTCTCCTAATTTTCAATTTAAATTTAGAAATTTTGAATTTGTACAAATTTAATAATATTCGTGCACAAATTTTCTAATTTTTGACATTTTCTTATTTTTTAAAATTCCTAATTTTGAATTTAAATTTGGACCAATTTTGGAAAAAAAAACTGAAATTGGATTTTAAAATATCCGACTAATATTATTCGTATCCATGTTGATTCCGATCCGTATTTGATTTGTATTCGTAACCGATA
Organism: Rhipidocladum racemiflorum; assembly: GCA_036346355.1. NCBI lineage: Eukaryota > Viridiplantae > Streptophyta > Magnoliopsida > Poales > Poaceae > Rhipidocladum > Rhipidocladum racemiflorum. The sequence continues at coordinate 35,575,634 of CM070589.1, read as the reverse complement.
TTATCTTGTATGATTCGTATTCGATTCTGTATTCAACACTATTCGTATTCGATAAAAAAATAGATACGGATACGAATAGGACGATATTAGACCATATTCGATCCGATCACATCCCTAACCGTAGGGCACCACTTAAGCTTTATCGTGTGGGCCTAGGGAAGGCGCACGGACCGAATATGGTCCAATAAGAGCTCACAGGATGCTGATGGAGGTAGTTGTCTAGAATTTTGAGGAAAAGACCTCAAGTTTTTCCAGCATTAAGGAGGGCTCCTCTGTTTATTAAAATTTGATCCTTAGGAACAAAATTGAAAGATTGGACCCTGAAATTTATCTTTTTTTCGTTTCAGCCTATCTCTACACATGGAAATCTTGCAAACCAAACTCCGGAAAAGTTATGGTTTTGTTATTTAGTCTCTTTTGTATTTGTTTAAATTGTTTCTATTATTAGAAAAATATAGTAGAAAATTATTGTAAATTTACATACTAATATTTACTGACAAGCAAATTGGCTAGATGTTGTACTGGCATGTTTTGCCTCATGTGGTCTATTTCTGAGCCAATTAATTGTTATTTTACATGATGTAGACAACATGATGTTATGAGGATTGTACCAAAGGGGGGTTCTTGGAACTGTGCCATGACTGCTTCAACTACCTATATTGGGAGCGGGAGATCAAATATCCCCTCATAGCTAGACATGCACACCATCATGAATAGATTTGGGTATGCTTCTATTGAAAACAAGGCATGGGTTCTCATTTATATCAGGAACCACATTTGTTCTTGATAAAATTGGCTATATGACACTCTAAATTTGTGACATTTTCTCTGGGACACTATCTTTTGTGTCTCAACTGAAGGATACTAAATCTTAGTGGCTCTTTACTGATGGACATTATGCCCATTAAAATATCATATTTTTAGCTAATAGAAGAGAGAAGGTGGATGAGAAATCTCCTTTTTCCTTGGATTCTGCATCAAGTCTTCAATCTCCCATTGACGTTCCACTCACCCCCAAACAATCAATTCCTTCAATCTCCCATTGACGTTCCACTCACCCCCAAACAATCAATTCCTTTGTGCTCGCAGGTTTGCGCCCCTCTCCAAGAACATGGTCTCTCCTATCAAAATTGTCACGAGCTTCCCCTCAGTCTTTCAATTGCTTGCTCACGCTATCCTTCCTTCCCGCGTGTGTTCCTCTCAGGCGTTGGCATCTCCTTGCCAACAGGACTGACTGCATAGGACAATGTGGCTGCCCTTATAAGCGGAGATGGACTAGAATCCCCTTGCCGCTGTAAGTGAACCCATCAAGGCCATGCTGATGTTGTTGAGATGATGGCATGTAATTGTTTCCTATTTTTATTTCTACTTAATGAATGATAGAGCTCCTACTGATCTTGTAAAAAAAAGCCAACGGCATGAGATTGTTGAGGTCTAGATGGAGCTTCACAATTCCACTGATTAGAAGATGACACCACCTCCATGCTCTCCTCGATCTCAGTGCACACCACCTCATGCTCCTCTGCTCTTAACAGCGAGATGAATAAGAGCACCTCCTCCTTGAGGACAGGGGAAACGATGGCAGCTACTATCCAAGCTCCCCTGCTGTTGTAGGCCCAATGAGCCCACTCTTCTTGGCAGGTGAAGCACGGCCCACATCCTCGTCTGGGTCAAGGGAATATGTCCGATATACCTATCCCCCCTCCTATGAACAAAGTAAGAACCACTTGTCCCTGGAGGCGATACCCCGGACGAAACGGTGAAAGAAGTCTTATACATACAATAAAAAATAATCGGGTCAGGAAGGAATCCGAAGCCACGAGAAGAGCAGCGGAGGGAATTCGGCGGAGGAAACCCGCCTCTTCCGTCTCCCATGAGGATTACCAAGGTGGGAGCCGCTCGGGCCTGACACCCTGCCAGGGCTACAGGGGAGCTTCTGGCGCTGCCAGGCGAGTCCTGGACCCTAGGGCATGTGAAGTTCCACTAAAACCCTTGGGGTGAGGACAAAACGAAATGGTAAAAATGTAAAGCAAGAACAAAAAACACCATGTAGAGCCAAACTAGCCCCCAGCTAGGGACAGGTGGAAGAAAAGGATTGGAAGACCATGAGCGAAGCCTGTGGCCAGGCGGCAGAGTAGGTTAAAAAAGAAGTCGACCAATGCATGCATGTCCCCTTCCCTCCATATAAAAGAGAGAGAGAGAGCAGGTGAAGCGGGAGATGAAACTTAGGCCCCCAACTGCGGGCCAGACGTCCTCGACACCGGGTGGAGATGAAGCGGGAGCGTCCACACATCCGACTCGCCGTCAGGTCACTCATGGGGGCGAAGAAGTCATCGAAGAAGGAACCAGGACTCAAGGGGAGCTTGACCTCAACGTGCGGACGCTGATGGAGGCTAATGAAAAGCTCATGGCGGAGGTGAGACGCCTGCAAGAACAAAAATACTGTGGGCGAGACGAATCACAGGATGAAAGCCCGAGCCGTGAAGTGCTGTCTCCAACATATGCGGCGGTGAGAGGAGCCGCCCAGATCGTCCTCGAGTTGTTGGATGGACAGTTGCTCCCATCGGATTTGGATCCTAGCAACAAATCACCGGAGGTGATCTCAGTGCTAACACCCAAGCCCAATCGAGACAACTCTAAGGACATCCAAGCAATTCGACAACCATCCCGGTATTCCCCCGGTATGCGATCCGAAACTCGCCCAGGATCTCCACATACCGGTTCCCAAAGCCATATCAAAACTCAATTCGCACAAAGGGGCATCGAGCCCCAAACTTCACTACCAGAGGCGCAAGAATCGCGAAAGCAACAAAACACACAACATGGCACACGGATGCCCAAAGAATGACCAAACAAACGCACCCACAAGACAAAATGAAAGAGAACGAAATGGCATTACAAAACACAAGCGTAGCTGTACAACCAAAAGATCCAACCCTATCCTATATAACAAAAGTAAAACTCCTCCGGAAGTGTCATGCCCTGAACACTTCCGGGCGCACACGCGTCGACAGCCTCTACTCGGTGCCCCGCCCGGTCACCGACAGACAGTAGGGGCAAAACTCACACCCCGCTGGATCCTCACCTGCAAAACCACAAAAGCAGAAGCCTGAGTACAGAAGGTACTCGCAAGTCTTACCCGTGGTCCATATATGACCGACTCCAAAAGGATATGCATTTGGATGTAGCAAGGAATAGGCTCAAGGTAAACTGTTGCTGAATTGCTTATCATTTGTTGTTTAGTTACTCGAACTACTCAATTCACAATCTTAATGCTGTTGTAACAGCGTCTACCACTAAATGAAGTTAACATATAACAATTCACAACAATTATTCCACATTCATTTCGAGCTCAAGCCCAACGGCGAACTTCAGTTCAAGTTATTACTATGTGTAGTAACAGCTGACCAAGTGTGCTCATATCCGAGAGCGCGGCAATTCGAATCGCTTAATTAACCCTGCAGGGAAGCATTGATCACACGACTTGTGCCACAAAGGAACCTCATGTCAACCCCCTCCAATCCATACACATTCGTTGAGGCATCTTCATGCGGCCCGAAAACCTAGCACCCCCTCGAGCGGCCCAAGCCCGGCTTGGCGCTCGAGAGCCGGCCTAGGCCTCGCCCTCAACCACGTCCAACCGCATGAGGGCATGGCCCATCGAACGGCATGCGATGAAAGAGCGGCTTACCGTACCATAATCGGGCATGCGATCAACCTAATGGTGCTCAGCCACAGTTAAACATCGGATCGGTCCTTAGCTGACTCAGGCGGGACTAACACATTTGGGTCTCCTTACCCAAACGTCCAACTCTCCCGCCCGGTCTCCAATTTCAACCATTCAATTTCTCATAAGTAACCCATTGCAACCCAATGCTTGTGAAGTAAATAATCTCAAGCGGTGGAACCTTCCACCACTTGGCCCAACCCGACTTCTAAGCATACTAAGCATGACGCAATTAATACCCATAATCTAGCTTCAACGGAGGTGTTCGCAAAGTATGAAGGAGGGTATGTGCAACAATTAGGATCTAATCCTATCCCACAATTCAATTCCTAATGCAATACATAATTCACAATTAAGCCATTGATTCGCAAAAATATAGTTACACAGGGTTCAAGATCCATAGGTGCTTGCCTTGTTCTTCTGCTTGCGGGTCGGTGGTAATTGGCTCTCCGGTAGCACCCTTAGTCACCGCAGAGTCAAGTCCCGCGGGATCGCTGTCTACACGGGTACAATGCATAAATAAGATGCATGCAATGCATATGAACGAAGTACAAATGTAAAACCCCCAAGTAATAGCTCAACTGACGGAAATCCCACGCGAGAGACAGACCAGCCAGTCCAGATAATTTATTCGGACAGTCCGGATAATCCGGACACTCCGGGCCTTTTGTCCGGATACTCCTGACTAGGAGCACTTGGTCCGTCATGACCTAGGGATGGAAGTCCTACCACTCTCTACGGCTTCACAACAACCCGATCTACGACTTTTCTACACCTAGCACGGTCGGAGAAGCTTCGAGCTAGCCCAAACCTCGGGAAAACGGCGCTAGCTAGAGTAAACCCCAACCAAACCTATTTTAGCTCTCGGGATGGCATCATTGCTACCCGATCTACCACCCTAGCACCCACATTCACCAACCCGAGTCCCAAATCCAACCCAAGAATCACCACACCTCAAAACCCTAGAACTCCAAAGTTCATCCCCAACTCCCAAATCTAAATCCAAACCCTAACCCCACCATATGGATGGCCCTAGAACCCAAGAAACCCACAAATCAACTTCCGGAAGGGACCTTACCTTCGAGGAGGAGGAAGAGGAAGGAGTAGCGGGGTAGAAGAAGGAGAACACCGGCTTGGGGAGGAGCTTGAGGACGCCGGGGAGGAGCCACGGAGATCCACTGGCCGGTGGGGAGTCACCGGAGTGGAGCTCGGGGTGGAGGAGTCACCGGAGTAGAGGAGAGCAAATGGGTGGGAAGAGAAATGTGGTAGGGAGCCAAGAAAACAGACACTTCTATTCTGACCTTGACAAATCCGGACACTCCGGACAATTAGTCCGGACACTTCGGGTTGGGGTGTTCGGCTGCCTAACCCGGATACTCCGGACATTTAACCCGGACACTCCGGGTTAAGTCGTTCGGTGGGACCCAGGTCGGATACTCCGGAGGTTTTATCCGGATACTCCGGGTTGTATCCGGACATTCCGGACATTAAATCCGGATACTCCGAACTTCCCAGAAATTTTGAAATTCAGGGCCTTGACAAACCCTCCCCCGTAAGGGAATCTCGCCCCGAGATTCAGAACAAGTGTACAGGCGGAATAGAATGAAAATGGACCGGACAGTCGTGCCCTAATCGATATGCCCCTCATTGCGAAAGATGGTACACTAGTACTTACATGGCATTGAAGAACTCAGGATACTCGGTCTTTAGGCGATCCTCAGGCTCCCAAGTAGCTTCATCTTCAGTGTGATTGTTCCACTGAATCTTGTAGAATTTGAGCGTTCTCCTCCGAGTCTTGCATTCCGCTTCTTCCAAAACCCGAATCGGATATTCTTGATAGGACAGATCCAGTTCAGGCGTGACTCCCAGATCATCCACTTCAAGTGACTCGAAAGGAGTACGAAGACACTTCTTCAATTGAGAGACATGGAAAACATCGTGGACCATCTCGAGCGTGGAGGGAAGCTCTAGTTGATACGCCACTTGACCTCGCTTCGCAAGGACCCAGAATGGTCCTATCTATCGAGATGCCAGTTTTCCTTTAATCCCAAACCGACGAGTGCCTCGAAAAGGAGATACCTTCAGATAGACGAAGGCGCCAACATCGAAGGAGAGGGGTCTCCTACGGCGATCATCATAACTCTTCTGTCAGGACTGTGCTATCCTCAAGTTCTCCTGAATGGTCCTCACTTTTTCTTCCGCCTCCAAGACTAGTTCAGGTCCAAGAAATGAACGCTCCCCGCTCTCGGACCAATTCAGAGGTGTCCGACAGCTACGACCATACAGTGCCTCAAAAGGGGACATTTTGATGCTGGTTTGGTAGCTGTTATTATATGCAAACTCGGCATACGGGAGACACTCCTCCCATTTCTTCCCATAGGACAGTACGCATGCCCTCAGCATATCTTCGAGGATCTGATTGACCCTCTCGGTCTGGCCATCAGTTTGAGGGTGATACGCTGAGCTGTGGAGTAGCTTCGTGCCCAGTGCTTCATGGAGACTTCCCCAGAATCGAGAAACAAACTGAGAGCCTCGATATGAAATTATCCTCCTGGGTACTCCATGAAGACATACGATCCGCGAGATATACAACTCCGCATATCTCTTGGTAGGGTAATTGGTGCGGACAGCTAGGAAGTGTGCAGACTTTGTCAACCGGTCGACGATCACCCATACCGAGTCGTGACTCAAAGAAGTTAGAGGCAAGCGGGTAATGAAGTCCATACTAATATCTTCCCACTTCCAGCTCGAAATGGGTAGCGGCTGAAGAGTGCCAGCTGGTTTGAGATGTTCGGCCTTTACCCTTTTGCAGACATCACATTCTAACACATAGCGAGCAATCTCGCGCTTCATGCGAGTCCACCAAAATTGCCGCTTCAAGTCCTGATACATTTTATTGCTGCCCGGATGGATCGTAAGCCAGGAATGGTGGGTTTCATCAAGGATCCCCCGTTTTAACTCTTGATCAGCGGGGACAACTATGCACTCACCGAACCACAAGGTTCCTTGATCATCCAGACGGAAGCCAGGAGCTTGACCGGACTTCAAGTTATTGTGGATCTGGGTAACACCCTCATCCAACTTTTGGGCCTCTCGAATCCGATCAAGCAACATGGACTTCAATTCCACATTAGCCAAGGTCCCTTCTTCTATCATTTCCAAGTTGAGCTTTTGAAACTCAGCACAGATGGTAGCACTCCAGGGTTGAAGAGTTTGGCAATTGCACCGAGCCTTGCGACTCAACGCGTCTGCCACCACATTGGCTTTACCCGGGTGATAATGTATCTCCAGGGTGTAATCTTTGATCAACTCAAGCCACCTCCTTTGTCTCATATTCAAGTCTGCCTGAGTGAAGATGTACTTGAGGCTCTTATGATCGGTATAGACATTGCACTTATTCCCCAGGAGATAGTGGCGCCAAATTTTCAAGGCATGGACCACTGCAGCAAGCTCCAGATCATGGGTTGGGTAGTGCTCTTCATGGCGCTTTAGTTGCCGAGACGCATAGGCAACAACCTGGCCTTCTTGCATAAGCACACAGCCAAGTCCGATGCCAGATGCATCGCAATACACATCAAACGGCTTGTGAATATCAGGCTGGGTAAGAACTAGAGCTGTAGTGAGGCGTTGTTTCAGAGTTTGAAATGCCTGCTCACATCCCACTGACCACTTCAATTCGGTGCCCTTCTTCAGTAACTCTGTCATGGGCTTGGCTATCTTAGAGAAGTCTTGAATGAAACGGCGATAATAGCCAGCCAGCCCAAGGAAACTGCGAATCTCGGTGACTGTCTTGGGCTGTTCCCATTTGAGCACATCCTGCACTTTGCTTGGGTCAACAGCTATGCCTTGCTCGGAAAGGACATGCCCCAAGAAAGATACCTCTTTCAGCCAGAACTCACACTTGCTGAACTTCGCATACAAGCGGTGTTCCCGAAGTCTCCCGAGAACGACATGAAGGTGCTTGGCATGATCTTCCTCGTTGGCTGAATAAATGAGGATGTCATCGATGAAGATGACGACAAAGGAATCCAGCTCCTCCATGAAAATGGAGTTCATGAGGTACATGAAATACGCTGGCGCGTTTGTCAAACTGAACGACATGGCGGTGTACTCATACAACCCATATCGGGTGGAGAAGGCAGTCTTCGGGATGTCTTCGGCTCGGATCTTGATCTGATGGTACCCGAGTCTCAGGTCAATCTTAGAGAACACCCGTGCACCAGCAAGCTGATCAAACAGGATATCAATCTGAGGCAGGGGGTACTTGTTTTTGATAGTGACATCATTCAAGGGATGGTAATCCACGCAGAGGCGAAGTGATGCGTCCTTCTTGGTCACGAATAGAGCTGAGCAGCCCCAAGGCGAGGAGCTCAGGCGAATGAAGCCCTTATCCATCAACTCCTTCAGTTGCTTCTTCAACTCGGCCAATTCATTGGGTGGCATCCGGTACGGCTGCTTGGATATGGGAGCAGTACCGGGCTGAAGCTCCACCACGAATTCGATGTCCCGATCAGGTGGCATCCTCGGTAATTCTACTGGGAATACATCCGGGTACTCAGACACCACAGGAACAGACTCTATCTCCTCGATTTCAGTACCATTCAGGGAACAAAGGGTGGCCTTGCCCTCATCAAGAAGTAACGTCAGCCAACCGCCCCTTGGTCCCTTAAGTGAGATGGTGTGGCGTGAACAATCAAGGAGGGCGTGTTGGCGCGTCAGCCAATTCATGCCTAGAATGACATCCAATCCCCGAAGGTCAAGAAGCAGAAGATTAACCGTGAAGGGAACCCCTTGAACTTGCACCGACGCCTTTTTAACTACTTGATTCACTACAATCTTTGACCCCGGCGCCTCAAAAAGAAACGGAGTGGCGCTGCTACTCACTCTCATCTGATGGTGCATGGCGAACTCCTTACGAATGAAAGAATGAGATGCCCCCGAGTCAAACAATACCCTAGCAGAAATCCCATTAATGCAGAACATACCCGTCAGCACTGTGTTGCCCTTTGGAATCTCCTCAGCATCAACGTAGTTGACACGGCCACGGGCTGGCGCTGGAAGTGGAGGTGGTGCTGTCGCAACGGGAAGCCGTGGGGCGGTAGAATTGTTGCCCCGCCTTGGAAATGGGCAGTGTAGGATCGAAAGACATGCATATAGCAATTAGAGGGGGGGTGAATGATTGTGTGGAAACTAAAACCAAATTCTTGATCAACTAAAAGTTCACCCCAAAACAGAACCAAATAATTGCCTCGTATTCGACAAAAACAGAAAGACAGATATTCGGTAAAACGCGAATTCCCGGAGATCCAACCGTCAGAACGATCTGAAATTTGGACACAAGAAACTAGATTCCAATACGAGTCGAACCCAAAAATAAATAGCTCGATCGGACTTATGGATCAAAAGTTATGAGTTTCGTAAGCTTGCTGTTCCAGAACTTGACGAAAACTAATCTAATCAAAACTTCAAGATTAACAAGATCTTCAAAAGATTAATCAACTAGACTTTGAGGAACTCTAAATCAATACCCTAGAAAGGTTTTTGAAGAATCAAATCAAGATGAAAACTCAAGAATCAAAAACCAATCTAGAATTAGAACGAGCATGCAAACAAGAACCAAGACAGAAAACACTATAGCAACGTGCTTACTGTAGCACGCAAGAATCTTGGAAGAATTGATCTTTATTTCTTTTGTCTAAAGTACTCTCATCAAAAGAGTACAAACCCTAAAACTGAGATTGAGGCTCTCAATACGCTCAGCTCAAATTGATGCCCTTCAACAGGAGACACCCCTCCTATTTAAAGGAGCAAAACACAAGGAGTTCTGAATACAATTCCTAAAAGAAGGAGTACGTATTCAACACAACTCCTCTTGGCCCAACCTGGCCGAGTACAACTCTTGCACGCGTATGGCAACCCTACCATACTCACGTGACTAACACTTTGCACGCGTATGGCCACCTGCCATACTCACGTGACTAACACTTTGCGCGCGAATGACCTCCTGCCATTCTCACGTGACTAACCATTCTTCATGTGCACCATTCTCTTAGCCCGAACGTCCCGCATGATATCCTTTACCACCAAGACCTCAGCTCCTCCTGAACCTAGTCCCGAACCTCAGTTCCTCCATGAACCTAGTTCCGGTCCCGTCATCGAGCACGATCGTCTTCGAGCATTACCTGCACATGAACAAACCACAAAACGAATCCGAGCACAAGTCCATGACTTGACTCAATGTCAATCCATGCAACTACTCACATGAGCATTGCATAAAGTCCACTTCAAAAGAAGCATCATGAAATCATCACAAATTTCATAATCTCAAATTCAAATCATTTCAATTCTTGCAAAAACATCCAAACCGAGCAAAAACGCATTCACGACGGACCAAAAAATATTGTCCGGCGTACACATGAAAAAGTCACTCAAAAAACCATTCACAACGGACCAACAAAATCTGTCCGTTGTACAAGTGAAAGTCTCGGTTCCAAGAAGAAGTCATTCCGGCGAAAACACGTTCACGACGGACAAACAAAATCGGTCCGTCGTACAAGCGAAATCAAACCTCTAAAAGCCGTTTACGACTGACCAAAAAATAATGTGTCCGTCGTACATGCAAAACTTACTAGTTCCTTGGAAAATTGAGTCCGGCTCAGAATCTCAAAAGCATGTCCACGACAGACCCAAAAACTTGGTTCGTCGTACATGGGAAAGTGCCAAGACATGTTTACGACAGACCAACAAAGTTTGTCCGTCGTAGATGGGAAACTTACTGTTTTCTTTAAGTTTGGTCCGGCGCCAAAGCGAAATTTATTGTTTCTTGTCAGATTGTCAAAACACATGAACAAACACATTTTGCAACTTCAATTCTAAGCCAATTTTTCAGCACATGATTTCACAATCTCCCCCTTGATGAAAACATTGGCAACACCACTAAGAAATGAACATTTGGCATTCACTTTACAAAAGATTTTGAAATCAAGGATCCAAGACCCAAAAGGAGAAAACACAGAAATCCCCCTTTGACCAAAATGAAAAAACAAAATCTCCCCCTGAGAAGGAAAATGTGTGTGAATGTTCAATATGCCCAAAAATTCCAAAATTCTTCAAACTTCTCCAAAACAACTCCCCCATTTTCTTTAAACTTTTCAATGATTCCCCCAAAGTTCTCCCCCTTTGACAATGGATTCATCAAGAGTACAAAAGAGAGAACATGTTCAAAATTTTTCTGAAACAATGATTTCACAAGGAGAAACAAGGGAGTGCCAAGATAGGAAAAGATGAGCTCAATCGATCATATAATCTTATATATCACATAATATGCAAAATACATGATCTTGATGTGATTTTAACAAGTTAGGGAATGACATGCATCTCAACCTCAATTCAGTCAACTATAGCCAAGTACGAAGCAAAACCTTTAGTAGAAAAACAGAGGCTCAAGGTTGAAGCAACTAACAAATCAGAGCGAGCAAGTAGTTTCAACTCCAATCTAGTGGACCAAATTAATCTTTAAACAGTAAACTGCATGTGGCATGCTTGAAGCATACTTCTTTTATTTTCTTGGAGTGGCATGCTTGAAGCATACATCTTGTCTTTTGAGGGAATGGCATGCTTGAAGCATACATCTTATCTTTTTAGGGAAAGCATCCTGAAGCACATAACTTGAGGTTTGTGCTTTTAACAACCCTTTTTTTTAACTGATTCCCTTTTCCTTTATTTTTGATTGTAAACATGCAAGGAGATTAAAAGGTCTTATGAAAGAGTAAAGTTGAAAACAGACTTGCTTCATAGCCCAAATTTTTCAAGAAGATTCAATATCAAGCCTAGAAGAGTAAGATATCACAGAGTATTTAGCTATACGCAACCAGACCAAGGAATTCTGCAATGTCATTTTTAGTTCAAGTGAGACAATTAGATTATCAAATATTAGCTCAATTACATAATATATAAAGAAATATGATAAAGTGAGCTCATTAAGTGAAAGAACTTGGCAAGGGAACTCCCCCTCAAAACAAACCCATTGGATGAACAATCCCAAGTTCTCCCCGAATAAAAGCAAAACGAGAAGAAGACAAAGGTTTTGTGAAAATGTCTGCCAATTGATGTTCAGTATCCACATGATGAAGCACAATATTGCCTTTTTCAACATGATCTCTAAGAAACTGAAATATGATGTCAATGTGTTTTGTTCTAGAGTGTTGCACGGGGTTCTTAGCAATGCAAATTGAACTAGTGTTATCACACAAAAGAGGAACACTATCCAAAATAACCCCATAATCTCTAAGTGTAGCTACTAACCAAAGAATTTGAGAGCAACAACTAGCAGCAGCCACATATTCAGATTCAGCAGTTGATTGTGCAACAGAAGATTGTTTTCTAGATGACCATGCAATAAGAGAATTTCCCAAGAAATGACATGTGCCAGATGTACTTTTTCTATCAATTCTACATCCTCCAAAATCAGCATCAGAAAAGGCTCTTAAACTAATGCATGAGGAAGCAGAAAGCCAAATGCCAAAATCTTGAGTTCCATGAAGATACCTGAAAATTCGCTTGACAGCTTGTCGATGTGAAGCACGTAGGGAAGCTTGAAAACGAGCACACAAGCACACAGCAAATTGTATGTCTGGCCTTGATGCAGTGAGGTACAAAAGTGAACCTATCATGCTTCTATATTCCTTTTGATCAACCGGCTCACCATCTTCATCCGGATCAAGTGTGCAAGCGCTCTCCATGGGTGTCATGATTGGTTTGCTGTTTTCCATCCCAAATCTATGCAACAAGTCTTTTGTGTATTTGCTTTGATGTACAAAAGTACCATCCTTTGTTTGCTTGATTTGAAATCCCAAAAAGTATGTCAACTCACCCATCATACTCATCTCAAACTCCTTCCTCATTGTTTCTGAAAACTCAGACACTAAAACATGAGAGGAACCACCAAAGATAATATCATCAACATAAATCTGAACGAATAGTTGATCATTGCCTTGCTTGAGTAAAAAGAGAGTTTTGTCAACCTTTCCCATTGAAAACCCCCTTTCAAGTAAAAAGGTTTTTAGCCTATCATACCATGCTCTAGGGGCTTGTTTCAAACCATACAAAGCTTTTGATAGTTTGAACACATAATTTGGAAACTTTGGATTTTCAAAGCCAGGTGGTTGCTTGACAAAAACCTCCTCATTTATGTAGCCATTAAGAAAAGCACTTTTCACATCCATTTGATACAATTTGAAACTTTTGGATGCAGCAAATGCTAAAAGGATTCTAATGGCTTCAATTCTAGCAACAGGAGCAAAGGTTTCATCAAAATCTAAGCCTTCAATTTGAGTGTAACCTTGAGCAACCAATCTAGCCTTGTTTCTAACAACAACACCATCCTCACTTTGTTTATTTTTGAAAACCCATCTAGTTCCAATAACATTAAAATCAGGAGGTGGTGAGATAAGTTTCCAAACTTTATTTCGTTCAAAATTCTCTAATTATTCATGCATGGCATTGATCCAAGATTCGTCAGATAATGCATGAGATATATCTTTGGGTTCAAAAAAGGCAACTAAAGCAGAATGAGCATGAGTGTCAGAATGAATAAACCTGGATCGAGTGACTCTCTCATTTAGGTCTCCAATCATTTGTTCAGATGGATGCATTTTTTGAATGTGCAAAGGAGCATTGGCTTTTGAGACTTCTCCTTCTCCTTCTTCATTTTCAGCATGTACAGATGATGTTGTAGCTTGAGGATGGTTAGCTGTAGGTGATGTAGTAGTAGGTGCCAAAGGTGCTACAGCTTGTTGTGCATTAGGAAGAGTCAAGACCTCATCTTCATCATCATCATTATCTTCAAAAATTTTCTCCCCCTGAACATATGCGTCTGTACCTGCATCACTTAGACTAGTGCCTGGACTAGACTCATCAAAAGTAACTTCACAAGTTTCCACAATTTTGTTAGTCTCCGAAACAAGCACACGATAGCCTCGAGTATGAGCAGGATATCCAAGAAAAATGCCATCAGTTGATCTAGCTTCAAATTTATCAAGATTTCCAGATTTTAAGACAAAACATTTGCATCCAAAAATCCGAAAGTGAGAAACAGAAGGTCTATGTCCAAACCGAAGCTCATATGGAGTTTTACCCAATTTTGATCTCAAAAACACACGGTTTGAAACATAACAAGCAGTTGAAATCGCTTCAGCCCAAAAATTTCTAGGAGTGAGATGCTCATCTAGCATAGTTCTAGCCATTTCAACTAACGTTCTATTTTTCCTTTCAACTACACCATTTTGTTGAGGCACTCTAGGAGATGAAAATTGATGATCAATTCCTTTTTCAGCACAAAAGAGATCAAAGGAAGCATTTTTGAATTCAGTTCCATTATCACTTCTAATAGCTTTGAGAGCTCCTGGATGGTCAACAGAAATCCTAAGAACAAGACTTCTAAAATGACTAAAAGCCTCATCCTGAGATGCCATAAAATATACCCAAGAGTATCTAGAAAAATCATCAACAATCACAAGCACATACCGTTTGCCTCCAAAGGATTGAACTCGAGATGGTCCAACTGTATCAAGATGTAGAAGTTGTCCTGGAGCGTTTGTCATCACCATGGTAAGAGGTGGATGTGAACCTGCAATCATCTTACCATGTCTACAAGAAGAACATACTAGATTGCTATCACCCTTAAGCTTAGGCAAGCCACGTATGAGATCTAAACCACTTACACGAGTAAGATGATCAAAACCAACATGACCAAGTCTACGATGCCAAAAGAATAAATCTTTAGAAATATTGGCAATTAGACACCTATGCTTAGAAGAAGGTGATGCATCAAAATCAGCTTTAAATACTCTTCCAAAACGAGAAATTTTGAACACAAGATCACCTGAAGCATCTAGCACTTTGCATTCATTTTTCTTAAAGCTTATCTCAAGATCTTCATCAAGCATTTGTGAGACAGAAAGCAAGTTATATTTCAAATTTTCAACAAGAGCCACATCTTTGAACATAAACTTGTCACTTACCTTTATTGTACCTTTTGCCACAACAGAAGAGGAAGAAGCATCTCCAAAAGTAACACTTTCAGCACGAGATGCACGAGTGAGGGAGGAGAACCAACTTTTATCACCGGACATGTGGTGAGAGCATCCGGAATCCACTAGCCATATGTTCTCCTTCCTCACGGAGAAGCCTACATAGCAACAAAACATGTCGAGGTCTCAGTACTGGGGTTAGGAATGAGATTTTTAGGAATCCAGTACTGAGACACACGACGCACAACAGTAGGCACAACACGAGAATTTTCATGCACAAAATCAGATTTTCCTTTTCCCATGTTTCTAGGAACAGAAGGTGTTTTTAACATTCTAGGCGCATAGTGAGAAGCAAAGTGTGCTTTTCTGAAGTTAGACCTAGCCTTAGTCATTTCTTTCCTTTGCTGTCTGGCTAGTCTAAAGCAAAAATCTACTAGATGTCCATCTCTACCACAATGAGTGCAAGTGTACTTAGCATGAGGTTTTGCTTTAACAGTAGAAACATATTTTGCATTCATCATAGTAGAAGAAAGAAAACCAGCAGTTTTAAAAGCAATCTTTTTAGGCTCATTAAGAATTTCAATTTTGTCATTACAAGGAGCATGAACAATAGTGCAAGGTTTAGTTCCAAATGAAGCATGAAGATCAAAACCTAAACCCTTCTTATTTGAGCTAACCTTTGATTTATCCAAAATCATGTTCAAATTTTTCTTTCCATTAGTGAACCGTTCCAAAGAATTTTGCAAGTAATCAACTTTCTTAGCAAGAGTTAAACAATTATTGCAGGAAGCATCCACTTTTACTTTTTGCTTGCGACAAGTTGAGCATGAAAGAACCTCATGAGAAAGCAGATTATCAGTCAATTGAGAAACCCTAGTATTTGCATCTTTCAATTTTAATTCAAGAGTTGAGCATTTAGAACAAGAATCTGCACTATGCAAATCATCAGTGGAACAGCTAGCATGTTTAACATGTTTCTCATTTTTCTCATTTAGATGCAATAGAAGAGCATGTTCTTTCCTAAGCAATGTGAGCTCATTGTAAATTAAGTCACATGATTTGCAAGTATCATCACTAGGGATCAAAGTCTTAAGTCTAGCAATTTCAGCTTTCAATGATTCAACAATGAAATCATGTTTCTTAATTTTCTTGTCACGTTTGTCAAGCAATTTTCCAAGACGAGCAACAGCAATAGCTAATTCATCATAGGAAGGGTCTACCTCATTGAAGTCGCTGTCGTGATCGTCCTCGGTGAAGCTATCCTTGCTGCTTGCCATGAGACACAACCCCGTCAAGTCACGCTTGCTTGGAGTTGCATCATCCACGCTGCTCTCCGAATCCACATCGCTCAAATTGACTTGTTCAAGAGCGGAAAGAACTTGGTGGACCACTTTGCGATTGATGAAGCTCTTCTTCTTTCTATCACTTGAAGGGAACTTCTTCTTTTCTCTTCTTCTGTCGTTGTCCTTCTCCTCCCATGATGCTTTACCTGCAAGCTTTGGACAATTTGATCTCATGTGGTTGAGATCACCACACTCATAGCACCTTGGAGGACCACCTCTTTTTCTCATTCTCACATTCTGCAAAGCTTTGTTAAAGCGAGAAGAGAGTAGTGCCAAGTCTTCTTCAGGAAATTCTTCTATTTGCTCATCTGTTAAAGAAGACAAGGAGGACAAGGCAAAACTAGAAGAAGAATTTGCATTTGACATGTTAGGGTTAGAGATCAAAGCAATTGATTTAACATTACCCTTTCTGGCAAAAACATCCAACTCATGAGTTTTCAACTTAGAATACAAAACATCTAATGTAAGTGTACTCATGACAGTAGATTCTCTAATGGATGTAACTTTCATCTCCCAAATAGACATGTCTAAAGCACCAAGCAATTGTCTAGCATTAGCAGCATCATCAAAGCTAACTCCAACAGCACGAAGATTACTAAGAATTTTATTGAAACGTGCAAAGAAGTCATCTAGCGACTCACCGGGTTTCATCTCAAATCACATGTATTCTTTTTTGTAAAGATCTTGACGAACCTCTTTAATAGTGTTAGAACCCTCATGGTAATCACAAAGAGATTTCCATACCTAATATGCGGATCGAAGATGAATCACACGATCGAAGTCGCTACGTCCCAAGCCTTGGATGATCAAATTGCGTGCCTTGCTGTTTTCTTCAACATGTGTGCGATTGGTGTCGTTGACGTTGTCGTTTGCAGGGACTTCATATGGCTTGTAGACCTTCTCCCAAATTGTGAAGCCCTGTGCTTGGATGAACGCCTCCATCTTGGCCTTCCAAAACTGAAAATCAACACCATCGAACACACATGGTTTTGTCGAATAACGATCCATTGATCTAATTACCGGTTAAGATAAATTAGAAAAACCTTGCTCTGATACCACTTGTAGGATCGAAAGATACGAATATAGCAATCAAAGGGGGGGTGAATGATTGTGCGGAAGCTAAAACCAAATTCTTGATCAACTAAAAGTTCACCCCAAAACAGAACCAAATAATTGCCTCGTATTCGACAAAAATAGAAAGATAGAGGTTCGGTAAAACGTGAATTACTGAAGATCCAACCGTCAGAACGATCTGAAATTTGGACACAGGAAACTAGATTCCAATACGAGTCGAACCCAAAAAGAAACAGCTCGATCGGACTTATGGATCAAAAGTTATGAGCTTCCCAAGCTTGCCATTCCAGAACTTGACGAAAACTAATCTAATCAAAACTTCAAGATTAACAAGATCTTCAAAAGATTAATCAACTAGACTTTGAGGAACTCTAAATCAATACCCTAGAAAGGTTTTTGAAGAATCAAATCAAGATGAAAACTCGAGAATCAAAAACCAATCTAGAATTAGAACGAGCATGCAAACAAGAACCAAGACAGAAAACACTGTAGCAACGTGGTTACTGTAGCACGCAAGAATCTTGGAAGAATTGATCTTTATTTCTTTTGTCTAAAGTACTCTCATCAAAAGAGTACAAACCCTAAAACTGAGATTGAGGCTCTCAATACGCTCAGCTCAAATTGATGCCCTTCAACAGGAGACACCCCTCCTATTTAAAGGAGCAAAACACAAGGAGTTCTGAATACAATTCCTAAAAGAAGGAGTACGTATTCAACACAACTCCTCTTGGCCCAACCTGGCTGAGTACAACTCTTGCACGCGTATGGCAACCCTACCATACTCACGTGACTAACACTTTGCACGCGTATGGCCACCTGCCATACTCACGTGACTAACACTTTGCACGCGAATGACCTCCTGCCATTCTCACGTGACTAACCATTCTTCATGTGCACCATTCTCTTAGCCCGAACGTCCCGCATGACATCCTTGACCACCAAGACCTCAGCTCCTCCTGAACCTAGTCCCGAACCTCAGTTCCTCCATGAACCTAGTTCCGGTCCCGTCATCGAGCACGATCGTCTTCGAGCATTACCTGCACATGAACAAACCACAAAACGAATCCGAGCACAAGTCCATGACTTGACTCAATGTCAATCCATGCAACTACTCACATGAACATTGCATAAAGTCCACTTCAAAAGAAGCATCATGAAATCATCACAAATTTCATAATCTCAAATTCAAATCATTTCAATTCTTGCAAAAACATCCAAACCGAGCAAAAACGCATTCACGACGGACCAAAAAATATTGTCCGGCGTACACATGAAAAAGTCACTCAAAAAACCATTCACAACGGACCAACAAAATCTGTCCGTTGTACAAGTGAAAGTCTCGGTTCCAAGAAGAAGTCATTCCGGCGAAAACACGTTCACGACGGACAAACAAAATCGGTCCGTCGTACAAGCGAAATCAAACCTCTAAAAGCCGTTTACGACTGACCAAAAAACAATGTGTGTCCATTGTACATGCAAAACTTACTGGTTCCTTAGAAAATTGAGTCCGGCTCAGAATCTCAAAAGCATGTCCACAACAGACCCAAAAACTTGGTCCGTCGTACATGGGAAAGTGCCAAAACATGTTTACGACAGACCAACAAAGTTTGTCCGTCGTAGATGGGAAACTTACTGTTTTCTTTAAGTTTGGTCCGGCGCCAAAGCGAAACTTACTGTTTCTTGTCAGATTGTCAATACACATGAACAAACACATTTTGCAACTTCAATTCTAAGCCAATTTTTCAGCACATGATTTCACAGGCAGTCTCTGATGAAGTGCCCCGCACGCCCACAGTTGTAGCATGGGCCCGGTCCAGCGGTCGCTATCGCCCGTGTCCCCGACTGTGGTGGTGGAGGCCGAGGAGTAACCACAGGAGGTCGGGCCATCCCAGTCGACAGGGGAGGTGCAGTAGTAGGGGCCCTCAGTGGTGGAAGAGGAACAGTCCGGGCCCGCTGCGAACTGCTGCCCATCGAGAACTGTGCGCCTCACTTTCGCTTCTTATCCTCCTGGTGGGCTCTCATCTTGTGCTCAACGGCGATCGCCCGACTCACCAAATCATTGAAGTCGGCGAAGTCGCACACCGATAGCTTATCCTGCATCTTGGCGGACAACCCATTCATGAACCGACCCTGCTTCTTTTGATCGGTATCCACTTCCTCCGGAGCATACCGAGCCAGATAATTGAACTCCCGGGAATAGTCCATCACGGGCTTGCCCAACTGCTTGAGGGCCAGAAATTGCTGCTTCTTGATGTCCATGAGACCTTTCGGGATGTGGTAGACCCGGAAAACCTCACGGAACTCCGCCCACGTCACCTGGTGACCGGCAGGCTGCATGACCAGGAAGTTGGCCCACCAAGCACCGGCAGGACCCTGAAGCTACTGCGTTGCGAAGTGAGCCTTCTGAAGGTCCTCACACTGGATGAGAGCGAATTTCTGCTCTATCGTGCGCAGCCAATCATCAGCCTCCAAAGGATCGCTAGCCCGAGAGAAAGTCGGCGGTTGGGTGTGGAGGAAGTCTAGATAGCCGTTCTGCTGGCCTCGTCCGTCGCCGCGGCCACCTTGAGCAGTTTGGTTCTGGACCAGCATCTCCAAGATCCTATTGGTGGTCTGCTGGTTCTGCTCAGATCGCAGCAAGATATCCAGCACATTGGGAGGAGGAGGCGGATCACCATGGCCAGACTGTGATCGCCCAGCATCATCATCACCGCCCATGCCTCCACGGGTCCTCATTATGTCGTTAACCAAGGTCATACGACAAGAGTTAGAACCTTCACGGAAAGGACAAGTCCTAAACGCAGAAAACCCCGAACTGACCCTACTTTAGACTGTAGCACTCCACAATGGAGTCCCACAAGTCTAACACACCAAAACACAACACACGATGCAGATGGCCATGCACATGCATGATATAAGATGAGATGCACGATTCCAACGTAACCCTCACACTCACCACTATAACCTAGGGCGGGGATAAGTATTACCTTCTACCTAATGTATTATGACACTCCTAAACAATCTCCTAACTGGTCGTCAAGTTGGGGTCCGTCTTTGTGCGCCTTGCACTGATACCAGCGCTGAGAGGAGCCGCCCAGATCGTCCTCGAGTTGTTGGATGGACAGTTGCTCCCATCGGATTTGGATCCTAGCAACAAATCACCGGAGGTGATCTCGGTGCTAACACCCAAGCCCAATCGAGACAACTCTAAGGACATCCAAGCAATTCGACAACCATCCCGGTATTCCCCTGGTATGCGATCCGAAACTCGCCCAGGATCTCCACATACCGGTTCCCAAAGCCATATCAAAACTCAATTCGCACAAAGGGGCATCAAGCCCCAAACTTCACTACCAGAGGCGCAAGAATCGCGGAAGCAACAAAACACACAACACAGCAGACGGAAGCCCAAAGAACGACCAAACAAACGCACCCACAAGACAAAACAAAAGAGAACAAAATGGCATTACAAAACACAAGCGTAGCTGTACAACCAAAAGATCCAACCCTATCCTATATAACAAAAGTAAAACTCCTCCGGAAGTGTCATGCCCTGAACACTTCCGGGTGCACACGCGTCGACAGCCTCTACTCGGTGCCCGCCTTGGCCACCGATGCAGACGAGAGGGCAAAACTCACACCCCGCTGGATCCTCACCTGCAAAACCACAAAAGCAGAAGCCTGAGTACAGAAGGTACTCGCAAGTCTTACCTGTGGTCCATATATGACCGACTACAAAAGGATATGCATTTGGATGTAGCAAGGAATAGGCTCAAGGTAAACTGTTGTTGAATTGCTTATCATTTGTTGTTTAGTTACTCGAACTACTCAATTCACAATCTTAATGCGGTTGTAACAGCGTCTACCACTAAATGAAGTTAACATGTAACAATTCACAACAATTATTCCACATTCGTTTCGAGCTCAAGCCCAACGGCGAACTTCAGTTCAAGTTATTACTACGTGTAGTAACAGCTGACCAAGCGTGCTCATATCCGAGAGTGCGGCAATTCGAATCGCTTAATTAACCCTGCAGGGAAGCATTGATCACACGACATGTGCCACAAAGGAACCTCATGTCAACCCCCTCCAATCCATACCCATTCGTTGAGGCATCTTCATGCGGCCTGAAAACCTAGCACCCCCTCGAGCGGCCCAAGCCCGGCTTGGCGCTCGAGAGCCGGCCTAGGCCTCGCCCTCAACCACGTCCAACCGCATGAGGGCATGGCCCATCGAACGGCATGCGATGAAAGAGCGGCTTACCGTACCATAATCGGGCATGCGATCAACCTAATGGTGCTCAGCCATAGTTAAACATCGGATCAGTCCTTAGCTGACTCAGGCGGGACTAACACATTTGGGTCTCCTTACCCAAACGTCCAACTCTCACGCCCAGTCTCCAATTTCAACCATTCAATTTCTCATAAGTAACCCATTGCAACCCAATGCTTGTGAAGTAAATAATCTCAAGCGGTGGAACCTTCCACCACTTGGCCCAACCCGACTTCTAAGCATACTAAGCATGACGCAATTAATACCCATAATCTAGCTTCAACGGAGGTGTTTGACAAGTATGAAGGAGGGTATGTGCAACAATTAGGATCTAATCCTATCCCACAATTCAATTCCTAATGCAATACATAATTCACAATTAAGCCATTTATTCGCAAAAATATAGTTACACAGGGTTCAAGATGCATAGGTGCTTGCCTTGTTCTTCTGCTTGCGGGTCGGTGGTAACTGGCTCTCCGGTAGCACCCTTAGTCACCGCGGAGTTAAGTCACGCAGGATCGCTGTCTACATGGGTACAATGCATAAATAAGATGCATGCAATGCATATGAACGAAGTACAATTGTAAAACCCCCAAGTAATAGCTCAACTGACGGAAATCCCGCGCGAGAGACAGACCAGCCAGTCCGGATAGTCCGGATAATCCGGACACTCCGGGCCTTTTGTCTGGATACTCCGGACCAGGAGCACTTGGTCCGTCACAACCTAGGGATGGAAGTCCTACCAATCTCTACGTCTTCACAACGACCCGATCTATGACTTTTCTACACCTAGCACGGTCGGAGAAGCTTCGAGCTAGCCCAAACCTCGGGAAAACGGCGCTAGCTAGAGTAAAAACCCAACCAAACCTATTTTAGCTCTCGGGATGGCATCATTGCTACCCGATCTACCACCCTAGCACCCACATTCACCAACCCAAGTCCCAAATCCAACCCAAGAATCACCACACCTCAAAACCCTAGAACTCCAAAGTTCATCCCCAACTCCCAAATCTAAATCCAAACCCTAACCCCACCATGGATGGCCCTAGAACCCAAGAAACCCACGAATCAACTCCCGGAAGGGACCTTACATTCAAGGAGGAGGAAGAGGAAGGAGTAGCCGGGTAGAAAAAGGAGAACACCGGCTTGGGGAGGAGCTTGAGGACGCCGGGGAGGAGCCACGGAGTTCCACCGGCCGGTGGGGAGTCACCGGAGTGGAGCCCGGGGTTGAGGAGTCGCCGGAGTAGAGGAGAGCAAATGGGTGGGAAGAGAAATGTGGTAGGGAGCCAAGAAAACAGACACTTATATTCTCACCCCGACAAATCCGGACACTCCGGACAATTAGTCCGGATACTCTGGGTTGGGCTGTTCGGCTGACTAACCGGGATACTCTGGACATTTAACCCAGACACTCCGGGTTAAGGCGTTCGGTGGGACCCAGGCCGAATACTCCGGAGGTTTTATCCGGATACTCCGGGTTGTATCCGGACATTAAATCCGGATACTCCGGACTTCCCAGAAATTTTGAAATTCAGGGCCTTGACTGGCGGCCACCAGGGAGGACGATGATCCAAACCCCCTCCGCCTTCGCTTACGGGCCCAAAAATGGCTTTCTCCCGGAAGCTTCAAGTTTCCTACTATTAAACCGTATGACGGCAGGACGGATCCCAAGGAGTTCCTCCGCGTCTACGACACGGCGGTGGAGGCCGCGGGGCAGACGATGATATTAAGGCAAAGGGGCTTCTGCTGGCGCTTGAAGGCATCACTTTGTCTTGGTACTCCTTGCTGGAGTCCGGTTCGATCACGAGCTGGTCGCGACTCCGCAGCAAGTTGGAAGGAAACTTCCAAGGCAACTTCGACGGGATGAAAGAGGAGAGTGATCTATTCGCTATTAAGCAGCGCGAAGGGGAAACCCTCAAAAATTATTTTCAGCACTTTTCCAGAGTTAAATGCCAGATTCGAGGTGTTAGCGATACCACCATCATCAACACGGCACGATGTGGCTTACGAAGGGGGCCCTTAGCAGGAAGGGTCGCGCACAAGGAGGTGCACACTGTGGAGGAACTCTTTGCAAAAATGAGAGAATATGCGCGGGCGGAGGAAGACAATCTCCGCAGGGATGATAGGCCCCGACGCGAAGCCCAGGAGCCGGTCCCCCGCAAAAGAGGGTGTGGCGGAGGGGATCCCCCGCTTAGGATTGGGAAGAAGGGACGATACGCCGAGTCATCCAAAAGAGACGGGGAAAGGAGGATACACTATATCAACGAGCGAAGCAATCGGCAAATTGCCGGCGAGCGACAACCGGAACAGCAAAGGCAGGGTCTTATCTTGGGCCGTGAAAGACAAGACGAGGCAACTCGGATGAACAAGGGGGAAGGACAAATGCAGAAGCGGTACCACTATGAGTACCATGGCGAGAACAACACCCATGAAACCACCCACTGCAAGGTGATTGAGGGATATCGGCGCTTTGAGGCTAAGAGGAAAGAAGCTGGGGCATGCCCTCCACCTCCCGAAGCAGCCCCAGACGAACGTCGACACCGCCATACTCAGGGGGGAGTAAATCATCTCCGTCGCATCATTAACGTCATCGCTGGGGGTTCTTCGTCGCGCCTCTCATAAAAAAGACAGAGGAAAGCTTACGCGAGGCAAATCAATCACGTCGGGATCAATCCGGCTACTCTCCCTCCACTAAGATTTGAGCCGATCACCTTCACACAAGAAGATGCCGTGGGCGTGCATTTCCCACATCAAGACTCCTTGGTGGTGACCGCAATCATTGCCGGTTGTGACGTACGTTGAGTTCTAATAGATGGAGGAAGCGCATCGAACATCTCTCTGTGGAGGCTTTCCAGCAAATGATGATCTCCCAGGATCGGCTAAAAAAGTCGGAGGTACCTCTGATGGGCTTTAGGAGGGGGGCACCGTTAACACTTTGGGTCAAGTGGAAATGGAGGTCACCTTCTCGATGCCACATACCAGCGTCACCACCTGCGTAACGTTCGATGTGGTGGACACGCCCTTCCAGTATAATGCTATCCTGGGCCGGGGCTCGTTGACGGTCATGGGAGCCGTAATCCATCACGGGTTCCTGTGCATGAAAATTCGTTCTATTGAGGGCGTCATTACAGTGCGAGGGGACCAGGCTCTCGCGAGGAAGATAGATATGGAAAACCCTCCCCAGGTGAAACATGTCTGCACTTCGGAGTCTGGCCCTGTGCCGATGCCGCGCAGTCGATGGCTCCCCAAACCACAACCTCAAGGGGAAACAAAGCAGGCGCCATTATGGCTAGGCGGGGAAAAGACAATGACCCTCGGCACCGTGCTATCCCCTGAAGAACAGAAACATTTGATGCAACTTCTCCAAGAATACGAGGCTTTGTTCGCGTGGGGACCCCGAGACCTCCCCGGAGTCCACCGGGAAACCATCGAGCACTCCCTCACCATCAGCTTAGATGCGAAGCCTAAAAAGAAAAAGCTCCGGAAGCTTACGGTGGAAAGGCAAGTCGCCGCGAAAGTAGAGGTAGACAAGCTGCTCCAAACGGGGATTATACGCGAAGCCCTTCATACCGATTGGTTGGCCAATGTGGTTATGGTCAAGAAGTCCAGCGGGGCATGGCGAATGTGCATCGACTTTACTAAACTGAACAAAGCATGCCCTAAAGATGACTTCCCCCTGCCCCGCATCGATCAACTCGTTGACTCTACCTCCGTGTTAGAAAGAATGAGCTTCCTCGACGCCTACTCTGCCTATCACCAAGTTTACATGCGAAAGGAGGACGAAGAGAACACAGTGTTCATCACCCCCTTCGGCACATATTGCTTCATACGAATGCACTTCGGCCTCAAAAACGCAGGAGCGACCTTCGCGCGACTCATCGTCAAGATCTTCGCCGAGCAGTTGGGGAGGAATGTAGAGGTGTACGTCGACGATATCATCGTCAAAAGCGAGAAGAAGGAAAACCATATTGCGGACCTCCGGGAAACCTTCAACAACCTGATGATGAAGAAAGTAAGGCTCAACCCGCTCAAGGTTGTCTTCGGCATAGACGCGGGGAAGCTTCTAGGCTTCCTGGTCTCTCAGAGAGGCATTGAGGCAAATCCAGAAAAGATAAGAGCCATCCAAGACATGGCCCCGCCAAGAAACCTAAAGGAAGTACAACGATTGGCGGGACGACTTGCGGCGCTAAACAGGTTCCTGCCGAGATCAGCGGAGCAAAGCATACCATTCTTCAAAGCGCTACGTTCAAGTAGCGCATTCGCCTGGACGAAAGAATGCCAATGTGCTTTCGATAGGCTGAAGGAAAGGCTCACGGAAGTCCCAATCCTGCAAAGCCTGAAGCAAGGTGAGGAGCTCTTGATGTACTTCACAGCGAGCCCGGACGTCGTAAGCGCGATACTGGTGCGACCGCAAGGTGCAAAACAACATCCGATCTACTTCGTCTCTGAAGTGCTGCAGGGAGCCAAACTGCGATACTTCGAGATGAAGAAACTGGCGTACGCCCTGTTGATGGCCTCCAGAAAGCTTCGCCATTACTTCCAGGCAAATCGCATCAAGGTACCGATGGCATACCCCCTCGGTACTATGCTATCCAATAAAGAGAGCACTGGACGCATCATCAAGTTGGCGGTTGAACTGGCGCCCTTCGAGTTGACCATAGTATCGCGCACTGCCATTAAAAGCCAAGCCATAGCTGATTTCATGGTGGAATGGACCTCCCCATCGCACGAAGATGACAACGACCCAGCGGTGTGGTCCGTCAACTCTGACGGATCATGGGGGGCAAGTGGAGCAGGAGTAGCCGCGGTGGTGAAATCTCCCAGAGGAGAAAAAGTCGAATTCGCAGCAAAACTGGATTTCCCTTCCACCAACAATGTAGCTGAGTACGAAGCACTCTTGCTGGGGCTCCGGAAAGCGAAGACCATGGGGGAAAAAAGGTCCATTGTATACACCGATTCAAGGCTTGTCTAGGGGCATATCTCAAAAGAATACCAGGTGAGGGACGAACAGCTCCAGAAGTACGTCGAAGCGGTCTGGACAATGGAGAAGGTTTTCATCGGGTTCACCATTTAGGCGATACCCAGAGCCCAAAATGAACGAGACGACGAGCTGACGAAGATCGCCGCCACTGGGGGGAGTCTGCCCTCGACAGTATTTTTTGAGACGCTTCGCACCGCCTCCATTCCCGCCCATATAAACCTCATTGCTCGCGCGACTAGCGAGGACTGGAGGAGTGAGATATATGACTATCTCCTCGAAGGAACTTCACCAGACGATGAAGCGCAAGCAAAGCGCCTCGAGAGGCGAGCGAGGAAATAAACCATTATCGACGGGCTCCTGTTTCGCAGTGGCTTCTACGCCCCATGGCTCCGCTGTATATCCCATGAAGAGGGAATACGTACCCTACGCGAAGTACACTAGGGGTCCTGTGGAGCACACCAGGCCCCCAGGAATCTCACGGGGAAAGTGTTCCGAATGGGGCTCTACTGGTCTTCGGCGTTACAAGATGCTGAGCAAGTAGTCCGACACTGTCACGCATGCCAATGGATGACGAAGCAGAAAAAGGCGCCCCCGGTGAGCTACGACCGGTGCCCCAATTTGGCCCTTCGCCAAGTGGGGGATGGATATTGTAGGTGCGCTCCGTAGAGCCCGCTCCAACCTTCAATTCATGATCGTTGCCATCGACTACTTCTCCTGATGGATTGAGGCAGAACCGGTGGCCAGGATAACTGCAGATGCGGCCGTCAGATTTCTATGGAAGACCATTATATGCAGATACGGAGTCCCCTTCCAGATTGTGACCGATAATGGATCCCAGTTTGATTCTAAGAAGTTCCGCGATTATTGTGAAAGCCTCGGGACAACGATATGCTTCTCTTCGGTGAGCCATCCTCAGTCTAATGGGGAAGTTGAACGAGCGAATGGGTTGCTCCTCGACGGCATCAAGAAGAGGCTCTATGATTCGGCAAAGGGATCATGGCCCGAGGAGCTTGCTCATGTCTTATGGGTAACTCGTACTTCTATGTCAAGAGCAACCGGATTCTCTCCATTTCGGCTCATATTCGGCGAGGAGGCTATCTCCCCTGTGGAAGTCCATGCGAAATTTCTTTGGATCATCAGGGCCCCAATCCACGAGGAGATGGACATTATGCATGATTTGACGGAGGAACATAAACTTCAAGCCTTAAAGACTATGAAGGCATACGCCGCAGCCTCCATACGGAGCTTCGGGAAAAGGGTAAAAAGACGTGAGCTACACCCTGGAGATGTGGTGCTCAAAAAAGCTGCCCCAGCCTTCGCAAAACTGGAGACAACATGGGAGGGACCGTACATCATCCGAGATTCCACAGCGAATGGTGCACACAAGGTCATCACGTTTGACGGCGAAGACATACCAAGAGCTTGGAACACAGAGGCTCTTAAGAAGTTTTACCCGTAGGCGACGAAATACGGAGGCAAGGAATGTACAAAGATCTATCAATAAAATAATAGAAGCCCTTGTGAATGAAGACTCATTTGACGTCCCAAATAATTGAGCATAAGGACTTAGCGGGATGCTTGGTCGGGCTAACGTCCCACCCATCCTTCGCTCCGAAGACCCGTAGCTTCGCGCCGGGCTGGACTTAGCGGGATTCTTGGTCGGGCTAACGTCCCACCCATCCTTTCACTCCGAAGACCCGTATCTTCGCGCCAGGCTGGACTTAGCGGGATGCTTGGTCGGGCTGACGTCCCGCCTCCCTTCGCTCCGCCCTACGCGTGAGCAGAAATTCGCAATAATAGCCTAATAACAGAAGCGCCCAACGTACGCTATAGCAATGGAACATGACGTACGCCCACCCTACGCGGGATAGGACCACCATCGCGGGGGAACCCAAACAAAATCCTACCAGCTACGCTACTTTAACAGTAGAAGAAAAGAGAATGACGGCTGCCAGACACAGGATCATATATGATGACTTGTCATTATAACCATAACACGAACCAATAATGCTCAAGCATGGTGCGCGTGGCGTACAGCCTCGATGAGGGCATCCCTCGCATCGAATAACTTTGGGATGACCCCGATCAGCACATCGACATTGGCCACATCACGGGCCAGAGCTTCTTCCTCCGCCGCCTCGGCCATCGCCTCATCAAACTGGGCCCAAAGCTCGGCGCTAGAGGGGCGCCGGCCATTGCATGAGTGCTAAAGAACTACCGGAAGGGAGTGGAGCTAGTCGATACTAAAGACCTTGAAGAATGATGGTTCACCCTCATAGAAACCCCACGCATGCATATATATGTATAGCCGGATCGGGGAAGCTGAGGAGCCCCATGCAAACGTAAAATGGCGAAGTCAAAGCACCCACACATCTACCGAAGACTAACCAATCCGACGCCGTATATCTAGGGCGAGGAAGCCAAGAAGTCCGAAGTAAATGCCGGCGAAAAGAACCGGGGAAACTCTTCGTTTCCCGAGCACTCAGCTTGACCCCCCGATCTCTATGTATCAAAACAATCGACAAGCCGATATTCGGGGTCTACGCAAAGAAAAGAGAAAGAGAAGAAGGAAAAAAGAGAGAGAAAAGGCGGAGTACACTGAGAGACGCAAAGGAAAGCTAACGCTTTCATTTCATTTCATTATTACATATTACACAACTACTATATACATAGAACCTCTCAGGTCTCGCCGCGGCGCACTCGGCCAACCGCCTCAATGAGGGCCTCCCTCGCCCTAAAAAGGCGAGGGACGACCTCCAGGAGAGCATCGACAGCGGCGGTGTCGTGCTCCACAGCCGCACGCTCCATGCCCGCCTCGATCGCCCTCCACGTCGCCTCGTGGGGTAGCCCTAAGTACCAAGGATAAGGAGGACGGCCCGCCATGGCAGGTCGCGAGAAAGAAAAGGAAGTTAAGAAGGAGAAGGGCGCAGAACAACCGTCGGGGGCTCGCTCCAACCCTTTTTATACTGAAAAGCGCAGACGGCGAAGGGCCAGAAGCTAAAAGAAGGAGCGGGAAGCCGAAGCAACTCCACATTCCCAGGGAGGATTCGGGTTGACCACACAAATAGTGCATTGCAGCCACATTTATTTCCCCGCATTTAGGCAGTAAACCAGGAGCTACACTTGAAAAGTGCGCAATTGCCCGCGGGTAAACTAAACGAAGCTGGTACAGTCATACGAATGTCGTGTCATTAAAAATCTGCAGATTTAGTGTCAAAGAAATGAGCGGAGCTACGTGGCACACAAAAGCAAGTTCACCGCGTCGAGCGATAACATCCGTTTACATATGAAGGGTCAATTATGCACAAGAGGCGGGACTACGGAGGAGCACAAGAGGCGGGACTACGGAGGAGCACTCATCACCGCACAAGCACGAAGCACGGACTCCTTCACAGCCTCTTCTCTATGCTGCTTCCAATAATCGGAAATGAAACGAGAAGCTAACCGCGTAGCGGCGGAGGAAGGCTTCCCGATCGACGCGAGATCAGCGAATCCTGGCTGTGGCGAGGCAGCGGAGACAACCCCAAAGTGCTCACGGACATGGGTACAGCCCTTCCCCTCCAGAAGCTATGCAGTTTTAAGGGACCCTTGTTTCGCACAGTGATCGCCGAAAGCTACTGCGGAAGACCCAAGCAACCCGGTGGAGGTTTGAAGGAACTTGATCGCTTCAGAGTCAGACGAAGGAGCGCGCCTTCGGCCAAAGCTGGCTTCGATTCCCAAGCGAGTAAGTTGTTGCAGAAAAATGTCCGTCGTTCCTTGAATCCCCGAAGCCAGAGATTGCCGCGCCTTTTCAATTTGCTCGCACTGTCCCTCCGCCCGCTTGGTGTTGTTAAAATGCATCTGTGCCTCCATCTTCGCCGTCGCGAGCTGGCGAGGGTGCTCCTCCACAGACTCCCTGAGGGTCCTGTTGCTATCCTCCATAGCCTTTGGAAGATTTTTTAGCTCTTCAATACGATCATCCTTCTTCTTCTCGTTCCGCTCAGCCACAGCATGAGCCTCTTCTACAACATCAAGGTTCCCCTTCAACGAAGATACAACATCCTCAAGCTCAGCATTTCGAGCCACCAAGTCATGACTCTGTGAAAGCTCGCTCTGTGCCTTTGCTAAAGTTACAGCGGAGCTCTGCAGAGCCCCCGTCAACTGAACGTTCTCGACTTCCAGCTCCTTTACACGACCTTGCGCCGTCCTGCATTGACCAGCGGCTGTATTATGCCGCTTCTGAAGGTCCCGGTTCCGATGAATTATTTCGGATGCCACGACAGCCCTTTTTAAGGAAAGATCCAAAGAAGTCTCGCACAACCGGAGATCATGAAGGCCCTCGAAGAGGGCCACTAAACCCGAATATGGACTTAAGGCATGCCGCATCTTTCTTAGCGTAGGGTCGGAGGCAACACCGCTCTCGAAATCCCCAGCAGATAAATCTGACAAATCGAACTTAAAAGGGAGCGGTCCAAGTTGAGCCCCAGAATCAAGCATTTCAGGTGATGAATCCCTCTCGCTTGCAAAAGGAGAACCTGGAGAGATAGGCGCAAGGGGCTCTTGGCCCCCGGTTTAGCAAGAATCGGAGCAGCGACGTGGGACCCAGAAGGGGCTGATCCAGCAACCACAACCTCCTTCGTCGTTTCGACACCGTCCGCCCCTGCGTGCACCCCGTCAAATCCCAATAAATTAGCACAACTAAAGGACCTCCGGGGAGAGGTTTCAGGGGTCGAACCTTTGGCCCCCAAAGGGGTGTCCGGAGCAACGGTTTCCAGTCGAAGGCCACGTGCTCCCTCAGGAAGTGGAACAGTGGTCTCGCCGGGAATGTCCAGCACCTCCGCAGCCAGAGGAGCGGCTTCTCCAGCAATGGATTTGGATCGCCCGCCAATGAGCCGAAAATCTCCTCAAGCAACAAATCATCTTTTTCTTTTTCTCCTTCTTCTTCACCTTCAAGATCACTAAACTTTACATCGGGAATGTCTAAAAATGAATACCCTGGAGAACGCTCCTCGCTTGGACCAACATTCAGGCCCGTGTCCGAAGGATGCACTACAGAGGAAAGCTCCACCGCCTCCGAAGTAGATTGTCCTTCGGGAGGCAACGGGTCCGCGGCGTGAGGCTGTGCTAACGGGTCCATTACCACATTAATAGATGAGGCTCCGCCAAGGATCGCATACGGATCGGGCATGGCATCCGTGCCGATGGATGTTGACCCAGAACGGCCCGCCCTGGAAGTAGATGGTAGGACCGGCGGAACAATCGCTACAGAAGCCAACGAATCGCCCTCTTCGCTCATTTCTTCATCGCTTGAACTATCGTCTTCATCTTCGCCCAGTTCTTCGCTCTCTCTGGCCGAAACAGTTGTTCGGGGTGGAACCATTCGGGTTAACTTGGCTCGCTTCATCGGGCGGGTGGAGCCAGCTGCTCCTCGAGGGGTAGGAACTGCTCGAGGCCCCCACTCTGCGAACCGAGGATTCCTAGCAGCTCCTACCATCTCCATGGCCGCCTCATACTCAATCTGTTTACAAGGCCCTAGCAACCCTGTCGCCAGCTTCTCAGCTGCACCGCGCACAAGGACCTGGACCCCCTCCGGCATAGCCACAGATACTAAGCCCTCAGATGTCCATTTCAAGGTCACTGCAACATCCCTCGCCAGCGGCTTAGCTCAATAGAGACCGTACTCTTCCACCAAGTCTCGCATCGTGCTCTGGGCGCGAAGGGCCTTCAAATAGTCAAGGCACTTAAGCTCATCCGCATTCGCGCTCCAGTTTGGAGATCAGACAGCGCGGACAGGACCCATAGAAGTACGGAGAGAAGAATCCGGACCATCTAATATCTGATAATACCACCGCTGCATCCATCCTGATTCCCACTTTCCTTTGGCGGCCGCTACAGCAATTTCTTTCACTAGAGACCTCTTCGTCTGGAAATTTAAGGAACCAAAACACGACCTGCGAACTTTGCTCCTCGCCTTATGCTGCTTCGGCTGCCAAAATGCATCTTCAATCAGAGAAAACAGACGCCCAGTTAGTCTCATTTTGGCAGGGCGAAACGCCCATTCCAACACCGCCAATCGCACAATGGCATTGGGCGTTAGCTGTGAAAGCTCCGCCTGAAAGGCCCGCAACACTGACGCCAACAAAGGAGCAGAGGGAAATCGAAGGCCCGCCTCCAAGAACGCGGGAAACACCACCGCCTCATTCGGCCAAGGCAGGGGGATCTCCTCTTCACCAGGAAGCCGCATAGAAGAATGCACCACGCCGAAGTCCCTTGCCAAAATGTCGAGTTCGACAGAATTCAGGAGCGACCGCCCCAAAACTGGAGACAGTTCTGCAGCATCCTCCCTACTCAGGACCGGCTTCATCAGAGGAGCACGTCGAGGACCCATGAAGGAGAGAACCGACACCAAATAAGGCAAGATGATGTGAGAGGAAAAGAGAAACGAAAAGCACGGTACAAAACAGATCCGAAATATAGAGGAACCTTGTTCCCATCGGCCGCTACATTCAACAAAAAAAAAGGAAAAGGAAGGGGAGAGAAAATGCAGCGTACAGATGTAATCGAAAGGCCACGCAGCTGTGGCGCTCGGTCCGAGACATCATACAGAACCCGGGCGCTCATCTGACAAAGGTCAAACTGCACATCACCCCAACCTATATAATAAAATAAACATATATACCTAATCTACCGCCGAGGAGAAACGAAGAAGGAACCTCCCTTCGCATGCCTGATAAGGTGAGCCATGATCTGGACCTTCCTCTGACATTCCAGCGGGTGAAACAATATCAAGCCGCAGTCATGAGGGGCTATTGTTGTAGGCCCAATGAGCCCACTCTTCTTGGCAGGCAAAGCACGGCCCACATCCTCGTCTGGGTCGAGGGAATATGATCGATATACCTATCCCCCCTCCTATGAACAAAGTAAGAACCGCTTGTGCCTGCAGGCGATACCCCAGACGAAACGGTGAAAGAAGTCTAATACATACAATAAAAAATAATCGGGTCAGGAAGGAATTCGAAGCCACGAGAAGAGCAGCGGAGGGAATTCAGTGGAGGAAACCCACCTCTTCCGTCTCCCATGAGGATTACCAAGGTGGGAGCTGCTCGGGCCTGACACCCTACCAGGGCTACAGGGGAGCTTCTGGTGCTGCCAAGCGAGTCTTGGACCCTAGGGCATGTGAAGTTCCACTAAAATCCTTGGGATGAGGACAAAACGAAAGGGTAAAAATGTAAAGCATGAACAAAAAACACCATGTAGAGCCAAACTGGCCCTCGGCTAGGGACAGGTGGAAGAAAAGGATTGGAAGACCATGAGCAAAGCCTGTGGCCAGGCGGCAGAGTAGGTTAAAAAAGAAGCCGACCAATGCATGCATGTCCCCTTCCCTCCATATAAGAGAGAGAGAGCAGGTGATCGAAAAAAAGAGACAAAAAAAACAACCTGGCGGATCGATTTCGCGAACACCTGCTATGATAGGAGTACTGCTACAAGGATTAGGGGGTGAAGGGTGAGGACGATGTGGCTGAACTGGACCTAGAGTGCTGGATTTACCTCCTGTATAAGATGACCAAAGTCATACACTTATACAGTTGAACCATCTCCAAAACAAGAGGAATATGCCCACATGTATACTAAACAGAAAACCACACATTTATGCCCTCTATCCTTGATGACAGAAATGCTAGAGAACGATTAAAAAATTTTCTACCCCGTAACCAATGAACCACTACAAGTTATAGATCACATAATTATAACTAGAGGTGCAGACTCATAATAGCAGTAGAATCGATGTAGTGCGGTGATGCGGATGTAGTTGTACTATCCTCGCGCCTCCTCCAACAGCTCATCGTGACTGTCGCAGGTTGTGGACCACCTAGCGTTGAAGCCTCACAGCAAGCCTCCAAGTAGGGGTGGATAACAAGCCAGTTGAACTGTTTTTCGAGTTTCTTCGACACTGATTTATTCTTATTTATTATAGTTTCCTGTATTGTTTGAGACCCAACTTTGAACCGAGCTTAACGAGCCGAGCCTAACGAGCCGAGCCGAAGTTGACTCTGGTTCCAAATCAACTAATTTTTATTTTAAAAGAAAAATGAATGTAATCAGAGCAATTTTGAAACGAGCCACCGAGCCAGCTCAACGAGCTTTTTTTCCAGCCCTACCTCCAAGCTATCCACACGTATGGGGCAGGAACACCATGCGTGTAACACCCCAAAATTTTGCTTTTCTTAAATTCATGTGTGATTTGGCACTTTGGTGAATTTTTGGAATTTTCTGGAATTTATTTGGAATTTATTTGAATTTATTCCATTTTGAAATAATTAAAGAATTTAACTTTGCAAATAAAAATTTGTTGGAAATATTTTATTTGAGTCCAAAATGCCCCAAAATATTTTCCAGAATTTTTCTGGAATTTTTCTGAGTATTTTGCTATTTTTCTTGAATTAAATGAATTTCTGGAAATTATTTTGAATATTAAATCGCTGGAAAATCAACTCGGGTCGAGTACTGTTCATCCGACCGAGTCGGAACCCGAGTCAGACTTGAGTCCGACCCGAGCCACGTGACTCGACCGAACCCAACCCTAAACCTAATCGATCCCGACCGTTGGATCGAGATCCAACGGTCCGGATTGGACCGCAACGGTTCGAGCCGAAACCGGGCCGGATCCGATCGCGCCCGCGCGATCATGACCGTTGATCGTGCGAGGTGGACGGCTCTCCGTCGTCGTCCCCGCCGAATCCGAGCCGGATTCCTCCGCCGCGTAGCCGCCGTGTTCCGTTAGGGTTCCGATTTGTGCGAGCATCCCGGGGTTATTTAATGCGTGGGACATCGCCCGAGGTTGCCCTTCTTCGCGCGCACCCGAAACCCTAGCCTACCGAGCTTAAGCCGCCACCAGTTTTCCGCAATCGCTCGCCGTAGTAGCTCTCTTCTCCGCCGCGGTTTTTGCTTTGTTCCGCCGCCCTCCGCCGCTCTCGTGGCCAGATCTGGGATCCTCGTGACGAGGCGAGTCTGGGCGCACACCTCACTTCGCCGGAGCGCGCCCGAAACGCCGAGGCCGTGGTCGCCGTCTTCATCTCCGGCCGAGCCAGCCCCGCCACGCAGCCATCACCGCCCCGAGCTCGGACAGCCGTCCGATCAAAATCCAACGGCCGCGGTGAGTCCACATTTCCCCGAAACCCTAGAACCTAGATCTATTCTCAACCGTTGGATCTAGATCCAACGGCTTAGATTGAGCTGCGTAGCACGCGTTGCACCGCAATGGATCCAATTTGGACCGTCCGATCTAGATCGTACGGCCCAGATCCGCCGCGTTACCCCAAACGCGTGACACTTGGATCTAATCCGCGCCGTCGATATTCAAATCAACGGCCGGGATTGCGCCACGTACGTCCTAACCGCGCCCACGAGCGTGAGCACGTGTCTCTAACACGTGGGGCCCGCGTGTTAGAGGGCCCACGCGTCAGCCGTGCCCACGCGGGCGTGAACCCGCGCTGCTGACAGGGTGGACCCACCTGTCAGCGACCGTGCGCCGTGTACCGGACCCACCGTGGACCCGTGCCGCCGTGGACCCAGTCCATGGACCGGACACGTGGCAGCGCCCGGGAGGTGCCACGTGTCATGCTGACGTCAGCATGACATCATCACGGGACCCGTTCGGTGGTGACATCAGCAAGTCCACGTGGACCAATCGGATGCTGACACGTGTCACTGCTGACGCAATAAATCATTTTCCGAAAAAGAAATTATTAATTAATTCGGTTTATTGATTCAAATTTAGATTCAAACTTCAAACGCTTATAACTTTTGCAATTTAACTCCGATTTGAGTGATTCAATTTTCTAAATTTGTATAAAATTGAGATCTACCTAATGATGAATTTAATTTTTGGACTAAAGTTTTTCTCTGTAATATTATTTAATTGATTATTTAAACTTCAAAATGCTATAACTTTCGCGTTTAAACTCCGAATTTGACGATTCCAGTTTCTAAAAATTCATAAAATTTTGACGATTGAAGTGCCGGAAGGATTCGAAGGAGAAGTATTGACCCAGGAGCTAGCTCAGGACCAAGAACAAGTGCTATTTGAAGGCAAGTTATGCTTCGACCATATTGATCCTATTTTGAAACCTATTTTGATTTAACTTATTGCATGCTAGTTCAATTAGAAAATACTTTATTTAATTCTGGGGAATTAGATAAGTGCCTAATTGTTGTATGACACCTTGGTTAATTAAATTGTGCCATGACCCTTGTCACCCTAGTTGTGGTTTACTAGTTGGACATTACTAAATTGCCAACATGGGAAATTAGATCGTTGTAGTATATTACTTAGACCTGCTACGTGCTCATGACATGATTTTGGACGATCAAATGTTAATATGGACTTAATGATATATTGAACCTATTTTGGAAAAGTATCATGTGAAGTTGATGGCACGTGGTGCATGGTAATTAACTGGGGGTTTGATAAATAGCTTTTGACTGGGGCATGTGGCAAGATTGATCGGGTGGGCCAGTTGTGGCACCAAAAACGTTGGTTTGGTTCTTCGGGTAGTCTTGCCCTGGTCACCCTAAGGACTTAACCTTGCAAGCCTTTGAACTGGGTCAAACGTGCAACCACATGTCTGTAATGGGACGGACCTAGTTGATTAAGTTGCTAGTAACGTACCTGTGGGACCTCAGGATGTCAACTACACGGTCTACACCCCTTGTGTAAGTTGTACGGGGGAGCGTACCGGGGCTGCGGCCAGGTACCCATCTAACGGTTGGTTGGCCTAAACTTCACCTTAGCTAAGGGAAGGGTTAGTGTGCAACACCGGAGAGGACCACTTGTATTGTTAGAAGTTTCCGAAAGACTTTGTTACGGGAACTCGCCTTTGTGGTGTTTGACTGTATCTTATGGGTAAAGTGCATAACCTCTGCAGAGTATAAAATCTATTCGAATAGCCATGTCCGCGGTATTGGACATCGCTCGGGAATTACAGTCAAGGGTTAGACTTTCTTGAAAATAACTTGGACTTGAAAGGTGGGGTTTAGTTAAACAATGATGTCGATGGAAATGTGGATTAGGAATGGGAAAGATGTTGATTAAACTCCTGGAAAAGTTATTGATCTTATACTTGTTTCTATTGCTTTCGAATCTACTTATGCTACTTGTCAAATGCTGTTTTATTACAAATATACCCTGAGCTATTCCTTTGTATTAAGCCATGCATGTAGTATATTAGCTTGCATTCTGTGCATGACTTGCTGAGTACCAAGTACTCACCCTTGCCACAATACAACACCAGTTGAAGAGGAGTCTACACCAGCTTTGGAGGAGGAGCTCCAAGAGGAACCGTCTACTTAGGGAGCGAGCCCAGTCAGTTGCCTATGGTATACTGGATGGCGCCACGAAGTTATTTCATTTTCCGCTGCTATTATTTCTCTCTTAATAAGTTCGCCCTGCGTGGCGTATATTTGTAACTCGACCATAAGGTCGAGCAACCAGTTTGACTATTTAATTAAAGTACTTTATTAGTATCGAGTGGTATGATTGTGATATTTACCGATGTTAAGACTGTGTGCACTAGCGCGTTCCTGGACTAGTGTTGAATACACAGAGGGTCCGGATTTGCAAATTCGGGTCCCGACAGAGGTGGTATCAGAGCCATACTGACCGTAGGCTCAACCCATAGTTAGAATGGTCGTAGTGAGGATAAAACCTATTTTCTAAAGATAAAATTTGCCAAGATAATGAATGAATTCTCGACTTACCCCTGTCATTCTTGTTCATACCCCTTGCTGAGTTCTTTTTGTCTTCTACATTGGTTTTAAAGTGCTACGATCTTACGTAAGTATCCTTTGACAGATGGAAGGAGAGATCAACTACGTCGATCTTGAGGTTGGTCAAGACGCAGAACTTTGGTGTATGCTGCAGACTCTCGGAGGTTTTGAGAAGCCGAAATACCAAGTGGACGTAATCAGACATGCAGGATTGATCAAGGCTTGTGACGTGACGATTGTGGTACCTGCCAGGAAGAAGGGCCCGGGCAATCGCTCGATACATTGAACTGCCAGGAGGTCTACAATGCAGATGGGTATTCAGGAGGTGTCACGACGAGCAATGCGGCACATTGCCCGCATCTACGCCAGAGAGTTAGAGGGCACGGTGTTCCGTTATCATCCGCGCAGCAATAACCTTCTCGGCCCGAAGATGATTCAGGATGAGAACGCCGTGATCACACAATTGGCACGACTTGTTGTCGCCCAGGAGGATGTACTTGATGATACGAGCAAGGAGCTACAGAAGGCCCGCAAGGAGATCACTGCGGAGAAGAGCAGATGGCGGGAGACTCAGGACTATGTGTTACATCTTCTGCACAGGATTGGAGAGTTAGAGACGGCGTTGTACGCACCAGAGCCGGAGCCAGTACTCGAGCTACACGAGCCATATCCGGAAGAGCCAGAGCTTGAGGAGGACACCGCTTCTTCGACTACCACAGTTGACACAGTTGCAGGGCATGGCGATTGTTTCGCGCCTATGCCGAAGCACCCGTACCCAAGCCGTGGAGGTTTTCTCGATGAGTGAGCATAGGTGTTGTAGTGAGACTCCTTCGTCGAGTCGCGTCATAGAATAAAGAGTCACCCTTTAGGCGTTAAACTCCAGTGTTAGTTTTATTTGGATTTTCATTGCTTGCTGAGTGTGCAGTATGTGTTGCAAGGCCCCTAGGCATTGTAAGCAACCATACCAAGTTATTATTAATTAAATAATAAAGTTGGACTTGAGTTACACCCTTCGCCCTGCATAGTTCCATATTACTTGTTTATTCTTGTTTCCCTCTCGTCTCTAAAACCTGGAGCAAACCACAGATGGTGAACACCCGCGGAAACCATGGAGGCAATGGAAGTGGTTCTCGCCCAGCAGAAAACCCCAATGATGGAGCACCAGCACCGCAAGTTGATATGCAGAATTTCAGAGCTTTTCTTGCTACTCAGACTCAGTTGATGCATGCCATGATGCAACAGATGCAGCACGTTACCGCTCAGGCCACTGCTAATCAAGTCAATCAGGGACAACGCCAGAATACAAGACTGTCAGAGTTCATGAGGTCTCATCCACCCACTTTCTCCGGGAATGCTAACCCGTTGGAAGCCGATGACTGGTTAAGGTCAATTGAGAGGAAGCTACACATTGCTCAATGCATGGGAAATGAGAAGGTACTCTACGCTTCTCATCAGTTGGAATGAACAGCCGCCGAATGGTGGGAGAACTTATGTGCCACGCAAGAGAACCCTCAAGATATCACTTGGGAGGAGTTTACAGCTGCGTTTCGTCAGTATCACGTGCCGGAAGGAATCATGGACCTCAGGAAAGAGGAGTTCAGAGCACTGAAGCAAGGTAATCAGCCGGTGGCCGAATAGCTGAACAAGTTCACACAGCTTGCACGCTACGCACCTGAAGACGTAGCGACAGATAAAGCCAGACAGTCTCGCTTCATGAAGGGACTTAACTCAGGACTACAGGTGGGACTGATCATCCACACCTTCCCAGATTTCCAGGAGCTTGTGAATAAGGCGCTTATTCTTGAGGACAAGCGCAAGGAACTGGATGAGAACAGGAAGCGCAAGATGCAGCATCAGGGATAGCGTCAGGGAGCGCAGCAACGTTTGAGGGTTGCGCCAAATCAGTTTTCCAGATTCCAGCCACAGAATACAACAAGGACACCGTCACCAGCACCAAGACCCGTCAATCAGAACTATCAGACCCCAGCACCAGCCAGAAACGCCACTTCAGGCAGTCAACAAGGGACAGTGAGACGCTGCTACAACTGCAACGAGCCAGGACACTTTGCCAACAGTTGTCCTAAGAAGACAGCAGAGTGACCCCAGTCCGCTTCAATCTGGGATCCACACCAGCCAGGACGCCAAGACCAGAGCCACACCCTGCATCGTGGTGAGAGGCCGAGTCAACCATGTCACCGCAGATGCACTGCAGAATGCCACGGACGTCGTACTGGGTAAGTTACTTGTTAACTCAGTACCTGCAACAGTTTTGTTTGATTCTGGAGCTTCGCATTCGTTTGTTTCACAAGGCTTTGCTGCTAAAAATGATTTGGAGATTGCAAGACTTAAATGCATGCTTTTAGTTCAAACCCCTGGTTCCGAACTCTGAACGAAAGTAGGATGTTCTGGGGTGAGAATACTAATAGATGGGATAGAGTTCCTAGCGAACCTTATTATTTTGGAGACCCAGACCTTAGATGTTATTTTGGGAATGGATTGGTTATCCAAGCACAAGGCCGTATTGGATTGAGGTCGAAGGATTATTTCAGTTGAAGGCCCGTGTGGAAGAAAAGTGGAATTTCAAGCTACCGCCATTAGAGATGGTCAGTTGGTGGTTAACAGCGCCAAGGCTATCAGCATAGAAGATGTCTCAGTAGTGAATGAGTACCCAGATGTTTTTCCTGAAGATTTACCTGGTATGCTGCCAGACAGAGACATAGAGTTTATGATAGAGCTTGTACCTGGTACAGCGCCGATAGCAAAGAGACCTTATCGGATGTCCACCGAAGAACTGGTAGAAATGAAGAAGCAACTTGAAGATTTAATGGAGAAAGGATTCATCAGACCAAGTTCGTCGCCGTGGGGAGCGCCAGTTCTGTTTGTCAAGAAGAAGGACGGGAGTTTCAGGATGTGCATTGACTGCCGTGCACTCAATGAAGTCACCGTGAAGAATAAGTACATGCTACCCAGGATCGATGACTTGTTTGACCAGCTGAGAGGAGCCGGAGTTTTCTCCAAGATTGATCTGAGATCGGGATACCATCAGTTGAAGATCCGATCAGAAGATATCCCGAAGACTGCATTCTCGTCAAGATACGGACATTACGAGTTTACTGTTATGTCCTTTGGTCTGACGAATGCGCTAGCATATTTCATGAATATGATGAACAAGGTGTTCATGGAGTATTTGGACAAGTTTGTTGTTGTGTTCATAGATGATATTCTAATCTACTCCAAGACAGAGGATGAATATGCAGAGCACTTGAGGCGAGTTTTGGAAAAGCTAAGGGAACAGCAACTCTTCGCCAAGTTCAGCAAGTGTGACTTTTGGAAGGACAAGGTGGAATTCCTCGGACATGTAATGACCGCAGAAGGAGTCACCGTAGATCCAAGCAAGGTAGAAGCTGTGTTACATTGGGAGCAGCCAAAGACCGTGACCCAGATCCGGAGTTTCCTTGGAATGGCAGGTTACTACCGCCGTTTCATTGAAGGCTTTTCGACAATTGCGAAACCTCTTACGCAATTGCTGAAAAAGGGGAAGAAGTTTGCATGGACGCCAGAGTGCGAGAAAGGTTTTCAAGAACTTAAGAAGCGATTGACATCAGCCCCGGTGTTGGTCTTACCGGACGTCAATCAGAACTTCGATATTTATTGTGATGCATCGCGTCAAGGACTTGGATGTGTGCTGATGCAGAATGGAAAAGTCGTCGCTTATGCATCTAGGCAGTTGAGGCCACATGAGGAGAATTATCCGACACATGACCTAGAGCTAGCTGCCGTAGTGCATGCCTTGAAATTATGGCGTCACTATTTAATTGGAAACAGATGTGAAGTATACACGGACCATAAGAGTCTTAAGTACATCTTCACCCAATCAGACCTGAATATGAGACAAAGGAGATGGTTGGAGTTGATCAAGGACTACAATGTTGGAATCCATTACCATCCCGGAAAGGCCAACGTAGTTGCCGATGCTCTGAGTCGGAAAAGCCATACCGTGAATATGTTGCTAGCCACAAGCCAGGATGAGCTATGTGAGGATTTCCAGAGAATGCAGATTGAAGTCGTACCAGAAGGATTCTTAGCCGCATTAGAAGTTAAGCCTACCCTGGAAGATCAGATCCGAGAAGGACAGGAAGATGATGACAAGATCCGCAGGATTAAGTCCAACATGGATGAAGGCAAGGCAGAGGACTTCAAGTTGGATGAACAAGGCACGTTATGGATGAAGGATCGAATTTGTGTGCCGAACAAGAAGGAACTGAAGCAGCTGATTCTAGAAGAAGCCCATGACTCTAAGTATTCAATTCATCCTGGAAGCGCCAAGATGTATCAAGATTTGAAGGAAAGATTCTGGTGGCCGAGCATGAAGCGTGAGGTTGCCGAGCACGTTACCTTTGTGCGACATATGCCAGAGAGTCAAGGCAATGCATCAGAGACCAGCAGGATTGCTACAGCCGTTGAAGATACCTGAGTGGAAGTGGGAGGAAATCGGAATGGACTTCATTACCGGTTTGCCGAAAACTCAAGGAGGATATGATTCTATATGGGTTATAGTGGATCGCTTGACCAAGGTTGCCCATTTTATCCCTGTGAAGACCACTTACTCGGGAGATAAGTTAGCAGAGTTGTACATAATCAGGATCGTCTGTTTGCACGGAGTGCCAAAGAGGATTGTATCGGACAGAGGTACCCAATTTACCTCAAGATTCTGGAATAAGTTGCATGAAGCCATGGGAACCCATTTGAACTTCAGTACGGCATATCATCCACAGACGGATGGTCAGACCGAAAGAGTCAATCAGATTCTGGAGGATATATTAAGAGCGTGTGCATTGGCTTATGCTACCTCTTGGGATAAAAGTCTGCCGTATGCTGAGTTCAGTTACAACAACAGTTATCAGACAAGCCTACAGATGTCACCTTTTGAGGCACTGTATGGTCGACCCTGTCGGACACCGTTGAACTGGAATGAGACAGGTGAAAGCCGTGTCTTTGTGCCGGATATTCTTCAAGAAGCCGAAGAACAAATTGCCATGATCAGGGAGAGATTAAAGATAGCCCAATCGCGACAGAAGAGTTATGCTGACAACCATCGCCGAGACTTGAGTTTTGAACTAGAGGATTTCGTGTATCTCAGAGTCACACCGCTCAGAGGAGTAAAGAGATTCCATGCCAAAGGAAAACTCGCGCCGAGATATGTTGGACCATTCAAGGTTCTCAGCCGCAGAGGTGAAGTTGCTTATCAGTTGGAATTACCGCAGTCACTAGCAGGAGTACATGACGTGTTCCACGTGTCCCAGTTGAAGAAGTGTCTCCGAGTACTTGAGGAACAGACATCGCTAGAGTCAATCGAGCTTCAAGAGGATCTAACTACAAGGAGCACCCCGTTAAGGTTCTGGACACAATGGACCGTGAGACGAGAAACAAGTCAACCCGTTTCTGCAGAGTCCAATGGAGCAACCACGCGGAGAGTGAAGCGACTTGGGAGCGCGAAGAGGATTTGAAGAAAGAGTTTCCGAACCTATTTCTTTAGAAAGCCCTGAATCTCGGGGATGAGATTCTGTTAAGGGGGGAGGTTTGTAACACCCCAAAATTTTGCTTTTCTTAAATTCATGTGTGATTTGGCACTTTGGTGAATTTTTGGAATTTTCTGGAATTTATTTGGATTTATTTGGAATTTATTTGAATTTATTCCATTTTGAAATAATTAAAGAATTTAACTTTGCAAATAAAAATTTGTTGGAAATATTTTATTTGAGTCCAAAATCCCCCAAAATATTTTCCAGAATTTTTCTAAGTATTTTGCTATTTTTCTTGAATTAAATGAATTTTTGGAAATTATTTTGAATATTAAATCGCTGGAAAATCAACTTGGGTCGAGTACTGTTCATCCGACCGAGTCGGAACCCGAGTCAGACTTTAGTCTGACCCGAGCCACGTGACTCGACCGAACCCAACCCTAAACATAATCGATCCCGACCGTTGGATCGAGATCCAACGGTCCGGATTGGACCGCAACGGTTCGAGCCGAAACCGGGCTGGATCCGATCGGGCCCGCGCGATCGTGACTGTCGATCGTGCCATGTGGACGGCTCTCTGTCGTCGTCACCGCCGAATCCGAGCCGGATTCCTCCGCCGCGTAGCCGCCGTGTTCCGTTAGGGTTCCGATTTGTGCGCGCATCCCGGGGTTATTTAATGCGTGGGACATCGCCCGAGGTTGCCCTTCTCCGCGCGCACCCGAAACCCTAGCCTACCGAGCTTAAGCCGCCGCCAGTTTTCCGCAATCGCTCGCCGTAGTAGCTCTCTTCTCCGCCTCGATTTTTGCTTTGTTCCGCCGCCGTCCGCCGTCCTCCGCCGCTCGTGGCTGATTCGGGATCTCGTGGATTTAGGCGAGTCTGGGCGCACACCTCACTTCGCCGGAGCGTGCCCAAAACGCCGAGGCCGTGGTCGCCGTCTTCATCTCCGGCCGAGCCAGCCCCGCTGCGCAGCCATCACCGCCCCGAGCTCGGACAGCCGTCCGATCAAAATCCAACGGCCGCGGTGAGTCCACGTTTCCCCGAAACCCTAGAACCTAGATCT
Organism: Rhipidocladum racemiflorum; assembly: GCA_036346355.1. Classification (NCBI taxonomy): domain Eukaryota; kingdom Viridiplantae; phylum Streptophyta; class Magnoliopsida; order Poales; family Poaceae; genus Rhipidocladum; species Rhipidocladum racemiflorum. The sequence continues at coordinate 35,530,883 of CM070589.1, read as the reverse complement.
ATTCTCAACCGTTGGATCTAGATCCAACGGCTTAGATTGAGTCACAGAGCACGCGTTGCACCGCAATGGATCCAATTTGGACCGTCCGATCTAGATCGTACGGCCCAGATCCGCCGCGTTACCCCAAACGCGTGACACTTGGATCTAATCCGCGCCATCGATATTCAAATCAACGGCCGGGATTGCGCCACGTACGTCCTAACTGCGCCCACGCGCGTGAGCACATGTCTCTGACACGCGGGGCCCGCGTGTTAGAGGGCCCACGCGGGCGTGAACCCGCGCCGCTGACAGGGCGGACCCACCTGTCAGCGACCGTGCGCCGTGTACCGGATCCACCGTGGACCCGTGCCGCCCGTGGACCCAGTCCATGGACCGGACACGTGGCAGCGCCCGGGAGGTGCCACGTGTCATGCTGACGTCAGCATGACGTCATCACGGGACCCGTTCGGTGGTGACGTCAGCAAGTTCACGTGCACCAATCGGATGCTGACACGTGTCACTGCTGACGCAATAAATCATTTTCCGAAAAAGAAATTATTTAATTAATTCGGTTTATTGATTCAAATTTAGATTCAAACTTCAAACGCTTATAACTTTTGCAATTTAACTCCGATTTGAGTGATTCAAATTTCTAAATTTGTATAAAATTGAGATCTACCTAATGATGAATTTTATTTAATTTTTGGACTAAAGTTTTTCTCTGTAATATTATTTAATTGATTATTTAAACTTCAAAATGCTATAACTTTCGCGTTTAAACTCCGAATTTGACGATTCCTGTTTCTAAAAATTCATAAAATTATGTTCTCTCTGTTTATGAACTTTATTTGGATGTTTGGACACTTTTTGTCTACTGTTTTATTCATTTGTTGTTATTTGCACACGTTACGAGTAGACGTTGAAGTGCCGGAAGGATTCGAAGGAGAAGTATTGACCCAGGAGCCAGCTCAGGACCAAGAACAAGTGCTATTTGAAGGCAAGTTATGCTTTGACCATATTGATCCTATTTTGAAACATATTTTGATTTAACTTATTGCATGCTAGTTCAATTAGAAAATACTTTATTTAATTCTGGGAATTAGATAAATGCCTAATTGCTGTATGACACCTTGGTTAATTAAATTGTGCCATGACCCTTGTCACCCTAGTTGTGGTTTACTAGTTGGACATTACTAAATTGCCAACATGGGAAATTAGATCGTTGTAGTATATTGCTTAGACCTGCTACGTGCTCATGACATGATTTTGGACGATCAAATATTAATATGGACTTAATGATATATTGAACCTGTTTTGGAAAAGTATCATGTGAAGTTGATGGCACGTGGTGCATGGTAATCAACTGGGGGTTTGATAAATAGCTTTTGACTGGGGCATGTGTCAAGATTGATCGGGTGGGCCAGTTGTGGCACCGGAAACGTTGGTTTGGTTCTTCGGGTAGTCTTGCCCTAGTCACCCTACGGACTTAACCTTGCAAGCCTTTGAACTGGGTCAAACGTGCAACCACATGTCTGTAATGGGACGGACCTAGTTGATTAAGTTGCTAATAACGTACCTGTGGGACCTCAGGATGTCAACTACACCCTTTGTGTAAGTTGTACGGGGGAGCGTACCGGGGCTGCGGCCAGGTACCCATATAACGGTTGGTTGGCCTAAACTTCGCCTTAGCTAAGGGAAGGGTTAGTGTGCAACACCGGAGAGGACCACTTGTATTGTTAGAAGTTTCCGAAAGACTTTGTTACGGGAACACGCCTTTGTGGTGTTTGACTGTATCTTGTGGGTAAAGTGCATAACCTCTGCAGAGTGTAAAATCTATTCGAATAGCCGTGTCCGCGGTATTGAACATCGCTCGGGAATTACAGTAAAGGGTTAGACTTTCTTGAAAATAACTTGGACTTGAAAGGTGGGGTTTGGTTAAACAATGATGTCGATGGAAATGTGGATTAGGAATGGGAAAGATGTTGATTAAACTCCTGGAAAAGTTATTGATCTTATACTTGTTTCTATTGCTTTCGAATCTACTTATGCTACTTGTCAAATGTCGCTTTTACTGCAAATATACCCTGAGCTATTCCTTTGTATTAAGCCATGCATGTAGTATATTAGCTTGCATTCTGTGCATGACTTGCTGAGTACCAAGTACTCACCCTTGCCACAATACAACACCAGTTGAAGAGGAGTCTACACCAGCTTTGGAGGAGGAGCTCCAAGAGGAACCGTCTACTGTGGTATACTGGATGGCGCCACGAAGTTATTTCATTTTCCGCTACTATTATTTCTCTCTTAATAAGTTCGCCCTGCGTGGCGTATATTTGTAACTCGACCATAAGGTCGAGCAACCAGTTTGACTATTTAATTAAAGTACTTTATTAGTATCGAGTGGTATGATTGTGATATTTACCGATGTTAAGACTGTGTGCACTAGCGCGTTCCTGGACTAGTGTTGAATACACAGAGGGTCCGGATTTGCAAATTCGGGTCTCGACAATGCGCCAGAGTGCTACCACCGGCTGCATAATTCTGGGTGAAGGGCGTGTGGTAGCTACGGTTTGGGAATTCCGAATTCCTACTGAGTTTCTTAACCCTACAGCTAGCACCACCTCCCTTTAAACAGATGCCCCATAATGGGCTCTACATTAGAGGCCCATTAAGAACTTAAAACCCATCAGAATTTGGATCACCATCCAAATTTCGTCCCAACCCTTCAAGCGTGCGAACCTATAGTTTCACGTAACCTAGACTTGGCTCAAGTACTCTTACTAAATCACTAATCGGTAGCAGTCCCTAGCAGGATGTGCCGACTGCTAACTATATATAAAGTTCACATCGGATAAACCTAAACAATGCTTAGTTATATGCATTTCCTTTTGCCTTTTGATATCAGTCAAACTCAAGGAAAGTACATGTAACACCCCAAAATTTTGCTTTTCTTAAATTCATGTGTGATTTGGCACTTTGGTGAATTTTTGGAATTTTCTGGAATTTATTTGGATTTATTTGGAATTTATTTGAATTTATTCCATTTTGAAATAATTAAAGAATTTAATTTTGCAAATAAAATTTTGTTGGAAATATTTTATTTGAGTCCAAAATGTTCCAAAATATTTTCCAGAATTTTTCTGGAATTTTTCTGAGTATTTTGCTATTTTTAATGAATTAAATGAATTACTGGGACTTATTTTAAATATTAAATCGCTGGAAAATCGAACCGACTTTCTTCGTTTCATCCGATCGAGCCCGAAGTCGACTCGAGTTCGAGTCCGACCGAGCCACGTGACTCGACCGAACCAACTCCAAAACCTAATCGATCCCAACCGTTGGATCAAGATCCAACGGTCAGGATTTCCCCGTACCGCTTCGGTCGAATCCGGCCCGGATCCGATCGCGTCCACGCGATCGTGGCCGTTGATCGTGCCACGTGGACGGCTGTGCGTCGTCATCTCCGCCGAGTCCGAGCCGGACTCCGCCGCCGCGCCCGCCGCCGTGGAGAATTAGGTTTCCGTCTCGGGCACGAACGCCGAGGCTATTTAAAGCCCGGGTCACGCCCCGAGGTTGCCCTCCTCCGTGCGCACCCGTGTCCCGAGCCATCTCGCCGAGCCGTCGCCGTTTGCCGTCTGAGCTCGTCAGAGTTGGAAGAGGTGTCCGCCGCGTTTGCGCCGTTTTCCGCCGCCGTCCGTCGTCTTCCGCCGAAGGAGCCAGATCCGAGTCCCGGCCGAGACGCCCCGAAGAGACCACCCACTTCGCCGGAGCGCGTGCCGAAACGCCGTCGGTGTGGTCTTCGTTCTCAACGCCGGCCGGATCTCCGTGGACATCGCAGACTGCGAAGCTTCTCAACCGTCGGATCTTCATCGCACGGTCCAGATTCGCCCACGTCACCCACGGTAAAGAATCACGTGTTAATCTCCAGATCTAATCTCAACCGTTAGATCTAGATCCAACGGCTTAGATTGAACCACGTTAATAGCAATAGATTGGATCTTGACCGTCCGATCAAGATCGAACGGTCCAGATCAGTGGGGTTGTTTTCCAAGCGCTTTAGCCAGATCTAATCTGGGCCGTTGATTTTCAAATCAACGGCCGAGATTGCGCCACGTGTCGGGAAGCCTGACCGTCGTGGTCAGCGCCGTCCACGCTGGCAGCGTAGGACGCCGACACGCAGGCCCGCGTGTCGAGGGCCCACCGTCACGATCGTGAGCCGTGGCCGAGCCCACTGCGGACCGAGCCGAGATCCGTGCGCCAGGTCCGTGGACCCGAGGCCACGCTGTCGTCACCCGATTGGTCCACGTGTCCTCGCCGACGCAATAATTAATTTCAAAAAAGAAAATGATTTGTTAATTCAAATAATGATTTGATTTTGTTTCAAACTTCAAACGCTTATAACTTTTGCGTTTCAACTCCGATTTGAGTGATTCAAATTTCTAAATTTGTATAAAATTGAGATCTACCTAAATATGAATTTTATTTAATTTTTGGACAAAAGTTTTTCTCTGCAAAATTATTTAATTGATTATTTAAACTTTAAATAATCATAACTTTTAAGGCCTTAACTCCAAATTTGACGATTCCAGTTTCTAAAAACTCATAAAATTATGTTCTCTCTGTTTATGGATTTTATTTGGATGTTTGGACACTTTTTGCCTATTGTTTATTCGTGTATTTGCTATTTGCACGCTTTACGAGTAGACGTTGAAGTGCCTAAGGATTCAAGGAGAAGTATTGACTCAGGATCCAACTCAAGACCAAGAGCAAGTACTTTTTGAAGGCAAGTTGTGCTTTGACCATGTTGATCCTATTTCGAAATCTATTTTGATTTAAACTATTGCATGCTAGTTCAATTAGAAAAATACTTTGTTTAAACATGGTGGTTAGATAAATACCAATTTCTTTGTATGACACCTTGATTATTTAAGTATGTGCCATGACCCCTTGTCACCCTAGTTGTGGACTACTAGTTGGACATTATTAAATTGCCAACATGGGTTTAGACCGTCGTAGTATAACGCTTAGACACTCACGTGCTCATAACATGATTTTGGATAATCAAATGTTAATATTGACTTAATGATATATTGAACCTGTTTTGGAAAGGTATCATGTGATGTTGATGGCACGTGGTGCATGGTAATCAATCGGGTTTGATAAACAGCTTTCGGGGCATGTGGCAAGAGTAATCAGGTGGGCCAGTTGTGGCATTGAGAGTGTTGATTTGGTTCTTCGGGTAGTCTTGCCCTGGTCACCCTAAGGACTTAACCTTGCAAGCCTTTGAACTAGGTCTAACGTGCAACCACATGTCTGTAATGGGACGGACCTAGTTGACTAAGTTGCTAATAACGCACTGTGGGACCTCAGGAGGTCAACTACACCCTTTGTGTAAGTTGTACGGGGGAGCGTACCGGGGCTGAGGCCAGGTACCCATCTAACGGTTGATTGGCCTAGACTTCGCCTTAGCGAAGGGAAGGGTTAGTGCGCAATAACCGGGGAGGACCACTTGTATTGTTAGAAGTCTCCGAAAGACTTTGTTACGGAACTCGCCTTTGTGGTGTTTGACTGTATCTTGTGGGTAAAGTGCATAACCTCTGCAGAGTTTAGAATCTATTCGAATAGCCGTGTCCGCGGTATTGGACATCGCTCGGGAATTACAGTCAAGGGTTAGATTTTCTCAAAAATAACTTTGGTTTGAAAAGTTGGGTTGAATTAATAATGATGTTGATGGAAATGTGGATTAGGATGGGAGAGATGTTTACCAAACTTCTTGAAAAGTTATTTATGTTTTACTTATTTCTACTGCTTTCGAATCTACTTATATTACTTGTCCAATGCTTTTTACTGCAAATATACCTTGAGTTATTCCTTTGTACCAAGCCATGCATATAGTATATTAGCTTGCATTCTGTGCATGACTTGCTGAGTACCAAGTGCTCACCCTTGCCTCAACACAACACCAGTTGAAGAGGAGACTACACCAACTTCGGAGGAGGAGTTCCAAGAGGACCCGTCTACTTAGGGAAGCGAGCCCAGTCAGTTGCCTGTGGTATACTGGATGGCGCCACGAAGTTATTTGATTTTCCGCTGCTATTATTTTTCTCTGAATAAATTTCGCCTTGCGAGGCATATATTTGTAACTTGACCATAAGGTCGAGTAACCAGTTTGACTATTTAATTAAAGTACTTTATTAGTATCGAGTGGTATGATTGTGATATTTACCGATGTTAAGACTGTGTGCACTAGCGCGTTCCTGGACTAGTGCTGAATACACAGAGGGTCCGGATTTGCAAATTCGGGGTCCCGACAGAGGTGGTATCAGAGCCATACTGACTGTAGGCTCAACCCTAGCTAGAATGGTCGTAGTGAGGATAAAACCTATTTTCTAAAGCTAAAAATTTGTGAAGACAAGAAATGACATCTCGACTTATCCCCTTCTCTCTTTTCTTGTCTCTTGCTGAAATTTTTCCTCACATTGTCACAATTTAAAAATTCCGAGTTCTTACGTAAAGCACTCTTGTGACAGATGGAGGAAGAGTTCAACTACGTTGATCTGGGAGTTGGTCACGCCGCGGAACTTTGGCATATGCTACAAACTCTCGGAGATTTTGAGAAACCGCAATACCAAGTGGAAATGATTAGACAAGCGGGATTGATCAAGGCTTGTGACGTGAAGATTGAGGTACCTGCTAGGAAAAGGGCCTGTGCAATCGCCCGATACACCTGCCGCCAGGAGATCTACAATGCAGATGGGTATCCAAGAGGTATCACGACGAGCAATGCGGCACGTTACCGTATCTACGCCAGAGAGTTGGAGAGCACGGTGTTCCGTTATCATCCGCGCAGCGATAACCTTCTTGACCAAGGCGATTCAGATGAGGATGCCACGGTTACAGCTTGGCACGATTTGTTGTCGCCAGGAGGATGTACTAGATAATACAAGCAAGGAGCTACGTAAGGCCCGCAAGGAGATCACGGCGAAAAGAACAGATGGCGGGAAGCTCAAGAGTATGTGGCACACCTTCTGCGAAGGATTGACGAGTTGGAGATGACTTTGTACGGACTGCACCCAGGCCAAGATTGAGCTACACGAGCCAGATCCAGAGGAGTCGATCTCGATGAGGACATCGCTTCTTCGACTACCACAGAGGACACAGCTTGCCGGACATGGCAATCGTTTCGGCGCCTATGCCACAAAGACCCGCACGTGCCGTGGAGGTTTTCTCGATGAGTGAGCATAGGTTCTATAGTGAGACTCCTTCGCCGAGTCGTGTCATAGAATAAAGAGTCACCCTTTAGGCGTTAGACTCCAGAGTTAGTTCGAGTTGGATTTTCATTGTTTGCTGAGTGTGCAGTATGTGTTGCAAGGCCCTTAGGCATTGTAAGCAGCCATACCAAGTTATTAATAATAAAGTTGGACCTTAAAGTTACACCTTTCGCCCCGCATAAGTTCCATATTACTTGTCTATTCTTGTTTCCCTCTCATCTCTAAACCTAGAGCAAATCGACAGATGGTGAACACCCGTGGAAACTTTGGAGGCAATGGAAGTGGTTCTCGCCCGAAAACCCCAATGAGGGAGCACCAAAGCACCGCCACCGGATGTGCAGAATTTCGAGCTTTTCTCGCTGCCTGCACTCGCTGATGCATGCTATGATGCAACAAATGCAGCACGTCACCGCCAGGTCACGCTAATCAAGTTAATCGTGACCACGACAGAATACAAGGCCGCCGAGTTCATGAGAACTCACCCACCCACTTTCTCCGGGAATGCCAATCCATTGGAGGCCGATGATTGGTTAAGATCAATCGAGAGGAAGCTACACATAGCTCAATGCATAGGAAATGAGAAGGTACTCTACGCTTCTCATCGCTTGGAAGGAACAAACACGAATGGTGGGAGAACTTCGTGCCACGCAAGAGAACCCTCAAGATATCACTTGGGAAGAGTTCACAAACAGCATTCGACAAAGATCACGTGCCTGAAGGAATCATGGACCTTAAGAAGGAGGAGTTCAGAGCATCAAGCAAGGTAATCACCAGTGGTCGACTACCTGAACAAGTTCACACAGCCTAGCACGCTACGCACCGAGGATGTAGCGACAGATAAATCCAGGCATACCTCGTTTTATGAAGGGACTTAACTCAGATTGCAAGTAGGATTGATCACCCACACCTTTCCAGATTTCCAAGAGCTGGTGAATAAAGCACTTATTCTTGAGGACAAGCGCAAGGAACTGGATGAGAACAGAAGCGCAGGATGCAACAAAGAAGGATCACGCCAGGAACGCAATAGCGCTGAGAGTTGCACCAAATCAATTCTTGATTCCAACCACCGAACGCAACAAGGACACCATCCTCAAAGCACCAAGACACTGTCAATCGTAACTACTGCACTCAAACCCCGCTAGAAACACTACTCGAGGCAACAAAGAAGGAACAAGGAGACGCTGCTACAATCGCAACGAGCCAGACACTTTGCCAACAGCTTGTCCGAAGAAGACAAAGCAGGAGTGACCCGCCGCTTCAATCTAGGAACCACCCCAGCTAGGACGCCAAAGACAGGAGCCGCACCCTGCATCAGGTGAGAGGCCGAGTCAACCATGTCACCGCAGATGCACCGCAGAATGCTACGGACATCGTCTTTGGGTAAGTTACTTGTTAACTCAAGACTGCAACGGTTTTGTTTGACTCTGGAGCTTCGCATTCGTTCGTTTCGCAAGGCTTTGCTACTAGAAATGATTTGAGGATTGCAAGACTTAGATGCATGCTTTTAGTTCAAACCCCTGGTTCCGAACTCCGGACGAAAGTAGGATGTTCCGGGGTGAGAATACTAATAGATGGAATAGAGTTCCTAGCAAACCTTATTATATTGGAAACCTAGACCTTAGACGTCATATTGGGAATGGATTGGTTATCCAAGCACAAGGCCGTATTGGATTGTGGACGAAGGACTATCTCAGTTGAGAGCCCTTGTGGAAAGAAAGTGGAATTTCAAGCTACTGCTGTTAGAGAAGGACAGCTTGATGGTTAACAAGCATCAAGACAATCATCATAGAGGATGTCTCCGTAGTGAATGAGTACCCAGATGTTTTTCCCCGAAGATCTACCTAGTATGCCGCCAGACAGGGACATAGAGTTTGTGATAGAGCTTGTACTGCACAAAGACCGATAGCAAAGAGACCTTATCGGATGTCCACCGAGGAGTTGGTAGAGATGAAGAAACAGCTAGAAGAGTTAATGGAGAAAGGATTTATTAGACCGAGCTCGTCGCCGTGGGGAGCACCAGTTTTGTTTGTCAAGAAAAAGGACGGAAGTTTCAGGATGTGCATCGATTACCGTGCACTCAATGAAGTCACCGTGAAGAATAAGTATCCGCTACCCAGGATTGATGATTTGTTTGATCAGCTGAGAGGAGCCGGAGTTTTCTCCAAGATTGATCTGAGATCGGGATACCATCAGTTGAAGATCCGATCAGAAGATATTCCGAAGACTGCATTCTCGTCAAGATATGGACATTACGAGTTATAGTTATGTCCTTTGGACTGACGAATGCGCCAGCTTATTTCATGAATATGATGAATAAGGTGTTCATGGAATATTTGGACAAGTTTGTCGTCGTGTTCATAGATGATATTCTAATCTACTCCAAAACGGAGGATGAACATGCCGGACACTTAAGGCGAGTTTTGGAAAAGCTGAGGAACAAAGAACTTTTCGCCAAGTTCAGCAAGTGTGATTTTTGGAAGGACAAGGTGGAGTTTCTTGGACATGTAATGACCGCATGAAGGAGTCGCCAGTAGATCCAAGCAAAGTAGAAGCCGTGGTTACATTGGGAGCACCAAGACCGTGACCCGCATTCGGAGTTTCCTTGGAATGGCAGGATACTACCGCCGTTTCATCGAAGGCTTCTCGACAATTGCGAAACCTCTTACGCAATTGCTGAAGAAGGAAAAGAAGTTTGCATGGACGCCGAATGTGAGAAAGGATTTTAGGAGTCAAGAAGCGATTGACATCAAGACCGGTGTTAGTTCTACCGGATGTTGCTCAAAGCTTCGATATTTATTGTGACGCATCGCGCCAAGGACTTGGATGTGTCTGATGCAGAATGGAAAGGTAAATCGCTTATGCATCAAGGCGCTTGAGGCCGCATGAGGAAAATTATCCGACACATGACCTAGAGTTGGCTGCCGTAGTGCATGCTTTGAAGATATGGCGCCACTATCTGATTGGAAACAGATGTGAAGTATATATGGATCATAAGAGCCTTAAGTACATATTCACCCAATCGGATCTGAATATGAGGCAGAGGAGATGGTTAGAGTTGATCAAGGACTATAATGTTGGAATCCATTACCATCCCTGAAGGCCAACGAGTAGCCGATGCTCTGAGTCGGAAAAGCCATAACGTGAGTACGTTGCTAGCCACAAGTCAGGATGAGTTATGTGAGGATTTTCAGAAAATGAAGATTGAGGTTGTACCTAGCGGATTCTTGGCCGCATTAGAAGTAAAGCCTACCCTAGAGGATCGATCCGAGAAGGATGTATGATGATGACAAGATCCGCAGGATTAAGTTCATCAAGGAGGAAGGCAAGGCAGAGGACTTCAAGTTGGATGAGCAAGGCACGTTGTGGATGAAGGATCGCATTTGTGTGCCTAACAAGAAGGAGTTAAAGCAATCGATTCTCGAAGAAGCCCATGACTCCAAGTACTCAATTCATCCCGAAGCGCCAAGATGTATCAGATCTCAAGGAGAGATTCTGTGGCCGAGTATGAAACGTGAAGTTGCCGAGCATGTTGCATTGTGCGGCGTATGCCAGAGAGTCAAGGCAATGCATCGAGACCAGCGAGGATTGCTACAACAATGAAAATACTTGAGTGGAAGTGGGAGGAAATCGGAATGGATTTCATTACCGGTTTGCCAAGACTCAAGGAGGTTATGACTCCATATGGGTTATAGTGGATCGCTTGACTAAAGTAGCCCATTTTATCCCCGTGAAGACCACTTACTCGGAGATAAATTAGCGTAATTGTACATGATCGGGATTGTCTGCTTGCACGGAGTGCCAAAGAGGATTGTATCGGACGAGAGGTACCCAATTTACCTCAAGGTTCTGGAATAAGTTGCATGAAGCCATGGGAACCCGCTTGAACTTCAAGATACCTTATCATCCACGCACGGATGGACAGACCGAAAGAGTCAACCAGATTCTGGAGGATATGTTGAGAGCTTGTGCATTAGCTTATGCTACCTCTTGGGATAAGAGTTTGCCGTATGCCGAGTTCGATTACAACAATAGTTATCGTGCTAGTTTACGATGTCACCTTTTGAGGCATTAGTATGGTCGACCCTGTCGGACGCCATTGAATTGGAATGAGACCGGCGAGCGCCGTGTCTTTGGGCCTGATATTCTTCAAGAGGCTGAAGAGCAGATCGCCATGATTAGGGAAAGGTTGAAGATAGCCCAATCACGACAAAAGAGTTATGCTGACAACCGTCGCCGAGACTTGAGTTTTGAATCAGAAGACTTTGTATACCTCAGAGTTACGCCTCTCAGGGGAGTTAAGAGGTTCCATGCCAAAGGGAAACTCGCACCCCGTTATGTTGGACCATTTAAGATTTTGAGCCGCAGAGGCGAAGTTGCTTATCAGCTGGAGTTGCCGCAGTCGTTAGCAGGAGTGCATGACGTATTCCATGTGTCCCAGTTGAAGAAGTGTCTCCGAGTTCCTGAGGAACAGACACCGCTAGAGTTAATTGAGTTGCAAGAGGATTTGACTTATAAGGAGCATCCCGTGAGGATTCTAGACACAATGGATCGAGAGACCAGAAATAAGTCAACCCGCTTCTCAGAGTTCAAAGGAGCAACCATGAAGAAAGCGAAGCGACTTTGGGAGGCGAAGAGGATTTGAGGAAAGAGTTTCCAAACCTATTCTCAGAGGAGCCCCGAATCTCGGGACGAGATTCTATTAAGGGGGGAGGTTTGTAACACCCCAAAATTTTGCTTTTCTTAAATTCATGTGTGATTTGGCACTTTGGTGAATTTTTGGAATTTTCTGGAATTTATTTGGATTTATTTGGAATTTATTTGAATTTATTCCATTTTGAAATAATTAAAGAATTTAATTTTGCAAATAAAATTTTGTTGGAAATATTTTATTTGAGTCCAAAATGTTCCAAAATATTTTCCAGAATTTTTCTGGAATTTTTCTGAGTGTTTTGCTATTTTTAATGAATTAAATGAATTACTGGGACTTATTTTAAATATTAAATCGCTGGAAAATCGAACCGAGTCGGTTACTGTTTATCCGACCGAGCCCGAGTCAGACTCGAGTTCGAGTCCGACCCGAGCCACGTGACTCGACCGAACCAACTCCAAAACCTAATCGATCCCAACCGTTGGATCAAGATCCAACGGCCGATTTCCCGCATCGCTTCTGGCCGAATCCGCCCGGATCCGATCGCGCCCACGCCGATCGCGGGCCGTTGATCGTGCCACGTGGACGGCTGTGAGTCGTCGTCTCCGCCGAGTCCGAGCCGGACTCCGCCGCCGCGCCCGCCGCCGTGGAGAATTAGGTTTCCGTCTCGGGCACGAACGCCGAGGCTATTTAAAGCCCGGGTCACGCCCCGAGGTTGCCCTCCTCCGCGGCGCACTGTCCCCGAGCCATCTCGCCGAGCCGTCGCCGCTTGCCGTCTGAGCTCGCCAGTAGTTGGAAGAGGTGTCCGCCGCGTTTGCGCCGCTTTCCGCCGTCCGTCGTCTTCCGCCGAGAAGGAGCCCAGATCCGGAGTCCCCGCTTCGAGACGCCCCCGAAGAGACCACCCACTTCGCTGGAGCGTGCCCGAAACGCCGTCGGTGTGGTCTTCGTTCTCAACGCCGACCGCTGGAGCTCCGCCGTGGACATCGCAGACCCGCGAAGCTTCTCAACCGTCGGATCTTCATCGCACGGTCCAGATTCGCCCACGTCACCCACGGTAAAGAATCACGTGTTAATCTCCAGATCTAATCTCAACCGTTAGATCTAGATCCAACGGCTTAGATTGAACCACATTAATAGCAATAGATTGGATCTTGACCGTCCGATCAAGATCGAACGGTCCAGATCAGTGGGGTTGTTTTCCATGCGCTTTAGCCAGATCTAATCTGGGCCGTTGATTTTCAAATCAACGGCCGAGATTGCGCCACGTGTTGGGAAGCCTGACCGTCGCGGTCAGCGCCGTCCACGCGCGCGTGCGTGTGACGCTGACACGCGGGGCCCGCGTGTCAGAGGGCCCACCTGTCAGCGACCGTGAGCCGTGGGCCGAGCCCACAGTGGACCGAGCCGAGACCGTGCGCCGGGTCCGTGGACCCGAGGCCACGTGTCGTCACCCGATTGGTCCACGTGTCCCTGCTGACGCAATAATTAATTTCCGAAAAAAGAAAATGATTTGTTAATTCGAAATAATGATTTCAGATTTTGTTTCAAACTTCAAACGCTTATCACTTTTGCGTTTCAACTCCGATTTGAGTGATTCAAATTTCTAAATTTGTATAAAATTGAGATCTACCTAAATATGAATTTTATTTAATTTTTGGACTAAAGTTTTTCTCTGCAAAATTATTTAATTGATTATTTAAACTTTAAATAATCATAACTTTTGCGTCTTAACTCCAAATTTGACGATTCCAGTTTCTAAAAACTCATAAAATTATGTTCTCTCTATTTATGGATTTTATTTGGATGTTTGGACACTTTTTGCCTATTGTTTATTCGTGTATTTGCTATTTGCACGCTTTACGAGTAGACGTTGAAGTGCCGGAAGGATTCGAAGGAGAAGTATTGACTCAGGATCCAACTCAAGACCAAGAACAAGTACTTTTTGAAGGCAAGTTGTGCTTTGACCATGTTGATCCTATTTCGAAATCTATTTTGATTTAAACTATTGCATGCTAGTTCAATTAGAAAAATACTTTGTTTAAACATGGGGGTTAGATAAATACCAATTTGCTGTATGACACCTTGATTATTTAAGTATGTGCCATGACCCCTTGTCACCCTAGTTGTGGACTACTAGTTGGACATTATTAAATTGCCAACATGGGTTTAGACCGTCGTAGTATACTGCTTAGACCTGCTACGTGCTCATAACATGATTTTGGATAATCAAATGTTAATATTGACTTAATGATATATCGAACCTGTTTTGGAAAGGTATCATGTGATGTTGATGGCACGTGGTGCATGGTAATCAACTGGGGTTTGATAAACAGTTTTCGACCGGGGCATGTGGCAAGAGTAATCAGGTGGGCCAGCCAGGCATTGGGAGTGTTGATTTGGTTCTTCGGGTAGTCTTGCCCTGGTCACCCTAAGGACTTAACCTTGCAAGCCTTTGAACTGGGTCTAACGTGCAACCACATGTCTGTAATGGGACGGACCTAGTTGACTAAGTTGCTAATAACGCACTGTGGGACCTCGTGAGGTCAACTACACCCTTTGTGTAAGTTGTATGCGGGGAGCGCATGCAGGCTGAGGCCAGGTACCCATCTAACGGTTGATTGGCCTAGACTTCGCCTTAGCGAAGGGAAGGGTTAGTGCTTAATAACCGGGAGGACCACTTGTATTGTTAGAAGTTTCCGAAAGACTTTGTTACGGGAACTCGCCTTTGTGGTGTTTGACTGTATCTTGTGGGTAAAGTGCATAACCTCTGCAGAGTTTAGAATCTATTCGAATAGCCGTGTCCGCGGTATTGGACATCGCTCGGGAATTACAGTCAAGGGTTAGATTTTCTCAAAAATAACTTTGGTTTGAAAAGTTGGGTTGAATTAATAATGATGTTGATGGAAATGTGGATTAGGATGGGAGAGATGTTTACCAAACTTCTTGAAAAGTTATTTATGTTTTACTTATTTCTACTGCTTTCGAATCTACTTATATTACTTGTCCAATGCTTTTTACTGCAAATATACCTTGAGTTATTCCTTTGTACCAAGCCATGCATATAGTATATTAGCTTGCATTCTGTGCATGACTTGCTGAGTACCAAGTACTCACCCTTGCCTCAACACAACACCAGTTGAAGAGGAGACTACACCAACTTCGGAGGAGGAGTTCCAAGAGGACCCGTCTACTTAGGGAAGCGAGCCCAGTCAGTTGCCTGTGGTATACTGGATGGCGCCACGAAGTTATTTGATTTTCCGCTGCTATTATTTTTCTCTGAATAAATTTCGCCTTGCGAGGCATATATTTGTAACTTGACCATAAGGTCGAGTAACCAGTTTGACTATTTAATTAAAGTACTTTATTAGTATCGAGTGGTATGATTGTGATATTTTACCGATGTTAAGACTGTGTGCACTAGCGCGTTCCTGGACTAGTGCTGAATACACAGAGGGTCCGGATTTGCAAATTCGGGGTCCCGACAGTACATGCCATCCTTGTTTAGTTAGCTCGACCACTCTTTCTCGATCACATGACTGGAAATCCTCAACTACAATTAACTATTTAACCGCAAGTAGCATGGCCATGCATTTCTGGAATCTGATCACTCGAGAGGCTGAGAGATATCTCTTGCACTAAATGGAGGGGAAAATCCCATCATGATCGACCATGCTTCGCAGTATGCTTCATGACAAATTCGAAAGCCACCTTTATAACTACTAAATTATGGAGTAGCGTTTGGCAACACCTAAGTAAGTCCATCACACATATCGAGTACACGTGCCAATCTCAAGTCTAAGGATATAGCATACACATTGTATATGATACCAACTCATGACAAGAAAATTTCAACGTTCTCGCAGTGTCTCAAGGTGGGTCAATCCAACTCCATATTCTCTATCATGTGCCCATATTACTGGTTTGATATCTACATATCTATGACCCATGAAACATGGTCATCAACCAATACATATGCTAGTGTATTTATATGTGTCCTCATATGTTTATCGACTATGGATCACTTTAGAACAATCATCACAAAGTCATATATAGAGTTTCACAAACAAGTCACATACTTGCTAATAAATAATAATGAAAATATTCAAGGAACAAGATAATTAATCATGAACATAAGGAAATATAATCATGTCTATGATTGCCTCTAGGGCATATCTCCAACAGTCTCCCACTCGCACTAGAGTCAATCATTTAAGTATCTAATACCTATAGCTCTTGTGTGTGCCTCATGCTTTTGCTATGTGAGAGTCTTTGTCAACGGATCTTCAACATTTGAATCCTTGTGTACTTTGCATATCTTTACATCTCCTCTATCCTTAGTCTCACGAATAAGATGAAATCGCCTGAGTATGTGTTTGGACTTTTGATGGGACATTAGCTTTTTAACCTGCATAATGGCTCCACTATTATCATAATAAGGATTCATTGGGTTGGAGGAACTACTGATCACACCCAATTTAGAAATAAATTTCTTTATCCAAACAAACTCATTTGCAGCTTCAGAAGGGCAATGTACTCAGCCTCCATCGTAGAATCAGCAACCGTATCTTGTTTGGAACTTTTCCAACTCACTACCCCTCCATTTTAAATGTATACAAATCCAAATTGCAAACGACAATTATCATTGACGGTTTGGAAGTTTACATTGGTGTAACCATTTACAATGAGCTCTTGGTCACCTTCACAAACTAGAAACACATCCTTAGTCCTTCTCAAGTACTTAAGAATGTTTTAACCACTGTCCAGTGACCTTTACCTAGATCATATTGGTATCTAATCGTAACACTAAAAGCATATGATACATCTGGTCAAGTACATAACATGGCGTACATTATAGACCCAATGGCCAAAGCATATGGAATTTTACTCATACGGTCTCGTTCATCAGTAGTTGAAGGATATTGAGTCTTGCTAAGACTTATTCCATGTGACATAAGCAAGAACCCCTTCTTGGCATTCTGCATGTTGTACCGATTCAACACCTTGTTCATTTAAGGACTCTGGCTTAATCCAATTAGCCTTTTCTCTCTATCTCTATAGCTCTTTATGCTCAAGATATATGCTGATTCTCCTAAGTCCTTCATAGAAGAACTATTTTTCAGTGAGGTCTTAACAGATTCCAACATAGGAATATCATTCCCAATCAATAATATGTCATCCACATACAAGATTAGAATTACAAGTGCACTCCCACTAACCTTCTTGTAAACTCAAGATTCTTCTAGATTCTTGATGAAACCAAACCCTTAGACTAGCTCTTCAAAACGAATAATCCAACTCCGAGATGCTTGCTTCAGCCCATAAATAGATTTTTGAAGTTTGCATATTTTACTAGCATTCATTAGATCGACAAAACCCTCAGATTGTGTCATATACACATCCTAACTTAGGTTTCCATTATGGAAAGCCATTTTGACATCCATTTGACAAATTTCATAATCGAAACATGCAACAATAGCTAGAATGATCCTTGCAGATTTATGCATAGCAACCAGCGAGAAAGTCTCATTGTAGTTAACTCCTTGAACTTGTCAAAAACCATTTGTGATAAGTCTAGCTTTATAGATGTGAACATTTCCGTCCATATTAATCTTCTTCTTATAAAGCCATTTGCATTCAATGGTTTTTACACCATCAGGCAGATTGACCAGGTTCCAAACCTGATTATCTCCCATGGATTGTATCTCAAATCTCATGGCTCCAAGCCATTTCTCAAAGTCTGAGCCCATCATTGCTTCCTTATAAGTCGTAGGCTCATTGCTATCCAACAATAATATATCATGCAAATACCGAGCAAGTACTTTGCGTAGCCTATTCAACCTACGTGGCATTAGTGCCTCCTCGATCGGGGTCTCTCCAACTAGAATTTTCTCGATCACGGGTTCCTCAACCAGATTCTCCCCGACAGGGGTGTCTCCGACCAAGTCCTCCCCGAGTGGAGTAACGCAAACTTCTTCGAGTTGCACTATTCTTCCATTTGCCTTTTGCAAGAGAAACTTTTTCTCTAGAAAGACACCATTCCGAGCAATAAACACTTTGCCCTCTTCTCTGTTGTAAAAGTAATATCCTAACGTCTCCCTAGGATATCCCATGAAAAAAAATTTATTCGATTTAGGTGTGAGTTTGTCGAACATCTAACGTTTAACATAAACAACACAATCCCAAATTTTTAGAAAAGACAAACTAGGACTCTTCCCAGTCCATATCTCATATGGTTTCTTGTCTACAGATTTAGATGTTACTCTATTTAGTGTGGAAGCTACCGTTTCTAGAGCGTAACCCTAAAAAGATAGTGCTAGATCTAACTGACTCATCATTGACCGAACCATGTTTAATAAGGTCCGATTACACCGCTTGGACACCTGTGAGACCTCAGATCAGCTATCCGAAACCTCCTGTGTATTTCTGTATTAGTCTCAGATCAGTAGCTAGTACACACAATCAACAGTGATACATCATTGCCGAACATAACGAAATTGTAACATAATAATAAAGTATGGGCCACATGGCCACTTATTACAATACTCGGTCACGAGTCTGGAGGCACGACAGCGGAAGCAAAAACGACAAAAAGTGAAAACCAAAAACACCACAGGCGACGACAAGATACGCGCCTAGCTATCTTGGCGATCTTCCTCAAATTCCTCGGAGTAGAACTCACCGTCTTCCAAGCCACACCGCTGGCGATCTTCCTCAAATTCCTCGGAGTAGAACTCACCGCCGGTCAGTTGTGTGATCGCACAGCGGACACGTGGCGCCCAAGCCACACCACTGGCGCTCAATTCCCAAGGCCACTTAGTGGCCTGTGCGGCCGCGCAGGAGGTCAAAGACATTTAATGCATATCGTGCGCATTAAATGGGGGTAATGAAGGCCACAGTATGGTGGCGTGTGTTCCCAACGCGCGCCATAATGACAAGTGACGTCATGGTGCAATTTCCCACTCCAGCAGAGCGGGCGACGCTGGCAGGCGCTGGGCCCGAAGCGGGGGAGAGAGGACGGCTGTGCCAGGGCATTAAGTGTGCTGCAAGAACAGTGACGGGCGCATTAAATGCAGCTCGCTCAGTGTATTCAATGGACTGCCTTTTTGTAAGCCCCGTGCACCCCAGCTCAAATATAAAAGGGAGTCGGGGTGCATGAGAGGGGGGGTTGGCTCTCTTTCAGTAGGGTCTTGAAGGCCAAAAATCTTTCCGGTTGGATGAATGTAGTGTCCACCAAGAACATAACCAAGAACAACACAAGCAGGACTAGGGCTATTACTCATAAGGAGGGCCCGAACCTGGGAAAACCGAGTCTCTCTCCCTTGTGAGCTTCGTTCGTTCCCTTCGCAGCGTCTTTCGAGCGATCCGCCACGAAAGCCCCTGATTCGGACTTCCTACACCCCCGTCTCGGAAGGGGTCTGTTAGCTCATACGCTGACAGTGGCGCGCCAGGTAGGGGGCTCAGTGGTTGGATTGTTCATCCTTCTTCCATCTTCTTGCTAACCTTGCAAGAAGCTTCGACGATCATCAGCATGGCAGCCTCTCGCTCCAAGCACGACGGTCTACGTGATGAGAGCAGCGCTCGCGGCCGGTCCCAGCACTCGACCAGGGCGTCGAACCCCCCGGGTCCCTCCGTCCAGGGAGGGATGCGTGGTGCTTCTGCGCAAGGAGGCCAGCCTATCCGGCGGCGTCTCCTGATGGGAGACGACACCCCGGCGCGGAATCTCCATGCGGCCCGGCTGCTCCTCGATCACCCCCCGGTTGCACTAGGGGGCGAAACCCCGGCCGTCCCATGGCTGCGGGACATCGCCCACCTAGTGGACGCCGCCCAACAGCAGGTGGAGGCGGCGAATCAGCTAGGGGCTTCCGGCGTCGGGCGGCAGGGCATGCGCGCGCCCGACGCGCAAGCCTCTAGCCGCACGACCACAACTTTTCCCGGTCGCGAGGGCCAGGACAAAGGAAAGGGTGCACAGGTTGCAGCCCCCTCGGGCACAGGGGGACGTGCACGTGCTCCCACTTCTTCCCATGGTTCCCCCGAGCCGGTGGGGAGCCGTGGGGATCTGAGGGCCTGCTTGGACGAAAAAAGGTCCCAGCGCGGTGCTGACTTGCGCGACGTCCTTAGGGGGCGTCGTGTGCTTGAGCAGCACCGTGTGGGCCACCCGATGTCAAACGGACGAGGGGAGACCTCGCTCCCTGGCTCCAGCGAGAGCGTAGACTCGCACCCCTCGACTCCATCTCGGGGCCGAGGGGCGGGCGGGCGGCGCTGCTCCCCTACAACGTGGGATGCCAGGCGTTCTCCCTCCATCTATGCCAAGCGGCGTGGCTGGAGAGGATTCGCCACGCGTCCATCGAGAAGTACGACGGCACCACCAACCCGGAGGAATTCCTGCAAATCTATACCACGGTGGTGCGCGCCGCGGGTGGATCTGAGAAGATCATGGCCAACTACCTCCCGACATCGCTGACGGGCTCCACCCGCTCTTGGCTGCTGAACCTCCCTCGAGGCTCCATGCACTCGTCGGAAGAATTATGCGACATCTTCGTCGCCAACTTTCAGGGCTCCTACACTCTGCCGGGTGTGGAGGACGACCTTCATGCCCTGGAATAGACGAAGGGGGAGTCCCTGAGGGAGTTCATTCGGCGGTTCAGCCACTGCCGAAACACGATCCCCCGGATCTCCGAGCAATCGGTGATTATCGCCTTTCGGAGGGGGGTCCGAGATCAGAAGATGCGGGAGAAGATGGCTACCCGCACCATTTCGACCACCTCCGAACTGTTCTCCCTAGCACATAAGTGCGCCAGGGCAGCGGAGGCCCGAGAGCGCACGGCGAGGCCGTCCGGCCACAACGAGGCGGGAGCCTTGAAGGCTTCCGAGCACAAGAAGAAGAAGAAGCGCAAGAAAATCAGTGCCGGAGAGGTTCTAGTCGCTGAACCGGAGGACAAGCCCCAGAAACATGATCGCCAGGACAAGAGGGGCGATCGCCGAGGCCCGCGAGGTGACCGCAGGGATCGCTGGTCCCCCCGCTGAGAAGACGACGGAGGCAGACCTTACTGCCCCATCCACAGGACCAATGGACATGACTTGGCAGATTGCCAAGTCGTGTCCAAGCTGGTGGAGCAGCGGCTTAAGAAGCACCGCGAAGATGACCGCGACGACGCGGATGAAGACCTCGCTCCGCTGGCCTTCCATCAAGTGGAGCATACGGTAGCGTTCATTCATGGTGGCTCCGCCACCTACTCTTCAAACTCGCAGTACAAGCGAGAGGTGAGAGAAGTGTGTGCCACCGTACCAACTCCCGGGGCGAGTAGGCTACTGAAGTGGTCGGAGGAGCCGATCACTTTCAGTCAGGCCGACCACCCGGAGAGCACCGTAGGCCCGAGCCATCTCCCAATCGTGGTTTCCCCCACGGTCCGGAATGCGAGACTCGGATGGGTGCTGGTAGATGGAGGGAGCTCCATCAACCTCATGTCTGTAGGGGCATTCAAGGCACTCCAAATTCCTTATGAGGAGTTGCGTACGGCCCCTCTCTTCTATGGAGTTGCCCCTGGAGTGGGCTTGATGCCCCTGGGGCAGGTCCGGTTGCATGTCACGTTCGGAAGTGTGGAGAACTTTCAGACAGAGAAAATCAACTTTGAGATTGCGGACTTCGACCTTACCTACAATGCGTTGCTTGGCCGGCCAGCTCTGGTCAAGTTCATGACGGCCACGCATTACGCCTATATGATGATGAAGATTCCCGGGCCTGGAGGCCCGATTACCGTGAAGGTGGATCGACTGGAAGCCCTGCGCCTCAGCAAGCAGGTGCAGGACCTGGCCGGCACCACCTGCTCGGCTCGAGAGGAGGACGATTGCCCAGAGCCCCCTCCGGTCAGGGCCCGCGCCTCACCTGGTCCCTCGATGAGGTGAAGGTGGTCTCCGTGGGCAAGGACAGCTCTGGGAAGGTTATGAAGATCGGTGTCAGCCTCGGCACCAAATAGGAAGACACGCTCGTCACCTTCCTCCGGTCTAACCTAGATGTGTTCGCCTGGGAACCATCTGAAATGGCCAGGGTCCCTAGGGAGGTGATCGAGCACCGATTGGCAACGCTCCATGGAGTGCTACCAGTCCGGCAGAAGGTCCGGAGACAGGCACCAGAGCGGCAGGATGCCATTCGGGATGAGGTGGAGAAACTGCTGCAGGCGAGGATTGTACGGGAGGCAGCCTATCCCGAGTGGCTGGCCAACCCTGTACTTGTCAAAAAGTCAAACAGGACATGGAGGATGTGCATCGACTTCACCGACCTCAACAAAGCCTGCCCCAAGGACCCGTACCCCCTGCCGCAGATAGACATCGTTGTCGACTCCATAGCAGGGTGCGAGGTCTTGTGCTTCCTAGACGCCTACTCCGGCTACCACCAGATCAGCATGGCGCGGGAAGTCGAAGAGAAGACTGCTTTTGGGTTGAAGAACGCTGGCTCAACCTACCAGTGCGCTATGCACACTGTATTCCGATCGCAAATTTGGAGAAATCTTGAAGTATGTGTTGATGATTTGGTAGTGAAGACCAAAAAGATTGCTGGGCTTATCGAAGATTTAGAGGAAACTTTCTCCCACCTCTGGCAGTATTGTTTGAAGTTGAATCCTGAGAAGTGTGTGTTTGGTGTGTCGTCTAGAAAGCTGCTTAGGATCCTCATCTCCAACTGTGGAATCGAGGTCAACCCGGAAAAAATCGCGGCCATCGAGCGGATGCAACCACCCACAAGACTCAAGCAAGTTCAGTGCTTAGCTGGTCGTCTAGCCTCTCTCGGTCGGTTTATAGCCCAGCTGGGGGAAAAGAGCCTCCCCTTCTTCAAGCTGCTGAAGAAGACCAACTCCTTCGAGTGGACTACTGAAGCGCAGCAAGCACTTGAAGAATTGAAGCAGTACCTCTCCTCGCCTCCGGTGCTGGTCGCCCCCGAGCCGAGCGAGCCGCTACTGTTGTACGTGGCGGCCAGTCCGGCAGTTGTGAGCGCGAAACTGGTGGCGGAGCGTGAAGGGGTCTAGCGGCCAGTTTACTACGTCAGCAAGGTGCTACATGATGCAGAAACAAGGTACCCGCAGGCTCAGAAGATGGTATACGCCATGCTGGTGGCGTCCTGGAAGTTGCGGCATTATTTCCAAGGAAGAGAGATCACGGTGGTGTCCGCCTATCCCTTGCGCGAGATTCTTCACAACCACGAAGCTAAAGGCCGCATTGCTAAGTGGTATGTGGAACTGGGAGAGTTCGGTCTCAAGTTTGCCCCCCGCACGGCGATCAAGAGTCAATGGCTTGCAGAGTTCGTTGTCGAGTGGACTCCTGCCGAGTCTGAAGCCTAAGAAACCCCCGCGCCCTCCCCCTGGACACTCTACTTCGATGGTTCCTTCAGGCTTGAAGGTGCGGGGGCTGGGGTCCTCCTGGTTTCCCCGACCGGGGACCTCCTCAAGTATGTGGTCGTCCTGGATTTCAAGGCCACCAACAATGTTGCCGAGTACGAAGGATTGCTGGCGGGGCTTCGCGCCACCGTAGCTATCGGTGTTCGGCGTCTACAAGTCAAGGGCGACTTGCTACTAGTCGTCAACCAAGCGAGAAAGGAGTTCTCCTGCTTTGACCCTGTCATGACGGAGTACCTGGCGGAGGTTAGAAGGATGGAGCGATATTTCGATGGGCTGGGGTATACCCATATCCCCCGACGCGACAACTACTTGGCGGATGAGCTCGCGTAGCTCGCCTCGACAAGATCTCCGGTTCCGGTCGGAGTCTTTGAAGAAAGGCTTCCGCGACAGTCCATCGCAGCCCCCATTTCTGGTGGGGACGATGGTGACGCTGCTTCAGCCCTCATCCCGGAAGGGAAGGCAGTACCGGCGGAAACCCCGGGCCAGGCGGAGTACCCGGGCGATCACCCGGTGGTCGCCACACTTGACCGGGAAGGCACATAGATGGATCCAATCGTGGCCTACCTGCGGGATCAAGTGTGCCCCGACGATGATGCGTCAGCATACAAGATAGCACGAAAGGCCAAGTGCTATACCCTGGTGGGTAGGGACCTTTACCGCCGGGGTAGAAACGGGGTTCTTCTGAAGTGCATCACTCGGGAAAAGGGGAGCAGTCTACTCTCTGATATCAACGGAGGCGTGTGCGGGAGCCATATGTCAAGTCGAACGATGGTTGGGAAGGCTTTCTGCCAAGAGTTCTATTGGCCAACCGCCCTCCAGGATGCTTGCGAGCTGGTGAGGAATTGCGGGGCGTGCCAATTCCACGCCAAGCAAATTCACCGACCAGCCCAAGCTCTACAAACCATCCCGCTCTCGTGGCCCTTTGCGATCCGGGGGCTGGATATCCTGGTCCTGTTCCCGCGGGCCACAGGGGGCTACACCCATCTGTTCGTTGCCATCGATAAGTTTACCAAATGGGTGGAAGCCGAAGCTGTAAGGGCTATTACAGCTGCCGCTGCGATCAAATTCATGCAAGGAATCTTTGCCCGCTTCGGAGTGGCCAATCGCATCATCACCGACAATGGCACGCAGTTCACCAGCGCTGCCTTCTTGGGTTTCTGTGAAGAAATGGGCACCAAGGTCTGTTTCGCCTCGGTAGCCCACCCAAGATGTAATGGTCAAGTTGAGCGGGCCAATGCGCTGGTGCTAAAGGGCCTCAAGACCAGGGCATTTGATCGACTCCACAAGCGCGGAGCCCGGTGGACTGAGGAGCTCCCGGCAATGCTGTGGTCACTTCGTACCACCCCCAGCTGGGCCACCGGGGAAACTCCCTTTTTCTTGGTCTACGGCGCGGAGGCGGTCCTACCCTCGGAGCTGGCCTTGGGGTCACCACGCGTGGCGGCGTTCACTGAGGAAGCCAGGAAGATCTGCGTGGAGAGGATGTCAACCTCCTGGAAGAGGTACGGGATCACGCGGCCTTGCGCGCTGCTCGGTACCAACAGAACCTCAGGCGGTACCACGTTGCCCGGGTCCACGAGAGAACACTGGCAGTTGGCAACCTGGTCTTGCGTAGAGTCCAGACGCATGCCGGGTTGCACAAACTGTCTCCCCAGTGGGAGGGCCCCTTTAAGGTGGTCTCAGTCTCTCGCCCCGGGGCGGTCAGATTGGCCACTGAGGATGGGGAGGAGTTGGCGAACTCATAAAACATAGAGCTTCTACGCAAGTTCTATCCCTGACAAGGCTATAAGTATAGAGCTACGCGCCTCGACCAGCCGAGTTGAGCCCTCCTCTCCGAGGCTGGTCGGAGGAAGTCTCTGTTTGATCCAATGTCTAGTTTTATTCAAAGCAGTTGTCATCTTTGTTCTCTTTTTCTGGTTTGCGCCTCGATGGGCCGTGTCAGCGTAATCACCCTCAGTGCATTAAGGCTCTCTAAGTTCTCGACGGTAAAAGTTGGCCCACTGGGTGAGCGTGGCGTACAAGGATGGGTGATTGGATGGCTAGTTTGGCGCGGTTTTCAATACGGTCATGACGCTCAGGGTGTCCCCGTGAGAACCGGCGACTCAAACACCACTACCGAAAGCCTACTACCCTGCCACACCTCACCAAGTGTTCGGCCCCAAGAGACCGCGAGAATAATTAATTTCACGGGGCCCTAAGGTCCTGAGATAGCGACGTTCCGGCACGAGGGATCCAGGCCCTGCACTCCAACTACACTTAACGTGCGCCGTTTTCTTTTTTGTTCGCTCAGAACCAGCATAGTGGAGGCGTGAACAGGCACCCAAACATAAGACGCACGAAGGAAAATATATGCATTTATAAGATAAGACCCTAACTTGCAGGAGTTCGCTACAAGGAACAGCAAAATAAAGGTCCTTAATTTTCATCTGCTGCGGCTTCTGCGGCCTCCTGGTCCTCCACCGGGACGATGTCCAGCTCAAGTGCCACATCCTCGGCCATTTCTTCAAGCGTCGGGTTGACCATCTCGAGCTGATCGGCGACCCGCTCGGCGGCGCTGCTGACCTGCGCCTCAGCACAGGCCCAGTCTCCTTCCACTCCCTGGATGGCAACCAGGGGGTCAAAGTTAGCGTCCCGGCTGGTGCAGCAGGGGAGCACGTACGATGCCGTGGCCGCCGCGACTGCCCGCCCTTCTTGGCTGGACCGGGTGGCTAAAGCGCTGGGCAGGAAGGTGAAGAAGTTAGCGATCCGGCCTGTGCAGAAGGCGTTGTGCCGGGCCATCTGCTCGACTGGGCCCGGCTGCTCCAACCCCAATGGCGCCAAGTTGGCCACCATCCGGTCAAAGGCAGGGCGCAGCATGGAGGTGACCTCGACCTCCGCACGAAGCCGTTCGCCCTTCTCCTCGTCGCGCTCTCCGGTGATCGCCGCGACGCGGAGGGCCCCTTGCTCCCTCTCCCGCTGTAGGCCTCGCTTCAACATCTCCGCTCGACCACGCCAGTCCTGCACCTCTGCTCGAAGGTGGGTGTTCTCCATAATGGCCTCCCTCAACCTCTCCCTGCTCGTCGCGAGGCGGCCGCTCACGTGGGAGTGCAGCTCGCCAAGGGCGGCCAGCAGAGCGTCCGCGTCCACCGAGGGGATTGGGGCGCTGGGGACCTCCGGGGTGGCCGGCAAGCCCATCCCGCCACCGGGCGGTAAGACAGCCGCCCCGGCGGCGGTCACCGGGTGGTCGCCGGGGCCGCCTTGGTGTTTGATAGCCCACGGCCCGGCTGCTGCGCTCTGATGTCTGGTCGACCAGAGCCCTCAAGTAAACGCATACGAAGATGAAAAAGTCGTAAGTCTCTCAAATTGAAAGAACTTGACAGTTTGCTACGTGTCTGTGTGTATACCCGACAGAAGGCCTCCTGAAGTGAGGTATGGCTGGAGCGAGTGTTATTCCCCCGCGCGGCGCCAGTACCGGCGGAGCATCCTGGGCCGGCGGAGGAAGGACCGGTGCTTGTGGCGGGGGTGGATCACCCTGCGCCGGCGGCGGCAGAGGAAGGACCGGCGCCAGCGCCGGCGGCGGGGGCGAATCACCCTGCGCCGGCGCCAGCAGCGGAGGCGGATCACCCTGCACCGCCGGCGGTAGCAGGGGTGGATCGGCCTGCACCGGCGGTGGTGGCGGAGCCAGAACTGGAGCCGGTGGAGTTATGGAAGGAGCGGCACCGGCCAAAGTGGAAGCGGCGGCCGCCGTAGAGCTCCCCGCTCCGGTCGTGGTCGCTGCGCCCCCTGGCGCGATGCGGGGCCTCCTGGGGCTAGCGCCGGAGGCGTCATCGTCAGCCGGGCGCTTGTCCCTCTTAGGATCGCCAGCAGGAGGGGGGCCCCGGATCGTCAACACCACTTGGCGAGGCGTGTTCACCAGCCCCTTGGCGTCCATTGTGGGCATAGAGTGGGTGATCGCCACGCGCTCCCTAGGCTCCACTTGGCAGAGCGGGAGCGCGCCTGTTGGAAAAGGCGGGATGGGGCCAAAGACGCCCAGCTGCCCCATCCACGCGTCAATCTTTGAAAGGGACAAATCCCCTGCGACTGAGAGAAGAAAGATAGAGGGGTGGAGTTGCCGTTAGTTCAGGGGCAGTTACAAAAAAAACAAACAAAACAAGCGACTTACCTCCGGGGGATGTCCGGGTCATGTCATCGGGGCCCGTGTATTGCCAAGCGAGGCGGGCACGGCGGCGCAGGGGACTAATCCTCCGGGAGACGTAGTCCCGGAGAACCATAGCCCCTGTTAGGCCCGCCGTTCACAGCTGGTCCACGCGGGCTAGCATCAGCTGGAGCTCAGGTGTCTCGTCGACATGAGCTCCCCAAGTAGGGGTGCTGACCGCTGGCCCAGTTGGCAATTCCGGGACCTCTACGCCGCTGTCGTCTTCGGCATAGAGCCACTCATTGCGCCAAGACCTCCAGTTGGAGCGGAGGTCTAGCGGAATGTAGTGGGAAGCCGCACCGTCCCGAAGGCGGAGGTGGCAGGAGTCTGCCGTGGTGGAAAGGTCCTTGGCCGCACGTAGGGAATAGAAGAAGCAGAAGAGTGGAAGATTAGGGGCCACTCCCACGAACATCTCGCAGAAGTGGGCAAAGACAGCAAGGAGAACGATGGAGTTGGGAGGAAGATGAATGTTGTGGATGGAGTAGAAGTTGAGGACATCGAGGTAGAAGTCGGAAATCGGCGGAAGGAGGCCCGCCAGCATCCCCCATCCGAAGAAGATCACTTCTCCCGGACGGCATCCGGGCGCAGCAGTCCCGGCGCGAGTACGGACGGAGCCGCCGGCGACGTACAGGGAAAACCTCTCAGCGTCGACCTCTTGGACTGTCGATGGAGGAAGCAGAGGTGCTGGCGGTGCCATGAAAGCAAAGGGGTTGTTCGCAAGAAGCCAAGGCGAAGGAGCAGTTCGCAAGAGGCAAAGGCGAAGGAGCAATACACAGGAAGCAAGGGCTAATGAAAGAACGAACCGTCTCCCCCTAGGGCCACCCGTATATATGCGCATGAAGGAGCGCCTTAGCGGGGGACGCGAGGAGGCACGGCGGTTCGAATGGCGGGGTACCCGAGGGGGCACGGCGGTTTGCTGGCGGGAAACCCAAAAGAATCACAAGGGGCGTGGGTACGCTCCCTTGGGCTCGCACCGGTTAGGAGGCAAAGGAGGCTGCGTGTTCCACCTCGGTGCCCAGAAACGGTGGCGGCATTTAAAAGCCGTAGAGTTACGTGGGAACTTTTTCTTGGTGGACCCACCCAGGAGACTGATTTGCTTCTTTGCTCTTCAAAAAAAGCAAAAAGAGCGCTCCAGGGTGGGTCCGGGGGCTACTATCGGTGTATTCCACACCAGGGTGCCCACTACACTTTAGTAAGAGCTGTTAGCGGACACGTGGCGTCCAGGCCACGCCACTAGCAGTCGGAGAGGGTGCCGCCCAGTGGACAGGTGGCGACCAGGCCACGCCGCTAGCAGTCGGAGAGGGTGCCGCCCAGTGGACAGGTGGCGACCAGGCCACACCACTAGCAGTCGGAGAGGGTGCCGCCCAGTGGACACGTGGCGTCCAGGCCACGCCACTAGCAGTCCAGGCCACGCCACTAGCAGTCAGAGAGGGTGCCGCCCAGTGGACAGGTGGCGACCAGGCCACACCGCTCGCGGTACGCTGTGTGATCGCCGGCGGGCAGGTGGCGACCAGGCCACGCCACTGGCGGTCAGATGGGCGATCGCCGGCGGGCAGGTGGCGACCAGGCCACGCCGCTGGCGGTCAGCTGTGTGATCGCTCAGCGGACACGTGGCGCCCAAGACACGCCGCTGGCGCTCAGTTCCCAAGGCCACTTAGCGGCCTATGCGGCCGCGCAGGAGGTCAAAGACATTTTATGCGTATCGTGCGCATTAAATGGTGGTAATGAAGGCCACAGTATGGCGAAGTGTGTTCCCAACGCGCGCCATAATGACAAGTGACATCATGGTGCAATTTCCCACTCCAGCAGAGCGGGCGACGCTGGCAGGCGCTGGGCCCGAAGCGTGGGAGAGAGGACGGCTGTGCCAGGGCATTAAGTGTGCTGCAAAAATAGTGACAGGCGCATTGAATGCAGCCTGCTCAGTGTATTCAATGGACTGCCTTTTTGTAAGCCCCGTGCACCCCAGCTCGAATATAAAAGGGAGCCGGGGTGCATGAGAGGGGGGGTTGGCTCTCTTTTAGTAGGGTCTTGAAGGCCAAAAATCTTTCCGGTTGGATGAATGTAGTGTCCACCAAGAACATAACCAAGAACAACACAAGCAGGACTAGGGCTATTACTCATAAGGAGGGCCTAAACCTGGGAAAACCGAGTCTCTCTCCCTTGTGAGCTTCGTTCTTTCCCTTCGCATCGTCTTTCGAGCGATCCACCACGAAAGCCCCTGATTCGGACTTCCTACACCCCCGTCTCGGAAGGGGTCTGTTAGCTCATACGCTGACAACACGCATGCCATGAAAATTGCACACATGCATCACATACTCAAGTGGCCATACTATTTGACATCAATCATGCAAAAACAAGTTATGCTTAGTATCGCATTCATCCGAATGATGTGAACTCACAATGAACTATAAGGCACTGTACGTATACGGTGGTCCGCTAGCCGGTTAGTGGGCGGGGCTTGGAAAACACATACCAAATCCATGAATCCAACCATGGAAAACTCTTCTGGTTAATCATATTAACCACATTTCCAACCACAGAGCAATGATCTTGATCCCATCGCTTGCTTCATATGAGTTTACGTTTCACTGTCTACCCCAATGGCGAAAATTGACTAGTAGGGGTAAGTAGTGGCACGATCATAACAACACGGTCACATATCAATGACCTAGAACCCATCCAGGACCACCGAACACGAATCAATCTTATTAACCAGTGCCAAAAACCATACTATCAAATAGAACGACCAATAAAACAACAATAGATCACATCTATTACTACCACATATCATCGTATGCAACTATTTCGAATCTAAAACTACATAGCAGGGCTCTGATACTACTATTGGGGTACGGGTAGGCTACTCTAACATAAATTCAATTTTTTCTACCACGTAACTAATGGACCACTGCAAATTATAGATCATAGAATTACCACTAGACACACAGACTTATAGCGGAAGTAGAGTCGATGTAGCGCGGTTATGCAGATGTAGTCATACTATCCTCATGCCTCCTCCAATAGCTCCTCGTGATTGTTGCAAGTTGCGAATCATCCTAGCATTGAAGCCTCCAAGCAGCACCTCCAAGGTATCCACATGTACGGGGTAGGAACACCACGCGTCAGAGTGCTAGCGTTGGCTTCGCGATTCTGGGCGAAGGTGGGGCGGTGGCTAGGGTTTTAGGAATTTTGAATTCCTATTGAGTCCCTTGACCCTAAAGCTAGCACCCCTCCCTTTAAATAGATGCCTCATAATGGGCTATACATTAGAGGCCCATTAGAAACTTTAAAACCCATCAGAATTCGGATCATCATCAGAATTACGTCCCAACCCTTTAAGCGTGTGACCCTATAGATTCTTATATACCTAGACATGGCTCGATTAATCTTACTCGACCACTAATCAATAGCATTCCCTAGCAGGATGTGCTGACTCTTAAGTATAGGTAAAGATAACGACAAACGAACCAAAACAATGCTTAGTTATATGCATTTCCCTTTGCCTCATGATATCAGTCAAACTCAAGTCAAATATATGCCATCCTTGTTTAGTCAACTCGACCACTCTTTCTCGACTACGTGACTCAGAATCCCCAACTACGGTTAACTCTTTAACCGCGAGTAGCATAACCATGCATTTTTTGAATCTGATCACTCAAGAGGCCTAGAGATATCTCTCCTATTGAATGGAGGGGCAAATCCTATCTCGATCGACCACGCTTTGCAGCATACTTCATGTCAAACCCGAAAGCCACATTTAAAACTACCTAGTTATGAAGTAGCATTTGGCAACCCCTATGTAAGTCATTACACATCTTGAGTACATATACCAACCTCAAGTCTAAGGATATAGCATACACATTGTATATGAGACCAACTAATGACAAGAAAATTATAACATTCTCACAGTGTCTCATGGTGGGTCAATCTAACTCCATGTTCTCTAAAATGTGTCCATATTATTGGTTTGATATCTCCATATCTATGACCTGTGAAACTTGTTCATCAACCAATACATATGCTAGTCTATTCATATGTTTCCTCACATGTTTATCGACTGGTGATCACTTTAGAATAATCATCACAAAGTCATATATAGAGTTTCACAAACAAGTCACATACTTGCTAATAAATAATAATGACAATATTCAATGAACAAGATAATTAATAATGAACATAAGGAAATATAATCATCTCTATGATTGCCTGTAAGGCATATCTCCTATCGATGTTCAGGACCTGAGGTCCCTAGACCGAGCTTACGAACGTATTTGGGTTGCTTATTTATTCGAAATAATGTTGAAAAGGGAACAAGATTATGGATGGAAAATATGTTGTATTGCTCTCTCTCTCTGGACAAAGTATAGTATGATCAGTTTTCGTGAATACTTAGGAAAAGGTGGGAAATTTCCTGAGGTTTGAGAAAATGTACTCGTTTACCTGATTTGGAGTTGTAGAACTCAAGATATGCTTGTTGGAAGCCTGCTGTCCCGTTGGATAGATTCTCTGTTTTTTGGGTTTTAGGCGTGAGTTGCGAAGTCGATGTAGTTGATAGTTCTTTCGTTGCTTTGTGGGCATGTTTTGAGTGTATTGTACCTATGTGCAGGTGGTGTGACCCCAGGAGTGCCCTCAACATCTCACCACTCCGTCTCGCGTGGTTGAAGGTAAGTGTGTTGTGGTGGTTGTAGCTTCGTTGGCCATATTGCTTTGCTATGTGTAGCTTATCCATGTGTTAGGCTAAGTCGCCATGTTTTATACTTGCACGTGTTATGATGAATATAATTTGTTAAATGGCTATGCAATGGTTAATTTGAGTATTTATGCAAGTTAAATCATGTTATGGCATATGTTCATTCATAATGGTAGAGGCGACCTATTCTGATGCGGGCCTCTGTGTTCACACGTAGTGAACACGAAATTCCTACCTCATAATCCCATCCACGGTTGTGAATGGGAGCGAGTCAGTAAAAGTAGGCGCCCTCCATGGGATGGAAGGGAAAGAGGGTGCACACCGACGGGTGTGCACTCGGCAATACCGGTATGTGCTAAACAAAGAGACATGTGCATTGCACTGCATGAATGAAGATGTTTATGAAGATGAGGTATGAGATGATTATGATGATGTTTATGACAAGTAATGATGATGTTATTGAAACCTGTTATTGCTTTATTCCATTGCAATACACTTGCTGAGTGATGAACTCACACTTGTTGTTTTCTGATGTTTTTTTTAGGTACCTTGAATTCGGCATACGAGAAAGGGAGTTAGCGGCACATCTCCACATAATTTCATTCATCTAGACAACTACACACTCTCATTCGTAGTTGTGATGATTAATTTATTGCGCTAAACTTGGATTGTGATATATCGTGTGCCTGGTTTTATTGTTCACTTCGTATTGGTTCATGAAATGTTTGAGTTTATAATCTGGGCTTGAAATGATGCTATAATTCCTGTTATTGCTGTTCTAGATGATATCCATTATGCTATTGTGTTATGATAATATTATTGTTGCTTCAAACCATGGAAAAACAAAGGATATGCTGCCAAAATTTCGTTTAAAACATTTACGTACTTAGCCTAACATATGCATAAGCTACACATAGCAAAGCAATATGGCCAACCAATCCATAATCACTATAACACACTTACCTTCAACCTCGCGAGACGGAGTGGCGAGATGTTGATGGCACTCCAGGGGTCACACCACCTGCACATAGGTACAATACACTCAAAAACATGCCCACAAAACAACACAAGACCAATCAACTACATCGAATTCGCAACCCACTCCTAAAACCCGGAAAAACAGTAATCTGTCCCAACGGGATAGCAGAATTCTAACAGTCATAACTTGAGTTTAACAACTCCAAATCAGATAAACAAATACATTTTCTCGAACTACGGGAAATTTCCCAGCTTTTTAAGTATTCGCAAAAACTGATTCGATCTCTAAAATCCTCTAATCTACAGTTGAACACAGACTGTATCATTCACGTCACAGATTGGACAGCGTTCGGTAAAATGACCATAACTTTTAAATGACTAAATAGAATTTCGTGATTTTGGTGCCCAATTAAAGGTAATCCGATTACCTACAACTTTTGCAATAGAAGGACCCCAGAAAATGATTCTAAAGTCCTCAAATCTGCGCCCGAATTTGGCTGTCTAAACTTGCCGAGAGCATCACTAGAGACAGATCTAATAATCATCGTAATCCATCTAATAGCAACACCTAATTGAGGGTTCTAGGCATGGATTCTCCCATCTAACAACACCTAGACCACCACAAAAGAACCACAAATCATTACCTCTTCTTGGAGATTCAACCGAACGACGGAATTCTTCCTCCTCCCGACCGCTCCTTCCTTCGGATCCGCAGCGAATCGCCAGAGTTCTCCTCGGTTGGATGGGCTCCAATTGCAAAAACAGCGGGGGGTGAAGTGGGGGAGGGAGAGGCGGCTAGGGGGGTGGCGGCTAGGTGGGGGAGGGGCGCAAGGGGGCTAGGGGGGCGCATGGGGGGTGGGAACCCTAGGGTTGGCAGGAATCCCCCCCCACATGGGCCAAAACCCCCCCATCAATGGCCCATCTAATTCCCCCAAAGCCCAAACTAGTCCCCCCAACGCCAAAACTCCCCCGGACAAGCCCAAACACCCAGAAAAGCCCAAAAACACGATATAAACTCGTACCGTAATGCCACATTCTATAATGTCACATTTTATAATGTCACACGAAATTCATTTTAAAAAAGTATTATTTAAAAAAATTCTACATCTGCTGGAACGGACACGAGCCAGTGCAAGGCCAGGTACTTCATCCTTGCTTCTTTCTTCCCTTCTATTGTTTGCTGCAATATACTTGCTTTAAGAATGTCTCCAAACTATAGATATGAATCAGGTACAGCTTTGTGCGCTTGTTGCTTCAAGGAATATTTTTTACCTCTTTTGTAACTTTTTTGTGTGTCATAATATCGATAGCATGAGCATTATATGGAAGAAGCTTTGAAAATGAGAAATCTGTTGCGAGAGTTTTTGAAGAAACATGATGGTGTGAGATATCCATCGATCCTTGGAGTAGGGGAGCATATCTTTACTGGCAGGCAAGTTGGCATATTTCATTTTTCTACATTTGTGATTAGATTCTGTCTTGTTTCATTAATTTGGATTATTTAACCTATAATTCATGCAGTGTTTCATTTTGCTAAACTTGTGATTAATTTTTGCTGAATTTGTGCATTGTTTCATCACTTGCATGGTTCATGTCAAATTAGGAGACCAGTTTTGTAACTATTGGGCAGCGTGTGCATGCTTGCCAATCCGTTGAGGTAAACATCGTAGAAGTTAGAATATCTTGCATTGTGCGTTCACAGCATGGCGTTGTGGTTTTTACTAGTTTTTTGCTTTCGTAATCATATCAAAGCGTTTAGATTGACTGCTTACTTTTGTTTTTTATCAATGATGTTGCTAGCTTAATATGACTGTAAAATACCTTTATTCAAGATTTTCAGAAGATCTTGCCCTTGACATTTTATATCTGGACGTCTCTCTGCAGGGTTCGATACTTCGACTTCATTAGGGCCATCCTGATATCTTTGATCGTCTTTTCCACCTTACTAGGGGTGGTGTAAGTAAAGCATCTAAGGTTATCAATCTTAGTGAGGGCATATTTGCAGGTAACCTTTTGCTACTATTGCTTTGTTTTAGGAAGTCTGGAACCATTCTGGCACTACAACAAAACAGTACATAGGTGATGCCCTATTTGTGGCGGTTTTTTTGGAACCGCCACAAATAGAAGTATCAATGGCGGTTTTTTCAACTAGTGTATGGGTAAGAAGCAGTTCTGTCGATACAAACTGGTATAAATTCGTTAAGGATTGCCAAACGAGATACATTATCGGCTCAGGATTATAAGGACCCACTGGCTGATAATTTGGAAGACTTGGCATAATTAATACTGAAAACAATAGAACGAATACAGAGAAACAAAGCCAGGGTTGCCGGAGCATACAGCAAAAGAGTCATGCCCAAGCCGTTTGAAGAAAGCAACTTAGTATGGAAAACCATCTTGCCCATTAGAACAAAAGATAACCGATATGCGAAATGGACTCCGACGTGGGAAGGGCTGTACAGAATCAATCGGCTAGTTCAAGGTAATTCCTACATCTTGGAAACTTTGATGAAGTAATGTTCACTAAGGCTATCGATGGGAAATATTTGAAGAAATATCATCCCAGCATATGGATAGGATCTTAATCGTCTAAAGAAAGTTTTAAAATTTCAAGAGGAACAAAGTTTGGAAGCTTGTCGAGCCCCCCTCTGGTCACAACATCATTGGGACCAAATGGGTGTTCAAAAACAAGCAGAGTGAGGATGGGGTTGTAGTTTGAAACAAAGCTAGACTAGTCGATCAGGGTTTCACTCAAGTCGAGGTCTTCGACTTCGAGGAGACTTTAGCCCCTGTAGCCAGACTAGAGGCCATCAGGATCTTGCTCGCATTCGCGGCGTCCAAAGGCTTCAAGCTTTATCAAATGGATGTCAAGAGTGCATTCCTCAATGGGTTCATTGAGGAAGAGGTGTATGTCAGACAGCCTCCAAGATTTGAGAACCCCAAGTACCCAAACCATGTCTTCAAGCTTTCCAAAGCTTTGTATGGACTCAAGCAAGCCACACGAGCTTGATATGAGAGGCTTAAGTCCTACCTTTTGAGTCATGGTTTTCATATGGGTCAAGTGGACAAAACTCTGTTCGTCAGATATTCTGATTCAGACTTTCTCCTAGTCCAGATCTATGTCGACGATATCATTTTCGGTGGTTCCTCGCATTCGCTCATTACTCAGTTCTCAGATGTGATGAGTACTGAGTTCGAGATGAGCATGATGGGTGAGTTGAGATACTTCGTTGGCTTCCAGATTAAGCAGACTCGGGAGGGTACATTTTTGCATCAAGGCAAATACACTCGAGACCTCCTGAAGCGCTTTGACATGTCTAATGGAAAGCCAGTGATGACTCCTATGGCCACCACTGCAGTCCTCGAGCCTAACGAGGATGGTGAGCCAGTTGATCAGAAGGAGTTCCAGAGCATGATCGGTTCCCTTTTGTATCTCACTGCTTCTAGGCCTGACATACATTTTTCTGTGTGTCTGTGTGATCGATTTCAGGCTTCTCCTCGTGTTTCTCATCGCTAGGCGGTGAAACGCATCTTCAGTTATCTTCGAGCTACCATTGACTATGGTATCTGGTACTCTTCCTCCTCCTGTCTATCTCTAAGAGCCTTTTCAGATGTAGACTTTGCTGGCTGTAGGATAGATAGGAATAGCACTTCTGGCACCTACTAATTCATTGGCACTTCTCTTGTTTCTTGGTCCTCTAGGAAGTAGTCCGGAGTTGCTCAGTCCACCGCAGAGGCCTAGTATGTTGCTGCAGCCAGTTGCTGTAGCCAGGTGCTCTGGATGAGATCGACCCTGTGGGACTATGGGTTAGCCACAGAGTGTGTTTCACTTTTCTGTGATAACACCTCTGCCATTCACATTGCCAAGAACCCAGTGCAGCATTTTCGGACCAAGCACATTGATATCAGATATCACTTCCTTAGAGACCATGTGGAGAAGGGTGACATAGTGCTCCAGTTTGTGAAAAGTGATCACTAGTTGGATGACATTTTCACCAAGCCTTTGGATAGCTCCAGGTTTGTTGCCTTGAGAGGAGAGCTTGGGATTATGAGCCCATATGGCATATATTGAGTGGGAGCTGGTTTCTATGATATGTTTATATGTATATTCAGCTTTTCTTTCTTCATTCTGGGTATCTATGGGATGGTTTTCACCTTGTTGAGTTCACTTCACCTAAACTTCTGGCATGCCTCGGCATGGACCTCTCGCCTTATGCTTTAGGTTGCTATATTCTCTTCTTCTCGGTTGAGCTCACTCACAGTCTTGTAGGTCTAGCAGGTGTTGTGCCCCCTGGGTAGACAGGGTATGTGTTTGTTCCTAGGTTGGAGTTCGAGAGTCAATTCTCCTATGTAAGTCATATGGGGAAGGTGAGAGCGAGTCCAAGTGTCAATGACCTCTTCATCTTATGTATGCTCATAGATTTTCCTTGTGTCAGTCTCTTGTTCCCCACGTCCTATTTATGTCTTTCTGGTTTCAGTTGAGTTCAAATCATCTTTTTGAAATCTAAAATTGCTAATATCTCAACCTAAATCAGATTTTGTGCTTCATCGACTCAGTTGTTGAGGGGGAGCTTGGAATTGATTTTCTTGCATTTCATATAGACTTGTTTTCATTTCGGAGCTTTGTCTATTATGCAAATAATAAAATTGTGATATGTTGTACCTAGCTACTTTTTCTGAGGATACTTGCTAGTCTAGGTCATATCCAACTCGTTATATCATATAAAGCTAGACAATATTTAAAATTGAACTTTTCTGAAAAACTTGATGAAACTTAGCTTTTACTTGCTAGATTTCTTTACTAGATGTTGATGCCATGATTAAGTGGAATAATGGGTTTCTACTAGAGTCCCTAGAGCAACTTGGGCTAGCTATATTGTTTCATTCTAGAATCCTCAACAATGCTCATGAATCAAAGTGCGGAAAATACAAATTGACTCACTTGTGCTAAAATTGAACTCAACACTTGTGACATCATGGGATGCAACATTATAGGAAGTGACACTACGGAGTGTGACAATATAGATTTCGGCATTACGGTATGACTTTATGTCGCGTTTCCGGGCCGTTTTCGGGTGTTTGGGCCTTTCCGGGGGAACTTGGGCCTTGGGGGGATCTTTTTTGGCCCTAGGTGGGGGCTTCTTAGCCCTGTGGGGAGGAGTGGGCAGCCATCCTGCCCTAGGGCGCCCCAAGCCTCCCCCATGAGCCCCCTCCTCCTCCCCCTCCCATAGCTGCCACCCCCCATCCAAGCCCTAGCCGCCCCTCCTCCCCCATCTTGCGCCATCCCCTCCCTCTCCTCCCCACCCCTAGCCGGCCCTAGCTCCTCCCCCTCGTAGCCACTCCGATCTCGCTACCCGGGAGCTCTTCGTCCAAGAAGATCTGGTGATACCGACGATTTTGGCGTTCCCGGCGATCGGAGGGGAGATCGGGCCGCGAGGAGGCGACGTTCGTCGATCGGGAGTTTCACCAAGAAGAGGTAAGCCTCGGGGATCTTGGTTCTAGGGTGTAGGTGCTGGTTAGATTGTGAATTCCATGGTTAATCTTTGTGTTTAGGTGCTGTTCCTAGTTGAGATTAGGGAGTTTGCAATGGTTGTCCCACATTCTACTTCGGGCAGACTGGGCACACAACGTAGGGTTTGAGTTTTCGCAATTTTACATTCAAAATTTGGTCGGCCGCCTGTTGAGAAAGTTGTAGATAACTTCAATACCTTTAATTTGACACCAAGAACGTCCAATTCCTCCCAGCCATTCGAAAGTTATGGTCATTTTACCGAACGTGTTCAAAACTGTGACGTGATTGGGATAGGTCATGTTGATCTGTAGATTGGGCAATTTTAAAGACGAATCAACTTTTCCCAATACTTACAAAAGCTAGGAAATTTCCTAAGCTTCGCGATGATGTACTCATTTACTTGATTTGGAGTGTTAAAACTCAAGTTATGATTGTTGGAAGCCTGCTGTCCCGACGGACAGATTGGTCTGATTTTCCGGTTTTCGGGGTTTCATGTAGAATCATTGTGTTCTGCGTTTTGTACTTGCTTGAGTGGTATGATATTGAGTGGAAAACATGTATTTGCAGGTGGTGTGACCCCAGGAGTGGCATCATCATCTCGCCACACCGTTCCAAAGGGTTAAAGGCAAGTGTATTGGAATGCGTTGTGTGTTGTATGAATTGCTAGACTTGCTTAGGTGCAATGTGATTACATGATATACTAACTTGCCATGATTGATGTTTGTCTACGACATGATGAACATGATTTCATATTGATCATGAATTCGTTGTATTAAATGTTTATGCCAATCTTTACATGTTTATGTCATATGTGCATTCATAATGGAAGAGGCGTCCCATGCTGATGCGGGCCTCTGTGTTCACACGTAGTGAACACGAAAGACCTACCTCGTAGTCCCATCCACGGTTGTGCATGGGAGTGAGTCAGTAAGAGTAGGCACCCTCCATCTACGGGATGGAAGGGGAAAGGGGGTGCACGCCGACGGGTGTGCACTCGGCAATACCGGTATGTGCTTCAAAGAGATATGTGCATTGCATTGCATGAATGAAGTGGTTTATGAAATGATTTTGATGTTCTATGAGATGCATATGAAGATGTTATTTGAGATGTCTATGATGATGTTATATGAGAGCATAAATGAAGTTCATGAGTTGATTCTCAGGATATGTGAATGGCATTAAATATGTATGTGAATTGTTATTGTTTTTGTACCATTGCAATACACTTCGCTGAGTGATGAACTCACGCTTGTGTTTTTATGATGTTTTTAGGTACCATGAAACAGGCATGCAGGAAAGGGAGCTAGTCACACATCATCACTTAGTATCACACATTTAAACAATGACATGTTCCTTCCTTTAAATGTAGTTTTGATGCTTCGTTGGTCGTCATGAGTAAATGATTAGTCCATATTTGACATGTGACGGATGGGCTTATATCCTTAGTTGTATGGTGGCTGAAATTCCTGATTGTCAATTTTTATTGCTATTTTAGATGTTTCGTATCATGCTATATCTTGTCTTATTATTGCTGTTGCTTCATTTCATGGAAAAACAAAGGAGATGCTGCCGAAATTTTTGATTTAGCATTTGCTCCTTTGTTGTAATTTATCTTTATTTGTGGTATTTAGATGTTGTTTAGTCTATGTTTGGTAACATTCAGGCATACTAGATGCCGGGGTGTTACAGTTGGTATCAGAGCGGGCTTGAGGTCTGTGGAATGTGAATGTAGCAAATTACTCTCGAGTAAACTAAAATATTGACTTGAAAAAGTAGAAACATGGCATAGGTTTACTTGTTAAAATTTGGCCTTAGGGCAATAACCTTAAAATCTGAAAGAGTTTGGTTAACTAATTTAAAACTTGACACACTGTGATGCACAATAGGAAAGGTATGGGTATCGATGCTATTCGCTTAAATATTGTATTTAAGCTTTGATGTTAAGTGCTGCATTTTAATGATGTATAATGCTATCTTTATGATAGATTTGCTTGAGTTGCTATATTTGTGAGGAAGTGGGGTTGTGGTGCCGAAGGGTTTCGGTCACCTCTTTTTGTTCATAGTAAGGGTGTGGTTTGACGGTGTGGCCGGTTAACAACATCACCGAAGAATTATTAACCCCGGTAGGAGAAGAGTGCTTATCCTTTCTGTCGTAGACAGGGTTGTTGGTTGGAGTTGATTAGAAAAGTTGATGGTGGGTCCTTTTGGATTTCTTTTACCGTTCTGACGATCGGTGAGGTTGGTTTTCTTGGTTTTAGTTGATTGAAATCAAAAGAAAAGTGTGTGGATGTTGGATTCTCGTGGATTGTTTCATAGGCGGTTTGTGGTTTTGTCTTCCTTGGTTGAAGACGAAGAAGAAGAGTTGTGTGTTGTGCGTCTTTTGGTCGTAATTTTTGTTTTGATACCCGGTTTTGTTGGTAATGGTGGACTGTCTTGGGGTGGAAACATGTGTGGTTGTTGTTCTCCCTATCTAAGAATGTGTTGAAGTTTCTCCTTGTGCAGACCTTAAGTTGGGTGGCGTTAAGTTTGAATCTTTATCGGAAAAGATTTGGTGGAACATTTGTTTTTTCCTGGTGCCTCCATCTTCCTTCTTGGAAGTGTAGTTTTGAGATTTCTTGAAGAGTTTTGGGCTATCAAAGTTGGAAATTTGAGAGTTGAGCTCTCCCGCATTTCTGTTGGAGTGTTGTTTTTCTTCCTTGCCTGGAAAGGAGAAATTGTTATACGGTGTTCGTTCTTGTTCCTGAACTGTGGTTATCTTTAAAGTTGGGTTGCATCATGTTTGTCAAGAGTTCGTGACCCATGAAGGTGTTTAGAAAGTTTTGTGTCCGTGCTATGTAGTATGTAATAATGTGATTTACGGAATGACATACTGCTAAGTTAATTTGTGAGTTGAATCGATTCAATGTGATTGTATCTTTAGCTTGAGGATAAATAGACTACTAGTGTTGTAGTTTGCTCTATAGTGAGAATGGTTAAATGTGTTAATGTTCCGGCTCAGAATATGTTGCTTTGCTTTAAAAGTGCCTATGACCCCCGATAATGTTTAAAGTTTTAAACCCTGGTGCATAGTTAGAACATTAAGATGATGTAAACTACTGATATTGTTAAAGAAACCTTACTGGTTGTTTAAAGATGTTCCAATTTAACGTGTTAATAGAGAAATTTAATCATGCTGGCTTGTGACCTTAACTTGGAAGTTGATTAGGGTTGCTATTTATGTTGTTGCAAACCATTAGTATATTTGGAAGTATGCATAAGTGTTCATATAATGCTATTACCGATATCAATTGGAAAAATATAGGTTTTGTTGTTGTTTTAAGAACATTGTGCTGGTCTAACTTATTAAATTTCTTATAATAGTTGGAGTATGTTGTGTAGTGACAATTTGTTAAGATATATGGATAGAGTAATTAAAAACA
The DNA here is from genome assembly GCA_036346355.1 of Rhipidocladum racemiflorum. NCBI lineage: Eukaryota > Viridiplantae > Streptophyta > Magnoliopsida > Poales > Poaceae > Rhipidocladum > Rhipidocladum racemiflorum. The sequence goes on along the minus strand of CM070589.1, from coordinate 35,488,831 downwards.
ATACAGTTGCTTTTATGATTATGCCCATTTGTGACAGTGATGACTTAGTAGTGGTGGTAATGGTGTAGACTACTTGTTGGAAACCATTGTTAAAATGGAGATTATTGTAACATGTTGTGATGGAGTGAACCATGGATAATTAACATGATGTAGAATTTTATCCTTAGTGAATGTATATCTTAGAACCATAGTTGCGAATTTTGTCTTGTAGAGATAATATTTACTTATTGAAGTCATTCATTGATTGAACAAGTTTCAATTGTCCAGATGTTGTTGTATGGATGGTATAAAATTGATAGGTTGATCATGCTTAAGTATATGTTGAAATACTATGTTTGAAATATAGAATACGTTGTTATATGATGTGTTGGTCTGTGGGGATCATGATGAGGTAGTATTGGTTGGATGTCTTTTGATAATTGTCATAAACTGTACTTATAAGTGTTGGGAAAGGTAACTAGAGAAAGAATTGGTTAGGTAGCTCTTGGTTGAATTATGATGGGCTTCTCGATGAGTAAATAGTGAATATTGAACGTTTAAATGGTAAGTATAGTGGAATACTAGACATGGTGGGTTTCATGCTGAGCTTGTGTCTAAAACCATTCAGACTAGTTTGGTTGTTTGCCATTTTGGTTGAAGGGTTTCGGTCAAGGTGTTCTTTATGTTGTGTTTCAGAATTTCCCTAAAACTCATAGAAATTGGTGCCAATCTTTGGTTTTGGCTAATTTGTTTAGTTTGTGTTGTGAGTATGGATTTACACCCAAAAGTTTTTGAGTGGATCGCGCTCCTTCGCGTTCACACTGAGTTATCTTTGGATTAAATTTTAAAGGAAGCAGATGGACATAGTGGGTTGTGTTGGAAATTCTTGAGATTTAATTGGTAACTCCACTTGGCTAGAGTTGGAGTTATTTGGAAAATGTGTGTGGTGTTTGCAAGTGCTTAAAAAGGTGGATTTTATGAATGTTTCATAAGTGATTTTGTTAGTGAAGTCTTCCCTTTGTAAATGAGTTTTTTTTCCCTTTCTCTTTGAGAAAATTTGTGGCGGTTCTGTGTGCAGATGTGTGACTTTGGAGTCGATGCTCTTTTCCAAAATGTTGATTTTGGTTAGAATGCGAGGTTTTGCAAGTTTAGTTTTCAATTAACGTGGGTTCTGATACGACGTGGTGTTTTCCTGTTAACGGTATTGCCGTCATATTTTATATGATTTAGCGCAATCATCAATGATATTTGAGTTTTAATCATGTGATACCGAGGAAGAAGTCTTTTAGTGAATGACTATTCAGTATTGTTGTTACATGATGAATGAATGGAGAAAAGGAAACATGACGTCGTTCATGTATAATTAATCATAAATGAGTTCATGAGCCAGGTCGGTGAGAAAGTCATGTATGGATATATGACTAATCCGGAGTGCTCTTGAAAAGTGTGCATTGATGTCATAAATCGAGATTTCCATTGCTTTCTAGTATGAAAAGAAAGAATAAATAACTTATGGTAATTTGGCAGTGGTGTAAGAGGTTTGAGTATTCCTTGCGATTTGGCTTACAAAAATTAAAATGTGTGCTCTTTGGATGTTGCCGAATTCTTTCCAAAGTGGTTTTTAGCGCTTTGGGGTTCGAGTTGTTGTATGTGGATCAATTAGTTTCATGGTTTATGGTTGAGTATGCGAAATATGTTTACACTTGGGCTTGATTACTAAGTGTTAATATGTGAGGGCGAGACCCTCTTAAGAAAGGGGCTATTTGTGGTTTGGTAAGGTTGTTTTTTTTTTGGTCCTACCTAAGGGCTACGTGCTGGACATTAGTGGTATAAGGATGGATTATGGCAGAGGTTGCTAATGTCTGGGTTCAACTTTTATTAAGAGTATCGATGGGTGGTAGTGAAGGTGATAGTAAATCGGTGACAATTGTCCTGTCGTGAGCAATTGTCTTAGCTAGTGGTCTATGGGTATGAGGTTTACATCGGAGAGGATGGAGTAAAAAAATGTCTCATGATTTGTGACTTGGAAAGGAAGTTGTTCCTTAATGAGTTATAACTTTGATGACATTTCTTAGAAATGGTCCTTTCGATTTAAAGGTCAATCAATTGGAAGAGTTGGGAATCAATGTTTTTCTGGGTTCTCGGGGGTTCATGTTGCAGACCCTAGTCATTCAATCAGAAACCATTAGTGATTTGGTGGTTGAGCGGTGGATAAAGAGATACGACTCGCCTTGATTGTATCTTGTTGAGTTTAATGAAATGTGGTAGTCAGGTTGTCTGCGATAGTAGTATAAAATGTTTGATATGACGTTTTGGGCGTATTTCAAATTTTCAACTGAGCCCTTTAGTGGGTGAAATCGAGGATTTCGGATGGGGAATTGGAGGGAAAGGTGGAATCGTGAGAAGCTGGGCATAGTTGTGCTAAGTCAACTCTTCCTTGCTAAGTGTTGGCTTTGGGAGTTTGTTTGTCGATGATTCGGATTGAATTTTTGTGTGGTTGCCTTTTTGTTGCACAGAACTTTTGTCCTGTAGGGATTTTGTTTTTGGACCTAGGCATTCGTTCGGATTCGAGGTCGAATCCTGTTAAGGGGGAGAGAAAGTGACATCATGGGATGCAACATTATAGGAAGTGACACTACGGAGTGTGACAATATAGATTTCGGCATTACGGTACAACTTTATGTCGCGTTTTCGGGCCGTTTTCGGGTGTTTGGGCCTTTCCGGGGGAACTTGGGCCTTGGGGGGATCTTTTTTGGCCCTAGGTGGGGGCTTCTTAGCCCATGTGGGGAGGAGGGGGCAGCCATCCTGCCCTAGTGCGCCCCAAGCCTCCCACATGCGCCCCCCTCCTCCTCCCCCTCCCATAGCCGCCACCCCCCATCCAAGCCCTAGCCACCCCTCCTCCCGCAACTTGCGCCATCCCCTCCCTCTCCTCCACACCCCTAGCTGGCCCTAGCTCCTCCCCCTCGTAGCCACTACGATCTCGCTGCCCGGGAGCTCTTCGTCCAAGAAGATCCGGTGATCCCGACGATTTTGGCGTTCCCGGCGATCGGAGAGGAGATCAGGCCGCGAGGAGGCGACGTTCGTCGATCGGGAGTTTCGCCAAGAAGAGGTAAGCCTCAGGGATCTTGGTTCTAGGGTGTAGGTGCGGGTTAGATTGTGAATTCCATGGTTAATCTTGGTGTTTAGGTGCTGTTCCTAGTTGAGATTAGGGAGTTTGCAATGGTTGTCCCACGTTCTGCTTCGGGCAGATGTGGCACACGACCTAGGGTTTGTGTTTTCGCAATTTTAGGTTTGGAATTTGGTCGGCCGCCTGTCGAGAAAGTTGTAGATAACTTCAATACCTTTAATTGTACACCAAGAACATCCAATTCCACCCTGCCGTTCGAAAGTTATGGTCGTTTTACCAAACGTGTTCAAAACTGTGACGTGATTGGGACAGGTCGTGTTGATCTGTAGATTGGGCAATTTTAGAAGCCGAATCAGCTTTTCCCAATACTTAGAAAAAGCTAGTAAATTTCCTAAGCTTCGCGATGATGTACTCGTTTACTTGATTTGGAGATTTAAAACTCAAGTTATGATTGTTGGAAGCCCTCTTGTCTCGTGCATGCAGTTGAGTGCAGTTTTCGAGTTTTCGGGTTTCGGGTAGAATCGTTGTGTTCTGAGTTTTGTACTTGCTTGGGTGGTATGATATTGAGTGGAAAACATGTATTTGCAGGTGGTGTGACCCCAGGAGTGGCATCATCATCTCGCCACACCGTTCCGAAGGGTTAAAGGCAAGTGTATTGGAATGGGTTGTGTGTTGTATGAATTGCTAGACATGCTTAGGTGCAATGTGATTACATGATATACTAACTTGCCATGATTGATGTTTGCCTATGACATGATGAACATGATTTCATATTGATCATGAATTCGTTGTATTAAATGTTTATACCAATCTTTCCATGTTTATGTCATACGTGCATTCATAATGGAAGAGGCGTCCCATTCTAATGCGGGCCTCTGTGTTCACACGTAGTGAACACGAAAGACCTACCTCGTAGTCCCATCCACGGTTGTGCATGGGAGTGAGTCAGTAAGAGTAGGCACCCTCCATCTACGGGATGGAAGGGGAAAGGGGGTGCACGCCGACGGGTGTGCACTCGGCAATACCGGTATGTGCTTCAAAGAGATATGTGCATTGCATTGCATGAATGAAGTGGTTTATGAAATGATTATGATGTTCTATGAGATGCATATGAAGATGTTATTTGAGATGTCTGTGATGATGTTATATGAAAGCATAAATGAAGTTCATGAGTTGGTTCTCAGGATATGTGAATGGCATTAAGTATGTATGTGAATTGTTATTGTTTTTGTACCATTGCAATACACTTCGCTGAGTGATGAACTCAAGCTTGTGTTTTTATGATGTTTTTAGGTACCATGAAACTGGCATGCGGGAAAGGGAGCTAGTCACACGTCATCACATAGCATCACACATTTAAACAATGACATGTTCCTTCCTTTAAATGTGGTTTTGATGCTTCGTTGGTCGTCATGAGTAAATGATTAGTCCATATTTGACATGTGACGGATGGGCTTATATCCTTAGTTGTATGGTGGCTGAAATTCCTGGTTGTCAATTTTTATTGCTATTTTAGATGTTTCGTATCATGCCATATATTGTCTTATTATTGCTGTTGCTTCATTTCATGGAAAAATAAAGGAGATGCTGCTGAAATTTTCGGTTAAGCATTTGCTCCTTTGCTGTAATTTATCTTTATTTGTGGTATTTAGATGTTGTCTAGTCTATGTTTGGTAACATTCAGGCATACTAGATGCCGAGGAGTTACAACATTCTTCATTCACGAGACTGCTTCCCATTGCACTTGGGATGAACTTGGAATGAATCGTGTATGACCAAAACCACTCTTTTAAGTTTCTTGCTTGAGATGGTTGCTAATGGCTTGAGTCAATACACTGAAAAATGCAAAATAAACTAGAAACATGAGGAGGAGAGTGAAGCTTATGAAGCCTTTGTCGATGGCTCCTAGTCGAGCATGTGCTTCACTAAGCCAAACTCTCTACACCGTCTAATGATCTTTATTTAAAAAACTTGCATTTAAAGAGATGTTTTGAGCATGAGGGTTCTCTAATGATCTTATAGCTTCCCAAAGTGTTGACTAGGTTGAACTTTAGTATATCCATATGATTCTTTGGATTGGCTTTGTCTCTAGTCCTGAAATTGCGCCAAGTGATGCTTTTGTTGAAATCATGCATAATTACTATAATCACTTTTGAGCTAGTTAGCAAAAAAAAATTTGAAATATGCCATTGGATATGACTTATAATGACATTTTCTGAACTTGAGTAGCTTGGTGTCATACTTCGTCAAGATAGTCACTTGCATAATCCTCAAAGTTCATTTAGGTTGCATTTCATCCATATTTTGCTCTCTTGATGCCTATATTACCAAAAGGGGGAGAAAATGCATTGTAGGGGGTTATTTAAAAAAATAAAAAAAATGCTTACTAAAGATCAAGTTGATAAATTGTTCTTGTATCGGATCATGAGCAAATTTGGTTGAAATTTGGAGCAATTTGGAAGGTTTTCAGACTTTTAGAGCCTTTTGTGGAAAACTTGTTCTTTTCTTGGTTGAGCTCTAAATCATGTTTCATATACTCGGTCTTGACCTTGCTTTCTCTTTCAAACGAACCAAGTATGATTTTTGGCAATCAAAATTGCTTCTTTTCTTTATTTTTCAAACTAAAATGATGCCATTCGTGGATTTGTCAATATACTCATCAAGGGGGAGATTGAAGGACCATGTGGAGGTCCACTCGTGTTTGTGATGAGTATTTGACATGTATTTGAGCTTGGGCTACTCGTGTTTGAAGTTTGCTTTGAATTTGAGTTGAAATTTGAAGCAATTTGGATTAACTCTGTGCCAAGCGACACTACCGGCCCAATAGGGCGGTACTACCGGCCTTAGGCAGTAGTACCGGCCAGGAGGGCGGTCACTTTTTTCTAGAGAGGGTGCATTTTCACCCTATGTGGCGTACTCTTGTAACTTGACCATAAGGTCAAGCAACCAGTTTGGTTATCTTAATTAAAGTACTATATTACTATCAATGTGTATGATTGTGATATTTACCGATGTTGAGACTGTGTGCACTAGCGTGATCCTGGACTAGTGCTGAAAACACAGAGGGTTCGGATTTGCAAATTCAGGTCCCGACAGCTGGTGTCGCTTCTTCTTCAACTGGTGTTGTATTGTTGCATGGGGTGAGTACTTGGTACTCAGCAAGTCATGCACAAAATGCAAACTAATATTCTACATTCATGGCTTAGTTCAAAGGATAGGCTAACAAGTACATTTGCAGTAAAACAGCATTTAACCTGTAGCATAAGTACATTCAAAAGCAGTAAAAGTAAAGATAATAACAATAACTTTTCTAGGAGTTAAATAAACACTTTCCCTTTCCTAATCCACATTTCCATCAACGTCATAAACAAACCCAACCAAACTTTTCAAGTCCAAGTTGTTTTCATGAAAGTCTAACCCTTGATTGTAATCCCCGAGCAGTGTCCAATTCCGTGGACTCGGCTATTCGAATAGGTTGTACACTCTGCAGAGGTTATGCACTTTACCCACAAGATACAGTCAAACACCACAAAGGCGAGTGATCGTAACAAAGCATTTCAGAGACCACAAACTATACAAGCGAACCTCTCCGGCTTTTGTCATACACCATCCCTTCCCTTAACAGAGGCGAAGTATGGGACCGACATACCGTTGGATGGTTACCATGCCATAGCACTGGTACGCTCCCCTTTCAAGCTACACTAAAGGTGTAGTTGACACCCCGAGGTACCACATGCAAGTTATTAGTAACTTACTCAACTAGGTCCCTTCGATTACAGACATGTGGTTGCACGTTTGACTCAGATCAAAGGCTTGCAAGGTTAAGTCCTTAGGATGACCAGGGCAAGACTACCCGAAGAACCAAAACGACATCCCCGGTGCCACTCATGGCCCACCATAACATTCTTGCCACCTGCCACGGTCTAAATCTATTTATCAAACCCAGTTGATTACCATGCACCATGTGCCATCAACAATCACAACACATGATACTTCTCCAAAATAGGTTCAATATCTCATTAAGTCAATATTAACATTTGATTGTCCAAAATCATGTCATGTGCACGTAGCAGGTCTAAGCAATATACTACAACGATCTAAATACCCAATGTTGGCAATTTAATAAGGTCCAACTATATAAACCACAACTATTGTGACAAGGGTTCGTGGCTCATAATTTAATTAAATAAGGTGTCATACTGCAATTAGGCATTTATCTAATTACTAGAAATAATTTAAACAATTTCTAATTAAATTAGCATGCAATAATTTAAAATAAATTCATTTCAGAAGTGGGATCAAAATGGTCAAAGCATAACTTGCCTTCAAAAAGTACTTGGTCTTGGTCTTGAGCTAGCTCCTGGGTCAAAATTTCACCTTCGTAGCCTTCGGACACTCCAACGTCTACTCGTAACGCATGCAAATAGCAATAAATAATCAAACAGTAGACAGAAAGTGTCCAATAATTCAAATAAACTTCATAAACAGAGAGAGCATATTTTTATAAACTTTTAGAAATTTGAAACGTTCAAATCGGAGTTAAAACGCAAAAGTTACACTCGTTTAATGTTTGAAAAATCATTTAATTAAATATAAACATAGAAAACTTATGTCCAAAAAATAAATAAAATTCACCATTATGTAGAGCTCAATTTTATAAAAATTTAGAAATTGGAATCACCCAAATCGGAGTTAAAATGCAAAAGTTATAAGCGTTTGAAGTTTGAAAATTCAAATAAAAGAATAAACTGAATTAATTCTTTTATTTTTCTATTGAAAAACCCGATTTATGACGTCAGCTTGACGTCAGCGTGGAAATTGAATTTCCACCGAATTATTTTTCTATTGAAAAATCGAATTATGACGTCAGCGGGTCCATGGACTCGGTCCATGGCTCGGGTCTGATCCACCGTGGACCCAATCCACGGGTACATGTCTCACTGACATGTGGGACCCATCGGATGATGCCAGCGCTGATGTCATCGCTCTCGGCCACACGGTACTGACACGCGGGCCCCACCGTGACGTCACGGGTGACGTCACCGCACGGTGGGCAGAGCCACTAACATGCGACCCCCTTGCTGACGCCACACGTGACGTCAGCGGCGACCCGGCGACGCCCGAGCTGACCGCGCCGGTTCAGCTACTGAACACGTGGCTCAATCTGGGCCGTTGGTTTTAAATCCAACGGTCCAGATCAGATCTAATCCCGCACGTTGCGGTGCAACGCGGTTGATCTGGACCGTACGATTTAAATCGGACGATCGAGATCCGATTGGGTTTAACCGCGTCGCTGGGGGTGATGTGGCATGAACCGGCGCTCGACGCGTGGCACAATCTACACCGTCCGATTTAGATCGGACGGTCAAGATCCATTCTAGTGCTACAACGTGCGTGAACTCTAACCTTATGATCTAGATCAAACGGCTGAGATCTACCCCTAGCACGGTGCAGTTTCACGGCTACATGGCTTAATCTAAGCCGTTGGATCTAGATCCAACGGTTGAGATTAGATCTAAGATTGTAACGTGTAGAATACTCACGGTGATGTGGACGAATCTGGGCTGTTCGATCTCGATCGAACTGTGGGTAGAGCACGGGGTCAGCGATGGCGCTGCGGTGGCTTGCGACTGCCGGCGATGAGGAAGACGACCCACGCGACGGTGTTTCCGGGCTGCTTCGGCGAGATGAATGGTCCTTCCTGACGCGGCTCAACGTGAGGGCTCCGGATCTGGGCTCGGTGACGGCTCGACGGCGGCGGAAAATGGCAAAAACCGTGGCGGAGCGTACTTCTAACTTCGGCGAGCGATTGCGGCGTGGCTACGATGTCTTGATCTCAACGACCTAGGACTACGGGTGCGCACGGAAGAGAAGAGCATGATGGTGGCGGCGACGCATTAAATAGTGCCCTCGGTGTGCGTGAAACTCGCGGAGAACGAGGCCCACCCGGCTGCGGCAGCGGAGTCCAACGAGGAATCGGAGAGGTGACATGGCGCAATCCCCGCCGCCCGCATGGCACGATCGACGGTTGGGAATGGGGGCGAACGGACCCGATCCGATCCCCACGTGGGTGACGTGGCTCAATGCCGATCGTGGATCTCGATCCAACGGTTGCACGGGTTAGGATTTGGTTGGGTTCGTGTGTGGCTCGAACGTGTTTCGGGTCCGGCTCGGTCGGATGAACAGTGAAACCGATTCGGATTTTCTAGCGATTTAATAATTAAATAAATTCTTAGAAATTCAAATAAATCGAGAAATATAGCAAAATAATCAGAAAATATCCAGAAAAATTCTGGAAAATACGTTGAGACATTTTAGACTCAAATAAAATATTTCCAACAAAAATTTATTTGAAATGTTTAATTATTTAACTATATCAAAAGGGAATAAATTCAAATTAAATCCAAATAAATTCCAGAAAATTCCAAAAATTCTCAAAAATACAAAATAACATTTAAATACATGAAAAGCAAAAATTGGGGTGTTACAATGCCACATGCAGTTTATCATTTTTAAAAAGATTAAATTAGCCTACTAGATTGGAGTTGAAACTACTTGCTCGCCCTAAGTTGTTAGTTGCTTCAGTTTTGAGCCTTGCTTTTCTGCTAAGGTCTTGCTTAGTACTTGCCTATAGGTGACTATACTGAGGTTGAGATGCATGTCATTCCCTAACTTGTTAAAATCACATCAAGTTCATGTATTTTGCATATTATGTGATATATAAGGTTATATGATCGAATGAGCTCATCTTTTCCTATCTTGGCACTCCTTTGTTTCTCCTTGTGAAATCATTGCTACAGGGAAAATTCAAAACTTGTCTTTCTCTCTTTTGTACTCTTGATGAATCCATTGTCAAAGGTGGAGAAGTTTAAGGAAAAAGGGGGAGAAGTTTTTGGAATTTTTGAAATTTTGAGAATTTTGGGCACATTGCACATTCACACACATTTTCCTTCTTAGGGGGAGATTTTTCGTATTTTCACCCAGGGTTTGTTACTTTGAATTTTGGTCAAAGGGGGAGTTTTTGTGTTTTCTCACTTTGGTTTTTGATTTTAATCCTTTGTATTTCAAAATCTTTTGTGAAGTGAATGCCAAATGTTTAATTCTAAGTGGTGTTGCCAATGTTTTCATCAAGGGGGAGATTGCGAAATCATGTGCTGAAAAATTATCTTAGAACTGAAAAATTGGCTTGTGCATGCGCTGGACCAAATTCTGAAAACAATATGTTTCCCTTCTGCGCTGGACCTATTTTCGCTGTTGTGCCGGACCAAAACTTTGGTCCGGCGTGAACGTGTTTGGCGCCGGACAAATTGTCCTTGATAGCATATGTATGCCGGACCAAAAGCTTTTTGGTCCACCGTAGAAGGAATTTTTGAGTTTATATGTGCTGGACCAAATTTGTTGAAAAATAGTAAGCTTTTATGTTACGCCGGACCATGCACGCCGGACCAAATTCTTGGTCCGTCGTGAACGCATTTTTGAGCGTTGTTTTTGCATGTACACCGGACCAAAAACTTTGGTCCATCGTGAACTTGTTTTTGAACATGTTTGCTTTGAATTGAACCGAGACTTTCGAATGTATGCCGGACCAAATATTTGGTTCGTCGTGAGCTGCGCCGGACCGATGTTTGGTCCGGCGTGAATGTTTTTTTACTCGAGGTTGATTTTTGTGATTTTGAAAATTGTTTGGTGATTGCTCTGTGGTTATGAAATTTGTTTCAATTTCATAATGAATGTTTTGAACTTATGCAATGCTCGTGTGAGTATTTGCATGGACTAATGTTGAGTGAAGTCGCGAACTTGTGCTTGGAATCGTTTTGTGGTTTGTTCATGTGCAGGTGTTGCCCGAGGGCGAACGTGGTTGATGACAGGACCAGAACTAGGTTCATGGAGGAACTGAGGTTCGAGACTAGATTCAGGGAGGAATCGAGGTCTTGGTGGTCAAGGATGTCATGCGGGACGTTCGGGCTAGAGGACGGTGCACATGAAGAATAGTTAGTCACGTGAGTATGGCATGGTGGCCAAAAGCGTGCAAGAGTTGTTAGTCATGTGTGTATCCTGCCATATGCGTGCAAGAGCTGTATTTGGCCAGATTGGGCCAAGTGGAGTTGTGTTTAATACATACTCCTTCTAGGATTAGGAGTGGGACTCCTTCTAGGATTAGGAGTGGGACTCCTTCTAGGATTAGGAGTAGGAATTGTATGTAGGACTCTATGTGTTTGCTCTGTATAAATAGGGGGAGGCGCGTCCTATTTATGCAATCTAGACATTGAGAGTTTAGAGCTTTGTTTTAGGGTTTGTACTCTTTTGATGGGAGTACTTTAGACAAAAGAAATAAAGATCAATTCTTCAAGATCCTTGTGTGCTACAGTAACCACGTTGCTACAGTGTTTCCTGTTTTGGTTCTTGTTTGCATGCTTGTTCTAAATTCTAGATTGGTTTTTGTTCCTTGAGTTTCATCTTGAATTGATTCATCAAAAACCTTTATAGGGTATTGATTTAGGGTTCCTCAAAGTTTAATTGATTAATCTTTTGTCGTTCTTGTTTAATCTTGAAGTTTTGGTTAGATTAATTCTCGTCATCTTCTGTCATAGCAACCTTGCGAGGTTCATAACTTTTGATCCGTAAGTCTAATCGCACTGATTATTTTTGGGTTCGATTCATATTGGAATCTTGTTTCTTGTGTCCAAATTTCAGATCGATCCGATGGTTGGATCTCTGGGAATTCTTGT